>CM057458.1:199962500-201212500 GCA_016271365.2 Neoceratodus forsteri
GTCATCAAGGATGATGCCCAGATTTTGCACCTTGTTGGTCAACACCAACGTGGTGGACCCCAGTAACAACCCAGTTCCTGCATCAGTGGTGATCATATCCCCCGATGACCCGGCTTAATCACTAGTACCTCTGTTTTATCTGGGTTAAGCCTCAACCAGTTAGAGGACATCCAATCCTGGATCTCGGATAGGCAAATATTTAGCACATCCACAGTGTCCGATGTTCTGGGGGGAAAAGTACATATACTGCTGGATATCATCTGCATAACAGTGAAAACCCAGACCATAACACCCAATGATGTCACCCAGGGGCAGCATGTACAATGCAAACAACACAGGTGACAAGATTGAGCCTTGAGGTACTCCACAGGTCAGGGGCTTTGAGCTGGAGGAGAAATTCCCCATCACAACCCTTTGCTTCCTGACAAATCCAAAATAGACTCAAACCAGCTGATGACTTTGCCAGTGAGTCCACAGAGCTCTGTCAGATGATCTAGTGGCACCATGTGGTCTAAGGTGTCAAATGCTGAAGAGAGATCAAGGAGAATGAGAATTGACTGTTCCCCTATATCTCTAGCCCTGAGAAGATCATTTTACACCCTAACCAATGCTGTTTCTGTGCTATGCTTTCTCTTAAATCCAGACTGGAGTGGCTGGTAGATGTCAAACATCAACAGGTAAGTCTTGAGCTGCAAAGCTACTTTCACCAATGCCTCCTGCAAGGCATCAGGGAAAAGCCCCCCTGAGATCTAGCACCGGGCAATCTCAGTGAACACTGGACCAATGGACGCAACACATCCCACTAGTAGATGCGCCGGGCCTGGGTCTGGTTCACAAAAAGTGGGTCGCAGCTTTGAAATTACCTCAATGATCTCAGCCACCCCCACTGGCTGAAACTCATCCCACACAGTGAGAGTGCTTCTGTCACTACCAGGCTCCATACTGCAAGGCAGATCATGCCCCACTGGGGATATCCCAGTCCTAATGGAGGACACCCTGTCAGCAAAGAACTGAGCAAACTCTTCACAGTGTGTGATTGAAAATTATCTTTTTGGCTGCAGACAGGCCAGATTAAGTAGTCTATCTACAGTCTGACAGAGCAGAGCTGGTCTGTTGCTTCCTGGAGTAATCTCTCTGAACATGAACTGTGCCTTCTTATGGTTGGTTGTCCTTTGATATTCACCATAGTAAATTCTCAAAGCCAGTTTGTCATCCATTGCCCTGGTTCTCCTCCAGCAATGCTCTAACTTCCAACCTATGGTCTTCGTCTCCTTGAGAGCTTATAACCATATCTTCTACTGGCTTCCCCCCCTTCACCCTCATCACAAAGATTTTTTCCATGTTGCACTTGGCCCATACCTCATAACCTGTAAATTATAATGCTCTTGAGACCTATTTTATACCTCATCTTGGTATTTTTCTCTCCTCTCCTTTATTCGTAATATATGCATACTTTGTCCTGTATTACCTTGTCCACTCTTATGTTGATTTTACAATGTATAGGTTCTTTGTTGGGTGACGGTTACTGGGCACGAAGCTGTACATTTTGTTATTTGTTGTTATTAACTCTGAGTTTGTTACTTTCCTCATATACTGCTACCCTTTGTATCAGTATTTTATCTTATGCTATTCTTTAACAGGCCTTGGCCTAGTTTGTTCACTGGACATATGTATCCCTTTAAAACCCAATAAACATCTTTATGGAAAAAAAATATAAGTCAGTATCTACTCTTAAAAAATCTACATCAGTATTAAAATTTACAATCATTTAACATACACAAATCAGTTAACATTTGCATATGAGAAAAATTTCATCTTGTAAGCTTTTTTTTTAAACATGTTGAGAGTCTGCATTATCCTAGTGGCAACACTCAGCTTATTACAAAATCTAGCAGCATTTCTACAAACTCCCATTTCCCCAAACCTAGTCCTGTTTCTAGGTACCTTCAACCTCCTCGTATTTAAATGTCTGGTATCATAAATTCTATTATCTTGGTGCTCCAGGAACAGGTAGTGGGACAATGGATGATCACCTTCACTTTTCAACATTTTAAAAATCATGGTTAACCATTTCATTGCACATCTGTTTCCCAAGGTATTCCAGCCCAACTGGAAATATAAATCACAATAATGGATATGATATTTAGCCTTCAAAATAAAGCGTGCCAAATTTGTTTTATACTCTATCCAATTTCTCCAAATCCTTTTTGCTTGCAGTTATATAAGCTTTACCCTCATATTACACCACTGGTAACAGAAGAGTACTTACAATTTTAAGATGTGCCTCCCTCATAAGACAACCTGAAACATGTCTCAGGGCCCTCAATTTTTTTGTCATTTAAAGACAAATATTTTGGATATGACTAACAAATATAAGCTGATTATTAAACACCACACTCACCACATTTATACTACTGAACCTGTACCAGTTCTATGCCTTCAAGATCTTTTATGCATATCTCAATTCATTTTTATCCACTGTCCCAAAACCCATACATTGGGGCTTCTTTATTCTCATAACTAGCTTCGACCTGGGGAACCACTCCTGGAGCCACTACAAATTTCGGCTTGTAATTTCCACTGGAGTTCATCTGTGTTATCACTTGCGACTAATACAGTGTCATCAGCATACATCCTGATCACAGAGATGGCACAGGACCTGAGGAAGACTATTTGTATGACTCAAAAATAATAAGCGGCCTAGTATAGAATCTTTTGGCACTCCTTTGCAGAGGTACCTGGGGACTGACAAGAAATTGAGCACTTGCACCCTCCATTTTCTATCTGTTAAATAGGTCCTGAACCACTCTGCAGAAACAGGATGCACGTTGATCCTCACCAACCTATCCAACAGAATGAAATGGTTCATCAGGTTGAATGCTTTCATCAACTCTATATAAACCGCTCTAGTGACTTTCCTATTCTCACGACCCGTAGTAATCAAATTAATTTATTTAAAAATTAGTAACTAGGAGAGGCATGCTGAGCCATGGCTTGTTTCCAAGTGTGACCTGGGAGAAGAGGAAGAAGAGTAGAATACAGAATAGAATATTACAAGACATTTGAAGAAGCAAAAAAATAAATAATTAAAAACCATCAACACCAGAGAATAAAGACGCAAAGAGGCAGTTAAATTCACAAATGGATTCTGTGCATAATGTGCAAAAATGCTATCGTGTATGATGGGTCATAGTGCTACTGGAATATGGTGGATAGGCCAATGGCAAGAGCACCATTGGCCCTGAGTTGGGAGGCACATGCGGGGGCTGGGAATATAAGAAAAGAAGTCAGGAGGTAACTGTTCTGTACTTAATTTTACTGTAGTTTTAAAGTTTCGATTTGTCTGGGCCTTTTTTCAGCACAAGCACAGTTTACACACTCCGACAGCCTCAGGCAAGTGCAACAAGTGTTTTTTCTTGACTATGCTTTTAAGGCGCATGCATTTTTTTCTGCATCTGCATCATTAGGGCTACAGTACATAGAATTAGAAAATGGTTAAAGTAAATCCTCTCCCCTGATTGGCTGAGACACGTTTTTAGGTGGGCATCTATCAGACAATAGATGCCCACCTAAGAACGAGAGCCAGCCAACAGTGCCCCTTTACCCACTGTAGTATCCCAGCACCCACTCTGTTTCCCAATTGGCCAATATGTAAAAAAAATTTCAAACTCGGCGCCATTTTTCCATTCAAGTTAGCGACTGATTTTACACAATACAGTACACGCAACAGTCGCTATAATTAAATCAAAATCTAGCAGTTTAACCAGTGGTCCCAGCAAAGAAATCCACACAAAAGTTGAAAATTAGAAAGTAAACTAATCCATTCAGCACAGCAGACCGCATAGATAGAAATAACTGCAGTGCACTAACGAGACATCTCCTGACATCCTCTGCCATAAACATCATGCATCAGCTAGGGTCCCTTCAGTGCACAAAACACACACCCTCCCAGACCGACACAGAAAGTCTTTCCCCTCTGAGTACCCCAGTACCTGGCATGAATGACTGTTCTAGATGGTGGCAGGCTGCAGCCAGATACCTGCCCTGCTGCTCCTGTGTCCTGTAATCTGGCTCTCTCTCTCTCACTAAGTAGCAGTCTGACCCTGGGTGCCAGCCTGAATACGAGCAGGTTCAATGCAGCGGAAGAAGCGGTAACACAAGCGGCACTTGCCTCATATATAAAACGAGCAGCAGATTAAAAAAAGTAATGTTTCAGTCTTATCACAAGCTCCTATGTTGGTACATAATAGTGCCATAGACCTCCAACATCGTGAGTTCGCCAGATCTACTGCCACTTCCCCGCCCTCTTTCCCGACTCTTTCCGTTACAGAAAAAAATAGCCGTACACCTTCGTACCATGCAACCAAGCAATACTACAGCACAACAACAATTAGACTGCTGCTGTCATGTCACCACATAATTCTTCACTTCCGTTTTCTCAGCGGGGTTCATAGTCGGCGTGGTGACGGCAGCATCTTTTGAAGAAAAAAAGCTTGCAGGAAACGAACAGTAGTAGTCTTTTCTTAAAAGCACCAAGAAAATAGCAAGTTTCACAAAACATGTCTCTCAATCTAATAGTGTGTGTGTGGGGGTAAGTAGAAGGGAATGGCTCTGTGTGTGAGGGGAGGAGCTAGAACAGCACAAAAAGGCAGGGACTATTTAACCTTATAAAAGTTTTCTTTTTCTAATCTTTCTATTCAAAAACTAATTTCCTCTAATTTTTTTATTTAATTAACATTTACAGACAAGCCCATTTTCTAAGTGCAATAATACCCTCCAGGGTGGGCAGTATTGTGCTATACCGGACCTTCCAGGGGCTATAAGGCCCTCCGCCTGCGGCGTCGGGCCTCATTACGCCCCTGGGTGGTCCGGTATAGCACAATACCGCCCACCCTGTTGGGTATTATTGCTTACATGTTATGCAGTCCTTCTGGGATTACATCACAGAGAGAGAGAGAGCAGCTAGAAAACATGTGACGGGATAACTAGACTGTCTGCTTCCTCAGCTAGAACGGAAGTACAAGTACATGAGATCATCTCCATTTATCAAAGTGGAGCTTACACCTACCCTTCATCCTGGACTATGCTGTTGGCTATAATTAATTCACTGAATAAAAAAAAATCCTTCTGCCTTACATGTGTTCTGGTATGCAAGAGTATCAGAAACATATTATTTATATTCTCTCAGAGTCTCCCACTTAATGAGGGGAACAAGCATCAGGTCTTAATCAGACTTGTCATAAGTGAAAGAGATTAGCTTAGTTGATTTATTTTTGCCAGGGAGAAGGGTTGGAGTTGGGGGGATTCAATCAAACTTAATTACTTACATAAACAAATGCAGAGAGACAATTGAGACACTAATTGTTTAGCTCAATGCTAATGTTTAAATCAATACTGCTGCTTTATTGAAATATGTATTAGTGTTCCTGTTATGTACTTAATTTTATTCTATGTTTTTTGCTTTTCTTTAAAAATCAATAAAGTTTTTAATGAAAAAAAAAAGTCTTTGTCTCCTTGCTTTCCCATTCTCTGACATGTGTCACAGGTGTGGCAGTACTCAGCCACATCTTTATAAACAGCAGACCAATAGAAGTTTTGTATCAACCTTTGCTTGGTCCTTCCACTCTCCGATATGTGTCACAAGTGTGACAGTACTCAGCCACATCTTTATAGACACCAGACCAATAGAAGTTTTGCATCGACCTTTGCTTGGTTCATTTCACCCCCCCATGTCCCATGAGTGGAATGTTGTGTGCAATGCTGAGTCGCTGTTGCCTAAACTCCATAGGCACCATCAGCTGTTTGTACTCCTGTCAAACTTTGACTTCTTGAACTGAAATCTGGGATGGGATTTGGAGAAAGTTTGGTCCTGAGACAACCATACTTATGTTATTAAAGCATAAGGGTTATTGTATCAGCATAATTACATTTTAGAAGGTGGATTCTGTCCACTTATGGATCGACATAGCAAATGGCTAGGGACAGCGTACATAATTTTAGTTCTGAGCAATGCAGATGTGTATAATTCTGACCTTGCAGGATGGAGACTGGCTAATTTATTTTTATTTTATGTTATTCTTTGGTAACCGGGCAAGGCCCACTAAGCACAGGCACCTGTTTTCAGGGGTGACCTGGGGGCACTGTGGTGGTTGAATGCCTTGTGCAGGGTTGTACGGTATGCAGGTGGAAGTTGCAGGGTTCAGGTCCAGGTCTGCTGAATGTCCCAGCCTCATTGCTGTAACTTCAGGGCTATACTAGAATCCACATCATTGTAATCAGAGTTTGTCTGTGCAGTAAATGTACAACATGTACATCTAGCAGAAATGGTATGCAAGAGCCTGGCCACCCTCCTACATCTAGGGGTATTGGATGGCATGTCATCCAGGAAAGTGTCAGCTATACACCATGACGACCAGTACTGCACCAACAGGGGCAATGGGGATCAGTGGCACCATAACACCACACCCTGGGGCACCATAACAAGAGATCACATGCACAAAACTAGTTTGTCCATACCAGAGCTAGGACTAAGCATTGTGGTGTTTTATTATTTAACTACAAGAGGATACACAGGTCTCTAGGCATTTCTCTGTCCATTACTTTTTTCAGGTGTTTTGCTCATCTTCCTCACTCCATCCAACATCATTTTGCAGCCCTATTTATTTATTAGCTTTTGTTTACCAGGTAGGCACACTAGACAAGACTGCATTAGGAGTGTTTCTAACCCCAGGAATCACTTAATGTTTGCACTTAATGGAGTCATCTCATAGAAACATAGAAGTTGTCAGCAAATAAGGACCACTTGCCCCACCTAGTCTGCCCTAATTTCCCTACATACTGTGCTACCACAGACCCTACTTGATCTCTGGCCTTACCCCCAGCCCTATTACCATTGTCCTCTTGTGTCTATCCCATGATTGCTTGAATTCTGCTTCTGTTTTAGTACCCACCACCTCCACTGGGAGGCTGTTCCAGACATCCACCTCCCTTTCCATGAAGAACTATTTCCTCACATCCCCTCCAAGACCCCCAGCTTCATATCATGACCCCTTATCATTGAATATCTCTTTCTATGCAAAATGCTACCCTCCTGTACCTTACTTATACCCTTGAGGTATTTGAATGTTTGAACCATGTCCCCCCTTTCCCTCCTTTCCTCTAGAGAGTACATATTTAATTCCTTGAGTCTTTCCTCAAAGGGCTCCTGATGCAGGCCATGTACCATTTTGTTTTCCCTCTTCTGTACCGCCTCCACCCAAAATATGTCTTTCCAGAGATGGGGTTTCCAGTACTGACACACTACTCTAGGTGGGGCCTCACTGTCGATCTATACAGGAGTAATACTACCTCCCTGTTTCTGCTGGTGATACCCCTCCCTGAGGACCAAAGCATTCTACTAGCTTTTGTCACTGCCTTATTGCACTGCATTGCTACCTTCAGGTCATCAGATATAATGGCCTCCAGGTCCCTTTTCTGTTTTGTGGTTGTCAATATCACCCCCCCCCCCCATTTGTACATTGCCCTTGGGTTTCTGTGCCCTGTGTGCATAATTTTGTACTTTTTGGCACTGAAGCCCATTTGTCAAACCTTTGACCAATCTTCTAGCTTTTTCAGATCATTCCTCATCCCTCCCCACCCCCCGTGTGTCCACTCTGTTGCATATTTTTGTGTCATCTGTGAATAGGCATACTTTCCCTTGCAGCCTTCCTGTAATGCCGCTAATAAAAACATTGAAGAGGACCAGGCCAAGTACTGAACCCTGTGGCATGCCACTGGTTACCGTGCCTTCTTCCAAGTGAACCCCATTTACCACCACCTTCTGACTCCTGTTTCTTAGTTAACTTTGTGCCCATTTTACTACTTTTGGACCCACTCCCAGGCTGCCCAGCTTATTTACCAGTCTTCTGTGTAGAACAGTGTTGAACGCCTTGCTGAAATCCAGGTAGGCCACATCCATCATCCCTCCCTGGTTCACTTCCTTGGTCACCCAGTCAAAGAACTCGATCAGGTTTGTCTGGCAAGATCTCTCCATGTGAATGCATTCTGCCTGCAATCATGTAATCCACTGGTCGCTAGGTATTCCCCAGTCATTTCCTTTAGTAGTGTTTCCATTACTTTGCATACCACCAAAGTCAGGCTGACAGGTCTGTAGTTTCCTGACTCCTCCCTATTCCCACTTTTGTGAAGTGGGATGGTCCAGAGACAGAACCTAAGCAAAACTTAGAATTTGGAATGTAAATTCAAACACTGCATTCATGCTCCACTTTGGCCATTTCTTCTGATTTGTTTCTCCTCCAGAAGAGAGCAGTCTCCCCATAGTGAACTTTGGTAACAGTTGGAGCTCCAGTTGGTTTTGTAATTTGTTTTAAAATAGTTTAAATAAGTTTATTTTAGTTAGATTTTTGATTACTTTGCATTAGCTAGGGTCCTTTTCACTAATTTTGGCATCTTGGTTTCCCCTTTGATTCCCAGCAGAGACTCTCCTAGCTGGCTACCCTTAAGTGCGCTTTCACTTTCGATTTCTGTCTGTGCCCTTTCATGTTAATTAATCAGTTCCAGTTTCAGGTACTGTAATTTGACCTTTGGCACAGTTATTCTTTGAACAAGAGCCATTTTTACTATTTGGCCTTCGTACTGCAACATTTTTGGGAATCTCTTTTTTATTACTCAGGATTCTCTCCTATTTGGCATGTCAGAGATAGCTTGTGGACCTTCAGAAAATTGTAAAATTTGCTTCCAGCTCCTGGCAAGGGCATGCTGCTATGAGCTTTGCTTAAAGCATCTACAGTGGTAATTGCGCAAAAGTTGACCAGTACTATGCTTTGGTGTCATTTTGTGGTACCACTATACATGTTACTCAATGGGTACCACGCTTACGCACCACTCGGTATACTGCGCTGCCAGTCACCATTTGTGCAACTACCACTGTAGGTCCACAGCATGACTTTGTAGATTGTATGTCCTGTCATATTTTTTGTAAAAAAAACTCATTAAATAGGGTAAAAAAATTTTAAAAGAAGCATTCTTTCCCAGTCTCCCTCTGTGTCACCTAAAAATAATAAAAAGGCGCTGAGGGTGCCCAACGATGGTGGGAAACATGCATCTGAAGAGTCCATCTCCTCATGTACAACAGCAAATAATGTAAAAGATGACAAGAAAAAAGATAAAGCTGCACAGTCATCAGAAAGGCTTTGTAATGATGTTTCGATATCAGGGTGTCCAGAAGTGGAAAACCTGAATCCAGTGATGGCAAATATAAAAATAAGAGCCTCAGAGAAAGCACTGGAAATGGAGTCTGTCAAAAAAAAAAATTAAGAAAATAATGTTACTGCCACTCCTCCTGCATGGAGGAAGGAGCAGGCAGATGGCACAGATAAAGTACACTCATCAGAGGACATATCAAAAATGGAACAGTTTTCCAGGCAGTTCAGGCCATGGGAAATTTGAATAAGATACCTGTCAATGCCCCCAGCTCAAGCTCTCTAACTTATCTGCCTGCGGAAGAGGAGGAGGTAGAATATTACCTGCAAATAGAGGAAGGTGACCCCATGGAATTGGAGGGTGCACATAAGCAATATTTAAAACTTCTTCAAAACCAAAAATAGTTCCTGCACTCAGACTGCTGAAAGAATCAGAGTGTACTCCACAATAACTGGTGCAAGCTTTTAATTTAAAGTTGAAAATCACAGTCAGTCCACAGTAACACACCACACAGCTCCCCAGCGCTTCGACTCAACATGAGTCTTCCTCAGGAGGTTAATTTAAAAGCTTGCACCAGTTATTGTGGAGTACACTCTGGTTCTTTCAGCAGTCCGAGTGCAGGAACTATTTTTAGTTTTGTTTGCGTGTCTGGGGCTGGCTGCCCCATGTGTTTCCGCACCAGTCCTGTGGATTACCTGATCGCAGCACCACTGTTTGGAACTGTTTAAAATTTCTTCCAAGGCATAATGAAGACTACTCATCTTTTTCCTCATTTGTCAGACAGACGGTTGATACCCTCAACATCCCCCCACTAGAAATGGAAGAGGATGCTGATTTTATGGACACGTTGAGAGTAGCTCCACCGAGAAGAATGATGCTTCCCATACACAAACCACTTAAGAAGGTCATATGAAAAATCATGGCTGCACCCATGTCACTTATAGCATTGATAAAAATTGAGAGAAAATATCAGGTGGACAAGCAGGGACTGGAATACCAGCGTGCCTATCTTGACCATCATGGAGTAGTCCAGACTTCTGATTGTGGGAGAGCAAAAATCACTATCTGTGCAGCCCCCTGAAAAGTCGCCTAAACATTGGATACTGTGGCAAAAAAAAAAGTGTATGCAACAGCTTCCCTGCTTATCAGACAGGGAACTTATTCAGCACATGTACAGTACCAGGAAACACTTTGGAAAACAATTCTGGCACTGGCAGAAAGAGCAGATGATTTGACATAGGACCTGCTTGCCATAGAAAGATCAGTCCTGGATGCCACAAAATGTCATGTCCACATTGCAGTGGAGACTAATTGCCCTGCTGCTAGAATATTTGCTCATGCAGTGTCCTTGAGAAGGTTTTCCTGGCTTAGGACTACCATCCTCTCTCATGATACTCAAAACAAGGCCATACATTTCTCCTTTGAGGGAACTTCATTATTTAGTGGCAGAACAGAGGTCTACATGGAAAGAGTGGATGAATGCAAAACCACTTTTAAAAGTAACAATGAGAAGGAAAAGGCCTCTACTTCCTACAGGTCCTACAGAAGGTGAGGCAAAGGCAGGGGATACTTCCCAGAAGCCTAAGTCTCTTATGCCCCTTATGAGTACTAACC
This sequence comes from Neoceratodus forsteri, assembly GCA_016271365.2. Taxonomy (NCBI): domain Eukaryota; kingdom Metazoa; phylum Chordata; order Ceratodontiformes; family Ceratodontidae; genus Neoceratodus; species Neoceratodus forsteri. The sequence continues at coordinate 199,973,316 of CM057458.1, forward strand.
ACAAAGAGGTTACTATAAGGGAAGGGGAAAAAAAGGGCTTTCAGGTGTGATTCGGCAGCTCCAGACAAAACAAAACCCCTGACAATTTTGCCTAAGACACCAAGCCTCTGGCAGTTGGAGACAGACTGGCATATTATTTCCAGGAATGATTAAACATTATCACAGATAAATGGGTACTGGAAGTAGTGGGCCAGGGATTGTGTGTGCAGTTCAAACACTTTCCAGTTCAAGTTGGTAAAAAGCACCCTGGAGAACCTGGGATTCTTGATGAACCTGCAGGGGACCCAGCTAGAGCTTGTTAAAGTACTGGACTTCATAGGAGGAGAGATAAACATCCTGCAGTAAAAAGCTTTCCTCCTGCAGGCCAGAGTTACCACTTTGACAGCAACAGCAGAGTCGTTCACAGCAGGTCAGCCAAGACCTGCTAGACAGTGCCTACAGTTAATAGGGCACATGGCTGCATCCATAGCTGTGGTTCCATGGGCCAGGTTCCAAACAAGAGACATACAGTACCACTTAAGAAAAAACTGGTTTCAAAGATGGGATTCACTTGCAAAGCCAGTGCTAGTGAGAAATACACTAGTGGAATCATTAGAGTGGTGGAAGGAAGAAAGCAACCTCAAGGCATTCCCATCAGCAATCACCAACAAATATTCTTATCACAGATGCCTCACTCCTGGGGTGGGGTGCCCACTTGCAGGACTTCACAGTGAGTAGCACATGGAACCCACAGGAGTGACTAAAACACATGTACCTTCTGGAGCTCAGAAAAGTACTGCTAGTGTAAGCCCCCCCCTCTCGCGGGGTGAGCTTACTAGCGTCCAGTTTGGATCTCCCCTTTCTATAAAGGGCCCCTTTTTCTATTAGTGCTATCAGGCCATTACACTTTGTTGCCTCCAGGGGGCAGCGCCATTGCCATTATTTAAGCCCTGGTCCCCCAGGGCTGGAAGGAAGATGAGGAGTCAGCGACTGTGAGTAGGGACAGTGTCCCAAGTGGCCCCCCTCGGCCTATGAGTCAGCAAGGTCAGTGTTGGTGCAACGTGGGGTATTTTGGTGTCTGAGGAAGGGCTGGTAGGAGCTTTGCAGTCATGGGGGTCTGGGAAAGAGTTTTCATAAGCTGCAAGTGGGGGAGAAGGCTGGAAGCAGAACATATGAACATATGAACATATGAATGTGCCAGCAGAAATAGACCAGCCGGTCTATCTAGGTCTGCTCGAGTGTGCAACTAGCACCCCTAGTTTGCAGCTGCCCCAACCCCTCCCCTTTGTTACTCCACTGCCACTCCCACCTCCCCCACCCTCACTCTCCCCTGTTTCCTGTCCCATGCCCTTTTAAAGCTGTTCACAGATTTACATGATACCACCCATTCTGGTAGTGCATTCCATTTTGCTACCACCCTCTCTGTGAAATAGTGTCTCCGCATTTCCCTCCTATATCCCCCCCCATTCTTAGCCCATGCCCCCTGGTGTCCCTCCCCCTCCTTAGCTTAAAAACCCCATCTGCACCATCCTTATTGATTCCCCTCAGATACTTGAATGTCTCTATCATGTACATATTCAGGACTCCCAGCCTGCTTTCATAGTCTCTCTCCTCCATTACACGTATTGCACACAATACTCTTAAGTGCAGCCTTACCAGTGATCTATAGAGGGGCAAGATCACCTCTCTTCACCTGAATGAAAAACTCCTCGCTATGCACCCTAGCATTTTGTTCACTTTTGCAGCCGCTCTACTGCACTGGGCAGTGTTGTTCATGGTCCCTGTTATCATTACCCCAAGGTCCTTCTCCTCAGTAATCCCAGCTTAACCCTCCTCCAGCCAGTATTCTCTCCTTGGGTTCTTTGCCCTGAAGTACATAACCTTACACTTCTTTGCATTGAACCCCAGCTGCCACCTCTCTGACCACTCCTCTAGCTTGCTTAGGTCCCCCTGCAGCTACTTCCATCCCTCCCCTCCATCCACCACTGCTCTGATTTTGGTATTATCAGCGAACAGACTTACCTTGCTCACCACCCTGTGTGCAATGTCTGATACGAGGAGCCCAAATAATACTGGCCCCAGCACAGAGCCTTGTGGCACCCCACTCGTCACTGGCCTCGGAGTTGAGAGCTCTCCTCTCACCACCACCCGCTGCAGCCTCTGACTCAGCCAGCTTGTAATCCACTTCATCATTTTGGCCCCTACCCCTACACCAGTTAGCTTCCCCCAAGCCACCCATAAGGCACCGAATTGAAGGCCTTGTTGAATTCCAAGTAAAGAAAATCCACCGCATGACCCTTATCCAGCTCACCTGTCACCCAGTCATAGTATTGTATCAGGTTGGTTTGACAAAACTTCCCTGAAATGCACCCATGCTGCCTCACATCCTGGAGGCCATTGTCCTCCAGATACAACACCAGTCTTTCCTTTAGTATCATTTCCATGAGTTTGCATGCTATGGAGGTAAGACTTACTGGATGATAATTACCCGATTCATCCCTTGGTCCACTCTTGTGTAATGGTACTACATGTGCCATCCTCCAGGCCAGTGGCACACATCCCGACTCCAGTGAGGTGCTGTACAGATCCACCAGCAGCTCCGCCAACACCTCTGCTATCTCCCTCAGCACCCTGGGGTGGATATCATCTGGCCCTGATGCCTTGTCTACCTTCAGTGCCCTCAGTCCCTCTAGGACTCTACTTGCCTCAATTCTTCCATCTGTCACCTCCTCTCCCCGTCCCCACCCTCCCAGCCCATGGTGGTACCAGCCCCCTTCTTCTGTGAACACTGAGCAACAGTATTCATTCATGCAAGCCCTGCTCTTCCCCTTTCCGTCCACTCCCCATCCCTTTTTATCCTCACTATTGTCTACTTACACTTCCTTTTCTCCCTGATGTATCTGAAAAAGTCTCCCCCCCCCGTTAATTCCATACACTAATCTCAGCTCCCTCTGGACCTTGGCTTGTCTCACTTTTCTGGTCACCTCCCTGGACCATCTTGCATACTCCTCCCTGTCCACTTCCTTCCCCGTCCTCCTGTACCTCTGGTGCACCTCTCATTTTGCCCTTACCACCTCCAATACCTCGCTGTTCAACAAGCATGGTTTTCTTGCTCTGCTCCTCTTACTGTGTCTTGGTGCAGGCTTCTGTTGCCTCTGTAATCCCCCATTTAATAATATCCCATTTCTGCTCCATGTCCATCTCCTGCCTTATGCCCTCCAGTTTCCCTTTCAGTACTTACTGCATCCTCTCAAAGACTGCCCTCCTGAAGTTTACCACCCAAGTAACTGATTTCTCTGGCTCCTCGCACATCGTGATATTAAACCACACCATTTGGTGATCGCTGTCGGCCAGTGGATCCTCCACCTTTATTTCCCTTACTGCCTCCCCATTCAACAATACCAGATCTAAAGTGTTCTTTAGCCCAGTAGGTACACCAACCAACTGTGTCAGGAGACCCTCCTGGATCGCATCCAGGAGCACTTGCTCCCAAGCACTGGAGGTGACCGGAATGCTCCAGTCAACCCCTGGCAAGTTGAAATCCCCCACGATGACCACATTCCCTTTTCTACATACCTTTCTGATTTGTACTGCTAATTCCCTGTCAAGCTCCTCAGACTGGGACAGCGGCCTGTATACCACCCCAAACCTTAGTTTCCTATCCATTGAGTCTAGGAGCTTCAGCCAGATTGCTTCTGTTCCCCTTCCCCCCCGTCCCTTGTGCATTTGATCCCATCCCTCACATAGACTGCCACCCCCCCTCCTTACAGTCCTTTCTATATAATTTGTATCCTGGGATTTCCAGATCCTAGTCCCGGTGCTCAGTTGCCCATGTTTCTGACAGATGCAATATCCACCCTCCACACTGCTAAGAGTGCCTGTAGCTCAGTTGATTTGTTGCCTAAGCTTCTTGCAATCGGCGAGACCACCCTCCATCCTGCCCCCTTCCCTTCTATTCCCTCCCTTTTCGGCCACCCGTGAGTCCTTCCCTGCTAGCCTGGGAGGTAGGCTGTGACTCCACTCTATCAGATCCCTGCCTACCTGCTGTCCACTTGCTACCCCCCCATCTAGTTTAAATCCACCTTTGTCGCAATATACCTCCCCAGTCTTTGCTTTAATACCTCCTTCCCCTCCCCACTCAGGTGCAGCCTATCCCTTGCAAACAGATTATTATCCCAGGTACTGCCCCAGCTGCCCACAACCCCATACCCCTTAGTTCGACACCATTCTACTAACCATGTGTTCAACTCCCTAAACCTTTCCTTTCTTTTCACTGTAAAGCAGGTAGCTGAGGCATCTCGAGGAGGCTGATGATTCAGCTGGCATGGGTCCTTTTCTTTAAACAAAATCTTATTACTTCCTCCATCATTTCTTTAAGAATATTTGTCTCTATGTACTACAATGTGTGGTACACGTGGGGACAAATGACGTAGCAGGGGAAAATGGTGAAGGTAACAAGGGAGAGGACTGAGGAAGTGGGAAGGTTGTGCGAGGAGACTGGTGAGTCTGTAGCCGTCTCCGAGGTGCTCCCAGTACTGGAACCCCTCTGCAATGCAGGGTTCTTGGTACCTCATTTCTGGAAAGGGGACATCCTGGCAGTGGGGCTGCTGTAGTGGTGGCGGGGCTGCAGCAGGGTCGCCGGAGGTGGCAGATCTGGTGAGCCATACCCATGGCTCAGGTGAACAGTAATGGGTAAATTATTGAGAGCAGTCACAGGAGGCTTAGGCTACAAATGCCCCAAGGCCATGTTTTTGGCTCGGCGGCATGTGAGGAGTAAGGCACTCCCTTGCTAGGAGGTTGAAGCTTGAAAAGGTCTGTTTGTGAAGGGAAGCTGTTCTTAATGAAGTGAGATCTCTGCCTGAGGGAAAAGGTATAAGTAGAGCCAGACTGATCTGTGAGCTAGGCCTTTGTGAAAATCTTGGTTGCTGTACTGCTCTAAATGTGCCCTGTGAAAGCTGTAGTACTCCATTTAATCATCTCTCGGCTCCAAGGGGCTGCTCCTGGTTATTTAAAAGTAATTTTTTGGATGCAATCATTCCCAAGTCCAAAAAATAAAGTTTTATCGTTCCTGTGATTATGGTTGTGGTGGGTGATTATTTTAATAATGAATTAAACCAGAAAATGATACTACCCATCTTTGACTACTGTGACGTAGTCTACAGTGCCACACCAAAGTCATCCTTAACCAGATTGGACACCCTTTACAATGCTTTCCATCGTTTCACTCTGGATGCCCCTTCCTTTACCTACCACTGCGATCTATATCCCTCTCTAGCTTTTCCTTCCCTGGAAAACTGCCGTCTAGCCCACTGCACAAAATTTGTCTCTAAATTCTGGTCTGATACACTTCCCCCTTACCTTGCCTCCTCACTGTTCTCCTACCCCACTGTCCCTCTCTCCCTCAGATCCAGTGACTCCCGCACTCCAGCTATACCATGACACACCACCTCCATAGGCCAATCTTCATTCTCCTGTAGGTTCCCTAAGCTCTGGAACTCAATGCCTCATCAAATCAGGCACTCCTCCTCCACCCCATGATCCATCTCAACCTCCCTCCTCAATTTCCTCTCTCCATTCTGCAGCTACTCCTATTTTCCCCTCTGGCTCCTCACTCCTCCTAATTTCCCCTCTGGCTTCCCCATTCCCTTTCTCAGCCTATCACTTAATGTGAGGAGAAACCCATGTACTTTATTGCACTTCATTGTCTGCATTGTATGTATTAGTCTGCAGTGCTGCTAATTTGCTCCTCTCACATCAAATCCCAATGTTTATCTAATGCTACTGATGTATTGTTTTTTTCACTCTGTTGCTTCTCTGTTTTATATTACCTTTGGAAATGTGTTGTTGAGTATTGTATATATACTTTTCTATAATGCTGCATGGAAATGTGCTTTTGATTACTGTACTCCCATGTTCCCCTTCCCGCAGCACGCTCCATGAGACGAACAATTTTATATTGTTCAGTGTGCCTTTCCTGGTGAAACTTTTCAATAAATAAATAAACAAATAAACCTACTTGCTCACAATAATTTTTCCTGCTTCTGAGAAAACAGCCCTCCCATTTTGGAGGATCAGTGGAGAATGCCACCTTTAGAAAGGATGCCACCTGTAGTGGACAGAAGCTACCTGGGTAAGGGAAGTCCTGTTTAGAAATAGAAGACACCCACAGGTAAGGCCATCCTGTTTTTCCACTCTCACTGTGAAAGTGCCAGGAAGTGTTCAGGTCTCTGCCTCCTATAAAACATCGAGACCCCTAGACAAATGTGAGGACCAGGGGTGGGTCACACTAGCAATGCAGTCTTTATTCTCCCAGCTATAGGATCAGTCTGTCCAAATTAGGACAAACAACACCATCCCATCCCATGCACTGTCACTTGCCAACTGTACCCCTACCCAACCCAGCCCTTGTACCATCTGATCATGGTGCTTCTGCTCCATAAGGTCCCCTCTTACATGTGCACATGATGCCAGCACCTTACTCACCACATGGTCTCCTCACGCATGTGCCTCTCCTCCATTCCAGTGTGCTGTAAAAGCACACAGACTTAACCTCTGACAATGTCCAGATGGGCTGCTACCTTTGTATAGCTCCTAGTGCCTATTTTATGCTTTGTATTTTTGGACCTGTTGAATATTAACTTTTATTCACTCCATACTGCTGAAATGGTACTTATGTTACTCATTCTGTTTTGTTATGTCACTGAATCAATATTGTCCAGCTTTTGTTAATCAAGTTTTTAATACTGTCTTTGACATGGTGTAAACAAATTTTTATTCTGATGAGGAACCTTTGTAAATGAGCATGTCCATTCAAAGGTGTATTTCTGAACTTTGAAATAAATAAATAAAATAAAAAAAATAAACACCACAACAATGTACTACACAAACAAGCAGGGAGGAACACGAGCTATATAACTGTATACAGAGGTAGTGAGAATTTAGGATCTGGCAAATTCCTTAGAAGCAAACATAGTTGCAGTACACTTGCCAGGCAAAGACACTGTCCTTGTAGATTCCCTGAGCAGAGACAGCCAGGGAAATCATAAATGGGTCTTAAACCAGCAGGTTCTGGCCACAATGTTCAGAAAGTGGTGCATTCTCAATATAGATCGGTTTGCATCTTGGGAGAACTGTCAACTCCCAGAGTTTTGTCGCAGACCACCAGACAGAAGAACAGTCCTAGAGGACGCCCTAGTACTGGACTGGACAGGGAAGTTTCTGCATGCCTTTCCGTGCTTCCCATGATTCCCACTTACTCAAGAAGTGCTCCTGAAACTTAGGAGGGAAACTGCAAAATGATCCCGATAGCTCCAGATTGGGCCAGACAGGCCTGATACTCAATGCTTTTGGTCCTGCCTGGCAAGAATCCAATCAGCCTGCCACTCAAATCTGTTGACTTTGTCCCAAGGCAGAATAACATTTCCAAACCCCAGGGCTCTATGCCTGAGGGCATGGTTCTTGAAGAGTTAAATTCTCTGGACTGGATCTCTCAGAGGAGGTCCTGAAGGTGCTTAGTGCTCCAAGGAAACCTGCTACCAAGAAAGCTTTTTCCTTTAAGTGGAAAAGGTTATCTTACTAGTGTGCCCCCAGAAAAATAAACCCAATAGAGGCAGGTTTGCCTATAATTCTGCAGTACCTAGTACATCAACAGTTGTTAGGCCTATGGCCTTCAGCTTTAAAGGTGCACTTAGCAGCACTATCAGCATATGTATCGATGGCAAAGCAAAGTCTTTTGCCTCACAACCCATCTAATTATTTTTTTTCAAAGGCCTCAGCCAATTTTACCCACCAGTGATGGACCCTGTCCCACCCTGGGAACTCAATATATATACTGCCCAGCTTATGAAGGCTCCATTTGAGCCTATGGAAAATGGTGACCTGAAGTATGTCACATCAAAAATCATATTCCTTGTTGCAATGAAATCTGCTAGGAGTGTAAGGGAACTGCATGCCCTCTGCACAGAACCAAACTGCATAATCCCCCACAGGGATAAAATAGTTGTTAGAACCAAGAGAAAATTCCTACTTAAGGTGGTATCTGAATTTCACCTGAATCAGTCAATGACTCTCCCTGTTCTCTGTCCAGAGCATTCCAGTCCAGGTGAGGGAAACTTGCATAGCCTGGATCTAAAGTGAGTCCTGTCTGCATGGACCTGACAAAAGATGTCAGGTCTCAGAGTGCCCAGTTTTTTGTTACCTGTGGTGAGACTGGCAAAGGCAAACCAGCTACAAAGAGATCTGTCTCTTACTGGATGGTCTCTTGCATTCAGTTCAGTTAACAAAAAAAATGTAAAAATGCCACCAAGAGGTTTAAGGGCACACTCCACAAGGGGTACCTCTGCCACTGTGGCACCCTCAAGAGGCATCCCATTGTTAGGCATTTGCAAAGCAGCTACCTGGAAAACAGTACACACCTTCACAAAGCACTACTGTTTGGACATGCAGTCCAGAAGGGATACCAGCTTTGGAACTGGTAACTTGCAGATTCTTTTTCCTAATTATAGTAGATTCTGGACCCAGCCTCCCAAGGTACTGCTACTGAGCCTGCATGAAGTGTAAACATTTAAATGAGGGATTCCTGGGGTTAGAAGAAAAAAATTACTCACCATAGTAATGTTGTTTCTTCTTATGGGACCTCTCACTAGGCTTACACTCCCTAACCCTGCTTCCCCTTCCAGAACCTGAAATAGGTTCACACAAGAATCAGTTCTTTTTTCATTGAGGTTGCTTGAGCATTACTGTTGCTGCTCCTACTATTGTAACTCGTTGTTATGGTTTATATGACATATTTTCTCAAGTCTACTTTCAATTTGTTTGGTGTTTTTAAATTCTATAACAATTTTTCAAAATTACGGGTGGCCTTTTTAGCTAGTTTCACTAACTACTGCTCCACTCTAGCATGGAAACAGATCTGAACAATGGCGAGAGTGGAGTGCAGGTGCAGAGTTTGAACCTGCATTCCAAATCCTAAAATTTGCATAGGTTCTAATCTCCAGGGCATCATTCTCAGCCGAGATGACTGCATAAAGTGTAAACATAGTGAGGGATCCCTTAAGAAGAAACAACATTACTAAAGTGAGTAATTTTTTTCTTATCTGGCACTATGGCTTTTTGCAGATTCTTTTCTTTTAAAAAGTGCAAGATATGCCTAAAATGTATGCAGCAGTCTCTCCTACATTTTGCCTGTTACTAGTAAGGCTAATTCTGAGATTTTCAGCACCTAGCCCCCAGTCTGCTGATGGCACAGGGGAAGATACATTTGGTTTATCTCATAGCAGTGGCAAATGTGTGTTACACTAGCCCCTCCCCCTTTTGCTTCATTAATGAGTTTTTCCATGACAGAGAACCACAGTGCCCTCCCACAAAGGCACTCAAATCTTAAGATGAGCCCCTCAGGTCAAGGAGGCTTGCAGCAGGCACTTGTGGATATATCAGAGCACGATAAGGATGCTTTCCTGATCTACAAAGTACTCCCAATGTTTGTTTTAGGTCTCGGTTTTGTACCTCAGCCAGGAGACAAATACACTTCCCAGGGACAATACAACTGCTGTGGCTCCAGTACTCCCTCAGAAGGAGAATGAAATGTCTGGGGACTAGCAAATGGAATGGTCAGAGGATGCTGGGTCTTGCTCTGTACCTTTTCTAGTGACAGCCAGAGTTCTGCAAGGTTCTGTCCTGGGACCTCTGTTTTATACATGGCACCTCCAGGAGACACCATGGGCCCGATTCACGAAAGATGACACAAGGTTTGCACCAAGCCCAGCGTCGTCTGAAATGTGTGGCGCAGCTGCGCCATAGCCCTTCAGCACAACAGAGCCCAATTCAGGACAAGCTGGTGCAGTTGCAAAGGATTCTATGGTTTACAGCAGCTTGCGTCAAAGGTGTGGAGCAAGCCACGTAATCCGGATCCCATGACTGCAATGTTAGACCAGGGTGGAGCTGGTCTAACTTGCATCCTCTGACACACCTGATCAAGAATTGCTCTCAGTGCCATAAGGCTGCTGCAAGCCCCCATACCATCTGGTTGGCACACTGGGAACCTGTGGCAGTGCAGGTTGATCAGGTCCCATGAGTGCATGTGCACTCTCCTACCACAGCTATGTAGATGATACCAAGGTTTATGCCCCAGTGACTGAGTCTCTACAACTGATGCTCACTCGGATGTCTCACTGTCTTAATGATATTCAAGCCTGGATGACCACAACCTCATTCTGCTTAAATGCTGAAAAGACTACTGTAATACATGATACAAAGATCAAATCCATGTGTCCTATGCACTATTGTGGCGGAGTGTCTACGCACGTGTATCTGGGGTGCACAGCCACTCCGCACCCTATGTGCACCCCATGTGGAGTGCACCAAGGGGGATGTGCAGCACCTACATGCCCAATCCTCTGGCCGCGTGAAGAGCAACACACCAGGGGCAGGCAAGAGGCAGGCTGGCACTATGCGCCATTCACTTAGGTGCGTAGTACTGGCCATGGGGGTGCATGGGGGGTGCATGGTATGCCAGGGAGAACCCTGCTGTAAACCCCCTATGTGCCCCATGCACACCCTGGGACATACTGTAGGATAGGGCAAACAGCCCACTGACCCTCCAGGGCCACAGCAAATACCCGCCTGGTGCCACACACCCCAGCACATGGCGGTTTGTGCGGAGGCTCCCCCCCACAAATGCAAACCCCTCACAGGGGCACCGGCATATGGATGCTGCCCCCCACCACCTGACATACCCCCTGCACCACTTTGGTGCCATCAGAGGGCTGGCGGCATTGCCCTTCCCCCACTCCTCACAGCCACTGGCCCTCGGACATCTGCAGGGCACACTGCCAATGTGCACCTCACCGCATAAGGAATCCACTTTTGGACTCATGTCGGGCATCCGATTGGATGCCCAACTGGGTCCGTGACTCCGCCTGTGCCCACCCTGTGCGGACCTGCATACTGGGGGCAGGGTTGCAGACAGGTGGCCAACGGTGGTGACTGCCACCGGTGTCCACTTGTCTGCAGGTGCAGAGCTCTGCGGGTGGGTAACATGCCTCCGGCGCGTATTACTCACCCATTGGTGCATAGCACACCTTTAAAGCAGCAGTGCAAAGAAACTGGGCAAAAATATGACCCTATCTTTTTTCACTTTAAAAGATTACAGGTATCTTTCAGTTTTATTTAGTGGTAACATTCCCTAGATCCACGAGAATTGGAGTATTTTAATAAATGTTTTAATTTAGTATTTTCTCAAGAAAAAAAAAGATGGCCAGCACATTTGACTAAGAAATAGCATATACCTGGCAAGGGTTAGGATTGAGAAAAAAAACTCCTGGTGATCTGCATAGGAGTTAACTAGAAAAGAAGATTTTTCAGATGCAGATTTTTATTAACTGTAGCTGAAACTAGCTTTTTGGAAGAACATTTTTTGTTGCACTGCTGCTTTAATCTTTTGGATATTGGTCTACACTTTGGTTAATTTTCAATCACATGGGTGTGGTGAGCATATTTATAGAATGCATACAAACAGAGGAGAGAAGGAAATAAGTGTCTGAGCTGGGACTTGAACACAGGCTGCCCGGAATACCATTCCGGTCACTCTAACCATCTGCAACACCAAGGCAACTGGAACCTGGGCTGTCCTGGAGGAGACATTACTCTTTCTCCAATGCACTACCTGGTGCTGCACAAATTATTTTCAATCACAGGGGTGCAGTGTGCATATTTATGGAACACATACAAACAGAGGAGAGAAAGACGCAAGTGCCTCAGCTGGGACTTAATCCCGGTTCATCTTTGATTCTGAAGTCATTCATTCCACCACCACTGTATGACATCTTGGAGGTCTCTTTGATTAGTCACTACAGCTGGAAGCCCATATCAGTAGTATTGTCTGCTCAACTTTCTGCCACTTACAGTACATGTAACTGACAAGGTCCACTCCTGCATCACCTAATAACTGCAGCGACTCTCATCCATTGTTTTTTTTTAATTTAGATTTTTTTATGTTTTTTTCTGGGTTTTCTTATGTATCCCCCCAGCGCACCAGCGCACAGCTGTATGTGCTTGTGGAGGCGCTCATGCACACCGGAAGCCAGCTTGGCCCCTTCCACCCACTTGTACTGCCACCTCTGCCCACCCACCTACGTTACCCCACTGGACCTCCACCCAGTGAGGATGGAACTATGAGAAGGGTGAAAACCCACTACCACCCCCGGAAGAGGAGAGGATAGCAGCCAGGTGGCTTACTCAGTCCTGCTCCTCCTGCCCCCCCCCAATGCTGGCACCCTGACAACTTGAGGTTGTTCCTGAACCCAGGTTGCCAGCGGAGCACAAGGTAAGGCGTCCAGCACCTCAACCCCCAGCGCCACCAGGCTGACCTATCCATTGTTTTATATTCATCCAAATAAACCATTGCAACTCACTTCTTGCTGGCCCCACTAGCTCCAAGAAATCTTAGCATGCTAGCATGTTACTAAGCTTCATTGGCTTCTAGTTTAGTCCATAATTCAAAAATACTGTTGCTTGTTTTTAAACACTCCAAAGTTCTTGCTCCTACATGCCTAATGGAGCTAATCCATGACCAGGCACCAATTCACTGTCTTTCATCTTCCGATGTACACCACCTCAATATTCCAGTTTCAAGAACTACCACTTTTTGAGATGGGTCATTTTTTATCTTCAGTCCATGGCTTTGGAACCCTCTTCCCTTGGAGACTGCATCATATGCTGATATGGAGCAATTTAAGTGCAAACTGAAAACCTACCACTATAAACTGACTTTTAATGCTCCTTGAATGTTTCTGTAATAAAGTTTGTATTATGTATTGCACAGCACTTTGAAACTAGTACAAGGTGCTATAAAAATAGTATTTATTATTCAGTGCTTGAGTTACTTCCTTCCTGATTGAGGTTTGTAGAACGTTTTAGCTGTCAGAAGTTCAGTCTGCCACCTCAGTATCTCTGAAACCCCATTTTGTCCTGTTCTTGAAACTATAGAGCATTTCTCAAGTTTTCTACATTTTGAGCAGGTGAGAGTGACTTGGACAAGAATAAATAGTTTACTAAGATAAGGGCAAAATGCTGCCCTTTTCAGGAAGCATGGCTGAAAAGGGGGGGTGACACCACTGATCAGTGATGCTATCATTTCAGATATGGTCAAACACACAGCTATTCCATTTGATGGAGCTGTTTATCTGTCAGATGTGAATGCCAAGAAATTAGATGCTGCTTGTGGTCAAGCTTACTCTGCTTCGGGGTGAGATGTTAGGGTTGCCTCTGACTCTGTACTTGGTAACTTTCAGCACTTTGGTTTTACTAGAAGCAGACTACATCAGCATTCATTCATGTGTAACCCTTAGATGGCGCTATCCCAGGGGCTACTACCCCTGCCTGATTTGCCACTAACAGGTTGAGGGGCCTGGATCCAATGGCGGGTGCCTCCACCCAGAGGTCAGGGTTTACAATAGTTAAACTTACTTGGTCACAGCCCTCTGGGACACTGCAACCCCCCTTTCTTCCCACTAGTGGCCCACACAATATATCAGAATTACCTTCACAGTATACACATACCCCAGGCTGATCTCAGACACTGGGACCTCCTGTAAAATAAGATACAGTGCAACAATCACAGTACAATACTTTAACATAGACAAATACCTCAGGCAGTATAACTTTGCTAAAACAAGCAGCTCTGATTTATTTAGGAGGAATATAACAAGGATGGGGAAATCAGGTTAATTAGCTTATCATTTTACTCATCTACCTATGGCTCTGTGCACAGGCCTATCCCTACCAGTTACTGTCCCTGGGTACCCAAGCCCTAGTGGCTAGTCCAAACCGTGGCAGCTGGTAGGGGCCCTTTCACACCGAGAAAAGAAAAATTAGTTTAAACAGTCAGCAGTACAGTGATTCCATTTGGATTTAATGTGGCAATTCAACAGGGAGCGACCCTGAATTAGTACTCACGATCTCAAACAAGATAGGGTCCTTCAATGTCAGCAGGGCTACTCTTGAGCTCCACAAGACTCCTCACGCATTTATATGGCAAACAGGCAGGCTGCTTCTCTATCCCGATCGCAATTACTGCACAATACCCGGGAGAACACACAGCAGATTCAGTTCCTGACTGATCGAGTGCAATTCAGCAATTTCTCCAGTCTTCTACAGGGTGAGCCTGGTTTCTACTCTTCAGATATCCTTTGATTCTCTTCACAGGACGGATTCAGTCCTAACAAGCAGTTACACAAGCTGCAGACCGGAACTCTGGACCTTACACATGTTTTTTGACTAAAACTGTGCACTGAAGGAGCACAGGGTTCCTTTCCCTTCACTGCCAGAGCTAAACTGAAACTCCAACAGACAAAACCGAGCACTTCCTTTGAGTTCCTCCCAGTTCTTGACTGGATTGGCTGTCACTCACAATAGACTGCTGCTGTTGGTCCAAAAAGGCGCCGAAGTCTAAACTACATCTCCCAGAGTCACTGCCCATACAATCCTCTTGTGGCTGGCTCAGATTATGAGTCCAAGTTCTGATTCGTCCAAGGCACCATTTTAGAGCTAGCTTACCCCACACTGATTGGTCCAGTTCAGCAGTTCAAAACTAGAATGGGAACTAGGCAAACACAGTTCTGACTGCAAAGAAAGCAGGTTAGACAAACTGTATTTTCATTATTACTCTAAATTATTTCTGACAAACAGTTACATCTTTCAGATAGGTTCCTTTGTACTCCTAGTGACTGCAAAATGGAGTGAATTGGCAGCAGTTCGAGTGGTACTCAAACAGAGAAACACACAGTTCCCCCATACAAACTAATTATGTCTGCAAGCAGACAGCTCTTAAAGAGACAGTACCAGAGGCTCTAAAAACACTCACTGATAAATGGCTTAAACGCCAAACACCATTCAGGCTTGGAGCATTCGAGCAAGCTCCTGGAAGTCTTTTGGGAACCCCCATTTGCAGGGGGGTTACACATGTGTGGCCCATTACTGAGATGAGCACTGACAGAGCAGACACTCTGTACCAGGGGACCATTTTCTTTATTACAGTCACATTGTTCTGGCTGCTGGTGGGGGGTGGAGAGTGGCGGGTGCCAGAGGGGGGGGTTAGGTGGGTGGGGGGTCTTATGACTTGACCTGGTGGTGGGACTCCATGTGGGGGAATGTGTTTGACATGTGGATGGTAGAACTGGGGGAGGAAGGGGAGAGGGAGGTAAGGTGCCTGCCTGGCACCATGGCTTGGAGGGACAGGGAGCGAATCCTCAGGATTGCCGGAGCAGCTGCACAGGGGAGGGAGCTGGATGTCATTGTCCACCTAGGAACAAATGACCTGGCTAAGAAAGGGATTAGAGAAGTGCAGGAAGAGTTTGTGGAATTGGGGAGGAGCCTTAGACAAGTAGCATGCATGGTAACCTTCTTGGAGGTGCTGCCCATCTATGGCGTAGGAGAGGCTAGGGTGTTCCACATCATGGGATTCAATCAGTGGTTGAAAAACTAGTGTGGAGCTTAGGGATTTGGCTTCATTGGGGACTGGGGGTCCACCTGGATTGATGCAAGCCTGTACTGGCATGATGGGCTGCATCTGTCCAGGATGGGAACCAGGATCCTAGGTGATGGGTTTAAATGCTTCATTGGCAAGCATTTAAACTAGCCAAGGGGGGAGGCACTGGAAAGGAGCAGGGAAATCCTAGCCCCCCCCAAAAAAAATCACGGTAGTAAATGCAGTAAACATCAACATAGAGGTGTCGATAGGGAGAAGGGTAGGGGTAAATGCAGAAAGTGACAAAGGCAAGAAGGACAGGAATGGGGCAAAAAGGAGTAAGGCCATCAGGAAATGAAGGGTAATGAGTACCAATGCCCGTAGTCTGGGCAACAAGCTCCCTGAGCTGGTGGCCTTGATGGAAGAGGGATGCCTGGATATCGTAGCAGTCACACAGAAACATGGTACACAGAAAACCATGACTGGGATGTTAACATACCAGGGTATATAACCTACAGGAGAGACAGGCAGGGGAGAAGAGGTGGAGGAGTAGCTCTCTATGTAAAGGAAGGGATAAAAGCAACTGAACAAAAGAGGAAACAGGGAGGAGAGGAGGCACTGTGGGTCACCTTGGAGACTGGAAAGGGCACCACAATCCACACAGGGGTTGTGTACAGACCCTCACGTCAGGGGGAGGGAATGGACAAGGACATGATAGAAGGCATTCTTAGAATGGCAGAGAAAGGGGAGATACTGTTGATGGGAGACCTGAATATGCCAGATGTTAACTGGAGCACATTTGCTGCAGCCACATCCAAGAGCAGGGCCATTCTTGATGCCCTACAGGTGGCAGGCCTCAGACAGCTAGTTTCGGAACCCACTCGTGAGGGAGCAATCTTAGACCTCGTACTCTCAAATGGGGGCAGTGAGAGGATCTCAGATCTAGAAGTGGGTTGCCATCTGGGAACAAGTGACCATCAAACAGTGTGGTTCACGTTAAACTCAGCTACAGAGTCAAGCCATACAAAAGTGAGGGTACTGGACTTCAGGAGGGCTGACTTTGGCAAGATGGTAGAGTGCCTCAGAAAAGCACTAGCAAACAGGCTAGAAGGAGGTGTGGAGCAACCTTGGGGAATCATCAAAACTGCCATCACAGAGGCAATAAGCCTTTGTGTTAAGCAAATAAATCAAAATGAAAGAAAAAACCACTATGGTTCTCAAAAGAGGTGGCTGTGAAAGTCAGGAAGAAAAAGAAAGCATTCTGGAAGTATAAGGAAACACAGAAGGAGCAGGACAGAGAGCTGTACCAGTTAAGGCAGAAGGAAGCAGGTAGGGAAGTCAGAATAGCAAAGGCCCAAACTGTGGCTAAGATAGCCAACTCGGTTAAGAAGGGGGATAAAACCTTTTATAGGTACATCAGTGAGCGCAGAAAGACAAAGGGAGGGATAGTGAGGCTGAATAGAATGAACAGTGGGTGGGCAGAGGGAGACAGTGAAAAAGCAGGGATACTGGATGAATATTTCTGCTCAGCATTCACAAAAAAAGGAGGGGAAGTGCCTAATCCAATTAACAGAAGCACTCTTGATAGGGGGGTCAATCCCAGTCCTTTCACAGAAGAAAGGGTTCTGCAAGAACTCCTAAAACTGAAGGTGGACAAAGCAATGGGACCTGATGGAATTCACCCCAGAATTCTAAAAGAATTAAGGTGGGAACTAGTGAAACCACTGGCTACTCTTTTTAATAAGTCACAGGAGGATGGTGTGGTACCCGAGGACTGGAGGAAGGCGGATGCGATTCCCCTTCACAAAAGTGGGAGCAAGACAGAGGCAGGAAACTACAGACCTGTCAGTCTGACCTCTGTGGTACGGAAAGTGATGGAGCCACTTCTGAAGGAAAGAATAGTTGAGTACCTTGAGGCCAGTGGGGCACAGGACCCAAGGCAGCATGGGTTCACAGTGGGAAGGTCATGTCAGACGAATCTAATAGATTTCTTTGACTGGGTGACCAAAGTAGTAGACCAGAGAGGGGCTGTGGACATGGCCTACCTAGACTTTAGCAAGGCATTTGACACAGTCCCACACAAAAGATTAATAGTTAAATTAACCAGCCTGGGAGTGCATCCCAGGGTGGTAGCCTGGGTAAAACATTGGCTGGACAACAGGACACAGAAGGTAATTGTAAATGGAGTCCACTCTGAAGAAAGAGGGGTTACTAGTGGGGTACCGCAGGGTTCAGTATTGGGTCCAGTCCTTTTAATGTCTTCATAAGTGACATTGCAGAGGGACTGGAAGGAAAAGTATGTCTCTTTGCAGATGACACAAAGATCTGCAACAGGGTTGATACACAAGGAGGCGTGGAAAGGATGAGAAGGGACTTGGCAAGGTTGGAGGAATGGTCAGAAGTATGGCAGCTAGGATTCAAAGCAAAGAAGTGCAAAATAATGCACCTGGGAAACAAGAACCCAGGGAAGAATACACAATGGGGGGTAACAACAACAAAAATGGAAAGGGACCTGGGGGTAATCATATCAGATGACCTTAAGGTTAGCAAGCAATGTGAGAAGGCAGTAGGGAGGGCTGGGGGGATACTGGGATGTATAGGGAGAGGCATCAGCAGCAGAAAACAGGAAGTTGTTATCCCCTTTGTACAGACAGTTGGTGAGACCCCATCTGGAGTACTGTGTCCAGTTCTGGAGACCCCATCTCTGCAAGGACACAGACAGGATAGAGGCAGTCCAGAAGGGCAGCAAAAAAGTGGTGCAGGGTCTGCAAGAGAAGCCGTGTGAGGAGAGACTAAAGGAGCTTAATATGTATACCCTTGAGGAAAGAAGGAGAGGGGACATGATAGAAACTTTTAAGTACCTCAGTGGAATCAACAAAGTCCAAGAGGGTAGCATCTTTCAGAAAAAGAGACGTGCAAGAACAAGGGGACACAATATAAAGATAGAGGGGTGGGCGGTTCAGGCGCAATGTGAGGAAGTATTATTTCACAGAGAGGGTAGTGGATGCATGGAACAACGTTCCTGAGGAGGTTGTGGGGTCTAAAACTGTGGCAGAATTCAAGAATGCATGGGACAGACATAAGGCAATTCTTGTGGGGGGTAGGAAGAAATAGGCTGTAGGTTAACTAGGATCTGCGGCCTATCCTGTAGGTAGGGAAATGGGCAGACTAGATGGGCCAAGCGATCCTTATCTGCCATCAAAGTCTATGTTTCTATGTTTCTATGTAAGGGTAAATATGTCGCTAGAAGCTGCCAGGGTTGGAGGGAGGAGGGTGCCAGCGGGAGATAATGGGAGGGGTATATGACGTCAACATTTTTAGGAGTTGGGGGGTGGCATTACAGCACAAATCAGATGGGGGTGGTTTATAACAGTTTTTTTAAAGAAGTTTTCATGGTGAACTTGGTGTGGCTGCCTGGACATTTGTGAAGTGTGAATTTCTGCAAATTTAGCCAACTTCACAGGTGAATTAAAAATTTGCTGCATCTCTGCTCCTGAATTTTGGAGCTCACATCATGAAACTATGAAATAAAATACTCATACTTTGCCCCTCAAAAATTGTGTCTTTCAGTTTCCAGTCTTAATCAATCCCAGGAAAAGGGAGGCAGTGGAGCAGACCTTAGTCCACTTAAACCAGATAAGGGAAATCTCAGCAGTACTCCTCAAGGAAGGGGCTGGGATAGTCCTGAAAAAGTCAGGATTTTTTCATCTTGGTTCTTTAAAGTCTAAACAAGTTTGTGGGAAAACTAAGTTCAAGATGGAGTCATTATGTTCAATAATTGGAGTGGTTCTATGTGATAACAGTGACCTCCAAAGGGCGATCGCCGTTATGGTGAAGTCAGAGTGCCGAAAATCAATTTTGGCACCCTGACTCTGACGCCACAACAAATAGCACTGGGGACTTGCATTTTTACATTTAGGCAGGGCGCAACCCCTGCACCTCCTACTTAAGGATTCTCAACTCGGTGAAGTGCATGTCGAAGGCAAAAGCGTAAAAAAATTAAATTGGCTGGGAGCAACAAAAATGAACCTGCTCCTGGACCCGAACCCAGCACCTACCCACCAAAGCCATGAGCCGATCCGCTACACCACAGGGCCAGCTTGGCAGCCTACAGCAGTGCCACCCCTCAAATCCCCTTCCACCCCTCGCTGAGCTTGCTCGTTCTCCCCCATGTGCATACCTGTAGCATGCTTGCTTCCACCCTCCCCGCGCGAGTACTTATAGCGACTTCCTGTTGCTGCAGTCACCAACCCACACCATCTGGTCACTGTAGCTGCCTGGTAGCCACTGTGCCATGCACCGCGATTGAGTTGCCCTTTTAGTGGTCGCTCAATCGTGGTCACGCACATCACGATATACTATTGGAGCTATTTGCACAGCAGCTAATGTGGCCTCCATCAGCCTTTTAGATGCTTATGTCCACATGCCACTTAAATCAGAGATTTTTGAGGTTCACTATTCAGCACAACCTTTTCGAGTACCTGGTTCTCCCCTTTGGTCTTACCTTGGCTCCAAGAGTCTTACAAAGGTTCTGACTGTGACTGTGGCTGCACTACTGTTGGATGGTCACCATGTTGGCCCCTACCTAAATGATTTTCTGATAAGGACATTGTCAGAGCAGTCAGCCAGAACCACAGTACTTTAGTAAACAAAAAGAAGAACTTTCTCCATCCACCTTGAGTCTGGAACATCTGGGGAAGTGCTTTCATAGGTATTTACAAAGAGTGTTCCTCTCCCCAGTAAGGGCAGAGAATCTCGGGCAGGACATTTGACATTTCAGGTTTCAAAAACTTGTATCTCAGCACCAGCCATTGCCTCCCCTCTTGCTCACCTTATGAACCTTTCCTTCTCCCTCAGTGCTTTCTCTTAGGCCTGGAAAGTTGCTAAGGTTCTGCCTCTGCACAAAAGGGATGACACCTCCTCCCCCGCAATTTCCGGCCGATCTCTTTCCTCCCCTTTCTTGCAAAGCTCCAGGAAAATATTGTATATTCCAGGCTTGCAGACTTCCTCTACTCCTCTAATTTCCTCTCCCCTTTCCAGTCTGACTTTAAGCAAAAACACTCTACTGTCTCTTCCCTACAATATGTAACTGACTCTGTCTCCACAGAGGTGGATCAGGGAGATATTACTGCAGTCATTTTCACTGATCTTGTGAAAACGTTTGACTCAGTGTCCCATCTGGTCCTCCTAGACAAGCTGAGCTCTGCTGGCCTCTCAGTTTTTATTGTAGACTGGTTCTGTTCTTACCTCATGGGCTGTTGACAGACTGTTCAGGATGGTGGCATCCAGTCTCCACTCCCATCCTAGCAGGGGTCCCTCAGGATCTGGAAGTATAGTCTAGCGGGTAGAGTAATGAGCTGTGAATGAGCAGACCTGGGTTTGATTCCTACAACCTCCACTTGCATACTGTGTGACTCTGAGAAAGTCACTGAACTTCCCCAGTGCTCCTGGATTGCTCCTGAAAACAGGCAGTTGTGCCTAGTGGGCCTTACTGGTTACCAAAAAGAATAAATAAAATAAATCCTGAGTCCGTTCCTGTTCGCCATCTTTTTCAATGACCTCAACTCAGCCTATGTTCTTTGCATCCACATGTATGCAGATGATATGGTCATATACATCTCTGGCCAATAATTGGCTAGACTCTCACCCTACCCTGTTTTCTCTACACTGGATGGTGCTCCCCTGGAGGTTGTCACTGCCTTCAAGTACCCAGGGGTGTGGCACAAACTGAAGACAGAATAGCCTAGGCAGTGATGAAAGATGACAAGACATTTTTAGGTATGTAAGTGAAAAGAGGAAGTCCATGGGATGGATTGTAAGGTTAAAAAGAGAGGGGGGACAGTGTAGGGGGGACCAGGAAAAGGCAGACATCCTGAACAAATGCTTTTGTTCAGTGTTCACAGTGAAAGGAGAAAGAGAGAGAGAGGCCACAGAAAAGTAACAGGGGCTCTGTATGGGGGGAGGCAGACACTAGTCATTTTACAGAGGAGAGCGCCCTAAAGGGACTCGCTAATCTGAACATGGACAAAGCAATGGGACCAGATGGGGTACACCCTAAAGTATTGAGGGAGCTCAGGGAGGTACTGGCTGCACCTCTAACAGTCCTATTTAAAAGCTGGAACAACAAAACCAGGTGCACAAAAAACAGGCAATGCTAGAATGAAGATGCTTGAAAGTACATTTAATGGAATCGGGTGCAAAATATAAAAACAGCACTCACTCCCTGTTGCTTCGAATCATACTGATCCTTCCTCAAGGGGGCGAGGTATCTCATTACAACATCATAGTCACAGGTGTAATGTGTTAACCTATCTAGTACAATTAGGATACCTCAACTGGATCGATTAGAATCAGGATCATCAAATTAATAAATCATCATTTACAAAGACATATATTGTACAAACCCACAGTGAAAATGTGAAAAAATCATTACATTTTAGACTATAAATTAATTATAGTTACAAACTTGGATTGAAAAGGTAGGCTGAAGGAGAAAAATACTTCCAAAATTCATGTTTTCAATAAGTTTAGTTTAAATATATAAAAATCACACTGAAAGTTAAGCAATCAACATGCTTTTCACTCTTTTCAAATCAGGATTTCAAATAGCAGATTTCTATTACAGCAAGCAGGACCTCTGTGAAAAAAAGGACAAAATAACAACATACTGTACCATGAGTATGGATTCCGAACTTTCTTGATTTGTTTACTTTTATAATTATATCTCATAAGCACAAACAGTTTTCAGAATATCTGCAATTTTATTGCAATTTTTGCAATTGTATTTACTTTTCTTCTGGAAACATATTAGAGCAATGCATTTTATCCCATAAACATCATAAATCATAATGCATAGTAAATGAACTTATCACACTAAGAACATGTGACCAAATAAAATAACAAATAAAAATATTAGTATTATGAGAAGACTTGGGGTGTACATATGAAAGAATAAAATGGGGGAGGAGGTTTGTGTGGTGGGGGGAGGATGCCGGCGCTATAGTTCATGGAAATTTCCATGTAGCTGTATCTATAGGCATGGACCAAAAATAACTCTATTTAATGCTTAGATTTTTTAAATAAAAAAAAAATACCTTCATAGAATTCTTTTTAAAATGTATTTAAAGATAAGGATAGCGGTCCCAGTCATCATTTAGTCCTTCTGTCGTACATCCTCCCAACTTGAAAATCAATCTCCCTTCTAGCTGGGACAACATGTTAACTCTGTCTATCCTGGTGGTACATGGGATATGATCTATGCCCATGAAGTGCAAGTCTGAAGTATCACAATTGTGTTTTGGGGTTGGTGATAGAGCAAACATGTTTTTGTATGCGTTTCTTGAGCTGCCGTGTTGTGCTCCCTATGTAAAGTTTTGGACACGAGCACCAGAGAGCATAGATAACATAGGGTGTGTGGCAAGAGACAATATGTTTTATATTATGGTATGCTTGATTTGCCAGACTGGTGAACCTCTTTCAGGTTTTTTAACAGCCCACTGGAAACAGGAGTGGTTCCAGAGGAAGGGAGGAGGGCACATGTAGTCCAACTTCACAAGAGTGGTAGCAGTGAGGAGGCTGGCAATTATAGACCAGTCAACTTGACATCAGGGGTGAGAAAGTTGATAGAATCACTGCTGAAGGAGAGCATAGTGGAATATCTAGAATAGAATGGGTTACAACTAAGACCTAAGACAACATAGATTCACAGATGGAAGATCATTTCAAATGAATCTGATAGATTTCTTTGATTGGGTGACCAAGGGATTAGATCAGGATAGAGTGGTGGATGTGGACTACCTAGATTTCAGTAAGGCATTCAATACCATTCCACACAGGAGACTATTAAGCAAGCTGGGTAGCTCAGTAGTGGGTCCAAAGGTGGTAAACTGGGTAAGAAATTGGTTATGGGATATGTGACAGAGGGTGGTGGTAAACGGAGTTCACTCAGAACAGGGGAGGGTAACCAGCGGGGTGACTTGGGGATCAGTGTTGGGGCTGGTCCTTTTTAATAATTATTGGAGACATAGTAGATAAGCTAGAGAGGAAGGCCCGCTTCTTTGCAGATGACACTGAAATCTGCAGTACGGTGGACATTCCAGGAAGGGGGTGGAAAATATTAGCAGAGACCAGAGAAAACATGAGAAATGTTCAAGGGTATGGCAGCTGGGTTTCCTACCAGGTCAGTATCCTGTATGCTCAATAGCATATGTTAAAACTGCGCAACAGGAACAGAGCGGTAGGGTAGAGCGAGAGGATACAAAACCTCGAAAGGATGTATACGTGGTAGTGCACCCTCTCACTCTTCCCAGGTAGGGGATGAAATCTGTGCTGGGAGGTGGGGCAGGATGAGCCACAGGTAGCAAGGGAGGGAGGCGGTGTGTTTGGGACTGAGTTTCGATTCACAGACACAAGTCATTTTTTTATTTTTCAAACTTTGTGCAATGTTAAGTGTTAACCCCCCCTCGGAGTTGGTTATTTTAGTTGGGGGATTGGGGGACACAGCACCCCATAACAGGGTGTGTGGGGTGGAGCCCTCCAGAAAAGAAAGACATATGCTGCTTGCAATATATCGTGTTGTGTTGGCAGCATGATATATTGCTGCGGCATAATGTCTTGTGATATTACGACCCCATGCCACTGGGTTTCAATATAAAAAAGTGCAAAACAATACTCTTGGTGCACAAAAAGCCAGAGGCAGAGTACAAAATGGGGGAGTGTTATTGATGACCACCAAGCAGAAGAGAGTTCTGGGGTAATAATCTCTGATGATGAAAAGGTGACAAGGCAGTTGGTAGGGCTAGTGGGATGCTGGGGTGCCTAGTAAGAGGAATCACCAGATGAAAAAGGGGGAGGTGTTGATACCTCTGCATAGATCACTGGTAAGACCACACTTAGAATACTGTGTGCAGTTCTGGAGGCCACATCTCTGGAAGGACATAGAGAGTGGAAGTGGTCCAGAGCAGGGGAACTATAATGGTGTGGGGTCTGCATCAAAAGACCTATGAGACAGGACTAAGGAAACTCACTTTGTACACCTTAGAGGAGAGGAGTGAGAGGGGATAAGACAGACACCTTTAAATATCTAAAAGGCTAAATAAGGCACAGGATGAAAGTATTTTTCAGAAAAGAGAGTGCACAGGAACAGTCATGCCATGAAGTTGGAGGGGGTAGATTCAGGAGAGATGTGAGGAAGTACATACGAACATGCAAACATATGATGACGCCAGCAGATACAGGCCTTTCGGTCTATCTAGTCTGCTTGAGTGTGCAGCTCTCGGTGTTTAGATCTGATGCTGCCCTTCCCCATCCCCTTCCACCCCTTCCCCTCCGTTAGCACCATCTGAGGAATGCTAAACTCCCTCCTTCCCCATTCTGATTCTGCCCTTGACCCTGTCTCACCCTCTCTTAAACCCAACTACTGATGTTTATGAGATCAGTCCCTCAGGCAGAGCATTCCATGCCGTCCCCACCCTCTGTGAGAAAGTGCCTCCTCATCTCTCTTCTGAACATCCCCCCATCCAGTTTCATACTATGCCCTCTAGTAATCTCTTCCCTTCTGAATATAAAGATGCCCTCGCAGTTATTCCTATTTATGCCCTTCAAATTTTTGAAGGTCTCAGTCATAACCCTGCTGTCCCTTCTATCCTCAAGGAAATACATATTGAACATCCGTAACCTCTCTTCATAGGGCATTTCCCTCATCCTGCTTATCATCTTGGTCATCCTTCTCTGTACCCCTTCTAACAGTCTGATGTCCTTTTTTAAGAAGGAGTGCCAGAACAGCATGCAGTACTCAAACTGTGATCTCACCAGTGCCCTGTACAGTGGCAAGATCACCTCCTCCCTCCTTGAGGTGATTCAACTTGCAATGTACCCCAGCATCTTATCTGCCTTTACCGCTGCTTTCCTACATTGTGCAGTGATTCATGTGACCTGTGCCCAGCACACCCAGATCTTTTTCCTCACTGTATACCGATAAATGCAGTCCCTCGAATGGGTAACTGTAACCAGGATTCTTGTTTCATAGATACATATATACATACATACATACATACATACTGTCGGCAGATAAGGGCCTATGGCCCACCCAGTCTGCCCATTTGCGCTTGAAAGTTCCCATTACGTTTTTCTAGAAGTCTGTTGCCCTTCACCCCTGACCTCCAGGATTCCCATATGTCTATCCCATGCATTCTTAAATACCATGATTGTTTTAGCACCCCCCACTTCCTCTGGCAAGGTGTTTCACTTGTCCACCACCCTTTCTGTGAAGAAAGTCTTCCTCATGTTTCCTTTGAAACACCCTCCCTCCAACTTCATCCCATGCCGTCTAGTCCTGGATCATCTTTTTCATTGGAAAATAGTGTATTCCTGGACCCTTTTCTTCCCTGTAAGGTACTTGTATGTCTCTCTCATATCCCCTCTCTCCCTCCTCTCCTCCAGGGAGTACATATTCAAGTCCTTCAGCCTATCCTCATAGGGCTTGTGATGCAATCCCTGTACAATCTTTATTGCCCTCCTCTGAACTTTCTCCACCCTGTCTATGTCCTTATGTAGGTAAGGTCTCCAGAACTGTACACTGTACTCTACATGAGGCCTCACTAGTGTCTTGTATAGTGGAATTATGACCTCCCTTTTCCTGCTGATGATGCCCCTGCCTGTGCATCTCAGCATCCTATTTGATTTACCTGCTGTCTTGTCGCACTATTTCCCTACCTTGAGGTCATCAAAGATGATAACCTCAAGATCCCTTTCCTGCTTGGTGCATGCTATATCCTCACCCCCCCCAATTGATAGATTTTTCCAGGGGTTTTTGTGCCCCATGTGCATTATTTTGCACTTCTTTGCATTGAATTTCAACTGCCAAACCCTCGACCATTCTTCAAGCTTCTGCAGGTCCCTCCTCATTCTATTTCTGAAATGCATAATCCTGCACTTCTTTGCATTGAAACCCAGTTGCCAGGTGTATGACCAATTCTTCAAGGTATCCAGATCTTTCTACAAAACCCCACCTCCCTCCTCCCCATCAACCACAGCTCCCAGTTTGGTGTCATCTGCAGACAGGCTTATCTGACTCTGAATCCCATCTGCCATGTCCGCTACATAGATATTAAATAGCAGTGGTCCCAGCACTGAACCCTGCGGGATCCCACTGATGATTGCCCATGGTGATAATAGCTCCGCCCTTACCACCCTCCCTCTGCCATCTATTTTCCAGCAACTCCTAATTCAGCTAACTACATTATTCCCCACACCCAGGTTCTTCAGTTTGCCTCTCAGCCTCCCATGTTGCACAGAGTCAAAGGCCTTGCTGAAGTCCAAATACAGGACATCAACCACCTTGCTTTCATCCAGAGCCCTAGTCATCCAGTTGTAAAAGACCACAAGATTGGTCTGACAAGACCTTCCCTGGGTGAACCTGTGCTGCTGCTCATCGAGGAGGACAAATCTCCTCCAAGAATGCCTCTATTCTTTCCTTTACGATAGTCTCCATTAGTTTCCCCACAGTTGATGCGAGGCTGACCAGCCTGTAATTCCCTGGCTTGTCCCAAGAGTCACTTTTGTGGATGCGCACCACATGTGCCAACCTCCAGTCCAGGTGAACACATCCTGAGAGAAGAGATGTGTTGAATATGTCTGTCAGAGGCACCACCAGGATGTCTGCGAGTTCCTTCAGGACCCTTGGGTGTATCCTGTCAGGTCCTGGTGCTTTATCTGTCCACAGAGACCCAAGGCCCTCTAGAATTCTCTGCACAGGGATCCCCTTATCTACCATCCTAGCTTCTCCCAGCTTTCCCTACCCTGTCCTGCCCCTGTGAGCTAGGTATCTCCCTCTCCCTTGTAAAAACTGAACAGAAGTATTCATTTAATACCGCTGCCTGTTCAGCCCCCTTATCCACCCACCCTCCTTCTGTCTTAATTCTAGAGATCTGTTCCTTGCAGTTCCTCCTCTCCCTAATGTATTTGAAAAACCTCTTTTCTCTTTATCTAATCCCATGAGCAAGCCTTAGTTCCTTTGCAGCCTTGACTGCCCTAACCACCCTGGTCACCTCCCTTGAGCTGCTGATTAAATCCTCCTTATCTGCTACCTTGAAGGCCCTCTTATATTTTGTAAAGGTCATCCTCTTATCCCTCACTTTTGTCTGTACTTCCCTGGTCCACCAGCTCAGTTTATTGGACCTAGCCTCCTTACTCCTCCACTCAGTGCAGGAGTTTGTGGCCCCCACCAGCCCTAACTTTATGATGTCTCATTTCTGGGTGGTGTCCATGTTTGGACAAATGGTGACAAAATACCTCCCCAGTACTGCAGCCATCTTACTAAAGTTGGCCCTGTTAAAGTCAATTACCTTGGTGGTGGTACATGTCTCCTCTCTGCCCAGCATGAGGGAGAACCATAGTGTACTATGGTCACTCCCCACTATGGGATCCTCCACCCTCACCCCCTGTACCTGACCACTATCTGACAAGATGAGGTCTAAGGTGTTGCCATCCCTTGGTGGCTTCCTTACAGCTGCATCAGGAACACATCCTGGAGCGCATCCAGGATGACTGCTCCCTGCTGCTACCTGATGTCATGGTAACCCAATCTACCCCGGGTAGGTTAATGTCTCCAACCACCACTGTGCTGCCCCTTCTACAATTCTGCTGTATAACCCCCATCAGCTCCCTGTCCCTCTCCTCCATCTGGGAGGGTGGCCTACAGTATACACCACTCCCAGCCTTACCTTCTTGTTTCTTGACTTTCTCAAACTGACCCACAAGGTGTCTGTATTTCCCTTGCCTCCTTCCTCTCTACTACACTCTATTCCCTCCCTTATGTAAACAGCAACCTTCCCCCCCCTTGCCAGTTTCTTTGTCCCTCCTATATAGTCTAAAGCCTGCTAATAAGTCCTATTCCCTTTTCTGATTTGTCCACGTTTCTGTGATGGCAGTAATATCTGCCCCCCCTTCTGCCAAAAGTGCCTGGAGCCCTGGCATCTTGTTGCCAAGGCTCCTTACATTCATGGAGATAACTACCTAACCCTTGCTTTGATCCCCTTCATCTCTAAGTGAAGCACTTCTTCACAGAAAGAGTGGTGGATTCCTGGAACAGCCTACCAACCGAGTAGGTGGGGGTGAAAAAAACAGTAGTGGGGTTCAAGAATGCATGGGCTGGGTATAAGGGAATCTTAGTATAAAGGAATGAGGGGAGGGAAAAAGATTTGAGATCAAGTAAGGTCTGCGGTGATACTGTGTGTAGGGAAAAATGGGCAGACTGGGTGGGCCAAGTGATCCTTATCTGCCAACAAATTCTGTTTATATGTGATTGCCGAGTTATGTATATGCTTTACATATTTTGTTATTGTACCATGACTTATTGGTGTTGGTTTATCATGTCAATTGTATTATCTTGATAAAATGTATTTACAAGTGTAAAATGTTTAACTGTAAAAGCTTTTTAGCTGATCTATAAATGAAACTTGAACTATACAGTTGCAACCATATACTGTATATCAGAAAAGTGATGGTACAGCCCTCCTTTGAAATTATATGTACTAAGGGACATATTGAAAGAAAGGGACAGTTCCTTCTATCCTCTTAATATAGTAGTAGGAAGTAGGAATGTTTTCATTTAGCACATCTTCAAAAAGTTAGTGTGCTTCACTGTTAAAACCAAAAATGGATAATACAATCAAATAACCGAATATGTCAAATAAACAATAAAGTGAAGCACAGAAAATTTGTCATACACAGTGGACTACTGTACACTGGGCCTGGGAAGGGAGCCCTGAAAAACAACCTCCTCCCCTTCACTTTGAAGTGTCTTAGATCAGAGCATCCCCTGATGCAGGCCAAAGAGAATTCCAGAGAACTGAGCAGCCAAGTGCCCTGTTCCCCCATTGACTTAAGATGCCATGCGAGCAGGAAACACACAAACCCCCTATTCTCTGGAACAAAGAGGCAAATTGGCACAGTGTGTGTGTGTGTGTGTGGGGGTCAGAGGTTCACAGAGTTAAGTGGGACCAAATCTGTTAACAGCCTCAAATATTAGGATTAAAACTCTGTATTTGATTCATTGCCTTATTGAAAGCTAATCTAGGTCATGCAGCCTCCGGAACTCTAACTTCAAGTTCCTGTTTAATATACAATACAATTCTACTGTCCCCCCTCTCTTACCCTTGTGATCTCTTCGGAAGACATTATACTTCTCCAGGTCTGTATCCTATTAGTTGGGGTCATTCCACCTAGCCTTGATGCTGCCAGTGATGACAAATATACCTATCGCGGCTTAGTTTTCTGACACATTTGATAGGTAAGGCACCTTGCATTTATACGAACACATTTCCAGTTTGATCAGCTGGACCTTTCATTTGTTTTGACTGAATATATGATTTGCCATCCTGCACTGGAATGCTGCTTGCTGCACTTCTTTTTTTACTTTTCCCATTATTTATATTTGTTTTCTGATTCAGTGGACATTGGTGCTTTCCTTATCTGTCCCAACTAACCCCTCACCTACAGTAGTTTAACTACTCCTCCACCATTCTGCCTATCCTACTTGCTGGGATATCTCCACCATCTGTTTCATCTGCAGTTTATCCCTCCTGTATAGGCTTCCTGTAGTACTAAATGCTCCATAGTATCCTAGGAGCCTATACCCTGAATCCTTACATCATTCCCATAGCTACTTTATGGGTTAGCCTGTATGCTGAATCTCTGCATTTCCTGACTTGCATGTAGCATGTGTGATTTCTCTAGGAATAATGCACTTTCTCGCCAGCCCTCTAAATATGGATTGGAAGACTTCTACTTAACCTTTCCTAAGCTGTTCATTCCAGTGTGAATAACAACCACTGGTTCCTCCCCATCAATATATAAATTTATATTTATGGTATGTGAGATCACTGACATTTACATCTGTGATGCAGCAGACTCTCCAGTTACCATGGCTGCATAGAACCCCATCAGTGAATCTAATATAGAGAATATTGGATGGGTAACCAAGCACACCAGTGTGTTCTGCCACAAAGGGGTTCTGATTCCCTCTGACCTGGACAGTGAAGATTGAGAGATCCATGGGAATTAGAACCCTGAGGTGGCAGAACACACTTGTTGTACATAAAGTTGCTCATCCTATATTTTTTATAGTGGTTAGTACTATGTGAAATGTGCATGCTGTGGTTCTTTCACTTTCAGAACCAAACTGACTTCTGCAGTCTCTTGAGATTTCAGAATGCTGTGTACCACAGAAGGGTACATTCCCATTCCATGGCCTTTGAACTGTGGTTCAACAGCATTTTGAAAGGGATGGAATTCTATACACAGAAATGCTCTACTATCCATTATTATAAAATCCTCTAGTACTGGACTGGCCAACTGGTGCAATGGCAGCACTGCCAATAGTGATGCTAGTTATAACATGTGTTCTGGAATGAACCCAGGTCACTGGAGAAAAGCAAGGAGGGCGGAGTATTCCAGAGGGTGCTCTTCAACTTCAGAGAGGGAGGTTCCCTGCCTTTGCTACCGTACTGTCACCTGGGTAACCATGGGTGGTATTGCAGTAAGTGAATAGCAGGAGGTAGGACACCAGCCAAGTTTGTGTCAGCATGCTGGTATGCACACACTTGGAGCCCCTTGAATATTAGGCATACTGAGGGCTGGGGAACAGCATGAAGAAGAAAAATCCCATAGAGTTACAAGATGATGCAGGGCATTTTTGGGTCTCACCATAGTGCCTGACTTTCAGTCACGGAGTTTGTTGAGAGGAAAGACAACACTCTGAAAGGGTCTTCTCCCAGCCTGGTGAGACCCCACAGTGGGAAGCAAGCAGAGGAACCAAAAGTACCAGAGAAGCTGAGGATAGTGCTTGGAAGTTGCCCAGCAGAAAGGGGTGGCGGTGATGGTAAGAGAATGATATTTAAATAAAAAAACAAAAAACAGTACCCTAGTACCACAGTTTGCCATTTATGCTTACTTTTCTCCATGGTTCCTTGGCAGTCCTCTATGCATGACTACCTGCTATGTAAGGTCCAACACTTCATCCCTAAATATGGCAATTAACATGCAGTTACCACAGATGAAATCACTGTGGCTATGGCCAGGAAGGCGAGTATTTTGCAGCAATGCACTGGAAATGTAAGCCTTATATATTTATTTATTTGAAAGTCATTGACCAGGAGGGGCACACAATGCTTGCTGTTTTAACTGCTGTTGTTCCCTCCTAACCAACAAACAACAAGTTATTGTTACCAATATTCTTCCTACATAAACAGTATATTACTTTCTAAGTCCAGCAGAAGAGAAAACTCCCTTTGACACAGGTAACAAAGGGTTACCTTCATCACAAAATGTATTGCACCTACTTTAAGCCCCAATGATTTGCTACTGTATAAGGTCTCCTACCCTCCTACACACGATTTTCCTGTTTCAGCTCTTTGATTTTGTTTCTTTCTCCACCTTGCTTCCTAACTCTTTTCACGTAACACCATGTCCACATCATACTATTGGACCATCAAACCAATATTGTCTTCCTGTATACAGCAGTATTCAATAGTGCTCTAAATATTTTTATTTATTTTATTTATTTATTGAAGTCTCAGATTAACACCTTTGAGCTTAAAGCTCATTTTCAGAGGTTCCCGCATCAATGATACAATACATGTCAATGATACATATAGGATATAGTATGGGTTGGTGCATGTAATGAGAAGTTTACACACACTCGAGGGGTTAGAAGCTACATAAACCTTGAGAGCGAAGCTCAAGGGGTTTATGCATAGCATCTAACCCCGAGCGTGTGTGTAAACTTCAGGTTTCATTTTTTCTCCACAGCAATTATATAAAATAAAGAGAAGACATCTGATGCAGCCAAGGTCTGACTGAGTTTCGGCAGTGTCAGCAGTCAGACATGGCTGCTGGAATGAAAGTTTTTTTTGTCTGGTTATTCCCCTCCCTTCCCTGCTTTTGGTAGGAGGCAGTTAATTTTGTTTTTGTGTGCAGCCTTTTCTTTTTAAATGTACTTATCGCAAAGTTAGAGTGGCGGTCTCTGGTCGCTGGGGTTAGGTTGGCTGGGGGAACATGGAAGAGTGGTGGATGGTGCTAGCCTGGTGCATGCACAGCAGAAACAAAACCTGGTGTGTGTTTGTTGTGATAAACACTCCTTTATTATGACAAATTTTGCTATGAGTTTTGTATTGTAAAAAATGAAACCCGGTAATTATAATATAATAAACGATACAGGTAAGAAGCAGTTGATGCAGTACATACATGGCAGGGAAAATGCAAAAATATTGAGTTACAATAAATTACTTATAGTTGCAATCCAGAATAGGTGACTATGCAGTTAGAGACAGCCCTGGAGGGGTGGTGGAAGAGGGGAAAATGGGGGATAAAGAGATTAGTGAGCTAAAGCAGCCATTGGGCCTTATCAATTTTGGAGGAGCTTATTCAAATTGAGGAGGCTGTGCATGGGGTTCTGTGGATAGAAAAGGGGTTTGCAAGGCTTAGGTATATATGGGGTTTGGGGTGAGGGGTGCGGCAATGAGATGATTGGAGGGCTGGGGAGGTGGGGAAATTGGCTAATAATAATAATAAAACAAAACTGACTGAAAATTAGC
Source organism: Neoceratodus forsteri (assembly GCA_016271365.2). Taxonomy (NCBI): domain Eukaryota; kingdom Metazoa; phylum Chordata; order Ceratodontiformes; family Ceratodontidae; genus Neoceratodus; species Neoceratodus forsteri. The sequence continues at coordinate 200,006,352 of CM057458.1, forward strand.
TTAAATTCATAACAAAACATTGAAATGCCTTATGTTTAGCAGGCACTGTTCAGCAAGCTAAACTTTTAGATGCATCTGCATATATTTAAAGCCCATCTTTTCAATAGCATTTCCGCAGCTTGTGCTCTCAGTCTTTCAGATCATCCAGTCCCCTATTCTTTCCTCTCTCGTATGCTTTATTCTAATTTCATTGCTTTATTTGCAGTGTACCTTATTACTTAACTTGTAATTTTTTTGCAAAGCTTTTTTCCTATGCGTAATGATGTATGAAGATGCTGTACACGGTTGTGTAGAATTGTAATGTAATTATAGCATTTCACTTCTGCCTCTCCTTTTTGGCTAATTTATCTACTTTCCTCACATAAATTCCTGTAAAAGTCTAAGAAGCTGAGCTGGCTCTAAATTACATATTAGGTTCCATTTCAGTGTGAGATTTAGTTCCCTTTTATTATATTCTAGCTCATTTTCCACTCTGATATACCAATTTGTTTCCTGTGTTCTGTGCAAACTTGATTGGTTTCAAGGAGCTCGTTCACTGTACCATACTACCATAGTTGTAATGTCTCACAATTTAGATGAGGTGTACAATTATTATTAGATACACCAGAATAGATTCTATTCTGTTAATGTAATATCATTGGCAAGTTCATGGCATTATAGGGAATGAATCAGTGAATCTTTCCACTCCAGTTCCAAGATGCATCATGTGCTGAGCACGGCAGACCTCAGTATGCACAGAAATTCTCTTGGCATTTATCATTTGTAAGAGCAAAGGGGGTGCCTCTGTATGGAACACTTTGCTAGTAACAAAAAGTGCTTCTGGGTTCTTATCTGTATCTTGTACTTAACCACTGATCTTAGATATATCCATTATCTGTACTCTATTTTTGTCATTTACTTGTGCACTGTTTAATATTATCATCTGGATGTCTTTATTCAATGTATATTATATAAAGAATTCAAGGTCACCCCTAAAATTAGGGACATTTTGTCTCGGTGAACCTACATGGTTACCAAAATCCAATAAATAAATAAAATACATAAACAAAAATCAACCTCTTTGTGTTTACTGTTATAAACTGGCTAAAGGCATTATCATTTCAGTCTCATGCTAGAATGGGGACAAAGTCTCTGGCACTGGTATCTTATTGAATTTGCCATTAGAGCAATAGCCTTATTATGAGGATGCTCATCACTGTGACTCCTGAATGGTAGCAAACTGCTCTCTTATTGTACGTGTGTTGTCTTTTGCAGGGGATGGTACGGGTCCTGAAAATTCTCACACTTTCAAAGCCATGTCACACAGCAAAACCATCCAAACTTTGTAAGTATAGCATAGGCATCAATACTACATTCATGAAGTATGCTTATCCGTAGAAGAGGTTGTCATTCTGCTTTACCTATCCATCTGTCACTGAGGTTTTCCAGCTGACCATTAACTGTTCATGTGTCATTGTTTAAATTTAATGTTACTAACCTTGCGTGCTAATGATCTATTTCTGTATATCTCGTGGCTCAATGGCCTATGCAGCCAGTATAGTGTTATGCTTGTGCAACTGTGTTAGTTTGGTTTTTGCCGTTCACACTCTCTATTCCAGAGGAATTACCACTCTGTAGGGGTACCAAAGGCAAGGAACCCTCAAAGAGGGTTCCACCCTAGAGGTGCCATGGGACAATTCCCATGACTAAAGGTACCTTAAGAAGGATCCCAAGGAGAGAAGTGTTGCCACTGGAGGAGGAGGGCAGAATGGTGGGGCAAAGAAAAAGTGTTTCAGAAGGAAGCTGAGAGGAACTGCTTATATAGCTCAGGAAGTGGGAGTGGCTGGCTGCTTGTCCACTGAACTACAACCAAGCCTTCCAATTCAATGGCCTATGCAGCCAATATAGTGTTATGCTTGTGCAACTGTGTTAGTTTGGTTTTGGACGTTCGCACTCTCTATTCCAGAGGAATTACCACCCTGTAGGGGTAACAAAGGCAAGGAACCGTCAAGGAGGGTTCCACCCCTAGAGGTGCCACGGGGTGATTCCCATGGCTAAAGGTACCTTAGGAAGGATCCACAAAAAGAATGAAGCTGTACAAAGCATATAAGCAAGCAGTAGCTGTGACGTAGTAGTAGATAAAGCATCAGGTAGCTTGATAACGTAATGAGATAGATGCTCAGGTTGATAATGTAATGAGATGCTCAGGTTTGTGTGGCATGATTTTGATGGTATGTGTTGAGAATGAGGGGATCCTCTAAGGAGAGAGGGAATGGCAAGCACACCATCCAACAGTCAAACCTACCTAAGAAACTAGGGAACACTACTATGCTAACTAACAGTTATGATGTGGGGCATGGAGGAGAGAAAAAAAAACCTTTAAAGAGGAAATCTCTGGGGATCCAAGGCCTAGGTCACCTTCCCTCCAAGCCTGGGATGTTTTATTTAGTGACAGCTCCTCTGCTATGATTTGGAAATCCAATTAAAGGGAGGTGGAAAATATTCCAATTTGGTGGAAAGCTCTCACTCAATCCCTCTAGCGGGAATGCCATGGAAGGTTATGAGAGTGCTCTGCAACATCGGGGGCAACCAAGGCAGGAGGAGGAGAGCAACGACTGCTGAGGCATTCACCTGGCCTACTTGCCCTAAACACAAACCAGGTGAACCAGAGGCAGTCATATGGAGTATGTGTTGAAGGTGCCTTGCTAGGGGAAACCACTAAAATCAATGGATAACCATTGTAGTGGAACCACTAGAGCCAAAGGAGATTGGAGTAACCACCCTTCACAGCTAGTCTTAATTTCTACACCAGGAACTGCTGTTGCATAAGTGAACAGCTAAAGCCAAGCCCAGAGTGAGGACATTACCAGCTATGGGCTAGGTGAGAAGAACCCGACCTCAACTCAAGCATGCACAACATGCAGACTTAAAATGCAGAGTGAGACCATCGGCTGTAGGAGAACCCTGTGCCAGAATGGTATGGCTGGCATGCCCCAGAACTGATAAGGAGCTGAATGAGCATTAAGTGCTGAGACCTTGCAAAGGTTGGATGCAGTAGTGAGCACAGCAGACATGGTGGTAAACATGAAGCAAACATTGCGTAAGCAAGAGTGGACCTGCACATAGGTCAGTAAACAGTGTAGCAATAGTCGGACCAGCACGTAGGTCTGCAAAATGTAGTAGCAATGTAGCAGTACTGTGAATAGTGAGGCAAGCCAGCCAGGTATTTCAAAAAAAACCAATGAAGGTGACAAATACTCTGAGGATTTTTGGTGGTGGAGGCAGTATTTAGAACTTAAGTAGCCACACGGGGCCACGACTCCCCAAACACTTCGAAGTCTCCGCCATAGGAAAAACAAGAAAGTGATGGAAGGGGCTGAATCCCACATGCAGTTATTGCAACTAGTTTACAGCAATTAGCAGTAGCTTAGCTGACTTCAGAGTATAACAGAGTATACAAACAGAGAGCAGCATCTATTAAGTACACTGGGTTGTAAACATCAATAAATGTAGAAAGAAAGGAGACACCATGCTCTGAAAGCAGCTATCACCTGGCTGTGCAATGAAACTGCAGCAATGAGGTAAGTAGAATGTGTTCATGGAGCATGATTGAGCTGCATAGCTATGGTTCAGTGTGAGCCTGAAACAGGTGAAAACAACTAAGTGCAGCATGGAGAACAGCTATGGTTAAGCTGAAACACACAGATAATTGTTGCAATTGCATTGCAAGTAATTTGATAGGTGTGAGTAACTGAAAACAAACAATATGAGCTCAGGAGTAACTGAGCAAGCAGTATGAGCTCTGGAGTAGCAATATGCTATGAGCAGACATCCCAGAGGCTGAAGCCGGGGGGGGGTGGCAGTAGGAACCTGAGAAACAAAACCCCCAAGAAAAACACAAAACCAAAGACACACAAAGCACAGAGGAGAGCTTAGAAACAAAGCCACAAAAGTCAAAACCAAAACACACAAACATGGAACACAGGGAACAAAGGCCCAAAATAAAACAAAGATACACAAAAACACAGAAAGCAGGACAGAAAGAAGCACACAGCCAAAGGAAAAATACAAACCAGAAGCAGGAACACAAACACCGAAGTCCAGTAGAGACAAATAGAAACAGCAAGGTGGGGGTGGGGGTGTAGGCCCCAGGGCAGGCCTTAGCCAGCTCAGAGGACAGACCAACAGAGCCTCTGTCTGGCAAAGAAAAAGTGCTTCAGAAGGAGGCTGAGAGGAACATCATATATAGCTCAGGAAGTGGGAGTGGCTGGCTGCTAGTCCATTGAACTACAGGCCAAACCTTCCGATTATACAATATACAGTATAAACACAAGGAAAATACTGTATCATGCTCACCTACAAATGCAAATCTGAAAGTAATTACAAGAGCTTATGTTTATGTGGCTGTGCATGGAATTAAATGGTCTAGTTTAGCACTGCGTCAACCCATGAAGGAAACTCCAGCAGCTAAGATTGAACACTCCTGCTCTACAATCCTTCCATTCAAACAGAAATGCACAGATATTTCTCACAAATATTGACTACTAAAGCAGGGGCTCAGAGGCTTCAAATGAGCTTCTTGTTAAGTCTCTAAGCAACATCAGCACTTGCCTATCCATTTGGACTAGGCCCATTAGGCCATGATAAATGCCTTGGATGTTCGTAAAGTGATACAATATTCTGAAAGGAAAGGACACAACATTATAGTGAAACAGTGATTGTAAACCACATAGTAATTTAAGGTTGGAAGGAGCTTTAGTTCCATCAAGTCCTCCCCTGCTTCATAAGCAGGAAACAACATTGATAAGCATATTCTTTTATGCTGAATACATATATCCTCCAGATGGCTGACACAAAACAGTGGTGATACTGAGCAACTAGAACATTGACCTGGAAAAAATATTTGAACATTTCTTCACTTGTTCTATAGTCTCTCAAACACTGCTCAAAATAAGGCATGGTGATGCAATACATATAGAATAAATGATCATGAACTGTGAGTTACAGTGCAAGGGGATCATTCAGTTGAAGGGTTTCTGGAACATGACGGTAGGTGGTCAAAACCATGCAGACAAAAAGAGTGACACTGAGAGTTCAACCGGTGATTTTAAGAGGGCTGGCTTTGCCAAAATGGGTGAGTGCCTAAGGAATGCACTAGCAAATGGGCAGGAAGGAGGGGTGGAAGAACAATGGGGAATAATCAAAACTGCCATCACTAAGGGAACAAGCCTTTGTGTGAAGCAAATAAACAAAACAAAACAATGTAAAAAAAACACTATGGTTCTCAAAGGAGGTGGCAGGGAAGGTTAGGGAGAAAAATATAGCATTCAGGAAGTACAAGGAATCACAGAAGGAGCAGGACAGAGAACTGCATCTGTTAAAGCAGAAGGAAGCAGGGAAGGCAGTCAGAACAGCAAAGGACCAAACCAAGGAAAGGATAGTCAACTCAGTTAAGAAGGGGGATAAAATCTTTTATAGGTACATCAGGGAATGAAGGAAGACCAAGAGGATAGTGATGCTTAATAAAGGGAAGGGAAGGGGGTGGGGTGGGCAGAGGGTGACTGTGAAAAGGCAGAGATACTAAACAAATAGTTTTGCTCAGTATTCACAAGTGAAGAAGGGGAGGTACCTAAACCAAACAACAGAAACACTCTGGATAGGGGAGTTGATACCAGCCCATTAAGAGAAGAAAGAGTTCTGAAAGAACTCTTAAAACTGAAGGTGGACAAAGCAATAGGGCCTGATGGGATTCATCCCAGAATTCTAAAAGAACTAAGGGTAGAACTAGTGACACCACTGACTACCCTCTTTAACAAATCATGGGAGGATGGGGTGGTACCTGAGGACTGGAGGAGGGCAGATGTGATTCCGCTTCACAAAAGTGGAAGCGGGGCAGAGGCAGGAAACTATCGACCTGTTAGTTTGACCTCAGTGATAGAGAAAATGATGGAATCATTTTTGAAAGAGAGAATTGTTGAATACCTAGAGGCCAGAGGAGCACAGGACCCAAGGCAGCATGGATTCACAGAGGGTAGGTCATGTCAGATGTATCTAATAGATTTCTTTGACTGGGTGACCAAAGTAGTAGATCAGGGAGGGGCTATGGACATGGTCTACCTAGACTTTAGCAAGGCATTTGACACAGTCTCACACAAAGATTAATTTACAAGTTAGCCAGCCTGGGAGTGGGTCCCAAGATGGTAGCCTGGGTAAAATGGCTGAAGAACAGGACACAGAGGGTAATAGTAAACGGAATCCACTCTGAAGAAAGGGGGGTTACTAGTGGGGTACCACAGGGTTCAGTTCTAGGACCAGTCCTCTTCAATGTCTTTATAAGTGACATTGCAGAGGGACTGGAAGGAAAAGTATGTCTCTTTGCAGATGACACAAAGATCTGCAACACGGCTGATACACAAGGTGGGGTGGAAAGGATGAGAAGGGACTTGGCAAGGTTGGAGGAATGGTCAAATGTATAGCAGCTTAGATTCAATGCTAAGAAGTGCAAAGTAATGCACCTGGGAAACAAAAACCCATCCGAAGAGTACACAATGGGGGGGGGTGAGATACTAACAACAACAAAAATGGAAAAGGACCTGGGGGTAATCATTTCAGATGACCTAAAGGTGGGCAGGCAATGTGAGAGCGCTGTAAGGAGGGCTGGGGGGGATAATGGAATGTATAGGAAGAGGCATCACCAGTAGAAAACAGGAAGTTATCATCCCTCTGTACAGAAAGCTGGTGAGACCCCATCTGGAGTACTGCACGCAGTTCTGGAGACCCAATCTCCGCAAGGACAGACAGGATGGAGGCAGTCCAGAGGAGGGCAACTAAAATGGTGCAGGGTCTACAACAGAAGACATATAAAGGAAGATTTAAGTAGCTTAATATGTATACCCTCGAGGAAGAAACTTTCAAGTACCTCAAGGGAATCAACAAAGTCCAAGAGGGTAGCAGCTTTCAAAAAAAGACATGTACAAGAACAAGGGGGCACAATTTGAAGATAGAAGGGGGACAGCACAGAGGTAATGTGAGGAAGTATTTTTTCATGGAGAGGGTAGTGGATGCATGGAACAGCCTTCCTGAGGAGGTTGTGGAGTCAAAAACAGTGGGGTAATTGAAGAATGCATGGGACAGACATAAGGTAATTCTAGTGGTTGGGGATAGGAGGAAGTAGGCTGTTGGTTAACTAGGATCTGCAGCTTATCCATTAAGTAAGGAAATGGGCAGACTGGGTGGGCCAAGCGGTCCTTATCTGCTATCAAATTCTATGTTTCTATGTAAATCCTAAAGTTTCTTACAGAATTCCCTTCTGGGGGTCTTTTCTGAACCAAATCTCTGCCAAGTCCTCAAAGATTCTTCCCCCATGGAGTTTGAATAATTCATTTATATGGAGTCTGAGGTTGTGCGCAGACAGCGTGCTATAAGTCCTCTGCTGTACTCCACATAAATTAATGAATAAAACTTCACGGTGGAGAGTTTTCTACTCTTTAGTACATAATTAATTTGGGGAAATACTCTTGAAACAAATTCTGTATTAAACATTATGACTTTTTACCGGAATTGTGTGAGGATCACTGGTTGTACTCCAGGTGTCGCTCTTTTGTGCTGCACGGTTTTGACTGCAAAGCTCATGATATTTACGTGTTTCAAAACCCTGAGATTGAATTATTATCTTGTGACTCATAGTTTCACTGTCTCTTATTTTATATATTATTTATACAATAAATACTTGCATCTAAGTCAGCCTCATGGATAAATGCACCCCCTTTTTCCATACCTCTCCTATAGGTCGAGTCCCCTCCAAATAAAGGCAAACTCTACATAGAAGCTGAAACTGACAGCAAATAAGGGCTGCTTGGTCCATCCAGTCTGCCATTTTTCTTTGTTGCATTGCTTAAATTGTAGATCCTGGTCCCTTCCACATCAATTGTACTTTCTCTTCCACCTCCTACCTATCCCTTGTGATTCCCTTGTGCTTATCCCAGACTTTTTTGAATCCCACCATCATTTTCACCCCCATTACTTCCACAGGAAGACTGTTTCAGGCAATCACCACCCTTTCTGAGAAGAAGTATTTCCTCACATCTCTTCTGAACCTTCCCCGCTCCAGCTTCATATTGTGGCCCCTTGTCCTGGAGCACTCTTTCTTCCCCAAAAAATCTCCCACTTGTACTGTACCTTATTCATCCCCATGAGGTATTTAAAGGCCTCAGTCACATCCCACTCTCCCTCCTCTCCTCCAGGGTGTATATGTTTAGTTCTTTTAGCTGCTCCTCATAGGACTTTTGATATAGACCCTGTACCATCTTGGTATTCCTCTTTTGGATGGCCTCCACCCTGTCTATGTCCTTTTTGAGATGTGTTCTCCAAAACTGGACACAGTATTCCAGGTGGGGTCTTGCCAAGGACCTATATAGCAGCAACACCACTTCCTTCCTCCTCCAGTAATACCCCTACCTATGCACCCCAGCATCCCACTGGCTCTCCCGATCGCTTTGTTGCATTGTCTTGCCACCTTCAGGTCATCCAATATGATTACTCCCAGGACCCTCTCCTGCTTTGTCATTGTCTGTCTCTCTCCCTTCATTTTGTACTGCACCCCTGGGTTTCTGTGACCCAAGTGCATTGTTTTGCATTTTTTGCATTAAACCTTAGCTGCCAATCTTTTGACCACTTTTCCAGTTGTTGTGAATCCCTCTCCATCCTTTGTACCCCCTCCTGTGTGTCCACTCTGTTGCAGATCTTGGTGTCATTAGGCAAGGAAGCAGACCTTCTCTTCCAGTTCCTCTGCTGTGTCACTAATGAAGACATTAAAGAGGACTGTCCCCATTACTGACCCTTGCGATAGCCTTATTGCCCAACCCCATTGGTTACCAGCTTGGTTACCAGCCTCTATGTGGAACAGTGTCAGAGGCCTTGCTGAAGTCCAGGTAGGCCATGTCCACTGCCCCTCCCTGATCTAGCACCTTGGTTACCCAGTCGAAAAATCTATCAGATTTGTTTGGCATAACCTCCCCTCAGTAAAGCCATGCTGCCTTAGGTCTTGAAGTCCATTGGATTCCAGGTGTTCTGTAGGGACAGTAATAAGCAGCAACAGTTCTTTTCACAGCACTGCCTTGATTCTCTGTGTCAGTGTTACCATTCCTTTCAGCACTTCTTTTTAATACAAGAGCACAGAAAAACCAGCACCCACAGCAGTCTTAAAATTGATAATATTGCACTGGATCACAGTTTCAAAAATTGTGTCAAATTTTATTAAAGTGCAGAAAGTATTGCTATACATGTGGGAAGGCACACATTAAAAAACCTCAGGGAAATATATCCCACACATGCCACACCTAACTTATCACACCAACGGGTGCTTTGTGTACAGTATATTTCTTTTTAATATACTATCCCCACACCTCTGCAGCACTGGTGTTGAATTCTTTATTGACACCTTCCTTCTTCTCCCACAGTGATATTAACTGTCATTGTGTGGTGCGTCATTTACATGAAGACCCCTTCCCTTCAGCTGCTGTCACTGTCAATTTGACATTTATAGCCCCCTTCCAAAAAAGAAAACAGCCCTCAGGGACTGCAGCTGTCAATCAAAAACCCCAGAATCAGCACTCGACTGAATCTGCAAATTTTCCTCTCACCCACAGTAGCAACAACATTCATCAGCATGAGTACTGTGCACAGCCTCCGCTGATAGCACAGAACTAGTTTCTCAAATACTTCCCCCAGCTAACACTAATGTGCCAAATTTTTTGCCACTACCAGTTCAAAACAGCATTTAGACAGCAGCAAAAAAATTGCTTAGTAGTCAATTTTACATATAATTCAAGTCCCCATTCTTCAGTGACTATTTTTGGCATTAAAAAACTTGATTTATATGTGAGTATATATGGTAATAACAACTGGTGAGCAATTTGTTCAGTGTGCTCAGCCTGGTGATATTCACCATAATTTATTTATTTATTCAGTTTTTGTTGACTGGGTAAGTGCACTAGACAAATCCTGCCTATTTTCAGGCACGACCCGGGGGAGGGGGATACAGATGAATGCCAACCGACCTTGAACCAGGTTAAGCTGTTGGTGGTATTTTTAGTGAATGAGGGAAATTTGGCAAGGACACCGGGGAAATTCCCCTACTCTTTTCGATAAGTGCCATGGGATCTTTAACATCCACCTGAACTACCACCAATCCAGGCAGATTATTACGATTAACACGTGCTCTATCACTCAAACTAGAGTGCTCTGCCATTGGCTCTGCTCCTCTGTGTGGGCAAGCTGAATACTTTCTAAATCATGGTGGCACTGTAACTCCACTATCGAGGAGCCACCACACTGTCCCAAAGCCATACAGTTATGTATCTGGTCAATCCTGCCTTTACATTTACAAACAAACAAACAACCCCCAAAGATTTATTTGGTTGATCCTGCTGTTTGTAACCTTCGGCAACACTGCGAACAGGAACGGCACCATCTGACAGCGATTCTCAACTAGAATTGAAATTACAATCCCAAATACTGCAATACACTAAGAAAAACAAACAACTAAAAACAAATCCTTATCCTGAGCAAAAAAGGAGACAAGCTGTGTGTGTACGTGTGTGTGTGTGTGTGTGTATGTGTGTAGGTGTGTAGGGAGACAAGCTGTATATATGTGTGTGTGTGTGTGTGTGTGTGTAGGGAGACAAGCTGTATGTGTGTGTAGGGAGAAAAGCTGTACGTGTGTGTGTGTGTGTGCGCGCGCGTAGGGAGACAAGCTGTATGTGTGTGTGTGTGTAGGGAGACAAGCTGTGTGTGTGTGTGTGTGTGTGTGTGTGTGTGTGTGGGGAGACAAGCTGTGTGTGTGTGTGTGTGTAGGGAGACAAGCTGTATATGTGTGTGTGTGTGTGTGTGTGTAGGAAGACAAGCTGTAGATGTGTGTGTGTGTAGGGAGACAAGCTGTACGTGTGTGTGTGTGTGTGTGTGTGTGTGTGTGTGTGTGTGTGTAGGGAGACAAGCTGTATGTGTGTGTGTGTAGGGAGACAAGCTGTATATGTGTGTGTGTGTGTGTGTAGGGAGACAAGCTGTACATATGTGTGTGTGTGTGTGTGTGTGTGTGTAGGGAGACAAGCTGTATGTGTGTGTGTGTGTGTGTGTGTAGGGAGACAAGCTGTATGTGTGTGTGTGTGTGTGTATAGGGAGACAAGCTGTATGTGTGTGTGTGTGTGTGTGTGCGCCAGTCACAGAGTTACAGCACTAATGCTGGAAAAAAATGCTCACCAGTATATTATATAAAATAAGAAATGAGGAAGTGTGCATATGAGAATTTAATGCACATCCTCAGTGTGGGATGCTTTGATAATGTGGCATCCCACACCTCAGGTGTGCATTAAATTCTCATATCACACACTTACCCATCCTTTATTCTATATGTATATGACATCCATGAAAAAAAGTGAGGTCAATAGAGTAAAAATGATATATGGCTCGGTGGCGCTGAAACTAGAAAACTAGAAAAGATCAAAAGTACTTTAAAAAACTTTGGGATTCCTCATTTTTTTTGAATTGTGTACTGTGAAGCAATGGTTGGTTTTGATTTGTAGAGTCAGCTAAAAGTGGGAAGCAAAGGTCAGTGTCATAGATTAAAAGCGAAACACAAGGTTTTAATTGACAGGTAAAATCCTAACAGATGGCTGAGAATTACAAGAGTTACTCTGAATTATGACATTTAGGAAATGACTTTTGTTTGTTGATTATTGTCCTTGTCCCATATGTCATAGCATAATACAAGAAAAAATTACTCACCTTAGTAATGTTGTTCCTTCTAATGGAGTCTTGCTATATTATGACATATGCAGTTTGTCCCAGCCTTAGAACTGCTCCGGAGGTGAACGAGTTAACTTCCATGCCAGGCATGGAATCTTGAGCGCAAGCTCGGTTGAAAAAACTCTGTTGATCTTCAAACTGAAACTGTCAGATCTTTATGAGCAAAACTCTCTAAGGTTCTGTGTGGAAGCTGTAAACCTACCCTAGCCAACTGGCTACTAAAATATTAACACATTTTTCTGGTCCCAAAACAAAGACTCAAGTCAGGGGATCCAAAAAATAAAATAAAATAAAATAAAATACAACACCCAAACACCCCAAAAAAGGGGTGAAAACACAAGGTGGACATCATTAAGTGCCAACACTGCATTGCCCACCCACATCCCAAGAGCAGAGGTTCTGAGAGGGGCAGGCAGGGAGGTCATAATATAGCAAGACTCCATTAGAAGAAACAACATTACTAAAGTGAGTAATTTTTTCTTCAAATAACATGAAGTCTTGCTATATTATGACATATCTGACTACACAGCAGTACCTCCATGGAGGAGGACAGAACCTACTTAGGAAATAGGTTCTGAAGCATAGCTGTGCCAAACCGAGCATCACTTCTAGCCTGGATGTCCAGAGAGTAATGCTTGGTGAAAGTGTGTACTGTTTTCCAGGTAGCTGCTTGACATATCTCTAAGATAGGGATGTCCCTGGCAGCAGCTAGGGATGCAGCTGTACCTCTGGTAGAGTGAGCCCTCAGGCCTGAAGGGGAACCTTACCAGTTTTGATAGCAAAATGGATACAAGAGACAATCCACCTGGCAATGGATCTTTTAGTGGCAGGTTTCCTTTACCCACCTCACCATAAGTGAGGAACAGTTGGAGGGAGTCAAACCTGTGACCCTTGGTACGCTCTATGTAGTAACTAAGGGCTCTCTTTACATCTAAATTGTGCAGCCTCCTCTCGCCAGAGGAGAAATGGTCAGTGAAGTACGCTGGAAGAGATATAGATTGATTAAGGTGGAAATCTGAAACCACCTTAGGCAAGAACTTTCTGTTAGTCCTGAGGACTACTTTATCTCTGTGAAAAGAGATAAAATCAGGCTCCACTGACAAAGCTTGCAATTCACTTATGCGCCTGGCAGAAGTGATGGCTACTAGAAACACAGTTTTACAAGTCAAGTACTTAAGCTCTGCTGAAGACAAAGGCTCAAAGGAGGTTGCATTAACTGAGCAATGCAAACATTAAGATCCCAGGCAGGAGCAGGGTCCCTGAATGGAGGTTGGTATGTAGCAATCCTTTAAAAACTTGGAGAATACAGGGTGAGCAGAAAGAAGAGGCTTTCCTGCTGAAATAAAGCAGACACAGCTGCCAAATGCACTTTCAGGTGCTGGCCTCAGCCCCAAAGTATTTAGATGGACCATATATTCCAGGACTGTGGGCAAATCAGCAATTCTGGGAAACATGCTTTGCAGAGCACCATATGGAAAACCTTTTCCATTTAGAATTATAAGTAGCCCTGGTGGAAGGCTTCCTAGCAGCTTTCAAGATATCAGTACACCTTGAGAAAGGTGTAGGTCAGCAAACTCTAACTCCTCAAGAGCCAGGCCTTGAGGTTGAGGATTGAGATTCGGATCAGAAACTCTCCCTGGGCACAGGTTAACAGATTGTGATTCCTGGGAAGGCACAGGGGAAGGTGGACTGCTAAGGACAGAAGGAGTGGATACCAGGGCTGTCTGGCCCAATCTGGAGCAATCAGAATCATCTTTCAAGGTTGAGATCTGATTTTGACTAGCACCTTGAACAAGAGAGGGAAGGGGGGAAGGCATAGAGGAACTTCCCTTCCCAATCGAGAAGGAAGGCATCTAGAGGGACTGAGCCCAACACTGGGGGCCTGCAACAAAAAGCGGAAGTTGGTGATTGTCTGGGGCTGCAAAAAGATCTATCTGAGGGGTGCCCCACCTGGCAAATACTAACCCCAGTACTAGGGGATCCAGTGACCATTCGTGATGGCCCTGGGAAATCCTGCTGAGAGCATCTGCCAGGACATTGTCTTTGCCTGGGAGGTGAACTTCCATGAGAGAGGTGTTCAGGGAATAAGCCAGAGACCACAACTTCATCGCCTCAGTGCACAAGGCCGAAGACCGAGTGCCCCATTGCTTGTTGATGTACCACATTGTAGTGGTGTTGTCTGTTCTGACCTGTACCACTTTGTTCTGAACAGATGCAGAAAAAACCTGAAGTGCAAGAAAAACAGCTCTGAGTTCCAACAGATTGATGTGGAGCAGAGATTCCTGAGGGGACCACAATCCCTGGGTGGTGAGGTCACCCAAGTGAGCTCCCCATCCCAAGAGGGACGCAGCTGTAGTAAGGGTCAAGGAGTGAGATTGAGGGATGAAAGGAACCCCCTGCCTCAGATTGCTCTGATCCTGCCACCACTGCAGGGCCTGGATCAGGGTTCGAGTTACTGGGACCAATTTGGTTAGAGGATCTCTCCTTTGAGACCAGAAGGCTCTCAAATGGAACTGGATGTCCCTCATCTGAAATCTTGCTCCTTGCACTACAGCTGTGGAAGCAGCCATGTGGCCCAGGAGCTGTAGAAAGTGCCTTGCTGGTCGAGAGACCTGCAGAGTGAAGGAGGAGGCAAGAGCCACCAGGGTCTTTACTCTCTAGAGGAAGGAAAGCTCTGGCCTGCTTTGTGTCCAGTTCTGCACCTATGAAGGTGAGTAGCTGAACAGGCTCTAGAACTGACTTTGGAAGATTGAGGAAAACCTAGAGATGTAAGCAGCTGCTGGGTAACCTGAAGGTGTGATTTGACTTGGTCTGGAGACTGACCCACTATGAGCCAGTCGTCCACGTAAGGAAAGATGGCAATCTTTGCCTTCTAAGTGAGCAACTGCTACTGCCAGGCATTTGGTGAATACCCTTGGGGCAGAGGTGAGGCCGAAGGGCATTGCTCTGAACTGGTAATGGCCTGAGGGCAGTTCAATCTGAGGTACTTTCGGTGGGAGCTTCTGATGAGAACATGAAGTAGGCATCCTTGAGGTCCAGGGGCTAGCCAGTCCCTGGCCTTAGGGAGGTAAAATAATTCCCAGAGTCACCATTTTGAATTTTGGTTTTAAAAGGTGCTTGTTTAGGTATCTTAGATCCAGGATGGGCCGTCATTCTCCTGCCTTTTTTGGGGTAAGAAAGTACCTGGAGTATAGACCTTTGCCCTGGTGTAGGGGAGGAACCCTTTCTACAGCTCTGAGAGCCAAGAGGGTTGAGACTTCTGTTTCCAAAGCAAGAGCCTCTGATGGATTTGCAGGTGGAAAGGATCTGGTTCTCATCTTTGGAAATTTTTTTGAAGCTGAGAACCAGTCCCTGACTACTTCCAGGACCCACTTGTCTGATGTTAAAGACTCAGTCCTGGATGAAGTAAGCCAGCCTGCCTACAGGTAATGGAGAATCGGCCTGGGCATCCCATCAGGGTGCCTGTTTGGCAGAAACTTTAGGCTGAGGGTGGGGCAGGCCTGCTCATACCCGTCTGCCTCTCCTCTGAAGAACCCCTCTGGGCATAAGCTGAAGAGAGGCCTGGGCTTAGTAAAAGGCCTGTGAAAGGCCTGCCCCTGCCCTGGAAGCTGCCTCTGAGGGTGGCTTGCCTCTCCTTGGCCTGTGCACTCCTATAAGTGGTCCTATACTCATCCATTTCTTCATGTAATTCTCTGTCTGCTCCCCAAACAGAGAATTACCCACAACAGGAAAATCCATGGCCTTAGCCTGGGTATCCTGTGACAGGCTAGTACACCTGAGCCAAGCCATTCTACTAAAAGCCACAGATGTAGCCATGACTCTTGAAGATACATCATTAGAGTCCACTGCAGCATGGAATTGCACCTGGATGCCTCAATACCATCAGCAGCCACCTGTTCAGCTCCTTGGCAAGCTGACCAGGGACCTGTTTCGCTAAAGCCATAACATTATCCCATCTGGATTTCTGGTATCTTGCAACATAGGCCATATAATTTGCCTGCCTGAGTCCCAAGGATGCTGCCATGTATTGTTTCTTTGCCATGGCATCAATCCTCCTGGAGTCCTTGTCAGGGGGGTGTGAAACCAAGGGAATATTTGCCTTATCACAGGCTGCAGCCTGCACTACTCCAACATGGCTGCATTGTTGTGAAAGGAACTCCGTGTCAGAGCCTGACAATGTATACCTCCTGTCCATCTTTTTATCCACAGGAGGTAAGAATTAGGAGCTTTTAAAATCTTTATTGTCTGTTTCCTAAAGATTTATGTAAAGGAATAGACAATCTCTAGACTCTAGGATATCCATCATTTCCACATAGTCAGGCTCCTCCTGTTCATCCACAGCTTCTTCAAAGGGAGCTGGAGGTTTCAACAACTTTTTATAAAACAGAAAATGAGAAGGGACTCAGAAAGCCTAGGGGATACTCTGAAGGTCTGTCTGGGAGATGTCGGTTCAATGGGTACATCCAGACTCTCAAAATCACATTCACTCTCTTCATAATCCTCCTCCCCTCCTCAGTTCATAAAATTCTTCTATCATATTCTTGAACCGGTGGAACCGTCGAGCCGACCGTTTACCTCTGGCGTCGGTTGGACGGAACCGGGAAAAGCGACTGGACAATTTGGATCGCTTTGGCTATCTCTGCAGCGGTTGGAGAAGGAAATTTTGGCTCCACACCTGCTGACTTTATAGTTCTCTTTGCTGGAACTGGCTCCTCTGAGTCAGCTCTTCGTTTGCCCGAGGAAGTATCGCCCTGGTCAGAGGGCACTCCCTCCGGTTTGGTTGGCACCGAACCGGGCTGGTCATCCGGGTCAGCAGACTTTTTGGCCTCTCGTTCCCTGAGCCTACCAACTCTCTTATCCAGGGTAGCTGCAGGGAAATTCTTGTAAATCTGGCAGTCTGCATTGAGGTGGTCAAACCCCAGACAATAAACACATGTGGTATGTGGGTCAGCCTTGGCAAGGCTTCCCCACAGACACTACAGTGCTGAAACCAGTGGGCCGGTTTTCTTTGGGTTTCTCAGACATAATGCCAGCCTAACCAAAAACTTGCCCTTTTCCGGCAAATCACCAAGCAAGACACCCTTACCGGTTCCCAACCGTGTCACGGGTCGTGGAAAAAACTGTAATGGAATCCGATTTTTTAGAACCGATAAGAACCGGGAACCACACTCTAAATGAAATTTAATAAATTTTAACAACAACCTGATCGGTTCAAACCGAACCGATAACCGAGAAATAACACTTTTTTAACTGACAAATGAATCGAGCAGTAGGAGGAATCTCCGGAGCGACTGTTCAGTGAGTCGGAGTAAAGAATCTGACAGTTTCAGTTTGAAGATCAACAGACAGAGTTTTTTCAACCGAGCTCGCGCTCAAGATTCCATGCCTGGCATGGAAGTTAACTCTTTCACCTCCAGAGCAGTTCTAAGGCTGGGACAAACTGCATATGTCATAATATAGCAAGACTTCATGTTGTTTGAATGCATTTTTTTAAGCTGTTAAGCTTCTCCCAGTATTTGGCTACACAGACTAGTTGTACAGTGCTGATTCCAAAATCACCCCAGCCAGACTGGACCCTCTCTTTCACATTTTCTGGCACTTTACCCAAGTCTTCCCTTTGCACTAATCATTGTTCTCTTTACATCCCCCTCTCCCTTCTATGTCTAGAAGGCAGGTACCACTTCCATTGAATTTCCATATTTTTCCTTCCTTTTCTGTCCTCCTCTCCTTGCACCCTCCATTCAACATAATCCTACTTCATCTTAATCCTCATTCCAAAACCTTTGCTGGGTAAGCAACCTTCTCCTCTCATCTCCTTTACATCTGGAATAACCTTCCTTCTGCTCTCTGTGCCTTGTTTACTGCTCTCCTTCTCAACTTTTCCTCTCATATCTGCTCCTGAAACTAGCCCCCTTTCCTCTACCTTTCTCCCTCACCCCCACATATGGCCCTCAACCTGGCTCTCTACTTTTTAACACCCTCCTGTGCATACTGTCACTCCTGAGCCACCATTTTATAATTTTGTATATACTAGCCCTGTTCTTCTTACATATGCATTGTCAGTAGGGGTGTGTGAGTAATGAACATTTCCTGAATATCATGATGAATGGAGTTTCTGAATGTTTGGGAACAATTCCCAAATATCCCCACTATTCATGGTATTTGTCCCAAATGCAGGAGCAAAACAACTTTTAAAATCTTCTCCTTACCCACCCCCACTTTCCCTGGTGCGCCAGAGACTGTCAGCAATAACGATATTAAATTGCCGACTCCTGGCACTCTGTCAGGACACAACAGTGTAGTTTCAAGGTCACACCCCTGGCCCAACTTCCCTGTTCTCTTTTATGTAGTTTTTTTTTCAGCACCCCCTTGACCCCTTGCCTTGATGGAAGGGGAATTAGTGGCATCCACAGTATTCCAGGCTAGTCCAGTTGGCCCCACTCCCTGTGCCCCTCATCCAGCCTGTTGCTACCACTGCAGATGCAGTGCTTATTCTGACTGTAGGTAATAAAGTGTTAAGTCTCAAGGCCATATTGGTACCATAACGATATCATTATAATATAGAATTTAATCTGAGACTCAAGACTGTCATGATGGGGGCCAATTGTACTAGCCTGGAATATTATGGTTGTCACTAGCCCCCCCAATCAATGTAAGAGGTCAAGGGAGGGCTAAAATAAATAAAAGTATATCAAATAGAATGGAGGAGTCAGACTAGGGTGAGGATGAGCATGAAGAGATGCTGTCAGCTTCTGAAAGAGTGCCAGAAGACAACAATTTAATATTTTTATCACTGACAGTCTCTGAGGCACTGGGGAAAAGGGAAGGTGGTTGGAAAAATGATTGAAATGAGCAAAGAGTGGATGACAGGAGATTAGCTGTGGCCCGCACATGAATAATTGGGCCATTTAATTTATTTTCCAACCCCCCCCCACACACACATGGCTGAATACCGAACAATAAATACTGAGGCCCAGATAATTAAACTGCACCCAAAAAGTGCTCAACAGCAGGAGCAAGCGCAAGTCCACTGTGCCCATGCGCAACAAACATGATATTCAAAATCTGTGCAGGCCAAGATGCACCTACAGCCAACAACTGAATATCGCACCACCTGTGCCATAGCGCAACTAGGGAGGTGAAGCTGAGCATATCTGATGCGCCGTAGTGCAACAAGGGATGTGCAGCAGAGCAGTTCAGATAAACCATAGCGCAACCAGGGATGCCCATGGATGGTCTGACGGGGTGCCATGCACACAGTGCAGGCCCCATGGACCACTGCACACAGGCATCCAGTGCACAGAGTACAACACACAAACCACAGACAGTGACTGATCCCCTGCCCACCCCATAGGTGGTTCACCTTTGCACACACAAACACACGCCCATGCATGCACCACGCCTGATGCCTTGCACACCACTGCAGCTGAGCACCTGTAGCCCGCTGCAAATCAGAGACCACCACAGTTGTCAAAACAAAACAAATGTATTTAAAACCGGAAATACAAAAACTATATACAACTATATACAATGGTGGGGAAGGGCCACATACCAGGTGGGGGTGGGAATGGGACAGGGGTGAACATATGGGAGAGGGAAGAAGTGGTGTGAGGGTGGGTGCGGAGGGGAAGGTGTAATTAGGGGCATGGAGTGATCATCGTCTGCCCCGGTCCTCCTCCATGTGGTGCCGATGTCATCTCCTCCTCCTCACCCTGTGGCGGTCCATTCTCTGCAGGAGCTCAAGGGTCGCCCTCACCACCTGGAGCAGCTCCTGCAGTCCTCGCTCCAGCACCTGGAGTCACCGTCCACCTAGGATGAGGTAGCAAAGTCAATGAGTGTGACTGTCCAGCCCCTGCAGCCCACCCATTGTGCATGGCATACAGCCATGTGCCATGCCCCTGTGATGGTGTGCGACCACTCACAGTGACCGTGTCCACAAGACCTGCCTACCCAGGCAGCCACAGCCATGTGGACCACTGCACACACCTACCGCCCATGTCCTGCACAGCACCACTGTGGCCGTACAGTGACTTGGCTATGCGGTGTGAAGGCAATGGCACAGCCATGTGCCCAGTGCACACATGGACCACCATTGATGCACTCCCAGACATGCAGTGCCACTGGACAGTGCTGACTGTAACAAGTTGCATGCATGGCAGTGGTGTCAATGGATGGTGGCCATGCCCCGCTGCCCGCCCAATTATACAGCATACAACAGTAATCTTGGATGTAAGGTACTCACCATCATCAGGGTGGTCCATGTGCCGCTGACCACCATCACCACTCCTGGCTTGCTGCTCTTCCAGATGGCACCTCCGGTCTATGGCCTGCTGGCATTCTGCGGGCCCTAAGGTGCAAAACATGGGGAGAGGAACATCAGTCCAATCCTGTAGCAATTTCCCCCTGCCCCCATGTGTGTGCAATCCCACACAGCCAGACCCACACACCCCACACCCCAATAACACCACCACGTCCAACACCGGATGCCCCCCCCATGTGCCGAACACATGCAACCGTGATACCCATATGGACAATAAAAGTGTATGGATGTTGCACCTACCTGGCCGTGGCACTGTGCCCCTCCTGGCATGTGCCCGCAGGCGGGCAAGCAGGTCCGGGTTCCTCTATCTCAGGTTCCCATATCAGTGGCGGCACTGCTCTGTCGTCCGACCCATACCGGTGGCCTCCTCCAGGGTGTCGGGCACCTCCTGCCACACCTGACTCCTGGCCCTGTCCAGGGGTACCTCCACAAATAAAGGCCCAACATGTGGCTCCACAATGGCAACAAGGTTTGCCAGCTCCACCTGGCTCCACTGCACAGCATGCCTCCATGCTATCTCTGCTGCTCAGTTCAGTCAAAATGGCGCTCTGCAGTGCAGTCCTGCCACGTGTAGATGCTGCATGGTACAGCGCTGCCATTCCCTATTGCGCTGTCACCAAACAGTGTGATAATGGTGCACCCATGCCTGACGCATGGTGCCTAGGGGGCAAAGGTCGGGCACAGGGTCAAGGATCTCTGGCGCATGGACAGCCACAGAGCGATTGGAACCCAATGCGTGTAGCGTGATTGGGTGCCTGTGTGCCACCTCCTATAGCAGCCTACCGTGCTGTTTCTCCAGTGCACCTACAACGTCCCAGTGCCACAGCGCCATATAGGTGAACAGCGCTGTAGCACCACTGGCACAATGGTGGCCGTGCCCTGCATTGCCTCCCATGCACAGCACATCAGCAGTGCGGCAGGCGCCTGCATCATCAACCCGGGCATGTGCAGTTAGGTGTGTAATGCGCATGTCACAGAACTGCGCCCTTGGCTCAGCACGTTCAACACAATTGCGCATAGCGCAACAGTGCGATATTCAGCTGGCATATGCAAATCAGCTAATTAGCCATTCAATGGCGCAGTCACTGCATTTGCATCCACTTAAAGATGCGCCTCGCCTCATTTGCATGGGTTGCGCTATAAAAGTGCGACATTGGGCTGCACTGGCCATAGTCAGTTACTGAAGTCTATTACGGTGAGTTGCATGCTGTTTGGGAGTGTGGACTGTGGATTTTGGGACATGCATGGGACTGCACAGTCACAGGTAACACCTGTCATTCTCACAGGATGAATCATGACCGAGCGTGTTGTGGAGGAAGAGGAACAGAGTCGTGGGAGGAAGAGGAGGCCGAATTTCACTAAGGCCGAGACAGATGCCCTGTTCGAGGCCTACCTAGACCAGGAGCCGCTTCTCAGCGGACGCCAGAGAACATCACAGGCCCATGCTGCTGCATGGGGGGAGGTGGAGTGTGCTGTAAACCTGCTTGGCAGCCACCAGCGCTCCATGCAGGAGTGCAAGAAGAAGAAGACAGGCATAGACAGGCGGAGGATTAAGGAGAAGGTGGCTGCCATCAGGGCAGCATGGTCTGCGACAGGTGGGGGGCAGCCGGAGGTGCTACGCCTGACCCCACAGGAGGAGTGGGTTGCTGGCAGCATGCAGCATTGTGCCATTGAGGGTGTTCCGGGTGGTGGATTCCAGATGGGTGGTAGCCCGTCACTGCATGGTAGGTCATGGTCTGTCTATTGGGGGGGGTGACAGGGTAGGTCACATGCAGTAACATGACTTTGTTTTCCCTTACAGCTCCTGAGCATCTGCATGGGTCAGCGGTGGTGGGCTTCTCCACTAAGGCCGGTCACATGGAGATGGAGGAGGGCCCATCCACCTCCACAGGAATACGCGTCTCAGGGCGACAGTGGGACTGCCTGGATGTCCAGACTGATGTTGATGAAGCAGGTGCAGAGGAGGCCCTGCCCATGTCCCAACGTGCCAGCGTCCATGGATGCCAGCATGCTGAGACTCGGGCTGGTGCCGGATCCGTCACCGATGATGATGTTGCTAACGTCATGGGCAGTGACACGTGTGTGCCACAGGATGGCTACACAGCAGGTTACATCGTGGCCATGGCTGTGGGTGATGCCGCTGTGGAGGCCTGCGTGTCATCACAGTCCCAGCCTGTGCCTGTCAGCACCGGTGGGGCAGCACTGGTATGTGTACAGGGCAGTGGTACTGCTGTGGCCACTGTGGCGGCACCATTGAGCCCTGGGGAGCGGCAGCCAGAGGGGCAGCATCAGCAGTCAGCCAATGGGCATGGGGGTACAGTGTCAGGGGGTGGCATCAGTGCACTGCCTGTGGACATGCCCAGGCCTGGCCCTGGTGTGCAGTGCCCACCCTCAAGGGGTGATGAGCATCAGGGCTGTGAACACCCTGAGGACAGCATGCCGATCAGGTAGATGACCTCTTGGATGAGCACCACATACTGCAAGCATCAGTCAATCAACAGATGCGCTTGTGACAGCGGTGGATGCTGAGTGCGGCTCTGTGCCAGGCAGAGGAGCAGCGCAGCAGAGACACCGCTCTGCTCCTGACGAGGATGGACCGGTTGGGGAGGATGTGACCGCTGCCATTGACAGGCGAGACACAGGCATTCCTGCTGTCATGGCCACAATGGGCACACAGTTGTTTGCCCATGCGTTGCAGACACCACGCGGTGCACTGTCACCCTGTTCCTGGCGTCGTGCGACGCCATCCTTGATGACACTGGGTTCAGCTGTGGGCATCCCGAGCATGCCTGGCGCAGGCATGTTCAGTGTGCTGCAGACCCCTGAGCTAGCACGGTCGCGTTCACACAGTGGAACCCCTGGGGGACCATCGGTGCCACCCCTTGAGGCCAGTGGTCAGCCTGTCACTGGTGGTGGGTCTCGGTGGGGCCACCCATGCATCTGTGGTGGCTGTGACACTGTGGCACGTGACTGACCTGTCTCCCAGAGTGGCTACTGTCTGATGCTGCCCTGTGTGCATTGTGTCATTCAGCGGGCAATGCACGGTTGGGTACCCGGCCCTGCACGCACACACACAGTCCATCTGCACACCCTCCCAGCTGCTCTCCGCAGTTGCATGTGCATGATGATGCCTGCATTGTGCTGTACACCACTGTGCAATGGTGCCCAGCATCTGACACACGCACAATGACAGGCACTGGGCATGGTGGTATGTGGACATGTGTGTGGCGGGGGTGGTGTTCTGGGTCGGTGTGCCTCCTACTCTTTGTACATGTCTGGTGAGTGTGTGTGTGTGTGTGTGTGTGTGTGACCTCGTGCCATGTTAGACCTCGCCCATCCCTGGCGGTGTGTGTGGTTCCATGCCCGGCCACTTCCCTTGACGGCATACACCCCTGGTGTGTGTCCATGCATGTTTGTGGGTTGTGCCTTTGCCACTGGTGGTTGCACATGGCCCCATGACTTACCTGGGTTGGCTGAAGTGCTCCTCTGTGATGGTGTCTCGGTGCAGCTGTGCCAGCCGGAGCAGTCGGGGGTCCTGTCGCCCAAGGGTGGCTGCCCATCACCATTGTCACCGGAGTCCTCATCGTCCCCATTGCTGTCCCCCCCTTCAACCTGTATGGCTATCCCACATTCGTTGGCCATGTTGTGCAGGATGCAACAGGCCAGGAATAGTCCGCAGGCCTTTGAGGGGCTGTACTGTAGGGCTCCGCTGGAGGTGTCCAGGCAACGAAAACATGCCTTCAGCATACCGAACACCCGCTCGATGACATTACGTGTGGTGGCATGTACCTCATCGTAGCGTTGCTGCGATGGGGTCACGGGCCTCTGGTATGGTGTGAGCAGCCAGGGACGGAGTGGGTATTCACTGTCACCTGTGTGTACAGGGTGGAGGTTAGTTTGGTGATCAGCATCGCCCTGCCCTGGGCCATGTAAGCCACTACCCATGTCACCTCTGACCATGCCCCTCCCAATCCCTAAGTTTGTCCATGTGGTTTGCATACTCACCCACTAAGTCAGTGGGGATGTCCTCACTCTCGAATCTGTGGCACAGTGCTGACAGGTGCCAGATGAAGGCATCATGTGCTCCCCCAGGGTGCATGGCACAGACATTGATTATGCACCCCCTGGCATTGCACACCACCTGGCCGTTGATGCTAGCATAGCTCTTCTGATTAATGTTTGCGGCCCCCTCAGGGCCAGGTGGTGTGTGGATGGCCACATGGGTTCAGTCTATTGCTCCTAGCATGCCAGGCATACATGCTACCCTGTGGAACTCCTGTATGTTTGCTATGTGCTCCGCCGGTGTTCTGGGGAAATGGATGTACCCCGCAGCAGGTGGCAGCAGTGCGCTGAGGAATTGGGTGAGGTGGCATGACACAGCTGACTGGGTTATGCCTATGGTGTCCCCTGTTGGTCTCTGGAAGGTACCTGTGGTGAGCAAGCACATGCAAGCTGTCATTTAGTCTCCACTGACAGAGCATGGCTCCGTCGTGTGGGTGCCTGCATCACATCACTGCACAGCTCACAGAGCTGCCTCAGAATTGCCTGATTCAGGTGGTACTGGCCCACGATCTCAGTATCGCTGTACAGCTCGAAGCTGGTGTGGGCTCGGTACTGCCTGTGGGGCATACCGCCGACGGGCCCTTCCACGGCCGTGCCCCCATGCTGCCCGCCTTCTCACCCCCCTCATTACTGCCTCCATCTGGATGGTGGCACTGGCCATGCCCCTGGCTTGTGTTCATCCCCCCCGGCAGCTGTTTCAGTGTTCCCCCCGCTGTCCTGGCTGCTACTTCCCCTGCACTGGGAACACCTTAATGTGGTGGCCTCTGTGCTGTGTGGCACTTCCCCCTCCTGCACTGGCTGTGTCTCCCCACACCTTTCCTGTGCCCCTCTGTTCAGGGTGCTCTTTCCCTGGCCACCCTGTGTGTCCCTCCTGCCCTCTTTGTGCAGCTATGGTTCAACCTCATGTGCTTTTCCTGTAGCGTTCTTGCACTTCTCCCTTGTTCCTTTTTATTTTGGCTCATTTCCGCTATCACGCAACTTCCACTTGCTCTCCTATTGCACATGGCGCATGTTGTTGAATATCGCACTGCGCCATTTATGCATGGTTCCTCCCCCTTCAGTTGCACATACATTCATTATCATTGCGCTATTGCGCAGCATGATTTGGGGGGTGCATCTGCCTCCCGCTGAATATCGCAGAATGGCACATTTTCTGACTTGCGCTGGAGCTTCCCTATTGCATATGGTGCAATCCTTTTCAATATTTGGGCCTGAATACCTGCGAGGGATCAGTAAGTTATCTGAGATGTTGACTAGTATGAACCCTCCCAAAATCATTTATTGAGGGTCATGGGGGAGTGCGCACTCCTACATAATTACATTTTGAGGACTATAGGAGGAGGGTCAAGCTAAGGAGAGGTATAGGTGGAAAGAAGTCATCAGCTCCTGGCATAGTGCCAGGTGACAGGATATAATTTTTAAAACTAGTGTGCTTCGGGCATCAAGGGAAAGGGAGTGGAGGACAGGATTGGGACGGGGAGCAGGGTGTCCTAGGGTCTGGCCCTGACCACTTGGGGGAGGGACAGAGGGTTTAATTATTTTCACATTTTTGGCCATGAGTATGAATATTAAGCATCTAATACTGATCATTTGGGGTATCAAGTACAAATACTCACTGGGTAGTTGGAAAGAGATATTCACACATCTCTGCTTTACAGGGTTTCTATAATTTATTTATTTAAAAGAGATTTATCAGGAAAGACATACTGAGCCACAAAGCGCACTTCCAGATGTGTTCTGGGGAAGGGACAATTACGTAATAACAAGTAGAAAGTGCAGTAATATGATAAACAGAATAATAGATAGGACAGTGGGTATTACAAGGGAGTAATGCCATTGAGAGGTTCTGGGGACATGGAAACCTCGAGAGCAAAGCTCTAGATTGTATTACTCCCTTGTGATACCTACTGTCCTATTTATTATTTTTTGTAATATATGGAGCCGATGAAAAAAAAATTTGTGGCTATGAAAACATTTTACACTATGCTGTGAGAACGGGTGCCTGACCGCTACGCTGAACACTCTCTTTCTTCAAAACACTCACTGGCTGCAACAGTGTCTGTCAAGTTCTGCATCTTTTATCTATGGGTTTGGCAGGTGGCTTCATACTCTTACCTGTTAGCTGTTGTACAGTTGAGTGATGACAGGATCAACCAGATAATAGTTTAAATTTAATAACAAAAGAAAAAGAAATTGTCAAGAAAATACAGATAGAAGTCACTCGCTAAGTAAGACTCAGCCATCCTAGGGGTGACATAAGTGGAGCAAGGCGGGGGACAAGAGGGGAAGGGGTGTGGAAAAGTGGGGTAGGCAGTCATAGATTTGACATTGTCGTAAGTGCAAGAACAGAAAGATAAGTGCTAGGTAGTCTGAGGGTGACAGGAAACTGCATTGATTTCATTATTTATTAACCAGAGCATTTTTTATAATTTTTTACAGCAGAAATCTACAGAGGTTCCGTTGACAAAACCAGACAGTCAGAACCTCTAAAGAAGGTATCTTGTTTAATTTATTATATTCATTTTGATTATGATAGTCATGAATCAAGGGCAGTGTGCTTGGTGAAGGGAAGAAGATGATTTAAAAAGAACACTGGAACAGTGCTCAGAAACTATGTTATTCTACTTTTTTAATTAAATCTAAGAAACCTTCACAACATACAGTTACAGACTAAAAGAAGTGCAGAGACCTGGTATGAACATGTAGAGAAATGCAGTTAGAGCAAGCCAGACAATCCTGTCATACAGGGCAGATATCACTGCATATAATACACTGCACATATGTTACAGTCATTTAGAAGAAACAGCTAAGGAGTTCTGCAAACCTAGCTATGCAAAATAATCTCCCTCAACCCATACATAATGTTACAGGGAAATTTTTTTTTAATATAATATTCAGATACCATGCATATAATATTCAGACACAATACAGCTTATAAATAATTTTTAGTATTTTTCTCTCCTCAGCCTTTATTACTGAAGATATTTGTATAAAACGAGTGATGTGTCTCAGACTTCATTTCATCCTCCTAACATCCCTGGTGCTGAAAAAAAAACCTCACCCTCCAGTCATGCACGTGGAAGTAGGAGCCCATCTGTAGCTAGCAACCCCCCTCCCAAAACCACCCAAACAATAAATGTAGCACCAATAACCTATCCCCAGTGTTGCAACCCCTAGCAATACAGGTGGCAGTGGAGCCCATTGTGTGTTACTTGTCATCTCTAGTACTTCCATTGAGTAATTCAGGTACCACAAGCCCATGTCTGGTGTCACCTGAAACTCCCCAGACTCTGAATGTGTCACCAGATGCACATCCTTGGTGCCACCATGCAACCCTACCCCTCCCAAACTTGGAATGCTGCACTAGGAGGTTATCCCCTGTGCCGCTGATGACTTCCCCCTCCCTGTACCAAATTGTAGTTTTGGCACCAGGTGTCGATGGTGAACTTTGGTCAAGTAGTTTTTAAGTTGGGAGTGGACAGCAAAATTCCCTAATTTTATGATTTTTGGTGGGGGTAAAGAAAAACAGAAATTATTTTCAAGTTTGTTAATTCTTTACCCAATGGTGTTGCTTTTGTAAGTTTTAGAAACAAAGAAAAACTGTAAAATATAAATGTTTTGAGCATTTATAATGATCAACAATCATGTGCATAGCTCTTTCACTGAAGTTTTCATAAGGTCTTTCAAGAGACTATAGTTCAGTTCAGTTCATTTTTATTGTTCGGTAATTACCATTACAATATACTAAAAACATTAAAATGTTCATTATAGTGCATACAAATACATAGGCATCAGATTCATCACAATATAAATGACTATAAAAACATATGAATGTATGAAAACGCCAGCAGAAGCAGGCCTTATGGTCTATCGACTCTGCTTGATTGTACAGCTAGTCCCTCAACTTGCAGCTGCCCCACCCCTCTTCAACATAACCCCCCTCACCCTATCCCAATCCCTCTTAAAGCCACCCATCATTCTGCAGGATACCACTCCCTTGGGCAGAGCATTCCACCTGTTCATCACCCTTTCCATGAAAAAATGTCTCCTGATTTCCCTCTTGAATCTTCCCCCCTCCAACCTCAACATATGCCCAGTCAGATCTCTCCCTCTTCTAAGCTGGAAAATCCCTTCTGTATTAACCTTATTTATCCCCTTGAGGTATTTAAATGTCTCGATCATATCCCCCTATCCCTCCTCTCCTCCAGGGAATACATGTTCAGCTCTGCTAATCTCTTCTCATAGAACTTCCCCTCAAATCCCTGGATCATCTTTGTCACCCTATATTTCACACCTTCCAACAACTTGATGTCCTTCTTCAGGAATGGGCACCAGTACTGCATGCAGTACTACAGGTGAAGCCTGACCAGAGACCTGTATAGGGGAAGGATCACCTCCCTATTCCTGGAGGAGATTCCGCTCACTATACACCCTAACATCCTATTGATCTTTGCCACCACCATTGCATGATACTGTACCACTAGAATGGGATCACAGCTTTATGGGTAACACATGCTGCAACTGGTGATAACTTGCACCCCAAATCCTGAGAACAGTGAATGCAGTACCAGGGGCCATTTCCCATGCCACAAATCTCCTTCAGCCTCAAAACCCATCAAACCCTCCAAACAATAAATATGGTATCGGAAGGAACCCATGCCTGGTTCTGCACTGCTCATCCCCACAACCAATAAATGTAGCACCAGAAGCCCATTCCTAGTGCCACTGAAGATCCCCCCTTAAAGTGTAATTGTAGCACCAGGAGCCCATCTCAGGTGGCAAAGAAGATACCAGCCCCTATGAAGGGTAATTGTGGTACCAGGATCCCACTCCCAGAGCTGCCAAAGACCCTCATCCCCATGAAGTGTGATTTTGGTATGAGGAGCCCATCCTTGGTGCCACTGAATAACCCAAACCCCCCACTCCTACCACCTGGCCATGATCAACACAGCCAGTCCAGTTACCTCTTTGATTGACTTCTGTCTCACTTTTATTATCTTAAATCCCATTTCAGTAAATGCTGTTTGCAGTAATGAAAATTAAATGCTGGACAGTTGAGCAGTTAAGTGGTGGATCTATGATGACCACCATCAGAAGACGTGGGAGGCAATGTTGGGGGTTGCCACTTGGCACCAGGGAGCACTTTGCAAGGGATGAAGAAAGAGAGGGAGTTCTAGTGGACACCAGAGTGTACTTGACATAGAACAAGGTGTGAGAGGTGTACCACTGAACATTAGGAAATGCTTGGCACAGGATGGGGAGATTGCCACTGGACAACAAGTAGTGCTTGGCATGGTGAGGGGAAAGAGAGGGCAGTGTCACCAGACACTAAGGAGTGCTTGCCTCTGGATGGTGGGATTTCTTTCTTTCTTTCTTTCTTTCTTTCTTTCTTTCTTTCTTTTTCTTTCTTTCTTTCCTGCCTTCCTTCCTTCCTTCTTTCCTCTCCTCATTCCTTCTTTACTCCCCTCCTTCCCTCCTTCATTCTGTCTCTTTCCTTAACCTTCATCATTCTCATGTAACCTTTTCTGTGTGAACCTATTGGTTTCTCCTTCCTGCTCATGGCTTATAACATGCTTTGGGATACAGTGTAGCACATGTGATCCACAGTGCTGTCTCCAAAACCACCCTAGTCAGACTGATCCTCCTTTTCGACTCCTTTGCCATTAAACTTTAAATGCTCTCTTAAACATCACTACTCTTTCCCTTAACCTGGCTCCCTCTTTCCTTGAGTTTCACCACCTTTCTAACTATTCTTCCTTCCTCTTAAATCTCTAGTACTCCTCTCTTCCACTGTACATTTTAACATCCCTCTCAATTTCCTCTTCCTTCTCCCTCTGCTTTTCTGATGCTCACTTCTTTGTCATTCCCCACTGCAAACTGGGCATCTGCTTTTTGTCTCTGCCATCCTAATCTCTGGAACAGCCTCCCACTCCCTATTTGCCATTTTTTCTCCCCCCCCCCCATTTTCCTTAAAGCCCTCTTCAGGTCCCACTTCAACCATTACTGTGCTTGTCCCTCACCCTCATCTTGTCCATTGTCCCCTGTCCTATCCCTTTCCCATCACCTGCAGCTTTCTTGTTACTGTTTTTTCCTTTCATGCCTCCCTCCTTTATTCCCACTTTTCTTTTAGTGATACTGTAGCAACTTGTCTATTATGTGCTGCTTTTTCAGCCCTGATAGGTATACATTTTTTTGCTAATTGAAACAGTCTGCACCTCTGTCTGTGTACTTCCTTTAATAATTTATTTGTTGTAGCTTTTTGTAATCTTGGTTAACTTTGATTTCATTTGCTTTGATTTTTTTTCTTTCTCTTGTGTAATTCCCAGACCCTGGGTCACTCCTGGAAAAGAGCACTGGCTGTGTGTACTTTTCTGGTCATCAATATTCAGATAAAATATACATAAAATTACCAGTGTGTATGAAAGGTGCTACTGTATATAATGCCATACCGTTCTCTTTTTCTTTACTCAGCTCCTATTGTAGCCACACTATAGTCAAATAATTTAATTTATTTATTTGAAAATTGACAAACAGGAAAGGCACACTGAGCCAAGACTCATTTCCAGGTGCAACCTGGGGGAAAGGGAGCAAGAGAAAACAGAAGTACACTACATGATAACAATACATTAGTACAAATATTGGTACAAAAACTAGGTACAAAGTAAAGTGTGGTCAAAGTACAGTATGGAATACCTATATAGGTGCATATAAAACAGTAGCAAGGCACAGCATGCACAAACACAGTACAGTACCAGATGAGAGACCCATTAGGTGGGTGCATGCCCACCTCCAAGGGGGAAGGAAGTGCAAAGGTAGTGAGGAAATGAAACCAGCAAGCAGGTAGGTGAGGCCCAGATAGAGGCCCGACACATGGACAGTATAGGCTCCAAGCCAGAGAGGTGTCAGGAGGATGGTAACAGGAGCAGGTGGGAGAGGAGTTTCACCTGATGCCTGAGGGAGCAAGGGGATTAAGAGGTGCATGGGTGAACCAAAAGATAGTTTCAGCTTGGAATATATTACTAAGGGATGGTGTCGCCAGCCAAAATATGAAACATTTTAAGACATTCCTAAACACATTCCTAGGTGATTGGGGATTATCTAGATTTACCTAAATCATCAAATCACAATGGCTTATACTGTCTGACTTGTATTATTCTATGAGCCTATGGTTAATTTAGGTTTCCTTGATATTTATATTACAGATAATATAGTTATTAATAGTTATGACCCATATCTTTGTAAACAGCCAGAGTTGGAAATAAGTTTTTGGACAATGGGCTTTGTGGTCATCATGCACCCATCACCTTTAGCAATGAAAAATGAGCAAATAAGATACAGAGATTCAGGCTAGTTTCTTGGAAATTAGAATTTGGTTCTTTCAGCCTGTACATTTAAAGATGCCATATTGCAGAAGTTGGTTGTGTACCATTTAACCAGATCTTGCATCAGATTTGCTAAGCTTGATTTGTCTTATGCACTCACAGTCAATGGAACCTGGGAGTAAGAGAACTCCAGAGTTACGTGATGTGGACTACCTGTTGCCTATACTTCAGGGGCAGGCAGCATTTGAAGGACAGAATAAAACAACTTTATCATCCAGTCAAAATTCCGTCACTGATGGAGAAGCAGATTCAGAATTAACTGAAGGTGGCAACATGTCAAAGATCTACATTCATATCCAAACCCTGAAATCTGGGGATGTATTTGTAAGTACATAGTTGTATAAGATCATATATGGCCAGTTGGCCCAGTAGACATATCTTGTATTGTATAATAAGTTATCTGCCACCTAATTTTATATTTCTGTGTCTCATTTAAAGAGAAATCTCAAAAAGTAATCTCCCTAAGCTACAATGATTAGTTTTATTTTCTATATTAGTTAACATTTTTCATTTGTGATTTTTGAC
The DNA here is from genome assembly GCA_016271365.2 of Neoceratodus forsteri. NCBI lineage: Eukaryota > Metazoa > Chordata > Ceratodontiformes > Ceratodontidae > Neoceratodus > Neoceratodus forsteri. The sequence goes on from CM057458.1 coordinate 200,038,422, forward strand.
CCAGGAAGGAACACTGAGCTGTGACAGCTCCTCTGCAGGTCCATTCTGGGGAGTGGGTTACATGAACTTGTTTTATTGATAGATGAACTTTTACAAAGACGCTTGGAAAAATCATATTCTCTTACAATAACTGCCACAAGATTTTTATCTTCCACCTGGGCAGCTACCAGAGATGGGCAGAAGGGACCTCAGTTTAGTGTCTCATCTGAAAGACAGCACATCTGTAGTTCTACACTACAGTGTGAGTATTAGATGTTTGTTCAAACTCCTGTTGTGAGACTAGAACCCATGACCATTCACTACTCTGGCCCCTGGGAAGAAAAAGAAGAAGAATCAGTATTTATATTGCACTTTTCATACACAGTATCCCAAAGCACTTTACAAACAAAATGCCCTATGCACCATTGGAACAGAGTGGACAAACACACATATCAGGGGCATGTAGCCACTCTGCACCCACAGTGCTCCCCATGCGGGATGCACCAAGGGTGGCGGTACGAAGGACCATCGTGTCCAAACTACACGGTACACGGACTGCACCGGAGGTGGGCTGGGGGCATACTAGCAGTATGCACCATGCAAAAAGGCATGCAGTACTGGCTACAGATGTGTGGAGGGGGCACAGGGTACACCAGAGAGGATCCTGCCATAAGCCCCTTATGTGCCCTGTGCATACATGGCAGCTCCCTCCCATATGTCTGGAGGCACCCCCTGACCCCTGCACAGCATTCCCGATCACAGTGCTGGCAGGCACCACCTGATTCATTCCAGTGGTAGTGAATACAGGTCAGTGTGCAACTGTCTGCAGGTGCACAGCTATGTGGGCAGGGTATGCATGATTTCCGCGTACTTCCACCCATATAGTGCATACGGCCCAATAATAGACTGGTAGTGAACTGAGTGAACATGTAATGGCAACCATTTCACACATCAACACCGTCACACAGCCTTGGACAATTGCATGAACCAGTTTTATGGGAAGGAGAATGCTGGCCAGGATAACTGGGAAAATCACCTGCTCTTGGGAAAAGTGCCTTGTTTTTGGTTTTTTTTTACTTCCACCTGGCCACCCACCAGAACAGCACCAGAGGTGGTAGAAGGGACCTTGGTTTAACATCTTATCCGAAGGACAGCACACCCCAACAGTACAGCATCCCCTTAGTACTGCATGCGGGTGCCAGCATGTAAGGTATGAGCCCAATCCCAGTGTGGGACAGAGGCAAGCATTCATCATATTATTACTATTAAGTCAGAAGTATTCACAAAATGAGATTTCTACAGCTGGCGTCTCATATGCTTTTTTAGTGCCAACATCAACTGTACTGCATTTAGTACCATCACTCCAGTTAATATCTTCCCCAGTTTAATCAAATCAGGTTTCCACTGAAGCTGGAGGCTAACACCACCCACACTTATTTTCATCAGTGACTGTGATGCCAGGGAGTATTAAGAAGAAGTTTAATATTGCCACAACTTTTATTATTGGCCTAGCAAGGTTAATGTGACTTGAAAAGGACAAAAGCAATGATAATTATTTTTACCAACTCCCAGTTTCAGTTTACATTAACTGATTGTAATCAGCCCCAGGAAAGGAATACTAAAGATTACACTTTTTGTATACAGATTACATAATGGTACAGTTGTATGTACAAATGACATAGAATGGAACAAATGTTACATAGCAACGCATAATTGTGTAGACAAATTGCATAATATGACACAATTTAGTGTATAAATAATTAATGTTACACATTAGTAGATTTATTTATTAGAATTTATGATGCCATGAAATTCACATCTTGGCATAGTGCCTTTTTTCAAGAGGATCCTGGGAGGGACTGTTATAGCAGTTAAGTATTTAACATTATACGACTACAGTCATTTAGTGATAAATGCAAGTATGCATATACAATGACAGAAAATTATACAATAATGTACAGAAGATTAACACAAGTGGAAGTAGAGTGTGTGAGTTTAGTGTAACTGGAGTGGCTTGGGGATCACTGACTTTTTTGTTGCCCCCCCAGAGTGAACCTGCACACGTGACTATTTGCAGATTTGTAGAACCTTGCCGCCATATTTCTGAGCTGGCAGGAGGCATTGTCATAGGATTAAACACCTGGGGCCAGATACTGAAAGTGGGCAAAGTGAGCGCAAAGGTTTGCATTGTGCTTGCCCATTGCCCATGACCTGAGGATGCTATATTCAGTGGGATAGTGCACCAGTACTATCCAACTGAATATAGAGGCATGTTAGTGCAGCGCTAAGCTGAGTAGTGCTTTCCCAAGAGATCCTCACAGTGGAGGGAATAGCACCCAGACCCAATAACACTGGTAGCTTCTGCCGCGATATTCAGAAAGCACCATGCAAATGATCCAATTGGGCATGCAAGGTGCTAAGAGGCCATTTGTATGCCCGTTGTGGGCACATTTGCATGAGAAATGGTGGCAGTAAATCATAACTCTCTGATGTCCAGTGGTTTCCCCCACCCTCCAATTGCCAGCCACAGTAGTAAATCATAACTCTCTGGTGGCAAGTGTTCCCCCCATCCTCAGATCACTGATGCCAGTATAAAATTATAACTCCCTGGCATCTAGTGGCACCCCCACTCACTGATCCCCTTCTCTGTACACTATCATATAGGCTCACTGCATAAATCCATTTTTTGTGTGCGTATGTGCTAGTCCTTTTAGCAGATGCCACAGCCCCCTTTGAATATTGTACATGGCTGCAAACTCTGGACAAACAGGGTGCAATCACTTTGTCCACCAGGAAAAGTTTTGAATATCTGGCCCCTGGTGTGTGGGGTGAGCCAGTAGCATATATCATACAAGTCTGTAAGCTTTTGTTGTGAGCTTCACATAGTTCTACTGATGCGTTCAGTAAAGTTTATCTAAGAGTCCAACAAAACCCAAGGCACTTGAAGGCATGGACTATTCCCAAAGTGGACCCAGACCATGGTAGTATTGTATTTTTTTAAGGATTATTGAGCAGTAGCCTTGCTACAGAATGCCATTAGTTTGATTTTGGCACTCTTTGAGGATTGGTTTATTTGTGTACATTATGAACAATTACTGTAACTGTATAAATGAGATAAACATGTCACAATTTAATGTATAAATAATTACATGGTACTGTTTAGTGTGCAAATTACATAGAAACATAGAATCTGACGGCAGATAAGGACCGCCTGGCCCACCCAGTCTGCCCATTTCCCTACCTACTGGATAAGCTACAGATCCTAGTTAACCAGCAGCCTACTTCTTCTTACCCCCACCCCCCAGAATTGCCTTATGACTGTCCCATGCATGCTTGAATTCCACCACTGATTTTGACTCCACAACCTCCTCCGGAAGGCCGTTCCATGCATCCACAACCCTCTCTGAAAAATACTTCCTTAAATTACCTCTGAGCCGCCCCTCTATCTTCAAATTGTGCCCTCTTGTTCTTGCACACCTCTTTTGAAAGATGCTACCCTCTTGGACTTTGTTGATTCCTTGAGGTACTTGAAAGTTTCTATCATGTCCCCCTCTCCCTCCTTTCCTCGAGGCTGTACATATTAGCTCCTTAAGTCTCTCTTCATATGTCTTCGGTGCAGACCCTGCACCATTTAGTTGCCCTCCTCTGGACAGCTTCCATCCTGTCTATGTCTTTTGGAGATTGGGTCTCCAGAACTGCACACAGTACTCCAGATGGGGTCTCATCAGCTGTCTGTACAGAGGGATAATAACTTCCTGTTTTCTACTGGTGATGCCTCTCCTATGCATCCCAGTAACCCCCAGCCCTACTTGCTGCCTCTCACATTGCTTGCCCACCTTTAGGTCATCTGATATGACTACCCTCAGGTCCCTTTCCATTTTTGTTGTTGTTATCTCACCCCCATTGTGTACTCTTCCCTGGGTTTTGTTTCAGGTGCATTACCTGCACTTCTTAGCATTGAATCTAAGCTGCCATACATTTGACCATTCCTCTAACCTTGCCAAGTCCCTTCTCATCCTTTCCACCCCACCCTGTGCATCAACTCTGTTGCAGATCTTAGTGTCATCTGCAAAGAGACATACTTTTCCTTCCAGTCCTTCCACAATGTCGCTTATAAAGACATTGAAGAGGACTGGTCCTAATACTGAACCCTGCTGTACCCCACTAGTAACCCTCCTTTCTTCTGACTGGACTCCATTTACTATTACTCTCTGTGTCCTATTCTCCAGCCAATTCTTTACCCAGGCTGTCATCTTGGGACCCACTCCCAGGCTGGCTAACTTGTATATTAATCTTTTGTGTGGGACTGTGTCAAATGCCTTGCTAAAGTCTAGGTAGGCCATGTCCACAGCCCCTCCCTGATCTACTACTTTGGTCACCCAGTCAAAGAAATCTATCAGATTTGTCTGGCATGACCTTCCCGCTGTGAATCCATGCTGCCTAGGGTCCTGTGCCCCTCTGGCCTCTAGATACTCGACAATTCTTTCCTTCAGAAGTGATTCCATCATTTTCCTATCACTGAGGTTAAACTAACAGGTCTGTAGTTTCCTGCTTCTGCCTTGCTCCCACTTTTGTGAAGGGGATCACATCTGCCCTCCTCCAGTCCTCGGTACCACGCCATCCTCCCATGATTTGTTAAAAGGGTAGTCAGTGGTGTCACTAGTTCTACCCTTAGCTCTTTTAGAATTCTGGGATGAACTCATCAGGCCCCATTGCTTTGTCCACCTTCAGTTTTAAGAGTTCTTTCAGAACCCTTTCTTCTGTAAATGGGCTGGTATCAACTTCTGTATCCAGAGTGTTACTACTGTTTGTTTTATGTACCTCCCCTCTTCATTTGTAAATACTGAGCAAAAATATTTGTTTAGTATCTCTGCCTTTCACAGTTTCCTCTGCCCACCCTCCTCCCTTTATTAAGCTTCACTATCCCTCCTTGGTCTTCCTTTGCTCCCTGATGTACCTATAAAGGTTTTATCCGCTTCTTAACTGAGTTGGCTATCTTTTCCTCGGTTTGGGCCTTTGCTGTTCTGACTGCCTTCCCAGCCTCCTTTTGCTTTAACTGATGCAGTTCTCTGTCCTGCTCCTTCTGCGATTCCTTGTACTTCCTGAATGCTTTCTTTTCTCTTGAACCTTCCTGCCACTTCCTTTGAGAACCATAGTGGTCTTACATCGCCTTGTTTTGTTTATTTGCTTTCACACAAAGGCTCGTTACCTCTGTGATGGCAGTTTTATTATTCCCATTGTTCTTCCACCCTCCTTCCTGCCCATTTGCTAGTGCATTCCTTAGGCACTCACCCATTTTGGCAAGTCAGCCCTCCTAAAGTCCAGTACTTTTGTCTTTGTATGGCTTGACTCTATTGCTGTGTTTATTGTGAACCATACTGTTCGATGGTCGCTAGTTCCCAGATGGCTACCCACTTCTACATCTGTGATCCTCTCTTCATCTCCATTTGAGAGAATCAAATCTAATATTGCTCCTCTCGGTGGGCTTCAGTACTAGTTGTCCAAGGCATGCCCCTGTAGGGCATCTAGAATAACTGCACTCTTGAGTGGCAGCTGCAACTGCACTCCAGTTAACATTTGGCATATTCAGATCACCCATCAGCAATATCTCCTTTTTCTGCCATTCTAAGTATACTTTCTATCATTTCCCTGTCCATTTCCTCCCCCTGAGAAGGGGGTCTGTACAACCCTGTGCGTATTGTGGTGCCATTGCCTGTCTCCAAATTTACCCACAGTGCTTCTTCTCCTCCCTGTTTACCCTTTTGTTATGTTGCTTTTATTCCTTCCCTTATGTAAAGAACTACTCCTCCTCCTCTTTTACCCTCCCTGTCCCTCCTGTAGACAGTGTATCCTGGTATGTTTATGTCCCAGCCATGGTTTTGTGTGTACCATATTTCTGTGACTGCCACGATATCCAGATGTTCCTCCTCCATCAAGGCCACTAATTCAGAAAGCTTGTTACCCAGACTACGGGCATTAGTACTCATTGCTCTCCATTTTTTGATGGCTTTACCTTCTGTTGCAGCATCCCCCACTGACCGTTCTAACTCAGTCTTTTTCTCATTTAGTACCCTGTTTTGTAGGGAGAGGCTGGGATTTTCCTGCTGCTTGTCAGTGCCTCCCCCTTTGACTACTTTAAAAGCTTGCCAATGAAGCATTTAAACCAATTGCTCAAAAGACTTGTTCCCTTCCTGGATAGATGCAGACCATCCTGCCAATATAGGCTGGTGTCCCTCCAGGTAGAACCCCAGTCCCCAATGAAGTAAACCCTGTGCTCCGCACCATTTTTTCAACCATTCATTAAACTGCATGGTGCCAATTACCATCGCATCCCCCATGCTTTTGACAGGCAGCACCTCTGAGAAGGATACTGTGTGTGCTACTTGTCTTAGGTCCCTCCTCAACTCTGCAATGTCATCCTGCACTGCTCTAATCTCATGATGAGCCAAGTCATTTGTCCCTAGGTGGACAATTATGTCCAGCTCGGAATCCCTTGCAGCTGTTCTCATGATCCTGAGGATGTGCTTCCTGTCCCTCCAAGCCATGGCACCAGGCAGGAAGCTTACTTCATTTTTCCCAGCTCCCCCCAGTTCTATACCCCTAATAATTGAGTCCCCCACCAGGAGCTGCTTCCTTTCCCTGTGGTGTCCTCTGCCTCCTTCCTGTAGGCCTCCCTTGTGACAGTTATCATCAGTCTTCTCTGTGGGTGCATCCATAGGGGAGCTATGCTCTCCCAGAATGGTGCATGGATTGTGGAGTGGAACAATTGACTGGGTGTGCCTCTGTTCCACCCTCCTCACCCTCCCTGAGCCCACTGTAGTCCAACTGCTGTGCTTTCTCGCAACCTCTGAGGTAGTGGTGGTGGCGCTAGTGTTCCTGGATGGGGGTGGTTCCTTCCTACTGTCCAGTGTGGCCTGGGGAAGGTTTCCCTACTGTCCAGTGCGGCCTGAAGATGGGCAACTTCCCTCCTCAGGGCAGATAGTTGTCTGCAAATAGGGCAGCATCTCAGCCTCCAGAAAGACTCCCGAAGACTGCTGCCCCACAGCCATTACATTGCACTACTCCCCACATGTTTATCTACTTTTTTATTGTTTTTGTGTGTGTGTGTGTGTGTGTGTGTGTGTGTGTGTGTGCTTGTGTGTGATTTGTTATATAGAAATATATATATTACACAATGTGTATGCTTATATTGTCAGTGCAGTGTGCTAGAGAGGATATGACAGTGAAATGCACCTTGCACTCGAGGAAATGATGTCAGAACCTCAGGTATAAGGACCTATTTCCAGGGGTGGGTGGGGTGAGGAGTGGGAAGGAGTTGGGCCTAAACTGTGTCCTCACAAAACAATCAACTAAAAGCTCTCACCCACTGCTGCGATGAATGCCTTCCTGTCAGCAAGATACCCTACACAACAATTTGACAGAGAAAGTACCCTGATAATCTAACAGAGAAAAATCCAGACATCCAAGTCAGAGACAGGTAAACCTCTCCAGCCCCAAAACAGCCTGATGGTTTGTTAGCCACAAAGGAAAATCAAATATACAGTTATTTCAACCCTTCTGAGGATGCTGACAAGATAAGCAGTTTTAAAAAAACCCTTCCTGAATTAAAAACTAAAACAAACACAAAGCAATACCGCTTTAAAAGTGAGGAAAACTTCTCTCAGTTGTAAACCCACCAAAAGTTGCAAACTATATTGATGCAGATTCTCACAGAATTCTAGTAATCAGTCCAGTTAGCCACAAAGGAAAATAAAATATGCAGAAGATAAGCAGTTTTAAAAAAACCCTTCCTGACTTAAAAACTAAAACAAACACAAAGCAATACCACTTTAAAAGTGAGGAAAACTTCTCTCAGATGTAAGCAAGAGAGAGAGAGTTTAGTTACAGATATTTCGTCCAAAATAGTATATCCCACGCAGCTTCTTAGTTGTTTCCAAGCACTCCTGTACACAACTTGGAAGAAGATGGACTTCTGCCTCAAACAGGATCACACCACTAGTTTATAATAATTGAATAATGCTGAAATGGTCTAGCTAGACAAATGGCTGTGATGCTGAGCTCTGACTTGTGAAGACAATTACCCCCACCTCAGGCTATGTTTGGCATCCAATTACAAACTGCAGCTTTTGCTATTTTGAATCATACAACCCCACCAAAAGTTGCAAAATATATTGATGCAGATTCTCACAGAATTCTAGTAATCAGTCCAGTTAGCCACAAAGGAAAATCAAATATGCAGAAGATAAGCAGTTTTAAAAAACCCTTCCTGAATTAAAAACTAAAACAAACACAAAGCAATACCACTTTAAAAGTGAGGAAAACTTCTCTCAGATGTAAACCCACCAAAAGTTGCAAACTGTATTGATGCAGATTCTCACAGAATTCTAGTAATCAGTCCAGTTAGCCACAAAGGAAAACCAAATATGCAGAAGATAAGCAGTTTTAAAAAACCCCATCCTGACTTAAAAACTAAAACAAACACAAAGCAATACCACTTTAAAAGTGAGGAAAACTTCTCTCAGATGTAAGCAAGAGAGGGAGAGTTTAGTTACAGATATTTCATCCAAAATAGTATATCCCACGCAGCTTCTCAGTTGTTTCCAAGCCCTCCTGTACACAACTTGGAAGAAGATGGACTTCTGCCTCAAACAGGATCACACCATTAGTTTATAGTAATTGAATAATGCTGAAATGGTCTAGCTAGACAAATGGCTGTGATGCTGAGCTCTGACTTGTGAAGACAATTACCCCACCTCAGGCTATGTTTGGCATCCAATTACAAACTGCAGCTTTTGCTATTTTGAATCACACAACCCCACCAAAAGTTGCAAAATATATTGATGCAGATTCTCACAGAATTCTAGTAATCAGTCCAGTTAGCCACAAAGGAAAATCAAATATGCAGAAGATAAGCAGTTTTAAAAAAACCCTTCCTGACTTAAAAACTAAAACAAACACAAATCAATACCACTTTAAAAGTGAGGAAAACTTCTCTCAGATGTAAGCAAGAGAGAGAGAGTTTAGTTACAGATATTTCGTCCAAAATAGTATATCCCACGCAAATTGTAGCATAGCACCATTTAGTGTGCACATTATAACATGGCATAATTTAATGTATAAAGCATATAACAAGGCACAATTATGTGTACAGATTACATTACATAAAAATACATTTTGTTATTAAGTTACATAAAATGACACAATATTGCATTCAAATTATGGCACTGGGTTAAAATGTTGAAGGCAATATAGCATGGGAAAAATGCACAGTGAAAATAGCTAAAAGCAAAATAGCTACAGGGATAGTATAGTGAATGTTCAAAATAACTAAAAGCGATATCCCTGTAGCTATATTGCTGTCAGGCAAACAAAGCAAATAGGTTAAAGCCTCTTCTTGGCAATGTGCTGCCAAGCAGCTTAGTGACTCAGAGGGTTGGGCCACAGGCAGGGACAGCAGTGGAGAGTTGATGTCCTGGGGTTCGATTCTCTGTCCTGAGACAGATAATTTTTTTATTGTTTGTGTCTCCCTGGGACATCTTCTATTTCTCCTTCCCCTGCTCAACAATCCCCCTGAGGTTTCTCCCTGTCCCTGAGTTGCCTCCCCCCCTCCCGGAGTTAGTTATAATAAAGTGGGGGGATCGGGGGCATGGGGGTAGCCCCCCATAAACACACAGTCCATTCATTGGTTGCTGAATTCGCAAAGGTAGCGCTTGCTGTTTTTGTTGAGTGCCATCTTTGCTTGTAGCAATTTGGCTTTGTGGTTTTGGACTGCGCTGTTAATGCCCTTGGCATTTTGACCCCTTGCCTCAAATTACATAACATCCCAATTTTAAGAACAAAGAATGTAGCCACTAGTAAATTCTGGTGGCCAGACTTTGAGACCCCTTGTTTTCTGAGTTTCAAAACTAGTGACCTACTCCTTTACAAATACAATATTTTGTCCATATATATATATATATTCATTGCAAAAAAACTAAGTTACTGCAGACATTAGGGCTGTAGAATGCAAAGCGCACAAAGAAGGGAAATGAAAAAAAACATTAGGGATTTGGGTCTACAGAGTATTGGTGAATTAGTGGTGGGGTCTTCCTTGGGGTTGTCAATGCTAATGCCCACCCCCCCAGCCTATAGCCTCCCATTCAAAGCACAAGGTACAGCTGCAAGCTAATGTGTCATACTAAACAGTATGGCTAATATAATCTGTCATAGCTTTCTTCATGAAGGCATCATATCTGAGCTTGTCTGATAAGAGAAAAGGGTGGGCATTAGGGTTGATAACTGCAAGAAAGATCCCACCACTGATTTGCCAATACTCCATAGACCTAAATCCCTAATGTTGTTTTCATTTCCCTTCTTTGTGCGCTTTGTGTTCTACAACCCTAATGTCTGCATTAACGTAGTCTTTTACAATGAATTTCTCTTCTTTTTCTGATAGTGGAAGTTTATCTTCATTTGCTCAGGTCCCTTTGTGACCAGCACAAAATGAGATAAATACAATATTGAAGACAGTCCTGACCCAGTGCATGGGCTCAGCAGGCCCCGGCACACACATCAATGCCTTGTTGGTGAGGTTCCCTGGTATGACATCTTGCAATAAAACTGATCTGTTCCTACCCAGGCCGGGATTGGTGCTGCATTCTGCAGCACCTTCCCCATCAGCCTTGTCCTAGTAAACCAGTTCACCGAGTTCACAGCTGAACTCTGCTTATTTTTTTTTTTTCAGTCTTTGGTAACCGGTTAAGGCCCACTTGGCACAAGTGCCTGTTTTCAGGGGCAACCTCGGAGCACTGGGCGGTTACGTGACTTGCTCAGAGTCACACAGTATGCAAGTGGAGGTTGTGAGAATCAAACTCAGGTCTGATCTGCTGGATGTATCAAGCTGATTCACACCTTGCTCCTCTAACCTCTAGGCTATACTGCCAGCCCGTTGGCATGGTAAGGCAGCGTGTTTGCCAGTGGTGCAATAGGCATCCCTGCAAACAATGTTACTTAATAAAATCTTTGTTTTTTAATATTTTGACCCCAGTCTTTCAGCATAGTCTTCTTATGACTAGTGGTGGGCGAAGTGGCCTCAACTTGCCCCGCAAAGTGATTTGCGGAGCCAAGGTGAATTCGCTGAGTGCCCTGCAATGCGAAGCAGAGTAAATCTCGTTATGGTGGGTAACGCAAAGTCCGTTGCAAACAATGACTTCACGTTACGCTGCCTTCCCAGACCACTACTCCACCAAATTTTAAAGTGAAGTGCATTGAAAACAATGCACTTTGCCTCACTTTAACTTGCTTTTAAGCTCCGAAGGTGAATTTTGCAGTGATTCATGGGATTTCAGGTCACACCGGCTCTATATTTGATCTGCACAGCCTCAGTTCGGGGTAGTGTGTGTAGGACGTTGTAGGAGATGGTCTGCTCTGAGAGCTGTCTTTGATTCAAACCTTCTAAAAGCTGTTAAAGCCTTTTTGAGTAATTTTTTTTTATCAAACTTTAGTTCGATTGTAGAAAACCCTCCTGTGCCTATATCATCGAGCGTTTTTGTTTGTGTGTGGATTTTGAATGTTAATGTACAACATTGAGTCTGTGTAGTAAGAGACAGTGAAAGTGTACTTTGGGGGAGGGGCTCATCTGTGATGGTGGTAGATTTAAGTTGGAGAAATAGGGAGTTATTTCTTTTTGGTTATATTTTTGATATATAACTTACTGTGTTAATGTACACACAGTTATATTGTCAGTTATTGTTGACATTTTCTTGCTGGTTGTGTGTCATATGGATCTGGTACAGCAGTTCATAATTTCAGGTTGTTTACAACACATGACATATTGAACTTTTCAATTTGCTACGTATTACTTGTAGACAAATTTTGTGTGTATGTGTGCAGTGCACCTTTTATTGTGCCACAGTGTAATTGCAGGCACAGCAGTGTGAAACTGCTATCCACTGCAGCTGCATGATTTTGTACTGCCATTGTGGTATCTTTTCTTTGTTTTGCTGCTTGCACTACTGTAAAAATCTGCAGTCAGTGCTCCCCCCCCCCCAACCGGCAAAAGGAATTGTTTTCCAGATTGGATCGTTTGTGACTTCAGCACCACTGGTTAGTTAAGGTGTTCTTTTCACTTGTGAATTTGCATCTGTATCTGTTGCTGAAGCCACAGTTGTTTTTTTTGGCTTCACATCCAGCATCCTCCAATGCAGAGTGAACATTCCAAAATCTAAATTTGTTTAGAATATTGTTGATCCCTCAAAATGCCCACAAAAGAGATGTGCAAGCAAAGCTGGTTCTCGCCATGGCACTGCTGCCAATGGTAAGATTGTCTGTGAGCATGGTAGTATGCAGACAAAGAAATGCATTATGGATGGGAGGAAAGGTATTTCTCCTGCAATGTTTTTACATCCCAATCAGTAGCTTCACTCATAGTTGGAGGAGTTGATGGCGTCCCAGCTGGTGGTGTTAGTGCAGTCGCTGGTGGTGGTATGAGTATTGCTGCCTCAAGTTCCACTTCTGACCAGTTTACTGTGTCCACAAATATAGTGGAGTGTGAAGCAGTGCAAGTGAGTGGCACCGTAGATGATTTCATACTTCCCAGTAACATCTCAGTAACTGAGCATGAGGATTCTGATAATCATGCCAACGATAGCATACAATGTGCCATTTCTTCCACCGTGGTTCAGGTCACGCATTTTCCATGCAGTGATTCACAGTGTGGTGAAAAAATATCAGGTGATGGCGGTGTTGAGAATGATGATGAATGTGATGATGATGATGATGTTGCTGTGGTTGCAACATGCAGTCCACATGCCAGCATCCAAGCAGAAGATGTGGATGATGTTGATGAATATGATGATGATGTAATTGACCCCAGTTGGGAACCGGAGTAAAAGAAATTCAAGGTGGCTATGTCTGGGTCTGTTTGCATTAATCCCACCCTTGTAAAAAGTTGTGATTTACCAGTTTCAGTTGATGATGATGATGACCCAGTAATAATGATAGGTAGTCATGGTGGTCATTTGCAGTCCAAGTGTGTTCTGCCTGAAAAATCATGTAGCACACACCCCACTTCATGGCATAAAAGAATGGAATCCAATAAGCAGCATCACAGACATATTAAAAGAAGAGCATCACAATCCCTTGTTTGGCATTTTTTTGTGCAAGATGCAAATGATGAGTCAGCTGCTATCTGCCAGGTTTGCCATGAGCATGAGTTGGGGTAAAAAGGGGAGTCATCTGGGCACAGGAGGGCAGCATACACATCTCAAGAATAGGCACATTGCACTGTGAACCCAGCACAAGTTGGCAGCTAATACCACAGTGGGGCATTTACACTCATCATCAACCATAATGAGCATGTTATCCCCTTCCATGACTGTTAAATCCAGTAGGAAATTAAATGTGTGCAGTAGTGATGAAATTAGAGCAGAGGATTACTACAGGCATGATGAGGTGGAGGAGCATAATGATTTTGAAATGTTGTCCAGTTCTGGTGAGAGTAGCAGTTTTGGTGGTGGTGGTGGTGAATGCAGTATGTCTAATGCAAGTGGTACATCAACCCAGGTTGGCAGAATCTGGCAAAATAACTGCATTTCTGGGTTTGTCATCATCACCTGTGCAACCGTCTTCATTAAACATCCACACTCCACCCCCTGCCAATGCCATTCATCACAGAGCACAACCATTTGTGATCATACCCTGTGTAAAACGCTTAAGTCAGCCCATGTTACAGAGTGTTTTTACGCATAAGCTGAAGTACCCCCCAATCATACAGTGTCACGTGAACTTAATGCTGCTGTAGTGGAAATGCTGGCAATTGATTTTTTGCCCTTCTCCTTTGTGGAGAATTCTGGGTTCCAGCGGTTTGCTGCATGTGCCTGTCAAAAATGGAAAGTCCCATCCAGGACATACTTTTCAACCCGTGCTGTCCCTGAGTTGTACTGTACTGTGTCCGACTCAGTAAGACATGCCCTTCAACATTCTTCCTCTCCGTTCATCCATTTACATTTAAGTATGGATATGTGGACAAGTGGCAAAACAGTGGGGAGTTCATATTTGTGTATAACTGCACACTGGGTGCAGGTGCCAGGGGTCGTTTGTGTTGTTGGTAGTGTGAATAATCAGTGCAGTAAGGTGGAGTGTTGTGGTAGCAATCTTCCAGGAATTCAACAGCATGCAACGATTGCTATGTGCAATGTGACCTGTTCACACACTGGTGAAAACATGTTGGACATGGAACTGACTGAAATTGACAAGTGGCTGAATGCCCTGTCCCTGAGAGCTGGGTTCAAAGCAAGTGACAATAGGTCAAATGTGGTGAAATGCATCACGAATAGTGGCTTTTTTCATGTTCCACGTATGGCCCATTGTTCAAATATTGTGGTGCAGGAGTTTCTGCAGCACCCTGATGTAAAGGAAATGCTGAAAGTTGCATGCCGTATCTCTACTCACTTTTCACCATCTGCAAAGGCCCGAGACCAGCTTCGGCAGTTGCAGATGTGAAACAGCCTCACTCAGCACCACTTGAAGCTGGAAGTTCTCACCCAGTGGAACTCCACTTTATACATGGCAGAGAGGTTGTATGAACAATACAAAGCCATCTCAGAATATCTTGTGATGCACACTAGCTGTGACAGTTCCAGGGCCTTCATGTTTATGATGACTGAACAGTGGCATCTCATGGACTCTGTAATAACAATTTTGTAGCCTTTTTGAACATGCCACACAAGCAGTGAGTGGTGAGTCTGCCTCCATTAGCCAATCAATTCCACTGCTCCAGGTGCTGAGACAGACATTGGTGAATGTACAGCATGGCCTTGATGTTGCCTAGCAGTATGTTGCTGAAACACATGCTGGCAGTAATCGACCAGAATCGTCACATTTTGAGCATTCAGAGTAGTGACAACTTTGCCATAGCAACAATGCTGGACCCATGATACAAACGTGGAATTGCCGCAGTACTGAAGGAAGGACCTGAACAGGTAAAATATGTCAGTAGGCAACTGGTGCACTTGGTTCATGGGGCATAGAAGTCACATGCCAAGGTCAGCAAACCTCAGCAGCATAATCAGGCTGAAGGTGCACCTGGAGGAGTATCAAGCATATCCTGGAAGGGGACTGCAGTTCCAGGTGGTCTGTCATCCAAAACAATTGGTGTCAACTCACTTTGAGATGCTTTGTCCCAAGTGGAGATTTGTGAAATAAATGATTCTGGAGAAGAGTATGATGTATCAACCACTGGACTTAGTGCAGCGCAGTGAATGGTTGACTCATATTTGTCTGAAAACAGGCATCTATCAATAACTGATGATCCTATTTTCTACTGGAGTGGAAAGGTCAGTGAATGGCCAGAGCTGACCGCAGTGGCACTGAAGTACCTCACATGTCCACCCTCCAGTGTAAGTGTCGAGAGGGTATTCAGTTCAGCAGGTGCAATAGTCAGGGATCGTCGGACCTCTCTCCTGCAAATGTTAGTTTGCTAACATTCATAAAAATGAATGAGAGACACATACTAGCACAGACTGCAACCTTGGTATTCATACCCCGGCCTAGTCATGCTGGTTTTGGTGATGTAGAAATGGACCATCCTGGTGGCACTGGCAGTGGCAGCATGAAACAGACTACCACTGATGTAGATGATGACACAATGGAGAAAGAATTTCCTAGTGGTCAGACTTCAGACATAGATGACTGTGAAGGCAGCTTTCTTTATGAGGATGATGATTTGGTTAATGTTGGCAGGTTTTAACTGAAGTTGTTAAAAGGCAGTTACATATTTGCTGTATAGTTGTTTTCTTTTTCGTGACTTTGTATGCCCACCTAGACCACCACCACTGGGACCGATGTTAGCCACTGCCACCACAGAGAATGACTTAGTGTGTCCCCCTGGACCACCACCACCAGGACCGATGTTAGCCACTGCCACCAGCACCAGATGCAGGAAGATGTCACAGGGAATGTCATCTTGTGCCACAGCTATCACCACCAGCACCCACCACCAGTGTTATTCTGACAATGCTTTCCCATTACATTGACCATGCCAAGGTAGAGGGAGTTGAACAGGAGAACACATCCATCAACCACAGGCACAGAGTTTCTTAATATTAAATCTATAAAGTGAGTATGTGTACTAATGTTTTTTTATGCTATTTAACTTTCTTTAGCTGTATGTTTTGTTTTCTGTTGCTTTTCTGAGTTGCAGTGGTCAAACACATACAGTAAACTTATTTGATTTTTTTACAGGTTAACAAAAAACAACTCTCCTTTGCTGAAAGTCGGTAATGATGGTACTGCAGCAGTACCATACAAAGGAAACCATGGAAAATCCATTTGAAATCCATACCGGTAAGTATCAAGATTTAATTCCATCTGGTCAATTTTTTTAAAAGAGTGCAACTAATCTGACTGAGGAGGATTCATAAATGAGGTGACATGTGTACATCGCCAAAACTATTTATGCAAGATATCATGCACTGTATTCCGAACTTGCACCTGTGCAGCCATGACAGTGTTGAAAAAGTTGCACACAGGTTGTGTTACTTGACAAGATGCATTTTTGAAATGTAACTTGAGTTGAGATTGAGAACCAGGGACACTGACACAGTGTATTTGTTACACAGCCTGGTACTAAATTAACCTGTGATTAATTTGCTGATTGCAGTGTGACAGCTTACTATCTGTGTTAATAATTCAGATACCTGTGGAACAGCCACGGCTTAAACATAATGTGTTACTGCTGCAATCATGTTGTAAGAAGTCTTTCATTTCTTTTTTAGGAAACTTCCAGATGCTTTGTTGTGGCATAGTTGCCTTATCCAAAGAAGTTCTTCAACATCAGGCACCCCTCCCCCAGCCTGGGGCAGTCATGAAACATGCAGAAATCATTTCAGTCGATTACCATGACCATCATTACCAACCAGACTGGAGAAGGATGCAGATGCAATCTGTGAAGAAGTAACCAAATAAGAGACTATTAATGAGACCTACCTGCAAATATACTTCCACTCCCCCCCAAAAAAGTACTTACCTTCATTGGCTTGAGAGTTATCTATTTTCCAATTTCAATGCAAAAAGTTCTCATCAAGCACTGTACTGTGCACACCAACAGTATCTGTGACCTGTGATACAAAACAATACAATGAGTACATGTCTATGTATGTCAACCCCCCACCTACAAAATACAAAAATATATATATCAACTCACCAAGACTACTATTAGTGTACAGACAAAGGGCACCCTTCCATCCGGTTGAGATGATTGCATTGCATTTGTGGGAACTGCAGCACACATTGGACCAGAAACAGTTCACTCACGGTCATCATTTCTGATGGGACTTTGCATGTGGTGAAATGCTCCCATTTCACTTTGCTACCACTTGTCAATTTTCTGGACACAAGACAGATGCATTTTGGGCATGCAGAAAAAAATCTGAGGACTCTGTATGAGTACTGCGTGCATGACTGAGTGCGCATTAATTCTGGGACACTTTGCATGTGGTGTAACGCTCCCATTTCACTTCATTACCATTTGTTAATTTTCTGGACACAAGACAGATGCATGTTGGGGATGCAGAAAAAAATCTGGGGACTTTGTGTGGACACTGCATGCATGACTGCATGCACAGTATATTCTGGGGGACTTTGTACGTGGTGTAATGCTCCCATTTCACTTTGGTACCACTTGTCAATTTCTGGACACAAGACAGATGCATTTTGGGGATGCAAAAAAAAATCTGGGGACTCAGTGAGTACTATGTGCATGACTGAGTGTGTCATTAATTCTGGGGAACATTGTATGTAGTGTAACGCTCCCATTTCACTTCATTACCACTTGTCAATTTTCTGCACACAAGGTGGATGCATTTTGGGCATGCATAAAAAATCTGGGGACTCTGTGCCACCACTGCACACATGACTGAGTGCGCCATTAATTCCGAGACACTTTGTATTTCATGTTACGCTCTCATTTCACTTCACTACCACTAGTCAATTTTCTGCACACAAGACAGATGCATTTTGTGTGTTGTGATTGTGAGCACGTCATACTTAAATTATAAATTAAAGCAGCATTGCAAGAATGTGATGACAATTTTTACCTATACTTTTTTATGCTATTTTACACTGCCAACAACTAGTTACCTCCTGACTTGAATGATACCCTTCTTTTCACAATTTGTGTCTGCTTTACTACTTTTTCTCATGTCTGGAAAAAAAAAGGAGCACATCTTTAATATTGTTCTGACCAGATTTTTATCACTATGTGCAGCTGTTTTTCAATAAATATTGTTCTGTGAGGTCATAAAACACTGCCTGCTGCATAACTGTTAATTTTACAATGGAAGTGATATATAACAACTGATGGAGAAAAGCAGCAGAACATGTTGATAAAGACCTGGTCCACACCGTATTAAAAGGAGTGCTCCTTGTATTATTTCAGACATGACAAAAGGTAGTAAAGTAGACTCAAATACTGGAAATGATAGTATCACTAAAGTCAGGCTATAAGTAAAGTGGCAATGTAAAACGGCATTAAAAAGTATAGGTCAAAATTTTCAACAGATTGTTGCACTGATGTTTTAAAGAGATTCACCAAGTTACATAGTTACTGGGTGTTGCACCCAATATATGGATATATTACCTCCAGGGGAATCGTTCTTGCTCCACATGTCTTACATAGTGCAATACAAGAGTTGTTACTGGAAACGTGCCCACATTTCACCACAAACTGACCATTATAACATAAAGAGACATTTGGAAAGCTGCCAGACATTCAGTATATGGAGCACGCCCCACGCTCTCGCTGGCATCATGTCATAATGTTGCTGAGCATGGGGGCAGAACTTTGGTGGCTCTTCAGAATGGGAAGTCCTCCATGACCTGCTTTAATGAAATGACAGGTGTTTTTGCCAGAAAAGTATTGAACTAAGTAAGGACGTGTAGCTAGAAAGATTTCCCTGGAAGTATAGCGCCCATATATTGGGTGCAATGGTGTACGCTGGTGAATCTCTTTAATGTCTATTTCACAAACAAAATATTTATGGAGCCTCAGTAATGTTTACTTTATGTTGGGACTCATGATTTGAAGTGTTTGGCAAAAAGCATGACTGAGCAGTGCAAGTATGTTGTGCTAAACTGCATGTGTGCCATCAGTGTTCTTTCCTGTGTGTGCATACATTGCTCAGCTTCATGCCAACATATATGTGGTGTGACTTGTTGCAGTATCTCAAGAATAAAGATAACAAAGAACGCATATTTTATCTGTACCATCAGCACCAGGGAAGTAAGTGATATGATATTTTTTCACAGGTATTGGGTCACTGTACACCTCAATCACTCACAATGCACACATGACTTAGTGGAGATCATAGCACAAAAGGCACATGCTCTTCTAAAAGTTATGTGTGCAGTGATTGGCAGCTTCTGGCCAGACACTTGAAAAGTTTCGTATCACTTAGTCAGCTGATGATGATGGTGACAATAAAATATATGTTATTATGCTAACTTTTCTTTCTACCATAAACACTACAAGTCAGCAATATATGTTTGCAAGAAGCTGCACAATGTCTGATGGCACACACACACACACACACACACACACACACACACTGAAACAACACTGACTGCACACATGTAATTTAGCACATCATACTTGCACTCCTCACACCAGCTTTTCCACAAGCATTCCACAACAGAAAGTAAACATTACTGAGGTACTGTATTATTACAACAGGGCAATAGGAGCATGTATTAAACATAAAAAAAAAATAATCACAAAACACTACAGCAGTGGGGTGGGGGTCCAGAAACAAAAACGATAATGGGGATTCCATGGTGTTCCTGCAGCATATGGAGCATTAACAGTATCTGCAGCTGCTGTTGCTGGATCTTCTCCACCTGCTGCTGCACAGTACCCACCCTTTCATTGCTTTCTTCAAGGGCAGCCCGCACCAGTGCAATGTCTGCCTGTGTTGCAGGCACTGTGGCAGGGTTCACTGCAGCAGGAAAGCCAGGTAGAGGTGGTGGTGGTGAGGATGGTGCTGGTGGTGGTGGTAGAGTAGCTCCAGCTGTTGCCCTCTCCTGCTGCAGTGGCAAGGAACAACATCTCCAGCACCATCTGCCACTGCCACAGAAGGGCCAGCAGGTGGATGGCTGGCCCCTTCAGTGGTAGCCTGCCACTCCACCTTGTGGTGGTTGCCATGTGTGCGCACTGGCCTCTGGTCCCCAAATGTGTCCCCTGGGGGCAACAGCACTCCAGACTGGGGAGCTGCAGGGGTGACCAGGCACAGAAGGGGCAGATATACTGCCAGCAGCACCATCATGCACCTGGGCCTCCACCTGCAGCTGTGGTGGTGGTGGAGGGGGTGCAGCTGGAGCTTCTGCAGCTGCTACTGGTGGTGGTGGTGGCAAACTTGGTGAATGTGCCACCTCCGGTGGCACTGGTTGTGCTGCTGCTGCTTCCAGAGGGGGAGAGGCAACACCAAACAGTCGGGAGCAGTCCAATGACACCTGACAGCCTCCACATGTGTGCACTACTATCTGCCCATGCCTACTGGCCACACACTCCCCTCCCGGGTCCATCGCACACAACTAAGTCCTTCTTGACCGATGCCTCAAAAGACTGCTTCACACACACTCACAGTCACACACAAAACTTATTAAAAAATCAGTAGCAAAAAAGAACTGAAAAAACACTACAAAAAAACCTAAAGATTTAGCTTTTAAAAAAGCTGTTTTTTTGGCAATTCACAAGATATGTAGGAACAAAACCACAGAACTCTCCTCTACACCCAAAATGCTTCCTCCTTCTACCACTGCAATGGAGAAAGTGAAACTAAACGCTTTTATGACTCACTTCCTTTCTTCCTTCCTGGCTAAAGCACATGACTTACAGTAGTGTAAGCCATGTGATGTGTGTGGGGCTGTCTATATTGCTGTCACTTCATCTTACTTCACGTTAAGGTGGAATGGCAACGTGAAGTCATAATGAGAAGGTGAAATGATCACTTTCCAATGGACAGTTTGTGTAGTGTTATGATAATGTGAAATGGCCACTTTGTGTCCACTTTGCCAGTGGATTTTAAATTCACTGCATCTCTACTTATGAGCCCACCTCATAAACCCCATAGGTGAAAATGTTAAAATCTGTGCCAAAATGCCATTCTGCCCCACAGGTGTGAAAACCCATTTTGGATAGGTTATGAAAAATGACAGCTGTACTGTTCATGAGGTGATGTACAAATATGGCTATGTTGAAAATTTGGTGTCAACATATTGAAAATTACCAAATTTTTATGCTTGCATAGAAAAATGTCAACATACATGTGTAACTCTTCCATTTTTAGGAATTGTTTCACCAGATTTTCAAGATGGCCTTTTTGGGACCCCACCTCATGAACACTGACAGTGAAATTTCCTTATTTAGTCCTGAAAGGTGTTTTCATGCAGTGGCCGTAAAATCACCTTCTGGGCCTGATTAATGAAATGAAAGTTGCAGATTTCATGAGGAGGTGTCCCAAAAAGGCCATGTTGAAAATTTGGTTAAAAATTCTAAATAATGGCAAAGTTATGAACACAAGTTCCAAACCCCATTGAAATAAATTGTATGGCACTTACCTTTATTCCTCAGTTCACAGTTCAGCTTTGAAGAGTGCAGACGTGTCTCAGTCTACAGAACATGACAATGTATGACCTCAAGAAGTAAGTATAGGTTAAGGGGGGTGTGGGGTGGTGGGTGCTCAGTGGGAGAGTTGGGGTGGGGGAGGGGGACGGCGATGATGAGGGACATTTTTCTTTTTTCAGGAAAACTTAAAACTATATTGGGACACTGGGAGTGGGATCCCCAGTGCCCCACACTGCTGCAGGTATGACTGACAACTTATGAATACTGAAACGGGGATTGGGCCCCCCTGTAAAACAATGGGCTTTGGGGAGCATCTGACATTGGGGGGGTATCCCTGTGTCGGATTATAAAAATTATTAATAAACTATTTTGGGACACTGGGGGTGGGCTCCCCAGTGTCTCACAGCACTGGGGAGACTTATTAATGCCAAAACAGGGATTGGGCCCCCCAGTGTTGGCAATTATGTTAAAACAATGGGCTTGGGGGACATCCGACACCGGGGTGAGCATACCAGTGTCAGATTATACAAAACATAAAAAATATAAATAAATAAAGACTGCCACTGGGGATTGGGGACCCTGGTGTGCAGATACTAACCTAAGGCACAGCACAGTCAAGATGGTGGGGCTATAATGACAGTAGCCCCATCCCTGACATACGAGTCCCGGCAACAGCTGGTTGCACTATACGACACAGCTGTTCTTTAGTAAATGACAGCTGTGTCATATAATACTTGCACTAAATGACATAGCTGTTATTTAATAAATGACAGCTGTGTCATATAGTGCAACTGCCTGTTGTCACTAAAAACAGCTATCTATAGAACGTTGTTAGTTTTCAACTGCGCATGCTCACAAACAGAACTTTTTACTTAAATAATGTTTTTTAAAGTACTGAAGTGTGAGATGTTGCAAACCACAAAAGCATGAACTTTGGGACAAACTATTCAAATCTGAAAGTTTCAGGTTTAAAATCTTTATAGTTTTTCAGTTATTCAAGCACAAAACAAATCTTAAAAATGGAAACTTTTAGTAATATGCACCTCTGTAACTTTGCCCCCACTGAACTGTTCTACATGAAATTTGCAAGATCAAGAAATCCTGCGATAAATGCTTTGTTTTCCAAATTATATGTAAATTGGTAGAATGGGGACAAAGATATTAATGTGTAAACATTGGGGTTTAACATTAAAGTGCCTCCTCAACCCTAATGTACAGGCACAACCTTGCCTGTACTTTTAATTCATATATATATATATATATATATATTTGATTGGCTTTTTGCACTGATTCCTGAGTTTACAGAACAGCATTTTGTGCCTTGACTCCTCTACAAAGCTGGAAAAACAAAAAGACACTTGCAGGTTTTGAACTTTGTTATTTTGCTTTTGCACTGATTCTTGAGTTTACAAAACAGTGTTTATGCCTTGGCTCTCTATAAAGCTGGAAGCCTAGAACTGTTTGTTTAAATCTCCTGGGGCATATAATTGAGAGCTGGAAGATTCCTGTGGTCATTAAAGCATGTCAGCTTGAGAGGAGGGGCAGTTTCCCTACAAAAAGACACTTGCAGGTACTGAATTGTTATTCTGCTTTTTGCACTGATTCCTGAGTTTACAGAACAGCATTTTGTGCCTTGACTCCTATACAAAGCTGGAAAAACAAAAAGACACTTGCAGGTTTTGAACTTTGTTATTTTGCTTTTTGCACTGATTCTTGAGTTTACAAAACAGTGTTTTATGCCTTGGCTCCTATAAAGCTGGAAGCCTAGAACTGTTTGTTTAAATCTCCTGGGGCATATAATTGAGAGCTGGAAGATACCTGTGGTCATTAAAGCATGTCAGCTTGAGAGGAGGGGCAGTTTACCTACAAAAAGACAAGTGCTACTAACGCAAGCGTGAGCGCCACTCGGAGTTAAAAAAAAAAAAATCCAGAGTACAAACAGCTCACTTTTAATGTTATTTACTGGTGCTGTTTTGAAGATAACAGGGACTTTTAAAGAGTTGTAAACTGTTGTTTGAGGGGTGTTAATGTTTTTGCAGGGTAAAGAAGCAGATTCTAGATATTGAATTAGAAGTTTTCCAGCTTTTTTGGGGGAGTATAGAATAAAAAAAAACATATTTAATTTTCACTACATAGTGATTTTAGAAATCAACTGGCTAGCCCATAATTATGGACTTTGTTTATTGGGCTGACCTATCAAAAATCCTTCTAGACTAAGGACTATGTGTAATTACTGAAAATCTAGTTGGTTTAAGTTTAAATTTAAATTAGAACGTTAAAAGAAAACTTAGTTTTTTCCCCAGTCGAGAGTCTGGTTACCGTAGATATTTAAACATATATATAACACTATGTGCTACCTGTTGATATAGTAACACTCTGAAAATTTCTTTTTTCTTCTATTTAGATTTATTTTAGATATTTTAAGATACCTTAGTCTCTGAGATTTAATTTTTGGCTCACAGTCGCACACACCTTACGTCATCTGCGTCACTGGTTCCATAAAGGCACTTCCCCTTTTTTTAAATACCAGCTTCATTTGGATCTCCACTTGCTTCACGGTTGTGTGTTTTTTCCTGTCCTGTCCACTGCCGGAATTATTTTACCATCGTATATTGATTCTAAGTTCCAAAGATTGGGACCTGGTCGCTGCTTTGGAAAAACTTTATCGCTAAACACATAAAAAACGCTGGATTCCTTTGCCTGATAATTTAAAGCGGTCAGTATTCATACTCTTAATAGCACTAGACCGCAGGTCGCAGATAACCTTAAACACCTTCACATCAACATTTAACAGATGTTCCAAGTAAGATAAAGATTCTCTGGCAACCTAGTGTTAAATATCCTGTGATAACAGTCTTTATTAAAACACTAAGTGTATGAGTGACTGACATAAGTTTAGGCTCTCTAGGTTGTGGTCTAGGGCTCTAACCCTTACATTTTGATTACTGAAATAAATTTATTTTAACTTTAATCAGAACCATTATATTGCGTTATAAAAATTCTTTAAAAAGTTTTGTTTGTTGATTCTAGTGTCAGACAGTCTTTGTCTGGAGTATCCACACCATCAACGGCAATTGGTGAAACTGGACTGTTTAACTTTCCCAACTCCTCATTTAGAAAAAGAGAGTTGCAATTTGATTTTGGGAAAGAGAACTTTCTGATTACATATTGGGACTCTTCTGTTTGACTTCCTTCCGGGAAGAGAACTTTGGCTATATATTAGGACCTCGGTATTTCTGCATTCCAGTATTCCTAATATTGACTGTTTCAGACATGGACTAAGACCACCTTTGTGACCCGTGTTTTCATCCTGCCTCTTTTTTTCTTCCTAGGAATTGTTACATTCTATTTAACTGTTGTATATTATTTAAGATTTCAAGGTTTAAACATTTATTACTAGAAATACATTTATATTGGGAAAATATTAATTAGTAAAACCATGTATACACGAAGTGGCAAAGTGCTGAATAAAAACATAATAGGTAGGGGTAAACAAGAGGGTAACCGGAGACTAAACAAAAATGGTTGTGTGTTTACCCAAGATTTGGTTATCACGGCCTCTACTCCTAAAGACCCCTGGAGCAATGCATCAGTCCTTTCCTTCCTATTATGTAAAGAGGAAACTGCATATGACTATAAAGCCATAGTGCCTGGAGCAAATGGGATTCTAACTATTTTAAACAGAAAGCCAGTATACAGAGGGCTCAAATCAAGATTTATCATTGGCTATACCTGCCCAAACTGACCTCGAGTTACTTGAAAGTATCAGTGTGGAGAAATGAAAATAGACATCTAACAACTAAATCTTATAATGGAGATTCTGTGATAGACTTGGAGGAAAATAATTTAAACCCCAATTATATAAACCATTTAGTCAAAGGAAAATCACGGAATTCTTTCTCAAAATCCCAAGAAACCTCAAAGGGCACAACACTAGATAGCCAGATTCCAGTGAATCTTCCTGATAATCACCAAGTACTCATTTATTAAAAAGGCCTGTTAAAGGACAAGAAATTTCACTTCACCCTACTTACATGGGTCTTTTAGTCCTTCTAAATCTATTAATAGCATAGATCACTATTTGGATTATTTAACAGACTCTCAAATTTTGACTGACTCCCCAGAAAAAGTGTTTAATAAACTAGATAAAGAAGTTGAAGCAATTAAATTAGATCCTGAATTCCTTAAGCAATGTCCAGATACAATCTCGAAGTATACGATTAAAGCATTAACACACCCAGTGATGGCAAATATAGTTTTCCTTGAAGCATACAATGAATTAAAACATCACGTAGAAAGATGGTCCAATTTCATAATAAATAAACTTACAGACATTTCAGACAAAATTAATACTAAAGATAACAAGTGCTTTACTGAGAAGGCAAACAGGCCCTCGTTTTCTTCAATTTACTATCCGAACTCTCCATTAAAGAAAAAAGTGAAAAAAAGAGATCACAGAAACCTGAGATAGAAAAAAATCAAAAATCAAATAAAAATAAGGTGAAAAAACAATGTAAAAATAACACACAAAAAAAACAGGTTATAGCAGCTAATGTAAATACAAATATTACAAACCAAGTAAAAACAAGTAATGAGGACCACAAAAGCCAGGTTAAAGAAGATAAAATAGAAAGCTCCTTAGTTCTAATGGAACAGTGCTCCTTGGGTAATAACTCTTTACAAAATATAGATTCAAATGTGGCATGTTTTGAGAATCTTAAATTGCAGAGTCTTCTTTCTCTAAATCATAATCCAGAGTCCATTACTATTACAGGGAAAAAGGTAGTTTTTAAAATCGAAAATATTTATTCAAAACCCTATGAAACAACTGACTTATTATCTTCCCTAATGTCCCATCTGCTTAAAGCAGAACTAGAACTTCCACAGGCAGCTTCCAACATAAAACTGGTCTATAGAGATCAATCAATAGATAATCAGCCAGTTTACATATTATTATCTGATATGGATACAGCTAAGAAAATTTGGGCTAAACAAACACATCTAAATAAACTTGATATTTTAATCTCTTCTCCAGTTAATTGGTCTACTATATGGATGTTTGCTCATGGAATAGGAATCTTCCAATAGGTCCTATGATTCCCATTGAATCTATAACCTCAACATTAACACTGCTTAATTGGAATTTCGATAAAATACCAGATGTTTATCGTCTCTCCCTATTTGGAATAGCAAGGTTTGAAGGAAACAACAGCCATAGATTACCCTCCCTTGTTAGAACTCTTCTTGAGTCATGTCTGGATATAGAAATAGCAAAAGCTGACTTGGGAGAGGTCAGGAGAGTTCATAAGGATGAAATAGATTCTCAAATTGACTAATGCGTATAAGCTGGATAGAATCCAAGTACTCTTAACTGATTTACAGTCAAAAGAAATTTCAAAAAGAATCACTACGGAAACTAATATCAAATCATGACTACCTAATAACTACCCCATTTTATCAAATATGGATGAGTCTTTAACAAATAAAGACTTAACATCTTCTAAATTAGATAATTTTTTGTCTTGGAACATAGCAGGCATAAGGACAAAATTGGTTGACCCCGATTGGAAAAAAATGGTTTCCCAATATGAACTATTGCTGTTTCAGGAGACATGGGCATCCACAGAAATTCATTTAAATGGTTCGAAGCATTTAGTTTGTTAGCACAGAGGAGAAAAAGTTTGGAAGGCCGTGGTGGGTTAACCACCTTTATAAAATTAGAGCTGGTATCAATGCAATTGATTATCTTGAGGTTAAAATGTCGCATTGATAGATATTGTCAAATGGGACTTGTTTACTTATATGATTGTGAATGTGTATGTTCCCCCAACACTCCAAATACAGCATATGGCGATCTTTGTTCAGAGCTCTCCTTGATCATGGATACTTTGTATATTAAACATCACATAGATATAATATTAATAGGAGGTGATTTCAATGCTCGGATAGCCTCCTTTGATAATCTCCCAATGTTGCACTCCCATATATATATGGGTGATTTAGAACAGAGGAAATCATTGGATGCCATTGTTAATTCAGCAGGCTTTAAATTTAAAGAATTCATAACTGAGAATAATTTACTAATCCTTAATGGTAGGGGACCAGGAGATCTAGAGCGAGCATACACATACTTTTATTCAGTTGGAAACAGTCTAATAGATTATGTATTAATCTCTCCTGAATCTTCTGATTTTGTACAGAATTTTCAAATAAATCTTAGAGCAGAAAGTGACCATGCTGTACTCACTTGCCACATGATCACTTTTAATGATAAAAAAGGCCTCCTTTGAAAGATATTTATCCTGTTTCATTGGTCTCCATGGGGAAAGCTAAACTATCCTTAAAAAATAACAAAATGAAGAATATTGAACATATAATTTTTTCTACACCAATCTATTCTGAAGATGTTTTAAAAAATGAAAATTTAACCCAAGTTACTATCAGAAACTTTGAGAATCTTTTATCTAGAATTACTAGCAAATACATGTATACAAGGATCAAACATCATCCCCAACATGGTTTGATTCCCAGTGCCAGTATCAAAAGAAGAATTTAGGTAAAATAATTAGGGAACATCTTAAAATCCATCAAACCATGCTAAAGTAAAATTAAATTATGCCCGAAAGCATACAAAAATTCTTAAAGATAAAAAACATGAATTTACACAAAAAAGATGGGAATTTATCCATCAAACAATATTGAACAATGATAGTAGGGCCTTTTGGAGTATGGTTGCAAGAGGGGTTAAATTATATCAATCTACACTACCATCTTATATCCCCAAAGAAGCATGGGTTACCTATTATACAGCTTTATTAAACAAAAACATTTTACAAAGAGATCAAATAAATTCCTTACAATGGATATCTCTGCTTCCTTACTTGCCTATAATTTTCACTTCTGATGATGTTCAAATGGCAATCTTAAAATTAACAAACAATAAAGCTCCAGGCCCAGATAAAATCCCAGCCGAGATTTATAAAGAAAATCTCAATTTTTGGATTCCTTTTTTACTCAACTTATTCAATATTTGTTTAAAAGAATGTACAATACCATCGTCGTGGCAAAAAAACATAATAATACCTATTCATAAAAAGGTTAGTTATACAAACCAAGTAATTACCGCCAATAAGTTTACTAGACATTGCAGGAAAATATTCTCTAGTATACTGTTAAACAAACTACAAATCTGGATAGTTACTAATAGCCCTCTTTCAAAATTTCAAGCTGGATTTTGTCATGGATTTTCCACAACAGATAATGTTTTTGTATTATTCCATCTCCTAGAGAAATACATATTATTTTCGAAAATGAGACTTTATGTTTTATTTGTTGATTTCTCCGCTGCGTTCGATTCATTAATAAGACAGATTTTATGGGAAATTCTTAGGATTTGAGGCCTCCCTTTATCTTTACTCCTCCCTATGGTTTTACTTTATACTAATACTTATACAGCAGTGAGATTTGATCAAAGAGGAAATATCACAGAATATTTCCCAACCTCTAAAGGTATCAAACAGGGATGTTTACTAGCTCTCCTATTATTCAATATCTATATAGATACCTTATTAGATTATGACTTAAATGATCAGTGGGACTCTCCAAAAATAAAAGATCAGTACATACACAACCTAGCATATGCAGATGATCTAATTCTACTATCACTGACCCCTAAAGGACTAGAACTAAAATTTAAATCTCTTGTGAATAAATGTAAAGAATTGGAATTGAGAATAAACCTAGACAAAACAAAAATAATTATCTTTGGAAATCGGTCATCAAAACCAAGGATTTTCTACAATGATGCCCCTATTGAAATAGTGACATCTTATAAATACCTTGGTATAACATTACACTCTAGAAACTTCTGGGCACATCATATTAAGGAACAGATTAATAAGGCAAAGTATGCAGCAAAAGCACTGGAAAGATTTAACCTTAAATATGGAGGTTTTACGGTATACCTGCTATTAAAGCAGGGGAGGCAAAAATTACCCCACTACTATTATGTGGAGCGGAAATCTGGGGATATAATCATTATCCACATCTGGAAACCCCTCTTTTATATTATTATAAATATATTTTACAAGTTCCCACTTCAATGGCTGGATCAATAGTTAGAACAGAATTAGGTAGATTACCTTTGATTTCCCCTATTAACCTAAGGATAGTCACATATTGGTTGAGATCAATAAATAATATAAATAATGTTGTGCCATTGAACTGTATAATGGAAAAGGAATCCTGGCATAAAGAAGGTTTTAGCTCTCTATGGTTAAAATCCTTTTCAAATATTATACAGTATAGAGTCAACTCACCTATGGAACATTGGCAAGCTGAAATAAAATACACTAAAGCTATAAGGTTAATTTGAAAAAAACTTTTATAAAAAGCCACACAAATTCAGATGAATCAAGTAAGGAGCAAAGACAAGCCCTGTGGTTTGCTCAAAACAAAATTGATTCCAACATGGAAGAATACTTACGACTTCCTTTATCACCATACATACATAAAGCAATAACTAGGAGATTTGAACTTATTACATCAAAATACATTTACTTTAATAAATTAAAATTAAATGAATCAACTCAGGATAAATGTCCTTGCAATAGAGGATTCACTGAATCGTTAAAGCATGTATTAATTCAATGCCCTTTATTTAATTATATTCGTTTTACATATTTGGGGAAAATTCTTAGTAAATATGCAAATTTAACATATGATGTGATATTCATATTGATGCACCCAATGACTGTTCAAGATGCAATACTGGTAGGGAATTTTATAATGTCTGTAATAAGTGTTAAGAAAAAAGCATACCGAAAGTGGCTCAGAGATAAATGAATTGTTTTTTATACAATCTGAAGAATTTTCTTATGAGAGTTATTCTAATGAGATAAGGAGTCTGTTTAATCATATTTTTAATTTATTTCACATTTTGTATTTTTAAATTTAAAAATTGTAATGTCCAGAAATGTTTCTAATTTTTTGGAAGACAAACTTGACTTGACCTCTTGATTGGCTGGATGACCTTTCCAGCTGTGTCCTTATCGGGACATAATCTTACAAAGGGCGAACCACATGGGGAAATCAGTTCATGCCACTGCTCTCTAATGCAGCTCATTATCTAGTAGCCCAGAGAAGCACAACTGCTGCAAAGGGTAGAGTGCATGGTACCATCAAGAGAAACAGTGTACCAATAACCCCCCCCCCTGCAGGCGAACAAACTTTAAAGATTTAGTACCTTTTATTAATGAATTAATTTTGTTTTGCTGGCCATCCCTCACAAGTGAATGTCTGTCACTCTCACTAGTCAAACAGCAGCCAGGAACTAGTGACTCCACACACTGACCGTTAGCAGAATCTGTAATTCATTTTCCAGCATCTCCTTTCTCCGTTGTCCAGTCCTCACAGCAACCCCGCCACATTCATGAATGCAACAAAAGAAAATAGCTTCAAAATTCCCCTAACACAGTGCAGTGCTGTTACCCATTAGAACTTGCAATTTAAAAAGTCTGAGTGGAAACCGCTCTGTATGGTGGCTGGCAAGAGACACTCTTGCTGACAGTCAAGCAAGCCAGTAGCTGTTTATGAAACAGATACTGTAAACAAGAGAAAATAAAGTAAAAGGAAAAAAACAAAGTGTATGTGTGTGTTGTGGGAGACAGGAGACAGGCATCATGGCGGAAATCATGCTGTACGGGCAGTAAGGTAAGACACATGCTCACTCACAATTAAAGTGTCCAGTATCTGCAACTCAAGAACAAAGCCCAAACAAAACTAAAGGAAAGTAAGTAAAAAAAAAGTGTTTTGTCTATCGGGAGACAGAGTTGGGAGAAGAAAGAAAGAGACAGACAGTGGATGATACATATGGTCTGCACAACTGAGGGACTATTTTTTCTCTGTTCTCCATCTTTAATACTTTTAGCATACTTTTTCTTAAATATTTTTTCTTTTTCTTTTACTGGGGATTATGGGGGGGCCCAGTTTATAAGTGCAATAAGACACTACGAGGTGTGGGTTATGGCCTGATAAGAGCACTTCCCAGGTGCTAAAGGCACTCAATGCAAGCGACTCATGCATCATGACGCACCTGGGGCGTGTTTTACTGTGTATTACAACCTACACCTTGTGTCTTATTGCTGGCATAATACTGGCACAGTAGTACCAATATAGTTAGGGTTGGGTGCATATTTCTATGTTATACCCAAAACTGTAAACCTTAATAACTTTGGGACCATTCAATGGATTTGTACAACATTTAGCAGACATCAGCTCTAGGGATATGTCTCTTGACATACCAAATCTTGTGTGAATCAGTTTTGTGGTATCTGAGATACGGAGAGTCAAAAATCCTAAATTTACCATTTTTATGTTGGCTTGCTGCACTTGCACGCAAGTCAACATCTTGAGAGAGTGCAGATTTGGAGGCTCGGCTGCTGTTGGACGAATGCAGGGCACGCATCAGTAGGTGCATCCCTCAATCCCCAATCAGCCTGTATGCCCACGCCACACCATGCATGCTAATGTGGTGAGCACATCTTAGGAAAGGTCCGCTGTAATCCGAGCAGAGTTCGTCAGATGCAGCGGACCCTTCCTGCATGCTGCCACATTAGCAGCATGGTGGGCGGCCACCCAACAGCCAACTTTGGGGGTGCCCAATCCCCCATCTAGCTTTCTGTGGCCACAGAAATTTGCCGATGGGAGAGCCCACTCCCAGTCGACATACAGCAACCCCCCTATTTCCTATATGCCGAGGGGGGTGCCCAATCCCACTTGGTTCTTGCCTCCCCCACTTTCATTGTGAGTCAATGGGGGAGCCCACTCCACATCGGCATAAATCAGCCCCCCCCGCATTTCTTATATGCCGAGAGGGGTGCCCAATTGCCCTCGGCTCTTGCCTCCCCCAGGCTGTCATTGTGTGCCGACAGGGTGCCAATCCCATCAGCATAAATTCACCCCCCATTGTCTGCCAACGAGGGTGCCCAATCCCCATCAGCTCCAACCCCCAAGCAGCCTTCCCAATGCCATGCTGGGAGCCCAACCCAGCGTGGCAAATGCCTAATAGTCCTCCCTTAAAAAGAGTCTCTGAAAGAAAAAAAATGGTCCCTCGTGGTCTCAGTAGCCCCTCCCCATCGCACCCACCCACTATGTACCCTGCCTCCCCACATCCCCCTCACCCCATACTTACCTCCGGACTCTGGTGCGATGATCTTCGGTGGACCGGGAACACGTCTGCACTCTTTAAAGCTGACCATGAACTGAGGAAATGCCGGTAAGCTGTATAATGGAATGAATAGGGTTTTTTCAACTTTGCTGCATATCTCGGGCATTTATTGGAATTTTTGCACCAAATTTTCAACATGGGGTTTTTGGGGCCTCTCCTCATGAATTATTTCACTGTCAGCCTCAAAAGGTGATTTCGCAGTCACTGCATGAAATCACCTTTTGGGACCCATTAGTGAAATGACAGTGCCAGTGTTCGTGAGGTGGCCTCTCAAAATGCCTATGTTACAAATTTGGTGGAAAAAATTAATTTATTTATTGTTGACCGGGTAAGTGCACTAGACAAATTCTGCCTATTTTCAGGCACGACCCGGGGGAGGGGGATACAAATGAATGCCAACTGACCTTGAACCAGATTAAGCTGTTGGTGATATTTTTAGTGAATGAGGAAATTTGGCCAGGACACTGGGGAAATTCCCTACTCTTTTCAATAAGTGCCATGGGATCTTTAACATCCACCTGAACTACCACCAATCCAGGCAGATGGGACCTCAGTTTAACGTCTCATCCGAAGCGGCCCCTCAAGTGCAGCACCCTCTCATGCTGCTACTGGTATCAGTACTGGGATATTAACCCAAGTGCCAGATGTGGGAACTGAACCCACAGCCCTCTGATCTCCCCGCCTCAGAGGCAAGTGTGCTACCTACTGAGCCACTGACACTGACAATCCAACAAATGCCTGTTTTATGAGCGTGCGTTGTGCAGTTGCTATGCAGCTTGTAACTTTGTGCATTCGCAACATTTTAATGCCGGATTTTCAGCATTGTCATTTTTGTACACTTCCTTGTGAACAGTACAGCTGTCATTTTCCACACACCTGCCGAATGTGTTTCCTCAAAGACTCAAGCACAATAAAGCACAGTCACTGTGGGAAATCAGTGTTTGGGCCAGATTAAGGAAATGAAAGTGACACAGTTCACGCAGCAGAGGTCCTAAAATGCCTATGTTGAAAATTTAGCGATGATACTCCATAAAATGACCGTGTTACGAGCGTGCATTGGCAGATTGGACGCACGCTTGTACCGTCATGCATTTGTGATACTTTCACTTTGGATTTTCACCATTACCATTTTTCCACACCTCTTGATGAACAGTACAGTCGTCATTTCACATATCCTGCCCAAAATGTGTTTTCACACTTCCGGTACAGAATAGCGTGGTCGCTGTTCGAAATCACTTCTTGGGACACTTTAAGGAAATAACAGTGACACTATACATGAGCAGAGGTGCTAAAATGCCTATGTTGAAAATTTGGTGCCGAGTGCCCATAAAATGGCAGTGTTCCAAGCGTGCATTGCATATTCCCCATGCACCCTTGTAACCACGCAAATTTGCTATATTTACATGCCACATTTTCAACACTGCCATTTTTTTACACCTCCTTATGAACTGTACAGCTGTCATTTTTCACATCCTGCCCAAACTATGTTTTCGCACTTCTGGCACACAGTGGCTCAGTCACTGTGGGAAATCAACTTTCGGGACAGATTAACAAAATTGCAGTGCCAGTGTTAATGAGCAGAGGTCCCAAAATGCCTATGCTGAAAATCTGGTTAAAATATCCCCCAAATAATTGCATTACAGGCATGCATTTCCCAGTTTCTATGCACGCTTATGACTTCACCAATTTTTCATATTTTCACTCCAGATTTTTAGCATTGCCATTTTTTTGTACCTCCTCATGAAAAGTACAGCTGTCATTTTTCACATCCTGTGCAAAATGTGTTTTTGCACCTGTGGTGCCAAATGGCACAGTCGCTGTGCAAAAATCACCTTCCGGCTTACAAACTGATAGTGCCACTGTTCATGAGGTAGGGTCACAAAAAGTCCATGTTGAAATATTGGAGTGAAAATGCATCGGGTGTTAGGGTTTCCAACTGTAACGCCCTGCCCTGTAGAGACTGACAGGTGTCAGGGGTGCGACTTGGGATTGTCGGATGTAATGCTCACGCCATTCCACCCCCACCCCCACCCTGCAGCCAGTGACAATCATCAAGATGTGCCTTCGACATTTGGGCTCCAAAGATCACCCCACTGTCCTATACTACACCCATCTCAGTGTATTTCCTTATGGAATGGGGTGAGCATAAAGCTCAAATACCCCAATGCACACCGCAACACTTGTCGGTGTCTGCAGGATAAGGAGAGGTGAAATGTCATGAGCACTATGGCCAACACCCAAAGGGATACCCCAATGCCTGTCAGTCTCTGCAGCATGGGGGTGGGTTGGCATCAGTTCAATACTTCACTGCCATTCCTATTATGCATCTCTCTTACTCATGCACTACCAATGCCAATGCCAGCAAGCCAACATTCGTCATTGACAAATGCTTGTTTTTTACATTTATTTGTCCACCTAAATCTCAGAAATGGCTGTATTTTCTACTCTGAAACTGTCAGGGTAGAAAGGCTTTGGGTCTCAGATGTGCCTTTGGAAGGTCTGGTTAAAAAATATTTATCCGTTCAAAAGTTAGTAACAAATTTTTTTCCTATTATTTTCTATGGGAGAATGTTAGATGTTCAGTGAAAAACTTTTTGTGTGATACTATTTGTGGATATGTTAGAAAGAAACAGGGTTTTCTTTTGTAGGCACTGGACCTTAATAACTTTGGAATGATTCAATCAATATGTATGAAATTTGGCATGCATAATCTCTATATGTAGGTCTCCAGATGTGCCAAACATCATGTGACTCTGTTGTGTGGTTTCTGAGATACTTAGGGCAGGATTTACAATGAGATTTTTTAAAAGTTACACTCTGCAACTGCTGATGCGGACTGGATTCACCTGCAGCTGTGTAGCGGCCGATCCACAGCCACAGCAGTTACGGAGGGTGCTATGGCAGGTTCCAATGCCTGTAGCAGCCTCCCGCAGCTGCGGTGCTGTCCATGGCAACAGCACCTGCAAGCTGCCATATTCCATGGAGCCAGTCATACTCCGGCTCCACCTTAGTAAATACCCACAGCTGCAGGTGACCTGTGGCTTCACAAGTGGATTCCCACTAGTGCTGAGGTTTTCCTGCAGCTGCGAGTCCTTCTGCCACATTCATGAATCTTGCCCAGAGTGTTGAAAGAAACAGAAATGTCAGTGTTGTTTGACATTTCTTTGTTGGTCTGGATCTCAGAAATGGCTTTAGATTGTGGTCTCATATTTTCAGGGTAGAAAGCCTTTGCCTCACAGATGTGCATTTTGAAGGTTTGGTGAACAAATATTAATCTGTTCAAAAGTTATTACACTTTAAAGTTTTCTATTATAGCCTATGGGGGAAAATATATGATCTGAAAGTGAAAGGAAGTAAACAGCCCCAAAAAACAGTTTTTTTGCCACTTCAAAGCAAAAAAAAATGATTAGGGCTTTTGGGCTGAAATTTGCAGGATGGCGTGCCCTTGCCCCACAGATGTATCTTTTGCTGGTTTGTTGAACAAATTTGCACCAGTTCCATAGTTGCAGCACTCTGAATTTGTGGATTTTCTCATAGGATAACATTGTGGTAGTCACAGCGCCTTTCAGTGGCTATAAATTGAAAATGGGTTGAGAAACAGATTTTTTGCTAAGCACAGCTTAGTACACCTTCAGGTGTACTAAGCATGCATGGAGGTGCCCAGGTCATGAATATGATTTTGAAGGAATTTTTTCCAAACTTGATATGGTTACTGAAATATTGCCACATTTGCAGTACAAGGGTTACTTGGAATGCCTCTAGGCCTGCACTATGAGTCAGTGCTTATGGGTAGGTGGGAGCAAAGGGCATAGAGGGCCCACACTCCCACCTATGCATATCATTTATGCTAAAATGGGAACACTGGGCCTTCCTATGTTATACTTCTACACTCATGAGTGTGTGGGAGCATAGCACCCAGAGGGACCATGCTCCCACCCATGCAAACCATCTTCTAATACTGGGCGCACAGGGTCCTCCTGTGCTTTCTCTCTACACTTATGGTGGGTGGTAGCACAAGGCCCAGAGGGTCTGCACTCCGAAATATGCATCCCATTATGCAAAACAGGGAGCACAGGGTCCTCCTGCACTATGCCTCTGCACTTATGGGTGGATGTGAGTGCAGGGCTGGAGGGTCTGCACTCTCACCTATAGATACCATATGTGCAACATTTCATTTTCTCAAAAAGAAGGGAAATTCATTGCAAAAACTCCATTAATGCCTCAGTTAGGGTTGATTCCACATCAGCAAAAGTCTGGAAATTCGATGTTAGGGTTACCAACCCTACCCCCACACCCCCACGGTATACAAGGACATATACATATTGAGGGGTGCTAATTGGGGCTATAAGCCACTAGTCCAAAGGTTGAGTGTATAATTGCCCTAATTAGCCTCTGAGATATGTATGTAGCCTTGTATTACACAGTTGCCTAGCATTTATTTTACATAATACATGGGGATGCTGTTTTTTTGGTACCTGAAGGCTGTATTTTTAACAGGGAGCTTATTAGATAAGGCTGTGTTTTTGTCAGGGGGCTTATTAGGTGTGCTAATTAGCATAGACATTTCTTAACTAGTTCAGCTTGTGTGTTCATTGACATGTTTATTGATTTAATTGGTCATTAAGTTGCTTGTTTTGGTGATCATAATGTTGGTCTATGGGTGTTTTTTCCCCACGGTATTCAGGTTTCAGTGCAGAGGCATGCAGCTTTAATTGGAAGGTATGCAGCTTTAATTGTTTGGAATGTAGGTTTAATTAGTTAGGTATACAGGAAAATATATGATAATGGGCTCCTATAGGCAAAAGGTCCCATCCATGAGATATATATGTGTGTGTGTGTATATATATATATATATATATATATATATATATATATATATATATATATATATATATATAGATATATATATATATATATATATATATATATCTATATATTACTGGGGAGGGAGGCAGTATGGTGCAGTGGTTTAAGGTTCTCAGCTGCAAATCTGGTGACATCCAGCAGACCAGACCTGGGTTTGAATCCCACAGCTTCCACTTGCATACTGTGTGACCCTGAGCAAGTCACTTAACTTCCCTTTGCTCCCAGGACACTCCTGTAAAAAAGCTTTCAGCTTAGTGTGCTACTCCTGGTTAAACAACTGGCGTGGTCATGACAGCATAGTTAGGGTGAAATGACACTTCTATGTTAAAGTTCAGACTTTGAACCTTAACATCTTTAGAGCCGTTCAATGGATTTGCATGACATTTATTTTTTTAATTTATTTATTGAATTTTGGTAACTGGGTAAGTCCACTGAGACAAAACCATCCCTTTTTCAGGGGTGATCCGGGAAGTGCAAGACATTGACAGTGCCATGTGTTGAAAACAATATTTTCACCAAAACACTAAAAACATACAAAAAAAGTTCAAGGCAGACAGCAGTCAAAACAGCACAGGCTAAACTAACAATACTGGTGCAGAATTCATTTGAATCAAATAATACAGTAATTTTAAAGCAACCAAATACAGTAATAGAAAATTCAAAACAGGCAGTAATTGGAGAACACATTTCTTGACTTCTGCAGTCCATTGGCAATCATAATCTCTAGGGGTAGGTCTCTATACTGGCCACATTTCATGGGAATCCGTTTAGTGGTTTCTGAGATATAAAGTGTTGAAAAAAACAGAAAATCAATTTTTTTAACATTTTTTTGCTCACCCGTATCTCAGGAATGCCTTTATGTTGTGGTCTGAAATTTTCAAGATAGAAAGTCTTTGGATCACAGATGTGCCTTTTGAAGGTTTGATGAAAAAATTATAATCTTTTCAAAAGTTATGACATTTTTAATTTTACTGTTATTTCCTATGGGAAAATGTATATGTCAGGCATGAAAAATACCAGCTTGTTTCTAAACACTAGGAGTACTGTGCAAAAAATACCAGCTTCTTTTCACAAAGAATGATGGTATGTTTCACACAGTTCACAGTCCTGAGATTAATTGAACTGTGTTGTGCCCGCCATCTTGTTTTGCTGCTTAGCAAAGAAGTTGAAGTACAGAAGGTTTTAAACACAAAAAAATCAGAAAACAGCTAAAGAGAACCATTTTAGGTTGTTTTCTGATGTTGTTTTAGTGTTTTAAGCTGGACCCAAAGCTTATACAGAGAATGGCTTGGAATCTGTTCTCTGTATGGGAAGAGCAGTATTTTCTTGACTTCTGCAACCGCAGCTGGAACTCATGCTGCTGGCTGCAGAGTCAAGGAAGACCCGCTTTCTGTACTTTGTGCGCACAATTCACAGTGTGTACTGGGCATACTGGGAGCCCACCCCATTGTGCCCAAATGTATTATTTCATTAAAAAACCTATGAAAAGAAGAAAAACATTCCCCCAAGGTCTTCTTCGATGCAGAATCCTGCATCGAGATTTTCAATAATTTTGATGCAGGATCCTGCATCGAAGTACTGTAATGTGCCACACAATGTTTTCTGACACAGGGTGCCCAATCCCCATGTTGGCCCTGTGTGCACATTACTAATGTATTCTCACCCCCACTATTATGGCACACTGTGAGCCCACCCCAGTGTGCACAGGTAAATTCATTTGTAATTTCTGACACCAGGATACCCACTCCTGGTTTCAGATGTTTCCCCTCCCCACTGTTTTCATTGCTGATGGGGGTGCCCAATCCCCCTATCGGCATCAAGCTGCGAAAAGAAGAAAAATGTCCCTCAGGTTTTTTCTTTGATGCAGAATCCTGCATCGAAATTTTCAATAATTTCGATTCAGGATCCTGCATTGAAGTACTATAATGCGCTGCACAATGCTTTCTGACACAGGGTGCCCAATCCCCATGTTGGCATTGTGCGCACATTACTGCAGTACTGTATCTGCACCCCAACTACTCTGACACACTGGGACCCCACCCCAGTGTGCCCAGATAAATTCATTTTTGATTTCTGATACCAGGATGCCCACTCCCAGTGTCAGAGGTCTCTCCCTCCACCATCTTTTGTTGCCAACAGTGTGCCAAATTTCCCTGTCTGCATCATGTATGCCCCCCAACTCAAATGGCACACTGGGAGCCCACTCCAGTGTGCCCACATTGTTTTTTATCTTCCTGTAAATAAAGAAAACCATACCCTGATTTTTTGTTTTGGACCTGTAATGAAGAAAAGGGTCCATCATCATATCCCCTCATCTCCCCCCCATCCCCACCCTCCATCTCTCCCATACTTACTGTACTCTCCAAAGGTCAGGAGACATGATCTTCTCTGGATTGGGACACATCTGCACTCTTCAAAGCTGAACTCCGAACTCAGGAATCAAGGTAAGCCATATAATGGGAGTTAATTGGGGGGGGTTAAACTTATGTTGATAGCTCAGTCAATTTTAGAAATTTTTGCACCAAATTTTCAACATGGGGTTCTTGGAACACCACCTCATGAACATGTCATTGTCATTTCGTTTCTTAGTCCTGAAAGGTGATTTCACAGTTGCTGCGTGGAATTACCTTTTGTGACTGATTCACAAAATGACAGTGCCATTGTTCATGAGGTGGGGTCCCAAAAAGCCTATGTTGCAAATTTGGGGTGAAAATTATTTGAGATGGCCTAATTATGACTATTTGTTGCAATTTCGCTATGCCTGCTCATAATTTATTGTGTGGAAGCACAGGGGTCCGAGACCCATGTGTTTCCAGAGTTTATATATATATATATATGTGTGTATATATATATATATATATATATATATATATATATATATATCTCTGTGGAGGATGGGAGCACAGGGTCCAAAGGACCCTACACTTCCACAGTGACATATGGACACTGCTTTACTATTTGGATGGAGGGATGGGAGCTCAGGTTCGGACCCTGCACTCCCACTGTCACATATGGACACTGTTGTGCTATCTGGATGGAGGGATGGGAGCGCAGAGTCCAAAAGACCCTGCACTCTCTCTGTAACATATGGACAGTATTGTACTATCTTGATGGAGGGATCGTATCCTGCGCTCCCTCTGTGACATATGGATACTGTTGTATTATCATATGGATACTGTTGCACTGTCTCAATGGAGGGATGGGAGTGCAGGGTCTGAAGGACCCTGTGCTCCCACAGTAAAATGAGGTTACATTTATACTATCTGAAAAAGAAGGGAAAGTCTCTGTAAAAAAGTTTGTTAATGCATTAGTTAGTGTGGATACCACAGTGACAAAAAGCAAGGAAATGAGGCATCTGCTCTAACCCTAACACTACTCCCCCAGGGTTCCCACGCCTGTCACTCACTTTCATCTCTTTCCACACACTAACAGGCATCAGGGGTGTGCCATTAGTTCATCAGGCCTAACTCTCATCCCATTGTCCTATACTGTCATGTGTCAACTTGTTTACACATGGAGTGGGGTGACAGTTGGGCATGACAACCCAATGGTGCACCCGGCGCCTGTTGGTTGTGAAGGTGGGGAGGATGGGGTGGGGTGGTAGGGGTGGGAACCCTGAGGGTAGGGCATTAGGGTTGTAAACCCTAATGTCCAATTTCCCTGCTTTTGTCACTGTGGTATTCCCCCTAACTAATGCACTTATAACGTTTTTTGCATAGAAGAAAAATAGATAGATAGATAGATAGATAGATAGATAGATAGATAGATAGATAGATAGTTTGATAGTTAGACATATACACAGAGCAGTATGTAGCATTGTATTCCAGAGAGACGTAGCATTTGTTTTATATAATACATGGGGATGGTGCCTTTTTTTGTACCTGAAGGCTTTTTTTTGTCAGGAGGCTTATTGGGTAAGGCTATGTTTTTGTCATGCAGCTTATTAGATAAGGCTGTGTTTTTGTCAGGGTGCTTATTAGATGTGTTAATTAGTACAGACATTTTGTAACTGGTTCAACTGGTGTGTTCATTGACATGTTTATTGATTTAATTGGTCATTAAGTTATTTGTTTGGTGATCATAATGTTGGCCTTTGGGTGTTTTTTTTTCCCACAGTAAACAGGCTTTGGTGTGGAGGTATGCAGCTTTAATTGTTTTGAATGTAGGTTTAATTGATGAGGTATACAGGAAATACAAAATAATGGGCTCCTACTGGGGAAAAGGTCCCATCCGTGTAATATATGTACATATATATATATATATATATATATATATATATATATATATATATATATATTATAGTGACAAGTTGTGCCACTATAGTTAGGTTGATCAGCCAGTTACATACTAAAGTCAAAAGTTTGGACATTAATAACTTTGGACCCATTCAATGGATTTGCCTGAAATGTGGTACACGTGTTGGGGCATGCTAGATCTCCTGATTTGCGAAATTATGTTTCTGTCGGAGTGCCGGTCGTCGTGTACGAAAACGCTGAAAAATGCAAAATTATCCATTTTTGGAAGGCACCTTTTGGCATTCTTAATGTGGTCCTGCACGGCCGTTGTGTGGTGTGTCACTATGTGAGATGGCTCATTTGAAAGAGCTTTGGGGATTGAACATGTTGCTTTTTGTTTGGTGAAAAAATGTTAAGGCATTCAAATGTTATGGCACTTTTAAGTTCCCATTATAAGTCAATGGGAAAATTTATATGTATATCTTGCAATCAAAGAATGGGGGTTCTGGCCTTCTCATCTCACCTGGCAATCAAAGAATTTTCAGCCTCACAGTTCAAGAATCTTTGTCCCCAAAGAGTTTCAAAATTCTTTGATCACGAGGTCCGCCATTTTGTTTTTTATTTTCTGATTGGAAAAAACACAAATATCTCGGCTCAGGGGTCACTTCTGAAGCAAAACTTCGATGGGTTTTACTCAGGGGGCTCTGATCTATCTAGTCATGCCTTTGGTTTCATCCAAATCAGTCAAAGAATAGAGTTATAAGCTTTTAAAATCTTAATTTGTGTCTCACTAATGATCTTTGATCGCCAGCCTGCAAATTCTTTGATCATGAGATTCTTTGATTGCAACCTAAAAACACTAATATCTCAGCTCAGGGGTGGGCTACGGACACAAATGAGGGTTAGTTTGCCATTGGTGTGGTTCAGATTGGTGAAAAATTCACGTCTCTCTCACCATTTTTAATTCTTTGTATGTGAGCCTTCAATTTTTAGATTTAAAATTTTAATTCTTTATTCATGAGCCTTCAATTTATAGATTTATATTTTTAATTCTTTATTCGTGAGTCTGCAAATTCTTTGATCATGAGGCTGAAAATTCTTTGATCGTGAGATTCTTTGATCGCGATCGTGCATCGTGAGCGAGGGATGAGATGGCCCAATTTAAAATTCAATTTTCTCAGCCCAGGGGTGTCATAGGAAGTCAAATGAGGGTGGATTTTACTCAGGGGACTGCGTTCTGTTGAACCATGATGGTGGCATATCGCAATTTCTATAATTTTTTTATTTATAATATTTTTAATTCTTTGTTTGTGAACCTGCAAATTCTTTGGTCATCAGCCTGCAAATTCTTTGACCGTGAGATTCTTTGATTGCCATCTTTGATCGTGAGGGAGGGACAAGATGGCCAGATTTTTTCTAATGGAATAGATAGGGTAATTTTAGTAATCTTTCATATTAACTATCTTAGGAATGGTGTGGTCTTTTTACTTGAAATTTGGAGGGTGTTTATGGCATGTCCTGTAGATGTGAATTATGGTGTTTACGTGTCAGAGAAAATATTTTTGCGGAGATATTGCGCGACGCACTTTACATGTTGCAGACAGTGTTTTGCTTGTGGTGGTGGCTTGAAATTGTTAGGCTACCTAGCCTTCATGTCATGGTTGTAGTTTTCAGTTGTTGTGTGTTAAATGTCAACAGCTACAGAACTGTGCCAGTCTGACAAATGAAAATCTCAGAAGTTAAAATATTGTATCTCGGACATGGTTTGGTCTTTTCACTTGCAATTTGGAGGGTGTTGACAGCATGTTATGTGGATGAAAATTACAGTGTTTCTGTGTCAGTAGATTTTTTTTGGTGCAGCTATGGTATGGTGCAGTTTACATTCTGTGGGCAGCATTTTGCTTGTGGTGGTGGCATGAAATTAATAGGATACCTAGCTTTAGTGTCATGGATGTAGTTTTCAGTCATCGTGTGTGTTAAATGTCAACAGTGCAGAACTGTGCCACTCTGAAGAATGAGAATTTTAAATTTTGATATGTCATATCTTGGACACGGTTTGGTATTTTTACTTGAACTTTGGAGGGTGTTGATGGCATGTCCTGTAGATGTTAATAGACGTGCTTATGTGTTGGACAATACATTTTTTATGGGCATATTGTGTGGCGCAGTTTATGTTTTGTGGACAGCGTTTTCTATGGTTCTACCAGATTAACATTTGTTTGGTGGCTGGCCTTGCTGTTGTGAGTGTATATTTTTTACTCATTGGGTGTGTAATGTGGTCTGACACTTACAAGTTGGTTTCTAACTTGAACTTTTGTGGTAACTATGCTACAGAAAGATTTGATGTTGCACTTTGTCAGCTTTTGAATATGGATTAATATCTGCAATTAATTGTTTTTTTGATATGCTAAATAATATAAATATAGATCTTTGTCTGTTATTTAAAGGAGGCAGTATAGCGCAGTGGTCTAAGGCTCTGAGCTGCAAATTTGGTGATATCCAGCAGACCAGACCTGGGTTTGAATCCCACAGCTTCCACTTGCATACTGTGTGACCCTGAGCAAGTCACTTAACCTCCTTGTGTTCCCAGGTCGCTCCTGTGAAAAAGCTTTCAGCTTAGTGTGCTATACCTGGTTAAACAACTAAATATAAATAAATTTAATAATGTATTATTACAGCAATAGGATATTCTGGTGTTCTTTTTGTTTCTTCATTGTTTT
The DNA here is from genome assembly GCA_016271365.2 of Neoceratodus forsteri. Taxonomy (NCBI): domain Eukaryota; kingdom Metazoa; phylum Chordata; order Ceratodontiformes; family Ceratodontidae; genus Neoceratodus; species Neoceratodus forsteri. The sequence goes on from CM057458.1 coordinate 200,083,047, forward strand.
TATGGGTGATGGTGTTTGAATTTGTTATAGTGTGTTATTAACCAATGAATTTGTAAAATGTCATGATGATGTCAGACTTGATATGGTATTTAACTGATGTGATTTTTGAGATGTTTGTAACCGTTGATAAAGGACTTGTGTCTGAAATGTGTCAGGTAGACTGGTTGGTGCAATAAATATTTAAAATAGTAGCTCTGAGTTCGACTTTATTATGGGGTTAGTGAGTGCTTCAGCTCTTGAGACTTTGTACATATTTAAATTTGTTTGCTATAATTCAATCCTGATATCAGACCATGCTTCATATTATATGGAGCTAGATTTATTAAGGATTAATAATTTCTGTTCAAGGAAATGGTCTTTTAATAATTTATTATTACAAGCTCCACAATTTACTATTTTTTGAGAAAGGAACCAAAGGCTTTTTTTGGTTGAAAGTCTCTGGATAGGTATTATTGTACAGTTAAATGAGAATCACTTAAAGCATTCATGAGAGGATATATTATATCATACGAATCTAACGCACGGAGGAGATATAGGGTTTTCATGGAGGGAACGGGAACATTGTTTAACCAGAAGCAGCACACTAAGCTGAAGCTTGTTTCCAGATGTGACCTGGGAGCACAAGGAAGTTAAATGACTTGCTCAGGATCACACAGTATGCAACTAGGTAGCTGTGGGATTCAAACCCAGGTATCCAGATCTGCAGCTCAGAGCCTTAACCCACTGCGCTATACCGCCTCCCTGAAATTGGAACAAGAGTTGATCTTGGCAGACACATTTCATGCGGCACTGGAACAAGAATTGATCTTGGCAGACACATTGTATGCAGCATCAGGGAAAGAGAAAGAGAAATTAAATATGATTTTACTCAAGGAAAAGCTGGAGAAAATGTATCAGGGGATGGCAGAAAGATAGATGTACAAGGCCAGGGCAAATTACTATTTTTTTGCTGATTCCCCTTCTAAACTTATGGCTTACCAGCTAAATGTTCAAGATAACTGGAACAGGATTGAAGCAACTGATGGTCATAATATATTTAACCCTTTGGAGATTAATGAAGAATTTAAAAAATATTTTTCAGTATTATATCAGGATGATTGTTGTGCTTCTGTTCAGGAAGTTCAGGAATATATAAAAACAATTGAAATCCCAAAGATCTCAGCATTGAATAAGTTAATATTGAATAAGGTAATAGAGGAATCTGAGATATATAACGTAAAAACTAATTTACCTAACAGCAAGTCACCAGGACCCGATGGTTATACCATAGAATTTGACAACATGTTTAAAGAAGAACTTGCATCTCTGCTCTCTCAGCTATATCAAAGTTTTCAGACTCAGACTGACTTCCCTCATACATTCAATGAGGCCTCTATAATTTTACTTCTGAAAAAAGATAAACTGGAGGAAGTCTGTGCCTCCTATAGGCCTATATCTTTATTAAATAATGATTACAAAATATTTGTACTGGTATTGGCCAATAGACTTGTGGGCATTGTGCCCAGTTTTGTCCATAAGGATTAGACTGGCTTTGTGATGGGCTGAAGGCTGAACCATAATATTAGAAGAACTTTAAATCTTATGCACCCTTCACTTGAGGGATCTTGTGGTGCTTTCCCTCAATCCTGAGAAGGCCTTTGATAGGGTACACACTGGGAGTTTTTATTTCAACTCTTGAGGGCCTTTGGCATTGAGGGAAATTACCAGAATTAGATACAACTGATATATTGTACACCATGGGTCTCTGTTAAAACAAATAATGTATACTCAGAATATTTTGCTTTACAGTGGGGCACTAAATAGGGTTGCCCCCTATCTCCCCTGCTATTTGCCCAATTTATAGAGCATTTGGCAATATTAATAAGAAAACATCTTAACATTAAATGAGTAAAGCTGTCTAATCACAGTCATAAAATTTCATTATATACAGATGATATTTTACTTTTCCTGGGTGACCCAGAAAAAGATTATGGCTACTTACTTCAGATTTTTGGGGAATTTGGTAAACACTCAGGATATAGAATTAACTGGTCAAAAACTGAGGCTATAGCAATCTCGGAAGGCAATACAATGAGTCAAGCCCACCCTTTGTATAAATATCATAAAACTCATACGAAACACTTAGGGATACAGATTTCACAGGATAAAAGTTTGTTATATTCCCTGAATTCTTTACTGGTTCTTGATAAAATTGAACAAAATTTAATCAGGTGGCAAAATTTGCCACTAGTCTTGTTAGGGCAGGTTAACATTATAAAAATGAATGTGCTGCCAAGTTTATTGTTCCTCTTCCAGTCCCTCCCAATTGTGATTCCCAAATCATTCTTTCTTATGCTTGATAAAGCCATAAGGAAGTTTTTGTGGAAAAAGAAAGCACCCAGAATGGCATATAGTAAACTTTAATTGCCTAAGGAAAAGGGTGGCTTGTCTCTCCTCAATGTTTGGCATTATTATTTAGCAGCCCAACCGGAATGTTTAGGGGGCTGGTTTGCCCATGCTCAAGATCAGGAAGCCTGCTTTCTTACAGAAGCAGAGACAATTCCATTTTTGGATTTGATCCAAAGTTTAGCTATAAATATTAATAAAGTGGGTTCATATCCTTCTATATCATATACAACTAGGACCACTAATTAGGCATGGAATGTAAGAAAAAAATTGTTGGCAGAAGGAGACGCAATTCCATATTTCACACCCATAGACAATAATATTAATTTTCCCCCTTCTATGAAGAAAGGGATTAATTCAGATGGAGCTGGTTGATAAAGGTTTTTGTAGAGATTACAATTTCTTGAGTTGGGATATAGTTGCCTCATTTGATGAGCTTAAAAAAATATATATCTCCAAATGCCTGTTTTCCATACTTACAGATGAGAAACTTCATTTATAAGAAAAACAACAATTCCCATAGTGTAAAAGAGGATACTCTTGAGCAGGCTTTTGAAAATTTGTTGTCAACTAAATATTTGGGGAATTCTTTTTTTTTTGTAATTCAAAGTTTATTAGTTTTCACAGTTACACATGAGAGCAGCTCCATACACCACTTATGGCAATACACTTGTAGAATGTTCATGCAACTGTTAAAGAAGCTGCTCCCCCAACCCCCCTCCCCCAGCAGAGCTAAGATTGACTAAAGTATCCACCAGGATAACCTAAATGATTACTTGGAAAAGTAATCTAAATACTAAGCAGCGTATAAAAGGGTTCCCAAATTCGCTTATATTTAGTCAGCCTATTATTTAAACTAGCCACCATTTTCTCCATTCTAAGATTGGCCAAGATCTCTTTAAGACACTCCAAAAAAGAAATGTCCTCACTGTCCTTCCAGTGCCGAAGGATGACCTTTTTGACTGATAATGAAATTAAGGCCATGTGATATCTTCTAGATACAACTGGTATGGAAGTGTAATCTCCCAACAGGCACACCTCAGGCTTGAAAAAATCAGAGAGACCCAGGAGGGGATCCATCCTCTGATGGATTGATTGGGGAATTCTATAGCTTTATTAGTAATAACCCTATGCCTCAAGCAAACTTGGGAAAAAGACAGTGAGGTCTTATTTCAGGACTCCATGTGGGATGAGTTGGTTAATCTCAGTGAACTTTCTATATAAAATAATAGATTGAGTCAAATTTATATAAATATTCTTCACAGGACATACCTTACACCAGTAAGGATGCACAAAATAGATAATAGCCTCTCAGAAACCTGCCAGAGGTGTAGTGAAGCCAGGGGCACTTTGACCCACATGTTAGTTTCCTGCCCAAAACTGGGTCAATTTTAGCAAAAGATCTTTTCTTTTTTTGGTAAACTGATAGGGCGAGATTTTCCAGTCAATCCGGGAATTGCATGTTTGGTGCTGTAGCCTGCAAAAAAGATGTAGGTGACCTTACAGATTTAATAAACGTAGGGATGATAGTGGCAAAAAAAAAAGCAGTTTTAGTGCATTGGAAGGCAATACAACTGCCATTTTTTTTTGAGTGGTTCCAACTTATGGCTGATCTGTATAAGGTAGAAGATGCACATTATAAGATAGAGAATCAAGTAACTAGAATCTATCAAATTTGGCTCCAATTCTTGTGTTCTACAGGCTTATTTTAAATAGGGAGATATGGGCAGTAGGATAGGTGTTTTGGTTATGATGAGGAAAATATGGTATTCATTATATCAATGATAGATAAAAGTATCCACACTTTGAACCAAACACTGAAAAGAAAAAAAAAGGTAGATGCAAGCCAGAGTAAGTGTTGCTATAACAATGGTTGCTTTTGTTGTGTCCGCATTTCTGAAGCCACCGACTCACTCACTCTGAACTGACTCTCCTCTCGCTACAGTCACCATCTTCTTTTACAGAAAGCTAGGTAATGTTAATATTAAAGACACACTTTTCTTAGTTTTTCAACAGAGAGGGCTCACTTTAAACCTCTGCCAGGATGTCACTTATCGCTGTTGACAGTGCTCACTCATGCTACATTTCAGTAATAAAAATGAAGGTGCTCCACACTCACTCTCCTCTCCTTACAGACAGCAGCTTCTTTCACACAAAGCTGATGGAAATAAACACAAAAATCATTTTTATTACTTTTTCAACAGAGAGAGGCGTATCTTAAACCTCTGCCAACTCGTCATTTATCAGTATTGACAGTGCTTGGACACTATAGATTTGAGCAAGAAAAGTAAAAGTCCTTCTACGCTAAGACACCCTAAAAATGGCAGGATCAACCAGAAAAGATTTTTAAATGCTGTTTTATTTTAAAAGTATAGCAGGATCAACCAGATAACTATTACCTACAACTTAAACCTATCACAATTATGACAGGATCAACCAGATCAGCTCTTGTAAAGGAAACACTTATTTGTGCCTTACAGGGAATACTTTTGGCCCCCCCCTCAATATTTGAGGCCATTTTATAAGCTAGATAACCCACTACTGAGCATGCAGTCATGCTGTGATATACGCACACCTTGGGTGATTGAACGCACACCAAGGAGTGTGTATATCAGAGCATGACTGCATACCCAGAAATTGGTTATCTATTACATAAATTCTTATTCATATAATTTGTTACTCAATCCTAGAATTATAGCATGATGCTGATTATCTCATCGGTTGCTGTGGTCCTGCAAAATGGCCAAAACTTCCTTATGTGTCACTTGTGGGAAGCACTCCTATATAAGTACCAGTAGTGTCTTACTGTCCCATTCATTTGGACTTTTAAACACTTATTTATTAAAGAATGTCACAGTCGTTTTGCTTACCACCTCCACTTGTTCATGAGCTTTGAGATGGGCCGCTGGCTCCCCTAACTACAGGGAGTGCCTGGCCACTTGCTCAAGTGTACCTTAGATGGTGCTTGTAGGTGGAGGGGTGGACATCACAATGACCTTAATGCTAAACTGTTCTGCCCAGTCTGGACTGCTTCAACATGCTGAAAGTGTGCTAGCATATAGGCCCCCCAGGATGAGTGATGTTCTAGAGGATGGTTTGCTGGACAACATCATTGCCCAGTGTGGTCCAAAAGGGGAAGGAGTGGTGTTGATGGGGGACCTTAATATGCCAGGTACAAACTGGGGAACCATGTTCTCTAAGGTGGCCAAGGAGCAGAGGCTGCTGGATGGCTTCCAGGATGTGTTCTTAACACACATGTGATGGAGCCCACAAGGGAGGGGCATGTCCTGGATGTGGTTCTGGCAGATGGGGATCTGGTAAGGGACATGGTTGTACAGGACCCCCTGACTGGGAGTGACCACAATACTGTCTGGTTTCAAATAAGCATTGGGGGAGTGGGGGTGAGATCTAGGACACTGGCAGTGGACTTCAGGGGGGCAGACTTTATGGGCATGAGAAATATTCTCAAGGATCACTTGAAGGGGATTACCTCAACGACAAGTATGGAAAGGAGATGGGAGGTCATAAAACAGGGAATTCATGAGGCAGTCAGGATCTGCGCTAAGTTGAAACGTAAGGGAGCAAGGTCACATAAACCATGCTGGTGGTCCAGTGAGGTACAGGTAGCAGTCAGAGAAAGAAGGCGGCTTACAAAAATATAAAACAACAAGAGGGATAGGGATAAGGAAATGTACCAGCTTGCATCTAGAAAAGTCACCCGTATGGTGAGGGAGCAAAGTCCAGTAAAGAGCAACGGCTGGCACAGGGGATACATGGAGGGAAAAGGGTTCTTCGGTACATTGGGAGTGGAGAAAAACTAAGGGCCATCTCAGCAGATTGAGATCAGAAGGAGGGTGGGTGGAAGAGGCGAGGACCAGGCAGCGGTATTGAACAGTACTTTGCCTCTGTGTTCACTAGGGAGGGATGGGATATCTACAAAGCAAGGCACAAAGGGGATAGAAGCGGCAGGGAGTGGGATCAGGGGAGCAACAGAAATGGAGCAAAGGGAGGGAAAGGTACCCAGGGTGTCACATCTGGATAAGGATAAAAAGACCAGTAAGGTGGAGGGACGATGATGCCATCCCACCAAAAGGGTGTGGTTGCCCTCAAGGCCCTAAAGAAAGACAAATCTCCTGGGCCAGATGGCATTCATCCGAGAGTACTATGGGAATTGGCGGACATACTGGCTGCACCCCTGGCGGAGCTTTTCAGCAGGTCACTTGAGACAGGGAGGGTACCTAGGGATTGGCGAGAGGCACATGTGGTACCAATCCATAAAGAGGGGTCGAGGAAAGTACCAGGTAACTATAGACCCATCAGTTTAACCTCGGTGGTGGGAAAATTAATGGAGCATATACTAAAGGAACGATTGGGGGTTTACTTGGAGGAGGTGGGAGGTCTGGATAGTCGGCAGCATGGGTTTGTGCCAGGTAGATCATGTCAAACCAACCTTGTGGAGTTCTATGAATGGGTAACATCAGAACTGGACAGGGGTAAGCCTGTGGATGTATTATTCTTGGACTTCAGCAAGGCGTTTGACTCTGTCCCCACAATGGTCTGGTGGAGAAACTGATGGGGTTAGGAGTAGGCCTTTGATGGTCAGATGGATTGAAAACTGGATAGCTGGATGCACTCAGAGGTAGTGGTCTGTGGGGAGCTCTCGAACCCTACAGAGGTTGGTAGTGGGGTACTACAGGGCTCGGTCCTGGGTCCAATCCTGTTTAATGCATACATATCAGACATCAGGGATGGTATAGGGTGTGAAATGAGTCTCTTCGCGGATGACTCCAAGATGGGAGCAGTAGTTGAGGGAGAAGAGGGGAGGTTGGCCCTGCAAGGGGACCTGGACACCCTGGAAAGCTGGGCTCACACATGGAAATTAAATTTCAATATCACCAAGTGCAAGGTGTTGCATCTTGGTCGGGAAACTCTAAACACAGGTACACCCTGGGAGGGAGGTGCTGGAAGCCTCAACAGGGAAAAGACCTAGGGGTCATGGTGGATACATGTATGAATAACTCTGAGCAGTGCAGGAGGCAGCTAGCAAAGCAAACAGGATATTGGGATGCATCATAAGGGGGATCACCTCTAGGAGCAAGGAAGTGATTCTGCCGCTGTACAATGGACTGGTTAGACCACACCTTGAGTACTGTGTACAGTACTGGAGACCACACTTGAAGAGGGACATACAGCTCCTGGAGAGGGTACAGAGGAGGCAACAAAGATGATCACGAGGCTAGGGGATTTGACTTACGAGGACAGACTTGAGAGCTCTGCCTGTTTTCATTGGAGGAGAGGAGAGACAGGGGACATGATTGAGGTCTTCAAGTACCTCAAGGGAATAAATAGGGTAAACATGGAGGGATCTTTAGACTAAAGCAGGGAGGCATCACCAGAGGGCATGGTTTGAAGTTGGAAGGTGGAAGGGTGAGGGGGAAAGAGGGAGGTTTTCACTGAGAGGGTGGTGGACCCTTGGAATGCTCTGCCTGGTGAGCTGGTTCAGAGATCCACAGTGGAGGGCTTTAAGAAAGGGTGGGACAGACACAGAAAGTGGATGTATCAGATGATGGCCTGTCCCGGGGGGGTGGGGATGGATGATAGGGGTTTCTGGAGCACAAGGGATGGGAGGGTCTCGGCACCCAACTAAGGATCTAGGTTCGAGCAGACTCGATAGACCATAAGGCCTAATCTGCTGGCAAATAGTATGTTAGTATGTTAGGTTCAGACACACTGTAGCACTGGCTGATAAATTCTTGATAACGTTGGGTGATGTGGTCATATTTAAAAACTACTTTTTATTTGAAGGAAAGTTTTATGAATAAATTCTTGGGACAGCAATGGGCAGCACATTGGCCCCAGTGTATGCCAATGTGTTTATGAAACAGTTTGAGGAAACCAACATTACCAGTGAGAGAAATTCATTCAAACACAAAATACTACACTGGAAACATTTTATCGATGATATGTTTGTCCTGTGGGTAGAAGAAAAACAAGAAATGTTGTAAATGACTTGATTGATTCAGCAACAAAGACTGATTTATGAGTATTTAATGCAAACAACAAATGTGGATTACATAAGTTGTATTTGATAGCGAGTGCCGTTATACATAATTGTTGATTTCCATGAGAATGATGCATTGCTAGACATAAAATGCTAGGGACAGAGATAAAAACAATATAGAAGTGTAGTTTTGTACAGCCAGAGAACCTTATTCATAATAATAATTTAGCAAAAGCTCTGGGATTTGATTAAGGAAATATTTGATGTCATGTATAACAGTGATTTAGGATTTATGGATTATTTTAATTTGTTGAACATGTCTAGTTTAGGTGGTCCAGAAAATAAACGTATTGATATAATCTCCCAGGGTAACTTAGTACAAGTGGTGAATGAAAGCACTAGGATGGAGAATATACTTGATTTAATATTTGTAAATCCGGATTTGTGTTTTTCACCCCCAAGGTATTGTTGCCCCTTGGTAGTAGTGACCGTAACATGATTCAACTTGATTTACATACTACAGGGATTAAACCAATCAATGGTATTACAAAATTCAGGGATTTTTTTAAGCGAACTATCCCAGTATTAAAACCTTTTTAAACCGGTGGAACTGGAATAAGGAACTGGAAAACCTGGATGTTGAATAAATCTGGGAGAAATTATGTGACAAGCTAGACATATGCATTAATACTTGGGTACCAGAAAGGAAAAAATATATTAAAAAACATGGAGTCCCAGTATGGTGGAACAGGAAAATCCAGAAAGCTATAAGAAGGAAAAATAAATTATATAATAAGGCCCAAAAACATTCCACTAGTACTAACAAGACTGCTTTTATAAAAGCTGTTAAGGATGTGAAAAGAAACAATTAAGAAAGCAAAAAAAGAAATAGAAGTTAAGTTGGCTGCCACTATAACAGATAAGAAGAGTTTTTATAATTACATAGGGTCATTAAGAAATAAGAATGTGAACTCTGTAGGTCCCATAACATCAGAACAGGGAACCATAAGTACAGAAATTGAAATGGCCTCAGCCTTCAATAGTTACTTTCTCAGTGTGCATAAAGAAAAATATATTTTTTTCCAATGGTCTTCCATCTTTACAATCAGATTGCCCAATTTTTTGGCCAAATGATATTATACAAATTGTTGCAGCATTAAATAACTATAGTTCTGGAGGACCTGATGGTTTGATGCCAACATTTTTTAAAAAACTAATCTATGAGTTGGCAGGCCCTATTTCTGTTCTATTTAACTCTTCATTGAAAGAAGGGAAATCAATAAATATATGGAATAAAGCCCTTGTGACCCCTGTTCACAAGGGAGGTAAAAAGCAAGATATTAAAAACTATAGGCCTATTAGCCTTACATCAGTATTGGGCAAAACTTTTGAAAGACTATTACAAAAACATATTATACAACTTCTAACCAACATAAGATATTGTGATATAACTCAGCACGGTTTTGTACCAGGCAGATCTTGTTTAATCAATCTATTGTCTTTTTTGAACTGGTTAGTGCTGCCTTGGATAGAGGAATGCCAGTGGATGTGGTCTTCTTGGACTTTTCGAAGGCTTTTGATTCAGTTTCTACTAATATCCAAATCCAAGAATTAATGAGATTAAAATTCCATCCTAATATTATAAGTTGGATCAACTCATGGTTAAGTAATAGATATCAATGTGTGTCGATTCGAGGTTTTATATCTCCCTGGGGGGATGTGTCCAGTGAAGTGCTGCAAGGTTCTGTCTTGGGACCTACCTTGTTTAATATATTATTATTCTCTATGCAAGTACCAGCAGGAACCTGGTCCTGCAAGTATGCAGATGACTACAAAATAGGTGGCATTGTCCATAATGACGAAACAGCCAAAGCATTTCAAGATAGTTTACATAATTTGACTCATTGGGCACATGAACATAAATTAGTTTTTAATGAACAAAAATGCAAAGTTATGCACCTCGGAACACTGACCCTAAAATATCAGTGTAGTATTAATAATATCGAGCTTGAGGTCTGTACAGATGAAAAGGACTTGGGTGTCTGGATATCTGATAACCTAAAATTTGACTTCCACACGGATAAAATGGCAGGAGATGTAATCAAATTATACATTGCATCCTGAGATTGGTAAAAAGCAGGGATTCTGCAGTTATTCTCCCATTGTATATAGCCCATGTACATCCACATATGGAGTACTGTCTTCCTTTTAGTGCTCCTTATTCTGTGAAAGGAAAATAGAATAGAAAGAGTACAAAGGAAAGCCACTAAACAAATCTTAGAGGTAAAAGGCTTGCAATATCATGATAGATTACAGTATTTACAATTATATTCAATGGACTACAGACGTCTAAGGGGAGAGTTATGTTTAATTTGTAGGCCCTATAACAACCCAGAACTATTTGAGCTCATTGGTCTAAAGGAAAATATACTTCATTATAAGAATACAAGGTCACATAATTCAAGACTCATAGGAGAGATGAATAACACTGTTAAAAGGAGTCAATGGTTTACCCAGAGAATTGTTAATGTTTGGAATATATTGCCAATGTATGTGGTAGAGAGTAGAAGCATGTCAGTTTTAAAAAGAAGTTTAGACACCTTTGTGGGTGAAAAAAAATTTGTGTGATCCACCACTGTATGGTGGCAAGTTCATTTATGGACCTTGGTCTTCTGAGCTTGATACTAAAACTATGAAACTATGAAACATTTTAGTGAATCACACCGATGGGATAGCCTGTGTTAACACCAGGGTGCTAAAGATGTAATTTTTTAATCTCTGACATAAAATTAACTGTTTATCATATCTGACCTGGTGACCATGGTGAATGCTTGGCCTGATGAAGTGGCAGAGCCCCCAAAACGTTGCCAGGAGTCGTTCATTATTTGGCATGAAAAAATAAAATTGAAGATGTGAAAAACTGATCCATATGTGGAGTGAGCCATAGCATGTGTTTATATTGTATTAAAAAGGGAATGTTTTAAAATGTTCCCTTTTTCAATACCATTATTTGAACTTTGGTAAACTGAAATGGCTACAACTGTCTTAGGTTAATGTGATGGATGTGCCCCATTATGAAAACATAATGGGTAAACATCAATCTCAAGTAGAGATGCTCATATACCCCAGGATTTTATAATTATGGCCACAGACGGTAATATGGATCAAGGGGGATCTGAACCAGGTTGACCTTGGAGTATTTTCTGAAGTGGTTAATAATGGTGTGTGGAATTTTTAAATTCTGGTGGAATGGAATTTTGTGGAATTTTTAAACTCCACCAAAATTCTGACAAATTTCTTCAGAAATAGAAAGATAGAATTCTGTAGCAGGAAAATGCTGAATTTGTCTTCCTCTACATTTCCATGAAATTCTATTCTGTGGATCTCAATATTTTCCACAGAAATGGTTGCAGAATGATTTTTTGCAGAAAACTGCTGTTCCACAGAATATAATTCTGCAGATCTCAGCAGGCAGAGTTCTGCAGAAGGACCAGTGAAATTCCTGCAGAAATTCCAGCAGTGTAATTGTCCTTCCATGCTAATTTGATCAGAAGAATTCCACGTTACACACTGCAATGGTGGTTAATCACCCCAGCGACTACGTCACATTTAGAATGCTACTCAACTCTTGTACTAAAGCTACCAGATTTGCAAAGTCTGAATATTTCAGATCTTCATCCCTCACAAATATAAACTCCCCATCCAAATTCTGAAAGGTGATCAATGTTCTGTTCTCTCCTCCCTCTCACCCCCCATTCTTAAAATAAATAACTCCTTTGTATCTGACCCTTGCTTGTTGACCAATGAATTTAACGCCTACTACACCTCTTGTGCCATGTCTCTTCTATGCTCCTTCCCTTCCCAACCAACTCCTACCTTGAGCTCACCACTACAACCTGTGTCTGTCCCTCTCCATTTCTCCTTCTCCACCATTTCCCTTAATGAAACGTTAAGCACTCTCTTCTCCCTTAACCCTTCAAAAGGTTCCTCTCCAGACGATCTTGATCCAAACTTCTCTACCTCTCTGTTCCTGCTATTGCTTATCCTAGCTCTTTAATCTTAAACCTCTCCTTTCCATCTGCTCAAGTTCCCACCTCCTGGAAACAAACTGTTTTTCTTCCTCTCCCCAAGCGCGGTGACCCTTCCACTCCTGGTAACTAACGCTCTATCTCTCTCCTTCCTACCCTTGCTAAACTCCAAGAACACCTGGTTTTCTCCCAACTTTCCTCCTTCCTCACTAATTCCTCCTTCATCACCCCATTCCAATCTTGTTTTTGGAAGAACCATTCAACAACCACCTTCTTCCTCAGGCTCACCAATTCCATCCTTGCTGGGATGGACAATGGCCTGCTCACCTCAGCCATCTTTGTCAACCTAGCCAAAGCTTTTGACACTGTTTTCCATACTATGCTTCTTGACTCCCTCTCCACAACAGGTCGTGCCTTGTCTGCTACATACTGGTTTAAATCCTACCTCATTGGTAGGACCCAATAAGTAAAAATCTCAGACTCCACCTCCCTTCCACTCTTTATCAACAGTGGAGTCCCCCAGGGCTCAGTGCTCGGTCCCCTGCTTTTCTCTATATTCCTAGATGACCTTCCCACAGCCTGCTCCACTTCCTCCATTCATATATACACTGATGATACTGTCTTGTACAACTCCAGCACAAAACTCTGCTGCTGTGGAAACCAGCTTACAGCATGATTTCAACCAAGTTGTGCTCTGGTTTGCCTCCCACCAGCTCTTCCTCAATGCTAAGAAGACAGTGTCTATGACCTTTGGCACCAGACAGAGACTCTCAAGGATCACTAACCTGCCCTCCTTCCACACCCTCGATGGGACAACCATTGAGGACACATACTCATTTAGATATCTTGGGGTTTGGTTGGACCAACACCTCAACTTCTCTGTGAATATTGATGCTATCCTGAAGAAACTGCGCCTCAGGCTTAGTGCCCTATACAGGAATCATAGTTGCATCCCGCTGACTGCGAGGCGTGAACTTGTCCAGAAGATGATACCCCCCATCTTTGACTACTATGATGTAATCTATGATGCTGCTCCCAAATCTTCCCTGACCAGATTGGACACTCCCTTTTACTCCTTCTTCCGCTTTGCTCTTGACTCTCCCGCCTGTAACCATCACTGTGAACTCTATCACTCCTTGCCTTCCTTCCACTATCAAACAGGTGCCTTTCCCACTGTGCCAAACTAACCTCCAAATTCTGGCTTGGTGATCTCCCTCTCTACCACTCATCCTCTCTTTCCAACCCTCTCCCACCCTCTCATTCCCTCAGATCTAGTGACAGGTGCATGTTGGTGGTCCCATGCCATTCCACTCCCATCGGCCAGACTAGTTTTGCCCATCACTTCCTAAAATCTGGAACTCCCTCCCCCCTCAAATATGTTACTCCTCTTCCACCTATTCCCTTAGCACTGCCCTCCACAATGTCCTCTCTCCCAGCTGTTCCTGCTTTAACCCTCCTTAATTACCTTTATTGCTACTTCCTGCCTAACAACTCCCTACCCCTTTGCAGGGTTCACAGCATCCTGAAGGGGAACCAGGGTTTGGGTGCCCCCCATCCCCCAGCTCCCCTTTGCTGGGTTTCTCATCATCCTAAAGGGGTAACTAGTATTGGCTGCCTCCCTTCCCCCACCCTCCTGCCCATCCACTTTTTTCCTTTTCAGCACTTATTAGTTACTCCCCTCCTTACTCTTATTACAGCACTTGAGTCCTACCTTGAGCCTGCTCTTGGTATCTCATCGCACTATGATTGTTCTATTTGCATTATTTGTTCTGCCTGTTATACTATATCCTAATCTGTGGACTCCTATTATATTTTTTACTAGCTGTAATTGCCTGTACCATGCCCTACTGTTGTATTATTTTGTCTACCTGCTCCTACATTATTTGTAACTGTTCTTCCATCCATTAATTGTATGATCTCTGTTTTCTTATTCTCATGTAACCTCCTCCACCAGGTCGCACCATGAGATGAGCAACTTGTTGTTCAGTGTGCCCTTCTGGTGGAATATTTCAATAAATAAAATAAATTAATTAAGCATTATCCTGAAGTAACTAATCAGGGACTCTGGTGCCTCTGTGCATGATAGTGAGAGCTATGACTGACCTTTCTTGTAGTGGGTCTAGGTCAGATTCTATCAGCTAGCTCACTGGAACACTGAAATCAGTACTTATAACTGATTGGTCAGTCTGTTTAGCATCTTCAATGATGCAGACTTCTTCACCCCCTCCTTTCTAGTCACATCCCTTCATCTATGTCCTCTAAAGCATTCAAGATACGCACTTCCCATTAACCTCTAGGACAGTACATGGGGTGACACCAGCTAGCTCTCCAGTGACCTTTTAAGACTTACGAAAGAAAGGGATGCCAAGTAGGGATTGTACAAAGCCTCACCATCCCCCCTGCTCTTGAATGAATACCAACTCCTACTAAACCTTTGCAAAAAACATGTCAACTCCTGCAAGGCCACTTACTTCTGCAACCTACAGTCCCAAAGCCTTAGAAATCCAGGCTGCTTCTGGTCTGCCATCCATTCCCTGCTTGCCCTAGGGGCCAAGCAACCCCCCCTCCATCTCAACACCCCCAATGGTCCCTTGAAAAACCCAGCTGAAGTTGTAAATATAATCAGTGCCAATTCACAAACCTTGATGAATACCTTGCCAAGCTCCCCCTACACAATCCCAGCCCTCCTCTCTTCATCCCACTCACCATGAACCTCAGCAGACCTCCTTTCTACTTCCAGTCCATCTCCCCCTGCAAAACACCCAAACTCCTCCTGAGCATCCTCAATCGGGGTAGCACCAGAAGCGATGGCCTCTTACCCTGCTTCCTCAAAATAGTGGCTCATGCCATTGCCAAACCCCTTTCTTCAGCTAAACCCTCTTCCCTCACTACAGATTCAGTACCTTCTGTTTGAAAACAGGCTAGGGCTGCCCCGAGCTTTAAAACAGGTGACCCTAGCAATATGGACAACTACTGCCCAATATCCTTCCCCTCCTATCTAAGCAAACTGCTGGAGAAGATTGTACACCACCAAATCACTGACAACGTTACAAAATATAATCTTCTCAGCCCTCAGCAACATGGTTTTCAAAAAGGACACGGCACATTTGTGGCCCTGGCCAGCTTCTCTCACTATATCCTTTGAAACATTGATATTGGGAGTCTTACAGGAGCTGTCTTTGTGGATGTCACCAAAGTGTTTGGCATGGTGAACCACAATATACTTCTAGACAAACTTGGGAACCTGGGGTTATCCCCTGCTGCCACTGCTTGGTTCAGAGACTTCCTCACCGGTTGCACCCAAATAATCCATTCAAGGGGAACTATCTCTACTGCCTTATCAATCTCCACTGGTGTCCCCCAGGGTTCTAGCCTGGGGCCCATTCTCTTTCTCCTCTATGTTAACTTGCTCCCCCAGGACTGCCTCTCCTGCCCCTCCCTACTATGCTAGATGATTTAATCCACTACCATGTGTGCAATACTGGTACCAGTTCCTGAAGAAAGACATCAGTTTGTTGGAGGGGGTACAGCGCAGAGCTACAAAGATGATCCAGGATTGTAGGGCAAGCCATATGAGGAAAGGCTGGGGAGTTGAATATGTACTCTTTGGAAGAGAGGAGGGATGGGGGAGAAATGATTGAGATCTTTAAGTACTTGAAGAGAATAAACAAGACTAATACAGATAAGATTTTCCAAAGGAGAAGGGGGAGGGACACGAGAGGACACCAACTGAGATTGGAGGGGGTACATTCAGGAGGGAGATGAGGAGACATTTTTTCACAGGAGTGGTGGATAAGTGGAACTCCTTGCCAGGTGAGGTAGTGGCCTGCAAGACCGTAGACAGCTTCAAGAGGGGTTGGGATAGGGGAAGGGGCAATAGGGTGGGGGGAAGGAAGGGGCAGCAGCAGCATTATAAGGTGCTAGCTGTGCACTTCAACAGACTCAATAGACTGAGGCCTGTTTCTTCTGGCATTTTTGTATGTTTGTATAGTGATGCATCCTTGACCAACTTCTCCTCTACACTTACCACCAGTAACTGTAATGCTCAGAAGTGATTCACCACAGACAGACTGCAGGTTAAAGCCAAGAAGACCAAGGCAGTGATGTTTAGCTCTGAGCTCAAACCCACCAAACTAGCTCTAGCCAACATCACACTCCTTTCCCCTGATGGCTCACTACCTTGAGAACAGCAACTCCTTTAAACTCCTAGGTATTACCCTTGACCCTCCCCTCCTTCTCTGACCATACTGAAATTTTAATATGTTGCATAAATCAAAAACTGGGAATCAGCTACCGACTAGTCAGTTACCTCATTCCTGAAGCCTGCCTCACCATTTCTCAGAGCAACCTCCTCCCACTTATGGATTATGGCTTCCCCATCTACTCACAAACCTCATCCACTAACCTAACAAGGCTAAACACCACTTACAACAACATCTGCCACTTTGCCCTTCAGGTTCCCTACTCCTCTCACCACTGCACCCTATATCAGACACTTGGATAGCTCCTTCCTCAAGCCAGGTGAAGCTACCTCCTGGCTTGTACTGTAGGCACAGTGATCTGCAACTCTACAACATCCCTTCTCTTCCCTTTACTTTGGCCACAGATATTTAGTTGGTACCTCCACCACACTGATCGCCTTGTGCTGGAATGCTCCCAGGTATCCACTTGCAAGGGTCAGAGGGCTTTCTTTTCTGCTGCCCCTAACCTTTGGAAAAGCCTTCCACCCTGCCTGATAGCTCTTGACTCCCGTGGCTCTTCTATTGTTTCCTCAGGGTGCACTTACTGACCACTTCTACTACCTGCTCTTGCTCCCCTGGGTGACTTGTGATGCTGCCTTTCCCCTGTCTGTGCATTCTAAGTCTCTGCCAAAATAGGAACTTTTCAGTTGAACTTGTTTTACATACACTTGTATAACATCCCCCCGTTATTTTCTGTTTACCTAGTGTATTGTATTGACTGTGATGTATTTGTTCCCTGATGTATTGTATCACTTTATTCTTGTGCCATCTCTGTGGCCTGAGTCTTGCCTGAAAATACTCCTTGAATCAATGCACCAAACTAGTCAACAAATGAATAAACAGATAAACAATATACAAACATGCCCTGATCCCGAATATAGTCATCTGACTGTATTAATAATGGGAAAGGACACACTGTGTGGTGGGATGACTGAGTTGTCTGGTATTTTGGAGAATATTGCCCTCTTCCCTAAATCAGGAGTTGGGGAACAACTGTGAAATGTGACTATATTTGGAACTGGGGGTCTGTCATCATTGGGAGGGGGTATGTTTTAAAAGATGTGGTTGGTGCCTAGCATAGCACCAGGAGCTGGCATTCTCTTTTATCATGTACTAAGTGCGCATGAAGAATGAAGGAGGAGGTGGAGGCTGGGAAGTGACTGGGGTAGAGAGGCAGTGGCCCAGGGATTAAATCTGACCATTCAGGAACAGATGAAGGGTTTTAAAAATGTTATTTATAATTTAGGTTGTGAGTACCAAATGTTGAGTACTGAATAACAAGTGTTTGGGAGGCTAGATACAATTACTCACTGAGTAGTTGAATTAAGGTAATCGTACACCCCTAGTGGAAGCACTCCATCTTTGTCACCCCTCTTTTATACTGTATAGAAAAGCTGTTAGGCAGTTCTCACAAACATGATTATTTTGTTTTTTCCATATTGTCAAAATGAATGAATGTATGGTTTACTTCAAAGATATGATGCAGTAAGTCCAATGTGCCATATAATAGACATATTTTTTCAAAATATTTGCACAATTTGGTTGTTCCAGCAAATTCTAAAATACTTTCTTGGGGTGCTGAAAATTGTCTGTGCATAATCAGTAGAATCAGCTGCTGCATGTATTATTAGTGTAAATTATAACTTGTTTGATGCAGGTATCTTTTCATTTACCTGTTCAGTTTTAGTGTCATGGCCATTAATGTGCTATCTTGTAAAACCTTCAGCACCATCTCTCACTTCCTTCTCCTCGACTCACTCCCAGCAGCTGGCCTATCTCACCCTGCCACAAACTGGTTCAAGGCCTACCTTATTGGCAGAACCCAATCAGTTAAGATCTTGGATTTCACTTCACCTCCCTTCCCGATTAGCACTGGCATCCCCCAGGGCTCTGTATTAGGGCCCCACCTATTCTCCATCTTCTTAAATGACCTTCCCTCTGTTTGCTCCCCCTCCTCCACTATACGTATATATGCCGATGATACAGTCCTGTATGCATCTGGCTCCTGTCCTGCTGAGGTCACAACCAGCTTACAGCAAGACTTCAACAAGGTTCAGCTCTGGTTTGCTAACCATCAACTTTTCCTCAGTGCCAAGAAGACTGTCTCCATGACTTTTGGCACAAGACAGAGACTCTCTAGCTTCCCTCCCTACCCACTTTCCACACCCTTGATGGGACTTTTCTTGAGGACACATCCTCCTTCATGTACTTAGTTGTTTGGTTGAACCACTAGCTGAACTTCTCTGGACATATTGATGCCATCCAGAAAAAAACTGCACCCCAAGCTTGGTGCCCTCTTCAGAAACTGTAGTTGCATCCCTCCTACAGCTAGGTGTGAACTTGTTCAGAAGATGTTACTGCTCATTTTCGACTACTGTGACATAGTCTATGGTGCTGCCCCTAAGTCCTCCCTGGCTAGACTGGATACCCTCTTCAATTCCTTCTGCCGCTTTGACCTGGATGCCCCCTTCGCACCCACCACTGTGATCTTTATCATGCTCTGTCCTTCCCCTCTCTTGCTAACAGGTGACTCTCCCACTGTGCTAAATGTACCTCCAAGCACTGGTTGAGTGAGCTCCCTTCCTACCTCACCTCTTCATTTATAACAACCCTCCCCGCATCTTCCCATTCTCTTAGATCAACTGACTCCTGCACCCTGGTAGTCCCCCACAGAGCCACCCTAATTGGCCAATCCGCTTACTCTCACCACCTCCCCAAAATTTGGAATTCACTCCCCCCTCAAATCCATCAGCTCTGCCCTCAGTAATTACCTTGCACCTAGCTGTTCCCTCCCTAATTCCCTACTCTAGCCCTGGATAAACCCTACCCCTCTACCAACACTTTCATTTTACCCTGTACACCCCCATCCCCCAAATTTGTAACTCTCCTCCCCTTCCCCAAAATTGCTCTCCCTTACTGGTCTCCCTTGCCCTCTCACAGAATGTAAGGGATCCCAAATTCTCTCCATGGGTCCCTCTTCTACCCCCCCAAGGGCTTGCATCCCTCATATACTCCCTTTCCCCCACTATCCCTCCACCTCACCCTTCCCTCTCCTTCCCCCTTTTCTTTCACATAAGCACTTGTTTACTTATTAACCCTGCACTTATTATTGTCCACTCTTTCTACCTATTATGTGCAGCACTGTTGCAACACTGCTTGTAACACCTGCCTTACAACTGTATGTTAATGTTGATCTTGTGACTTGAATGTTTAATGTTTAACTCCTATTGTACCCCTTCCTTCCAGGTCGCACTAGGAGACGAGCGACTCATAGCTCAGTGTGCCTTCCTGGTGAAACATTTAAATAAATAAGTAAATAAAACAAGAAATGTGAGCAGACTTCAGGAGCAGGCTTCACAAATCCTAGTAGTGGACATAGACCAGCTGTGCATCCAAAGCTGCAGACTCAGATCATGATGCTCACAAAATTAAAGATGTTTGCCAAATATATAACAATTTTTTTTTATTTGTTGACTGGGATAGGCACACTGAGCCGAGGCTTGCTTCCAGGTGCTGCCCGGGGAAGGGGGGAATAGGAGTACATACAGTTATCACAAAAAGATATCAGTTACAACAGTGTTTCAAAAACAAACAGATCCAGCAGAGTTTGAAAATCCTTACGGGTCTTTGAGACAAAAAGACATCTATTACAGCAATAATTCAATATTAACAGAAAATGGCAAACTTGAAAAACATTTCCAGACGTGAGTCAACTGGGAAAATGAGATTCACAAAAGTAAGTGCATGCAGCGTAGACTAGGTCTTGTAAGTGTTATGGAGTGGAGATAGATCACTTGGGACAGTGGCAGGGGGGAGATGGTAGGAGGCATAGTTGTGCGTTGCAAGTGAGGTAAGAGGAGGAGCTTCTAATGGAGGGAGCAAGTTTGTTCCACAAACTGAGGAGCTGGTAGGAGAAAGCAGCTTTGCCGGATGACGAGGATGGGTGAGATATATGAAATGATCTTTCATTTCTGTGTCTCAGTAGATAAGGGGTGTCTTGAGGCCAGGAAGAGACTATCCTCCAGGTAGGAGGGTAGCATGTCAAACCAGTATTTATATACAAGGTTGAGAGAGTGGATATAGCACCTGTGGGACAGCGGGGTTATTCCTAGGAAGGAGTATAGATGACAGTGATGAGTTCTAAGGGGTGAGTTGGTAGCAAAATGGCAAAAAGAGTTTAGGAGGGTGTCTAGCTTGGATAGGTTGGTTTCTGGGGCAGGGCTGTACACCACATCTGCATAATCAGCAAGCAAGAAAGCTGACAAATGCAGCAAATGATAGATGTAAAGGTATGGCTACAGGTAAAAAAAAAGTCTTTATGGCTGTAGGAAGCCCAAGCACTTCGACTCTCTATGAGTCTTCCTCAAAGGGTGTGGCTAGTTAATCTTTAAAAAAAAGATTTCAAATCCCGTTGCTTGTTTAAACCAGCAGGTGTACTGTTTTGTAATTCATAAATCCAAGTTGATTTTTTCCACAATAGTTTATTCACTCGTCCCCCCTTCCCGACCCACTCTCTCAATGCCTATGAACTTTAATTCTCTAGGATGTGAATTATGGCAATTAAACAAATGACTACCATGTGGGCTGTTAAGTCACCTATTAATAATACTACTCAATGCTCTTGTGTGCTAGTTCTCAAGCTCGACACTGTCCTCCACACATGTATCTTATTGCAGTTACACCATAGAACATATGTGACAAAGTCAGCACTGCAATTAATAAATTCACATGTCTCAAACTTTAAATCTTCATTCAGGGGGTCTACAAACTCTTTAACAGGCTGTGCATATGTGCACACATTATATGTAGCATTTGAAGACCTCTTTTGGTTTGTATGGTAACCATTGGTTATTAATGATAGCTGTCTGATTTGTCTCAAATCGGCTATGAAGTACCTTGTCTCACAGACTGCTTGTTCTGCTTAAATTAATGCTTGGGGTATCACCCACTGCTGAAGTCACATCATTGATTTGTCCCCAAGCATGATAGGGCAGTTACGATAAATTATATTGTCAATTTTACCTGCCAAATGATTGAATTTACTGACAAAAGTAACAGGACCATGTTCATAAATTTAATTTTTCTAGTAGCTTTTCACTGTCCTTTTTTTTTCAGTAAATCAGCTTTATCTCTAGCCTTTCTCAGTAATGTTTTGTTATAACCCCTATCAAGAACTCTCATCTCCAGTACATTAGCCTGTCAGTCATATGGTTCAGATGAATTACATTTTCTTTTTAATTTTTTGTTTTTAATTACTTTTTCTCCCCTTCTCTGGTGGGACACATTCAGGAGAAAGTCCCAGTCCGCAATGTCCACTGTCAGCACCGACCATCTTCCCCCAGGGCTTGTCCCCCTGGTGGGGTTGGTGGGGATCCCCAGGCCCCGACTGAAGATCGGAACCAGTTCTGGTCAGCGCACAGCTGGTCAGGGAGTGGGACCTGCAAGCCCCTCCATCATCCAACCACTGAAGACATGTTTCCTCTTTTTTTTCTTTTGGAGGAAAGGGTATGAAATGATGGCAGTTGTGGTGTCACGCACACTCTTATGTGTGTCACGTCAGGCATCTTCCCAACCTCCACCCACCTTGTAGAGCATAGGTAAGCCATCCCCCAGCCTCCGCTAGGGGGCAGGCAAGCATCAATCACTGGTCCCCCCCTCCTGGAGGAGGAGAGCTGTCCTTGGGATGCTCGATCCTTCTCCTCCCCGGCCAACCCCTAGCAACCCGCTCACAGCACAAACATGGGTCGCCGGTGTGGCAGGAGGTAAGACATGATGCCTCAGCCCTCCATGCTGCCGGGACAGCCACTATTTTCTTTTGAATCTTAAAAATCAACTGTAAGGGATATAATTTTTCAAAGGCATCGAATGCGTACTATCTGCTCTCAGGAACGCATTGTAGCAGTGTTTTTCTGAAGCACTGACTTTCAAATATTTCTTCTTTGCCATGTTTATCTCATGTCTCCTGTAACTAGAAATATCACTTCTGAAAATATGAGTGTTACAAGCAGCTGCTTTGTAAATATTTGTGCCTTGAATTATGACACAAATCAGTGCTTCTGTGGTAGCCAATAAAATTCATAATGATATTCAGAGTTATAGCAAGCCATGGCTAGTTATGGTCTGTTCAATATACCAGGTAAAGGCCATGACTGGATATGATTATGGACCGAATCTATTTCCCCTTCCCCGCTTCTGCACCTTTTAAAATACTCAGCTTATCGGTATCTTGTTTAGTTCTCAAGTTTGCTACTTTTTTATTTCCATAGTAATCAGCATATTGGGGCTTATAAGAACATTCATAAATACTGCAGTAGAAAGGGCTTTAATTGCCATTGAACTGCATTGTTTCCCTGCAGTGTACTGCAGCATTTTATGATATACCACAGTATTATGGTATTGCTTCCTAGCTGGTGCTGCTGTGCATTTTTTAGGTCCAAGCTGATGACCTTAATGAAATCAGCCTCTCATCATACCAGGGCTCCCCACCCTGATTTTTTTGCTTGGGTGCGGGACTGACTGTGATGGCCTGGGAGGGGTTTTGCAGGCTTTTGTAAGCAACTGGGTAGCCAACTGTGTCATCAGTTGTGTATGATGTCATCACGCTCTGTGTAATGGCATGGCACACCAAGTGATGCAATGATGCCTGGTGCATCATTTGTTCACTTAACATGGTAGGGGTGGGTACTTCCATTAAAAAGAAGGCAATGAGGATGGCCTGAAACACATGTAGTATCACCCGTGGCAGATGGTGAGCCTGTGTAACTGAATAGCCTTGATACAGTATGTCTTTTAGAATCTTTAGTGCTTTGAGTGCAGCAGTCTTACAGATGAGATGCTGATACAGGCTAAAGGGGTTTGATTTTTACTTTAGGGGAAGTGTACTAGCAACACTGAACCACCAATATTAAAGATGTCATACAGTGACAAAATAATAATGGTGTGCTAGTTACTAATTGAATCATTTATATTACTATGAATAGTTATATTAGAACATAACTAATTTGGGGACCATTATTTTATCGTTTTAACAAACATAACAGGCACAGCTTATGGAGTGAGAGAGAATAGAACATCTATAGACATGTATTAAGAAGTGAAAGGGAAAAAACCCTCACCTTTTTGGGGGGAGCAGCCCCTGACCCTTTCCAGAGCTCAGCCCTGCCCTGCCCACTGTCCTCTCAAGCCCAGGCTTACTACTGGGTGGGGCCGCAGTGTGGGTGCCCCCCCTGAGAGACAATGTTGGCAAGCCCCAGCTTACCTCCAAGGTTGGGGCCATGGGAGCAGGGCCCCCTCCTACAGAAACTGGTGTCGGTGGAGACAGTGGCAGAGCAAGGTGCCATGCCCGGGGGCTGGCTGTCTTTCTGAATGCTGGATCCCTGGGGCGAGATGTTCAATGATGTCCAGTATCCACCCTGCCTCCTAAGGTGATGGTGCTGGCTGCAGTGGTATCCCTAGCCTCTGCCAGGGGTCTATAGAGCGTCGGACACTCTTCCCCCCTACCCCTGGAGAAGGAGATCAGTCCTCAGGACATTCGATCCCCCCCCCCCCGGCTGTCCCTACGACTCCCAAGTCTGTCACCAAACCTGGGATGTCGCACCACAAATAGATGCCTTGCAGCTGTGCCAGTGGGTAGGCCAGCAAAGAAAATCTCTATTAAACAAACATAAGGACATGAGAATGGAAGTGAGTTCTGATAGTATATATTGTTTACTTTAAGAATTTAACTAGTTCAAAAAGAATCAGAATAAATATAACAGTGCAATAAACAAAAGCATTTGTTGTGCCCCTTGTAAGATCATACAGGACTGTGGTTTGTATTGGTTTGTAACCAATGAAATATATGAAACATCAGCTATAAGGTATAATCTCTTATTTATTCATATTATATAGTTAAAAGAATAGATTATCACACAGAATAGTAGGCTGTTTTCTGAAAGAATTAAAATTTTTACTTAAGACTGCAGTCTCATACGAACATTTTGAAGAAGCCAACAGAATTAGGCTTTTTGGTCTATCTAGTCTGCTCGTTGCTCAGGGTTCTTAACTCAAGCTGTTGTTCCTGCTCCCCCCCCCACCTTTCCACTACCTTCCTCCCCTCCTTCCATTACCTTTATCTTCCCCCTATATCTATCCCAGCCTCTCTTGAAGCTGTCCCAATGAGATCACCTCTTCTGGCAGCGCTTTCTATTTGCTCTCCACCCTTTCTGTGGAGAACTGTCTTCTAACCTCCCTCTTAAACACCCACCCTGCAACTTTAGGCTGTGCCCCTTTGGGGTTTTGCTGCAGCTTAGCCTGTAGATACTCTCCCTGTTCACCTTATTAATCTCTTTCAAATACTTGAAGGTGTCAATCATGTCTCACCTCTCCCTACTGTCCTCTAGGGAGTAAATATTTAGGACCCTCAGTCTCTCCTCGTATGGTTTACCCTGCTGCCCCACAATCATCTTCATAGCCCTAGCTAGATGAATCTTTTATCCAGAGGGGAAATTTAAACTGTTATTGTCATAATGATGGGAACTTTTTTCATAGAAGAAGCATCTGTGAAGAAACACCTCATTTTCCAGTTTAGATCCTAAGGTGCTTCATCTTTAAAATTATTAGAAAATTAGTTTAAGTATCTCAAGGCAGATAGTACAGGTGTAATGTTTCAAAAATGGTGAAGTCAGCTGCATGACTTTCCTTGCTTTTTTTCTTTCCCACTCATTGTAAGGCAACTGGTAAAGGTATACTTTTTCAGAAAAGATGAGATTAATAGCACAAACATGTGTATATATGGGCAGCAGTCAGTGGTTTTCAGTTAACAGATGGAACTGGTTAGGAGCGAAGCATCTTCTGTGCTGTAGTTCTCCTGATCTTGAGGAGGAAAAAGAAGATGCTGCAAGACATGGGCCCTTATTTTATCTTCCTGTATTTGTTGCAAATCTGTATTGCAAGGTATGTGCTTCATTCTGCACCCATTATCTGTAGTCGAATGTTTGAAGTTCATGAGAGATGGGGGAAGGGGTAAATACACAGGCCTGTATTTTCAAAGATTTGCTGCAGACACAGCAGCAAGTTGCATCACGTTTGTATCACAGATCACAGCTGTGTCTGCATCAGAAGGGTGCACTACCATCAGAAGACGGATGTACCACAATCTGCTGCCCCTGCACTTGCACCTACTGTAGATTAGTGATGCAAAAAGTGACTAAGACGTGATGCAGTAGTGATGCATCCCACAAATATATTGCACATACGCTACAATTATGATGCAAGTATAAGTGTTGTTTTGATGCCATTATGAAAATATGGCACAATTATATGCTGCATCTGCATGATGCAAATTTAGGTGTTTTGACACAACTGTATCATTTTTTTTTAACTTTTGAAAATACCACCTGCTGCATTCTACAGTGTCTTTAAAGTTCTGCCAAATGTAATTAACATTAAAAGTGATCCTCACTCCTACTGAATATAGGAAAATAAGTAACAACAATGGCAATAAAACTTCAAAAATAAGAACCTGATTTTGCCAAACAGGTTTTACTTTTGTCTTTATAAATGATGCAAGAATTTTAAAATGATTCAGGTGCATTGGATCTGGTGTTGAATGTTTGTAAGTCCTGATGACTCGCACAGCCTACCTGACAGGCTCCCTCTACTCGGCCTGCTCTGGCAATCTGCCAGGACAGGCGTGTTTACCTAGACTAGACTAGATTGAAAGCAGTCTGCTGGTTTCAAACTGCTCCTTGTCTAGTTTGTGCAAATGTTTAACTATTTGTGCATATGCTTAACTACTTCTCCTCTGTACTTCTGCCTGTATTCCCATTCTTACAGATGAAGGAACTATTTAAAAAACACTTTATGCTCCAGGATAAAATGGATACAGAAAATGCATACTTCTGCTTCTCTACAGTATGAGAGTTTTTAGCAGTGATAGAATCTAGCATCAAGTCAATGTTTAGAAGGCTCTCTTTTTTTTAAACCTTTTATGTATACATTTTACTTATATATAAATGCTTAGTATTGAGACAAAACAACCATAGATCATATTACAAGTACAAATGACAATAGCACCAAACTTCTCCACGCTTCCAAACTGAAATCAGATAGTTATTACCCCCCCCACACACACACACTTGACATCAAAGATGTAAGAAAGCTGGGAATGTATGTAAGGTGAGTAACGGTACACTAAAGCAGCCCAGGCCCCCCACCCCACTGATGCAGACATCAAGCATGAAAGAAAGCCAGGAATCTTAGTAATGCGAGTCAGTGTAATATCAAACTACATTGCCCCCCAACCCCCATCCCACGTAACAAAAAATAGTGTCTCCGAGAAGACTGCATTGACACAGCAGAGGGTTTCATGGATTGCATAGGGAACTGTGATGCAACTGTTGTTTGGAAGGAAAGAATGCAGAGTCCCCTTTTTCTTAAAGCCATAGGACTGCAGGGCTCCACCTACTGCAACCCTAAAAATGGGGAGTATCATTTTAGTTAAGACTTGATGTCTGGCAGGAAGTGGGAGGGAGTCTCTGTGCTGGTATAGCATACCAAGTTTAGGGCGTAATTTAGAGATGGTTGCATCTATGTGAGGCAAGAAAGATTAGTGGGGGTCTAGCCAAACACTCAGGCACTTGTATTTACTGACCTGGTTTAGAGGGGTACCATCCAGGAAAGCGATGGGGGAAGGGGGGAGGATCAGCTAAGTTTCTGCTCTGTGCCAAATAATACGGATACAGTTTCTGGATGTGTTTAATTTTAATTTGTTTAGTCTGAACCAGTGCTGAATATTGTTGAAGTCACATTGGAGGGTAGCTTGAACTTGTCATATAGATGGGCCTGAGTTATAAAGGATAGTGTCGTCTGCATACATGTGTATGCTGGATTTTGTGCAGAAGGATGGGAGTTCATTTATGAAAGGCAGAAGAGGATGGGACCAAGGATAGATCCTTTTGGAATACCTGCTAGGATGGCGGGGGGGGGACGGATGAGACGTCAAAGATTCTTAAATACATAACAGGTGCAAAGTGGCAATCCAGTGGAAAAATATAAATTAAAACAGTATAAACCAATAACAAATGGCAAAAGGCATACTGGGGGCAGGGAACCTACAATCAGGGACAAACAAAGTAACATGGGTTGGGGGTTGCAAGAGCTACAGTGGAGGAAAAGAAAATGAGATGTATTAATAAGATATAATATTGGATGATGCAAGAGACTGACACAGTGGTATTTCCCTATGTCCCTATGTTAGGACTACATTGTTGCCATAATACCCAATTTACTGTTTTTCTCTACAATATCTGGCTCAGTTTCATAGCTGCCCCTATTACTAATATTTTGCTTCTCCAGCAAGAGATGCTGTGTTCCAGTAAGCTATTATAATTTAGGTGAATATTTTTAAATAAATATGAAAAGGCAGGCAGTTGGGAGGGTAATATAATGCTAACCTCCTATGCCAGTGTGAAAATGTATTTAATACAAGTGGGGCAAACAAAAGCCTGTGGTGCTTACAAATCCCTGATTAATTTACTTTGATGTTACAGGTCATGTTGCTGTATTAGTTTGCAGCGGGAGCCTCCAGAGAAAAGCAATGTCTTGTTGGTTTAAAGTTGTGAATCCACAGATTTTCACTGCCTTGGAAAACTGTATTCGGCAAGGCAGAAGGGTTCCAAGTAAATCTAACTCCTTCCTCCCCTGCTCCCTCACATCAATGAAACCAAAAACTTAAGAGCAGCTAGTTATCGCCCCAACCAAACTTTGAATGAATGAATGAAAGGCAGCTTTTGCTTCATCAAGCCTGGTTTTATTGTACCTTTTTCATTTACGTTTGTAACTCACAATAACCCATCTGTGATATAACATCTATTTTTCCATGGATTCCTACTTATGCCGAGACTTAACAACTGAAAGGACTGAAGCATCAGAGGGCAGTGTCTACTGATTTACTAAAGGTCTCACAGTGAGTAAATGGCTCTGGTGGTCTATACACCTTCTTCCTGGTTTCCGGGGACTATTGTCTAACTATTGTATGATCTAACATTGCTTCCCCTAAGCCAAACTTGTAAAATTTGACCAGGTTTTATTGTATACTCTTTTCTTTGTAGTGATTGACCCTTTGAACAAGTGTTTTCATTTAAATCATAATAGTAAACATTTTACCTTAACTTTGAAGTTTTCATTTCTGTATGTTCATATATATCTAAAATCTAAGGTTTTGTATTAAACTGTTGCTTTTAAAAGTAATCCTTTTCATGTACCTGGGCTCGTGGTGGTTAACAGTTCTTAGCAGAAATGACAGGGAAGGGGAAACTGCTGAAAAAAAGATGAAAAATGTAAAAGAAAGAATCTGCAAACAAGAACATTTAACTATGATTGCTGGGAAATGTGGGTAAACAGGCACCAAGGAGTAACAAAGCCATGTTGAATGTTAATCTGTATCACCACAGTCCCTCTAGGATTACATTTTTAAGTCATTTTGCTTACTTCTGCTGTTTTTATATGACCATGCCAACTCCTAGAAGAGCAGTCTAGAAATGCAACGCTAGTGTTTTCTACTCACGCAAAAAATAAGAATCTCAGCCAAAGCTTTCCTAATTGACCAAAAAGGAACACAGCTTAATAATAACATGTGCCAAATGTGGGTCAAGTTAAGTTCAATCAATGTTTCCACATCCCACTCAGCTTTCTTTCTGGGTTAGTTAGGAAAAAACTGTAAGGAATTAATTCTTTTATAACACACACACACACACACACTGAGTTGTGCACAGCACAGGCATGCACTTGTGCATACAAAAACTAGCGCACACATGCACACTCACACTATACAGGCAGGTGCAAAGCACACACACACACGCAACCTGCATACTGATAAGTAAAGTACCCAGCCAGCAACCTTGTGTCCTTTTGAACATTGTTAGTGATAAGAAATCAAAGTCACCCTTTGTGTCTTTAAATGCTAATTTCCCACTGTTATGTTTTATTAGAGCTGCCCTAATGAAAAATCATTAAAGCTCAACAGCTAGAATAAATCCTGAAACTATACGTTTCATGCTGCTGTAAGTCTATATGCATAGTTTGCTGGCATGAATAATACAGTACATGCCGTTCTAATGAAACTTTCAATTTTCCAATGTTTTTATGCTGAAGTGGCATCACTTTATTATCATTTGCCATACTTTGTCACACGTTCCATAATGATCCAGTAATGGTTCTTTCACCTTTATTTCTTCGCTGGCCATTAGAAACAGTGATAACTTTAACCATGCTATCTGAACTGCGTTTTTCATTAATGTCTTTATTCAGGGCACTATTTCTCACATTGGTGGGCATTAGGGTGTGTTTTTGTGCAGCAAGCAGATTGCCTTTCTCAACAGTTGCTGTCTAGCAATTTAGAATGGGCCTCACAGCATGCTTCCAAACTTTCAGCACACAAATGTAGGAACATGTCCCTAAAAATATTGGATAAAAAAGGCAACATGGAGAGACGCACACTGTCAAATCTTCTTTTTTTCCCATAAAGCTTTTTGCCTTATGGTCATCACAAGTAGGCTTCTCAGTCCTCTACCCACCTCCCCCATCCAACATCCACCTCTCCTAGACTGACCTGACCTGAAGACCCATCAGATTTCCCCCCATAGCAGGGCCAGTAAGGGGGGCCATACTCCCCCAACCTGATGACTCTCATCTCGACAGTGATGGGCTGGTGGTCCAGGTGGCAGTACAGGCTGGGGAAGGTGGACAGAGCTTCGTAAACCCTATACCAACCTTTTCTGTTTTCTCCTTTAGTTCCTCTGCCACCATGGCACCTAAGCATGTGCATGTGGAGGTATAAATATGGTATGGAACCACAGCCCCTCCCATATATGTTGCTTGCACACCTGCACTACCCCAGGCCTCCTCCTGGTGGCAGCCAGTGGCCAAGTCAGCATGCCTCCCCACCTTGGGAGAGGAGAGTTGTCTTTTCAATGCTCAGTCCTCTCCTCCACAGCTGATGCTGGTGACCTGGGTCACCAGCATGGTAGGAGGTAAGGCACTCAGCACCTCAGCCCTCTGCGCCACTGGGCTGGCTTTTGCCATCAACTGTTAAGAGATACTGTGGAAGCTCAGGAGACAGTGAAAATGTATGCTTTCATGTTCATAGAATGTACTTCTCATTAAAGAAACAGATCACTATGAATTTTAGCTCCAAAAGCTTCATGTAGAAAGTGGGACTGCATGCCCCCATGTAGGCCAGAGGGCTTCTGAAAGGTAAAATAGGGACTGTCCCTTGTAATGTGGAACAGGCTAGAACCATATCTCCTAGCCACTGGGTGAGCTACAGTTCTTCAGAAAGATTGTGTACCTGCAGCTTTATTGATTTAGGGCAGGCATAAAAGATCAATTTTGGAAAACTCCCCATAAAGAAAAGGGAGTCAAAAGCAATGTTTAAAAAATGAGGATACTATAGATAGTGACACAGTACCCTCTTTTTTATATTTATTTTACTTATAAATACATGCTTATAAAATCAGTGATAATGGAAAATACTGGACCTATGCTTCTTGCATAGCATAAGGCTTTTGTGAACACAGCATGGGTTTGTGTTTGCTGTTAATTTTGGTTTCAGTTTATTTGTACCGGGGGGCCCCATGCCCCCTTGTTTTTTTTAACTCAAATAAACTAATACAAATATTAATACAAAATAACCAAAAGATTGTTTTGAGAGAGTAGCCTAACTTGAACTCTATGCTAATAGCACAGGTCTAGTATTCTCCACTATCACCATAAAATCAACTTTCTCTGTGTGGCCCCAGAATCTTCTAATTGTGCGGAGCAGGGTAACCACTGTGGGATCCAGGATGGGCATCCAACTGGATATCCAATTGTGCCTCTCACATCATCCCCTGTGCAGCTGTATGCTGGGGGGGGTGAAGCCATGGACCAGTGCTCTGTGGGTATGTGCAGTCATGCATACTGCACACCCTGTGCCTGTCTGCCGGTGCATAGCTATGCAAGCCAGGTATGCATGAATTGTGCATACCTGTCTGTACCTTTATGCATAGGCCCCAATATGCATGTTAGCACCCCACAGTTTTAGCGCTGCATATATTAACTTTGCACTGGAGTGCTAGAGCTGATGTCAAGCACAGTGCTATCTTCTGAATACAGGAAATGAGCACAAAATGTGCACAGTGCACATTCTAATGCTTAGCGGCAGGTGATAACTTTCTAACAGCTGGCATAGTTGGTGAATTTTATTTAGTATTTAGTGAAAATGAGAAGCACAGAACAACCATTTGCAGGTTCAGAATCGAAACTCTGAAATGGGAACCTCCTTTTGGGGGGAGTAAAAACAAACAGATGAAATACACACTGTGGCCCAGACATTCAAAGCACAACTGAGTTGCACCGGCGCAAGTGTGGAATTGCGTCAAGGAGCCATATTCAGCAGGAGCCAATGTGCAGCACAAATACCATTGCGCCAGTGCGCAATGATAATGACTGCAGGTGCAACTGCAGGGGGTGTGCCCGTGAATATCCAGTGTAGTGCGATATTGAACCATGGAACCATGGCGCATGTGGGGAGCAAAATCAAGATGCACTGAGCAGACTTGAGCCTATAAAAACCAGGTGCAAGCACACAGGCAGCACTTGCACCAGGTGAGAGAGGGAGGGGGGAGAGAGAAAGAGAGAGAGAGAGAGAGAGAGAAAGAGACAGAGAGAAAGGCCAAAGAAAGAAAGAAAGAAAGAAAGAAAGAAAGACAGAGAGATACAGACAGAGGCAGTCACAGAGGGAGTGTGACAGAGGTGGCACTGGAAAGGGAGAAGGGAAGAGAAAGTAAAAGGGACAGGCAGGCACAGTGCCAGGCGGTGCACCAGGGTGCCACACATCCAGCAGCAGCCAACCACCCGGGGGGTGATGAGACAGCAGGGGCCATGGACAGTGCACCATACATGATGGAGGCCATAAGGAGGGGTGTGAGGGGGCAGACAGAACAGCGACATAGCCAAGGAAGGGCCCGTGGGCTGTATGCCTGACACAGGTGATACTGTGCCTGCACCACCTTCGAGAACTTCATTGACATGGAGATAGTGGGCCAGTACCACCTGAATAGGGCAATTCTGAGGCAGCTTTGTGAGCTGTGCAGTTAGGAGATGCAGGCACCCACTAGATGGAGCCATGCAATGTTTGTGGAGATAAATGTCACAGCAGTCATGTGCCTGCTTGCCACGGGCACCTTCCAGAGACTAACAGGGGACACCACAGGCATAACCCAGTCAGCCACGTCATGCTTCTTCACACAGTTCCTCAACACCCTGCTGCCACATGCTTCGGAATACATCCATTTCCCTAGCACACAGGTGGAGCGTACAGCAGCCATACAGGACTTCCACAGGGTAGAACATATGCCTGGCATACTTTCAGCCATTGACTGCACCCATGTGGGCATCCACATGCCACCTGACCCTGAGGACCTAGCATACATCAACAGGAATGGGAGCCTGAGCATCAACTGCTAGGTGGTGTGGAATGCTATGGGGCACATCACCAATGTCTGTGTCCCACACCCTGGGAGTGCATATGATGCATTCATCTGGCACAGCTCCATGCTGTGCCACAGATTCAAATGTGGGGACATCCCCACAGGCCACCTAGTGGGTGAGTATGGGATAGGCAAGCGGTGATGGGCAGGGCAGGCCATGGAATGGTGGAGGGCAGGGTGGACAAGCAGGTGAGGGCACCAGGGCAGGCAAGGGGCACAGCAAGGGAAGGCAGAGAGCTAACCATGTCACTATCCACATAGGTGACAGTGCCTACCTACTGAGCACTTGGCTGCTCACCCCCTACCGATGCCCATCGTTCCCAGCCAAAGAACGCTACAACGAGGCACATGCCAGCATGCAGAACATCACTGAGTGTGCATTTGGACTGCTGAAGGTACATTTCCATTGCCTAGACAGGTCTGGAGGTGCCCTACAGTAGAGCCCCTCAAATGCCTGTGGCCTATTCCTGGCCTGCTGCATACTGCGCAACATGGCCATTGACAGTGGGATAGCTGTCGAGGCTGATGAGGGCGACAGTAGTGGGGACGATGGAGGCAATGTGCCGGAAGGGCAGCGGACAGCCCCCCTACCCAGGTGGAGGGATCCACGGCTGATGAGGCAGGCCCGATAACGGCGCAACACCATCGCACAGGAGCACTATGGTGAATGAAGGTAGGTGGCACTAAACCCATGCAACAGCCATACACACAGGTACAGCACACAGGCAGGGGAAAGCATGGCAATGGGCATGCACACACAGAGGTGTGGTGCAGGGTCACAGGAGTTGGTGGCACACTACCACACACAACTGCACAGAGCAGCACACAGCAACACCCCCCCCCAGGCGTTGGTATGTGGCAAGGATCAGATGCATAGCACCGGTGCACAGGCACAACCAGCGCAGATCAGCCCTCATCATGCCCACACCACATGGTCCAGCAGCTGGGCAAGCATGCACACAGGCAACATGTGGCATGACACACAGGTGCCATGCCAGTGGTATGCACATGCACACACCACCCATGCACGCACCGGGCAGCAGCAGACTGCAGACAGGGTGGACCACGCATCAGGGCCATTGCACAGATCCCTGGCCACCATGGCCATGGGGGCAGTCATGCTGGATCCGATTGGCAGCTATGGACTGCTCATCGGCCACAGAGGGTGTTTGCAACAGCCCCCCAGGGGTTGACCCACGGGACCACAAAGTAGGGTGTAGGCGCACAAACAGGCCTGCCCAGATGTGCCTGGGATGCCAACAGCAGAGCCCGTTGTCAACAATGTGGGTGTCACCTGATGCCGGGATCATGGGGTGGACAATCTACTGCGTGGGCTCATGGTGGCCAGCCATGCCCTGTGACAGCCAGCAGTGCAAAGCATCCAAGACCACCTGTGCAATGCGATCCACGGATGCAATCATGGCCTCCTGCATGCGGTGAGCAGTGTGATTCATAGAAGCCTTCATGGCCTCCTGCATGCACTGCATCCCCGTCAGGAGTTGCACAATGCCCCTCTTGCACTGCTCAGCCAGCTGACACACCTCCACATGCAGTACACACAGCCCAGCGGCAACCTGCACCTGTTGCTCAATGGAGACCCAGAGCAAACAGGTGTACTCTGCCATTGGGTCAGCATCCTGGGGATTCTGGGTAGGATGCCAACCCTCCTGTGGTGACCAGCTATGCTGCACAGCCCCCCCTCTCAGGTGGACGCTGCACAGTGGGGTCCTCTTGGGGTATGTCCCTACCTAGCACCCTAGCGGCGGACACTGAGGCTGGCTGCCCTGTGGCACCAGCAGCCTGCTGCCATTGCCTCTCCGGCCACTGACCTGTGCCCAGAGCCTGCGCAGCTGCACCACCACCACTGCATGGCACAGCTGTGGAAGTGCACACAGCGGCACCTGAGTGGTGGCAGGCAGCTGGTCCCTCACTGACAGGTCGCTGGACACACTGCCTGTGCCTGGTATGGGTGTCTCCACCACAACATCATCCATGCTGTCCAGGATTATGGTGGGGTCATCATCGGTGTTGGACCCTGCCCCGATCTGTGTCTCCACACACAGGACGCCAAGTCTGGCATCCTGTAGAAACACATCCAGGTCCTTGTCCGATGGGCTGCCACCTGTCTGGAATCCACTGCTAGGCACACCCTCCATGGTGCTGCGGTACAAGGTGGCTGCCACCAGCTCCTCCTACGCCATGAGCTGTGGTTCATCTGCAGGCGCCCCGCTGGTAGCATTTCAGGCTGCATGGATGGCCACCACCTTCTCTTTGATCCACCTCTTGCCAGTGCCCACATTCTTGCAGCACTCCTGCACTGACTGCTGGTGGCTGCTCTACTGGTTGACGCAGTCTGTCACCTCCACCCAGGCCCCAGCCCTGGCCTGTGCTGCACCCGTGGCACCGCTCAAGAGTGGCTCCCTGTCAAAGTAGGCCTTGAAACAGGGCATCTGTCTCTGCTTTTGTGAAGTTGGGACTGTGCGTGCCGGCAGGCCCACACTCCCCAACCTCCTCAGGTTCTGACATGTAGCTTCCTGTGGTAATGGACAGCACAGTGTGTCAGTGGTTGCATCACCCAGTACCATCCTCCTTGCTGTGCCCTCTGTGCTCAGTGTGCTCCTACGGCATGCGCAACTTACCTCATAAAGATGCAGTACCGGTCCATGGCCTGTGCCATTCCGTGGCACTTTTATGGTGCATCGTGTGCAAATGGACTCTGGTACAACAGTAATGATATGCTATTGCCCCCATTGCGCCACGCATTGACTGATGAGCTCATTAGCATGTGGCGGCTGAATATCATATATTTGTGCCACGATCACTGAGAGTCAGTTGATTGCTCCAGAGCATGACGTGGTGCAATGCGCACGAATGCATGGTGCGCATTGGTGCTGTGTGCATGCTTTGTGTGGTGCACTGCTGCCTGTTGTGCACAGTGTGCTGGCTGTGCAATAGCACCCATGGCACACTCTGTGCGCCATGGGTGCTATTGTGCAGTCAGAGCCCTGTGTGTGGCCATACCCCGACCCCTGCAGTGACCTCTGACCTTAGCTGACCCTGCACACGTGGATCCATCCAGCCATGCCCATGACGTGCATCCCCACCATTGTGCAATTGGTGGGCACAGCGCATATCCCCTCTGCCCACACATCTGGTGCCTGCTGTTGCCACGTGCGGCTATGGGCACCATTTTACACCATGGCTCTCAGCAGGGACATGGCACAGTGGAGGGCTACTCGTGCTAGTAAATGGATGCAGGTGGAGCTGGCCAACCTCATGGCCTGAGTCCAGCCCCATGCACCCCAGCTGTATGGACAGGCCCCACTACAGAAGCCCCGTGTGGCTGTTTAGGATATTATAGCTGCTGCACTATTGCAGTGCACTGGGATGGTCAGAACTGGGGAACAGTGTCGACTCCGGTACGGGAACCTCCTGCAGATGGGCCCAGGTTGCCTCCAATGCCTGGAGGTGCACGTCATTTGTGGGCATGTGCCACAGCCAGGTGAGTAGGCCCAGCTTTATGTGTGCCCTGGTGCTGTACTGTGGTGTTGGGTGGGCTGCCTTGCATGTCCCTCAGGGTGGTGTGCTGTCATTGTATGCATCACGGGATGCATCACCCACCACCACTTGTATTGCCATATCAGTGTGCGGACCGTGCCAGGCAAGGGACCACACTGTGCAGGGGGGGCAGCTGATATGGCTGTGTACTGATGTGTTCCTGTCTATGTTCCATTCCCAGTCCCTGAAGATCTCCAGAGAGATGCGGTGGCCTCCGCAGCCAGTCAGCAGGCTGTAGCTGTACCCAGAGGTGGCTCTGGAGCAGCCCCAGCACCTGCAGGGCCACAGAGGGCAGGTAGGCACTGTCATGGGCCTCACACTTGTACTGGGGGCTGGCAGGGTCATGGTTTTGGGCATGGCTGCCTGTGCCATGTGCAGTGGCAGCTGTGTGTGTTGCACTGTGCTTGGTGCCTGCCACTGTGGTGCATCCATTGTACTCATGTGCCAGCTGTTGGTGGGGTGGGTATGCACCTGGCTGCCTCTGTCTATGCTGTGATACTGCATGGGCACTGTGCCATGTGACTGGCATTGTGCAGTTGGGTGGCTACTGTATGGCAGGTACCACTTTTGTGCACTGTTGTGATGTGCCATGTTGCTGGCAGACATAGGCCCATCCCCCTGTGGGTGGCCTGTTCAGGCCCTCTGGGGGTGTGTGTTCCTGCTGCCCTATGTCTGCAGTGGTTGGGCATGGTTCTGTGGGAAACTGCACTGATTGCCTGTCCTGTCCCTTCTCCTAGGTGTCTGGAGGTGGAAGAAGATGCACCTGTATTGTAGGCTGTTGTCGCAGATCATACTGATCATGTCGACCACGATGGAGGCAGTGCTCCAGCTACACTGGTGGGTGTGTGGGGGTGGACACCATGGATGATGTAGGGCAGCATGGCGTGGCCACCGCTGAAGTGTACCCCACTGTCCCGTTTTCCCTGCTGTACCTCCCCCACCAGTCCCCCTTACCACTGTAGAGTCCCTGTTCCCTGTCCCCATCCCTCACATTCCTATGCCTTCCCTCCCCCGTTGTTCTGTGCATAGTTGTCTGTTCTCTTCTTTAACACATTATTTTGACCTACCTGCCTGTGTCAGTGTCTGCTTTGCAGGTGGTATGTGGTGCCATGCTGCAGTGGCCCAGTGCTTGTCTGTGTGGTGTGCATGTGTCAGGGTGCCTGTTGTGCTGCTGTGGTTCCCTGCTGTGTGCTGTGGTGTGTCCCACTGTGGTGATGTCCCTCCCCTTGGTCAGTGGGCGTGTCATGGGGTGCCCATGTGTGGGCTGTCAGGGGTGTATTGTGGGTGTGCGTGTGTTTGGCTGTGTGGTCCTGGGTGTGTCCTGCTCTGGTATGGCTGTGTTGGGGGGTCATGGCATGCAGCCTGTGGGGGTCCCCTTGGTGGACCTCAGTTGGCCATTGGCATCTCCTGTTGCCTCACTATGGTGCCACTGTTGTGTTCTGTGGTGGGGGAGTGGGTGCCTGTACATACCCTGCTGTGCCCTGCTGGTGGTGGCCTACTGTGGCCTGTCACTGTGCCACCCTGGTTCTGTCCCTGGTCACTTCTTTGTGCCATGCCCCCCCTGTCGCTCTGCTGCTGTGGTGCAAGTGTGTGTGTGTGTGTGCACCATGGCACATCTCTACTTGCGACTTGGTGCACCCTTCCTTGCATCATGGTGCATTCCCAGTTGTACCATTGCGCAACTGTGCCATATTTAGCCAGGTTGCACTGGCGCACTACGGCATGCGCAGTCTCTGAATAGCGCTCCTGTTGTGCCAGTGTGCATTGGATTTGTGCTGCACTGGACTTGCGCTGGGCTCTGGCACATTTCTGAATATCTGGGCCTGTAAGTATAATTACAATGAAAAACTTGCAGTGAGACATCTAGTCTTCTACTGTAAATAGCTAGAATATAAAAATTAATACAGTATTGGGTGGATATATTACATTAAACAGTGGTAGGGAACAGCAAAACAGGGATCTAGAGTATCTGTTATTCAGTAAAAACAAGAAATACTGTACATTAATGCTATGGCTAGCATATCATATAAAACTTTAATGAAATTGTAATAACTGGATAGTCAATTTCTGAATACTTAATCACTAGACAACTTTATTAGGCTTAATGTTTACTTTGGCTGAATGAAATAATATGCCATTTTTACACAAGATATTTTTATTGGACAGGATTAATTGTAATTGCTGAATCACTTCTAAAACATGTGTTGTATTCACTACTGTTTGTATTGTACCATCTGCTGACACGAAACCTTTGTAAAAGAACCTCTGGTTCAAAGGTATTTGTAATCCTAGTAATAAATAAATAAATAAATAAAAAATAAAATAAATAAGATTGGGTAAATGTATGTCTGTTTTCTTAGATGCTTTTAAAATAGTATGTTGTAATTGTATAATTTATGCATACATGATTTAATAAAACTTGAACAAAAAAAAAAATGTTGCTAATGGCTCTTTACCAGAACCACTGCTGAGCACTATAGGGCAGTGAGGTGGTGAAATAAAGTATTTATGGATTTCAATGATAGTACACAAAGTAGCTCTAATAGGATAGTACGATAGTACACTTTCAGAAATTCCTATACCTTAGATAAAATGATGCCTTCCTGAACTGCAGAATTCAACAATTCATTTATCTCACGTTTAAACAGAAGCATGGGATCACATGTCAAAGGCATGTAAAAATGTATGCCTGACAACTGTTTCCCTGACTCCCCAATATACTGGTAAGTGTCCATCACAACTACTGAACCACCTTCATTGGCTGGCTTGATCATTATTTCTGCATTGCCTCATAAGCATCATGTAGCATGATATTCTTGAGATGAACAGTTTATATACTGTGGTGGGGATTTATCCTGGAAAAGATCTTTAGGTTGTTCACAAATATTTGGAAGACTGACACAGTATTGTTGGGTGATGGGCAAAATGTAGATTTTTTTTGTTAAAAGATTTCAGTCCTATGTTGTTGTTGCCTTCAGAGATTTTAACTGATGGCACACCATTGTCTAACACTAAACTGTTATTATCCATAGGAATCCCTATGTTATCTTGGGGGGTGGGGATCTTTAACAATCTTGTAAACTGTTGAAGGTCCACAACAGTCTCAAAGGGGGTTATCTGTGTAGTGAGGATAAACATAGGACTGAAAGTTCTTCCACCAACAATTGATTTTTGGAGATGTACAGCAAATCACATTTATGGTATTTTCTGTTCTTTCACATGCCCTTTCGTTGCTATTGTTGTCCGCTCCTGTATGGTTGTGGCCTGTAACTTTTAACTGTAGCCCCTCTGCACGAATCTCCTTTGGTTTGAAACCTGGTAATTCAGGGGCTCCATTGTAGGAGGGTTGAAACCAGCAGGAAGGGGAAGCTGTATTCTAAAAAAGCAGTCAAAAGCAGTCAAGTCTGTACTTTCTGTTTTGGAGCCACTTGTATTGATCTGTTGATACTGTATATGTAAATGTATAATAAAAACAATTAAATAAGTTAGTGTGTCCTAGCAGTTATCTTTAAATTACTGCAACCAATAATCTGCATTAATTAATATGGCATGATTTGTAATGCTGAAAGATATATGAGTATTTTGGGAATTCATAGTTCTATGGAGTGAATGATCTTGAGTGGCTCCGCATTGTTTGTATTTAATAAATGAATTATCTTTGTTTGTATTTAATAAATGAATTATCATATTGTACCAGCATATGGTTTGTGATTGATGGTGAAGTGCATTGTGCCCACTTTTTTGTTTGTCATCAAGTAAAACAACTAGAGCTGGTCCAGTGATGCTGAGGGCTGAGGCATCCGCCTTACCTAGCGCCACACTGGCAACCCGGGTTTGGGAGCAAGCTTAGGGTGTTGGGGGTTGGACAAGGAGGAGAGAATTGAGCATCTGGAGGACTGCTTTCAACTCATGGGAGGGAGGAGCATGGATCCATCGCATCTAGCGGCTCCCAGTGGGGACTGGGAGTGCTGCAGTTAGGGACAGCTAGCTGGGATGAAGGCGTCGGCAGATGCCCTGTGGGCGGGTGTGGCATGCGCTGGACATTATTGCACATCCTCACCTCTGGGGGGGACAAGCAAAGAAAATCCCCGGCACTTGGGAGGACAGTGGCGAGCCTTCCGATGGCTCCACACCTAATGTCGGACTCGGTCTGATCAGATACCCAATATCCTCCACCTCTCCCAGCCTGAAAACTAGATTGATGGAGTGTCAAGGTAGGTGGTGGTGACCACACCTTGAGGGATACAAGCCCGGGGGGGGTTAATGTCAGATACTGGGAGTAGAAGAGGAGCTCCAAAGATGGACTCGACACAGTGGGGGGGTCTCAGGCTGGGAGGGAATCAGCCGACTAGGAATGGCTACACCTGAGGAGGTCTCAGGTACCAGTGAAAGGAGGGAAAAAGAATAAAAAAAAAAGTGGAACAACTAGATATTTAAAGCTGGACATTTTTGCTAAGGGGACACCATTAGAGCTAAGCACTTCAAAGAGGGAGCATGGTTTTTTGACTGCAAAGCTTGGGTTTAGAAGAGCATGTTGGCATTTAGTGGTAGCATATTACTGAGTAGTCATTTTTAAAATGAAACAAAATCATTTTTCATAGTTTAGGAGATGTCTGAAAGACTTTGAGCTAAAGTAAATGATCATGTCATCAACATAAATGAGTTAATTTATTAGCCGTAACTCTTCTAAAGCATTAATTGTTAATCATTGCATTGACAAATGGGACTGTCTCTGATCTCGCTGATTCTATGTACTGTAGTGATAGGTTATGATATGTACCTTGTTTTTCCCACACTGTTCATCCCTTTTCTGCTTACATCATTGCACTCATTTTATACATTCTGATTACTATTTATGAGTATATGTATTAGCCACTATATCTTATGATGAAATTCCCTTTTGATTTTTTGCAATGTAGTTCAGTTGACTTTAAACTATTGTACTGTCATCTGTTTTCCCAGGACCACCTTGTAAATGAGCTTTGCTCAATGGAGCTTTTTTCCTTATAAAATAAATAATTACAAATGTAGTAGGGAGTTGCTAATCTGGCATATTTTAATAGTATCATTGCTTGATAGGGAAAATAAGAGGATGCCCAAAATCGACCCATGAATAACCTCATGCACAACTTGTAAGGGACTATAGAGTGCATTACCTGGGATCTTCTTGAATGGCAGCTTCTGAACCATGAGGCAGTTACCCCAAGATCAAACATGTATCTAATAGATAAAACACAATGGATTATAATTATAAAGATTAATAGAAATGTATTTGTTTGGTCTGAATGTAAACTAAAAATCTAAGTTTAAAAAGGTTTTTTAAACAATGAAAACATATATATTTATATCCTTTTTATATGTTGAAAGATTTATCAATATACCTTTTAGCCTATAAACACAAGTATATTTGCCATCCTGGTGGTGCTGAGGGTTGAGGTGCTGGAAACCACACCTCACACCATGCCGGTGACCCAGGTTTGGAAGGGTCATTGGGGGTCGGCAGGGGAGGAGCAGGATTGAGCATCTGTAGGATGGCAGTCCTATCCTGGGGAGGGTGGGTGGTGCATGCCGCAGTTCTAGCAGCTCTTGGTGGAGACAGAGAGCATCGTAACTAGTGGCAGGATGTACT
This sequence comes from Neoceratodus forsteri, assembly GCA_016271365.2. NCBI lineage: Eukaryota > Metazoa > Chordata > Ceratodontiformes > Ceratodontidae > Neoceratodus > Neoceratodus forsteri. The sequence goes on from CM057458.1 coordinate 200,125,400, forward strand.
TGGGGAAGGGGGGTGTCGGCGGACATCCTGTGCAGGGGTGTGGGAGCATGCCCATCACACTCTGGACGTCATTGCACATCCATGCCCCAGGAACACCAGAACACGGAAAATGCCCTGGCACCTGGGAGGGCGATGGTGACTCCATTGGATGGCCCTTACGATCAACAGCGAGTTGCTCCAAGCCAGTGACCAGCTCTCCTCCTCACTGTGACCACCCTATCTAGATTCTAGATAGAGTGCCAGAGGAGTAGGTGGTCCCACCTTGGGGGGCTCAGAGCCGGGGAGTTGGGGAGGGTTGGTAGCTATGGAGGAGGGATCCCAGAAATGGAGAATTGGCCTGGAGAGAACCTCAGGCATAGCGGGAACTGGTCGGGCCAAGTGACCACACCTGAGAGAGACTTAAGGGCTTAAGGGCCAGTGTGGAAGGAGCATAAAGAGAACTGAAGAAAAACAAAACACAAGTATATTAAGAGCTCTGAGCTACATAAACACATAGACAGATAAAAGCAGCAGTGCAATGAAAAATTATTTTCCAAAAAAAGCTATTTTCAGCCACAATTAATAAAAATATTAGCATACCTGTCAAATCTATTTTTTGAGGTACTTCCTATGTTACCCACCATGAGTTCTTTTTATTTTCTTGATCCTAACACTTACTGGGTCTTTAATGCTATTTCTGAACAAAATGCGGCAGCCAACCTTTTTTTTTTTCTTGAGAAAAAAACTAAATTAATGCATTTATAAAATACTCATAGGTTGGTGGAACTAGAAACACTTACCATCAAATAAAACTGAAAGATGGATGGAATCTTTTATAGTGAAAAAATGGTTGCATCCTTATTTTTTGCCCAATTCTGTTGCACTGCTGCTTTAAGAACAGAAAAAGATTATGGGCTGGATTTTCAAAGCTCCATGATTGCCTCAAGCCCTGCATGTACAACAGATATGGTGCATGCGGCTTGTGGCAATCTAATGGTATTTTCCATCCCGCACAGCAACTGACACTGGTTAGACCATGTTTTTAGAAGATGAAGATAGAGGGGGGATGGCCCAGGGGCAATGTGAGGAAGTATTTTTTCACAGAGAGGGTGGTGGACACATGGAACAGCCTTCCTGAGGAGGTTGTGGGGTCTAAAACTGTGGGAGAATTCAAGAATGCATGGGACAGACATAAGGCAATTTTTGTGTGGGAGGTAGGAAGGAATAGGCTGTTGGTTAAATAGGATCTGCAGCTTATCCTCTAGGTAGGGAAATAGGCAGACTAGGTGGGCCAAGCAGTCCTTATCTGCCATCAAAGTCTATGTTTCTATGTTTCTATGTTTGTGGTCCAGCTTGCGTCAATCGTGGGGACCATTTTTATGGTGCCTGCATCAGAAGTTTGGCACAAGCTGCCATAAATCAGAAAAACTGTCACAACTGTGTCCAACCTTGGAAAATTGGGCACAACTGTGGCAAATGGCATTGGAGTAGCAGTGATTTCAAAGTGGTGTGGCACAGGGCTTGATGCAAGTTCTGTGCCACCCTCAGAAAATCCGGCCCCTTATTTATTCTTCAGATCTGCGTTGTCATTCTTATATCTGTCTACTCTGCCCTATCACAACTCCACCATCCCTGCCTTTCTTTTATTCTAAATTCACCCCATGAAAATTACGTATTGGGTTTTTGTAACCCATGATAGTTACAGAATTAATCACATTACTGAGTTGACTTTTCCACCAATCCCCCACCTGCCTCATGAGGAAACGCTTTCTGAAGTTCTTCCTGAATTTGTCCATTTCCAATGTAAAACTATACACCCTGGTGTTGTGCTGCTCCTTAACCTTAATAACTTTGTGAAGGCCTCCCTACTCTGACTTTGCATGTATTTGTAAATTTCTATCATATTCCCCCTTCCCTCCTGTCCTCCAGAAATAGTGGGCTGGATTTTCCAATGGTCATTTGCAATTTGCAGCACCATTTCTATTTTATTTATTTACTGAAAAAGTTTTACAGGGAAAGAGCTGATGAGCCATAATAGCTCATTTCTGTGCTGGGACACTGGCGCAGGAGTAGCGCTACTGCTTGCAGCACCAATGACCTGACTTTGGAAACAAGCTCAGGACGTCGGAGGGTCAGCCAGGAGGAGGACGATTGAGCATCCAACAGATTGCTCTCCTTCTTCAGGGACGGGTGGCATTGCACCCAGAGCTAGACTTTCCCTAGCAGAAGTTGGGGGACAGTGCCCCAGGACTGCACTTCAGAGGCTGAGTAACGACAGGCATCCGGTGAGCCACACATGGGAGCATGCATGGCACTACCACTGATGCCACTGCACACACACTCCTCTGCATCAGTGGGGGGCGGGGCAAGAAATGGCAGGAAAAAGACATCCTGGATGGCAGGATGATTACAATCCCTCACAGGCCCCACACCCAGTGACTCAGACATAGCCCCTCTGGATTCTTCACCTGGTGGATTCGAGACTGCTCCCTCCACCCTGCCACAGAGCATAAGCCGTGGAGGAGTGGGGCACAGTTAGTCCTGGGGGGTGTCCGGGAGATGGGGCTGGGGGGCCCAGTGAGTAGAGGGTCATACCAGTGGGGATAATCAAGATCCACTAAAATAAAATTGCTGATTTCCAGAGGCATTCTGGAGGAAGGGAGTAATTGGGAAACAATACAGCAAAAAAAAAAAAAAATACAGAAATTGTATACAGAGTATACCTACATGTTTAAAGAGCAACTCTGAACTGCTGCATGTATTAACATCAATATAACATTTGAGCTATAACAATTTACTAGAGAATACGTTTTTTTTTTAATTTTCAGATTTCCTTTCCAGGGTTTATAACACATTTTCATAGCCTATCCAAAAAGCCTGTATGAAAAACATTGGTGAATACCCTACTAACTTCATAGTGTCTTTGTTTATCATATCATAATGGTCACCATGGCAACAGACTGTGATGTCAAAACAGCAATTGTGAGGTCAGTTGGAAACAGTCAGATGCTTCTTGAAAGACACAGTGAAATATGTGCTACATTATCTGACATATTTAGTAGATCCAGAACAAAAGACAGTAAAAGAAAACTACAAGACACTAAAGTTAAATACAATTGTTGGAAATAGAATCATAGAAACACAGAAGTTGATGGCAGAAGGAGATCGCTAGGTCAATCTAGTCTGCCCATCTATTTTGACACTCTAGTTGCCCTTTGTAGTTAGGGCTCCCTTGTGTCTATCCCATGTATTCTTGAATCCCCCCACAGTGTTGACCCCCACAACCTCTTGGGACAGGCTGTTCCAGGCATCCACCACTCTTTCTGTGAAGAAAAACTTCTTGGTGTTGGTAGAGAACCTCCCTCCTTGCAGCCTGAGGTCATGTCCACTGGTCCTAGAGCCCTTCTTGAAGTGAAAAAGTTCCTGTGCCTGTACCTTGTTAATGGCTTTTATGTACTTGAATGTTTCTATCACGTCCCCTCTCTCTCTTCTCTGCTCCAGGGAGTACATATTCAGTTCCCTAAGTCTTTCCTCGTAGGACATGTACTGCAGACCCTGAATCATTTTTGCTGCTTTTCTCTGTACTGTCCTTCCTGAGGTGAGGCCTCCAGAATTGGACTCCATATTCTAGGTGAGGCCTGACCAGCGATCTATACAGTGGTAGTACCACCTCTCTCCTCCTGCTCATGATTCCCCTCCCAATGCAGCCCAGCCTTCTGTTGGCCTTCAGTGTTGCCTTCTTACTTTGCTTACTAACCTTCAAGTCATCTGAGATTATGATTCCCAGATTCCCAGATCTAATTCCTGGTTTGAGGCCACCAGTCTTTCACCTTCTAGGTAATAATCCTTTCTTGGATTTTTCTTTCCTATGTTCATGACCTTGCACGATTTGGCGTTAAATCTCAGCTGCCACACTCCAGACCATTTGTCTAGTTTCCTGAGGTCAGCTTCCATCTTGCTCACTCCTTCTGAGGTGTTCACCCTGTTACAAATCTTGGTGTCGTCTGCGAACAGACACACCTTCCCTTCCACTCTGTCAGCGATGTCTGCTATAAAAACACTGAAGAGCAGAGGCCCCAGCACTGAGCTCTGGAGCACCCCGCTGGTCATCCTGCCTTCGTCGATTGCATTCCATTAACCTGTACCCTCTGGGTTCTGCCTTGCAACCAGTTTTGTACCCATCTGACTACTTCTGGACCAGCTCCTGTGTGGTCAAGCTTCTTTACCAGCCTTCTATGTGGAACCGAGTCGAAGGCCTTACTAAAGTCTAGGTAGACCAAATCTACTGCCCCACTGTCATCCACTATTTTTGTAGCGTAGTCAAAAAACTTGAGCAGATTTGTCTGGCATGACCTACCTGCTGTGAAACCATGCTATTTAGGGTCTTGTTGGCCATTAGTTTCTAGAAATGCTATGATCCACTGTTTCAGTAGTGTCTCCATTATTTATTTATTTTATTTAGTTTTTGTTGACCGGGTAAGTACACTAGACAAATCCTGCCTATTTTCAGGCATGACCCATGGGCGGGGTGGTGGGGGGGATACAGATGAATGCCAACTGACCTTGAACCAGATTAAGCTGCTGGTGATATTTTTAGTGAAATGAGGGAAATTTGGCCAGGACACTGGGGAAATTCCCCTACTCTTTTCGATAAGTGCCATGGGATCTTTAACATCCACCTGAACTACAACCAATCCAGGCAGATGGGACCTCGGTTTAACGTCTCATCCAAAAGACGGCACCTCAGAAGTGCAGCACCCCTCTCATGCTGCACTACAGTGTCAGTACTGGGATATTAACCCAAGTGCCAGATGTGGGAACTGAACCCACAGCCCTCTGATCTCCTGGCATCAGAGGCGAGTGTGCTACCTACTGAGCCACTGACACTGTTACATTAGTTTCCGTACCATAGACGTGAGGCTCACCGGTCTGTAATTACTAGCCTCTTCACAATGCTTGATTTGTGAAGTGGAACCACTATTGCCTTTTTCCAGTCTCCAGGTACCACACCGCTCTTCAAGGATTTCGTGAATAGACATGCCAGAGGGGCTGCTAATTCTTCCCCTAGTTCCTGAAGGATTCTGGGGTGCATCTCATCTAGTCCCATGGCTTTGTCTGCTTTTAGTTTATTTAGCACCTCCCATACTTCGACTTCTGTAAAATGACTCGTATCTACCCCTGGTCCTGGGGTGTTGTGTTTTTTCAGGGCTGGGCCATCCCCTGGGTCTTCTTTGGTAAACACCGAGCAGAAGTATTTGCTTGAGGATTGCGGCTTTCTCTGGGTCATGTTTGGTGCATTTTTCTTCTTCAGTAGCAATCTTTACTATCCCCCTTTTTGCCTTCCTACATTCCCTAATGTATCTAAAAAATTATTTGTCTCTTCTCTCTGCCCCTTCTGCTATCTTTTCCTCTGTCCGGGCTTTTGCTTTTCTTATTTGTTTGTTAGACTCTCTCATTTTTTCCTTGTATGACTCAATCTTTCTCAGTTTTGGTTTCCTGGTATATGATGTAAGCCTTCTTTTTTTCTTTGACTGTGGTAGCCACTTCCTTGGAAAGCCATAGAGGATTTCTTTTTCTGTTTGCTTTGCTGACCCATCTGGCACATTGATCTGTGGCAGTCTTTATTGCTCTCTTGAGTCTCCCCGATATGACCTCCACCTCTTCAACCTCTATTTCCATTAACTGGATACTTTTATTGTTCCTCATTTTTTGGAAGTCAGCCTTTCTGAAATCTAGCACCTTTATCTTTGAGTGGCTGGTGTCCTGTGTTATGTTTACCTTAAAGCTTACCGTGCAATGGACGCTGTTGCCCATGTGGCATCCCACTTCGATGTTCTTAATCCTTTCCAAGTTTGTGAGGACAAGATTGAGAATGGCATTGCCCCTTGTTGGTGTTTTAACAAGTTGGCACAGTCCTGCACCTTGTAGTGACAATACGAAGTCCCTACTTTTTCTTGTTGCTGCCGTTAGTGTGCTCCAGGTAATATCTGGTAGGTTGAAGTCCCCCACAAGTATTACTTCACCTTTATCAGACATTTTGTGGATTTCCTCTAGTAGGTCTTTGTCTCCTTTATCTCCTTGATCTAATAGTTGTAAGCTTTTTATTTTAATAGAAAGCTGCTCTTTAAAACAGTCATAGGTATGGCATCATAGTTAAATAGAAAAACATAGAAACATGGGAATGCAGAAGTTGTCAGCAGATAATGGTAGTTTACTCACCTGGTAAAGGTGATTGTGGGAGAACATCTCTGAGGCACTCCAAGCTCTACTCACTGGGTCTCCAAGCCATGTGGTAGGCTTCGATGCACATGTGACTTCTAAAGAAGTCCAGCCCCTACTAGACCCCTGCTCCATCCCTGCTTGGTCAGTTAGACCTCTTACATAGCTGTACCTGCATACTAGGGATAAATATATATATATTAGGCTATCATGGCTATTGAGGTTACATATGACACACTCTGTTGTCATGCAAGTGTTTCCATTTTAATTCATATTGAGTACATTCTAATGTAAACCGTCCTTTATGACATGCCGGTATAAAACCAAGAAGCGTTTCATCTACACTTCGGTGTCATTCAGTGCCAGGGTCACGAACTGTTTTCCACTCAGGAGGGACGTGGAGTGCCTCAGAGATGTTCTCCCACAATCACCTTTACCAGGTGAGTAAACTACCATTGCGGGGAGAAATCTCTGAGGCATTCCAAACCTTACTCATTGGGTCTGTAAAAAGCAGTACATAGTCCCTGGCAGGGTGGGGGAGATAGTTCATGAGAGACTGATTGGCTTAATGCTATTCTTAGCACAGCTGTGCTGAAAATTGCCCTTGCGGCCAATAATGAGTTCAGTCTGTAAGGTCTTATGAAAGTGTGCATTGACACCTAAGTTGCGGCTGCACAAATCTCATCTGTGGTCGCTAGATTGTGTTCTGCCCATGATGTAGCCACTGCCCTGGTGGAGTGGGGTCTTATACCACTAGGGGGCACCAAGTCTTTGATTTTGTACATTGAAATAAATGCTTCCTTCAGCCATGTTGCAATTGTAGATTTAGAAGCAAGGTTCTCTTTTCTTTTCCATTGTATAGGATGAATAGTTGGTCCGTCTTTCGGAAGTCCTTCATTCTAGTCAGATAGGTCATTGAAAGTCTCTTCATACCCAAAGCCTGAAGCTCTGGTTGTCATTAGGTGTTTTCCTCTGGCAGCTCATTTGGAAGATCTATGGTCTGGGACTTGTGAAATTCTGAGTTGATCTTGGCTGTAAATGAAGGAACTGTCCTGGTGAAACACTAGGAGTGGCTCATTGCAGGCAATGGCCTGCAGCTCGCATGTCTGTATAGCTGAGCATATTGCTACTAACAATGCTGTCTTAAGTGTTATCCATTTTAGGTTGATTTCCCCTATAGGTTCAAATGGGTGCAATGTTAGTGCCTGGAGTACCAGCACTGTCCTATGGCACCATGGTTGATTTGGGCTGTGGCTTTATGATGTTGGCTGCTTTGAGGAACCTGATTACATCTGGCTGGAAACCTGGGGCTGTGCTACCTATCTGACCCCTGGTGGCCCCAGTCACTACCACCTGTACTGTCAGTAATGAGAGAAAAAGTCCCTTTTCTGGTCCTTCCTGGAGGAAAAATAGGATAGTTGCTATGGAGGCTTCCTCTGGGAAGATTTGTCTCTGCATGCACCAACCGATGAATATGCCCCACTGCCTGTTACATGTGGCCGTGGTCGAGGAACATCTGGATGTGGTCATAGAAACATAGAATTTGATGGCAGATAAGGACCGCTTGGCCCACCCAGTCTGCCCATTTCCCTACCTAATGGATAAGATGCAGATCCTAGTTAACCAGCAGCCTACTTCTTCCTACCCCCACCCCCTAGAATTGCCTTATGACTGTCCCATGCATGCATGAATTCCACCACTGTTTTTGACTCCACAACCTCCTCAGGAAGGCCGTTCCATGCATCCACAACCCTCTCTGTGAAAAAATACTTCCTTAAATTACCTCTGAGCTGCCACCCCTCTATCTTCAAATTGTGCCCCCTTGTTCTTGCACACCTCTTTTTTTGAAAGATGCTGCCCTCTCGGACTTTGTTGATTCCCTTGAGGTACTTGAAAGTTTCTATCATGTCCCCCTCCTCCTTTCCTCAAGGCTATACATATTAATCTCCTTATGTCTCTCTTCATATGCCTTCCGGTGCAGACCCTGCACCATTTTAGTTGCCTCCTCTGGACAGCTTCCATCCTGTCTATGTCTTCTGGAGATTGGGTCTCTAGAACTGCATGCAGTACTCCAGATGGGGTCTCACCAGTGTCTGTACAGAGGGATAATAACTTCTGTTTTCTACTGGTGATGCCTCTCCCATGCATCCCAGTATCCCCCAGCCCTCCTTGCTGCCTCTCTCACATTGCTTGCCCACCTTTAGGTCATCTGATATGACTACCCCAGGTCCCTTTCCATTTTTGTTGTTGTTAGTATCTCACCCCTACTGTGTACTCTTCCCTGGGTTTTGTTTCCAGGTGCATTACCTTGCATTCTTAGCACTGAATCTAAGCTGCCATACATTTGACCATTCCTCTAACCTTGCAAGTCCCTTCTCATCCTTTTCCACCCACCTTGTGCATCAACTCTGTTGCAGATCTTTGTGTCATCTGCAAAGAGACATACTTTTCCTTCCAGTCCCTCTGCAATGTTGCTTATAAAGATATTGAAGAGGACCGGTCCTAATACTGAACTCTGCTACCCTACTAGTAACCCCCTTTCTTTCAGAGTGGACTCTATTTACTATTACTCTCTGTGTCCTATTCTCCAGCCAATTCTACCCAGGCTGTCATCTTGGGACCCACTCCCAGGCTGGCTAATTGTATATTAATCTTTTGTGGGACTGTGTCAAATGCCTTGCTAAAGTCTAGGTAGGCCATGTCCACAGCCCTCCCTGATCTACTAATTTGGTCACCCAGTCAAAGAAATCTATCAGATTTGTCTGGCATGACCTTCCCACTGTGAATCCATGCTGCCTTGGGTCCTTGCCCTCTGGCCTCTAGATACTTGACAATTCTTTCCTTCAGAAGTGATTCCATCATTTTCCCTATCACTGAGGTTAAACTAACAGGTCTGTAGTTTCCTGCTTCTGCCTTGCTCCCACTTTTGTGAAGGGGAATCACATCTGCCTCCTCCAGTCCTTGGGTACCACCCCATCCTCCCATGATTTGTTAAAGAAGGTAGTCAGTGGTGTCACTAGTTCTACCCTTAGTTTTTTTAGAATTCTGGGATGAATCCCATCAGGCCCCATTGCTTTGTCCACCTTCAGTTTTAAGAGTTCTTTCAGAACCCTTTCTTCTGTCAATGGGCTGGTATCAACTTCTGTATCCAGAGTGTTTCTACTGTTTGTTTTAGGTACCTCCCCCTCTTCATTTGTAAATACTGAGCAAAAATATTTGTTTAGCATCTCTGCCTTTTCACAGTCACCCTCTGCCCACCCTCCCTCCCTTTATTAAGCCTCATTATCCCTCCCTTAGACTTCCTTCACTCCTTGATGTACCTATAAAAGGTTTTATACCCCTTCTTAACTGAGTTGGCTATCTTTTCCTCGGTTTGGGCCTTTGCTGTTCTGACTGCCTTCCCAGCTTCCTTTTGCTTTAACTGATACAATTCTCTGTCCTGCTCCTTCTGTGATTCCTTGTACTTCCTGAATGCTTTCTTTTTCTTTTGAACCTTCACTGCCACTTCCTTTGAGAACCATAGTGGTTTCTTACATTGTTTTGCTTTGTTTATTTGCTTCACACAAAGGCTTGTTACCTCTGTGATGGCAGTTTTTATTATTCCCCATTGTTCTTCCACCCCTCCTTCCTGCCCATTTGCTAGTGCATTCCTTAGGCACTCACCCATTTTGGCAAAGTCAGCCCTCCTAAAGTCCAGTACTTTTGCCTTTGTATGGCTTGACTCTATTGCTGTGTTTATTGTGAACCATACTGTTCAATGGTCGCTAGTTCCCAGATTGCTACCCACTTCTACATCTGTGATCCTCTCTCCATCTCCATTTGAGAGAACCAGGCTAAGATTGCTCCTCTTGAGTGGGCTCCAATACTAGTTGTCTAAGGCATGCCCCTGTCGGGCATCTAGAATAACCCCACTCTTCGAAGTGGCTGCTGCAACTGCACTCCAGTTAACATCTGGCATATTCAGATCACCCATCAGCAATATCTCCCCTTTTTCTGCCATTCTAAGTATACTTTCTATCATTTCCTTGTCCATTTCCTCCCCCTGAGAAGGGGGTCTGTATACAACCCCTGTGTGGATTGTGGTGCCATTGCCTGTCTCCAAATTTACCCACAGTGCTTCTTCTCCTCCCTGTTTACCCATTTGTTCTGTTGCTTTGATTCCTTCCCTTATGTAAAGAGCTACTCCTCCTCCTCTTTTACCCTCCCTGTCCCTCCTGTAGATAGTGTATCCTGGTGTGTTTACGTCCCAGTCAAGGTTTTGTGTGTACCATGCTTCTGTGACTGCCACAATATCCAGATGTTCCTCCTCCATCAAGGCCACTAATTCAGGAAGCTTGTTACCCAGACTACGGGCATTCGTACTCATTGCTCTCCATTTTTTAATGGCTTTACCTTCTGTTGCAGCATCCCCCACTGACCATTCTACCTCGGTCTTTTTCTCATTTAGTACCCTGTTTTGTAGGGGGAGGCTGGGATTTTCCTGGTGCTTATCAGTGCCTCCCCCCTTGACTAGTTTAAAAGCTTGCCAATGAAGCATTTAAACCGATTGCTCAAAAGATTTGTTCCCTTCCTGGACAGATGCAGACCATTCTGCTAGTATAGGCTGGTGTCCATCCAGGTGGAACCCCAGTCCCCAATGAAGCCAAACCCCTGTGCTCCATACCATTTTTTCAACCATTCATTAAACTGCATGGTGCATCTTAAAGAACGATATTTAATGGAAAAAAGGCACAATTTTTTTAATCTATTCTCATATGATAATGTTTTCAAATTGGAAATATGTCTAGTAAATCTCTGTTGAACTTTTTCTACCGACAGCTTATCCTGAACTAATGTTGGAGCACAAAAGGATGAGCAGTAGTCAAGATGAGATCTGACTATGCTAAAATAAATGGGTATTAGCTCTTCAGGCTCCTGAGATTTGATATTTGTCAATATGCAATTTATTAGTCTATGACATTTTTTAACCGTTTTGTTTGTATGCTCAGAAAATTTCAAGTTGTTTGTAATGTGTACTCCCAGATCCTCCTCAGAGGTAACCGTACTTAGCAAAGTAATATCCACAAAGTAGTTTACAAGCCTACTGTTTTTGCCAAAATGCATCACTTTGCATTTAGAAATGTTAAAGGTTAATTTTTTTTCATTTGCCCAGATTGATAAATTATTCAAATTAACCTGTAGCATATGGGCAGTAGTAGAGTCATTGACTCTACACCCTAATTTGGCATCATCAGCATATTTATTTAACCACACTGCATTTGTGGTATTCATGCTAGAGATGAGAATATTAAACAAAATTGGGCCTAGCACTGAACCCTGAGGCACGCCACTAGTGACCCTACTCCAGATGGACTTATATCCCCTGATGCTGACTTGTTGTTTTCTATTGGTTAACCATGATGAGATCCACCTAATGATATACTTGTGAAGCCTTATAGTCTTAAGATAAGTTGATCAAGATTTTGTGAGATACTGAGTGGTTGATTTTAGATCTGATTGATTCAGACTATAAGGCATACACTCAGAGGTCCCTGGAACACAGTGACACACACTCTGGGTACCCAGTTGGAGCTACAGGCTAGCCTGAAGCATTGCCCGGGGTAGGCCGGTGTTGCAGCTGTTTCAGGGGCCCTTTGGAAGGAAGAAAACACAACATGCACTTTAATCCTTAATTTGTAATCTGGAGCTAGATGGCTCAGTCCTAAATGATTAGCAACAACAATTAAATCAGTTGACACACTTTGATTTGAGCTTTTTTTCAGGGAGCTACCCTGGTGTTTACTCACACTACCCAGTACAGGATGCAGAATGGATGAAATGGAGACCTCAGGATAAAGATCTGGCATGCCAGAAGAAGTAGGGCCCACACGATGCACCGTGGTGTCTTCCTGTTCGTTGGTTTGAGCAGGGAGCTGAATCCCCCAGGCGGGTCTCTCATTGGGTATTTCTCTGCTGTGTGAGCAGCAATCTAGGCCATGTTGGCAAGGCCCAGACTAGGAGAACAAGTCAGATACAGTCTGGTAAATGTACTGGATGTATCCTCCAGCTAGCATGATGCACTCAGTGAGGTGGGGAACCAAATTGCAACCCACACTCCACATTCAGCACACTTATTGTAAAGGCAAGTAAATACCACAAGTCGGATGACAGTCCCGTTGCTATTGACAGTGTCTCTATGCAAAACCATATGCTCTGCGGTAGTCTCAAGTCCTGACAGGCTGATTGCATGCAGGCAAATCTTCGGTCCACACCAGGCAAAATTCACATTGTCACAATTCAGGATTCCGGTCACAATTAAGGTACTTTTGGATAAAGTCTGAGATATTTAAGGCAGACTTCTTCACTGGGGAAAATGGTGGCAGGCAGGCAAGATGCAACCTTCCCGCCAATTTCCCGTGCTATTACCTGGAGCAGCTGCTCGAGTCTCTCTAGCCGTTCACTCTCTCAACTCCAATCTCACACTGACTCACTGCTGCAGGCAGCTTGGGACTTTCTCAGTGATCCAAAAGGTTTGATTCATTGATCCATCTGTCTGTCACAGCTAGGGCTCCCCCTCCAGGTCCATTTAGGTGCCAAAGGGTAAAAATTACAATTCCTACAGAAATTCACTCCCACAAGACCCCTGGGGAGCTCCATTTTAGAGTCCGCAAAGGTACTGATTGGTCCCAACTGGCAGTCCAGAACCAAGATGGTGGGGTAACCCGTGAGGTGGGCACATGAGGGAGGGCTCCATCCATAATGGTGACTCCTTCCCGGCGCAATTCCTCAAGGTGATGGGAGGGTAGGGCGACTGGTTGAGGGGGTAGGCAAACTGGGCAACAGGATGTGGGTATGTGTATGCGTGCATGGAGAGGGGAGCGAGCACGGCGAACATGGGCTGGGAAGGGTGGAGGTGCTGTAGGGGCTGGCGCTGTGGTGGATGGCCAAGCTGCACTGTAGCATTGGGGGTTGGCTAGTGGTTGGGGTGGGTGAGGTACCGGGTTTGGGTCCCGATGCTGGTGCGATTTTATTGTGCCCGGCCTGAACCTTTATTTTTTTAATGCTTTCACTTCCCAGACATGCACCCCCCTGGAGTTGAGAATCCTTAAGTAGGTGAAGCCTCATGAGGTTATATGTGTGTGTGTGTGTGTTGGGGGTGCAGCCCCCACAGAAAGCATTAAAAAACTATCCTGGCACCATTGTCCAGTGTGCCGTGGTTGTCAGAGTGTTTTGGCACTCTGACTGTGCAATAACGGTGATCACCTTTAGGCATTCACCGTTATCACATAGACCCAGATGGTGGTGATTAATAGAAAAGTCCATGCTGCAAAGAAGGCAGGTTAGACAAACTACAATATCATTATTACTAAGGCAGATAATCAGCAAACAGTCACAGTTTTTAATAGAACTCCTGCTGCACAATTAGCAATGGCAGAATGGAGTGATTATATGGCAGCCCAGGTGGGACTCGAGCTAAGGAACACTCAGACCCTATCCAGGTTAATTATACACTATGAGATAGGCAGCTCTTAAAGAGACAGGCACAGAGGCTAACAGGGCACTTGCATGCAAGCACTTTTAAATCTGTTAGGACACAGAACATCACCCTGGCAGTGGGCATTTAGGCAAGCACAAGAAGACATTTAAGAACCCCCATTTGTAGGGGGATTACATGAGCTTAATACAGTAGATAAACATATGGCACAAATGTGTAATTTTATAGACGGTGATAACAATGTGTTTGATACTGGCAGTGGTGCGGTGCAAATGCAGAAGACAAAAGATGGGGAGGTTAGCCTAGGTAGAGAATTTAATTGCAGGAGCAAGGATTTATTATTTATTTATTTATGTATGTATTTATTTTAAAAGTGTTACCAGGAAAGACATACTGAGGTGGAGCAACTCATTTCCAGATGTATCCTGGTTGGGGGGGGGAGTACAGCCTTAAGTTACAATAAATAAATTAAAAAATTAAAAAATACAAAGTTAAAAGAAATCAGTAGCAACAAAATGTGCAAGGTCGATCATTTGAAGAGTAGCAATGCAATAAAATGCTGCAGGCTGCAATTAGTAGGGTGAACAAGGCAGTGCTGGGCACAGCAGAGGGGAATGGCTGAAAACCAGGGCATAAGCGTGGGACTGGGGAGCAGCAGATTAACAGCATGAGGGCAAGGAATCAGGGGCACCTGTGGTACTGAGTAGAGAACTCATGAAGTAGAGATTTGAGTGCGAGAGAGGAAGGAGCAGTATGAATGAGGTGGGGGCTGCAGAAAGAGAAACCAGCTTGGTCAGCAGAGGATTTTGCTGTGGGGAGAGTAAGAAAGCAAGGCCCAGAGTTGCAAAGGGACTACATGGTAGGAGAAGGGGAAGTGAGAAGGGAAGAAATGCAAAAGGATATGTAAGAAGGAAGGGAACCAAGCCAGAATTTGGTGATTAGGAAAGCACAATAAGCGAGGTGCCTAGCATCAAGGGAGGGAAAGGAGAGGGAGGAATAGAATGGACAGAGGGGCATCTGAGGGGGCAGTCCATGGCAAATCTGCTTTGAATATTGAAAAATAAAGAATATCAGGAAGGACAGAAACTGGGTCCCCTGATGATTTTGGAAAACTGGATATTTGTTCATTTCCAGGTGGAGTGAATTAGTAACATTGTACTTTTCCTGATATTATGCAACCCTATGTCCTAGCACCTAGTTTGCTAGAGTGAAGTTGAGCGGGAGAGAAAAAAAACAACTTTTTTCCAAAACAAATAAAAATAAATAAACAATCTGATGTTTTGTGACTTCACGCCGCTTCTATAAAATGTAGTATTCCTTTTCCTTCCCTTCATGGTCAATTTAAATCATTAGGCATACTGGATTAGTTTAAAACTTTATGGCAAATGTCCAAAGCCCAATTGTTGGCCAAAATACTCAGTGCATCTAGTTGCAATGGATTTCTGTTGAGCCATAAAAGGGGCTTTGCAAATTGCACTCTTTGTGAGATGTAGACAGATGAATGATTTCCAAAAGATAAATATAAGCCCTAAGAATAGTCTTTCTGCTCCTCTTATATATATATATATATATATATCTCCTTTGTCCTCTCACAGAACAGACCTTTCAGGGTTATGGTTGTTATTGTGGTGGTGGTGTCTTTTGTTGATTAAATATTGACTAACAATGATTTAGTAAGGCATTACATTAGAAAGCTGGAGATTTCAAATATGGTTGTCATTCTTTGTAAAAATGACTCTGTATGTAAAACTGGAATAAAGAGGTTTGAAGACAGACAATTAACTTGACATAATTTTTATGCAATAGAAACAAAATTTGCCAGCAGATAAGGACTGCTTAGCCCACCTAGTCTGCCTGTTTTTCCCTACCTACAGTACCACCATCGATACTGCTTGATCTGCAGCCCAATCCCCCTCCCCACTCCTTTCTCCTAAGATTGCCTTATGCCTCTCACGTGCATTCTTGAATCCCACCACTGTTTTCACCCCAACCACCTCTGCTGGAAGGCTGTTCCAGGAATCCACTACTCTTTCTGTAAAGAAGCACTTCTTAACATACCGTCTGAATCTACCCTATCTGCATCAGAAGACATATGAGAACAGATTAACAGAGCTCAATATGTATACCCTTGAGCAAAGGAGGGAGAGAGGTGATATGATCAAAACATTCAAACACCTTAAGGGCATTAACAAGGTGAAAGAGTCTAACATGTTTAAATACAAGAAAAATAGCATGACAAGAGGACACAGCATGAGATTAGAGGGAGGCCGATTAAGGGGGAATGTGAGGAAATTCTTTTTCACAGAAAGAGTGGTGGATGCATGGAACGACCTACCCCAGGAAGTGGTGGCTATGAATACAGTGCAGGGCTTCAAATGGGCATGGAAGAGGCATAAGGGAGCAATACAGATGAGTATGAATAGATAGGCCACTGACAGAGCAAAGGCCGATGGCACATTTATAAGGTAGAAAAATAAATGGGCAGACTGGATGGGCCTTGTGGTCCTTATCTGCCGTCAATCTCTATGTTTCTGTGTTTCTACCCCCCACCCCTGAAGCATCATAGTGTATCCCCTTGTTTCTGATCACCTTTTTTCTGGAAAATACTTCCCTTTTGTAACTTGTTTACCCCAGTGATGTATTTAAAGATCTCTATTATGTCCCCCCCTCCCTCCTCTCTTCCAAGGTGAACATATTTCGGTATTTCAATCTCTCCTCATAGGGCTTCTTGTTTTTTTGTTATTTCTTTTTATTTAGGTTTTCAACACAAATACAACATACCAAACAACAACATTAACATTGCTGCCTTACAGTAATGTGTTCAATTTGTACATCAACATGTATGTCCTGAGATTTCTATCCATAAGTAGTCATATATTTCTATATTCAGATTTTGAATAACACTTGTTTAAGGGACAAAATCAGTATATTTGTTAAGTTCATATAGTACACATCTTCACCAGTGGAGTTCAAAGATTTCTACAGTTTGGGCTACTCTAGCTGTCATTTTTTTTCCATTTGGTATATTTCTATCATCATATTATTCTGTAGCTCCAAGGTAGGTATTTTATTGGATAGCCATTTTTTTATTATTTCTTTTTTAGCCACCAATATGCAAATAGTTAGTATTTTGCAAGTACCGTATTTCACCTTTTAGAAGTTACGGCTTCTATTGCAATTTTCAGTTTTCAGCTGTAACTTTTAAATGAGGGCAGCTTCTATATGGGGGTGGCTTTTATTAAGAAGCTAGTTCCTAGGCAGATTAATTTCCCAGTTATGGTCCCAGTACTCACATTGTTGGCAGCCCTCACACTCACAGCACATCTCACATCTCTCACAGAGTTAAGTTTTCTCTCCCTCTAGCTTAGAAGCTTTTAATCTTTTTTAATAAATTTACAAGTAATAGGAAATGGGCTAAAATTAACATTGCTTGAACTTTACTATTACCACATGCAGCGTCAATCCCTCAGCAACTCTCTCTCCCCTCCAACCCATTCAGCATCTCCCTCTCTCCCTCCCACTCAAAGAATTTATTTTCCACAGTGCCAAAGCACATCTTTTAGAACCTTTTAGCCTTTTTATTAATTAACTCAATAGGACTAGGCTAAAATCAACATTTCTTTAGCCTACTGTCTCTCCTCACACAGCGCAGTTTACCGCACACAGCATATGTCTCCTTCTCTCTCTCTCTCACTCTTGCCCCGGCTCAGTGTGTTTCTCTCCTCTTTCAAGCAAGCCAGATGCATGTGCTTTCTGCAATCTGGGGCTATCAGCATGAGATAAAATTAACTTTGCATATACTGGCATTTCACTATTTTGAAGCCATGGCTGCAAAATGAGGGCAGCTTCTATTAATAACTTTTTCTGGAACAGTGGTTTCTGTTCAGTGGCAACTTCTAAATGGGGGCGACTTTAAAACTGTGAAATACTGTATCACCTGTCCTGAACCCCTCTGGCAGCTCCAGGAAAATAATAATTTGATCAGTACTCTGTAGTGCGGGTGTAAATATTTCCTGCCACTCCTTTTGTAGGATTGCCCAGAAACCCCCCAAGTTAGGGCATGTCCAGAAAATATGTGCATGGGTAGCTCTATCCTCCTCCCCCCCTCCCTGCATCTCCTCCAGCAGTGCAGGGAGATGTTTGTATCATATTTGGCTAGTTGTGATGGGGTTCTAAAGTATCTAATTAGGTTCTATGCCTAGGTTCTCCTACCATCTTTGCCGGACATACTCCGTAGAATATTTATCTATCTCCAGCAGTCCCTTGTAGATTCTAGATATTCAGGACATTCAATGGGTTTTGCATCAGAACCGTTTGGATTAATGTGGTAATAGCTGGTATTGGTTGTTGTTGAGGACAATTTCTCTCTGCTTTTTGAATATAAGTTTTAACCTGCAGATACCTGTATAGGTCTCTCTATCATAGGCCATACTTGCCTGCCAGTACTGGGAAATCTATAAATTGTGTGACCTTTCTAAACTGACCTGGCAAGAATAACCCCACTCTCTCCCACTGTTTATAGGTGTGGTCCAGTCTAGCTGGGATGACATTTTTATTGTATGCTAATGACCTAGTAACCCTCCCCATGTGAACTGCGATATACTTTTGTCCCATTGCCTAAATTTGGATCTAGTAGGCATTGTGAGTAAGATTTGTGCTAGATAAAGGACTCTAGGTTGGATGTTCATCCTAATGCAGTCTACTCTTTATATTAATGGGAGAGTGATCTTTTTAGGTCTTCTTGCATGTCTTGGGTAATAGATGAATAGTTTATTTTACTTACTGTAATGACTCTGTTTGTATGGGAAGCTTGACCCCTAGATATTTTACTACTGGCAGATTTCAGTGGAACTGGAATGCCTGTGTCGTCTGGGGTGTAGGGGTGTAGATTATTCGTACAGCTTCATTTTTTGTTTTATCTTATATCCCACACATTCTCCAAATATCTACAGTAGTTTTCATAGGTGTGGAGGGAATCATCCAGTGTTGTTAAATATATCAGCAGGTCATCTACATATAGGGCACATTTATGATGTTGACCACCTGCCTGTATTCCAAATATTTTAGGGTGCTGCTGTAAAACTTGGGTTAGGGCTCTAGATATAGAGCAAAAAGCAATGGGGAAAGGGGACATCCCGGTCTAGTTCCTCTATACAGGGTACACCTTGCTGAGATCTGGCCCTTGACTTTTATGTATGTTTGTGGAGAGGTAGATAAGCTTTTCAAGGAATTCATAAATGCATCTGGAAAATCCGTTTTATTTAGGATGACATAAAGAAAATCACACATCACCCTGTCAAATGCCTTCTCCGCATTGAGGCTCAACACCAGTGAGTTTTTTTTCCTGTATTGTATAGCTTAAGATATGTAGAGTTCACTTAATATTGTTCTGTGCCTGTCTCACCCATACAAATCCAGTTTGTTCCCTTTGTATTAATGATGGTAGGATTTGATCTAACCTTTTTTCTAGGATAGAGGTGTATATCTTATAGTCAATATTGAGAACAGATATTGGCATATAAGAGAAGCAGAGTTCACATTCTTTGTTTGGCTTTAATATGGCCAATATAGTACCATACTGCCAAGTTGGGGGGTATCAATTCCCCTTCTAATACCCAGTTGCCTACTGCAGTTAGGGAAGGTGCTACTTTATCTATAAAGGTCTTGTAAAACTGTTCCATATATTTATCGGGTCCTGGGCTTTTGTTATTCTTCAGGCTTTTAATAGTCATTTTTATTTCCACTCAGGATACAGGGGCTTCCAGCTGTTGTTTACTAAATTGTGATAGGGCTGGTAACTGCAGTTTTCTAGGAAAGAGGTGATTTTATTAATCTGTGTGGGTTACTCCAGTGTATATAATTTTTTGTAATATTGTTTACATATTTCAAAGATTTTTTTTCTGATCTGTAAATTTCAGATTCATGGCAGGGTCCTTTATTTGTGTTACCGAGGTCTCTATAATTTTTTTCCAGATGCGATATGCAAGGATTTTAGAGACTCTAGCTCCTTCCTTGTAGTATTTTTGCCTTGAAGTATCTTAGTGCCATAGCCATTTTATTATTGAGAATAACCTGGATCTTTTGATGTAAGAAGCTAAGTGTGGGGCCTACTGTTAGATCACCCAGCAAGTGTTTCTGCTGGATTTGTGCTAGTTGCTTGTGTAATTGTTCTAACTGTTCTTTCCTTTGCCTTTTCATATGGGTGGAGTAGCTTATAATTTCTTCCCTTAGTACTGTTTTAACAGTATCACATAGGATGTGTGGTGGAGTATCTTGATACATGTTGTCCTGTATTATGGTCTCTTTTCTCTCTTATATTAAAGTCTTGAAGTTTTCTATGTTTAGAAAAGAACTGTTAAACTGCCACAGTGTATTATGCCTTTCCATGTTCCATCTTAAAGTGAGTAGTATTGGGTCATGATCTGAGAAGTATATGGGGAGTATCTCACACTTTGACAATAGAGGTATATGTTCTTTGGTGATATGAATGTAGTCTATGCAGGTATAGGTTTTATGTAGGGAAACATAATGGGTATACTGTCTGTCATCACTGCGATGTAGGGATTGGCAGATATCCAGCCACTTGTATTGTTTAAATAAGAATTTACAGCTTTTTATTGCTCCCGATTGTATGGGTTATGCTTGACTGGTTGTGTTTATTGAGTCATATATCATATTGTGGTCCCCACCTATCATAAGCATCCCCTTCTGGCACTGTAAAATCTTTCCCAACAAAAGACTGATGACTGTACTGTCCATCCCTGGAGGTAGGTATAGACTGGCCAATGTCATGTCTTTTCCCAGGTATTGGCCGGTGGCTATGGCTAAGCACCATGGGAGTCAGAATACTGGGTCTCCACCTTAAAAGGGGGATCCTTGGAATTAGGTTAGCTGTGCCTCTGCATTTCCCTTTGCCATATCTAGAAGCTATTACAACTGAATAACCAAAGCATGTTAATTTTTCATGTTCTACCTGAGATAGGTGGATCTCCTGTAGGAGGACAAATGATGGACATATTTTTTTTGATTGAAAAGAGCACTTTGCTGCTCTTTATTGGATTATTTAGCCCATTAACATTCTGGTAGTAAATCGTAGTTGGGACTAATCCAGCCACAGCCTTGGGAATACAATGTCACTATGTTTCTGAGCAGCCCCTGGATCTCCCCACTCCTCCAAGGTGTCCCTCATATTTGCTATATACTTTCTTATCAAGTCATTCAGATGAGATTGTCTGCTCATATTCTTTCCCCTTTCTGTTTCCTACTTCTAGGTATATCAATGCTTTGTATAATGTTAAGTTATGTATATACATTCATAAACTCCAGATGCAGCTATTACAATAAACAGTATGAACAACACTTTTCAATACAACAGCATTCATAACACAAGGGTACAACAGGTACATAAGCACATGTTTACTTAGTTGTATTACATATACACATCTCCGTGTAGGTGAGATCCACCCTAAGAGTTGAGACTCCAGCCATCGCAGGTCATGCGGAGGCTGGGTACACCTCCTTGGTGTAATGCATGTGAGGGATCATCTGATCTTCTGCAGCAGATGTGGGTGTATGTGATTTCCAAGGTGGGGGTACCAGTATATTGGTTCCCTGAATTTCCAGGGTGTCCCTCCATAACAGTAGGAGCATCTTGAGCAGGAGAAAAATTGAGCCCAGTTGATGGTTCAGATCTCCTAGGGGTGGTATGTACCTCCCCATAGAGTAGGGTAAGAATAAGGGGATACATCACCCACACAAGAGGCTAACAGAGTGAGAGGGTGAAGCAGGTATGACATATATGTCCTCTCCCTCGATCCCTTTGCAGGCGTACTGTTTTATCTAATGCAGTGGGGTATATTTCTATAACGTAATAAATTTTAGAGAAAGTGGTTCACAGGCAAACCACAGAATTCATCTCCAAATAAACCTGCTTCAGAGGTCCAGCATGAGTTCCATGCCCGACACAATACTGAAACTGCCCTCATCAAGTTCACCCACTCCATAGACAAAGCTAACAACGAAGGCCTCTACAGTGGTGCTGCATTTGTAGACCTCACCAAAGCCTTCGACCTTGTTGATCACGAAGTCCTCCTCTGTACCCTGGCTGGCCTCCATTTCTCAGCTGAGGTCTGCCTCTGGTTCAAGGATTACCTAACGGGCAGATCCCATCTCTCCATTATTGGCGGTGTCATCTCTGAATCCTGCCTCATCAAATATGGCATCCCCCAAGGGTCCATCCTGGGCCCTCTTCCCTTCTCTCTAGTCACTAACTCCCTGCCTGACATCTGCATCACCTCCAAACTCATTCTCTATGCTGATGATGCAGCCCTTTTCTGTTAGGACAAAAACCACAATACTCTCATTAATAAACTCCAATTAGATTTCAGCAGACTTCACACCTGGTTCATGTCCAAAGGTCTTGTACGAAACTCCAAAAAAATGAAGTTCCTGGTTTTCTTCAGCCCCCACAAACCCCTTGTCTTTGACCTCTCCCTCTATGACAACCTTGGTAACTCCATTGAAAGAGTGAGTGAATTCAAGTACCTTGGCTTACTGTTGGATAGCCACCTCAATTTCGATGCTCACACTAGTCTCAGAATCAAAAAAGCTTACCAATGCCTCGGTATCCTCCACAGAACCAAGCATTATCTTAACAGGGAATCCAATTCCCTCTTAGTCTCTAGCTTTCTCCTTCCTATCTTCAACTATAGTTCACTTGTCTCCCTCCCCCACTTCTCCATCAAACATTTCTCCAGACTTTGAATCTCCTACCACAACGCTATGTGCTTTGCCTCTGGTCTCCCTAAACTCACACACCACTGTGACCTTTATAAGCTCACCAGTCAGCCCTCCCTTGAGGCCCACCTCAACTGCAAGATGTCCACCTTCTTCTTCAAGCTGTCTTGTGGACTGCTCCCTGATTGCCTCACCTCTCTCTTCCAGACAGCTGCCACCACCACCAGGACCACTAGACTGTCCTCCACACTTTCTTTTACTGTTCCTTTCTGACGGACCACTCAAGGTCAGAAAACACTCTCCTTTATGGGACCCAAACTCTTCATCTCTCTCCTTCCAGAACTAAACTCTGTCCCTTCACAAATGCCTTCAAACACAATATCAGGAGACATTTCCCTCTGATCTGCACCTGCTCGCAGCCCTAATCTGGCTCCCCTTCTGCACTCGTTTCCCCTCACTCTCTGGTTATCCACCTCTGGCACTTGCCCTCTCTTTCTAGCATTTGTAGTATGGTTACTCCACCTAGGTTAGTTTTTAGATTGCACTTACAGTTTTTGTTTCCCACTGTTATATTATATTATTGTTAAACCCTTACTGAATGCTTATTATACAATGGCAAGAAAATTTCTAGCAACCTGATTGGTTGCTGACCCCTAGACACAGTGATGTTATTAGACAATAACATCACTGTATCTAGGGCAGGCACAAAAAAGACTGCATTACCACTTAAGAATTACTCCCTCCTCAAATCATTGAAAGTGAAGCACACCATCTAGTGACCGTCACACCTCCCCCCCCCCACACACACACTCTATCCCTTGGTCCTCCTATTCCTCCTTCTATTTTAACACTTACATTATTTTAAGCACTACTCATTTTCTTTTATGACACAGAGCTTGTGTAATGAAAAGAGCAAGTGAGTGGTTCTTCAAAGACAGCACGTGGCTGTCAGTTTACACTACAAATCGCGGTCGCTCAGAAATCTTCATCTTAGTCAGTATTTGAAGCTTTACTTTAAAATCCTTAACTCATACAACCACCTACTCAACAAAAACCCATAATTTCAAACAAACAGCACATGGCTTTTACTACTTCTGCTCGGTCAGGCTCCCGTTCAGTCTCGCTACATACAAACCGTGTAAGATAAATGAGTACTACTGTATTTCAAAAGCTAAATGGCATCTGCAAATCATAGCCAATTTATCTGTCCACCTGATGGAGTGAAAAGGCAGGCAGCAACAAATGAAAACAATAGGAGGTTGACACAAACAGGCAAAGAGAGACCAAACCAAGATACTGGGTAAACACGCAGCAGCAGCTCCACCAGCTGGAGAAAAGGGAAACTGTGCACTATTTTTTCAATATGTATACCTACCCTAAGAAAAACTGGGGGGAAAAACATTTTAAACATATTATTCTCATTTTATTTACATTTTTCAACAAAGGAGCCATTGTATAATAGCAATAAGGCACTCCAGGGATGTGTGTTATTGTGTAATAACGTCACTCCTGGGGTGGTGGAAGCACTCGGCTTTGCCTCATGCTTCAACCCATCCCAGGAGTGACGTTATTACACAATAACACACACCCTGTCGTGCCTTATTACTTAAATGTCATCTTGTATTTATTAATTCACCAAGGCTAGTTTATGGCTTGCCCTCTAGTCTATATTATCCTGATTTTATGTACCATTGTATTAACCCTCATTGTTAGTTAAATGTTTTAGCCTATGTCATGTCTCATGATTGGTGTATGTAACTGGACACTTGTGTAAATGGGCAGCAATGCTCACATGCCTTTCCAGTATATCCAATAAAAAATTAAATGAAATGAAAAGTAATATACACTTTGGGCTACTTTCTCACCAGAGTCTCCCCTTTGTTGAGTTTCCTTCTGTTTCTTGATGGGCCTTTTGTTTTTTATACATTGCTTGCCATCCCTGACGGATTCATTTCAACTCTTACACAGCCACCCTTCATGGAGGATCTCTCTCTATCCAGCATTGTTAGGTTGTATTATGGGGTCAATGGTATACATGCCGTCCGTGACGCCAGTCATTACCAGGACAGATGGTGATCTCCCCATTAACTCCCAGGGGTTCTACCCATCACTTAGACCTGCCAAGCAGAGTGAATGTCCCACCTTTTCCCTTTAAGTAGTGGTTTCTGTTGTTTAATATTGTACTCCCTTATCCAGACTTGCCATCTATCTCATCATTATGTGAACCCCTTCTCCCAGATCCACTGACCCTGTGTCTCTGAGTCGTGATGGTGAAGGCATCACCATGGTTCCCCCCCTCCCCATCCACCCTAGTCTCTGTTTATAATTATTTTGGGCTCTCTTTCTTCTGGGCAACTCCCTCCAGTCTCCCCACCCTTCATGTCCTATCGCCCCTCAACTTCCCAGGTCTAACATTGACCTTATCAGTATTTCGCTTGCTCTTGGTTTTAGAGGAAATGTTACTATCTGTTTTCCATTAAGTTAAATCATTCATCTAGGAGGCAGGGCAGTGGGAGCAGTGCAGATCTCAAGTGACAGGGAGCCCAAAGCTGGATAAAGGAAGCAGGGGTCTCCATGGTTTATGCCTCCTCAGTGGGGAAGCCCCTTCCCCCATCTGATATCGGGCACCACCTCTTCCTATTGCCATTGCTGGAGCACCACCCTCCTCCTAAACAAGGGGACAGTGGGGTGAGACCCATCCTGGCTGCTGTGTATGTGTGTGTTCTGCAGCTGTCTAGGTCAACCCCCAGGGAACGTGAGTGAAAGACCCAAGTAACATTGCCACGTGATCAACGGCATAGCCCGCTGTGTTGTGTAGTTAGTTTGCTGTGTATCCATGGGTCTGCGAGTCCCTCACCCTCCCTTGCCCCCACTGGGCAATCAGTTCTACAGCAACTCAGCAGCTCCCATCTCCCTCCTCTCCTTCAGGGTCAATCTTGTCCAGTCGGGCCACTCCTCCCGCCCTCCAACAGCTGGGCACCTGCAGGTCCATCAGGAGATTCTGCCCACAGAGCTACCATAACTCATTTGCCAAGTTCTTCCCAGCTCAGTCGAACCCAACAAAGAAAAGAGGAGACAATGTTTTGGGGGTATTTCCATCACTGGGGGATTTTCTTGATTAACCAAACATTGGTACTGGTTCCATTGTAGTGTCCTGGTGTTCCTGCCCGCAGGCAAACATGTCTCTCAAGGTTGAGGGGGAACAAGACCCCACCGAGCACCTAGTCTAGTTATTTGGAAGCATCTGTCCTGGCCTCCAGTGGTGCAAGTGAGACAGCCCCCAGTGCCACCTCACTGGGAATATATTCAAAGTCTACTTTCAATAGTCTGGGAATCCCTAGCAGAAGCAGAGCTATATCACTCTCCACCAGCCTCCTGTGTCATCCACTACACCGCAGGCCACTCTTAGTGCCTTCTCTTTGTCTCATGAGTGCACTAGTGGCATCAGTCCCACCCCCCCAAGCCCAGGCATAGGACACCCATGAACCAGCAGTCCCAAAACCTGTCCAGATAATTAAAGTGGCTTACCTGCTATGATCCCAAAAAACACTTCAAAAAAGTGATACACACAGATTTATGAAAAAAACACACAATCAATTTATTTACAAACGCACATAACAACAGCTCACTGACTCTTCGAGGGCATACACCCTCTTCATCCTGCAATGATCCCCCTGGTTTGTCCAGACCCATAGAAAAGCAGAAGAAGTGAGCACAGTTAGCAGTGAAGAGGTGCCATCATTGCCTCGTGCATCAGGATGCCCATCCCTGGCACCCTAGAAAAGAAAGAGAGTACACACAGGTTAGTGGCTCAACCATTAAGGCAGTCTTATCTAAATCACAATTTGGAAAAAATTTGCAGCAGTTCTTGAATATCCTTTAATGTTGCTGCTGAATACTGCTTTCTCTCCTGTATCTTGGATGATATCAGTGGCCTTGCTGGTGTCTTCGTGGATTGATGAGCCAGCGGTTGCTGCGGTCGAGTGGGGTGGAATCTTTTTTTAGCTAGTTCAGGGTCTCATAAGTAACAGGGCCGTCAGGAAAAAAAATTGGATTCTGGCAGGGAATGGCATGTGGAATTACAACTGCTTTTCTTTTAGGAGTGTCATTATGGGTCCCAGTTTTCTCCTCTGTTTCATCATGGCCAGTGAGTAGTCATTATCTGTGAATATTCTGGTTCCCTCAAAATACCCTCCTTCTTTTTCCAGAGTCCTGTGAAAACTTTTTTGTTTGGTGACAAAGGACATAAAGGGTAGTACAATGGAGCATGGGCACTGTTGATTATTAGAGGGTACCAGTCTCAAAGCTTGATGAGCGTGCTCTGTGTTGTAGGGATAGTCCTCGAGTAGGTCCAACTGGTGTTTGAAAAATTTAATCAAGAAGCTGTTAATATCATTGCCCTCTACTGCCTCTCTAAAACCGTATAGCCGCAGGGTCTTCTACGAGAGCAGCCCTCCAAGTCTTCAGATTTGTCTGTCAAGGTGTCTATCTATCTGAAGGCCTCTACTAACAGTGTCTGTGTAATCAGCTCTCATATCCAGCTGAGCGATTGCTTGCTCATGGTCCATTGTTTTATTTTGTAGGTCTGAGACATCATTTTGCAGTTTGTCCAGCTTTATTTGTATTTCCACTCTGAAGGCTCTCAATTCTGTGAGGATTAAATCCAGTTTCTGCCTTTTAGGTTGCAGGGATGTTCCTGCTTGGGCCATGCTGGCTTGAGAGGAAGCCTCGCTACTGGAATCAATTGATTCTCCATCTGTGTGTTCTGGTGCATTGTCTTTCTTTTTTGAAGCCTGATTTCTTCCTCATTTATGTTGTTCAGTCAGGTTAGGTGATTATTTCTGGTAAAATTCTGTCCAATTCTGCTTTTTAGGTTGCAGAAACATTCCCGCTTGGGCCATGCTGGTTTGAGAGGAGGCTTCGCTACCGGAATCAGTCGATTCTTCATCATACCTCTTAGCCTCCCTCATCACAAATCAGGGACAAAGCTTAAAATGATCAGGGACAAATTACTAAAATCAGGGATACATCTGAAAAAATAGAAATATTGGTTCCAGAAGCTGTGTACAACATGCTTCTTAGTGTGAATAGCATTTTTTTTTAATGAGAACTAGACTGTGACACCAATGGCTGGCATTATTTTGTGATTCAAATCCCTACGCTTCAGTGACAGAAATGCCAAATTTAGGAGAGACAGAAGAAATTTCTGAGGCAAAATCAGGGACATCCCCAACAATCAGGGACAGATGAGATGTATGTTCTCCATCTGTGTGTTCAGGTGCATTTTCTTTCTTTTTGAAGCCAGTTTCTTCCCCATTTATGTTGTTCAGTCAGGTTAGGTGATTATTTCTGGTAAAATTCTGTCCAAAATTCAGTTTTTGACTGTTGTTAAGGGTGAGATTTGAGGAGCTCCTTAATTAGTCTGCCATCTTGGTTGGTGACGTCACCAGAAGTGCCTCGTAGGGCTTCTGATGCAGACTGCACAATTTTAGTTGCCCTCCTTTGGACTACCTCCACTCTGTCTATGTCTTTTCTGAGAAGTGGTCTCCGGAACGTGAGACAGCACTGTAGGTGGTGTCTTACCAGCGATCTATACAGATGCAACACCCTCCCTCTTTCTGTTGGTAATACCCCTCCCTATGCACTGCAGCATTCCACTTA
This sequence comes from Neoceratodus forsteri, assembly GCA_016271365.2. Lineage (NCBI taxonomy): Eukaryota > Metazoa > Chordata > Ceratodontiformes > Ceratodontidae > Neoceratodus > Neoceratodus forsteri. The sequence goes on from CM057458.1 coordinate 200,153,469, forward strand.
CCCTCCCAATTGCCTGTCTCATTGCTCTTATTCATCTAATATGATAACCCCTGGGTCTCTTTCCTGCCTATTGGTTGTCAGTACCACCACCCCCATGTTGTATGCCGCCCCTTGGTTTCTGTGCCTCAAGTGCATTATTTGTACTTTTTCACATATAACCCCATCTGCCATAATCTTGACCACTTCTGGAGTTTTCTCATGTCACTGTCCATCCTTTTCACTCCCGACCCCTAATTGTAGTAATAAGATTTTATTTTTGCTTGAGTGTTTTAAAAATTTTACTGATTAGAATTTATGATCAGTTTTACACTTTGAAGAGAATTTAGAAGTTACAAAAAGGTCCCTTGAGTTGCCTAACAGAAGGGTCATTCTGTACCTAGGTTTCATATCCTGATCAGTTGCCTATGTTTGCCTGAAACAACTACAATGTGGCATTTCTGTCTTATTGTGAGATAGAAGTTGTGTAAGGACATAATTCTTTGCAAATAGTTATGCAGACTTATGAAAGCAATACAATAACTGTGTTTTGTGAGAGCAGAATGTAGCTCTTCTTTATCCTCATCAACCAGTAGACACATCGCGCTAAAGAAGATCAAGGGCTCTATTCTCAAAGCCCTGATTTTGATGCAAGGAGCCTGCGCCAAACAGATATGGTGCAAGTGGCACCTTGCATCACAAAATACCCCCAGAGCTATTCTCAAAGGCAGCCTGCATCAACCGCAGGCTGCCTGCCCTAAACAGGTCTTGCACCGCTCATGTTCCCACAACTGGGCTGCAACAAGGAGCAAGGAGCAAGGGGGGATGTGGCTGATGCAAGCTGCCACAGCCCCTAAATCAGTATTCTCAGTATGGTCCCTGAGGAAGAATTTCAAAGTACCCTTAGACCAACTTGGACTAGTTTAAGGGTATCTAGACAATCTGCCTCTGGGAGAGTTGACTTCCTTCCCAGTCCTAATTGTGCCATGCTCTTTATTGAATAATGGTATCACATGTCCCCATCTCGATTGTGCTATTAATGTAACTACTTATGTATATTCATGTTCCTCTCCCCAATCCCTGACATGCACATTGATACATATAGGTTGTACCCATGCCCCCCACCCGATCCCCGATGTTACCACCAATTACAGTGATAACTCCAAAGTCCCCCACCCTAATCCCTGATGCTGACATCATTGCAAATAAGAACAGCCCGTGGCCCCCATTCTGCACCCCGATGGCACCAGTGGTACTTCGCAATACATTCTATGCCCCCCACCCCAAAGTTGCCAGCACTAATAGTAATACAAAGAGCCAGCAACCAGCACAGCCCACCTCACACCTCCACAGCTGGCCATGGACTAAACTGTCAATGAGTCTATTGTAATATTGCAGTAGGCTTATTGACTGTTCAGTCAGCATCCAGCCACAAAGGTGTGAGGTAGGGTGTGCTGGTTGCTGGCTCTTTGTATTAATCTTAGTGCTGGCATCTTTGGTTGGGAGGCCATGGAAGGTATTGTGAAGTACTACTGGTGCCATCGGGGTGTGGGGTGAGGGCCATGGGTAGTACCTATTTGCACTGATGTCAGCACTGGGAATCATGCTGAGATTTGGGAGTTATCACTGTAAATGATGGTGTCATCAGGGATCAGGGTGGGGGGCATGGTACACATAATTCTGGAGGGCACCGGACCACTAGGGATGCAGGATATAGCATTATAATTACAAACTGGCAGAATCAGGGATGTGGGGATCACCTGCCCCAGCCACAGGGAGCCTGCGGCAAACTCCTCTCATGCACCCTGTTTTTGTTGCATGGGAGGGGTTGTCGTAGATGTGGAGTCTTAGGTGCCGGAACCCCTCCTTTATGAGAATCCAGTGCAGGGTCCATAGTGCACTGAGGTGCTGCAGCTTGCACCTATCTAAGCCCGGTTGAGAATCGGGCCCCAAGCCTTTTTGAAGTATCTCTTCCCTCACTATGTCTTAGCAGGTTAAGCTTTTGAAACAATTTATTTTTTTTCAGACTCAGAAGCTACCTTTCATAATCTTTATTTGCCTCAAACAGGGTGCTTGTGTACAGCAGTCATGTTTTGTTGTTGTACAATGTTGAACCAACACACAGTTTCAATACGTTGTTTCGAAAGCCCCTGGATATCTGTGTTTCCACAGCTGTGGACACTACTGTAGAACTTGCATGCAGAATATACAGTATATACTGCCACATAATTCATTGCTGTTAGTGAATTTTCATTCCGATATACAGTTTTTCCATAGTGCCTGGCTCCCATTCCCATCTTGTTTATCCTGAAGCCCCTCTATGCACCACATGTGATGTAATCAATGACATTGTAACATATTTTTGCCACTGGCATGATTGTATTCTGTGACAGCAATGAATCAAGCAGGCTGCAGAAATCAAAGAATGCTGCTGCAGAGGTCTAGGAGTCCTGCCACAGAGATCTGGACTGAATGCCACAGAGAACAAGGGGCATTGGTTATGTTTAATTTCCTTTAACCCAACTTTTTCCTAATGGATAACTATCCCATCTTGTAGAAATGGGCACATTATTGTAATTGAATGACACTTATGTTTGTTCTTCCTGTGTTAAATCAGAGTTTTTGTAAACATGGAAAATGCTTAATAAATGAAAAGTAAAAAAGGAAAAAAAAGAAAAAAGATATATTGTAAGACAAAAGTCTAGGATGGTTCAGTTTAATTAGATTTACCTTTGTAAACCTTTTTATGAAACTTCTGTCTTCTTAGGGCTTGGCTGACTTGCTTTTTGTAGATACATTTGGCATGACACTGGTTTCAGATGGTGCTGAGTGCATTCTGATATCTAAGGAGTTCTTCACAAAACATATGGCTGAAACCTACCGAAATAAATTATTTAGAATGGTAAGTGCTGCTTACACATTTTACTAGATTAAATCTGCCTGGTCTATAGGGCCTTAAAAGACTATTTTGGAAGTGAAAAATCAATGTATCCTTCCTAGTAGGAGTTTAGAACATTTTACCACCACCCAATACAATAATACAATGTTTAGTTATTTCTAACCCCAGTTAAACATTTTCCAGCCAGAAACTGGCTTATGTATTCAGTACTACATCTCAGCCTTAGGGTGGCTCAAAATCATTCTTGGCTACTAGTTACAGGAAAGCATGCCAGAAATAAGCCACAGTACCTTCACTTTGCTGCAGCTGTTTCATCCTAGGCTAATTTTACTGCAGTACTAATGAAGGTTTTATCAGTTTGAAACATTTTGCTTAAATGTGTTTTTTTTTCATTAGCTGATATGTAGTACAAGATCCCTGTATCTTTAAATATTAGAATAGATATAGACATTGGTTCCGGAATGTAGGTACATCTACTGTACACTGCAAAAAACAAACATTTGGCATACTTTTCTAGTGACAGATGTGAAAAGTGTCTCTTCATAAAGTAACAGATTTGATAATAAAGGAGCACAGCCAAGTAGAAGCATCCCTGGCCATATGTTTTCTACCTTTGGCCAGGAATGAAGATTGGGACCAACATGTTGGACATTTAAAACCTTTTAACTAACTGTTAACAAAGCCTGTGTTAAAAATATCCCATGGATTCAAATGTACAAATTTCAGTGAGATTTTTTTTCTTGAGGACATTTTTGTTTGCTTCATGAAGAGAGTTTAACTGGAAAACAAAACAAATATTACTCAAACAGCTGCTAATTTTATGGAATGTTATCAACTAGGTCTAAACTCATTGCATCTACCGTAATGCATGAAACAATGGCTTTTAATTATAAGCAATACAACATGTTTTGGCCTATTAGTGAGCCATATAAGCAGACTGTGTGTCAGCAAGCCCATAACATGTTTAGAATCAATTGTTTGAAATACAGTTGGTCATTTATATGATTTCAAGTTTCATTTTTTTTTTCTGTTACTAGCAGGATATTGCTTATGAATAATGACAATCAGTCACTAAGCCAGGAAACTTCTGTCACTAGCAACACCTATGGACTTGGGTCCTTAACTTCTTCCACAGATACTTATTATCTGATAAGAATGGGAAAGGACTGATTGCTTAAGCAATAATGCACGAGAGGGTGTGGGTTGTGCTGGGTTAGCCTCACGCCTGGGTGGTTGGGCATGGGGCCACAAGCCGAGTGCATCCAACGTCCCAGAAGTGAGGTTATCCCAGCACAACCCACACCCTGGAGTGCATTATTGCTATTATACAATGGCTCATTTTTATATAAAATAAAAAAACAATTTTAAATGTTTTTAGTAGATTTTTAGTGTGGCACTATATCTTTGTTTCTGAAGGGAACAGGAAAAAGAGGTGGAGGTCATCCATACAGTGAGGTTGTGCTGGGATAACCTCACTGTGCCAGGGACACACTGACCAATCAGAGTCCAGAAAATTTTCTTGCCATTGTATAATTAAATATAACCCTTTCTGTGAAAAAGAATTCTAGTAACTTTTCTAGTCATGTATAATCTTAACAGCTATGCATGTGTGTATCTACTTAGGTGACACTCCATAATACAAAGTTGTAATAAACATTAAAATCAAGGTCAAAATGGCATCAGCATTTGCTATTTCATCCCATGTTGTCAATGGCATTAGTCATAACTGCTGGGTAATTACATCATCCAACTAGGAGGGCTGATATACAAGCAAAGCTATGTCATCAATGTCATGGAACCATGCCTTTTCAAGGGTTACATTAACAAAAGTCAGTTCTTACAGTGTGTCTGCCATGTCAGCAGCTGTGTTTGCTCTTTGCTCCGGTCAGGTTTGAATTTCTTCACCATTTTTATTGTGTTTTTTTCCTCACTAGTAACTCACAGCAAGAAACTTCTGCTTATTCGCAGATGTTTTCAAAAAAATGTAATCATGCCTGTTGTGACCATTTAATTTGGTTTTTGCTGTTTCATAGCATTGACTTTTCCATTAGTAAAGGCAGGGTATTCTACTATGCTGCATAAATTAAAAATTGAAGGGTGTTGGAGAACTAAAAATTTTTACTATTGTGGCCAGCGGTTCCACAAAGCTGCATCGACAGGAAATTTGTTAATCGTCATTACAGCAATGGCACAATGCAGACAGTCGGCATTGTGCTATCAGTAGAAGAATATGTTTTTTATGTGGGGCTTCGCCTCCTGCATGCCCTGCATCTTTAGATGATCAACTCTGAGTTGGAGTTGTTTCGGGAAGGGGGTGAAATTACAGGAGAAAGCAGTGTCGGAAATACCACGGGCCATTACAGTGAACTGATTTTGTCACTGTAATGGTCTTCACGGTATTTACATTGCTGTTTCAGTGGCATACAGTGGCCAGCATTTTCAGCTAGTCTAGGACTGGACAAAATTAAAAATCCACAGGTGAACATTTGGGGGCCAATTCTAGAAGGTGGGCTTAAGGCTTGCGTCAAGCCCTGCATCCACTGCAAAGTTTGTCGCAGCTGCGCCAGAGCCCTTGGAAGCAACTAGGTCTGATTCCAGAAGGGCTGGCGTGTTGCGACAGTTTTCCCACTTTATGGCAGCTTGCACAAAAGGTTTGGCTCAAGGCCCATATGAAGGGTACCCCCTTGGATGCAAAGTTAGACTGGGGGGAGCTGGTCTAACTTTGCTGTATTGGGGACTTGCAGCAGTCAGCTTCCAGAATAGCAAAGTTCCCCCTGCTTGACGCAAGTTGGGACTTGCATCAAACACTCTGCTGCATGTTCCCTGCGGCGATTGCAGCTACTTCTAGACCACGGACCCTTGGAATTCTGTTTTTCTTGTTAGTGAAACATCAAGATTTGTTTGGAAAAGTTTGTGCCATTTCACACCTGCAGATTGCAGGTTTTGTTTTGTTTGTTTGTTTAACCAGGAGAGACACACTAAGCTGAAAGCTTGTTTACAGGTGTGACCTGGGAGCACAAGGAAGTTAAGTGACTTGCTTAGGGTCACACAGTATGCAAGTGGGGGCTGTGGGATTCAAACTCAGGTCTCCAGGTTTGCAGCTCAGAGACTTAAACCACTGTGGTATACTGCCTGGACCCGGTATGTTTTTTAATATGTTCTACAACTTGTGCAAAGTACACAGACTTTGCAGATTTGTTTTATGCATTTTGCCAAATATGTGGCTGCAAACATCCACAAGTTCGCCCAACCTTACTGGTGTCCAAAATACTTTTTCAAAATCTTTTCTCAAGGTTAGTCTCTCACCTTAATGACATGTGGCATGGGTTTTCATTCCTTCAGGGTTTTTTTTTTTTTTTTTTGTGGCTGCCAAAGTAATTCTAGAGTCTTTCTCATGGAATCTTATTTTGTGAGGCAAACATTTAATGTTTTATTCAATTTTGGCAATGTGTCAGTGTGTTGGGTTTTTCTGGAAAAGTTATGATGCATTTTCCCAGGAAAATGTTGATGCAATTTTAATTGGCATTACAATGTTGATGCTTTTTAGATAAACTGCAGACTTTAGCACACTTTCAGCTGTATCGTATTTTCAGTGTACTTTCTCATGACTCGAAAAGCAAAGATGCCATCTCAGGGGGAGTCCACGGTGTACTTGTTAGCCAAACAAGATTCATAAGATCATATAATAACGCTCTCTGTTATGCAGTACAGAGCACATGTCCCTGATATGGTTCTTCAAAAAAGAGCTTTTGATGGAAAAATAAGGTGAAGCAAACAATGACATAAATTCTTAAAAAGCATTCAAAACCTGATGTTTCACACTCCAACATAATGCTTCTTCAGAGGTCCTTGATGCCACTGCTAATGCACACCTTCTGGTTAAAGGTACTGTACACTAATCAAATGCATAAAACAGCAACATTATACGTTATTCTTATACCACAAATCCTTCTAAAAAAATGTACCAATAGACTGATTTAGAAGTCAGCATTCCCTTCTCCTTCTGGGCAAGCTCCTTGACCCCCTCCTGCTAGATAAGCTTTGGACAGTGGGCCTCTCTGCCTCCTCAGCCAGTTAGTTCAATTCCTACCTTCAGGGCAGGTCTAAAACAATTTTTATCAAAAAGTCCCTATCCCCCTCACTCCCCATCTGTCCAGGTGTCCCTCAAGGGTCTGTCCTGGACCACATTCTCTTTTCCATATTCCTGAATGATCTGCCCTCTTCCTGTTCCTCTACATTCATTCATATGTACGCTGTTGATACAGTGCTCTTTACAACTGGTTCCTCTTCCCTTAATCTTACTATATAGCTACAGCTGGTTTCTGACAATATTCAGTACTGGTTCCAGACTGTCATTTAATGCCCCCCCCAAAACAGTTTCCACTACATTTGACACCTGACAGAGGTTTACAAGACTCACCTCCCTCTCATTATTCCACACCCTTGATGGTGCTGCAATTGATGATGTTTCCTCCATTACGTATCCACAAAAGAGCCACACAAAATATTTGTATATGTGGTTGTGACTATAATGCACATGTATGTGCCAGACATTCTCCAAACATGTCATTTTATTATGAAATGTATGTTACTTTGTTGAAAGAACAACACTGACTACTATATTAAGATGAATTCACTGTTTTTTATTGACTAAAGAAATTCTGTGAAAATGAATTCACTGTGTTTATTGAATAAATACATTATGCAAATCAATTCGCTGCGTCTATTGAATAAATAAATTTGCTGTGCAAATGAATTTGCTGTTTCTATTGAATACATCATTTCTGTGCAAATGTATCAACTGATTGTTATTAAACATCCCACTTACTGAAATACAACCAACAATGTTTCATTCACCAATATCTGTGCCAAAGCATAAACTGCTGGTTATTCTAAATCCCATTTTCCAAAATATAGACAGTACTGTTCAGGTAACACTTTTCTGTGCCAATGCACAAACTGCTCAGTAGTACTAACTGTATTTTGGGAAGCGGGATTTTGAATAACCAGGTACCACATCTCTGTGCCAATCCACAAACTGCTGGCTATTGCAAATGCCTCTTCCCAAGATCAAACCAGTACTGCTCTGTCACCACTTTTCTGTGCCAATGCATAAACTGCTGCACAGTACTGGCTGCATTTTGTCAAGAGGGATTCTGAATAACCAGATACCATTTCTGTGCCCATGCATAAGCTGCTGGTTATTCAAAAGCCCTCTTCCCAAGGTAGAACCAGTACTGCTCCGTCACCACTTCTCTGTACCAGCGCACAAACTGCTGGCTATTACAAAAGCATCTTCCCAAGATGCTACCAGTACTTTTCAGGTACCGCTTTTTCTGTGCCAATGCATAAACTACTGCACTGTTCTGGCTGTATTTTGGCAAGAGGGATTCTGAATAACCAGATACCTGTGCCAATGTACATGCTGCTGGTTATTCAAAATCCCTCTTCCCAATGTGCCACCAGTACTGCTCTGTCACCACTTTTCTGTGCCAATGCATAAACTGATACACAGTACTGGTGGTATTTTGACAAGAGGGATTCTGAATAACCAGATACCATTTCTGTTCCCATGCACAAGCTGCTGGTTATTCAAAATCCCTCTTCCCAAGGTGCATCCAGAACTGCTCTGTCACCACCTCTCTGTGCCAATGCATAAACTGCTGGCTACAAGAAAAATCCCTCTCTTCAGTACTCTTCAGTCACCTCTTTTTGGCTTATAGCTGGTCAGTTTTAATCGAGCACAAACATCTAATGATCCATCAGTGAGCTGAGAGCGGAATTTGTTGTTAATACAGTTCATGTGAGAGAATACTTGTTAGCACAAATAGTCAGAGCCAAAAACTAACAACATGCCAAAAGCAAGTCACTTCATTGTCTTGAAATTATTAAGGAGTACCATCCAAACTTCGAAGATAAGCCTGTCTGTCTTTCGCAGCCTTTCCATCTCTGCCCATTTATGCATCACTGCTAGCTCTGCCCTTCTTCTTTCCAGAATTTCTAGCTCTGCATTTAGCTCTCTAATTTTATCCACCCAAATGTGGGACTCTTCAAATTCAACCAATTCAATCTCCAAGTCAGCAATGGGGATGTTAAAATGGTCCGGCCGCATTTCATCAAGATTTGACTGATATGACTGGGTCATAAACTGGAAGGTTGGTACATATTTTCTGAAATCATTAAATCTTTGACTGAAGTTTATGGTCAGCCCATTGATGGCTTCATCAAACACTGCAGTGTTCATAGTGAAGCTGGGTTCTCGTGTCTCACTGTCTATTTTAAATTTATGAAGGTATTCAAAGTGAAGTAGTGTCCCTCTTTTTAAGTCATTCTGGAACACTTTCAGTTTTGATGAGAATGTCAAGACCTGTTCACACAGGGAGAACATGGTATTGCCCAGTCCTTGCAGACCAATATTCGTCAGTTCAAATGTCCAGTCAGTTCAACCAAGAAGTAAAACTTCTGGAGCCAAGCACCATTTGATATTTCTTGGTGCACAATGTCCTTCTCATGTAAAAATTGCTTTATTTCAGTCAAGCAGTCTGCGAATCATTTCAGGACCTTGCCCTGGAAAGCCAGCAAACATTGTTGTACATCAGTAGGTCAGAATATTGTGAATCTGGCTCTTCCAGAAGTTGTTTGAATTGCTGATGGTTCAGATCCCTGGCAAGAATTGTGTTTACAGTTTTCACAACAAGTACCATGATATCTGCCCTCTCCTTTCCAAGGGACTGGTCACACAGTGATTCTTGATGAAGAATGCAATGAAAAATAATTATTGGCCATTGTAGTTTCTTCTCAAGTAGCTTTACAAGTCCTTTGTGACATCCAGTCATGCTGAGGGATCCATCAGTACAAATACTCACTATTTTGTCAAGTGGGCAGGTTCTCCTTCTGGAAATACTCACAGAGAGCATCAAATATGTCCTCTCCTCTGGTTTGTTACTTCAGGGGGCAAATGCTCACTAGTTCCTCTTTTACTCTGGACCCACACACAAAACAAACCATTACTGCCAGTTGTGCTGTGTCCTTGATGTCTGTGGATTCATCAAGTGCTAAAGAAAAGTAAGAGGATGACACGATATCTTTCACCACCTGAGAATCCACATCCTGCATCATTTTATGTGCCCGAGCCTTCACAGTCTTAGCAGACATAGGTAACTCTTGAATCTGGTGAATAATTTTGTCCTAAGTCCTTTTCCCTGAAGTCTGCAAACAAATATGGAACCATCTCAAGAAATGTATCTTTCACAAATTCTCCATCCGTGAAAGGCTTCCTTGGGTGAACTACCTGCAGAGCTCCAATGAAGCTAGCTGTTGTCAGATGATTGGCAGATGCTGACCAAGTCATCAGCGCAGTTTGCTCCTTCCCCGGTTTCCTTTCCAGCTCTTCAAAGACCTTTCGTCATACCTTTCCTTCCCAGTATTTGCTTGCAAATGCTGCATTTTTTGACATGAGGTGCCACTGGCATTCAACTTTTTATTTGTGGCAAGAGATTCTCAACAGATGACACAGAATGGCAGTCCCTTCCTACCAACAAAGCTGTAATCAAGCCACTCATCCTGAAAGATCCGGTTCTCATCAGCAGTCTTTCTTTTTTTAGCTGGATGTGCCATATTTTCTTTAAATGTACACCAATGCCATAAAACTTTTTGAATAGAGGCCACACACTCAAAAAAAAAAAGATGTCAAAAAACTTATAACTGTAACTGCCATCTGGCAGGAAGTATGTCATACAAATGGAGTGCCACCACACTGAGACACAATTGAGGTAACAAACAGAAAACCAAAGCAAAAAAGTAAAACGGTAACAGTCATGTCGCATGATGGGACAAAAAAAAAAAATACAAAGAGGTCCACAACTTTAGCAGCTTTCTTCAAATGCAGCAACAGCCCTAAACCTCATAACTAAATAAAGTTTTTTGGCAGGACGTAGGTCACAAAAGATCCACAACTAGCTAATACGCATCAACATAGCAAGAACCAATAGACTGATGAAAGCAGACATGCTTTTAATTTGACACTTCCGCAGTATGGAACAAAAGGAATTCTCATTCATTTCTGAGAAGTAAAGTGCACACAACACAATAACACTTGCAAAGAAGTTTTATGATGCAGAACCTACCGTAGTGTTACAGCACACTGCCTTTTTGGTTGAGTAGGTGGGGCAGCGATCGGTCCTGCTGTATTCAAGCACATCTGATATTTTATCAACATGACCACCATGTTGCAGTGTAACACTGCAAGTATATTATAAAAATATCAGAAGTGATCAGTGCAGGACAGCTGAACGCCCATACTCACAAACACATCAGAAGAGCATGGATGCAGAAGAAGCAAACAAGACATCTCTCCCAACAATAAACAGGCAGTGTTTTAAGAGTGTGTGTGTGTGTATGTGGGGGGGGGGTGGACATGGCCTGGCCTGCTGTATTTTATCACATCTGGTCACTTATCAACACATCCAAAGTGCTACAGTGCAACAGTACAATTATATTCATAAAACATTAGAAATAGTTAGAAACAGCACAGCAGAATACCTCCCACCACATACACACACACACACACACACGCACACCAATGCAACACATTTAAACTTGGTGATTAGCTGCAGCAGACTGCGTACCCCACAGGCACTGCGTTTTTTGGTGGTAGGGGGCAGGTTTGCTATATATATATATATACATATATGTATGTGTGTGTGTGTGTGTGCATATATATATATATATATATATATATATATATATATATAAACCACCGCTGATGTTTTGATTAATATGACTACGGTGCATCATACAGCACCACAGTCATATTAATAACACTGGTTGTGTGACACAACAGGCAAGGCCCCCACCCATGCACCCCAAATAAGGCAGTAGTCATATATTGTACAGCCAAGAGAGATCATCCAAAGAGATGAGACTCCCCCCCAAGAAAAAAGGAAAGCACAGCAATGCAAAGTATCCCAGGCTAGCTGTAGGCATGCATATGTTGTACAGCCAAAAGAGAGCATTAGTATAGCTTAGAAGCAGTGACGTATCAACCCTGACTCTGATCCCACCCATGCACCCCAAATAAAAGCTGAGAGAGAGAGGGAGATACAGCAACCTTGACCCCCCACACACACACACACACACACACACACACACACACATACACACACACACATGATCTCCAGTCAGTAGTAAAGAACAACAAGGCACCTACCTGTGGTGACGTGGAGCTGTCCCTCCTTCGGGTTCTTGATGTAGCTGTTCAGACTTCCTCTCACAGCAGCAGGTCTTTTGCTCCTCACTCCTCCTGGCTGGATGACCCTCAAAACAGCAGGTAACACACACAGATCCCTTCAAAGTAGGCAGGCAAGCAAGCGACAAAGAGTACCAGGCAAAGGGCCAGTAGAGGTGGTACTGAAGTAAGCAGCAGTAGGGTGCTCAGGTGCCCTTCTGTAGTGGTTTCCTGCTCTCCTTTTAAAAATTGAGAGCTAGACGCTTCTTTTTGCTTGCTGTTTGGGCAAGTCTTACTCTGATTTCAGCAGCTCTAGTAGTCAGAAACAGTTGGTGGACCCTTAATCAGAGCAACAGCACATAGCCAAAGTGAATTACAGCAGTAGCCAATATGCTGGCCTGGCTGAGTGCTGGGCGCTGCGGTTCTGTTTAACTGCTGGCATAACTTCTCTGGAGTGTGGTTTCTCTGTGCTCCTGACTGTGCTGGCCGCTGACTGAAGACTAAAGTTGAACACAGCTACAGAGACAGCTTTTGCTCCTCCCTTCCCCCGAGTGCTGGCTCACAAGCGCCAAAAAGCCCCACACAGAGCTAATCCTCTGGCTTCTCCGCCCCACCGGTTGTGTTGTATCCCAACTACAGATCTTGAAAATGACCCCAAAAAGCAGAGCATACGGTGGTGTTTACAAGTGTTCCATGGTGCGGTGAGACAGGCTGGCTGTGATCCTCCTGAAGTGACTGCATCTTCCTGTTTCCATTCTGGCTGTCTGTGCTCTATAGTTGTCTGGTGGAAAAAACACAGAGACTGTGGTTCCCTCTCCTCATCACCAGACTATTAAATAGCACTGCTGCAGACCTGAGGGGGAATGTACAGGCATTAGGGCTGCTTTGGGGGTGGGCTCGGACTAAGAGGATGACATCACGAGGGGGACAGGATGGATTTCCGGTGCCAAACTCAAACAATAGAGATGTTAAGAAATGTCGTTTCTGGCATTCTGGACCTGGTAGCCATGTGGAGCAGTGGGGAACATGGAGAAAGGTATGTGGGTGAAACAGGAGCCACAGGTTAGGGCTGGGAGAGCCACATGCAACTCGGGAGCTACAGGTTCCCGACCTTTAGCCTAGACCATCATCTTGATTTCTCAGTATACACTGATGCCATACACCATAAGCTCCACTTCAGGAGCAGAGAGTGAGAGACTGAATCAAATGCTTGGGCCAGGTCAATAAAAACTGCAGCAGTGCTGTGACACTGGCATACATCAGAGATTCATGAGACAGGGACACCCAACACACAGTAACACTCATGGGTCCTCAGAGTGGCACACTCACAGACATGCTCATACCTACAGAGGGTCACACATGTACTTTTGGAGTGACGTGCAAGGATCCTGAAAATTACAAATATACCGGCCCCCTCTGGTCAGGCAAACATGGACCCCCACACTGACAAACACAATCCCTGGATACATGCACACACACGCAAACTTCCTTAGTGGCACATGCACATCGCCACGAGATAAATTTAGAACTGTCTTCTCATATTACATAGAAACACAGAAGTTGATGGCAGATAAAGACCACAAGGCCCATCCAGTCTGCCCATTTCTTTTTCTACCTTATGAATGGAATGGAATGGAATCACTTCTGAAGGAAAGAATTGTTGAGTACCTAGAGGCCAGTGGGGCACAGAACCCAAGGCAGCATGGATTCACGATGGGAAGGTCGTGTCAGACGAATCTAATAGATTTCTTTGACTGGGTGACCAAAGTAGTAGACCAGGAAGGGGCTGTGGACATGGCCTACCTAGATTTTAGCAAGGCAATTGATACAGTCCCACACAAAAGATTAATACACAAGATAGCCAGCCTTGGAGTGGGTCTCAAGGTGGTAGCCTGGATAAAAATTGGCTAGACAACAGGACTAAAGGGTAGTAGTAAATGGAGTACACAGTGAAGAAAGGAGGGTTACTAGCAGGGTACCACAGGGTTCAGTACTGGGACCGGTCCTTTTTAATGTCTTTATAAGTGACATTGCAGAGGAACTGGAAGGAAAAGTATGTCTCTTTGCAAATGACACAAAGATCTGCAACAGGGTTGATACACCAGATGGAGTGGAAAGGATGAGAAGGACTTGGCAAGGTTGGAGGAATGGTCAAATGTATGGCAGCTCAGATTCAAAGAAGTGCAAGGTAATGCACATGGGAAACAAAAACCCAGGGAAGCGTACAATGGGGGTGAGATACTGACAACAGTAAAAATAGAAAGGGACCTGGGGTAATTATATCAGATGACCCAAAGGTGGGCAAGTAATGTGAGAAGGCAGTAAGGAAGGCTGGGGATACTGGGATGCATATGAAGAGGCATCAATAGTAGAAAACAGGAAGTTGTTATCCCTCTGTACAGACAGTTGGTGAGACCCCATCTGGAGTACTGTGTGCAGTTCTGGAGACCCCATCTCCACAAAGACATAGAAAGAGTGGAGGCTGTCCAGACGAGGGCAACCAAAATGGTGCAGGGTCTGCACCAGAAGACATACGAAGAAAGATTAAAGGAGCTTAATATGTATACCCTTGAGGAAAGAAGGGAGAGAGGGGACATGATAGAAACTTTCAAGTACCTCAAGGGAATCAACAAAGTCCAAGAGGGTAGCATCTTCCAGAAAAAGAGATGTGCAAGAACAAGGGGGCACAATTTGAAGATAGAGGGGGACGCCCAGAGGTAATGTGAGGAAGTATTTTTTCACAGAGAGGGTTGTGGATGCATGGAACAGCCTCCTGAGGAGGTCGTGGAGTCAAGAACGGGGGGAATTCAAGAATGCATGGGACAGGCATAAGGCAGTCCTAGTGGGGGGTAGGAGGAAGTAAACTGTTGGTTAACTAGGATCTGCAGCTTATCTGTTAGGTAGGAAAATGGGCTGACTAGGTGGGCCAAGCGGTCCTTATCTGCCGTCAAATTCTATGTTTCTAATGTGCCATTGGCCTTTACTCTGCCAATGGCCTATCTATTTATACTCATCTGTATTGCTCCCTTATGCCTATCACATGCCTGTTTGAAGCCCTGCACTGTATTCATATCCACCACTTCCTGAGGTAGGCCGTTCCATGCATCCACCACCCTTTCCGTGAAAAAGAACTTCCTCACATTACCCCTTAATCGGTATCCCTCTAACCTCATGCTGTGTCCTCTTGTCTTGCTATTTTTCTTATATTGAAATATGTTAGACTCTTTCACCTTGTTAATGCCCTTAAGGTGTTTGAATGTTTCGATCATATCACCTCTCTCCCTCCATTGTGCTAGAGTATACATATTGAGCTCAGTTAATCTGTCCTCATATGTGTTCCGATGCAGTCCCTGCACCATTTTGGTTGCCCTTCTCTGGATTGCCTCAATTTGGTTAATGTCCTTGTGAAGATGTGGCCTCCAGTACTGCACGCAGTACTCCAGATGGGGCCTAACCATTGTTTTGTAAAGAGGGATTATTATTATCTCCCTCTTCTGACTTGTGATACCCCTACTAATACACCCCAACATCCCTCTGGCCTTACCTACTGCTTTAGTAGTCTGTTTGGATGATTTCAGGTCATTGGTGATGATGACACCCAAGTCTCTTTCTTCCCTTGTGACTGCCAGCAACTCCCCTCCCAGCCAATAGGTGTCTTCTGGGTTTCTCTTCCCTATGTGCATGATCTTGCACTTCTTTGCCTTAAACCCCAGTTGCCACTCTTATGACTATTTTGCTAGTTTATCCAGATCTCTTCTCATTCTGCCCACCCCATCTGGATCATCTACTCTGTTGAAGATCTTGGTGTCATCTGCAAACACACAAACCTTACCCTCTAGTCCATCTGCAATGTCACTGATGAAGATATTGAAGAGGACTGGCCCATGCAGACATCTCTCTGTCATCCATCATATGATTATGCAGCCTCATCTCCCCTTTCCACTTGTCAGCCTTTGCTTCTATGGGCTGAATAATTAACATGCATTCTGACTTCTCCCTCCATTACACACATTGTGGATGCCTTCTCCATCTCACACACTCTGTTGCATTGGTAAAGATGCTTAGGCTCTGTTACCAGCACAGTGTACAGTTAGGTACTCCACCACACAATACAAGCTCCCCATGATCCACTACACACAGTCTGTCACCACTGTAGGCAGACACAGATTACCCTCCCCTCCCCACACACATAGTCTGCCACAGCAGGAAATATTGTTAGGCCCCATTACCACCAGAGCAATACACACACACCATTGCACATACTCACAAAGAGGCAAAGAATACAAACTCATGCTGGTATTACATATAAATGATTATGAATTTAAAAAAATAATCCCTCAGTGTGACTTTTTTTTTTTGCTTGTTTCTTTCACTCTTCCCTTGTTAAATTTTTATATTTTGTATAAATTATCTTTTCCTCTGGCCTTTTATACTGGAGTTTTTCTAGTACTGGGTAAGTTTCTCATACAAATATTGACCGGATTTGAGATCAATAGTGTAAAACCAGAGCCCTGAGGGATGTTCTACTAACTTCCAGTTGTTATATTGCTTAATACAGAACCTGAGGGGCTGAAACAATCCAGTTAATATCTGTTTTATTTAACTTTAAAACCTTGTGTGATGGCTCTTGTCTTGCCCTACAGTGGTGCACTTCTGCTCCTCCTCCTCATCCCCTTGAAGTGTGATCGGTGGCATTTAGACAGGACGTACATCTCACATTTCAATGTTGGCTCCCTCAAACTTGTGTCTACATGCCCTGCAGCACTTGTTCTCTCCACCTGTCTCTTGCTCACAGCTCCTTCTTTCCCTGCTGCCTTATGCTGCCGCTTGGACTGAAAATGAGGATTTAGTAAGCAAGCAAAATTTTATTTAATATAGCGCATTTCTCCATTTTGACTCAATGCACTTTACAATAAAATCCACACATTTAAAACAGTACTAATAAAACATAATAATACAGGTAATATATAAATACGTCTGCAAGGTACCCATAAAAGCTTGGCTAACTAGGAATGACTTTAACTGCCATTTAAATATTTCAACAGCTGCAATGTCGTGAACCTGACGAGGGAGGGAGTTCCAGAGAACTGGGGCCACAAAAGAAAAAACTCATGCCCCAGAAGATTTTAAGAAGATATTGGGCACCTCCAACAAACCCTCATCACTGGAGCAAAAGGAGTGAAAGGGGCTATGGGAAGACAGGAGATCTTGCAGATAACCAGGCCTCTGGCCATGCAGGGCTTTATAGATCAGCAAGCTGACGTTGAAGGTGATCCGCCACCTAATTGGCAGCCAGTTCAGAGAGGACAGCACAGATGTAATGTGACACGATCTTGATAGACTGGTCAACAACCTGGCCGCTGCATTCTGCACCAGCTGCAGGCAGCACAGATCTGTTCCTGCTGGCCCTAGGTATAGGGCATTACAGTAATCCAAATGCAAGGTCACAAAGGCATGAACCAACGCCGGCAGAACTGCTGGGGGGGGGATCAGGTGTTTCACCCTGGCAATGTTTCTAAGATGGTAAAATGAAGTCTTGACCACAGCCAACCCCTGTGATCTTGGCATCAGACCACAGTCAAGAACAACGCCATGGTTCCTCAACTGATCTGAGGTAAGCAACTGGGAGTCCCCGAGCCTTAGCCCGGAGATTCAACCAGATTGCACTCTCATCCCCTTGTGACCAGGTTCCAGCACTAGAACATCATTCTTATCTGGATTCAACCTCAACCAGTTCACCCTCATCCAGTCTTGAATTTCATCCAGGCAACTATTTAGCACCAACATTGCCACTTGCTGCTCGGGCACAAAGGACACGTAGAGCTGAGTATCTTCTGTGTAACAGTGAAAACTCAGTCCGTACTACCTTATAAGGTCCCCTAGTGGCAGCATGTACACCACAAACAACATGGGGGACAAAATGGAGCCTTGTGGGACCCCACAAGGCAGGGGCATGGCGGCCAAGGTATACACCCCAGGCACTGCACATTGCAATCTGCCAGTGAGGTACAATTTAAACCTGTTGTGGACTGTTTCCATTAGCCCACAACATATCTAAAAGCAATTGGCCCCAAGATAGTGTTCAATATTTCCCCTCTGCTCACCTCCACTATTGACCACTATCTTAATGGTACACGCGTGAGTGAAACGGGCAATACTTTTCAAACTGTTGCCCATTGCTACAGTTGTAGCCAAAGACATGGACAGATATGTCCAGATATTTCACAAAATTTCGAAAGAGATTCTCTCTGTTGCCCCTACTGTGGAACTGCAGAAAGCAGATTTCTCTAGAAATATCACGGAAATTTCATGAAATATCTGACCATGTCTTTGGCTGTGACTGTAGTCATTGTTCACCATTGTTAGGGAGAAGAGTGGTCAATAGTACCTAGCTTATGAATGTTACGTGATGGTCAATGAACCAGTCATGTGGCTGGATTTCCATGCAGGGCTGACAAAAGACATTATTTTTCAGATTTTTAGTGAATAAGTTTAGGGGTGTCACATTCTATTGGAGGCCAGTTGTTCTCATTTACTGGATAGTTAAAAGAACACACTCTGGTTAGAGCCAACACAGCTGCATAAAGCTGTTCACGCCATGCACGGACAGCATGAAGCACATGGGGGAAAGTTCTCCATCAAAATGGAGCTCATGGCAGAGAAGTGTGCTGTGTCCAAGATGGCCACTGGAGTTCATGTATGCACACTGAGACATGGTAGCCATCTTGGCAATGGTGACCATTTTCACAGTGAGCTCTGTGAGCATGCAGGACACGAAATGCTGAAGTACTGCATTAAAGTAGTGTGCCTGCGGAGGGGGGGCTACCATGCCCTGAGGGAACTGCGGCCTCGGAGGGGCAGGCAAAACACTACACACCACTGAGATGTGCACTGTGGACAAATGACCACATCACTGTAGGAGATGACTGGGACAGAAATAGGAGAGGACTGGGACAGAATCAGGTCATGGTCCCTTCTCTCTCCTACAGCGATAACAAAATGCCTGCAGGGCTCTGCCCATGCGGCCGTAATAAAGTTAAGAATTATCCCCCTTATTGTATATTACTCATTAAATTGGGCACTAAAACTCTGCAAAATAATGTCTTATATGAAGCATGCCTAATAATAAAGAATGAGTATAATGTAAACTGATAGCTTTAATGGAGAGAAATGTCCTGAAACATAGCAAGTACCGTGATTTCACAATAGGAGTAAATAAATATTAGCAAGCCTTTTAAAACATGAACTGCACTAAGAAACTTCAATATAGCAATGCCTAATGCTCCTCACAGCCTAACAATAATAAGGATTAAGAAAAAAGCATAAATAATTATTTTAAAAAAATGGTTCCTTGTCAGTTGTTTCCACACCAGTTTCCACACCATTGCTGCTGTTTTATACAAGTTTAGACTTCTCAAGTTGGTGCCCCATGAACTGATTTGGATTTGCAATGTTAAAAACTTGTCTGAAGCTACACCTGTAAAATAGTTACAAAATGCGTCAAGAAAACAAACATTTGTCAATGCTGAATGTTTGCTTGCACATATCTGCTGTGGAGGTATTTAGTACTTATAGTCACAGATGCAAACTTTGCCCCGAAGGAAGACTCCATCCAAGGATCCTGCACTTCTGTGCAGCGATGGTTGTGAAGAATGTGATACATTTTCTGGCTGCTTTGATACAACTTGACCTGTTGGAATTGCTTACAGCATTACTGTGCATGTGTCTGCATTCCTCTGGTGAGAGGTGTTGTTGTTACTGGCCTTTGCTTGGTATCAGGAATGCCCACTAGCATACTACTACTAGCACTCACTCTATAGAGTGGGAATTCTGGGATTGTGGAGGCTTTTATTTGCTCCATGAACCAGATGGCTGCACGGCATGATTCAATTTTTATTTTTCAGGCATCTGCCAAGTGAAGGGCAGTGCATGAAGTATATTTCAGAAGTCCTCTGCATGAAGAGGCAGGTAAAAGGTATTTTAAATTAAGGTTTGAGGATTGCTGTGTGGCTAAGGGACAGGAAGTGAATGTACATTCCTTACGGATCTCTCAGTATAAGGAAGCACCCTGAAGGTGAGGGGAATTGATACATTTTCTGGCTGCATTGATACAACTTGATCCATTGGAGTTGCTCATAGCATTATTGTGCATGTGTCTGCGTGCCTCTGGTGAGAGGCATTAGTGTTACTGGCTGTTGCTTGGTAACAGGAATACCCACTAGCGTACTACTAGTGCTCACTCTACCATGTGGGAATCCTGAGATGGTGGAGGCTTCCTTGCTTCATGAACCAGACAGCTGCATAGCACGATTCAATTTTTATTTTTCAGGCACCTGCCAGGTAAAGGGTGGTGCATGAAGTATATTTTAGAAGGCCTCTGCATGAAGAGGCAGGTGAAAGGTATTTTAAATTAGGGTTTGTGGATCACTGTGTGGCTAAGGGACAGGAAGTGAATGTACACTCCTGCTGGGTCTCTCAGTATAAGGAAGCACCCTTTGCGAGCGGGGTGAGCATAAGCAGGGTGAGCGCACATTCAGCATCTGTGAAGACTGTCTGCTGTGTCCGCTGTGGACTGCTATGTCTCTGGATAAGGACACTGAGACCATAGTATCAGCAACTCTCCTTGTTAAATTTGTTTAAATATCTAAAATGAATATCAATGAGGGCTTCATTACTCTTAGCTCTGGAGAAATTGCTATGTTGTGCATAATCTGTAACAAATTCTGCTTAGAAAGCCAAGTAGGCTTTGAGGGACTAAAGTGCGAGCAGTGTAGAGAGATAATAGCACTAAAAGCAAAGATTGAGGAACTAGAAAAAGTGATGGTTGAATTGCAGATAAAAAGAGTGTTGAATAATTCTGTTCCTTCTCCGATTAAAATGGCTTCTGTAGAAGTCTTACAACAGGTTAATAGGTTTCAGGAGGATTCCCAAAAATGCTCTAGGGAAGACAGTAGCTGTGACGAGGAGGACTGGAGTCCTGTTGTAAATAGCAAGAAACTAATAAAGAAAGGTCGTAGATGTATGGAATTCGATCTCCCAGTACAAAATAGGTATGGTCCCCTAGAATTGACCAATGAGGATTCACCAGCTACCAGTCCAAACAACCCAAATAAGTCTAAATCTCCAGACCAACAGTGCCACAAATGGATCAGCCCCCCAAAAAAACAATTCATACTAGTAACCCTCAATCACATTATAAAACAATTCCCAAAGTAAGTGATGCCAAAGAAAAAGGCACTTTAGTTAATGTTGGCACAAGTCCATAATCCCAATCTTGAGCATTCTGAGGGTACAGAAAATATAAACACAACCAATAAAAATTTGGAAGCCAATCATAACAATCTTGGAAGCACCAACCAGTCTCAAAACCAGGAAATGATACCTGTGGAGGATATTACAGTATGGAGGCTAGCCAGGCCCTACTTATCAATCAAAGACAAGTGTTTGTACTAGGTGACTCGATAACTAAAAACTCAGATAGGTATATCTGCAGTGAGGATAAGGAAAACATAACATGCTCAAGTTATAGAGGTGCGTGGATAAGGGACATAGATAGAATGATCCCGTCCATTGTTAAAAAGGCAGGTGAAAATCCACTAGTAATGCTTCTCATGGGTACGAATGACATCAACAGATTTCCTATTGAAACAATTAACAATGACTTCATAACCTTAGCAATCTCATTGGAAAAAAGGGTTGTAAATACTGTATTTTGGAAATCCTACCAGTACCAAAAGCTAATTTTGATAAGCAATCAAAAATCAAGCAGGTTAATGAATGGCTTAGGAAATGGTGTATATAAAAGAATGTTAGATGCATTACACACTGGGAAAGATTTTCCACAGATCTAAGTCTGTTTAGTTGGGACAACCTCCACCTTAATAAAAAAGGAGCTGCAGTATTGGGTGAAAATTTAGCCAATACCATAAAGGACCTTTTAAACTAAATTGCAGGGGGCAATCAGGGAAAGCACTGAATAATTGCATTAAACATAATAATTATAAAATCCTTGTGACCAATGCCAGAAGTTTAAACGTAATAAAAATTACTGAACTAACTGAAATACTGCAACAACACCAGATAGATATTGCAGCAGTAAGTGACACACGGGAAGATGAATCATCAAGTTGGTACAATGCAATTCCAGAATATTTTCTATATCATAGAAATAGAAATAACAGAAAGGGAGAGGGTATATGCATATATATTAAAAATACAATAAAAGCCTCAGAATATCCCTTAAAATATACTAAGGATGGTCTGTTTGAGGGAATATGTATTCAAACAGCCTAAACAAATGAAAAACACTTTCTGTTTGC
Organism: Neoceratodus forsteri; assembly: GCA_016271365.2. Classification (NCBI taxonomy): domain Eukaryota; kingdom Metazoa; phylum Chordata; order Ceratodontiformes; family Ceratodontidae; genus Neoceratodus; species Neoceratodus forsteri. The sequence continues at coordinate 200,175,889 of CM057458.1, forward strand.
AAATTTCTACAGACCACTGGCATGAGATCTAGACCTGGACCAACTCCTAATTGATGAAATTAGTCAGTTAGCACTAAACTTAGATGTTATGGTTGTTGGGGAGTTTAATCTGCCAGGTATCAACTGGAATAATTTCACTGCTAAAACATCACTGGAGGGTTTGTTCCTTGATTCATGTATTATGGCAGGCTTAGAACAAATGGTAAATGTACCAACAAGAGAGAATAAAATCTTTGATCTTGTCCTTATAAACTTCTCAACTGACATAAATAACATTAATGCAATAGGCCAACTAAGTAACAGTGACCACAGTGTAATTCTATTGAAAATTAATAAGAAAAAGATAATAGAGAGTAAAACTATTTACAGATATGATTACAATAAAGTGAACTATGCTAGAATCAACAAAACCTTGGCTGGCTATGACTGAGTTAATATGTTCTCTGGATTAAATATCAATAAATGCTGGGACTGTTTAAATCAATTATTGTAGAACTAGAAAAACTTTACATTCCTATAAAAAAAACTCATAATAAAAAAGGGAAAATTCCATCCTGGCTGACACACTCTATTAGACAACAGATTCATAAAAAAGAAAAAGCATTTAAAATGATGAAAAAAGGCCAAGTTCTGTTAATGCAAATCTTTATAGGGAGAAATAAAAAGAAGTTGATAAGAATGGAAAGAAAGAAAATTGAATACAAACCCTCTGTCACAAAAAAATCCTAAAGCACTTAATGCATACATAAATGGTAATAAGAACAGGGACAATTGTATCCACAAATTAGTTGAAAATGGAAGAGACATACAGGATACCAAAGACATTGCAAATGCATTTAATAGATATTTCGGATCCGCATTTTCTGATAAAGACTTATCTAAATCTAATGTAACCAGAGAATCGAATATAGATGAAATCAGCCTTGAGAAACATAGAAACATAGAAACATAGAATTTGACAGCAGATAAGGACTGCTTGGCCCACCCAGTCTGCCCATTTCCCTACCTAATGGATAAGCTGCAGATCCTAGTTAACCAGCAGCCTACTTCTTCCTACCCTCACCCCCTAGAATTGCCTTATGACTGTCCCATGCATGCTTGAATTCCACCACTGTTTTTGACTCCACAACCTCCTCCCGAAGGCCGCTTCATGCATCCACAACCCTCTCTGTGAAAAAATACTCTTAAATTACCTCTGAGCTGCCCCCCATCTTCAAATTGTGCTCCTTGTTCTTGCACACCTCTTTTTGAAAGATGCTACCCTCTTGACTTTGTTGATTCCCTTGAGGTACTTGAAAGTTTCTATCATGTCCCCCCTCTCCCTCCTTTCCTTGAGGCTATACATATTAAGCTCCTTAAGTCTCTCTTCATATGTCTTCCAGTGCAGACCCTGCACCATTTTAGTTGCCATTCTCTGGACAGCTTCCATCCTGTCTATGTCTTTGCGGAGATTGGGTCTCCAGAACTGCACGCAGTACTCCAGATGGGGTCTCACCAGCTGTCTGTACAGAGGGACAATAACTTCTTGTTTTCTACTGGTGATGCCTCTCCCTATGCATCCCAGTATCCCCCCAGCCCTCCTTGCTGCCCTCTCACATTGTTTGCCCACCTTTAGGTCATCTGATATGACTACCCCAGGTCCCTTTCCATTGTTGTTGTTGTTAGTATCTCACCACCCATTGTGTGCTCTTCCCCTAGATTTTTGTTTCCCAGGTGCATTACCTTGCACTTCTTAGCATTGAATCTAAGCTGCCATACATTTGACCATTCCTCTCACCTTGCCAAGTTCCTTCTCATCCTTTCCACCCCACCTTGTGCATCAACTCTGTTGCAGATCTTTGTGTCATCTGCAAAGAGACATACTTTTCCTTCCAGTCCCTCTGCAATGTCACTTATAAAGACATTGAAGAGGACCAGTCCTAATACTGAACCATGCAGTACCCCACTAGTAACCCCCCTTTCTTCAGAGTGGACTCCATTTACTATTACTCTCTGTGTCCTATTCTCCAGCCAATTCTTTACCCAGGCTGTCATCTTGGGACCCACTCCCAGGCTGGCTAACTTGTATATTAATCTTTGTGTGGGATCTAGCCAAATGTTAAAGTCTAGGTAGGCCATGCCCACAGCCCCTCCCTGATCTACTACTTTGGTCACCCAGTCAAAGAAATCTATCAGATTCATCTGGCATGACCTTCCCACTGTGACTCCATGCTGCCTTGGGTCCTGTGTCCCTCTGGCCTCTAGATACTTAACAATTCTTTCCTTCAGAAGTGATTCCATCATTTTCCCTATCACTGAGGTTTAACAGGTCGGTAGTTTCCTGCTTCTGCCTTGCTCCCACTTTTGTGAAGGGGAATCACATCTGCCCTCCTCCAGTCCTCAGGTACCACCCCATCCTCCCATGATTTGTTAAAGAGGGTAGTCAGTGGTGTCACTAGTTCTACTCTTAGTTCTTTTAGAATTCTGGGATAAATCCCATCAGGCCCTATTGCTTTGTCCACCTTCAGTTTTAAGAGTTCTTTCAGAACCCTTTCTTCTGTCAATGGGCTGGTATCAACTTCTGTATCTAGAGTGTTTCTACTGTTTGTTTTAGGTACCTCCCCCTCTTCATTTGTAAATACTGAGCAAAAATATTTGTTTAGTATCTCTGCCTTTTCACAGTCACCTTCTGCCCACCCTCCATCCCCTTTATTAAGCCTCACTATCTCTCCCTTGGTCTTCCTTCGCTCCCTGATGTACCTATAAAAGGTTTTATCCCCCTTCTTAACTGAGTTGGCTATCGTTTCCTCAGTTTGGGCCTTTGCTGTTCTGACTGCCTTCCCAGCTTCCTTTTGCTTTAACTGATACAGTCTCTGTCCTGCTCCTTCTGTGATTCCTTGTACTTCCTGAATGCTTTCTTTTTCTCTTGAACCTTCACCGCCACTTCCTTTGAGAACCATAGTGGTTTCTTACATCATTTTGTTTTGTTTATTTGCTTCACACAAAGGCTTGTTACCTCTGTGATGGCAGTTTTTATTATTCCTCATTGTTCTTCCACCCCTCCTTCCTACCCATTTGCTAGTGCATTCCTTAGGCACTCACCATTTTGGCAAAGTCAGCCTCCTAAAGTCCAGTACTTTTGCCTTTGTATGGCTTGACTCTATTGCTGTGTTTATTAGAACTATACTGTTCGATGGTCGCTAGTTCCCAGATGGCTATCCACTTCTACATCTGTGATCCTCTCTCATCTCCATTTGAGAGAACCAGGTCTAAGATTGCTCCTCTCTGAGTGGGCTCCAATACTAGTTGTCTAAGGCATGCCCCTGTAGAGTATCTAGAAAACCCCACTTTTGAAGTGGCTGCTGCAACTGCACTCCAGTTAACATCTGGCATATTCAGATCACCCATCAGCAATATCTCCTTTTTCTGCCATTTTAAGTATACTTATCATTTCTTGTCCAGTTCCTCCCTGAGAAGGGGTCTGTATACAACCCTGTGCGGATTGTGGTGCCATTGCCTGTCTCCAAATGTACCCACAGTGCTTCTTCTCCTCCTGTTTACCCCTTTGTTCTGTTGCTTTGATTCCTTCCTTATGTAAAGAGCTACTCCTCCTCCTCTTTACCCTCCCTGTTCCTCCTGTAGATAGTGTATCCTGGTATGTTTACGTCCCAGTCATGGTTTTGTGTGTACCATGTTTCTGTGACTGCCACAATATCCAGATGTTCTCCTCCATCAAGGCCACTAATTCAGGAAGCTTGTTACCCAGACTACGGGCATTGGTACTTATTGCTCTCCATTTTTGATGGCTTTACCTTCTGTTGCAGCATCCCCCACTGACCTTTCTACGTTGGTCTTTTTCTCATTTAGTACCCTGTTTTGTAGGGAGAGGCTGGGATTTTCCTGCTGCTTATCAGTGCCTTCCCCCTTGACTAGCTTAAAAGCTTGCCAATGAAGCATTTAAACCAATTGCTCAAAAGACTTGTTCCCTTCCTGGACAGATGCAGACCATCCTGCCAGTATGAGGAGATAATTACAGCCATAAAACTGATTAAAGAAAATACTGCTCCAGGGCCAGGTGGAATTAGTCCTCATTTAAAAAAAAAGAACACATTATCATCAGTTGCTGCCCCACTAAAACTCATGCACAATATATCTTTAAACAGTGGTACAATCCCTGAAGAGTGGAAGGAAGCATCAGTTATTCCTATTCATAAATCTGGAAGTAAAAATAATGCAAAGACATTTTTGTCCCATCAGTTTGACATCAGTAAGCTGTAAGGTGATGGAGATAATGCTTATAAAAAGAACTGAAAATAATTTAAATCTCAATAACTTATGGGACCAGAAATGGCATGGTTTCATAGCTGGTAGATCTTGTACCACCAGCTTAATCAGCTTTTATGAAAGAGTTAATAATCATCTAGACCAAGGAATACCAGTTGATACACTATTTATAGATTTAAAGAAAACTTTTCATAAAGTATTGCATGGAATTTTGATTGACAAACTAATAAAACTAAGAATAGAATCAAAAATTATCAAATGGGTAGATGCATGGTTGTGTAACAGAACTCAGATTGTTAAGATCTTTGACACCTTTTCTGACTCAACTAAGGTAACTAGTGGAGTGCCACAGGGCTCTGTATTAGGCCCTGTCCTCTTCGGAATTTTACATCTCCAATCTGCATCAAGGGGTAAATGGACACATCAGCAAATTTGCCAGTGATACCAAGCTCTGTCAGGACATTGATTCAGATGACAAAACTGATAGTTTTAGGAGAGACATTGTCCATCTAGAAAACATGGCAATTCAGAACAAAATGGACTTCAATATAGAAAAATGTGCTGTTGTGCACCTGGGAGCCAAAAAAACCTGGACACAATATTACCTTAATGGGAACGTGTTAAATCAAATAAAAACAGAAAGATTTTGGGGTAATTATTAATAATTCTCTTACAGCAAGTGATCACTATCGACATGCTGCACAAATAGCTAATAGGATCCTGGCACTGATTTGGAGAGCTTTCACTTCAAGGCAAGAAACATGTATCCTGCCCTTATACAAGTCCTGTTTAAGCCCACACCTGGACTATGTATCATCCTTTTGGGCTCCATTCCTGAAAAATGACATAAAACTTATAGATAGTGTATAAAGAAAAAACACTAAACTTATTTCAAGAATCAATAATTGGCCCTATCATGACAGGTTGAAAGAACCAAATCTATTTGACCTGGAAATAAGATGCCAGAGAGGTGACCTATTGTTATTATTTAGTATACTTAATGATGAATACCTAATGGCTGAATTTAACATTACCTATGCAAACAAATCATTAAACCTTAGATTTTAACACTAAACAACTGGTGGTCCTCAGGGGCATAACTAATAAAAGGAAATACTACTTTACTATTAAAGCAGTGAAACTGTGGAACAAACTGCCCCAAACCATAGTAGATTCAAAAAGTGACCTGCAGTTTAAAAACAAATTAGATAAATACATCACGGGACTAGAGATCAAATAGCTCACATGTGTGAGAAGGTAGACTCGATGGGTCTAGTGTCTCCTTTTACCTTGTATTACTGAGAACTGAGAATTCATGGGTCTGTCTGGTGGGCTATGGAAGTGCAGGTCCCTATGGTCCCTGCAGTTCCATGTGGCCACAGATACAGATGCACTGGGCAAATAGTGCATCTGTCAGCCAATGCACTAGGCATTCTACCACCCTTGGATGGAGAGGTGCAGGGCTGTATGCCAAGAGGAGAGTTGTCTTCACTATATATGGTACCTATCACTATATATGGTACCTGGGTCCATGCGGAAAATCCTGCATCTTTCATTCCCTGGCTGGGGTTGGGGCTGCCATATAACAGCAACATTCCCCCATCCTCACCTCATCCAGCTAGGTCACTGAGCTCACCCCCAAGCTCAGCTCATCGGCATGGGATAATAAAGCATGGACACTGGGGTGAAGAGTGGCACTATACACAATGCTTGTTAAACAAGTAATTTTGTTTTAAATTTTGACCTCCACTTTTCAGGATCCTCATTTTATGATTCCCTTTATAAACATGACATGTATCATTTATAGTATATTGGCCATAATGTCATTTTGCACCACAGGTGCAAAAACACATCTAATCCAGGATTTAAAAAGTGACACATTACATTTATGAGGTGGTGTGGAAAAATGGCTATGTTGAAAGTTTGGAGTTAAGTTTTGAAATTACTGAAGTTATGAGTGAACGCTGAAATCCTGTAACATTCAGTTATAACCTGGACAGTTTATTACATCTGTACACCAAATTGTCAGCCTAGCCTCCTTATTGCCCCACCAAATGAACCCTATAGGTGAAAATAAACATCATTCTGCACCACTGAAACGTCATTCTGTGCCACAGGTGTGAAAACACATTTTGGCCAGGATTTTAAAAATGACAGCTGTCACGTTCATGAGGTGATGTGAAACAATGGCTGTGTTGAAAATTTGGGGTAAAAATATTTACAATTACCAAAGTTATGAGTAAGCATAGACAAATTTCAATGCATGCAACGTAACTTTGCAATTTTCACTTATTTTGACCCCATTTTCTCAATATAGCCTTCTTATGACCCCACCTTATAAACAAGGGTGGTGAAAATTTTCAAATCTTACCCAAAAGGTGATTTTGCAATGCGACCATGAAATCACTGTTTGGATCTGATTTGAATAATTCCACTACCCTTGGTCATGAGGTGGTGTCTCAAAAATACCATATTGAAATTCTGGAGCTAAGATATGCAAAAATGACAGTTATGCATCACAGTTCAAAACCCCATTGAAATACATTGAACCGCACTTACCTTAGTTTCTCATATTACAGTCTTCAACTTCAACTTTATTTTTTTAAAAAGCGCAAATCAAAATACGTAAGCGCTTGTACAAAGGATAAAAAGACACAGCATAAAAACTTCATATTATAGTATAAGTAATTTAAGACAAAGAAAACCAGAAATCATTAACACTCTGTCATTCATATTCCAGGAAGGTGAGCCTGAATAAGTAGGTTTTCAAGGCCGACTTGAAGCTCTCCACAGTCAGACACTACCTTACCAAACGAGGTAGAGAATTCCCACAGGGTTGGGGCCACAAATGCAAATGCCTTAGCACCTGATGTATTAAGTCAAACCCTTGGAATCTCCAGTGATCCCTCATCGGCAGAGTGAAGTGGGCAGAGGGGGCGATAAGGACACAGGAGTTCTTGCAGATAGCATGGCCCCTGTCCATGTAGGGCCTTCTAGGGCAGCAAACTGATCTTGAAGGTGATTCACCACTGAACAGGCAGCCAGTACAGTCCACAGAGAACAGGTGTAACATGGCAAGATCAAGGTAAGCCAGTCAACAACCTGGCTGCCACATTCTACACCAGCTGCAAGAGGCAAATATCAACCCCCAGAAGCCCTAGGTAAACAGAGTTGCAGTAAGGCGCGAGGTCAAAAAGGCATGGACCAGAGTTGGAAGATCATCAGGTGGGACCAGATATTTTATCTGGGCAGTATTTGTCAGATGGTAAAAAGAGGATTTGACGATGACTGACACCTGCGATTTAAGTGTCAACCCTTCATCAAAAATAACGCCCAGATAATGCACCTGATCCAAGGTCAACTGCTGGCTGCCCCCGAGCCAAAGCCTGGAAGGCCGGCCAGCCAGTTGCCCCTCTAACTGATGTCCTGGATCCACAACAAGCACCTCGATCTTATCTGGATTCAGCTTCAACCAACTGCCACTCATCCAGTCCTGGATCTTGGTGAGGCAGTTGTTAAATATCAAGACAGAATCATCCTGCCCGGGCACAAAGGCCATGTAGAGCTCAGTAGCATCCACATAGCAGTGAAAACTCAACCCATACCACCTCACAATGTCCCCCAGCAGAAGCATGTACACTGCAAACAATATGGGCAACAACACAGAGCCCTGAGGGACCCCACACAGCAGGGAGATTGGGTCAGAGGAATAAATCCCTGACACCACTCTGTAAAACCTGCTGCTGAGGTACGAATGGAACCATCTGAGGACCATACCTGACAGTCCACAGATGACCCTCAAGAGGTCTAGAAGCACACCATGGTCCATGGTGTCAAATGCTGCAGAGAAATCAAGGAGAACCAAGATTTCATTTCATTTCATTCTTTATTTTTAAAAGGCGCTTTTCTCATAACCAAAGCACCTGTACAGTTTCATAAAACAATAAATAAACCAAATTTAAAACTAACATAAGTCATTAAAAACTATACTAAAAAGATGTGTCTTCAAAGCTCCTTTAAAGCTTAGGACAGTCGGGTAATTTCGCACCTGATGAGGTAGAGAATTCCACAGGGTCAGAGCCATAAAACTAAATGATCTAGCCCCTGAGGTTTTTAAACGAACCCTGGGAATCTCTAGCAATCCCTCATCAGTGGATCGGAGGGGGTAGGGAGGACAGTAGGGGCACAGGATTTCTTTCAGGTAAGTAGGTCCCTGATCATGTAGGGCTTTATAGGTCAGCAAACCGACCTTAAAGGTGATTCGCCAGAACACTGGCAGCCAGTGCAGTCCACGGAGCACAGGCATTATATGGCTGGATCTAGAAGATCCAGTCAACAACCTGGCCGCCGCATTCTGCACTAGCTGCAGACGGTGAAGTTCAACCCCCGATAGCCCTAGGTAAAGGGAGTTGCAATAGTCAAGGCGGGAGGTAACAAAAGCATGGATCAACGTTGGAAGATCCTCTGGTGGAACCAGGTGCTTCACCCTGGCGATATTCCTCAGATGGAAAAAGGAAGTTTTGACCACCGCTGACACCTGAGATTTAAACATCAAGCGGTCGTCAAATATTACACCTAGATTCCGCACCTGGTCTGAGGTCGTCAGCTGGATGCCCCCAAGCCATAAGCCTGAGGGCGATCCATTCGGCAGACCCGCCTAGATAGAATGGGTCCTCTGTTCTCTCGCTATCAGGAGATCATTGAGTACCTGGACAAGTGCTGTCTCGGTACTATGCCTCTTCCTGAATCCCCACTGGAGAGGATCAGAGATTTCATGGATGGTAAGATGATCCTCCAGTTGCAGTGTGACTGCCTTCTCTATAACCTTTCCTACAAACAGAAGGTTAGAGCAGGCCTGTAGTTGGTGAGACAGTTAGGATCAAGAGAGGATTTCTTAAGGAAGGGTGTCACCACAGCCTCATTCAGGGTGTCCAGTGTCCAGAATCACACCTGTCTCTAAAGAACACCTGACTATCTCCACTAGGGCCAGACAGATGACTTCAACACACCCCACAAGGAGGCGAGTTGGCCCTGGATCCAAACCACAGCAAGTTGGCCGTAAACTCTGGATGATCTTCATGACATCCAAGATCGCCAGCTGATCAAAATCCGACCAAACTAACCAAGGAGCTGCAACCTCCCACCGATCACCCCAGTCCCCATTAGAGTGAGCTGCACAGATATCCGCTCTGATGCCGGCAACCTTATCTGCAAAGAACTGAGCAACCTTGTCACACTTCTCTTGTGACAACACTCTCCATGACTGGAGACAGGCTGGACTGCACAGTCTGTCCACAGTCTGAAAGACCTGAGCTGGTCAATTCTGTGCAGCAGTTATTTTCCTGAAAAGGAATTCTGCCGTCTTACAGGAACTAGCCTACTAATACTCTTTATAATGAGACATCCATCTAAGTCTGTCCGCATCAAGACCGGATTTCCACCAGCTTCATTCCAACCTTCGTCCCACTCGCCTCAATTCCCTCAAGGTCCCATTAAGCCAAGGGCAAAGAGTGATAGGGTGAACACAAACTGGAGCAATGGAATCCAGAGCCTCCACCACAGCCCAATATAAGCTTGTAGCAGGTTCTCTGGATCCGTGCTTACACTCGGCAAGCTTGATAGGTCCAGCACTGCCATCAGGCCATCAGGGGTCAACCCCCTCAAAGGGTGAAACATAGAAACATAGAATTTTATGGCAGATAAGGACTGCTTGGCCCACCCAGTCTGCCCATTTCCCTACCTAATGGATAAGCTGCAGATCCTGGTTAACCAGCAGCCTACTTCTTTCTACCCCCACCCCCTAGAATTGCCTGACTGTCCCATGCATGCTTAAATTCAACCACTGTTTTGACTCCACACCTCATCCGAAGGCGCTCCATGCATCCACAACCTTCTCTGTGAAAAATACTTCCTTACATTACCTCTGAGCCACTCCCCATCTTCAAATTGTGCCCCCTTATTCTTGCACACCTCTTTTTTTGAAAGATGCTACCCTCTTGGACTTTGTTGATTCCCTTGAGGTACTTGAAAGTTTCTATCATGTCCCCCTCTCCCTCCTTTCCTCGAGGCTATACATATTAAGCTCCTTTAGTCTCACTTCATATGTCTTCTGGTGCAGACTCTACACCATTTTAGTTGCCCTCCTCTGGACAGCTTCCATCTTGTCTATGTCCTTGTGGAGATTGGGTCTCCAGAACTGCACACAGTACTCCAGATGGGGTCTCACCAACTGTCTGTACAGAGGGATAACTACTTCCTGTTTTCTACTGGTGATGCCTCTCCCTATGCATCCCAGTATCCCCCAGCCCTCCTTACTGCCCTCTCACATTGCTTGCCCACCTTTAAGTAATCTGATATGACTACCCCCAGGTCCCTTTCCATTTTTGTTGTTAGTATCTCACCCCCCATTGTGTACTCTTCCCCTGGGTTTTTGTTTTGCAGGTGCATTACCTTGCACTTCTTAGCATTGAATCTAAGCTGCCATACATTTGACCATTCCTCTAACCTTGCCAAGTCCCTTCTCATCCTTTCCACCATACCTTGTCCATCAACTCTGTTGCAGATCTTTGTGTCATCTGCAAAGAGACATACTTTTCCTTCCAGTCCCTCTGCAATGTTGCTTATAAAGACATTGAAGAGGACCGGTCCTAGTACTGAACCCTGCAGTACCCCACTAATAACCCCCCTTTCTTCAGCGTGGACTCCATTTACTATTACCCTCTCTGTCCTGTTCTCCGGCCAATTCTTTACCCAGGCTATCATCTTGAGGAGCCCAAGTACCAAATCATCTCCACAGGGGCAGGTCTATTGGGGGAGCCATGAAACTGAACCTTATGATGTGATGGTCATACCATCTGACCAGTTCCATCACCATTTCAGAGGTCTCCATCCCCAGTAAGAAGACCAAGTCCAATGAGTGACCATGAATATGGGTCACAGAGGTAATTCCCTGTGTGAAGCTCAGCAAATTCATTAGTTGGAGGAAGTCCTGATCGAATTGCAAGAGTTCATCATCGGCTCAGGCATTGAAGTCCCCCAGCACCATCCATCTGGGGGACTCCAACACCATACCAACGACTAAGTCCATGAGTTCCTGCAGAAACTGCTTCTTACCCCCAGGTGGATGGTAGATAAGAAGGATTCTGCACCCCACACCTGCACCAGTGATACACTCAAAGGACTTGGGTGCCTCAACTGATACATCAGTAAGGTCCAGTTGTGTTCTAAAACAGATAACTACACTCCCGCCCCTGCGATACATCCTCGGCCGGTGTATAACTGAAAACCCAGCTGGAACAGCTGACTCAAGAATAGGGCCAGCATTCTCATCCAGTCAGGTTTCGGTGATACAAGCCAGGTCCGATGACCCAACAAGATCAACAATCACTGCTGTCTTGTTTTTAATGGACCTGGCATTGCATAACACTGACCGAGTAGGACGAGCTGATGGGGTCGGCTGAGCTAGCTGCCCTCCTAATGTGGAACTCTTGGGTATGGGGACCAGAGAGGAAGAACCTCTCTCTGGAGCCTATTTTGCCCCAGGGTGACCCCTGGACACCGCCACCCCAGTCCATCCACTGTGCTCCACTACCCCTCCATGTCCCTGGCCCCTGGTCCTACACTTCTTCCTCACAATCCCCAAAGCTCGACATTGCCCACATATCTCACTTGGGCAAGGAGGGGCAATCAAAAGGCCGGAGGCCACGTAGCTCAGAAGGGGAGTAGTGCCTAACCAGGAGAGCTCTCAGTCAACACATATCAGAACAACTACCAGCACACTCAACAACAGTCTAACTAATAAAGCACAACAAATACCCCAAAAACATTAAAATCTATATCCCCCACTCCCCAACAAATCTCTCCCAAAAAGGAACAGAATAAAATAAAATAAATAAATCAAAATCCCTTTAAAATAAAACACTAAAACAAAACAATGTAGAGTCCAGCAGAATTATTGAGTTTGCATAGTCCAGACTGGGGCTAATCATGCCACGCTTGCAATCCAGTTCTTGGGCTAGGTGAGACTCCCACCCCCACCTGCCCACCACAATTTTTCCAAAGTGCTATGCTCTCACCACAACATTCCAAAAAAGGTTAGATAAGAATGAATTCCAGGGCTCTCTCACCACCCAACCAAAACAATTAGTCCTATCCAATGGATTCCAAAGTCACTCAGACAGACTCCAGCCACGGTCATTTAAAGCTCCTTGTAGAAATTTCTTCTGAAGATGAAACCAGCCTGCAGACAGGGCAGGAGGCAAGAGAGTTCTGCCCCGAAGGATCAGGCAGCCCCAGACAGAGATCCTTCGATCCCCCTATTATTACAATTCCCCAGGCAGTCAGGACTCCTCCACCCTCTGGCCATGAATCCCACACCTTCTTCATTGGCAGTCCACCCCTAACCAACCACCCTGTCTGACTGCAGAAATCTGAGGAAAACAGGAGGAGCTGGGCAGATAAAATGATATCCCAGGCCATACACCAAACCGAGCCCCCACTCACCCTCTGGCTAGCTGATCAGAATGGCAAGCACTCAACCCAACACCAGCCAAATAAGAAAATTAGTGATGCTGCTAGCAAAACTGAATAACTAGCCAGCAGCTGGCACCGGTAATCACTCCAACAAAAATGCAGCATACATAAATAAAACAAAAGCCCCTGGTACAATGCTGCCTCACTAATCTACTTCGTTCCAGATACACTAACTAAACTTACTAAAAACAACAAATAAAATAAACAAAAACAAATAAAAATAAAAGTTAAAACAAACAAACGGAGCTGCTGCTAGGACTGACCCATTCCATTCACCATCTCCAAACAATGAAGTAGATCCCAGATTGGGATTGGCAGATTGGGAGCAGCAATCCTGTTTTGCTAAAAAACAAATTTGAGAGCCTATCAGATGAACAAATACTGTATTGTTGGATGAGGCAAAACCCAAAACAAATAGAGACATACTACTAATAGAAGATTCTATCACTAGAGAAATAGACTCCGCAATCTGCAAAGGAAGAAATGAGTTCACAGCTGTCAGCACTATGCCTGGGGTCAAAATCAGAGACATAAAAAAAATGACGAAATGGCTACTATCAAATCTGGCTAAACCCTTAGTAGTATTGCATGTAGGGGTAAATGACATTGGATCTAGGCCTCTAAGAGACATTTATGCGGATTACGATGCAGAGGCCCAGGATATTCAAAACATAGAGGGTGACATCATAATTTCGGGTAGTTTACCAGTGAGAGGGAGAAATGTTTATAAAAACAAAGAAATACAGATAGTAAATAAATGGCTTTGAGATTGGTGCTCTATACAAAAGTTTGTATATATAGACAACTGGGAAAACTGCGGGGATGAAAGGCTATTCAGAAGGGATGGGTTGCATCTGAACAAGATGGGGTCAAAACTGCTAGCAAAGATTATAAATGAACAACTACTTACCCATTTAAACTAGCAGCTTGGGGGGGGGGGTAAGGAATACACCCACACCTATCAACCATAAACTAAATACAAATGCAAAAGACATAGGTTGGAATTTCTTACTATTAATTGCAAGAAGCCTGACCAAGAAAATAGATTAACTTAAATATATTATGGAATCAGAACAGATTACACTTTGTGCCATAACTGAAACCTGGTGGGACACTAAGCACACCTGGGACCAGCAAATAAGGGGATACCAACTCTTCACGAAGTCCAGGAAATATGGAAAGGGTGGGGGAGTGGCTGTATATATTAGGGTTAAAATACATGTTGAACAAGTTGAAGTCCTCACTGACAACCTAGAACATCTAGGGATCAAAATAATCCCCATTAAGACACCTAAAATAGTGTTGGGCATGTTCTATAGAGCTCCATCTATCACAGAAGAAGAAGATGATTATTCATTACAACAATACATGCATAACATAAATCCAGCTAATAGGTTATTAACTGAAGGAGATTTAAACCTGCCTGGAATTAAATGGGACTCCATCACAGGCACAGTTAAGGTGGAAAGAACATACCTAGAAATATTTAAGAAAGTGGACCTGGATCAGCTAGTGGACCATAGCACGAGGGAACCAAACATATTAGACTTGGTACTGACCAATATGGGGGCCCATGTACAAGCTTGCAACATCAGAGCACCTCTGGGTGGTAGCAGCTGGAACATGGTCAGCTTCACAATTCAAGAATACAACAAACTCATAGAAGGTGATAGTGAAGTACTTGTCTGGAGTAAAGCCGACTTTAAGGCTATTAGTAGAAAATTGCTTCAATTAGATTGGAAGGAAGCATTTATTGGTAAAAGTTTGGAACAAATGTGGGCCACCATGGAAAACAAAATAAATGAATATGAATGAATATGAAACGAATAATGAAAAAATGAGTCTTTCTGGCTGTGATTGGAAGAAATGTTACTCTCAATGATGTCACACTGTTGTAAACTGTATAAATGAGCATCTTAACTAACATGACTCATGCCACCTTGAAGGCTTGGAGCTCAGGCGCTAGGGGCTTGCACTGTGAATCTCTAGATAAATCAGCAATCCAGTCGATACTTATGGTGGTATGGTTTTTCTTGAAGGAGCGCTGCATATTCTTTGTTCATTTTATGCTTAACTGGCTGCTATACTTGTAAATGAACCCACTGTTGACTGAGCTCGGGACAACTGTTCTCAATTCCTAAGAAAAACAGATGGGCAAGTGGCTACCACAAATGTAATTCCTAGGACCTCATTGTAAATGAGCAACAGCTCAATCGAGATAATCCTAAATCATATAATCTGTATGAATAAAATATTTTACTACTGCTACTACAAATAAGGAAATGACAGATATTCAGAATATTTACTTTGCCTCAGTTTTTAATAAAAAAGGTAATTGCATTTGCCTACTCTGTTATGACTATTGAATTATGTACATTTGTACTTTGTATTTCCACTGTATCTACCTCTCCCCCAAACCCCCAGGGCGCATCTGGAATCGAGTGGTACCCTGCTCAGTATACCTTCCTGGTAAAACTCTTAAATAAATAAATAAACTTAGACAAAACAGATGCACAGTGCTGGAACCTCGCAACCCCCATAAAAATAGAAACAAGTGATGTCACAAAAAAGATTACTATCAGTAAATTCAAATAAATCAGCAGGACCCAACAGCCAACATCCAAGGCTACTCAAAGAATTAGCCAATGAGTTGGCACCACCAATTAGCTATTTATTCCAGAAATCTATAGATAAGGGAGAAGTGGTCTCTGCATGGAGGGAAGCGATAGTCATCCCACTATTTAAAAAGGGAGATAGGAAATGTCCATCTAACTACAGGCCAGTAAGCTTAACTAGCACAGTGTGCAAGATTATAGAGGGCATAATAAAGAACTTCATTTGCACATTTCTACATGAAAATGGCCTAAAAGTCAATATACAACATGGGTTCAAAAAAGGGAGATCATGTCAACCAAATATGCTTGACTTTTATAATAGAGCAAGTAAACATCTTGATGAGGGAAGATCAGTAGATGTGGTCTTCCTGGACTTTACTAAGGCGTTCGACAAACTCCCTCACAAACAGCTGATTTCTTAACTACAGGCTATAGGAATCCCAGATAACATTGTGACTTGGGTCACTTCATGGGTCACACAAAGAAAACAGAGAGTTAGTATAAGAGGGGCATTATCTAAATGCACAGAGATGTCCAGTGGGGTGCTGCAAGGATCAGTGCTGGGGCCATGTTTATTTAATATATATGTCTCCACACTACAATTTAATCATGCGAAAGTCTGATTGACTAAATTCACTGATGACTGCCGCTTGGGTATAGAATTATCAGAAAAGGATGATTATTGGATTTTACAAAGAGCATTGGAGCATATAAACAATTGGTGTTGTACCTATCAATTACATCTAAATCACGATAAATACACTGTAATGCACCTTGGATACAAAAACTCTAAAGCAAACTATCATCTGGGAAATACCAGTCTCAAAACTACAACAGAGGAAAGGGACCTTGGGATTGCCATCTCCAACGACCTTCAATTTGGTACACATTGTTCTAAGATTAGCAGAAAGGCCAACAGGGTACTACATTGTATACTTAGGCATATTGCTAGTAGAGAAAGCAGTGTCATGGCCATGCTGTATGGTTCTCTGGTGAGACCCCTGATGGAGTACGGTGCTCGGGTATGGGCCCCATACCATAAGGGCGATATAGCCAAACTGGAGAGTGTGCAAAAAAAAAAAAGCCACAAGAGTTATAAAAGGGATGCAGTCAAAAGACAATTCACCAGGCTGAGAGATTTAAACATGTTCACACTGGAGTATAGAAGACTAAGGGGGGATATGTGTTTGCTCTTTAAACCCCTATCGGATCATGGACTGTGGGAGAAGTTGGGATTAAAGTTCAGAAATAAAGCTCGTAATACAAGGACGCACCCACTCCAGTTAAAAGGGGAACACTGCAAAACATGGAGAAGAAAGATGTGGTTCAATCAGAAGGTGATTCCTATTTGGAATGGTTTGCCTGGGTCAGTAGTAGAAAACCCATCTATGGTGGTATTTAAGCATCGTTTGGATGAACCATATCAATCGGACCGGCTTTAAGTCATACATGGCGAGCACTATGGATGAAAGTCCCTTTAACTCAGTGTATATCTATGATACCTATGATCCTGGTGGTTCCAGCAGAATGACATGTCTCAGATCGGAGAGTGGATCTTTGCCCTATGACCTGTTCAGGTGAGTGAGGATGTGTGTGGACTGTGGGGTGGTGGGTACTGAGTGGGAGGTCGGGGAGGTGTTTGTGTGTGTGGGGGGGAGCAGATTGGCAAGGGACTGTTTTCTAGTTTACAGTTAAAAAAATATTAAGGGACAGTTCTCTTTATTTCAAATACATTCCAACACTGGGATTGGGCATTTCGCTTTAATGCACACTTTTTCAAATCCCCAGTGTTTTTTTGGCTCTCCGTAGTGTTAAAAATGTTGGATAAGTGCATACCTTATAAGTGCATATTTTGTTTTAATGTTTTAATGCACAGTATCCCTTTAACAGAGTGCTGGTATTCCATGTAAATTGTTCTGCTTAAGTGCACAGGTGCTGCAAATGATCTGAAGCACAGGTACTTAACCATTGCCCACAACTGCAAGCTGTGTCTGCACTCAGGTCCTCACTCACTATGGAGCGCAAGAAAGTAACTTTGAGCTTGGGGCAAGAAATTTCACTGCTTCAGGCATTAGAGCAGCCTAACATAAAGCTAAGTGATGTTGCAGCTAAATATTCAGTGGATGTATCCAATGTAGCCAGAATTGTTGCCTGCAAGGAGCGCCTATGTAGCGTGAGGGAGCACTCAGACAATCAAAGCAGAAAAAGACGAAGGTGCGGGAAGAGCGAAGAGGTGGAGTTAGCTCTTCTTAGATGGTTTTCTGTTGCCAGAAGTATAGATGTCTCAGTTTCAGGACTCATTTTGATACAGAAAACAAATGACCTTGCTGCTACAATGGGGCTAACATTTAATGCTACAAGTGGGTTGCTCAGTATTTGGAAGGAGCGGAACGGGATCATTTTCAAGGGTTGCCACAGAGAGAAAAAGGACACTCACATGAATATGGAAGAAAACTGGCTTTTCACTGTTCTCCGCAAGATACTGAAGGACTGCACCCCTGACTGCATATTTAATTGTGATGAAACATAGCTCTATTTCAGAGCCACACCTGAGGGAGCCCTTACCTTTAAATCCAATGCAGCATCTGGTGGCAAGAAAGCGAGGGAGAAGATTTCAGTCCTCCTATGCTGCAACCAGTGTGGGACTTATAAATTGTGGCCATTGTTGTGGGCAAGTCCAAGGAACCATGGTGCTTTGCTGGGTTACAGATGGAAGCCCTCCCTGTGGAATATGACAGTAACTCTAATGCGTGGATGACCTAACTTATTTTTACTGACTGGCTGAAAAAACGTAATACACAGATGCATAGAAAAAAGAAACAAATAGCCCTCTTATTGGACAGTTGCTCCGCACACCCTGATATCCCTCTGAGCCATGTAAAATTGATTTTCCTTTTCCCCAATATGATGTCACTGGTTCAACCACTCGGTATGGGCATCATTAAGAATGTCAAGCATCATTACCGTTCTCAGGTGAGTTCATACATCAGTTGTTAAATCAGTGTAGTTAGCATTTGTCACCAATGCTTATGTAAATGTTGCAACAGTGATTTTATTCTCTTTGACTTTCTAGATTTTGCAAAAGATTATTGTGTGCCTGGATGGGGGAACCCTGAACTCATCTGGTTAACTTTCAAAAAAAATTACACTGCTTGATGCCATTAGGATATTAGACAGAACATGGCAACAGGTGAAGCCAGAAACGATTAGAAACTGTTTCCGTAAAGCAGGGGTTGTGGCTACTGAAAGTGTTGACAAGAAGGTAAGCAAGTAAGAGCACCCCCCCCACCCTGCAGCCAAACATGAATCTCAAAGACTTCAACATGTATCAGGACATGGACGAATCTCTGCCAACTACCGGCATAATACAGGACACCGATATTTGCAATGAGGTGCTGTCCCGTAATGTAGAGGAAGATGAGGCACCCCCAGACTCACAGGACCAGGAGCAAGAGCAGGAGGTGTCCATGTTCTAAGCACTATGGTGCTTGGAGTGTGTTAGCGCTTTGTTAGGACTCGGGGGGGGGGGGAGACTTGGGGAGGCTTTTTGATTTTGAGCACTATGTTACACAGCTGGTTCTGCAAGTTTGCAAACAGAGCAAAATAACTTCACTTTTGTGGGCTGCAAATTATTTGGACAATGAAAATGTATTTTTTAATTAAATAATGGGCATTGCATGATAAGTTTTTATTATTTGATACCTAAATAAAGTATGCCCACTGTAACCCACGTCCTACTTTTTTTTTTTCAGTGTTATGTATAGAATTTTGTCTAAGTGCACATTCCACTTAAATGCACATTTGCAAAACGGGTGTGCATTTAAGCGGAATCCACTGTGTGTGTGTGTGTATATATATATTAATCTCAATTAAGTCCATTTAATTCTTTGTGTCTTCCTTCTGACATTCATATTTTTATTATTCCCTCAGACAAAATCTATGGTAAATATTCTTTTACTTCATCAGGGGGAGTGTTCAATTTTATCAGTTCCTCTTTAAGTAATCTTTAATGTTGAGGGTGACGGGTGAAAAAAGGGAATTTGTTTTTCCCATAGTACTTGTTTTACCTCTTCACATTGCGCACTAATTATTTCGGATTTTAAATCCTGGAGCCTTTTTCAGGAACAGCTTTGCATAAATCAGGGAGCTCCTTGCCTAAGCTCCTGTCTGCTTGATTTTTTGCTGAGCAAAATAGATTTAATTTACTGACCCTGTATTGTGGCTTTTTAAGTGAATTGTCTGTTCTTTATATACATATATGGGGTTCCTCCTTTCATTCGTTAAAGGTGCTGTAGTGCAGCAGCTTCAGCTCTGCTTGTCCCTCTATCCCCCCTTTGGCACCCCTCCTACTTTCTCTAACCCCTCCCTCTGCATTTTCTCTGCTTCTAACTTACTCTGTGTCCTGTACTTAATGCTTTTTCTGTTATTCTCTCTGCTTTCTAGTGTCTGAGGGCTTGATCTGGATAGCCCTCCCCAGCCACTCGCTGCAAGCCACCGAAATTTATCATCACAAGGTACGGGACTCGGAGATTCACACTGCGCACTAGTTATTTCAGATTTTAAATCCTGACACCTTTATCTGGCACAGCTTTGCATAAATCAGGGAGCTCCATGTTTAAGCTCCTGCCTGCTTGATTTTTTATGCCCTCCCATCCCCCACCTCCTCCCTTTCTTAAATGCACCTAGGCTCCACCCCTGCTCTTCTCAGATTGGTTTATTGAGCAATTAGGGGTGGGTCTTACAACTAGTGGTGAATTTGGTGTTCATTGTTAGTTACATTCCACTACAATAGCAAGTTTGCTACACTACTCTATACAATCTCTACAAGAAGGAGCTTGAAACTATGGATTCACCAAGGAGCTGCTTGGGTGCTTTTAGGTCTGCTGTTGGACTGTGCCTATTTTTGCTTTCTCTATATGCTCTGGTGGATATAATTCCTCATGGCACCCAAATACACAATGTATATAATGATTCATTTCATTACTCCAATCTCTTGGCCTATGACAGACCTTACAGTACTGCTAATTGGGCCCTTAAATTCATCTGCCCTGCCAGACTTGGGTAATACATTAGCTGTGTCACCCTTCCCGATCTAAATAAGTGCAGGTATCCTATTCAGTTGTTCCTTGTTTCTTGGATTAACAAAATTCGCATATACCTATCTGGTGATGTTGAGTGCAATCCGGGTCTAACTCATGCGGCAAATCCTATCACTTTCCTGCAGTGGTTTCTATCGAGGGTCTTAAAAATCGCCCACATGAATATTAGAGGTATTTCTTCGAATTTCACTGAACTTGAAACATAGAAACATAGAATTTGATGGCAGATAAGGACCTCTTGGCCCGCCTAGTCTGCCATTTCCCTACCTAATGGATAAGCTGCAGATCCTAGTTAACCAACAGCCTACTTCCTCCTATTCACCACTAGAATTGCCTTATGCCTGTCCCATGCATTCTTGAATTCCCCCACTGTTTTTGACTCTATGACCTCCTCAGAAAGGCTGTTCCATGCATCTACAACCCTCTCCGTGAAGAAATACTTCTTCACATTACCTCTGAGCTGTCCCCCCTCTATTTTCAAATTGTGCCCCCAAGTTCTTGCACATCTCTTTTTCTGAAAGATGCTACCCCTTGGACTTTGTTGATTCCTTGAGGTATTTGAAAGTTTCTACCTTTCCTAGAGGCTATACATCTTAAGCTCCTTTAGTCTTTCTTCATACGTCTTCTGGTGCAGACCCTGCACCATTTTGGTTGCCTTCCTCTGGACAGCCTCCACCCTGTCTATGTCTTTGTGGAGATGGGTCTCCAGAACTGTACACAGTACTCCAGATGTGGTCTTACCAACTGTCTGTACAGAGGGCCCACAACTTCCTGTTTTCTACTGGTGATGCCTCTCCCTGTGCATCCCAGTATCCATCCAGCCCTCTTTACTGCCTTCTCACATTGCTGGCCCACCTTCAGGTCATCTGATATGACTACCCCCAGGTCCCTTTCCATTTTTATTGTTGTCAGTATCTCACCCCCCATTGTGTACTCTTGCCTTGGGTTTTTGTTTCCCAGGTGCCTTACTTTGCACTTCTTTGCGTTGAATCTAAGCTGCCATACATTTGACCATTCTTCCAACCTTGTCAAGTCCCTTTTCATCCTTTCCAACCCACCTTGCGTAACAACCCTGTTGCAGATCTTTGTGTCATCTGCAAAGAAACATACTTTCCCTTCCAGTCCCTCTGCAATGTCACTTATAAAGACATTAAAAAGGACTGGCCCCAGTACTGAACCCTGCAGTACACCACTAGTAACCCTTCTTTCTTCACTGTTGACTCCATTTACTACTACCCGCTGTGTCCTGTTGTCCAGCCAATGTTTTACCCAGGCTACCACCCTGGGACTCACTCCCAGGCTGGCTAATTTTTAATTAATCTTCTGTGCGGGACTGTGTCAGATGCCTTGCTAAAGTCCAGGTAGGCCATGTTCACAGCCCTTCCCTGGTCTACTACTTTGGTCACCCAGTCAAAGAAATCAATTAGATTTGTCTGACATGACCTTCCAGCTGTGAATCCATGCTGCCTTGGGTGCTGTGCCCCATTGGCCTCCAGGTACTCAACAATTATTTCCTTCAGAAGTGACTCCATCATTTTCACTACCACTGAGGTCAAACTGACAGGTCTGTAGTTTCCTGCCTCTGCCTTGCTCCCACTTTTGTGAAAAGGAATCACATCCACCCTTCTCCAGTCCTCGGATACCACACCATCCTCCCATGATTTATTAAAAAGGGTAGTCAGTGGTGTTACTAGTTCTTCCCTTAGTTCTTTTAGAATTCTGGGGTGAATTCCATCAGGCCCCATTGCTTTATCCACCTTCAGTTTTAAGAGTTCTTTCAGAACCTTTTCTTCTGTGAAAGGACTAATATCAACCCCCCCCAACCAGACTGCTTCTATTGACTGGATTAGGTATCTCTCCCTGCTTTTCCATTGTGAATACTGAGCAGAAATATTAGTTCAGTATCCCTGCTTTTTCACTGTCTCTCTCTGCCCAACCACCTCCATCTTTATTCAGCCTCAGTATCCCTGCCTTCGTCTTTCTTTGCTCCCTAATGTACCTATAAAAGGTTTTATCCCCCTTCTTAACCGAATTGGCTATCTTTTCCTTGGTTTGGGCCCTTGCTATTCTGACTGCCTTCCCCGCTTCCTTCTGCTTTAACTGGTACAGTTCTCTGCCCTGCTCCTACTGTGTTTCCTTATACTTCCTGAATGCTATCTTTTTCTCCCTTACCTTCCCCGCCACTACTTTTGAGAACCATAGTGTTTTTTTCTTTTATTTTGATTTGTTTATTTGCGTCACACAAAGGCTTGTTGCCTCTGTGATGGCAGTTTTTATGTTTCCCCATTGTTGCTCCACCCCACCTTCTTGCCTGTATGCTAGTGCTTTTCTAAGGCACTCTCCCACTTTGACAAAATCAGCCCTCCTGAAGTCCAGTACCTTTACTTTGGTGTGGCTTGACTCTACAGCTAAGTTTATTATGAATCATGCTGTCCAGAAACAATCAACTACAACTCTGACCCTCCACCCTGAGGAGTGCATTCCTTCCTTTCAGACACCTATTTCATAGAGGTTAAGTAACATGTTTAGTCACAAATGACTGAAAATATCTCCCAGCTACAGTTCCTCCCTGGCAAATTAAAGTTAAAACTAAGACAAGGCAACCCCAAAGACAGAATCAATACTAGTTACTTACACAGGTCCAAAAAGTAATAATTCAGTTCAGTGTAGTCTAGAAAATAACCTCCTTGATTTAAGGAAGTTCTGCCTGCTTTCTCTCTCTCTCTGTGCCTCAGCAGACAGAGACCACAAACAACTCCTGTTTAAGTCCATAGTTCAACTAGGCCCCTTTCAGCTCCTCCCCTTAATGGACACCTATTTCACAGAGGTTAAGTAACAGGTCTAGTCCCAAATGACTGCAAATATCTCCCAGCTACAGTTCCTCCATGGCAAATTAAAGGTAAAACTAAGACAAGTCAACCCCAGAAACAGAATCGATACTAGTTACTTACACTTGTCCAAAAAGTAATAATTCAGTTCAGTGTAGTCTAGAAAATAACCTCCTTGATTTAAGGAAGCTCTGGCTGCTTTCTCTCTCTCTATGCCTCAGCATGGGTTAAACTGTATTCCCCAGACATCCTTGGACTCTCCAAAACTTGGCTTAAGCCAGATATTCCTGATTATGTGCTTAAGTTAACAGGATACAACCTAGTTAGATTTGATCATCCCTCCTCGTGAAGGGGTGGGGGGTGGGGTTGCTTTCTACTCCAGAGATCACCTCAAGGTCTCAGTACTATTTCACAGAATGTACAGCTTCTGTGAAATACTTCATGTGGAACTGACTCTTGGTGGGGAAAAGAAATTAAACCTAGTTTGTGTCTATAATCCTCCAAAGGGGACACTAACTGGCCTGGATGGAATAATCAACCACCTGTCTTCTCTAAAGGAGATTAAAGAAATTGTATTACTTTTTGATTTTGACCTTGACTGATCTAGTAGTAACTCTGGTGTATATAATTACACTCTTGCAAAGCTTCACCTATCCCAGCTGGTTACTGGACCTACCCATATTTCTTCCAGCAGTTCGCACCAATCCACATTGGACTGGATTGTCACAAATCATGTCAATAGAATTCTTGAAGTTGGTACCTTGCCTGACTCAATCAGTGACCACTCACCCACTTTCTGTGTCTGGAATGCCAGTTGTCCTAAGTTACTTCCTAAGATTATACAGTTCAGGGATTTCTCAAAATTAAATATTGCAGCACTTCTGTCGGAAGTAAGATGTGTTGATTGGTCACTGTTATACCAGACAACTAATGTTGATAGAGCTCTCGATTACTTACTATCAAATCTCATTCCCCTCCAAAACAAGTATGTACCTCTCAAAATAAGGAGAATTAGGGGTGCTAAAACTAGATGGTTGCATAAGAATCTCCTCTCAGCAATGAGGAGTAGAGATAAAGCATGGGTTGCTGCCAAAAGTCTAACTGACCTGATGACTGGTCTAAGTACTGATCCATGAGAAAAACATGTAAGAAAGACATCCGAGCAGCAAAAACAGCATACTATGGTATGCTTCTTCAAAAATCCTGTGGCAATGCTAGGGGTTTATGGAACCATGTTAAAAGTTTTTAAGGGAAAGGCCCATCCCTGCCTCTGACTGAAATGACTATAAATGATGCTAACTGCAATAACCAAAGCATGATTGCTACTTCTCTCAATGTTCACTTCTCTGATCTCTGATTTCCTGGTTAACTCTGTTTACCCCTTTGAGGAAATCATAAACCCTGCTGAATCTTTATCGACCCAGTTTAGTATTAAACCAGTCTTGACTACTGATGTATTAAGGCTTATGAGAGCCATTCCTGAACATGGCTCTCCTGCATCCAATGAACTATTACCTAAGTTCCTTAAAGTTACTGCTGCTGACATTGCAGCCCCTGTTGCATGAATACTCAACTTATCTATTATGACCAGGACGGTGCCATCCATCTGGAAAATAGCATGTATTGTGCCAGTGCATAAGAAAGGAGACTCTAGAACGATGAGTAATTACTGACCAATTGCCATCTTATCTGTCTTGGATAAAATCCTAGAGAAGGCTGTCTTCTCAGGTCACACAGTATCTGCATAAAAACAATCTATTGTCCCCAGCCCAGCATGGCTTTAGGTCCGGCCACAGCACAGCTACAGCACTATTACAATTTACTAATGATGTGCTGCTTAACATGGACAAAGGAAAACTCACTGGGGCCATTTTTATCAACATCACAAAGGCCTTTGACTTGGTTGACCACTCTCTTCTGCCCTCCACACTGGACTTTAATCTTCACATTGCAGCTACTTGTAAGGCAGTGAACAGTAAACTTGGCCTGGCTTACAAGGTAAGATCCCCCCTAAATTCAACAGCCAGGCTGGCCATTGCTTAGGGAATTCTTTCTACCTTGCCTCGACTATGGCTCTATAGTCTATCTTAATGCTAGCAAGCAAGTAATCCAGAAATGGAGCACTTGTTATAATAGTATCTGCCACTTTTCCCTTGCAGCTCCTAAACTAACACATCGCTGTCAGCTCTATTCTTCTCTCAATTGGCTCATGACGTCCTCCTATCATCTGTACACAGCTGGCTGTCTGGTCGATAAATTAACCTGGACTAGTACTCCAAGGTCTCTTGCAACTCTACTAAAACAACCTGACTTGCTCTATACGCTGAGATCTACTGAAAAGGCGTCCTTTGTTACGCCTAGATGTCTCACCAAGAAGGGTGAACTTGATTTGCCGTATCTGCTCCCAGAATGTGGAACACCCTTCCACTCTATGTTAAACAATCGGCTACTCACCAGGCCTTTCAAAAAAGTTTAAGAACTCACCTTATGAGCTCAGATCTCTGCTCCTGTTCTACCTCTTGCTTGTCTCCACCCGCTTGCACTACTACCACTGATATTCCACCTTGAGAGTGGTACTTCCTCTCAGCACTTATGTACCCCCAGTGTTTGCTGTATATGTAGTTCTTCAATCAATTATACTGTTTTAAAAATTCTATAAAAGTTTATGTAACTGTGATTATTGTTTATCCTCATGCTATGTATATATTCTACTTGATGTTCTTGAATGTGCCATGTATTCAAAATTTTTTTTTTTTTTAGTTATTTAATCAGGTGAGACACACTAAGCTGAAGCTTTTTTACAGGCACAACCTGGGAGCACAGGAAAGTTAAGTGACTTGCTCAGGGTCACACAGTATGTAAGTGGAAGCTGTGGGATTCAAACCCAGGTCTGGTCTGCTGGATGTCATCAGATTTGCAGCTCAGAGCCTTAAACCACTGCGCTATACTGCCTAAATTGTCATGTATTAATGTATTTTCCTTCCAGCTATGTTTTGTATCCTGTTGTGGACACTATGTATCTGCTGTTTCTGATGTGTAACCCTCCTGGGTCGTGCCTGAAAATAGACAAAATCTCTTGTCTAGTGCACCTACCTGGTTAACAAAAATGAAACAAATAAATTTCTTTTTTTTTATTTTTTTGCAACTCTGGACCAATGTTCAGGAAAATAGAGACTTGAGACCCCTGAAAATATTATGTTTTTTTCTTCCTTACTTCTCTCAAAACCCTTGCATTAGATTTTAACGGTCATACCATGTCTGGCATTTTTTAGAGACCTGATGCACGTTTTATTCAATAAATGTTTTTTCTACATTTCTAACCGTTCAGTGGATTTTTGTGCCTTGTGGTAGGTGCTATTTATTTTTCTCTCAATTATCAAAAATGGGTATACTTTATTTTTTTCTATGGATTAGACACAGGCCCAGATATTCAAAAGGGTTTCGCCATGCGCAACAGGGTTGCGCGTGCTCAACTCCAAAAATGCGCCATTCTGCAATATTCAGAAGGGGCCAGTTGCGCCACCGAAAACATGCTGAGCAACAGCGCAATGGAAATGAAGGCATGCGCAACCGAAGGGGGCGGGTCCATGCATAAAGTGCGCAATGCGATATCCGAACACTTGCGCAATGCGCAAGAGTGGCTTAGCCGGAAGTTGCTCAGTACCGGATTTGAGCCAAAATAAAAAGGCTCAAGGAAGCGTCGCAAGAACTCTAGCAGGCCGCAAACTGGGGGAGAGAGACAGAGAGAGAGAGAGAGAGATAGAGAGACAGGAGCTGGAAGGGCAGAGAGGGACAGTGGGTCCAGGAGGACAGAGAGGCCAGTGGGGGGTGCCCGGTGCAGTGGAAGCAGCAGTGGGGGCAGCGGGGTAACACAGGAACAGCAGCCGGGGGGGCAGAAGCCAGGGAGATGGACAGTGTCAGCTTCCACATGGAAGCTGTAATGAGGGTGAGACACCATGCTGCAGGGGCGGTGGCGCGGAGGCCCGTCGGCAGTATACCCCCGACAGTCGATGTCGTGCCCGCATCAGCTTGAGCTGTACACAGAGCTCAAGATTGTGGCCCTGCACCGCCTCGAACAGGGCAATACTGAGACAGCTCTGCAGCTGTGCAGTGATGTGATGCAGGCACCCTCATGACAGAGTCATGCTCTGTCCGTGGAGACCAAGGTGACAGCCTGCATGTGCCTGCTCGCCACAGGCACCTTCCAGAGGCCGACAGGGACACCACAGGCATTACACAGTCGGCCATAGTCACGCATCCTCACCCAATTCCTCAGCGCACTGCTGCCTCATGCTGCGGAGTACATCCATTTCCCCAGCACCGCGGCAGAGCGACAACAAACATGCAGGAGTTCCACAGGTAGCACATATGCCTGGCTAGGGGCCATAGACTGCACCCATGTGGCCATTCGCAGACGCCACCTGGCCCCGGTGGCCAGGCTTATCGGAACCGAAAGGGCTTTTCCAGTGTCAACTGCCAGGTGGTGTGTGATGCCACTGCGCATTATCAATGTCTGAGCCACACACCCTGGCGGAGCACATGATGCCTTCATATGGCACCAGTCTGCACTGTGCCATCGATTCGAGAGTGGGAACATCCCCACGGGTCATCTAGTGGGTGAGTACACATGTATGGAATGCAAACTCTGTGCAAGGGTGGGAATGACACAGGTGCCATGGTAGTGGCACACAAGGATATGGGCAATATGGACCTGACATGACACTGATCTCCACTATCTCCACACAGGTGACTGCGGATACCCACTCTGTCCCTGGCTGCTCACCATACGGGCCCACGGCCCAGCGCCTGCTAGGTTTCAATGAGGCACATGCCGCAACACGTAACATCATAGAGTGGGTGTTTGGGATGCTCAAAACGCCTTCCGATGCCTGGACACCCTCGGCAGAGCTCTACAGTACAGCCCCCAAAGGCCTGTGGGATATTCCTGGCCTGTTGCATCCTGCACAACATGGCCAAAGACCATGGGATAGCGTACAGGTCCAAGAGGGGACAGCGATGGGGACGCCAGTGGCGCCTGTGATGGGTGATGAGCAGCCCCCTAGGACGGAGGGACCCCGACTGACCGGCAGGCCCAGCTGCACCAGGACACCATTGCAGAAGAGCACTACGCCCAACACAGGTAAGTCAAGGGACATGTGCAGGCAACACTGTCCATGCGCAAACCACAGGCACTCAGGGGAACACACCGTGCATGAAGGTCAGGGGAGTTGAAGGTTCCAGGCATACCAACACACCATCAGAGAGGGGGAAGCACTCATATGGACACACACACACACCAGGCAGCATACATGGGCAGCAGCACAGCACTCCAGAAATGACATTGCCAACACACAGCACCACCAACCACCCCCACCACCTGGACTGTCCATGTACGTGTGTCAGGACCTGAGCACCCTTGCACCTTGGTGTACAGTGCAATGCAAGCATCATCATGCACACGCACCTGTGGACAGCAGTTGGAAGAGTGTGCAGGTGGTCCGTGTGTCAGCTTGGTGAGCAGAGCATCCAGCAGTGCACTGCCCACCATGACACACATTGCACACAGGGCAGCACCAGACAGGGCCTGCACTGGGAGACAGTTCAGTCAGGTAGCACTGTCCCACGGCCACCACGGATGCGTGGGTGGCCCGCGGCCCAGCAGACTGGTAGGCTGAGCAGGGCTACATCGGGTGGCGCTGGTGCACCACCAGGGTCCCACTGCGCCAACGCGACCTTGCCCGCACAGGGGTCTGCATCCTGCCAAACAAACTTGCACCAGGGGTGCTCGGATGCCCACAGCAGAACCCGTGTCGACAGGCCTGGTGCGCACAACGCCAGGAACGGGAGTGGAGAGCGACTGTGTGTGTGTGTGGTACAGGGGCACCTGACAGTGTGGCCACGCGTCCGAGACAGAGACCACTGCCTGGGTCAGCCTGTCAATGGCAGCGGTCACATCCGTCCGCGAAGATGACCAGCTCGGCTCGGTCCCGAGCACACTCCCTGCTATGCCGCCTCCACGGACACAGACAGTGCCTCCACGGACCTTGCAACCCGCCCCTGCAGCTGTACCGAGTCCTGCAGCAGGTGGGTGTGTGCGTCCAATGGGTACTGTGCCCCAATGGCACCGTGACCCCCAGGGTGTGGACGGTCCTGGTGCACAGCACCCCTTGAGGGTGGGCGCTGTTTGCCAGGACCAGGTATGGGCGGATCAAAGGGCGGTGGACATGTGCCACTGCTTGACACTGTACCCCCAGACCTGGTGTGCAACTGCTGCTGCCGCCCCTCCAACTGCTGAGCCCCCAGGTCCACCTGTTCCACCTCCGTGCTGACAACAGTGCCAGACACCTGCACAGCCACCGGTTCTGCCCCACCGGTGCTGACAGGCACAGCCTGGGACTGTGCCAGCATGCTGGTACACAGGTGTGAACCAGGAAGGCCCAGGGCACGTGTTGGCCTGCCATGTGTCCGCCATGGGACACACACCTATCACTGCCATTGCAGGCCTGCTGTCATCAATGGTGCAGGTGCGGCCACTGCCATAGGCACAGCATGCTGGCATACCTGCATGCCAGATTGCTGTGACACAGGCTGTGCACCCCTGCACCCGACACTGACACCGGAGTTGTTGTCCCAGCGGCATGCTGCTGCAGTGCCTGCAGGCTGGTGGCGGAGGTGGATGGTCCCTCCTCCACGTCCAGCAGGTCTGCCTCACTGTCTGGACCCACCACCACCACCGTCTCCTGCAGACAAACAGGATCTGTAACAGAAAGAGAGTACATGTGAGTGAATGTGAACAACAGCCCCCCAACAACATCACCATGTCATACCGTGCAGTGATGGGCTTCCACCTGTCTGGAATCCTCCGCCTGGTACGCCCGCAATGGCACTCGGCTGCATGGCCACGACCAGTGTCTCCTCTGTAGGGTCAGCTGCAGCACACCACTGGTGGGCCCCACCAGTGCCAGTCGCGTGCCACCCTGAAGGCTGCCACCTTCTCCTTCAGCCTCCCGCGGTCAGTCCCCATCTTCTTCCTGCATTCCTGCACGGAGCGCTGGTGGCTTCCGTGCAGGTTGACGGCCCGAGCTACCCCCTCCCATGCAGCTGCACGCTCCTGAGGGGTGCCCCTCCGTCTACTCAATAGTGGCTCATCCTCCAGGTAGGCCTGGAAGAGGGCCTCTGTCTCTGCTGTGGTGAAGTTCGGCCTCCTCCTATGCCCGCCGTCCACACCCTCAGCTTGGCTCTGGTCAGTCATGGTGATCTGTATGGGTGGAAGTGGACACCTGTCACTGTGCAGTCGACAGCATTTCCCCATGAGCATAGCTGCCGCCCGAGGTGCAGAAGCCCCCGCTTCCTCTCCGCATGGCAGATACTGATAGAAAGGGTGCCTTTGTCCCTTCTAGTGCCCTTTTCATGCTCAGCCCCTCAGCCTTTATCATCCTCCCTCATGAGCATTGTCCTGAGCATCACACAGCATGTAACTCACCTCTCACCTGCAGTAACCAAATCTGGCCAGCACAACCCACAGTCGCATTTTTATAGCGCAACACATGCAAATGAGGTGTGGCTCAACTTTAATGACATGCTAATCGCGCCACTGCGCCTTTGAATGGCTGATCGGATGATTTTCATATGTCGGCTGAATATCGCGTATTTGCGCTTTGCGCACTACGGAAGGTCCGGCTGAGCCAATGGCGCAGGTTTGTGGCTGCGTGCCACACCGCATTGCGCAGGCCCAGACAGCTTACACATGCATCTATCGTGCTGCAGACCTGATGAGCGCGATAGGCGATTCAGGCCATGGCCACCATTGTGCCAGTGGTGCTACAGCACTGGGCACTATATGGCGCTGTGGCACTACTGCGCGATAGTCCACTGTGGCACTGGTGCTCAGCTTGGCAGTCGCGCAGGATGCCTATACGTCCCATGGCGCTGTGCGTAGCCTTGTGTCATTGCCGTGACCTTGTGTATGCCCTCTGACCCCTGGCGCTGTTGGCATGCCATGTGTATGTCCCTATTACGCTGTCCGGTGACAGCGCCATGTAAAGTGACGGTGCTGTTCGAACAGCGCGATTGGAGCCTGTGGTGGTCTATTGCGCAACAACTCCACGTGGGGTTACGGCGCAGCGGGGCGCCATATTGCCTGCTGTAAAGTTGGTGCCATGGCTAGGAGGAGGGCGGTGTCCTGGAGCCAGCTTGAAGTGGCCAACCTGGTGGCCCTGGTGGAGCCCCACTGTGAGGCACTGTATGGTGAGGCCCCCCTCACCATGCCTAGGACCCACGTGTGGCAGCAAGTGGCCACTGCACTGGCGGGGCCGGTCTGCTGAGCAGTGCCAGCACGGTGCAGTGACCTCCGCTGGAGGGCGGGAACTCTTGGCCCGGCTGCGTTCACGTGCAGGCGGGGGCGTGGTGCCTGAGCCAGGTGGTACACCATCCCTATGCACCTATATTCTCTGTAGGGGTGTGTGTGCTTGGGTGGCTGTGCATAGGTGTGTCAGTGTGTGCAGTGCGATGGATGGTTATGGCTGTGTGGGCAGGCACTCTCACTGGGGCAGGGGCACTCTGCTTTTGAGTCACACTGATGTTTGTCTCAACATATGTCTCCCACAGGCCGGATTGTGAGGACACAGGACCAGGGTGACGTGGGCCATGCCAGGGCCCGGTGCCGGGGGGTGTTGTGCCGCAGCAGCAGCAGCGTCAGACCCAGCTGCTGGAGGAGTGTGAGTATCATTACTTCATGGATGCTATTGCATGCTGGGGGGGCAAGACCACCAGCCATGCGGGACACAACCAATGGGGAGGTCATAATTCCACTATACAAAACACTAGTGAGTCCCCACACTGGAGTACAGTGTACAGTTCCGGAGACCATACCTACGTATGGACATGGACTGGGTGAGAGGGTTCAGAGGAGGGCGACATGGATGGTGCATGGATTGCATCACAAGTCCTATGCAGACAGGTTGACGGAACTGAACATGTACTCCTGGAGGGAGGAGGGTGGGGATATGATGGGGACATACAAGTATCTTACAGGGGAACAGAGTGCAGGAAAACAATATTTTAAGCGTAAAGGATGTTCCAGGACTAGAGGGCATGGGATGAAGTTGGAGGGGACGATTCAGAGGAAACATGAGAAGTATTTCTTCACAGAATGGGTGGTGGACAAGTGGAACACCCTGCCAGAGGAAGTGGTGGGGCTGATTGGTCACGGATTTATAATGCATGGGTTGGCCATAAAGGAATTCTGGAGGTCAGGTAAGGGGAACGGACTTATAGGACAACAGAGTGAACTTGCAAGGTCAAATGGACAGACTGGTGTCCCATAGGCCTCTTATCTGCCGACACTGTCTATGTATCCATGTATGTCGGCATGACACAGGTGACCTGCATCACAGTGCAGTATCACGCACGTCTGTGTGTGCATCACTGGTGGTCCAGGCATGCACTGGGCACATAGCTGTGTAACTGGTATCGCACCACGTTGCCCACATCACTTGCCAGCCTAGTTTGTACTGTGATTGACGTGGGCAGTGTGTGTGGTGGTGTGCGCATAGCTGGTGCCGCCTGTTTGTGATGGCCATGTGCATGTTCACTGTGGGTGGGTGCATGCCATCACAGGTGCGGACATTGGGCTATATGGCTTGCAGGTTGGGTGGTGTTCAGGGTTGTGGTCAGTCACAGCCATTGACTGTGTTCCCATTTTCCTAGGCCTCGAGATTCTCCGGGATTCGGCAAGACATTCGGGCCTGACACAGGTGGCCATTGAGAACCAGGCCATCCTTCAGTCAATCAGGGCCATGGCTCATGGAGGACGCCACCGACAGTGCAGCACCAGGCAGAGGATGACCAGCCAGCTGGGCCTTAGGGGCACATCCTTCACTCTCCCATCCCTACCACCCTGCCTTCCTCTCCCAGTTGTTCATCCCTACCCCTTGAACACCCCTACCTTGTACCCATCCCCCCTTGTAAATAGTTGTTGTTTATGGTTTTGGTTATTTAGTATTTGAAACTTTAAATATACCTTTATATTTTGATATGAATACTGTGTTGGTCTCTGATTTGCAGCTGGCTATGGGTGCTCAGTTGCAGTGGTGTGCATGCCATCTGGGGTGGTATGGTCCTGGTGTGTGTGTGTGTGTGTGTGTGTGTGTGCATGGGGAGGTATCTCCAGCATGGAATTGACTTTCTGTTGGTCTTGCCATCTGCTGCCACCCACTGCTGGGTGCACAGGGTGGGTCTGGCCTGTATGCTTCTCTGCAGCACGGGGTTGACGTGTGCCAGGGGGTATGCATGGTGTTTCCTGCAGTGCCAGTCACTGCACATGGGTGGTGTCTTGGGGTCATGGTGCAGGGTGTGCTGTGCATACGGGGGGCTGATGTGCACTGTGGTTGTCAACCCCCTGTGTGTGGCACTCTCTGCCTGCCAGTGGTTGTGCTGGGGTGTCAGGGCTCTGCTATGCTTTGTTGGCTTGTCCCCATGGGCATGTGGATCATCCGTCCCACCCCAGTGATGCTGTGCTTGGGTGTGCGGTGTGGTGTGGGTTCTGCAGTGTGTTCCTGTGCCCATGTGTGGCATGGCTGGCGGTGGGCCCAGCCTGCCTCCCTGGATGTGCAGTTCCATTGCTCTGGGGGGCTGTGCTGCGCTGGCAGCTCTGGAATGCTCAGCTGAGCTTCCATGGTTGCGCCATAGCGCAACATTATGGCTCAGCTTCTCCTTCCTGGTTGCACGATGGTGCAGTATGTGCGATATTCAGACGTTGGTTGCTTGCGCTATTTGCTCTGCTCCATGTTTGAATATCGCACCTGTTGCGCATTTGCGCAACTGGTTTGTGCTTGCTCCTACTGTTGCGCCAGTTTTGAGCGCAGTTTGAATATCCAGGCCACAGTCTTTAAAGACTGATTAAATTTGACACCGTTCAGGCTGTGACTGAATTAACATGGCCCAATGTGATGCACAGCTAGGCAGTTTATAGAGTCAGCACAGGAGTCAGTCTGCAAGAGTTTGTTGAAAAGTGAACCACCTGCAAAAATGATAATTTATTTTGTGGTGGGGATGGGTTGTATTGTGTTTGTATCCTAGTCATAGGGTGACTGTTGTTGCTGCTGACTGCTGAGGTTATTCTGTGAGGATGGAAAGTAGTCCTCACAGAGTAATTATATAGTAATGTGGGTAAAATGCCTCTTCTACAGGTATATTCCATGGCCTCATTTATAGTAATATCAAGAAATCTGTCCACTATGTCAGGCAGCCTTAAAAAATGAAAACTTTGGGAGGGATCTATTTCAATTCCAGACATGCAGCAAATTGCAGAAATTGGAATAACACAGACTCACTCACTTGAGTGATTTCAGAATTTTAAATTTATTATACATTTACACATACAGATTTAATCTTTGCTGTATTGATCCTTGTAAGAACAGATCCAGAAGTAAATGATTTGATACCTTTTATTGGACCAACATAGATATAACAAAAAGTACAAAGTGCTTTAGCTTTTGGACCAACCCAGTCGTTCCTCAGAAGCTTAATGACAGTTATTTAGAAAATCCCATAATGTTAACACCCAGATTATTAAACCAATGGGATTTTTGTCAGTTTTTTTTCTGCATGACCTGGGTGTTAAACGTTTGTTTCCCATTCCTTTTTCTTTTAAATGTTTTTGTTTAGATAATATGGCTTGTCGTGTTTTTTCGAATTTCAGAGATGTGGAGAGAGATTCCAAGTATCGATTTTCTTTTAAATGTCTCTC
Organism: Neoceratodus forsteri; assembly: GCA_016271365.2. Classification (NCBI taxonomy): domain Eukaryota; kingdom Metazoa; phylum Chordata; order Ceratodontiformes; family Ceratodontidae; genus Neoceratodus; species Neoceratodus forsteri. The sequence goes on from CM057458.1 coordinate 200,210,975, forward strand.
TATACTCTGGAAACGGGAGTGAATGGTGAGGGGTTCATAATCAGTGCCATCCTTTTTTTGTGCCGTTATAAAATAATGGCATAACAGGCTGTCCAGTTCTTCTGGTTTAATTTTAGTAATGGGAGTTGTGATCTCCAAGTCCTGTAGTAGAAACTGTTGTAGATGTTTCAGATTCATTTCTGTTTTCTTTGTTGTGTTTCGATTTTTAGTGCTATGAATGTATTTTTCGATGTAGTCTGGATCTAGGAAATATGAGTTTTTCTGTGGCATTTGTTGTTCTTGGGTTTCTGGTATAAGGTGTTCCGTAGGGTCTAGTAGGGGCTCCGTGTCCCGTTCAAACTGGGTACATAGATCTACAATTTCATTCTCCATCAAGGTCTTTTTTGTATATTTTGTCATACTTGTTTGTTTCGTTTTGGCAAGCTTTTGGTTCTGTTTGAGGAATGTTGTTTGTTTTACAAGTTCTCTTCATTTTTGTATATAAGTCTGATAGCATGCTTTTTTTAATTTCTACAGGGATAGTACAGTCATTTTGCCAGAGGATTTTATGTTCTATGCATGCTGACGACTTCTCCAATTTTTCATATTGTCACTCCAGATTTTCAACGTTGCCATTTTTTTACACCTCTTCATGAACAATACAGATGTCATTTTCCACATCCTGCCCAAAATTTGTTTTTGTCCCTGTGTCAGCAAATGGCATAGCCACTGTGCAAAACCACCTTTCAGCTAACAAACTGATAGTGTCGCTTTTCATGAGGTGAGCTCACAAACAGCCCATGTTGAAAATTTGGAGTGAAAATACCAACACACACCTACTGTGTTACATTTTCCAACTGCAGCACCCCACCCTGTAGAGACTGACAGGCATCAGGGGTGTCACTTGGGATCATCGGCTGTAATGCTCACACCATTCCACCCCACCCCCACCCTGCAGCCAGTGACAGGCATCGTGGCGTGCCTTGCACTGTTCGGCCTCAAAGTTCACCCCATTCTCCTATACTGCACCCACCTCAGCCTATTTCCTTATGGAATGGGGTAAGTATAATGCCCAAAGACCCCAAAGCACATCACGACATTTGTCAGTCTCTACAGGGTAGGGTGAGGTACAATGGTATGAGCGTTATAGCTGACGACCCAAAGACACACCCCAATGCCTGTCAATCTCTACAGGGTGGGGGTGGGGTTGGAGTCCCTTCAATACTTCACTGCCATTCCTATTATGCATCTCTAGCTCCAGCACTACCAATGCCAATGCCAGCGAGACAACATTTGGCATTGGCAAATGCTTGTTAGACACAGTCACAATTTAGCACCATTTTAGACATCGTGAGTTTCTGTAGACCCTTTTCATTCAACCTAAAAATGTAGTGTGTTGCAAGAGCATCAGACAATCTTCGTATGACATGGTCTGTCAAGTCTGCACAAGTACAACTAATCTTAGTTTCTAAGCTCCCATTACCCAGCCCACTGGTGTACATGGAGAAGATAAGTCTGGCTTTCCTTTTTAATGTGGCAGTAGGAGTTACTTCGGTCCTGCCTAAGCTATCTGATAAATATTTTTTCAATAAAATGAACCTTGTGTGGGACTCTGAGGAGTCAGCCAGCTTAAATCTTCACTTGAAATCTGGCTCCTATCTACTTCTCAGGAGCTGTTACACGCATGTGTAGACCACAGTATCATTTGTTGGACTTGTGCAGAAACAATGTTCTTCCTGAACCACAGATAAACTCAGATCTATTAGGGCTGAGAGCCATTCCCCAGCCAGATAATCTAGAAGGAACCCAATGTGTAGGCAATCCAAACAAATCTCTGGGTTTACAGTTGGGAGAAAAAGAAGGTGGGTGAATGGTCAGAGGACCATGCAGAGTCCTTCATTTTGTCCCCGTTTGAATATAATCTTACTGAGTTCCTGATTCAAGGGACTTGCAGAACTCTGCAGCTATTGGAGGTCTGGTATTCTGACTGTAAATCAGATTTAGACCACATCACGAAATGTAACTGTTTTTACTGTATTTGAGCATTTTTACAAAAATCATCCTGAAGGTTTGGGATGTGTCTGACAAGAAAATGTTTCTAAATTAGGCTTTCAGTACCACCCATTCCAGGAAGCACTTAGAAATGCTGTGCCGCTACATTGGTTGCATGCTGTGAACACAGCAGTAGTCAAATCAAGTGTTTCCCATAGTTATACAGTGTGTTATTCTGTTATTTCAGCCTCTGGCACAGCTTGAGAGTCTCATAAACCTGAGTTCTGTTTTCATGAGCTTTATCCACATGGACTAACTTATTGGCAAATGGTTTACCGGAACACTTTCTGGTATAACCCTTAGTTCCCTTGGTGCAGGTTAGCTGCATTTTTACTAGGAGATTCTGTTATAGACATCTTGCAGGTGTCTGCAAGGAGTTCAGCATCTTCTACAGTGGTAGTCAGCATCTGATGTTATACTGGTTGAGAAAACTGGTCTCTAAGAACCCCTTTCTTAAGTTTTCATCTAAAGGTAAATCATTGTTTGGCTTAGAGTTATATGACATTTTAAAAGACATGAAAGGCAGCTAGGTATTTTTGCTAGGGTTAAAACATCAGCAGATTCCAAACAGGAACCTTAGGAACACAGGTTTCTACTGAAACCATTCATTTGTTAGACTTTTTTGCTCCTGTCATGAAAACAGATGACAGAACAATAGAGGTACCTTTTCTAATCATAAATACCAGAAAGGCAGGGGATGTTACTCTTGTAAATGATCTATATAACAGAAAGGGTGGTTGCTCTGTATGAAGATTTGAAGATCCATCTTTTGCCCAAGCCTCTGGAGGAATGTCGGCAAATGTTTTACCACAGATGGGTCTCAACCATATCAGAAGCATGAGTTCTGGAAATTATGCCTTGGGTTATGCAATAAGAGTCCTCTATAATTCCCACAAGATAATATTTTTTCAGTCTCCAGTTTCAAAAAATCCAAGAAAGTGCCAGCCAGAGGATCAGATTTTGAATCATCTGCTCTGCATAGAATCAATAATACTGGCACCTCAAAAAGGGAAGCAGGCTTCATCTTAACTTATTTCATGGTCCACATGAATCATTAGGGCCTTTGTCTGATGCTAGACATCAAGAGTCCCAACTCACATTGTCAGAGTCCCAACTCACATTGTCAAACCAGTTAAGTTCCAGATAGACTGACTTATCTGTATTCCAGAGTAGTTCAACCAGGGTATCTTGGATTACATTATTTTATTGGCTACATGCCTGTATGTTCTGATCCAGCACTTCCATCAGAAAGTAGTGAAGTTTCCAATCCAAGGGCAGAACTTTTCCACTAGTAAACTGGCCTCAGCTCCAAGGGAAGTCACAGAAATCCTAATTGAGGTAGCGATGTATCTCTGGAAAAGGATCATCACACATACCTCTATATAGACAATATTTTGATCAGAGGATCATCAAATTATTTATCTCACAGGTCAGTTTAGAGGACCTAGCAAGTCATCCAGGACCATAGTTGCATAGTGAACAAGAAAAATAGTTTTTTTTCAGCCAGCTCTGAGCTGGGTGTACTGGGGGCAAATTTTTCACAGACTTTGCTTGAGATTTCCTTTCTAATCCAAGACAGGAGCATCAGAGATTTGTCAGTTCTGGAATCAAAGAGTTGCATCAACTCTCTTATACCTCAATGTTGGGTTTGATTATAGTCAACGTAGAATTGGTTTCTTGGACTAAACTGTAAATGCGGCCTCTCGAGTTCCAGGTGCCATCTCATTTATCACCATTGCCAGAACAGTTCCAAGTTCAAGTGTGGATTTTGTGATCCATCCAGTGGTTGATGGAATGTGGGAGGACACACAGAAGCTCATGAGAGGTTCACCCCAGACTTTGCAACCAAAATAATTCTGACAACCTGTCCCAACTTGAAAGGCTGGAGAATATCTCTAGGTCACTTTCTGGTACAGGGATTTTGAAATCCTAAGAAATGAATCTCCAAATGATAGTGTTGGACATTGGCCCCATCTTCCTAGTACTGGTTCACATCCGAGCCCAGCTGAGACATTGGCTACTGAATGTTGTGAATCCTGCCCGGTATGAGTGACTGCCTCCTCCTGCAAGCTGCAGGAGCTGCTCTCAGCCAGCGGTTGTTCTGCGCTGACCCGCCTGCCTTGGCCTACAACCAGACATCCTGCCTGGTACGGGTGAGTGCCTCCTCCTGCAAGCTGCAGGAGCTGCTCTGAACCCAGCGGCTGTTCTGCGCTGACCCGCCTGTCTCTCAGCCTACAACCAGGTACATATTTTGAAGAGCAGTCCACAGCTACCAACGGGATTGAACCTGGCACTTTTTGCCTTTCAGGCCATTTTGCTGCACTACTACTGCTCCTGAGCTCTGATTAGGCATAACGTTATTCCCCCTTCTCTTATTGGTTCTTGACTCTACCCTTCCTGAGCTGTCTCTTTTTTAATACAAGAACTACTAATGCTGAGTTTACCAGTACCAACTGTTTAGTGGAACAGCATTGTTAATTTTTCTAGCCTGTTGATTTTTACTGCTTAGAATAGTTAATAACTGCAGTTTGTAGATGTTACCTGCATAGAGTATTTAGACTGTTTGCATTCTTCTTCCACTAACCAACTATAGACACCTGCATTCTTTTTCCCCTGTCCTACTCTACAAATCCTGTCTGTCTAAAGTGGGTTGTAAGGCACCCTAAGGCCTCAACTGCTTGAACTAAGAGCTTGATCTTTATTGTGCTACTGTAGTCCCTGTGTCCAATACTAGTTTTCTTCTGAACTATCAGACCACAATTCTTGTGTGCATCCGCTCTCCCTTCCACGTCCTGTGCTTTTTGTTTTTTTTTCCTGGCTTTGCAGCTAGCTACAGTAAGCACCCCCCAAGTGTAACACCTCCTTTGTGAAGGTGTTGTTCAGCTGCATTAAAAATCTGTCTGTCCTGCCCTGAAAACTTCCCCCTGCCATTATCTCCCTGTCTGCTTGGGGCCAAGGTTTCTAGTGCCCATTGTCGCTGTTGGCGTTAAATTAACAGACCCTTCTCCATTCCACAGGCATCCTGCCTGGTATGGGTGACTGCCTCCTCCTGCAAGCCACAGGAGATGCTCTGAACCCAGCGGCTGTTCAGCGCTGACCTGCCTGCCTCTCGGCCTTCAACCAGGTACACATTTTGAAGAGCAGCCCACAGCTACCAATGGGATTGAACCTGGCACTTTTTGCCTTTCAGGCCATTTGGCTGCACTATTACTGCTCCTGAGCTCTGACTAGGCATAACGCTATTCCCCCTTCTCTTATTGGCTCTTGACTCTACCCTCCCTGAGCTGTCTCTTTTTTATACAAGAACTGCTAATGCTGAGTTTACCAGTACCAGCTGTTTAGTGGAACTAGATTGTTAATTTTTCTAGCTTTTCCATTTAATTATACTGCAATGCCACTGGAGGGCAACAACTCTTGGAGGTTGCATTCCTCTTCCCACTGCTCTCCCTTAACACTTCTCATTCTGGGTCCTTTTTACCTAAATCAAATTACTGCACCCTAACAAACCATAGTCCATCACCCTACCGCTGTGCCATACAGACCACCATAATTATGGGTATCAAAGTGCCCCCTCATACCGACACTGGGCCACTGCCCCCTTATCACCACTTGCTGGGCACCCATTGTCACACGGACCACCCAGGCTCCTACTGATCACTCTTACTATCCTATTTCTTGGACCCCTCAGCCTTCCCCTCAAGGGTCTTCTTCCCACACCTCCCACCCCCACGAACCATCATCTACTGCCACCCACACTGCCACTGCCTGTCATGCATCCCCATCCCCCCCACATAACTCCCTGCAGTAATGCGCCATCATCAACCTCCATGCCTGATCACATTCCTATCCTTTCCAACCCTTTTCACCCTGGCCATCCCATGTACTACCCGCCTATAACTAGGCGGCAGCTATCCTTGACAATAAGGCAACAATCTTTTGCTCTCCTCAGAGTCTTTGCCATGCTCTTATTAATTTCAGGAAATGTTCATCCTAACCCAGGCCCCATCTCACCCAGCCCTAGCCTCTCACACCACAGGCTTAGAATAGCTGCAATGAACATTTGCAGCTTACCCAAAAAGATGGCAGCTCTCCATTGCTGAATACTGCAACATCAGCCAGATGTGCTAGCCCTCACAGAAACCTGGCTCTCCAAAAAAAACACCTGACTCCTTGGTCACCCTCCCAGGCTTCACCCTTCACAGACTCGACAGAGTGGGCAAATGTGGTGGGGTGTGTGCTGTGTATATCCGTGACTCCATGATATGCCATGCCCTTCCAACACCTCCACTAGACCATGGTGCCCAAGTCTTATCATTAAAACTTACTCCAGATCCCTCCAGAGCCCCTGCAACTTTTACTGTCACATAAGTCCCCCCAAGAAACCAAGCTCCTGCTTTACAATCCCTTGATAACTACATCTCCAGCTTTCCCCCCCAAAACAGAACACATCATAGTTGGAGACTTTAATGAGAACTGGCTTGCCAGTTTGGCTTCCCATGCCAAAGATACCTTCACTGCACTGGACCTGACCCAGCTGGTCAGCCAACCTACCAGGGTGAACCACACTAATGGCTCTAGCACCCTGATCGACCTTCTCCTCACCAACCGTCCCCACAGAATCTCTGACCTGGTGGTCCTTCCAGACTCCCTAAGAGATCACTCACCCATCCTCTTTTCCTGGTCGTGTCTTCAGCAGAAAACCAAACCAAACTATATTGCCTGGTGTCGCCTCAGACCTGGAGGCCTCACAAAACTAAGAACACACTTGACTCAATGGGATTGGTCCCCTATCTCCCGGGCCCCTACTATAGATGAAGCCCTTGGTTATTTCACCTGTTCTTTTAATAAAGCATGTTACATCTATGCCCCACTAGCAAAAGTGCAATCCTAGAAATGTAATTCCCCCTGGGTCACACCTGCACTACCCCAACAGCTACTGCAAAACACAGAGATGATCTCTGGCATAAAGCAGTCTCATCTGGCATGCAGGTGGACAGGCAAGCCTATAAAGCAGCTCATAACAGATGCACTTGGGCTATAAAACAGGCCAAATCGGGCTACTACAAAATGACCCTTGCCTCCTCTTGGGGGAATGCTGGGTTGTTCTGGGACAATATCAAAGAACTCAATGGTAAATCCTGCTCCCCCACCACTAACTGTCAACAATGTCCCTACCACCGACCCACTGGCCATCGCCAACTACCTCAAATCATCATTCTCTGACCTTAGTGCAGTACTCCCAAATAACTTCTTCGACCCCACTCCTGCAACCCTGCCCCCCTAACACCCAGCATCCCCCCTTCCATCTCAGGGTGATCTCTATGAATGAGGCAAGGCCTTATCTCATTAAAGCACTCAGTGGCTATTGCTATTGCAAAGATTCTTTTGATATGAGAATCTTACATCTAGTACTAGATACAGTCCTCTCCCCACTGACTGAACTCATTAACCGCTCCCTAAGTCTGGGGCAGTTCTCAGCTGTCTGGAAGACTGCCACAGTCACCTCAGTACTGAAGAGTGGTGACAGCACCTCCCCCAATAACTACCATCCCATATCCATTCTCCAACCACTCGTGAAAGCCCTCGAAAAAATTATAGCCACCCAACTCACTGAGTACCTGCTTGCTCATAACCTGGTTTGCAGGGGAGCAGCATGGCTTCAGATCTGGGCACAGTAGAACTACGACTCTCACTGAGTTCTCTAATTTTATTTACTGTGCTCTGGATAGAAAAACCCTAGCTGGAGCTGTCTTCATCGACCTGTCAAAGGCCTTTGATACAGTCTCCCACCCCTTAGTCTTAGGCACACTCCACCACATAGGTCTGTCCCAAGGACCCATCTCCTGGTTTACCAGTTACCTCACAGCTGGATCACAATGTGTCAAAATAAGCAACACCCTCTCAACCACCTTGCCAGTCCACTCTGGGGTTCCCCAGGGCTCCATCCTCGGCCCTCTATTATTCAGCATCTACCTAAACACCTTGCCCAATTCCTGCTCTGGCAACCTACTACTCTATGCATATGATGCGGTTCTTTTTGCCTCACACCCAGATCCCACAGTATTGCAGTTCTCCCTCTAACATGCATTTAACCAGACTGAAAACTGGTTCATAGACCAAAGACTTGTGGTCGATGTAAAAAAGACAAAGACCAAACTCTTTGCCCATCGACAGAACAAGGCCAAGAATGCTCAGCTAACAATCCTCTCCCACTCTCTCCTTCCTCTAGAACAGGTCCATACATATGAATACCTGGGCCTTACATTTGATTCAAGCCTCTCCTTCCAGCCACACATTGACACTCTATCATCAGCCATGAATGTCCATATAGGCCTATTGTATCAGCACAAGGATTGCCTACCTCTGGAAGCCGTTAATCTGGCTGTCACCTCCTCAGTCCTCTCCCTAGTCGACTATAGGCTCATTATCTACTTGACTGCTGACCACATAGCCCTTAACAAAATACACCTGGCCATAAGCAAGTGTACCCATACTTGTACCCTATATGCCCTGACAAATCTCCTTACCCTGGATGAAAGGCTATTTTATCAAACATGTCTCCTCACAAAGAAAATACACCTGGTGCTTACCCCTTGGGGGTTTCTGCCTCTCTCCTATCCTCCTACACCTTGGTGAACACTCACACTGCCAACTGACAGGTGTGGTCCATCCCGCAGGTTAGAACCTCCTTAGCCCAAAGGTCATTCCCACACAGGGCCCCAGGCTGGTACAATGAACTCCCCTCCAAAGTCTTCTCCATCTCCAGATTAGGACCTTTCAAGTCAATTCTCAAAGATTACATTCTTGCTTCACGGTGCTGCCAATGTACCAGCTAGTGCCGGGTCATCTATCTATCATCTTATGGGACCAGCCCACCACTGAGCTCCTACTGATAGGGCTACCAAACATTAGCTATTAACAATGCCTCCTTTGGCTGCACTCACAAGATATCTGTCTAATTTTCTACTTTGCTGTAAATATCAAACCTGTTACTCCCTCCCTGTATCAGCAAACTTGATCATGTTTCCAAGTTTAAGTACCTTGGTGTCATATTTGATCCTTCCCTGACTTTTCTTTCCCAAGTAAAGTTAGTAAAAAGGAAAATTAATTATAAATTGGGACAGCTTTAAAAATTCAAGTCTTCTTTGTCTCCTGAGTCTCGTAGAATGGTTGCCATTTGGGTCCTTATATCTCACTTGGACTATGTTTCTCCCTTGTACAATAAATTGGGGGTTAGGGAGCGGCAGATTCTGAGCATTGTTTATAATAACATTTGCCACTTTGTTTTGGATGTTCCAGTTATGACCCACCATTGTCTATTGCATTCTTCACTGGGTTGGCTCTCTCCTCAGTATAAATATATGTTTGCCTTAGGTAAGATGGTCCACCAGGCTATTTATGCTGAGGGTTTGTCTCCTTTATCTGATTTAGTTTCGGTTCGCAAAGTTCAAACTAAATTAAGATCAACTCTAGGAATTGTCTTAACAACCCAACCTGCTAAAAATAATTATGGTCTTCGCTCATTTGCATGTCAAGCACCTAGTATGTGGAATGACTTACCCCTTTCTTTAAGACTAGTTAACTCCTATTCAGTTTTTAAGTTTAGACTTAAACAGTATTTATTAACATTGTCTGTCAGTACGTGTTACGATTGTTGTTGCTGATGGATGTGTTTATTGTACTATGTATTTTTTTGTCCTTTGTGATATGTACAGTAGTAGCCACATACATTGCTGGCTATTTCCAGATATTTTGTGAAATTTCTAAAGAGTTTCTCTCTGCTGCCCCTACTGTGGAAATCCAGAGAGCAGGAGATTTCTCCAGAAATATCAAAGAAATTTTGGGAAATAGCTGGCAATGTCTGTCGCTACAGTACCACTGTATATTTGTCCGGGTCAGACCTGAAAAAGGGCTTTGGACCAGTGTCCCTACCTGGTTAACAAATAAAATGAAAATGAAAATGAAATGAAAATGAACTGGGTGCTCCCCCCCCCCAAAGGACTGTTATAGGGTGCTGTAGTGTTTTTTACTTGGTTTCAGGTGCTTTTGAGGCTTACAGTCTGGAGAATATGGACTCTTGCTATGTGGAGGAACTTTGTTTGCTCTTTTGATACTGTTTAAAAAAGGGAGAAGGGTTCAGAGCCTATTCTTGTCCTTCTTTAGGCTTTTGGTTTTGGGACGGGGGCATTCCTAGAGTGTTTGTTGGCAGTTTTTAATGGCTGTTTTGAGCTATGCAGCTTCCTGCCATTTTCTGAGCCCTGTCCATTGGGCTTGTGCTGTGGTGTTCCTGTCAGAGGCTGCTACAAGCCTCGCTGCATCTATTTTGTGCTTCTGGGCTGGGGCACATGCCCCCTCAACATGCAGCATCTTAACATCACACAACAGCACACATGTGCAAATTCACATTCATGTGAGTGCGCGTATGCCAACACTTTTAAAAGTGCAAGATGTGATGGCTATGTTTTTCTGATAGCTCAGTGCTGTTTGCTGAGCATGAATCATAGATTCATAGAAGACTGTCAGCAGAAAAGGACACCATTGCCCATAGAGTCTGCCCCAATACTCCCCCAACCCCTTCTCCTCCTGCCTTTCCAGATACACCCCTCACTGCCCTTCGGCTAATCCTTTATATCTGTCCCATGCCCTCTTGAATCCCTCTATGGCTTCTGCTCCCACCACCCCCTCCGGTAGACTGTTCCAAGGGGTCCACCACCATTTTGATGAGATAATGTGCCCTTGTACTACCCCTGAATCTTCCCCCTCCAACCTCAGACTATGACCTCTTGTACTATCACTTCTTTTCATTGTGAATAGGCTCCCTTCTCCCACCTTATTTATCCTTTTCATGTACTTGAATGTTTCCATCATGTCCCTCATCCCTCCTAGTCTCCAATGAGTACAGGTTCAGCTCCTTCAGCCTCTCTTCATAGGGCATCTGATGCATGCCTTGCACCATCTTTGTTGCACTTCTTTGGACCCTTTCCATCTCATCAATATCCTTCTTCAGGTGGGGCCTCCCAGAACTGTACCCCATACTCTAGGTGAGGCCTTACCATCGACTTATAGAGGGTCATCAGTACCTCCTTCTTGTTATACCCCTCCGAATGCATGCCAACATTCCATTTGCCCTGCCCACTGCAATGCTGCATTGATTCCCTACCTTGATGTTATCCGAAATTATAACCCCCAGATCCATCTCCTGCCTGGTCACCTTTATTTCCTCCTCTCCCAGAATGTAGCTGGCTTGTGGGTTATTATGTCCCATGCTCATCACAGTGCATTTCTTCACATTAAACTTCAACTGCCATGCTTCTGACTACTGCTACAGCCTTTTTAGGTACCTCCTCATTGCCTCCACCCTGGCCTTGGTGTCTGCCCTATTGCAGATCTTGGTATCATCTGCAAACAGGCACACCTTCCCTTCCAGTACTTCCCCTATATTGCTGATATACTGTATATATTAAAAAGTATGGGCCCTAGCACTGACCCTTGTGGCACCCCACTCATTACTCTTTTCTCCGTGGAATGCACACCATTCACCACCACCCTCTGGTTCCTGTCCCGTAGCCAGTTTTCTACCCACCTCATTATTTTTGATCCCACCCCCAAGCTTTCCAACTTATTAACCAGCCTTCTATGAGGGATGGAGTCAAAGGCCTCCCTAAAGTTCAGGTAGGCCATGTCCACTGCCCCCCCAATCCACCACCTTTGCCACCCAATCGAAAAACTTGATGAGGTTCATCTGGCATGACCTCCCTACAGTGAAACCATGTTGCTTGTTATCCTGCAGTGCATTATCAGCAAGGTATCTGACCATCCTTTCCTTCAAGAGTGCTTCCATCACCTTACTCACCACCAAGGTGAGGCAGACTGTACAATAGTTTTCCGCTTCCTCTCTGCTGCCACTTTTGTGGAGTGGTACCATGTCTGTATCATTCCTACCACAGCCTGTTGAGTCTGTAGGCCGGTAGGAATGCTTCTGGGTGTGTATTTCCCCCCACATAACGGGGTGGTGATCATGGCAGCATTCCTTAAGTTTCAGAGATTTAAAAATACTGCTCCAGACAGTTACCTTAGTTTTATTTTTTGTTTTTTGGTCGTTGTTGGTATAATATATTGGCACCATGGCTTATCGGAAACTCCTAGTGTTCAGATGATGTAACACCTGTAAAAGGGTAAAAGGGACCCTCTTCGCTGGTTCCTATTGCCCCCATTGTGTTACTCAGCTAATATGTTTCTTACAGTCCCCCCCAGGATCTCTGAGCTGGGGGGTGTTGCACCTTGTGTGCCAACTGGCAGTGGCAAAGCAGAATTGCGTAAATCTTTGTTGTTGCTCTTAGGTGAGCTTTTGAGCCCTGATGTTCCGCAGGACATCTCATTCGACACACCCAACCCCAAGCCGGGCCCCTCAGGTAAGGTGGGGCCCATGCAGGAATGTCCAGGTGCAGCAGAGCAGGACAAGTCTGCTAATACAAATCTGCAGACAGACCCTTACCTTGCCATAAAAAGAATCAGAAGGAGAATGTCAGGGATCTTGGGGAAAATCCTGACCCAAAGAAGTTACTTGATAATGGTTAGAATGAGCCCTCTGAAGAGAAGGAAGGGGAGTGTATGGACCTGAAGAGGAAGATTCCTGTCCCGCCCATGTTTGATACCAAATTTTTTTCCTATCTGATAACTGAGACTTGTAGGACATTGCAACTGAAGGAGATGCAATCCATGAAGGCCTTAGATTTGAATCCTATCATGTCTGCAACCTCCTCCACCCAAAGTGTTTTCCAAACTTTATTCACTATGACCAGATTACTGAGCAGGAATGGGCAGGTGCAGACCAGAGGAAATATCTGCCAAAACCCAGGGTATGATGTTTCCCCTTTATGGAAAAAAATACCCGCAAGTGGGAAACCCCTCCCCTGGCTGATAAGGCTGCACATAGTTCCATAAGGCACATGACTATCCCAAATGAAGGGTCTTTGGCCTTAGTGGATATGCATGATAAGTGAGTGGATGCTTCATGCAGAAGAGCGTTCACCTCCAACGGAACAAACTTCTGCACTTTCTATGCCTCCTTTATTGTTTCCAGAGCCTTAAACTTGTGGGTTACGATGCTAGGTAGTTTCATTCCCCCAAATTCTGAGTGGGTAAGTGTTTTGCAGCTGGTATCCATGATCTCCACTTTTTTAGGGGATGCCACAGTGGAGAACGTAGGTATGTCAGCTTGCTCCACTTATCATATTGTATCTGCCGTGCAAGGGATATGGTTATGGCATTGGGTCATGGACCAGGCATCCATGATGAAGTTGTTTAACTTAGCCTTTAAGAGAGGCTTGTTGTTTGGTTCAGGCCTAGATGACATTTTGAAGAATATCAAGGATAAAAAGGAACACCTCCCAGTATCAAAATAACAGCAGAAGGCCAGTTCAACTTTGAAAAGTCAAGGAAGCAGCCTACAGAGGCAGTATCAAGGGGGTTTTCATCCCTTTCAGAATTTCAGGAACCAGAGGAGTAAAGGATCCTACTCTAGATTCAAGGGTAACAGTGGTAGTGCAGCCCTTGCTTGAAAACATACAACAGATGTCCAGGGTTAAGTGGTGGCACCTCACAATGAGGGTACATGGGCCCATCTCTACCTCCCTTCCCTTGGTGGAAGACTGCACAATTTTTATACAAGATGGGCCCAGATAACATCAGATGCTTGAATTCTGGAGATTCTGGCCTTAGGTTATGCAATAGAGTTTTCAATCATTTCCTAAAGGGGATGTTTTCTACCACCCTCTGTACCAAAGGACCCTGTGAAGAGACAAGCTGTGTCACAAACATTGGATCTCTTCAAACAGATCAGAGCGATTGTTCCAGTGCCTCCCAGTGAATAAGGCCAGGGATTCTACTCAATTTACTTTGTGTTCCCAAGAAATCATGAGGTTTCAGCCCTACTCTAGATCTGAAGTGCCTAAACAAGTTTGCTAAACACATGACCTTCAAGATGGAGTCCTTATGACTAATTGGCTAGGCTGTACAGCTGGGGAATTATCTAGCATCCATTGACCTGAGGATGCATATCTCCACATTCCCATCTGGCAGTCTCATCAGAGGTTCCTCAGGTTCACGGTCCTAGGGCAACACTTCCAGTACAGGGTGCTCCCTTTTGGGCTGGCAACAGCTCCAACAGTGTTCTCAAAGGTGCCCATAGTCCTGGTGGCTCAACTTCTACAGGAGGGACATCATGTCTGCCCTTACCTGGACAATTTGCTCATTCGAGTGCCATCTTCCCCACTGGTGAGGAAATCAGTGAACAGGACTCTGGACATTTTGGAGTCCTATGGCTGGGTAGACAGTCAGAGAAAAAAATCTCTCAAACTGTCACAGACCCTGGAGCAACTGGGAGTGGTGTTCAGGATGGATGAGGGGAAGGTCTTCCTCTCAGCAGCCAGTAAAGATACTTTGTTGAGAGAGGTTCAGTGGCTGTGGAACCAGTCATCAGCTTCAGCTCACAGTCTAGTGCAGATTCTGGGCCTCATGATGATGATAACAGACCTGGTTCTGTGGACTCACCTTCACATGCAGCCCCATCAGATTGGGTTGCTGTCAGCCTGGGACCCAATCTCCGAGAACTATCAGGCCAGGATTTCAATTTCCCTACTCCTGCGGCAGTCCCTGAGTTGGTCATTGAGTTTAGAGAATCTGAGCAATGGTTCTCCCTTGGTAGTGCCCCCAGAGTTGATTCTGACAAATGATGCCAGCCTGTCGAATTGGGGGTTAGTGTGGCACCACGTTTCCATTCAAGAGACTTGTTCTGTGCAGGAACACCACCTACACATCAATGTCCTGGAGATGATGGCTGTGCACCTCACTCTCCTTCATTTTCAAACTCTGGTGCAGTCAGAGGCCATAAATATTAGGTCAGACAACACTGTCACAGTGGCATACATAAACAATCAAGGGGGCACAAAGAGCAGAGAGATGCACAAAAAAAGCAACCAATCTCCTGTTGTGTGGGCAGAAGAAAACTTTCTATCCCTGCCAGCAGTTCAATTGGTGGGGGAGTTAAACATTCAGGGCAATTGGCTAAACTGCAAGAATGTCAACTCATGGAGTGGATGCTGAACCCAGATGTGTTTGACCTTCTGTGCATAAGATTTTGTCACCTACAGATTGACCTTTTTGACTCTAGCCAGAATGCTCAGGTGCAGCAGTTCTTCAGCCACTACTGGTGTCCACAGGCAGAGGCTCGTGGATGATCTGTCACAGGCATGGAATTTCAGCAGAGTGTTTGCCTTCCCTCCTCTGCTGCTCCTTCCCAATGTCATACATAAAATAAGGCACTCAAGAGGAAGCTTTCTTCTGATAGCTTTGGAATGGCCCAGAAGGCTGTGGTTCTTAGACCTAGTGAACCTAGCTCTACATGCACTGTTTTTACTCCCAATTCAGGGGAAACTTCTCTCCCAAGGCCTCATTCTGCATCCAAATCTGGCAGCGATGCAACTCATGGTCTGGCTCCTGAAAGGAGGAGACTCGTGAAACAGGATATCTCTCAAAAGGCAGTAGACACCATGATGGTCTTCAGAAAAAAATTCCATGTTGGCAGCTTATGCTTGTGTATGGACGACCTTTTCAGCTTGGGCCAGAGAGAAAAGTATCTGGCCTTTTAAAGCCATGGTTTCACAGATTATGGACTTTCTGCAGGAAGGAGTGGAAAAACGTTTGACCTTGAACACCTTGAGAGGTCAGGTGGCGGCCCTTGGAGTCTCCTTATGCTCATTTTTAGGGACTATCTGGGAGGTTATTCATTTTCTGCAAGCCGTCAGCAGAAGTTGACCTCTGTTCCAATCCCCTGTTCCTCCATGAGATCCGAATCTGGTATTGAATGCCATTTGTAAAGAACCCTTCAAACCACTTTTGTCAGTACCATTAGATGTGTTGTCCTATAAGGTGTGCTTTTTAGTTGCTATGTGTTCATCCAAGAGGACTGGCAAACTGCAGGCCTTGTCCCACAAAGAACCTTACCTCATTATGCATAAGGACAAGTTGGTTCTGAGAACAGTTCTGTCTTTCATTCCAAAGGTTCCTACAGCCTCATTTGAACCAGAAAATGTGTCTTCTGTCATTCTGTCCACAGCCAACTCACCCAAAAGAGAATGAGTTGAACAAGTTGGATTTGTGAAGGGCAATTAAGACATACTTTAGATGGACGGCGGAGTTCAGGAAATCGGATGGGTAGTTCATTCTTTTTGGAGCAGCTGCCCCCAAAAAAGGATAAAAAACCTTCAAGGTCACCCTGGCAAGGTGGATAAGGGCATGCATTGCCAAGACCTATGTTGTAATAAAAAGGGCTCCGTCTCTCAACAAGGTTTATTCCACTAGAGCTATGGCCACTTCCTGGGTGGAGAAAGGTAAGGCATCTGTCTTAGAATTTTGCAAGACAGCAACATGGTCCTCCAGCCACACATTCACCAAGCACTACAGACTGGGTTTTCAAAGTTCCGCTGATGTGGCTTTTGGTCACAGAGGTTTGCATGTGGTAGTTAGCAGGTCATTTCCTTTTCCTTTTTGCTGTTTGTGTATGGGACAATAGTCTCCCCCACCTGGTTGTTTAATGGGTACTGCTTCTTAAAACCCATATATTCTGATTATCCATTGACAATGTGGAGCACTACAGAAAGAAGAAATTTATTCATACTTACTGTCATTTCCTTTTCTGTTAGCTCAAACATTGTCAATGGTGCCCTCCTGGGAGCCTCACTCCTGCTGGAGAATATTGTTTGATATGCCAGCACTGGGATGTCCATTGTTTTTTGATGAAGTTTCTGATTGTAAGTCTGTCTGGACATCCTTCTATGATTTACCTGCTTCAATAGTACAGATATATATATGCATATTATAGTGGCATGGTAATGCTGCTATAGTTAGGGTTGAGTACCCCATTAAAGGTTAAAGTGTGACATTTTGCATTTTAATAACTTTGCCACCGTATGACGGATTTGCCAGAAATTTGACAGGCACAGAGCGGTGGCATAGATCTCTGGATCTGCCAAGTTTTGTAATGGTCAAATATACAGTTGCGGAATTATAAAATAACATTTCGTAGCACATTGATGTTTTTTTTCGCATCCTTTGCTCACGCCTGCAGGTCGCACAGTTTGTGTGACCAGTCCAAAACCTTCAGGGAACATGCGTCCAGGGTCTCTGATGTGCCTTTCAAAGATTTCATGAAAAAATATTAAATGGTTCAAAAGCTATTCAAAAAACAAGTTTCCCATTATAGTCAATGGGAAAAGTTAACAACAAGTTTGACAGTGTCGCAAATGCAGTTTTTAGTGTCGCAAATGACCCCTGTAGGTCGTGAGTCAGCCATTTTTTTTTTTCAGTTAGTGGTCACAGAAATGCTTGGCATTTAAATTTGGGACCCTCTAGGGACACAATTCTTTTTGTGTTCACCTAGTCGAGCCCTGAGGATGCTAGCCATGTCTTTTTTGGGGATTAAACACCCCAGAAATGTTTTTGAAATTTTTGTAAACTGTAGTGTTGCAAAGTAGTGTCGCACCTGCGACACTTTCATGATTTTTTTTTGCAAAAGTGTTGTGATTTGCGACACTACTTTGCGACACTATGGCCAAAATAACAGGAATTCTTTGCCACCTTGCTGCAAAAGAACGGTTTGGTCTTTTGGTCTGAAATTTGGAGGGAAGAAAGCCAACATCCCACAGATGTGCCTTTTGGTGGTTTGGTGACAAAATATTAAAGGAATACAAAGTTACAGTACTCTGAAGTTGACGCTTTTTCCCATAGACTAACATTACGGCGTCTGCCGCGCCTTTCAGGGATCGTATCTCGGAAACGCTTCAAGATACAGACTTTTCATCGGAAAAAGGCTTGGCCCCCCCCATTAGGGAGCTAAGTGCAAAACTAGCCAGGAAAATCATAATTTATATGAAATTTTAATTTTTTTTCAGCGTCTTATGGTTCCTGTGATACAAGCAATTTAGTATTCCAAGTGCTCATTTTTTGCTCCGAGGCCCATTATTATGCATACATTCTTTGTATTCACTGTGTTTCTCTATGTAGCTGTTGGTGAAAAAAGGGTGAGCGCTTTCGTTACTCTCACAGTTAGCGTTCCCACTTGCATTTCCGTAACAGTTTGCGTTAGCATTCCCGTCTACGTCACCATGTGCGTTACCCTTTGCATTTTCATTTGCACTTGCATTTGCGTTACTGTTACCATTTGCATTTCCATTACTGTTTCTGTTTGAATTTCATTTTGCGTCACCATGTGCATTACCATTTGTGTTTGCGTACGCACTTCCGTTTGCATTTGCATTTCCTTTGGCATCATCATTACTGTTACCATTGGCATTTGCATTTCCTATTGTGGTACCGTGACTGTGCGTGTTGCCATTTGTGTTTCTGTACACGTCTGCGCTTGTGTTTCCATTTGCATTACCATTCCCGTGTATGCCACCATGTGCGTTACCCTTTGCATTTTTGTTTGCACTTGCGTTTGCATTACTGTTTTTGTTTGCATTTCATTTTGCATCACCATGTGCATTACCATTTGCGTTTGCGTATGTGCTTCCGTTTGCATTTCCTTTGGCATCATTGTTGCTGTTACCCTTAGCATTCGAGTTTCCTATTGTGGTACCGTGACCATGCGCATTACCATTTGCGTTTCCTTATGCGCTTGTGTTTGCGTTTCCGTTTGTGTTACCGTTACCGTCTATGCCACCGTGTGCATTACCCTTTGCATTTTCATTTGTGCTTGTGTTTGCGTTACTGTTAAAATTTGCATTTCCATCACTATTTTTGTTTGTATTTCCTTTTGTGTAACCGTGTGCATTTCCATTTGCGTTTGCGTACGCGCTTCTGTTTGCATTTCTGTTTGTTTCCTTTGGTATCATCATTGCTGTTACCGTAAGTGTCTGCGTTTCCAATAACATTACTGTGACCTTGTGCGTTATGGTTTGTGTCTCTATACGTGCTTGCGTTTGCGTTTCTGTTTTCATTAACATTTGCACTTCTGTTTCTATTACCGTTTGCATTATTGTTTGCGTTTGCGCTTGCATTTGCGTTGCCGTTACTTCACTGTTTATAGTGCACATTCTTAAAAAGAAGGGAAATTCATGGCAAACAACTCCATTTAATGCATCAGTTAGAGTTGTTCCGCAGCGACAAAGTGAGGAATTCGATGATAGGGTTCCATCCCTTGCCCCCACCCCACCCTGCCCCCACTAACAGGCATTGGGGTGTGCGTGAGGTCATCGGTCTAACTGTCACCCCATTCTCCTATACTGCACCACCTCAGCTTTTTCACATGGGATGGGGTGAGAGTTGGGACCAATGACCCCAATGCACCCCGATGCCTGTTGGTGGGGGCGGGGTGGGGGGGGCGGGAACCTAACGTCGATTTCTCACTTTGTCGTCGATAATCCTAACTGATGCATTAAACAGAGTTTTTTTGCCATGAATATATATAAATATATATATATATATATATATATATATATATATATAAATTGTAAAACTTCATTTAATGCATCAGTTAGGGTTGCTTCCACAGTGACAAAAGTGAGGAAATTCGATGTTAGGGTTTTCAACCTTAACTCCAAATTCCTCCCCATGCACACACAACACACATACAAGCAGGGGATGGTACAAGGCAACACAACCAATCAGAAACAGACACCATAAGGTAACAGAAAGAACATACAACTCTGTAAACATACCACAAGAGGCATCCATCATCATGTTTCAGCAACTGTATTACTTCTGCTGCCATCCCAGTGTCTTGGGGGGGTACACCCACATGCTGTGCAAACATGCAGGTAGGTGTTAAGAAGGCTATGTAGAATCTTTTAGATGGAAGTTCTTTAATATGAGATGGTTATGACTATTTCATACTATTTTGCTACACTTGCTCATAACTTAATGAGTTGAAGTATATGGGCCACATTCTACTATATTTCCATAGATTGATACATACTGTTTGTCCACCTGTGGAGGGATAGGAACGTAGGGTGTAAACTAACCTACTGTGTGACTGTGACTTATACATACCGTTCTTTTGTGTGGATAGAGGTATGGAAGTGCAGGATGTGAAGTATCATGTATTTCTGCTGTTAGCTATGTACATTCTTCTACTATCTGCATGTAGGGATGTGACTGCATGTAGGAATGTGACTGTACGGTGAATAACTCCACACTCCAAACCTGATCTATGCAGACTGTTGTAGTACCTACATGGACCAATAGTATTCCCAACATTTCATAAAGACACTGTTCTATTATGTAAATGTGGGGCTGGGAGTGCACTGTCATTTGGACCATGCATTCTTATCCATACATTGACACAGTATGTCAGAATCCACTGAACACAGTGTTCATATGTCACTGTGGCACCCTGCCCTCCTAGTCCTACATCAAGATAGTGCAACACTATCCAAATGTCACATTGTACATATGTCCCAGTGAGAACACAGGGTAATTTGGACCGTGCACTACCATACCTCTATTGAAATAGTACAACACAATCCATGTGTTACACTATCCATAAGTTGTGCTTTTCTCATTGTGACATATAGGTAGTGTGACATATGTACTGTGTTGCACGCTGATGATGGAGGAATGGGACAGTAGAATATGAAGCACCCTGTACACTCACTGTAACATATGAATAGTGTGACATATAGATTGTATTGTACTTATATCTTGATGGAGGGATGGGACTGCAGTATCTGAACAACCATGAGGTGACACTGTGACATATGGACATAGTGACACATACTGTAGATAGTGTTGTACTATGCTAATGAGCATGGGAGAGGTCCCAGAAGACATACTGTAGATAGTATTGTGCTATGCTAATGAGCACAAGAGAGGTCCCAGAAGACTGGAGAAGGGCTCATGTGATCCCGCTCCACAAGAGTGGTAGCAGGGAGGAGGCGGTGAACTACAGACCAGTCAGTCTTACCTCAGTAGTGGACAAGATTATGGAGGCACTCCTTAAGGAAAGGATAGTGCAACAGCTGGAATCCATAGGCTCACAGGATCCAAGGCAGCATGGGTTTACAAAAGGAAGGTCCTGTCAAACTAATCTCATAGATTTCTTTGACTGGGTAACCAGAGTGGTGGAGCAAGGGGGCGCAGTTGATGTCACCTACCTTGACTTCAGCAAAGCTTTCAACACTGTTCCACATAGAAGATTGATAAACAAGCTGCGTAGGCTCGAGGTGGGTCAGAAGTTGGTCAACTGGGTGGCAAACTGGTTGATGCACAGAAAATAGAGAGTGGTGGTAAATAGTATACAGTCAGAAGAGATGCAAGTCACAAGTGGGGTACCTCAGGGATCAGTCCTGGGGCCAGTCCTCTTCAATATCTTCATTAGTGACATTGCAGATGGACTAGAGGGTAAGGCTTGTCTGTTTGCAGATGACACCAAGATCTGCAACAGAGTAGATGATCCAGATGGGGTGAGCAGAATGAGAATAGATCCGGATAAACTAGCAAAATGATCAGAAGAGTGACAACTGGGATTTAATGCAAAGAAGTGCAAGATCATGCACATGGGGAAGAGAAACCCTGAAGCCACCTATAGGCTGGGAGGGGAGTTGCTGGCAGTCACAAAGGAAGAAAGAGACTTGGGCATCATCATCACCGATGACCTGAAATCATCCAAGCAGACCTCTAAAGCAGTAGGTAAGGCTAGGGGGATGTTAGGGTGTATTAGTAGGGGTATCACAAGTCGTAAGAGGGAGGTAATAATCCTCCTTTACAAGACACTGGCTAGGCCCCATCTGGAGTACTGCGTGCAGTACTGGAGGCCACACCTTCACAAGGACATTAACCAAATTGAGGCAGTCCAGAGAAGGGCAACCAAAATGGTGCAAGGACTGCATCAGGAGACATATGGGACAGATTAACGGACTCAACATGTATACCCTTGAGCAAAGGAGGGAGAGAGGTGATATGATCGAAACATTCAAACACCTTAAGGGCATTAACAAGGTGAAAGAGTCTAACATGTTTAAATATAAGAAAAATAGCAGGACAGGAGGACACAGCATGAGATTAGAGGGAGGCCGATTAAGGGGGAATGTGAGGAAATTATTTTTCACAGAAAGGGTGGTGGATGCATGGAACAGTCTACCTCAGGAAGTGGTGACTATGAATACAGTGCAGGGCTTCAAACAGGTGTGGGATAGGCATAAGGGAGCAACACGGATGAGTATGAATAGATAGGCCACTGACAGAGCAAAAGCCGATGGCACATTTATAAGGTAGAAAAATAAATGGGCAGACTGGATGGGCCTTGTGGTCCTTATCTGCCGTCAACGTCTATGTTTCTGTGTTTCTATGAATACCACCCACTCTGGAGGGTATTATTGCACTTAGAAAATGGGTCACTGTATTAAATACATTTAAAAAAAAGAATTTTTATTTTTAATTATTAAAACTCTTAGCTGTTTGATTTAGTTTGTAATAAAATAGTCCCTCCACCTACATTGGAATGCTGTGTTTTTTTTAACCTAGATACTTCTGTCCTGCTAGAGCCTCTGTAAGTAACTTTTCAGCTGGCTGTCATGGTTACCCCGTTACCCCACCGCACCACACACACACACACACACACACACGGCTTAAGTTATAATGCTTTTGTTTCATAAATAGTCATTTTTTTCATTCATTTTAATTTATACATCAATTCAATGATTCATTTATTCATTGGGGAATCTGGCAGAGGAGCAGAGGTGGTGGTCGGCAAGCTTTGAGGAGAAAAAAAAGCATAAGCCTGCTATGTATAGGTACATCTCTCGCTTTACCCTGCAGTTTATGTTCCCTTTTGAGCTAGGTTACTGAGGAGGGCTGAAATTTAAAAACTGAATGCATCGGGGAACTCAGGAGAGGAGCGGAGTGTCGGACGGGTGTCCACACTGGAGCAGCCGAGTACGGACAGAAGGTTCATGGGTTTTGCAAATGTGTAACTTCCTGAGGTGGGAGGAAAACTAAAACAAAGCCTGCAATTTAAAATGAAGTTTAAGTTTTTTGATATGGCACAGCGCGAGGGGGATGGGTGTCTATCTGACAACCGAGAAGACACAAACTGAAGGTGCACAGCTTTGGATCCAGGGAGTTGACTGAGCACGAATGAGAAAGAAATAATGTTTGGACAGAAAGGTACATTTCTGTGATTTCCATGGCTTTTTGTGTGATAGCAGCTGGGGTTCAGTTTGGTTAAGGACAGGTGCACAACTGGATAGAGGATGTTGGTGACAGGCAAGACAGCCACACTGTAGAGCTGCTGAGGATGTATGGAAGTTCCGTACATTTACATGGTACCTGAAAAAGTTGGGTATTTTTGAAAAAAGCAGGCTTATTTCACCGTGTTTTTTTGAAGGATCAGCTGTTTCATTTCGACCCTAGGTACCATACAGGGCTGTTAGTTCTAAAATCAGTGGATCATCAGAATTGGGCAGAGGAGTGATTATGTTACTTTTGAGGTTTTGCTTCCCATAGATGGAGACCCACTGCCGGCTTGCAGTATGCAATTTATCGGCTGGCTTTGTGGGAGTGTAAGACGAGACAGGCTGTGTGCAATTTTGGCGGTTTGGTGTCACTGAATAGGGTTAATTTTGTGTTACTTATGTGTTTTTGTTGTGTGAGGATGATTTTGGTACATGGGGGGGGGGCATCGGGAACTGTGCATTGTCACTTATTTGGTAAATCTCTGTTGCCGGGGAAAAAAATTGGCAGGCATGCCATTTGAAAATTAACTGTGCCCTTTAATATTGGTGATGTGGTTCTTGGCAATGGCACTTTTAAAACCTGGGCTCTGTTGTCTGATAGACTCCCAGCTTGCCAGGCCTATCAGCCAATCAGAGCCAGGGATTTTCTAATCCCATTTTCTAAGGCCATTTTATGAATCATTGTTCCAATGCCATGGGTACAAAAGCCTGCAAGATGTATGTGGATTGTTATTTGACCAGAAGTAGCTTTCCCCATGAGAGCTGAATTTTTTGGAGAAGGATTGTCAAAGCCGTTTATTTGGCTCAAGTCCATATTGCAACAGACTTTTGACAAAAGGAATCTGTGTTACACAGTTGTGATTTTCCATCAGTATAGCTGAAAGACACCCTACTAGCTCACATTTCTGTTGTCTACTGTGCATCACATTTTGGGCTTCTTGCGTGCTTCTTCCAAGTTGTTTGCAGCTGCAGTGTGATGCAAGCTGCCATAAAGCACATCCAAGTGCTGAAAAATGAGTCAACATGTAAAAATATGGTGCAAGTGACTCGCAAGATCTAGGTGCACCAGCTGCGCTGAAGTCCATGGCTGCACCTGCAGCCCCAGTGCTTGTACCGATGTTGGCTAATCCTGCCCCTGGAGTTGCCTTGATGCAGTGTTGGCCACTGTATTAGTTTTGAACCCATGGGACCATGAACTCCTGCAGTAGTTTTGATTTTTTCTTAATAGAGCTTTTTACCTTACTACTTGCCACCTCACAACTTACTTTGGGCCATGTTCTGGGTGCCCCCAGTCCCGTCATCTGCTCCCCCCAGCAGATTCTGATGACTGGGATCCACACAGCACAGGACCCAAGAGATCCTGAGGATCATCATATATGGCAGCGGGAGACATATTTTTCTAGTTTCCTGTCCATTACACTCTGGGGCTCAGCAACACAGAAACACATGCGCTTGGAGGTGTGCATGCGCTCTGGAACCAGTGACTCCGCTTCACCCACCCAGCCTATTTCCAGTCCCCCATTTGTTTGATGCTACCTGTAAGCCTCCACTTGGTGGCAGCCAAGATCTGGGATGGCTTGCCTCCCCAATCTGGGAGAGGAGACCTGCCAAGTGGCCACTCAGTCTTTTCCCAGACCCCCCATCCAACCCCCAGCAGCCCCAGCTTGTTTCCGAATCCAGGTCGCTGGCATAGTAAGATGTAAGGTGTCCAGCACCACAGCCCTCCACATCACTGGGCCAACTTTTTGGATTTGCTTATGCCAGTGATTGGGATATTATAGTTCTCTTGTTTTAGTCAAAACTACTGAAGCTAAGTAAATACTTAGTCCCAGATAACACTGTCACAAAGGATGGGACACAAAGGTCCAAGAAATATGATAGTTGGGTAATGTACCAGATGTGTATCACTCTTCAGGTGTGTTCACACTAGAGCTTAACCTTACTGGGTTCTGGGAAAAGGGGACAGGAAGCACAGGGAGAACATAAATAGGGAGTGTGGTTTGTGGTTCAGTGCAGTGGTTGTGGGGCAGCAGTCTTCAGGGAGGCCTTGTGGAGACTGTGGTGCTGCCTCATCTATGTACACCTCTCTGAGTCAGCAGAGAAGGTCTCTAGACTCGAGGCTGCATTGGCTACGAGTCAGGAGGAGGTCACTAGACTTGGGGCTGTGTTGATTAGGAGTTGGGTGACCTCTTCTCCCACCCAGGAGCCACCAAGTCTGGCACCATTACCTCAAACAGGCCTGCTAGGAGGACCAGCTGGACTACAGTGGGATTGAGATGAGTGGGGTTGATGGGATCTGGAAGGATGAGAGGGATTGCAGGGCCATTCGGCTATCACAATTGCTACCACTACAAAACTCCTACGCCCCTCTGGCGGAGTGGGACCGTCAAGAAGAGGCACCCGTGGGAGTGACCAGGGAGAATGTGGTGGCCCTCCTGAGTGGAGGCCCCAGTGAGGGTGGTACAGGGCCCCATAGAAGGTACAAGCAATCTGGTGGGGGACTCATTTGTCAAGGGGATAGAGATGGGAATAGGAAAGGGGATGGGGAGGGAGGTCAGGTGCCTACCCAGTACCATGGCATGAAGGGATGGGAAACATATCCTACAGACCGTTAGGGCACTAGGAAGGAAGGGGGAGCTGCATGTCATTATCCACCTGGAGACAAATGGCCTGGCTAGAGACAGGACAGGAACAAAGCAGGGTTAGTTTAGGGAACTTGGATGAATTCATAGACAGGTAGCATACTCCATAGTTTTTGCGGAGGTGCTGCCTGTCAATGATAGGGAGAGGAGAGGGAGCTCCGCACAAAAGCATTCAACTTATGGTTGAAGGAATGGTGCAGAGTAGAAGGAAATGGCTACATTGGGGACTGGGGACCCAGCTGGGAGGATAAGAGCCTATACAGAGATGATGACCTTCATCCATACAGGAGGGGAAACACAGTTCTCAGTGGACAGTTTAAATGTTACTTTGATGACATATAAAGTAACCAAGGGGGGTGGTAGAAGAAAAAGAGGAGGCAGAAACTGCCCCCCCACAGGCTGAGACATTGAGTAGGGAGATCCCGATGGACAATAGTCCTGTCACAGTGAAAGTTATACAAAGAAGCAGGGGGTTAGCAAAGGAGGAAGGGGGGAAAAGAAGCATTCATAAGAGAAGAGGGAGGAAGAGGGAACTAAAGGAAAAAGGAGAAGTGACAAGCAAAGTGCTAACAAAATCTGGAAGGCCATATGTGGTAATGCTAGGAGCCTGGGAAATAAGATCCCAGACCTAGAAGCCATTTTGGCAGAGACTGACATGGATATTGTGACCATTACTGCATCATGCTGCACTGACAACTATGACAGGGTAGGAAGAAAAGGAGGGGGTGTGGTGCTTTATGTGAAGGAAAGCATAAAAGCAACTTAAATACAAGGAATTTGGGGATGGTTGGGGAAGAGGTGTTGTGGGTCATCCTCAAGTCAGGAAATGGAGCCACTATTCAGACAGGTATGATCCATAGGCTTCCGGCACAAATGGAGGACTTTGATAAGGAAATGTTAGAAGCAACTGGCAAAATGACTGAAAAGGGGGAAGTGTTGCTGGTGGGGGACTTCAGTTTGCCAGATGTAGATTGGAGCCTCCCAGCTGCAACTTCAGCCAGAAGCAGGGACATCCTTGACTTCCTACAGGGGGCATTCCTCAGGCAACTAGTCAGTTATCCCATGCGTGATGGGGCAATACTGGACATGGTGCTTACTAATGGGGACAGTATTACAGTCATCAAGGTGGGAAGCCATCTGGAGACCACTGATCATTGTACAGTGTGGTCCAACATAAGGACAGTTGCAGAATCCACTACACAGTGGCGAGAGTCCTGGACTTCAGTAGGTTGATTTTATAAATATGGGAGAATGCATCAGGAATGACCTGGTGGGATGGCCGGAGAACAGTGGGCCAAACGAAAAGAAAACATAATGAGGGCAGTGAACCTCCACATCAGGCAAGTAAAAAAAAGCAAAAGGAAGAGGAGACTGCTATGGTTCTCAAAAGAAGTGGCAGGCAAGATAAAGGCTAAAAGAGCGGCATTCAGAAGGTATAAGGAGACCTAGAGAGGGGAGGATAGGGAGGTGTATCAGGAAAAACAGAGGGAGGCAGGGAAAACAGTAAAGAGCACAAAGGCGCAAACTGAAGAAAGAATAGCTCAGACAGTATCAAGGGGGGACAAGATATTTTTTAGGTATATTAGTGACAAAAGGAAAACAAAGGGTGGGATTGCATGGTTAAAGATGGGGAAGAGGGATCAAGAAAAATCAAACATCTTGAACAAATATTTTTGCTCCGTGTTCACAGTAGAAGGGGAAGGGGAGGGACCACAAAAAGGCACCAGGAGCTTTTGTGAAAGGGGAATGGACACTAGTCCTTTTTCTGTGGAGAGAGCCAAGAAAGCACTCACTAATCTGAAGGTAGACAACACTATGGGGCCAGATGGGCAGCATCCAAGGGTGCTGAGAGAGCTCAAGTAGGTACTACCTGCACCTCTGACAGCCCTATTAACAAATTACTGGAGACCGGAGTGGTCCCAGAGGACTGGAGAAGGGTAGAAGTAGTCCCACTTCACAAAAGTGGTAGCAAGGAAGAGGCGAGTAATTATAGGCCTGTCAGCCTGACCTCAGTGGTGGGTAAGTTAATGGAAGCACTACTAAAGAAAAAGATTTTGGAATATCTGGAATCCATTGGGTTACAGGATCCAAGGCAGCATGGATTCACAGGGGGAAGGTCATGAGAAACAAATCTGATAGACTTCTTTGACTGGGTGACCAAAGAGCTAGATCAGGGAGAAGTGGCACACGTGGCCTACCTGGATTGCAGCAAGGCTTTCAACACCATTCCACATAGGAAACTGGTAAGCAAGTTGGGTAGCTTGGGGGTGGGCAATAAGGTGGTAACCTGGGTAAGAAACTGGTTAGGGGATAGGAGACAGAGAGTAGTGATATACTGAGTTTTTCTGTGGAGGGAAGGGTGATCAGTGGGGTACCTCAGGGGTCAATGCTGGGACTAGTTCTCTTCAATATCTTTGTAAGTGGCATAGTGGAGGAGCTGGAAGGGAAGGTCTGCCTCTTTGAGGATGACACCAAGATCTGCAACAGCGTGGATACTCCAGCATGTGTGGAAAAGAATGGCAGGGCTCTGAAAAAGATGGATCAGTGCTCAAGCATATGACAGCTGAATATTAATGCAAACTAGTGCAAAAGAATACACTTGGGCCATAGAAACTCAGGGGCGAAGTACACAATGGGGTAGCGATACTGACAATGACCAAGCAGGAAGAAGACCGGAGGATAATCATATTGGGTGACCAAAAGATGGCCAGGCAGAGTGACAAGACAGGCAGGAAGGCTAGTGGGATGCTATGGTGCACAGATAAGGGCATCACCAGCAGGAAGGAGGAAGTGGTGTTGCCCCTATGTAGATCACTGGTAAGAAACCACCTTGAGTACTCTGTCCAGTTCTGGAAACCACATCTCAGGAAAGACATAGAGTGGAGGCAGTCTGGAAGAGGGCTACCAAAATGGTGCAAGGACTGAGGAAAAGCTCTATGAGGAGAGGCTAAAGGAGCTCAATATGTACACCCTGAGGGTAAATGGGAGAGGGGAGTTATGATAAAGACCTTTAAATACCTCACAGGGGATAATAAGGTACAGCTGGGGGTATTTTTCAGAGAAAAAGGTACTCTAGAACAAGGAGACATGTTATAAAGCTGAAGCAATGTACACTCAGGAGAGATGTGAGGAAATACTTATTCACAGAAAGGGTGATGGATTCCTGGAACAGCCTTCCAACAGAAGTAGAGGGGGTGAAAAAAGTGGTGTGGTTCAAAAATGCCTTGGATAGGCACAAGTTAATCGCTGGGGTAAGGGGGGAAAGAGACTGCACTATATATCAAGTAGGGTCGGCAGCAAAAATTAAGATAATAAAAATGGACAGGCTGAGTAGGCCCAGCGGCCCTTATCTGCCATCAGTTTTTATGTTTCTGTGAGCTCTGCTTTATGACTTCACCTGTGCTGCTCCAGTCCCCTGAGCTCCCGTGCCTATTCTGTAGTTGTTTACATGTCCCCTCTCCCTGCCAATGCAAGTTGTGCTGAAGAGGTGCAGTGCATCTGGGGGCTGGGTTGAGAATGCTGAGGAGGATGCAGGGAGTGTGCTCTGTGCACTGTAACAAACGGCATGGCCTGTCCACATAGCTGCTTACACTGATCACTCTGGAATGTGTCCCTAGCACTTCTCTGGCTCCAGGAGAGGAACAGAGGGCATCTTACAGCAGTTGTGTAAGTATTCACACAGCCGCTTTTGCACCACAGCAACCTACACGCTTGGGTTGCTGCAGTGTGAAAGTAGTCATGTAAACTGGCCTTTAGTCACCAGTAAAACAAAAATACATGGCAAACCAGAACATGGGACTACTGGCTTGCTGTAGTAGTTCACAAGCAAAGAGCAGAGAAAGCAGCAGGAATCTAAAATCTGCTACCAACTGTGTGTTGCTGTAGCTCAAACTGATAACTGTTTGGTTTAGGATTATAGGATTACTATAACTTGGTTTAAGAAGCACAGCACAGTGCTGGAAATAAGGTTACAGAAACCCAGACTGCTGTTGTGTATGTACAGTATATCACTTGGAAAGTAAATCTGTTTTTAATCAACTTAATTGACAATTTGGAAATCAGCAGGAGCCTCAGTGTGTACTTAGGTATCCATATTGCTAATGGAGCTTAAATGGGTTATTTAGATAAGTGTAAGAATTGCAATGAAAAGACAATGTAATACAAGTGGATTAGGTAAAGAAAATAGCATTTAAAAGTTCTCTGCTTGTAACACAGGTGTAACTAAATTAAATCAAAAAAGCAAGGGCACATGGGAGGCATGTAACTTTATTCAATGAAGCAGAATCCTCTCTGACTCTGCCTTCATCCATATATTAATCAAAATGGTTTTGAAAATCTGTAATAAATTGGAAATGGATGTATTTCAAATAATTAGCTTAAAAAAATGCAGTGAAATCTTAACTTTGGCACAATGGATCATTCAGTACTTTAGAACAGATAAAATAAACATCTGGGGTGTTTACAAGATATAAACCTTTCTGTGAAACAGTCTTTTAAGAAAATAACTATGGCATTACATGAAAGCCTTCTAAGAATAAACTAAGAAATGTTTTGTCCACAGCACTTGGTGACTGGAGATTTCTCATGGGTGTTTTTTTTAACTCAAATTAACTGAATAGATAGGACTAGATATCTAAAAGTGCGCCTGGCAATAGCTCAAGTGGTTGCTCAGTGTAACTGAGTTGCGCCGGAGCAGCAAAGGGATATATTCAAAAGAGATAAGAAATGGCGCATCACTTCTGAATATATCAAAATATGCTGGCGGTGCAAATATGATGCACTGGTGCATCCCTCAGACAGGTCTGAATACCTGGAATGGGAATGCCCCAGCACGTCTGGAGATGTGCTGGGCACAATTTCTAGATATTCAGACCTGAACATGCAAATGGGACCATTATGCATGCAAGGCACACATGGGGCTATTTGCATGTCATTATGGCCCTATTTGCATGGGTTGTGCAGGGTTGGCTGGCGGAATGCACCAGGCGCCCTGCACAGCATGCGGTGCTGTCAGTGGAAGTCCATAGTACCACCCTCCCCACTCCGTACCACGATCCCTGTAGAAAAAAGGTTTTAATCATCCCTAGCAGTCTAGTGGAGTCCCCCTCCCTGCTCCATACCCCAATACATGTAACAGAACAGTTATAATCATCCCTGGTAGTCTAGTGGATCCCCCTTCCGCACCCAATACCCCAATCGTGTCCATATATGTCAAATCCCCATCCCTGGTAATCCAGTGGTGCCCCTCACACCCCCTCACCCACACAGGACCCCCAGTCCATCCTGCTCCCCAAGTCATCAGTGGGCACAAACCCACCCGCACACCTCTCCGGCTGCCCACAGAATGACAGCTAACAGTATCTGCTGTTCTACAGTGTAGTCTAGTGACATCCCCATCCCCACCCACAAGACCCACAGCCCACCCCGCCCCCAGTCATGGGCGGCAAATCCACCTGTACACCTACGAGGCTGCCAACCTAATGACAGCTTACAGTATCTGCTGTGAGTTC
Source organism: Neoceratodus forsteri (assembly GCA_016271365.2). Classification (NCBI taxonomy): domain Eukaryota; kingdom Metazoa; phylum Chordata; order Ceratodontiformes; family Ceratodontidae; genus Neoceratodus; species Neoceratodus forsteri. The sequence continues at coordinate 200,242,388 of CM057458.1, forward strand.
ATTGGTCACACTGTGGACCAATGGGCTACAATGCATACTATAATAGTCATTCACAACTTTGAATGAAGTCATTCATTCCAAAGTTGTGAATGATTATTCAATACACACTGCAACCCCATTGGTCCACAGTGTGGACCAATGAACTCACATCAGATACTGTAAGCTGTCATTGGGTTGGCAGCCTCGAGTGTACAGGTGGATTTGCTGCCTGCCTATGACTGGGGTGGGCTGGTCTTTGGGAGGTGAGGGATGGGGGATGTCACTAGACCACCAGGACGGGGATTTGACATATATGGGCATAATCAGGGTATTGGGTAGGGAGGTGGGATCCAGTAGACTACCAGGGATGGTTATAACCTTTCTTTTACGGGGCTCATGGTACAGAGCAGGGAGGGGGGATCCACTGACTAGACTACTAAGGATGGGGATATGAATTATTGTACAAGGATTGGAGTATTGGGTGGGAAGGGGGGCACTAGACTACCAGGGCATATGGTGGGTGCTTGCCTATGGTGTTTAGGGGTGGTAGCCACCCATGGCTGGTGGCTGCTGTGGTGCACCATGCAATACAGCAGCCTGTCTGTGGGTGGCTACCACTTATGCCTGTTTTCTGCAGCCATAACTTTTTGCCCATGTATGAGACATATCTCCAAGATGTGCCTGCAGATGCGCCGCAGATCTTGGCTGAATATCAAGATGTGCCACATATGCATGGGCACGCCTTCTGGGGATGCACTGCGTACATCATCTTTGTGCTACAGTGCATCTGGAATTGCGCATTACATTTCCCCCATCTGAATATCGCCCCAGGGTGCATTTCTGAGATTGCGCCAGCGCATCTCAGTTGTGCAAGCTGCAACTCCTTTGAATATCCAGCCCATATAGTACAATGTTTCACAATAAGATATAAACCTAACCCATTTTTAAGTTTTTTAAATTTATTCATGCAGAATAGCCCAGCTGAGATGCAATATCTTGTTTTTGTGGAGTCCTTCATTTTACCAGTTTCTGCAGCTGGGTGGGCTGCAGCACAGTGAAGTTAAGTGACCTACTTAGGGTCATAAAATGAGTATGTGGCACTCAAGGGATTTGAACCTGGGTCTCTTAGTTCCTAAGCCTGTGTTCTAAACTGTTAGTGTGGCTCAGTTGGTAGTGTATCTGTCTCTGGGCAATAAGGTCGTGTGTTCTGGTCCCACAGTGGGATTGGGCTTATATCATAAATGCTGGCACCCAAGTGCAGTACTACAGGGGTGCTGTACTTTGGATGAAACATTAAAGTTAGATCCCTTCTGTCCATCTCTGGTGGTGCGCGGGTAGAAGTAAAAGAACCCAAGGCACCTTCTGCAAGAGTAGAGGATTTTTTTCTGGTGATGAGCAACAGGATGCAGATGCAGTTAGGAAACAAAATAAAAAAAAAAAAAAAACTCAAGTCAGACCACAAAGTATATCTGTAATGTTTTATTGCAAAACCAACAAATTGGGAGCACAGATCTAACAGTCCAGTACCCTAGCCAATATTCCCCTTTCCTAAAAAACTAGTTTACACAGTTGTCAAAGGCCACGTGTGCGTGTTTATGTGCAAAATGGCTGCCACCACACGTTAGTCCCTTCACTATCAGTTTCTCATTGCTTGTTAAATGCTTTGAGAGAATATGTGCAGGAAAAAGTGCTGTATTTATATTTATTTATTTTACGAGGAAAAAGATCCATTGAGCAATCCTCATGTACAATGAGGTCCTGGTTAGGACAGATAATATACAATGGGTTATACTGCTATTTTATAGAGTACAGAGAACTTAAGAATTTATTAAGTACTGGCTAACAAGTATAATTTAATACAAAGATAAGAATAACAAAAGTATTAACCCTTGCTGTGCCGCGGACCGATATATCAGTCCAAACTTCCTATATGTTCTAATTCTGTTGGCAACCTAAGGTTTAATAAGTAGGACTTCTGGCAAAGATGATGCATAGAGAGTGCTACTACATGTGAAGAAATTGCAACATACAGTAATATATAATTTACATGTTTTTTTTTCGCAACAGCATTCACATTTATCAACACAGAACTGACCAAAGAAGGACCTTAAAATAAGAGGGGCTAGCAGATGAACACACCTTGAGCAAGTCCTGCAAGGCATTCCAATAAATGCTAATTCTTCTTTAGACACCAAACCATGCTGCTTCATAACCAATTTCATTTTGGGCTGCTGCTAATTTTTGAGAGACATTTCATTTGCCCTATATTGTCTTTAGCTGGAGGCTGGTGGACTTTTGCCCTGCCCATTAAAGGGGACAGCAGATGTTTGCTACTTTGAAGCTCCTTGAAATGCTCCTAGTTTCAGAAATGAAACCCATACCCCCGCATGATCTGTATTTAACAGCATCTGAATAACAATGAATGTGACAAACAGTGCTCAGTATTATTTCCTGTTTTTTTATGGACAGCACTCTGCACAGTTCTCTTTATGGAGCCAGGAGGTTGGAGCTCTGACTACTGCATGTCACTGGCACCAGCTGCATGGGTTCAGAACTTGGAACACTGCTCTGATAGGTTAACAACTCAGGCTTGGAATTCTAGCACCATGCACTGACACAGTAAAAACTCCAAATTATTGAGTCCTGAAGAAAGGTGAAGTGCTACCCATTAAAAGTAAACAATGCCAAAGTATTCCGAACTGACTTTCATTCAGGTACAGTTAAATCTGGATCATTTGGGGGTATGAACAGGGCCCCACTAGCTCTCTGGTTCACTTAAGCAATACTTGGCTTCTGTGGTAAGGTTTCCTTATTTCTCAGGTATAAATTATTTATAGTGTATGGTGGAGTGTGGTTGTGGATGGAAACCCATCCCTAGAATATCCTTGTGCTGCAGTAGCTATTGTACATCATTTTGTTGTTGTGCTGCACTAGATACGTAGCTACTGCAGCAAAACAATGGCAAACATCTGGTGTGCTTGCCTCACAGAAACTGTGGCTCTGATCGCCAGTGCTGATGCAAACTAAAGAGGGTCGGTGATTGTGAAAGCCGCTTTTTTTTTAAATGTTCAATACTCGGAGTGCCTAGACTCCTGCTGTTGTGTATTTGTATGTGTGTGGGGAGATATGTGTGTGTGTGTGTGTGTGTGTGTGTGTGTTTGGGGGGGGGACATACACTATAAAAGACAATCTATGGTCCACTATACATAAGAAATATGTGTAGCCATCTGGAGGTTGCCATGGTGACCGAATCCCTCAAGCTTTGCTCTCAAGGTTTAAACAGTCACCATGGCAACCTCTCCTTGGCTACACATGCTTGTTGTGTATAGTGGACCATACATTACCCTCTTTGTTTCTGTGGAAGAATGCAGTTCTGACATTGGCTAAATTATGTTATGATAGCCACTTAGGTGCATACTGTGTGATCCTGAACAAGTCACTTAATTTCCTTGTGCTCCCAGGTCGCATCTGGAAGCAAGCTTCAGCTTAGTGTGCTACTCCTGGTTAAACAATGTTCCCTTTTCCTCCCTTTCCCAATAATGACATCACATGCTGAGCATGGCGGTGATTGTGATGAGGGAGCTTTGGGAAAAACAATAAGGGGAAGGGAGCAGCCACTATAGAAAAAGCATACTGTGCATGTTAATGAAACTTTACCAAGCATAAGGAACTGTGGCACTGCTTATATTGTACAGCTGGATGGAAGGAATGTGGGGCATTAAGCTGTTGTACAACTGCAGATTTCCAGAGGCCTTGGGTAGGAATATAATTTCTTTAGATAGAAACATTGCAAACAGGTACAAATGAGCACACATTTCCTGTCTTCTTCAGGCTTATAAAAGGGTTCTGTATGGTTCAGACTAAGCTTATCATATTTCATATGTAGTGCCTTCAAAATGATTGGCTTCATCCTCTTGCTGCCTAATAATCATATTCATAGTAAGATGGCCCATTGTCATCTTGATGTTTTAGGTTTTATTTTGGCACAAGCTTGTGGGTGCTCCTTAGTGATAACTCAGAATCATGTTACATTGACTAAGCTTACCAACAGGAAAAATGACCTAAGCCCATGCCATTCAAGATAAGCAAATTGCAGCACCTGCGAACCACAAGCTGTGTCTATTTCATGTCATCTTCAGGCTCTGTCCATTGCTGATTTTCTTTTTGAAAGATTTATTCTAGCTTGAGGTTCTGAGCATAACTTGTAATTAGAATTATCTTACACCTCCCTATCCTTTTTAGCAGTACTTACTTCTCAAGAGGTGCATTGCACATCAAGGGCTGAAAAATGACATGATCCCTTCCACTATTGCTGACATCCAACAATTATTTAGTTTATTTCAAATTACAAAACTAGAAACTATTACAGTACTGGCAGTGTCCATTCACCCCCAATATACCACAGTAATATAAGATATTTAAAGTACAAGTACTCACGAGGATTCAACAGGATGAATACGAGTATGTTATTTAAGTTATGGGGCTGGCAAACACTAGGGGTCACATCTTGTGATTGGTGTTGTTTGGGGTAGGGAGCATCGAAAAGGATGTGAGGAAGTTCTTTATTACTGACAGGGTGGTGGGAAGATGGAATAGGCTGCCAGTGGAGGTGTTAAACATGGGTTCTATCTCAAGTTTTAAGAACAAAAGGAATATAGAAACAGAGATGTCGATGACAGAAGAAGTCCTAGTGGCCCATCAAGTCTGTGCAGGACCTGCCTCATTGACACCCAGACTAATGCTGGACCAAACTAATGGACCTGACTTTATTTCTACACCCCCTCATTATGTTGACTCATCCCTTCCCTTAAATGCCCACCCTTCCTCCCACCCATCCCTCATTTGGACTATTCCCTTGTGCCTGTCCCACATGTGTTTGAAGCCAGCAATGGGTTCTGTGTTGATCACTTCTGACAATGCAATTCGGTTCTCCACAACCTTTACTGTAAAGAAGAACTTCCCTCCATTCCTCTTAAAATCTCAATATCAGTTTCCATTTATGGTCTCTTGTTACCTTGCCCTCATTTCTTGTCAACAGGGCACTGTTATCCCCTTTATTAATACCCCTTAAGTACTGAAAGATCTCTGTCATGTCCTCCTCTACCTCATTACCTCCAGTGTGTATGTATTGAGACTCTTCAAACTCTGTTCTATGTCTACCTCTGCTGACCCTGAATTATCTTCTTGGCTTTCCTTTGCACAGCTTACAAGAGGTCCCTATCCTTCTTCAGATGAGGACTCCAGAAATGTGCACAGTACTCCACATGAGGTCTTGCCAAGGAACTGTTTAGGAGTAGAATTCCCTCCTTCCTTCTGGTAGCAACCCCCCTCTCTATGCACTTCAACATCCCACTTGGTTTACTGCAGCAATCTGACATTGGGCATGGGACTTTACACTGTCACTAATAATGATCCCCTGATCCCATTCCTCCAACATCTGCTTAACCGTTACTCCCCCCATACCATACTTTGTTGTTGGATTTCTTTTGCCCATATGCATGACCTTACACTTTTTGGATTAAATTTGAATTCTCATATCTTGGATTATGTTTCTAGTCTGTTCAGGTAAAACTGTATCGCTTATAGTCCCTCCAGTGTATCTTATTTTTATATCATCTGCAAAAAGACTGATTTTACCCTGTATTTCCTTCTTTAAATCACAGATGAATATATTGAAAAGGAACAACACTTGGACCAACTCCTGTGGTACCCCACTAGTGACTTGTCTTAACCCTGAGTATTCCGTTGACAACTACTCTCTGAGATTTTTTTGGAGTGGAACCACACTGGCCTTCCTTTGATCCACTAGAATCACTCAATTTCTGTGAAGCAGTAAAAGAGATCAGTTAGTGGTTCCACCAGGAAACAGGCAACCTCCTTTAGCACCATGGGGTGCAGGCCACCTGAGCCTGGTGACTTGTCAACCTTCAGGGTTCTGATCATCTTGCTTACTGTCTCTCCTGCTACCCCTCCAGTCTCTGATATTGTCCCCTCTACCCCGTGGCTGGAATCCTACACTGTGAAAGTAGCCTCTCCTCCTTCTTCATGAAGGCTGGGCAAAGTATTAATTTAGAATATCTGTCTTCTTCAGATACAGAGTAAGACTAGGGTAAACTAGCAAATTCCACTTTTCGCAGAATTTTCATAAAAGTCTGCAAATTGTGTTGAATTTCATGAAATCTTGAGAAATTTATATTTAGTCATGACTCAGCCATTCTTGCAGCCAAAGACCTGAAAACTGACATGCTTACTTTTTGTAAGGACCTAGAATCCTAATGGCAAGTTTCATAACATTTGAATGAGTAGTTTTGAACAGATATAGACACTCAAAGTCTGGCAATTTATTTTGTGTGAATTGTTCTGAAAATATTTCTCTGCTTACAACGTTGCTAGCTTTTTAACTAGATACCTATACGTTTGCATATATGCCCTTCTCAGAAAGGTATTAGAAACTGTTAAATGTGGAAAATTTGGGTGAGTAAATTTTAAATGATGTGGGTTCATAATTCCACATTTTAATTATTTGTGCAATTTTGTGAACATGTTCTTAAAAAATTGATGTTAGTAGCTCTTTTATTATACATGTAGGTATACAGCAAAATTTGTCATGCATACCCAGTGTCAGTGGGTCTTGGAATCTAACAAACCTGGGACAATTTGGTTTAGTAGTCTAAAATTTACAGCGGAAATACTGTAAATTACTAACTGGAAAAATTTGCTCAAAAATCCATAGAAATGTACTAGGTAATGCACTAGAATTCCACTTGTAGAATTTAACTTTCACAAACCACTTACCACCATATAATTCATGCAACTATGCTAAACTGTTTGCAACCCAGTAGTTCCCTTCAGGGTGACTGTTTGTGCCCCACCCCACTTTTTTCTCTTAGCTTGACCAGAGTGACTCAGTGGAACTGCTTGCCACACTGATTTCTTCCTTGTTTTCACAGACACTCACTCTTAAAAAGGGAGCAAATTATTCCTTTCCCTGTCACACCTATCCATTTGGAACAGTTGGAATTTCTCCTTCTTGGTGTCCTAGTCATTTTCTTCCCCTGCCAGGTCTCTGTGAGAGTCTTTGAGCCCTGGATTTCTAAGTGTGTTGGGCTTCCAATCCAGTCAGTTTTGCTGTGTGTGATTTTCACTAACCTACTTTCAAGTGAGAATTGTACCTTTGTCCATCCTTGCTCCAGTTGGGGTTGGGGGGGTTCTATTATTGTGCTGCCCAGCTCTGCTGCTCTTCCCTTGATAAACCCATGCATCTAACACCTGCCACTGGTGACCCCTGTACTAGCCACATCCTCCTTGCTTTAGTTTAAATTCCCTAACTGTCCTTTCCATTGACATGACTGTACCCTCACCCCCTTAGCAGAATTGCAGTTCATCTTGGTGTGGCTGTGGATCAATTCATTTGACTTGTAGTGCAGGCAGACAAATTGCCTTACCTGCACTAGCATTATGGTTCTACAGTGCCCCTCTAATACTCTTTGCCTTAGTGGTGCCTAGCAGGGTTGTCAGAACCCTCTGAAGTTCTGGGTTCTAGTTCTAGTCTAGAACTTTTGAAAAAGTTCTAGGGTTCTAATCTTTTTTAGAACTTTTTAGAACTCGAACCCTATTTTTTTATTGTGCTGCCAGTAACGAAGATAGTAATAAAATACATGTAAAGGAAAACTGTTCAAAATAAGGGGAGAGAAATTATCTTGTGTGACATTGATAGGAATACAACTAGGTTTATCTATAGTTTCTTCTGTTTGCTAAAGTCAGCAACTTAATAGTAACAGGCCCACCCACCCACCCATATGTTAAAGTTTTCCTGCTGCAGCTGCATCATAGTTCCTTAGTGAAAGAAAGAGGCACATTAGCCATTTATGTACTCAGCTATATATACTCATTGTCATGAATTAGGAGAAAAATAACTGATATTACCTAATTTCAGCTATTTGCTGCTTTCTGTTTTAAATGAGTGAATCAAAAGTTGCTATGTTTAAAAAAGCTTTTATAACAAAGTCAAGCCAAGTACTACAGCAGCAACATGTGGAACTGTTACAAAACATATTATGTCATAACATATTCAGTCAAGACATTGGAATAAAAAATATTTGCAGAAACCACAAGAAGGCTGCTCCAATCCTAAGTTGTGCCTGTGTGAAAAGCTGAGCACAAGAACAAAAGACACAGCACCAACACTTCCAAAATATACTGTATTGTAGTTTTAACTGATAGCATCACGTGCAGAAACACCATGCAGGACAAAACAGTTTAAACAGACAAAGGTCCTTTTTGTCTGTTTAAACTATTTTATCCTACGCCGCTATCTACTGCTGTGATGCTATCGGTAAACGCCCACTATTAATATATTTAATGGATGATATCTTTGTTCTTAATAAAAAATATGCCAGTCATTGTTGCTGGCAAAATGCATACAATTTTCTAAGGTAATGCATACATATACCAACATTTTGTTGGCAAATTGAAGTAATACATACAAAAATTCTAAGATGATGCATTTTGCAGCTGATACTTCAATAAAATCTGTATTTCAGTCACATAAATAAAAACAGTGGTTTCCTCACCACATACTAAGGAACATTTAATGTAGCTGCAGCAGTTGGCATGTGATGTTTAAGGGACAGCATCTGTCAACCCCACTATGTATCAAATTATCACTACTTATAAAGCAAAAACACTATGATACGTCACATTCTGTGAAAACTGCTGATGCAGATTTTCTTTTATTTCTGATTCCTTTATTCTTTTTTTAAAGGGGACAGGACAATTGTGCTAGGTGGCAGCAGTTTGCAATGTATTTAATAAGAATATATATTATGTGTACAGTAGGTTCGGTCTGTCATCATTTTTTCCTCACCATCCCCAGCTGATCACGAATCTGTAAATGAAAGAACTAAACGACACCCACCTTTCACCCCATCACCCATTCCACTTTTCTTCCACCACCCTCATCTGTGCAGTAGCACCCATGCCACCTACACCCATGTTAAAACCAACCCACAACCCTCACCCATGTACTAGCATCCATTTTTCATTTATGGCTAACATTTCTGTAATTGAAAAAATAATAAACAGCTACCAATTAGAACTCATTGTTTTGTCCTCTTTAAAATTGAAAAATAGACCGTCTCCTGTCCCAGCCCATGCTGATGCATCACAAAGTCACAGAAGGTAAATCCAAAAATATATGTTTGCACTTTAACTATAAATAATATGATACAGAAAGGACTGACGTGACAGTGTCCCTTTTATGCCAAATTTGGGCCTGTTCCCACTGATGTTAAAATTTCCCTGTATATAAAACTTGTTGACTTTAGTTTAGACCCTAGCTACAAAGCAGTTTGCCATGAAATGGTGAAAGTTTTGGGGGTATATAGTCCAAGGTAGTAGATCGAAAGAAAGGAGAGATGACAACCAAAGTCATCACAGTCTGTAAAAGTTTCCTTTTGGTGCAGAGAGACTCCATCCCACACAGTATTTACCAGCCACCACCATCTGAGTTGTCATCACCATCAACATCCACAACATCAATCACTTCAGGATCAGTTTGTATACTCTTGTGGGATACGAAATCTTGACTTATTAACTTTAATTAAAGTTAACGTGTACATTTTCTGGCAGCAACCTATTTCTGGTGTCTGTCACAATATTGCCAGCTGTACTAAACAGGCGTTCTGAAGAGACACTTGTTGCAGGACAACCAAGATATTTACAGGCTTCATCATACAGCTCTGTCCAAATTGAATTTTTTGATCTCCAGTATTCAAAAGGGCATGCATCAATAGGAATAGGCAGTTCTTGCAGGTAACTGTCTACCACGTTGGACAGAGACCGCTCAGAAGAGGAATCAGCAGAAGCAGCTGGTATGGCAGCAATTTGGGAAAGGTTTTGCCACAGATTTAGCTTGCTACTAAGGGCTGAAGAAGTGGCAGTTGTGGAACAACTACTGTTAATGCTTGGTGACTTTTCCAGTTCTGTATCCCTTTGTGAAGATGAACCTGCATGTTGTGGTGATGACAACCTGATGGTACTGTGCGTGTCTGTGTTTGACTCCTGTGAGTGCTGCAGCTCATCTAGCAACATACATTTGTACTGCTCTATATCATCTGTTTTTGGAAGATGTATAACCTTGAACCTGGGATCTAAGAGAGTTGCAAGGATGTAGTGTCTTGATTTCATCATTGCAACTAATTTGTCATTGGTTTTGAAGTGCTCACTCATTCTCTTTACGAGATTCCCATGATATAGGTGACATGTTGTCTGCGCTTCAGATCTGTCTTTTTCTATTTGTAGATTTAGAACACTAAGATGATGTGAAATGAGCATTATGAGTGGGATAACCTGACTCACAGATGCACCTTCAGAAGACATGTCCCTTGTAGCTGACTCAAAAGGAGCTAGGATACAGCACACTGTCTCCATTAATTTCCACTGCAGCACAGACAGCATAATGCCATCTCCAATAATGTAACTGGAGCAGTACTCATGTACCGCTTGCTTTTGCTCCAAGAGGTGCTGCAGCATATAAAGCGTTGAGTTCCAACGAGTGGAAACATTTTGAATCAGCTTTTGCTGGGGCAGCTTGTGTTTTTGCAGTTCGACAATGTCCGATAGCCTTGGTTGAATGTGAAAAAGTGAGTCACAATTTTTTGCAAACAGCAATCATACCATCCACTTGTGTTTCGTTGCTGAGAAATCCGTGACAATTAAGTGTAAGCAATGTGCAAAGCAAGAAGCATGCAAAATCCTCCATCCTGTACTGCTTTTAAGATGTTGGCTCCATTGTCACTTACTATGAAGCCACATTTTAGACCGTGAGAATAAACCCATTCATCAAGGAGGTCATTTAGTTCCTGCAGGATGTTTGCAGCAGTATGACTTTGCCCAAACTTCTTTATATGCAGCAGCGCCATCTTTTGGGTGTCTTTGTTTTGAAGAAGCACAAGAAAATGTGATCCAATGAGGTAAGGGACATGTAATCTATGTTTTGAGTGCTGGTCCACATATCTGTTGTGACATGAATAAGCCCACCTCTGCAGTTTTAAGTGCAAGCATCACTGTCGCTTTTAAAGCCTGATAAATGTTTGGTATTTCAACATAGGAAAAGTACCTTCGATGAGGAACATTGTAACGAGGCTCTGCTAATGTCATGAGCTCCCTAAAATCCTCATGATCTACCAAAGAGTATGGGAGAAGGCTCCACTAACAGTTCACCAATTCGGTGATTAAGATGAAGGGTCTTTGGATGATTTCTAGTAAAGGTATTCTTCTTTCAAATTCCTGAGACAGTGTTAGCTGTTTGCAACATGTCCCTGCTGGTTTATTATACACCGTGCTTCGATGGGCAGATGGGCCAGAGATGGTGGACTAGGACTTATACATTCAGTGCCATCACTGGATGTGCAACTGGTACTAATGGTGCTGGCATTGGTGGTAACAGTGATCCTAGGGCTGGCAGTGGTTCTGCCGCATCAAGTTCAGACAATTCAGTATCCATTTCAGATTCTGATCCTGACCCTTCTCACGGCGGTCTGGAAGATGGAGGACATGGGTTTTGGTTTTGGATGATCAAGCAAAACCGAATGCTTTTTCAGATGGCGTTTAAGAGCTGTAGTGCCAAGGCATGACACAACTTTACCACGGCTTACACTCTGTTTACACAGGAACAAATTGCTCTGCATGGATCAGTTTTACTGACTGAGAAATAATTCCACACCTCAGATGTGACAGATTTTGTTCAGTGCTAGGAAGATAGCTAAAGACTGTTTGTGTCTTTTCACCTGTCCTAACAGAACCTGGGACATGCTCCTTGGTGCTAGAAGAGTGGACAGAAGACTCTGATGGATTTTCATTGCTGGCCAACACAGAAGTGGTGGATTCAATGGATATGTCCTTTTCATTGCCAACAGTGCTGGATGTATTTGCAAGTGCACTACCTGATTCATTGTCAGCAGACTTGCTCATTTCACTTTGTTGAGGAAGTAATGATTTGTCACGAGACACAACAGTGTGGGACTGAGACAAAGAGCTACTGTCTGAGTCAGAGAGGGACTCACTGTCACTTGCATATTGCTGCTAGTCACAGGGATTTAACGGCATGAATGGCATACCTTATGGTGCCTCTCCGTGTGACCCCAGCAGCTGTACAGGTTTCTTAAAGGTCCCCTTACCACACTTCACTGTTGCTCTTTGCTGTTTGTTGAATTTTATCACGTGAAACATTTTGGTTATTTCTGTTAGCACCAGGATTACCACTACCACCAACACCTGCTCCAACACCAGCACTAAATGCTTCATCTATGTTGGTGCCAGCCATAACAGACAGTAAGTACCAGTACTACCAGTCCAGTATACTGCAGTGAACACACCAACACCCAAACAATTCCTGTGTAACAAAGCAATGTGATCTGTAATCGCTGGCTACAATTCCAAAATTTTATTTTGGTTGTGTGACACTGTGATACGTGGACTGAAAGTAATTGAAGAATATGACAGTTTGCAACTAAAGGATCCCAGGTTCAAGGCTTACAGAATGATTGGGCTGCTGGGCATAGGCATACACATAGCAATCAAAAGGTGCACAGCAGCAGGGTGATGGGCTAACCACCACAGGAGACAGGCACTGTCTAGACCAGGAATGAGAATTATATTTCTACGTTTCTGTCATGTAAGGTTAATGCCACCACAACTGGCCACTGGGCTTCTCTCTGTAACACACACACTGGGTAGGGTACAGTGCAGTCAAAGGGCACACAGCAGCAGGGTGATGGGCTGACCACAGGAGACGGAGTCACATACACAAACCAGGGAATGAGAATTATATTTCTACGTTTCTGTCATGTAAGGTTAATGCCACCACACAACTGGCCACTGGGCTTCTCTCTGTAACACACACACTGGGTAGGGTACAGTGCAGTCAAAGGGCACACAGCAGCAGGGTGATGGGCTGACCACAGGAGACGGAGTCACATACGCAACCCAGGGAATGAGAATTATATTTCTACATTTCTGTCATGTAAGGTTAATGCCACCACACAACTGGCCACTGGGCTTCTCTCTGTAACACACACACTGGGTAGGGTACAGTGCAGTCAAGGGCACACAGCAGCAGGGTGATGGGCTGACCACAGGAGACCGGAGTCACATAGAAACCAGGGAATGAGAATTATATTTCTACGTTTCTGTCATGTAAGGTTAATGCCAGCACACAACAGGCCACTGGGCTTCTCTCTGTAACACACACACTGGGTAGGGTACAGTGCAGTCAAAGGGCACACAGCAGCAGGGTGATGGGCTGACCACAGGAGACAGAGTCACATACGCAAACCAGGGAATGAGAATTATATTTCTACATTTCTGCCATGTAAGGTTAATGCCACCACACAACTGGCCACTGGGCTTCTCTCTGTAACACACACACTGGGTAGGGTACAGTGCAGTCAAAGGGCACACAGCAGCAGGGTGATGGGCTGACCACAGGAGACGGAGTCACATACGCAACCCAGGGAATGAGAATTATATTTCTACATTTCTGTCATGTAAGGTTAATGCCACCACACAACTGGCCACTGGGCTTCTCTCTGTAACACACACACTGGGTAGGGTACAGTGCAGTCAAAGGCACACAGCAGCAGGGTGATGGGCTGACCACAGGAGGCAGGTCACATATGCAACCCAGGGAATGAGAATTATATTTCTACGTTTCTGTCATGTAAGGTTAATGCCACCACACAACTGGCCACTGGGCTTCTCTGTAACACACACTGGGTAGGGTACAGTACAGTGCAGTCAAGGGGCACACACTGGGCTTCTCTCTGTGACACACACACTAGGGTTCAGAAAGATTTATTTGCCTTTTTTCCCCCTTGTATGCTTGTTGCTGGCAGCTGCTGAGTGTGCAGTGTGCTGCAGTTTCAAATAATCACATTTCACAAAGGTTCTTATAATCCTCAGTCTTCTTCTTATTTTTTTTTTAGTCTCTCTCCGAGTCCTCCTCCAGTCCTCCTGATATTGGTCTCAAATCAATCCCTCCCTATTCCCCAGTCCCTTCCCCAATCTTGATTAATCCCTCCTTCTGTCCTGAACCGGCCCCTAGTCCCACTCCCAGTCTCCCCCCCCGATTTTAGCTTTTTTTTCCAGCCTTTCTCTTGTTCTCGGTCTCACAGGAGAAGAAGAAGTGGCCACGACTGGACAAGAGTAGCGGACGCGCTAACCGCTTTTGCTACAGTTTAGTGGGCTGCTGGTGCTGCCTGCTGCTGCTGCCTCTGTCTGCTCCGATGATCCTCACTCAAATGGCGCTCCTCCTCATGGCACATCTCTTTAAATACCACCACAGATCCCGCTGCTCACGTAGCTTACTCGACCCCCATGTCGTCTCACGGTGATTCGAACCCTTTTGCGAACCGTTTAGTGTTCGAGTTCTAAGTTAGAACTCGAACACCAGGGTTTGAGGAGGGTTCGAATCTTTGCCAAACCTGTTCGGACAACCCTAGTGCCTAGCATCATGTTCCATCATGACTAAAGCTATCTGGGTACTTTCGTCACAACAGCCTCAGTCACAGCTAGTTGTGATGCTTGGTGTCAAGTGTTGTCACTGTTTTCAAAAGCTAAAAATATACATTGTCATCTGCAGGGTTGTTAAAGAGTCAGCAGGTGTCACTGTACAGAAACAGTGCTGCATATGAGTGTGCCACCACAAGCCATTTAGTCTGTGATCTCAAGCGGTTAGCTGACAAATTTCAAGAAGAAAGGCAAGTTCAGAAGGACAATCTTAACAATTCTTGATGGTTTTTCACTCAAGATATTGATTGACACAAAGGTACACAATGCTGAGCATTATGAACTATGAGGAAGCCCCTATGAATGCTCCCTTATTACCACTCTAACCAGCCTTCTCCTATATCCTCCATGGCAGGCCAAGTGTATGGCTGGGCTAAATGTATGGATTTGACTTCCACACAATTATCACAAATTACACAATTTTCACGTATGAACTTTGATTTTAATTATTGATTTTATTTGAAACGTTGACTGTTTATAACTTGGCCATCCTTGAAGCAAGAGATCTGCAAGGTGAAACACACCGCCTCCTTTTTAGAGTTCATGAAGCCACCAACATTGGTGATGTTGCTTTCTGTAGTTAAACAGGCTTAGAACTGTGCAGTTTGAATACCAGCCAACTTTCATTGAAAAATATCTAATGTCTGGCTGCTTATAACTCAGTTCCCTTTAATACTAGAAATTAAAACCCTGATACACATGTTCATGAAGTACAAGACTTAAAACATACCACATGCCGTGATGTTAAAACAAGTCTTTCATTTTGGACAGTCTGGGCCTACTCACATTTGAGGGGGAGAGGCTCAAGTTTACGCAGGTAGTATGCAACCTAGGGGCCACTCTTGACCCAGAGTTGCCACTTGTTCCTCAGATGTCCAGTGTGGTCAGGAGTGGTTTTTACCATCTTGCTACCTTGACCTGGATGATCTGCTCACATTAGTGCAAGTTTTTGTAATCTCTTGCTTGACAACTGCAATGCACTTTACCAAGGCCTTCTTGCTAGTTAGATCTGCCACCTACAGCTAGTGTAGAATGTAGCTGCCAGGCTTGCTACTGCCACTGGGAGGCACATGCATATTACTCCTGCACTGAATTCATGCACTAGCTGTCTGTTAGATGGCAAATCAATTTTAAAATCTTACTGCTGACTTGTAAGGCCCTTAAGAGACTAGAATCCCATTATTTTAGGGAACTTCTAGCAACCCACATCAATACCTGTGTTCCAAGAAATATGAACATTGGGCTGTTGGCTGTCCAGAAATCAAGGTTAAAATCTGCTAGGAGCACAGGTTTTTGCATTTCTGCACTCTTTTCATGGAACAACCTTCCCATGGATATTTATTTTACCCCGCGGTCTCCATTTTCAAAAATAAACTAAAAATGTGGTTATCTAATCAACAGGTTTCAAGGATCCTGATTGATTCTAGTCTTTAATTTCTTTGACTGCTCCTTCCTTATTTAAAGTTTTTATCTGAACAATTAGTATTGCAGACTACAGTATTTTTGTATGCATTTGTTTATTTTCATTATTATTGTAATTTATGGTGCTTTGGTTTTAGAAAGGTATATTTAAATATGTTTCCATTATCTATCTATCTATCTATCTATCTATCTATCTATCTATCTATCTATCTATCTATCTATCCATCCATCCATCCATCCATCCATCTATCCATCTATCTAATATTTGTTTTTAACAAAGTTTAAAAAAACACTAAGCAAAGGAGAAAAAATCACTTGGGAATGCTGCTATCCCTATACAATTCTGTAATGGTTACTCTCTCTCTCTCCTCTACATATATATATATATATATATATATATATATACATTATATATATATATATATATATATATATATATAAGAGATATAAATACAGAAGAAGAATTGCCATTGGAATGACTACTCACGACGATTGTCCAGTTGGATGTTCTCCTCCTTGTCAAAGGCCTTTGATAAAGGATGGGAGAACATTCGAAACGCGTCAGGCTGTCTTCTCTTTTATGTAGTCATTAAATTATTTCACAATTTTTCCAAGCAGCTGGTGCTCTAGTTATTTTTTCTTGAGGTTTGTGTGTGCTCTACTTCTGTGTTTTACAAGTTTGTTTTCAGCATTGAAGCACCACTATCCTTGTGCATACCCAGTGTGGATTGTTGATATATATATATATATCCAGTATGTAAACTACTGGATTAGAACTAGTAAATGTTTTCAGTAAATATGAGAAAATATGTTTAAAACTGTGATGTTGAGGCATCCATTTTGTGGACAGGAAGGGTGTTGTGATGATGTCACTGCCTCAACAGCCCAAAAAGTGTGCAATGCAATAGGTTAAAATAAACTCCTCGTACAAGTAGGGATCATGTGAAATTGTGAGGAAAAGCACTGGATTCTCTTGTTACACGGTGTTAAACATAAAATGTAGTGTTTTTTTATAGTGTAATAGTGCTAATCAACATAGCCCAACTGTTCTCACCTGTTTCCCTGCGACTAACACCCTTCCTGTCCACAAAATGGAGTCCTACATCTCCCTGATTAAAACTAATTTCCCAGTGTTTTACTAAAGTCATTTACTAAATGTATGTTCAAAAATCAATTTGTGGACAACTGTAGTAACTGTTGAAATAATATTATAGGGAATTGTACACATTCCCTTTAATATGGAGTTAGAAAATTAGATTGTTTTAAAAAACTTTGCTTTAAATTCAAGTACTAAGAAGAACTACCATTATAATGCCATAAAGAGAGTGGCTGAGCATTCCAGATGAGATAGTTAGGCCAGCAGTTGGACATTTTAGGCACTTTACACATAAACTGAGTGCCAGCAGAGGAATGAAGGCCATCACATGTGTTTTTAATCATGCCAAGCTCCAAGAGATTAGCTGGGCTTTCAGATAGTAAACACTTACGGATGAGTTGGATTTGGTGAGATTGGTCTTTAACTTTTAGGGTTAGCTATCACAGCCCCCTATATAAGAAGCAGTGGTGCATGTCCTATTATTAAGAATGTCAAGTCTATGTAAAAGACAGTAGGCAACATTACAGTAACTAAAATCAGCATAATCAAAATGTGGCATGATTAAGGTATAAACAATCTGGGGCCTAATGTAAAGGGAAATATTAGGTCCAACTTTCTTACAAAATGCCTCAACTTGTAAGTTCCGTTTTAATAGGAGATGAAGCCAGATCCCTAAGTATTTATATTTAGTCACATTTTGAAGACTTCTATTATCTAGGGCAGTGATACTCAAAGAATTAGAGGTTTGCTTTAATCTGTTTTTTAGGTCCAAACAGTATTTTGCGTGTTTTCTTGGTATGAAGAACCAGGTAATTTGCTTCAAATGAAAATGTTTTGGGTGAATTTGTTGGATAGTAGGAAGTTGATAGCCACTGTCATAAACAACAAAGTCATCAGCACGCAGATGAGTATACACATCCACCAAGTTTTTGTCTACGTCATTGTCATTTGCTGACTGGGTAAAGGAGGGATAAGAAATATTTATTGTTTTCAGTTTCCTCTGGTGGGGGTGGGGGTTTATTATTAATTTGGGAAGTGCCATGCGAGCTTTAACATCTATTTGAACAATCACCAGACTAGACATACTAGACTTCATTTTGTTGTTTTATTCAGAAGATTAATTTGGCACCACTACTTATCTCTTGAGTTTAGGAAGCAGACATGTTTTCTCATTTAGGTACAATCCCCAGTTTATTATCTATTGCTTATAGGTATCCAGCATTACTTTCATCATCATTTTTGCTATGTTTATGGTCATTACTTAAAGAAATTACGTTTGTAGGACTGTTCAAATGGGCTTATTAGTACTTGACTTTATTTAGTCCCTCATTTTTTCTGTATTTAAATGAATCTCTAAGTTATGGATACGTTTTCCAACTCCCATTTTTATGTTTGCTTGTGCATGTACAGCAAACATTTTGTTACAATAAAAGGGTTTCAGAGGTGTGTCACTATTGGGTCCAATACAGCTTAGGCTGCAATAGGCTCGACAGTGACAGCTCAATGAACAGTGAGGCTGATCCTGACACTGTTCTGTGCTTGTGGTGTGGAAATTTCTTATAGTTGAAAGAAGTGAGTGACTCCTATCACAGAGTGGCTCGATCCTTTCATCTGCATGATGCTGCCCAGCAAGCAGCTCAGCAGCATCATTATCAGCATGCAGGTCATTTTCCTCCCTCAACTGCTTCCCCTTTCCATAAGAAATGTCCCATCCTCTGCCAAGTATCTCTACCACCTCCCAATCACTTCCCAAGCCCCTTTTTGTTAGAAACATTCCACCCTCTGTCAAGAATTCCCCATCTCCAGATTGCTTCCAGTATCCCTTTTTCATAAGAAACTTCCCACCATCTTCCAAGTATCACCTCCTGATCACTTCCCATGATTCTTTCAATAACCTCCCTCTCAGAGCAACTCTGGCAACAGTGACCAATCCACTGTCATATAAACAAGACCCCCACAAGCAACTCTGGTGGTGGTGGTGCCCAATTTACTGACAGAACAACAATGGTGACCCCTGACCCCCTGCTGCCCAAAACATGTGACACTGGGATGCCCACCCCCAGTTCCACCAATCAACATGCACTGACATTGGGGTGCCCATTCCACAGTGTCAGTCTCCTCCTTCATCATCTTCTTTGTTTTTTTTCCTTTTCACTGAAACAAAGAAAACAGTTAATTGAAGTAATCTTCTCTCCCCTCGACTGCCCCACCTGACCCCCTCTCTGCACTTACCATCCCACACTTTCTGATCTGGTCCAGTGCTGCTCCCTCTCAACATGTCCTGCTGCTTCTGAGTTCCAGCTGTGACTGACTGAAAATAAGGTAAGTTTTGTCAAAAGCATTTTAAAGCATTTTAAACTTTTTCTCAAGGCTTTGTCATATCTTAATATTTATACCCCATATTTTCTTGTTTTTTTACTTTCTATTTATGCTCCCCCTGCTCCCTACACTCTGCTGCCTCAGGAGTCACTTGTGATGTTTGTCCTACCCCTTGTTACCTGGAGCCATGGTAGTCCCTCCATGTAGCCATGGTTTGCCCCCCAGATTGGGGACAAGATGGGGGCCCATACACCTTGAACATCTTCCATTCATCAGGGCACCAGTCCTTGACAAGGAAGGGAGCTGTGGATCTGTGCTGGAGTGCTCCATCTCCTGGGAGTGCAGGGATACACTTTTTCTTGTTCTGTACTGGGCATGATGTGTGCCCCAAAGTCAAGGCATGACCATCAAAATCCACCATGCCTCCCCCTCTGTACATGGCTGGGTGCTTGCTGTACCCCAAGACTCTGCCTGGGGCCAGTCAGGCACCAAGCCACAGCCCCCCTCCCATCCCTGGAGAAGGCAAGTGGTCCTCTGGAAGCTCATCCTCCTCTCCCTTGCCAGCCCTCTGGCTCCCGGGCTCGTTCCCAAACCTGGATCACTGGTATCACATGTGGTAGTGCTACCGCTGTGCCAGAGGGCTGGTCTATACTCCATATTTTCAACATGGCCTTTTTTTAACCCCAACCCATGAACCGGGTAGGTGAAATTTTTCAAATCATAGTGAAACATGTTTTCACAGTTGCTCTGTGAAATCAATACTTGGATGGGATTTAAAAAAATTCTCCTGTCTTGAACAGAAGATGGGTCATAAAAAGACTGTTGAAATTTTGGGGTCATACTCTCAAAAACTTACAAAGTTATGAAGAAACATTGAAATTCTTCAATGTTTACTCAAAACTTTGCTATTTTCCCAGATTTTGACCCCAGATTTTCAACATGGTCTTTTTTTAACCCTACCTCATGAACAAGGTAGGTATACTTTTTCAAATCCCTCTGAAACATGATTTCACCATTCATCTGCAGAATCCCCTGTAATACATTTTATCTGTGTTAATTATAAGGTGGGATAATAAAAAGATTATACTAAAAATTTGGGGTCATTAGCTCAAATAATAACAAAGTTATGAATAAGAGTTGAAATTGTTCAATGTTTACTCCCAGCTTTACAGTTTTACCATGGTTTTACCATACATTTTCAACACAGCCATTTTTGTACCCCACATCGTTAACATGGTACAGTATGTGTCATTTCAAATCCTGCCTAAAGTATTTTTTCACACTTGTGCTACAAAATAATATTTTGGACGGCAAGTCATAAATGAAACCACTCATGTTGATAAGGTGGTATAATAAGAAGACTGTGTTGAGTGTTTGGGATCAAAACTGGAAAAAAATGAAAACCAAAACAAAGTTATGAATAAATACTGACATTTTTCAAATGTTACTCATATCTCTGCAATATTTTGACTTTCTGAGCCCAAATTTTTAAAATACTCATGTTTTGTACCCCTCTCAAATGAACGTGGCAGGTGTCATTATGAAATCTGCTTCCAAAATGGTTGTTCCACAAAACAATGTTTTAGGTTGCCTTTCATAAATGGCACCTGTCGTGTTCATATACTTGGGCAATAAAAAACAGTATTTAACAAATTCAAGGTCACAGTCTAAGAAAACAAGAACTTTATGTGTGAAGCTTTCCATTTCCCAAACAAGACAATTTCACTAATTGCACAAAAGGGTGTGTTTCATGCAGGGGTAATGTCACACTTCAGGTGGTTGGGCATAAGACCACAAGCCAAATGCATCTAACACCTTAGAAGTGATGTTATTCCCATGCTCTGGTGTAC
This sequence comes from Neoceratodus forsteri, assembly GCA_016271365.2. NCBI lineage: Eukaryota > Metazoa > Chordata > Ceratodontiformes > Ceratodontidae > Neoceratodus > Neoceratodus forsteri. The sequence goes on from CM057458.1 coordinate 200,263,622, forward strand.
ATTATTACAATTGTATAACAGCTTGCGTGCAAATAAAAAGTGAAAAAATACATTTTAAATATACATTTTTAGTTTCTTTTTGAATAGGTGTGATGTACTGGGATAACATCGCTGCTAGAGGTCAGCACTGACCAGTCAGAGCCCAGGATTGTTTCTTGCTATTTTATAATTGTTAATTTTAGCCTTTGCATTATCAATGCCAAAGAACCACTTACACATCAAATAGAAGTAAGCCCAACATTCAGCATTTACAAATGCTTGTTTGTAGACACCTTTAAATTTGGAAGTCCTTCTCAGCTTTGCTCTTTTCTAGTTTCATCAAGTAGTTCTCTAGGAATTCAGATGCATTATTCAAATATATTCATTACAGGTACGTCCACTGAGAGGGAACATTTTGTTTGCAGTGGTGTCTTGTTGAGGCTAACAGAAATGTAGGCTCATGCCAGGGTGTGCAGTAAGACAGATTTTACTGATTGTCCCTGGTGTGTTGTGAAACACAAGATGCGGTTGAGTATTTTCAGCCATCTGGGAAGTGTGGGAAGAGCTTATCACACACACTGGAGTGAATTAGTAAAATGGCTTGTTAAGGCAGAACAATATCAGAATGAAACCTTTTTTGTGTTTTAAACAACTGCCAATTTGACTGACAAATAGTTGTGTGAAAAAGCAAAGTTTACCGAGCGGTCATGAGATGTTGTTCAACCAATAATGTTCTTCATCTTGTTACTGCTGTTTTATAAATGTGGCTACACCACTTACAGCTCAAGCACATAACTCTTACTGTGCCTCCAGCATCTCCTCCATCAAATGTTTCTATATTTTCCTGCTGACAGTTTGCTCTTATGACTTCACACCATTTACCACAGTACCTCAGTTAAAGAGATCAGGTCTGCAATGATGTTTGCCAGTGTTTCATTTAGTAGCCTAGCCACTGTTATAAAGTACTTCCTCTGGAGCTGTGAAGCTTGCTGCCCTCTGTTTGCTGTAAAAGGGTTTGCACCTTGAAACATTACTCCAGCCTACCTCTTGTCACAGTTTTGTCTTTCTAAAAAAGCTGATGTTACATCTTGTTGCCTCTTGGCATCCTTGGCTAGTGGAAAGGCTTTTTAACAGCAGATTATTAGCAAGTCTAAGGCTTGAAAATCTTCAGGGGACTCGGCACCAACTAAAGCTGTCTCACTTGAGGCAAAATAACACTTCGCTTCCAGTATGTAACTGGCAGTAACACTGTAAAACAGTAAGGCAGTAAGAACTCACCGAAGGACTGCAACAATAGTAGCAATGGCTGCAAGTGCAAATATCCTTTATTAGACATATAGAATCCACATAGAATCCACAATAAAAATGGTAAAATTGTTCTCAGTTCATAACATCCACTGCATGCCAACCATACTCTGTAACCCTTCCTGGTTCCCACTATCTGTGAGTCAGCAAGCACCTGATATGTTTCCCTCAATGAGAGCTTTCATTGGTGAAACATGTCAGGTGCTGATAACTCACAGTGGCTCGGGATGTTCAGTATGCCATCGGTGGATGTAAACTAGCTGGTTACCATTTATTAGTTCTGTGTCTATGGATATTTGCTTGCAGCTCATTCTGTGTTCAATCCTTTGGTGACTACTATTTGATGTTCTGGTCTGGAAGCGGCAATCTGCCTCAAGTGAGGCAGCTGGTGAGCCAGATAAAACTTCAGCCTCAGACTTGCAAATCTGAACTTCTGACCACAGGCACAGCCCTTTGTCCCAGGTGCAATGGTACTGTTACTTGTTTTACATTTTTAATAGCAGCCCCTGTAAATACATGGTACCAGTATGGTTATGCAGGGATTTATATAACTCTAAAAATTGATTACGTTTTGCTCATAAAAGTGCTAAATCTTTGTGAAAATGCAAATTTCTTGCCTCACTGTGTTTAACAAACACAGCACTTCTAGAAAATCTATATAAATACTTTCTGTACAGTTAGTATAGTCCCAAGAAAAAAACTGCTAATCAATTATTTAAAACCCTGCTATGGTACAAACAAGGTTGCAGCCATTTAAATGATACACCACACAACCAATTCACTAAACAAAGTTAAAATGAAACATTCTTCACGCTGACCTGGTGGCACTGAGAATTGAGGTGCTGGATGCCACACCTCGTGCCATGCCAGCAACCCAGTTTGGGAGTGAGCTTTGGTCACTGGGGTGAGTGGGGGGGGGGTTAGCAGGATTGTGCCTCTGCTAGGCAAGCTCTCCTCTGCCATGGAGGGTTTCGTGGCTCCCGGCATAACAGCGGCACACAGTGGTGACTGGATTCCCCTACAGCCAGAACCACTTGAGACAGGGTACAGGAGGAAGTGGAGGCCTATGTAGGTTTCACAGGAGCATGTGACTTAATGTACTGGCATCACTGCACATCCTCCTCCTCCTCCTCCTTAGGGACTATAAGCAGAAAACCCCTCATGAACGAGCACTGTGATGCCCCCGATGGACTCCCGCTCCTTCTGGCTGAACAAAGCCCAGGATAAGTCAGGGCAGAGGCTCCAGGGTGGTGGTGGTCTCCCCCTCATTTCTCCCTGGGAAGGCCCTTCCATGGGGGGGTAAGCCATGGTCCTTCCTGTCCCTGTAGCTGAGGCTGACTGGAGGAGTGTTGAAGGTCTATGTAACATTGCAAACTATGGGGATACCTTCCCTGCTGTGAGCGAGGAGATAAAAATAGAGTTAAAAGAAAACAAGAAACATTCTTAATACATTTTTTTTATATATATCTTTTTAGATTCAGCCCTATCCGACTGAAGAGGTATTGCAGCAAAACCTGCAGGACTACGTCAACTGGAATGCATACAAGTCCCTACTGATCATGGGGTCCCATTAGCTATTCAAAAAAAAATTCCATAAAGAGAAACTTAATGATCCAGCAAGAGAGACTTATTTTTACTTGGACTCGTGTATATTTATACACTGTTATACTATTATGTGCCTGATTTAGTAAAACTACTGACCGATTTTGATACTCATCAAGTTATACTGTACAGGTTTTTTTAAAACTACTAGAACTTTACGGAGCAAATGTGAATTTATGATATTTATTAAAGAGCATGTGCCTAGTAAAAATACATAGTATATCTTTAAGAATATAGATTTATGCCTTCAGGTGCTTTTGTAATCATTTAGTTGATTTTTTTTTTTATTTCCTTACCCTTTAATTACATTTTCTCATTTTCATTTTATTTTCATTTTACTTTCATTTTGCTGGTTATATTAGAAAGGCATGGAGCATTGCTGCCCATTTACACAAGCATCCAGTTAAATACAGCAATCAAGAGACAGTAAATGAGATGAGGAACATTCAACATTCAGCAAGGGTTAATAAAATGATACAATACTATCAGAACAAAATAGACTTAAGGAAACTGTAAACAACTAGCCTAGGTGAATAGACAACACTGCCTGTGGTAAAGTATACAATTGGGGTTTAAATTTTCACCATGTAACAGTGGGATCTATGAAATTAAGTCCAATCAAGAAATGCCAAGGAGACTAAATTATTTTACAAGTGCAAACAAGAGGGGGTAAGTGACAAAGGAGGATACCAGAGAGTAAGGAGAATGAAGAGCAAGAGGGAGCCAGTTTAGGGTGCAAGCAGGTGTAGGAGAACTGAATGTTCTTTAAATGTTGGTGAAATGCATTGCATTTTCTATTACAGTATAATTATTTTATTTTGAAAACTACTGTCAAAAAAAGGAAACCAACTACATCCTGTTGCGAAGTCAGAAGATCTTTTCTGGCAAGGCTGGCAGTGAATTTCAATGATAACCCCCCAATCTTTTTGCATCTTTTTATAGAGAAATAAAGCTTACCTACACTAAAATAGTATAGATTTAAAAGAAATATTTTTTTTTTGGTCAAATGTGAGATTATATTATGATTTAATGTGATATTGTTTTCTCAAACACACTGCATGTTGGAAGAAGGAATAGAAATCAATTACTATTGAAATATAGACAGATAGATAGATAGATAGATAGATAGATAGATAGATAGATAGATAGATAGATAGATAGATAGATAGATATAAAATCATACAGATGGACAACAATATTACAAACATCTAAAGACACAGTTTGTCACTAAAGTAAACCTCTGTAAAAAAGACAGAAACAAATCTATAATTTTTCATTGGAATACTCTGGGCTCCAAAGTAGATTGGATTTTGGGTCATCACAATACCAGAATTCTGCTAAATTCTTTTTAGTAGCAGTTTAAAATGTAAAGGTCAAAACCCACTCGTTGACCAACCCACAGGCACAGCAGTGGGACTACCACCTGTGGCACTGATGACCCAGATTCAAGAGTGAAACAAGAGTATCAGAACATCACACAGGAGGCAGTATAGTGCAGTGGTTTAAGGCTCTGAGCTGCAAATCTGGTGACATCCAGCAGAACAGACCTGGGTTTGAATCCCACAGCTTCCACTTGCATACTGTGTGACCCTGAGCAAGTCACTTAACTTCCTTGTGCTCCCAGGTCGCTCCTGTAAAAAAGCTTTCAGCTTAGTGTGCTATTCCTGGTTAAACAACTTAAAAAAACAAACAAACAAAAAAAAACAGAGGAGGATAGAACATCCAGTGCACAGCTCTCCTCCTCCAGGTGGGCAATATCTATTCTCAACAGCCTGACTTTGGCAGCGACCTGGAGCCTGTGCACCTGACAGTCTCAGTAGGGGAGGGATTGGCGGCTGTGGCACATGTTGGCACCCAGCATGTGGAAGTGTGCACTGTGCGCCACTGACATCACTAAGTCAGAGGCAACACAACCAAGAAAGAGCACAAAACACCCTTCATAGCTGTGCACAATTGTCTACTTATCAGAAGAGAACATTGCTCTTTAAATGTTGGCTAAATGTTGGCTAAATACATTGCATTTTTTGTTACAGTATGTTATTTCTGCTACCCACCAGACTTACTGAATAAAGGGACTTGATATCTCAAAGGCCCAGATGCTGGTACATTATGTCTGCTACCTGCCTGGATGTAGCAGGCAGTAGTTTCAAAACTGCATCTGACTGTGACAGAACTGGTTTACAGATGCATGCATCCAACTTCCAACACATCATCCATCAGGGACAAAGTCAGGCTAGACCACTACAAATGGTCTACCTGACTTATTCCCTGATCCACTGCATATAATGGCAGATTCTTGGCCCCATCCCATTGTCTAGGTTTATTGAAGGTCCTCCTCAGTGCCTGCATTGCTACACTTATCCACATGTATGTGGATGACACTGCGCTCATCACCACTGCCCTTCTCCCACTTAGTTGGAAGCCTTGATACAACATGATTTTTAAAACATTTAGCACAGATTCTTAGCAAATCAACTCTTTCTTACATCTAAGGAAACAGTTTGTGTGATCTTTGCATCAGGACCCAGGCTTGCCAGAGGTCCCACTGTCCTGTCTTCTCCACCCTTGAAGAGATCCCATCTTTCAAATATCTGGATGTGCAGCTGCACCTGCACCTTGATTTCACTGGCCAAATTGATGCCTCTAAATCCAAACTCTTCCCCAAGCTTGGTGCTCTCTACATGGACAAGCACTCTATGCCCCTCGAAAAAAAATGGGATATTATGTCTAAAAAGATATTCCTGGTCTATATCTAAGGTGATATGGTCCACAGCACAGCTTCCAAGCCCTTCTTGGCCCAAGTAGACCCACTTTTCAATGCCTTCTGCTGCTTTGCCCTACATTGCTCGTTAAGTTCTCACCACTGCTCTTTAAACACTCTACTAGCCTGGCTCTTTCTGGAAAATAGGCCCCACTCCCATAGGATTCCCTTTACTTTCAGGTAAAGGACTCACAATCTTCCTTACCACCTTACCACCTTCCTTACCTCCTCCCCCTCCTCCTACTACTTCCTGGGGTACTGATTCTCCATCACAAGAACCCCTTTGGTCAGACAGCTTTCTCATACACACTCCTTCACCTCTGGAACAACTTTCCCCTTCTCCTGATGTCTGTCACCTTTAATCATCATAAGAGTGTTTTAAGAAAATCAGGTGATGCACTGATAAGTTCACTGATCCAAGTCTCATTTACAGATACATCCTGAAAATACATGCAGACCACAAACAAGTTACTCTTACAGGGCTGTAGGTAACCAGAACCAAACACTCTTACTACAAGATTTTACAAGGTTTATACTCTGGGGCTCTTGCCCATGTATTAGCTAATGCTACTACATTATGCCAGCCTACCACTAAGATGCATTTTTATACTTTTTATCATTCAATGCTATGTAGACTAGATTGATTCATAATTTATACAGATTCAGATACCAAAATGTTACTGTTTGAAACTGTCATTAAGGATGTCTAAATAGAAGCTAAATGTTAGATTATTTATTATGCTTAAATTATGCAAACTCTGAAACATAATAATTTATTACTTTGATGGACTTTAATGTACCATTTGGCATGTAAAAGAAAAACTATTGTCATTTTACATGCTTCTCTGATATTTTCGAGAAATGTACTGTGTATGTATATATGCATATGTGGCTGATTAATTTAATAAACTAAACTTGAAACCTGAGTTATTCTTATTTTAAAAAAATTAAGATGAAGAAAAAAGTGAAGATTGAAACAAAGTGAAGAGTGAGCTTCACACACTACTGCCCCTACTTCATTGATTGATGAGCCATCACTGCCTCTGTCACTAAGACTGCCTGGCCCACTGCAATGATTAGTTCACCCAGCCTGCTTGTTCATATACTGTGCTGTGATTCTTCATTCCCAAGACATGCCTGGATTTGTCTCATTCCACCCAGCACATGTCTTCACTTTCTAATTGCACAGCTCGGCTTGCCAGCATTCATGTACCTGCTGTGACTACCTGCTAGTTGCCATATGTTTTGGCATGTTGTATGTATGACTAACTAATGATGAAACCCTGATGTTTATTTTTATATCTGCTGTATAACTGTTCTGTATGTCCCTTCCGGCAGCCTACATCTGCAAAAACCAGCTTGAGCTCAGTATACTTTTCCCGATGAGAAATTCTAAGAGTTAAAAAAAAAAAACATTAAGCCATCCTGTTTCCAGTTGTGGCCTAGGGCAAGGGGATTTGTAAGGGATACAGAACAACAGGAGCAGCATAATTTATAAGGTGAAACCAGAATGAGGGATGGTAATACAAAAATCTTATATTTTCAGGGCAGATTCAATGGAAACTCGGGGCCAGATTTTCAAAGCCCTCGAAAATCCCACAGCTGTGGGAAAACTGGTGCAAGTGGGTCTCCACTTGCGGAGCTACAGTTTTTTTCCTGTAGATATGGTATTCTCAAAAGTGGAGCCAGTTTGTGACAAGCTCCATAATTTATAGCCGCTAGTGGGCATTTTTTCAGTGCAGTTATAGGGAAAAGCTATTCCTGGTGGGAGCATGTGTAACATCTCCCGCAGTTGCAGCAGCGGAAGCTACAAAACTCCGCTGATGCGGAGATTTCATCCTGCGGCTGGGGCAGCAGTGAGAGACCTAGTTTCCATGTTGTTTGAAAATCTAGCCCATTTCTCTATATGTTCTTACCTTTCTACACTATATTTAATTACATTAGATTAAATTTATAAATGAATACAAGCAACAAGAGAATTAGAGAATACAAGCAACAAGAGTGTGAAATACAATGAATAGACTTAGGCGGAAGGGAAGGGAGCAGATGCAGAATAAATTACAGAGTGGACACAGTGTAAGGTAGGGTAATGCATTACAAAGTGTGAAATTGCAGTTAGGTCAAAATTACAATGGAGTGTCTAAGAAATACAAACCAGACAATGATACATAATACAGTAGTCCCTTGCTATGTGCGAACCCCCTTTTATAATGAATCCTAGTTATAATAAAAGCTCATTATGGCCCCATTTAACTCCGAATCCATCACTTACTCCAAACCACTGAAAACGGTGGAAATCTATTAGCGCATGCCTGCTACTCTTTAAATAGTGCACCTTATGTTATTTGGCCAGCACAGTCTGTCTGCCAGTGCTGAAGTTGAAGCTCTAACCCTCTCTAGGATTACTCAGGGTAGGAAAAGAAAGGTACTAGAAAACTGAAACAAAAATAAAAATTCTAGACCACTTACGAAACAGTGAGGAGGTCAGACAGCCCTCAGCTGAGTATTGGCTTTCCAGATCCACTACATGCACCTTTAGGACACAGGAGGATTCACTGTGTGTCTTTGCTGGCAGTTGTGCTGAGAAAGACAGGATTCAGCACATAGACTATTACTAGCCAGCAATATTTAAGTAAACACTGCAGTTAGACTCTGGTTTGACGGTCAGAAAGGTGTCCTTATTCCTGCAGGAGAAAGCAGAATCCTTTGACTGCCAGATGTATAGGTAGCTTCAAATCCTCTCCCAGCTGGCTAAGGAGTTTTCAAAGGAGGAATGCCATGTAACAGTTGAAGATTGCTGGTATATTGCTTGAAAGATGGCCACACATTTTGTCACTACAGGTGTTACACCAGAAACACCTGACAAGCACTTCACAGTTTGAGCATATGCGCAGTAAAGTCCTACAAACCACATCTGACTCTTTTTTAAGTCCAGCCAAGCTGACCAGATCTGTGAAGAATTTAACCTGAATAATAATGTCATGACAATTTGATTAAACCTCTTAAAAATTCAATAACATTTTTATGATCTTCCTAGATTCAATCTTCCCCTTGGAGTCCCACTTATGGGTCTGAGCTTGAGGCACTAGGACCCTGTAGGAGCTAGAGCATCTGGGACCTGGTGGTGTGGATGACTCCCTTTGAGCAGGCCCCCAACTGCCTCAGTTCTTTTTTTCCTACCATCTCATAGTCTGGACCAGACATTCAAAGTATATCACATTTATACTTAATAATATAAGCTAGTCTTCATTATTTTTGTGTCAGTGTAGTTTAAAACAAGTTTCTTCACAGCCCTAACTTTCGATGATGGTCAACTACAGCATGGCAGGTAGGGAGCATGAACACACAAGTTGCACTGGCAATGAGGTTACATCCGATCACCACTCCTCTCTGGGTGAGTGTACTGGGTCTGTGCTGTCTCACAACTGGGAAGAAGGGCAGTCCTCTCAGAGTAAAAGAAAAAAGAAATGGTTCTGGCCACATTGACACTCAGTGTTGGGTTCCAGGGACTGTCTGACCTTGACTTCTCCCCATAGAGAATGTAAGGCAAAGAAAAGGCATCAGTTGAGGTTGAGCTCACGCTACTCTGCATGGAGGCATTCAATACCTGTAGGCCCAGAAACATAGAAACATAGAATTTGATGGCAGATAAGGACCGCATGGCCCACCTAGTCTGCCCATTTCCCTACCTAATGGATAATCTGCAGATCCTAGTTAACCAACAGCCTACTTCCTCCTACTCCCCCACTAGAACTACCTTATGTCTGTCCCATGCATTCTTGAATTCCCTCACTGTTTTTGACTCTACGACCTCCTCAGGAAGGCTGTTCCATGCATCTACAACCCTCTCTGTGAAGAAATACTTCCTCACATTACCTCTGAGCCGTCCCCCCTCTATCTTCAAATTGTGCCCCCTTGTTCTTGCACATCTCTTTTTCTGAAATATGCTACCCTCTTGGATTTTGTTGATTCCCTTGAGGTATTTGAAAGTTTCTATCATGTTCCCCCTCTCCCTCCTTTCCTTGAGGCTATACATCTTAAGCTCCTTTAATCTTTCTTCATATGTCTTCTGGTGCAGACCCAAAATCTCTACATTCATCCCCATTGGCTACACAGATTTTCTGAGACCTGCATGTCTGCCTTCTCAATTTTTGAGTTTCTTCTTGTCCACTGTGGAGCCTTTAGGTGAGCAGTTTGGTCTCTGGGCTGCTCTTATGAAGCAATAGATTTAGCACGTGATGCCACTGGTGGCAGTGCTGGTTCTAGTAACAGCTGTGTGGCTATCACTGGTGCTGTCTTCAGTGCCATCATCTTTGGGAGTGCTGACTCAGGTGATGGTGGTGCCAGGGTCTTCTGCATCACTTGCAATGTCACTGGTACCTGCATCATGGTCTCAGTGCCAGGATTGCATTGGCTGTAATGCTGGTCCTCTGTCAGTGCCACACCCAGTGCCATATTCAGTGCCACCCATGCACCTTTACTAAGCATGGTGTCACACACAATGCACCCATTACAGTGCTGACCCAGCTGCTGATGCTTTCCCTTTGTTTGATCCTTTGCTTCCAGATTTATTTATTTTATTTAGCTTTTGTTGACCGGGTAAGTGCACTAGACAAATCCTGCCTATTTTCAGGTCGACCTGGGGAAGGGGGAATACAGATGAATGCCAACTGACCTTGAACCAGATTAAGCTGTTGGTGGTATTTTTAGTGAATGAGGAAATTTGGCCAGGACACCGGGGAAATTCCCCTGCTCTTTTCGATAAGTGCCATGGGATCTTTAACATCCATCTGAACTACCACCAATCCAGGCAGATGGGACCTCGGTTTAACGTCTCATCCGAAAGACGGCACCTCAGAAATGCAGCACCCCTCTCATGCTGCATTACAGTGTCAGTACTAGGATATTAACCCAAGTGCCAGATGTGGGAACTGAACCCACAGCCCTCTGATCTCCCGGCCTCAGAGGTGAGTGTGCTACCTACTGAGCCACTGACACTGATAAGGATAAGTACTATCCACATCTTACTCTGGATACCGACTCAGGTGATCAGGATCCTCAGAAGCATATGGAGCCTGGCAATGTTCCAGTCATGATCCCACAAGAAGATCTGTCATTTCGAGCACTGCTCAAAAACCTACACAATACATTGCAATTCCAGACATTGACTATTGAGTAAGCTTGGTGTCTACAAGTAGTGGTTTTGTTTTGTGCCTAGTCCCCAAGAGTTCAGCCACAGCTCCCCTCGGCCCCTGCTAATCCCCAGGATGGACCGCAGTGGTGTTCCTCCCAGGTTTGCCCCCCCTCTGGGTGGGGCTGCTGGGTAGGTTTGCCCCCAATGGAGCCTGAACTAGGTTCCCGATAGGGCCCTCTACTACTGGTGGTTCTCCCTGACTTACCCCCAGGGAAGCCACGGGGGCAGGCTATTCCTAATGGAGGACTGGATTCTTTTACCAGTCGAGTGCTGTGGGTGGGTGCAGTGGGGCTGGAGGAGCAGGATATCAGGATATCATTAATGGGGCCAGCATTTTTGCTGCTTTTGTTTGGTTCCACCATGCCGCAGTGACATGGAGAACAGCTACCATCAGTACAGCGACCGCACAAAATCGCCAGTTGGTGTTGTGCTGTCACTGGAGAAAATTGTGTTTTCTATGGGGGTTTTGCCCCAACCCCCTGCACCTCCCCACACTAAGGATTACCAGCTTCGAGTTGGAGTTTGTTCGGGGAAGAGGTGAACACACTGGAGGCAGCAGTGTTGGGAACCTAGCGGACCATCACAGAGAACTGCTGAAAATGTCACTGTGATGGTGTTTGCTGTATTCCCATCACTGTTGCGACATGATACCCATGCAATAATGTGATGTGTCGAAACTCTGATGTCCAGCACACCTCTCACTGTGTATCAGCTCTGGCAGCAGCTCATCTTCCTCCAGCCTCTGCTAGGGGTCGATCACGCTCTGGATGCTATCCCTGCTCATCCCCCAGAGGAGGAGAGCAGTCCAAGGGATACTCAATCCTCTTTGCCCTGGCCAGCCATCCAACTCCTCAAGGCTGTTCCATGAACCTGAGGCATCAGCGTTGCAAGTGGATACCCTTCCACTGTGCCAGTGGGTCGGCTTACAACTGGAGTTATTGAATGGACCTACTATGCCAGCATCCCTTTTTCTACTAGTCCGGTCTTCTATAGAGTCCCTCACAGGGGCAGCCTGGAGCAGGCCAGCTTCTATTCTGCCTATTCTGAGACAGTTGGATAAGAAGTACTGTATAGCAGTTTGAATTTGCATCTGATTTATTTTGTGGATGCTCTGTTACCACATTTATTCGTTCCTGCTTGTATTTGCATTGCAGTTACCTGCAAATACAGTAAATGCTAATAGTAAATGGTGCCACAGTCTGAAGTACTTAAACAGAGCAGATAATCAGCTCTGGTAATTGGTAATTGCTACATCCTGTTCTGTTATGTAAAATCCCTCACCTCCCTGCACCCCATCTGCTACACAGCTTACTTGTTCACTAGTGCTCACACTAGTTCACAGAGCGGTTGTCAGCACAGTTGTCAGAATGTCACTCCTTAACTGGATAAACTCCTCTCAGCCTGTGAAGAGAAAGTATCTCATTGAGGCAAGCACTGTGTTTGGTTCTGATCTTGCCGAGAGCTCTGGGGTTGAACTTTGTGTAGCTTCAACAGTTGCCAAGGAGCTCATAGCTGCTTCACCACCATCACCAACTAAGAAGAATAGATCATCTTCTTATGTCAGCTACACCCCAGATACATGCTTCCATGTGGGGAAGTATGCGGCTGAGCAGGGAGTGATGGCAGCTGTTTGTCACTACATGAGTACAACTGGCAACAGGATAAACAAAAGTACTGTCCACAGTTTTAAGTCCCACTACTTGGCAGAGCTCAAGAAGATCTCAGACCCCACTGCCATGCCCCAGCTCGTCCCTCATAAACCACGTGGATGTCACACGCACTTGGAGGAGCATTTGGAAGAGCAGCTTAAAATAAATAGTGAAAACACTCTGTGCTGAGGGTGCTATCATCAACACCGGTGTTATACAAGCGTTTGCTGTCGAAACAGTTAAGGCCAGTTCCTCACAATTTTTAATAGAGAATGGTGGACACCTTGATCTTTCCAATAAGTGGGCTTGGGGCTATCTGCACAGGATCAGCTTCAGCAAATGCAAAGGCACTAAGACAGAGCATGAAAAGCCAGTGACTTTTGAAACCTAAAAGCGTAATTTTTAGCCAGAATCTCCAATGCCTGTGCACAGGAGCTGATCAACCCACATTTGGTGATGAACATGGATGAGACAGGGGTCAGTATGATCCCGGTCTCAGAGTGGACAATGGAGGTGACCAGTGCAAAACAAATACCTGTCACTTGTCTTGGTGACAAGAGGCAGATCACGGCTGTACTGGCTTGCACACTAGCTCATCAAATACTCCCACCCCAATTAATTTATAAAGGCCACATCCCTGCCTGCTACCCTCAACACCAATTCCCTAGTGAGTGGCACATTACTCAAACAGACAACCTTTGGGCAATGTAGAAACGACCTTGCAGTTTATCGAAAAGGTCCTGGTGCCTCATGTGAGATCACAAAAAATCCAACTTTCATTGCCCGATGAACAAAAGGCTCTACTTGTCTTAGATCTATACCAAGCCCACACCACAGATGCTGTGTTAAACCTGTTGGAGGCAAATAGAATAATACCAGTGTCCGTCCTTGCATCATGCACCAATGAACTCCAGCCGCTAGATGTATCAATAAACAACATTTTCAAGGACTTCCTAAAGAAGCAATTTACTGCCTGGTATGCGGGGATTGTTTCAGACCATTTGGTGGCTAGAAGTGGCGATGTTACAGTCACAGACCTACGTTTTCAAAACCTAAAGGAGCACCACACTCACTGGTTACAGAACAGCTTCGAGCAGCTGGCATCCAGGCATGAGGACATTGTTCATGGTTTTAAACAAGCAGGGATTCTGGATGCTCACTCTAACTGCCTATCCTTCTTTAGGCATAAGGAAGCAATACGGATGAGTATGAATAGATAGGCCATTGACAGAGTAAAGGCCGATGGCACATTCATAAGGTAGAAAAAAATGAGCAGACTGGATGGGCCTTGTGGTCCTTATCTGCCATCAACTTCTATGTTTCTATGTGTCTATGCTTTTTGAGGTAAGTCAGCTTCTTATACTGTTTAATTGCTGATTAACTGATTAGAGTTTTTGATCAATTGGGCATCTTGTAAAACTGATTTTCTGTTACAGGGTGCACACGCCGAGGGAGATGCAGATCCAAAGTGAAATGAAGACTCAGATGTGGCAGTGTATACTGTAGCTGAAACATATGAAATGTAGCACATACTGACCTATTATCTTTCTGTTTTGCTCAGTTAATAAAGCATAGATTTATTTTTAAATGCAAAATGTTTGTTACTGTATTTCATTCTCAGCAGTACTAAACACTTGGTGAGATGGAGCACAATTATTTGAACACACAACAGGTTATATTGGTGAGTAGAATTTTTTCGCTGATAAATTAAATCAGTGAATACAGCGAAAATATTCTGAACATGACTATAACCTGCTATACAGTATTTGGCCTCCAGGACAAAACTGGTGCACTACACCCTGCCAATAATGGATGTTATTGGGATTATGACAAATATTGGCAGGGCCAATACAGGTCCCCGCACAACCCACTAACAAGAAGTCGCATAAAGAGGACATTATGGGAAAAATGGTATTTGATTCAGCCACATTAGTCCTGTGAATATCAAGTTGTCAAGCCCATATTTAGCAGTATGAGCATCAGTTATGGACTAAGCTCAAAGCCATTGTGGACAGCTTTTTGGTAGCTATTACTTAGGGGACTGAGTCTAGTAGCCACCAAATTAAAGCTTTCATGGATTATGCCAATGCAGCAACTCATTCTGCAGCTGCAGGGATTTGCAGTCAGAGACATTCCTGGCTACAAACTGCTAGCTCTGCCCCTAATGTTCAACAACAGATAATAAACGTGTTATTTGATGGCATGTATCTTTGGCCACTATGTGGAAGAAACACTGAAATAATGAATTAAAAAAAATGACCTAATAGTCAATTCATGGTTAACGAAGAGGCCTCCAGCAGCAGTACAACGTTCAGCCTGCTCAACAGTAGCAGCAGCAGCCAAAGAAAATGCAGTAGAAAGTACAGGTGCCCAAAGCACCCAGTGCAACCATCTGAGTTGCACTCCCCCATCCACCTCAACTGCTCATAGTGGATCACTCCTCTCCAGAGGGGGGAACACTTGACTCAGTTCTATCAGCATTTGGAATTCATTTCAATTGACAAACTGATTTTAAGGATTATTCAAGAGGAATACTTCTAGAATATAGGGGAATCCTCCAGACAACCTTTCAAGAAAGCAGTTCCCACTCACAGCTCACATGGCACAGCTACTACTGTAGCTCAGCAGTGGAGGTGGCACCAGATTCAGAGCAGAACAATGGGTTCTAATTCCAGTACTTCCTCCTGCCCAACAAATCTGTGGGCATGCACCCTATTCTTTACTTTTGACAGCTGAACAACTACCTCGAGCAAGAAAAGTTCAAGATAATCTCCCTGGAATCACTACTTCCATACCTGAATCCCCAGGACAGGCTAGCATTGCTGGACATGCAGGATGCATACCACCATATCTTGATAAACCCCAAACACCTAAAGTACCTTTGGCTCTGTGTACATGTTTGGGGAAGCATTTCAAGTTCAGAGTCCTTCCTTTTGGGCTTTCTTTGGTGCCATATACTGTATACAGTATTTACACAGTGCGTCATGGCACTGGCAGTAGACCTCAGAAAGTTAGGGCTCCAAGTCTTCCCTTATCTGGATGACTGGCTAATAAATGTCCATCCAGGAGAGAGCAGAACAGGCAGTAGCCATTGCTTCACAGTTTCTGTCCATGAAAGTACTGCTGAACCTTCACAGGTCTCAGTTAGTACCCTCCCAGAGGCTACTGTTGATAGTAGCTGTACTGGACACAAATTGGGCTCAAGTTTTTATTCCAGAGAGCAGAGCAACCTCAATGATTCTGATTGCATGCTTTATCTGGATCTCCCCTCAGTGCCAGCACATTACATGCAATGCATGGCTTTCTCAGTACTCACCTTAACCCTAGTGAGACTGCACATGAGGATAACTCAGTGGATACTCATCACCGATTGGTCACAGGCATCTCACCCTTGGAACTACTCCATGTAGGTGACCAAGATGGTCTTATGGATTCAGGCCCACAGCTATCTAGTCCACCCCAGTCTGTGCTCCCTGAATCTCCAGGCCTAGCTGCTGCAGAGATAGAGGTGAACAAATTCAATGTGTCTCAGACAGTCTCTGAGGTACTACTAGGAGCCTACAAGTCATCCATTAGGAGAATGTATGGGGCTAAGTGGAAGCATTTTTCCATTTTTATTCCAAAATCCCCATGGATCCTTTCAAGTGTCTCCCTGCAAAGGACTTGGAATACTTGCCAGACCTATCAGACTCAGGACTACAGTACTCCTCTGTTAAGGACCACATGTGTGTTGTTTCAGCATATCATGAACAAGGCCCCTAGAATTCTGCGGCCGCAGAATTTTGCACAGAACTTGCAACCTACCACAGAACTTCTGCAGTGCCACAGAATTCACTGTTCTTGGTGATTCTTTATTAATAATTCTGTTTATCCATAGAACCTGGTTCCTTCCCCTCTTTTTATATCCAAAACCCCTCTATGCTCAGAATGTGATGTTATCAATGCTCTACCATCATACACTAACTAATGAAATGGCTGCATTCTGCCAAAGAAATGAATAGCTACTTATTTACCACAGCTCCCACTGCCAGAGGCGGTGGCACAGCACATCAGGCATGGTGATATTTGCTCAACCTGCACTACGGCCTAATACAATTTTCAGTCTTATGTAATTAGACTAGGGTCAACTTAAACAAAACCTTGATAATAGCATAGACCTGTTAAGTCCATACTTTACTTTGTACAAACTTATTTGTGCCTTTAAGATATAGAGATGCCATCTGAAATGAATAACTGGTAAAATGAATTAACCTGTTGTTTTTAAGAGAAATAAAGTAATTATGTCCAGAAAAGTGGAATATAATAATGTGTAGACCAGTTGAAAGAATAGACCTGTTAAATAAATAATTGCACTGTACACATTTTTGCCAGGGTTATTGATTACATATTGTCATTGGTTGATAGAATCACCTAAAAGTTACAGAGAAATGTTGTGTGCAGGGCCAGCAACTCAGGTTCAGAGATGAGCTCTGGGACCTGGCTGGGCAGCACAAGGATTGGGGGAACACATCACTGCTCTGAGATTGGGAAGGTATGGTGCAGTGTTCTGTCACACAGGGGACACATTGTGATGGGCTGGAAAGCTTTATCTCACAATGTGTTCCACATGCATGTCATGGCCCGATTTTGTTACGTAGTGTGTCAGTGGAAGCAGGTTGGCATGAAAAATGAGTTTTGCAATATCGCCTCTCTTCGGTTTATTCCATTTCCAAAGGGACCTGTATGAATGAGGATACAATTTCATGGAAATTTAAATATATATATATACATACGCACACATATTGTATGTATGTTACAGATTACATATAAATATATAAGTGATGCACAGTGGGGACCTCATGAGTGGTGTAGACAGCACATATGAATATATAAGTGATACACAGTGGGGACCTCATGAGTACATTATTTATCACATAAGGTCCCCCTCTGCATATTTCATTTATGCAATAGGCTAGAACCTTAAGGGATAGATATTTTTTTGCTTTTTTAGACACAAAATTATTTCTGTAAGTTTGTTATTTTTTGAACTAGTGTTACTGTGCTTTCCTCCATCCTGAATGCTATAACCACTACCACTGAAGTGAAGTCAGGATGACAAGCTGACACTGATGTGGTACTTTGTTAGTGCCCCAGAACTTCTGCAGAAATTACAAAGCACCACCACAGAAGTTCTGCAGCAAATGGTAATCTTGCCGCAGAACTTGGTCTCAATGTGCTGCAGAAAAGTAGGGGCCTTGATCATGAATCTGTTGGCACCCTGATTTTGTGTCAGCTGCCATTGTTGAAAAGATTCCTTAGGGGAATGTTGCATATGAGACCCCCAAGGCAGAAGCCAGTTATTCCTTGTAATCTGTCTTGTGCTGGATGTGCTCACTCACAAGCATTTTGAGCCCTTTGTAACTTGTCACATGAAAGTCCTTATCTGGAAAACGGTATTCCTAGTCACTATCACCTCTGCACACAGAATGTCTAACACACAGGCTCTAGTCATGGAACCACTGTACACTGTCTTTTGTGCGCACACCCCTCATTTTTAACCTATGTGGTGTCAGAGTTCCACTTTAACCAATCCTTGATTCTGTGTGCCTACTTTCCCAACTTTGAAAATGAAGGGTGACGGATATTATATTTCCTTGATATCAAGGTAGTCCTTAAGTTCTATCCGAACAAAACTAAGGCTACAGTATGGACAGGCAAAACAACTGTTCATCTCTTCCAATCTTAATTGAAAGGGTCTTCTTGCTACTATACAGTGCCTGTCCAGATGGATTCTGAATGGTTTCTGCCACTGCTACATCATATTGGGGTGAAGCTGGAAGGCTCTTTCAGAGTATATTCCACTAGAGAAGTGGTCACTTCATTAGCAGCACTCCAGTCATTAACCATTGCAGAGATCTACAGGGCTGCCATAGGGAGCACTGATTATACTTTCACCAAGCACTGTGCTCTGGATAAACATTCCAGGCAGCATGCAAGCTTTGTATGTGCTATATTGAAAAGCTTACTCTCCTAAGGAGTCCTAGATTAATTCCCAGTTCTAGGCATTCCTAGATTAATTGCAGCTGGTTTTAAATTGCTTATTTATTACTGCTTATTTATGGTTACATTTTAATTTTGTACTATGCATAACCCTTTTACAGCTTTGATTTATATGTTATGTTGTTTACCCTGCCTGTTTTGACTTTCTGTAAGGCTCCCAGAGCCCCTGGGATTGTGCGCCATATAAATAAAGTTTACCTTATCTTACCTTACCTAGACTCCAGCATCTCCATCCAGGGGTCTGTTTTCTGAAGCTTGCGACTCTGACCCATAAGTGGTACTCTATGGAGAAGACTGATTCTAGGAAGACAGGGAAATTACAATACTTACTGTAACTGTAGGTCTTCATAAGTATCTTCTCCACAGAGTACCTCAAATAATACTCCATCCCCTGGATGTCCTGCAGTGTTGTTGCCTTCTTCCTCAGAAAGATAAGGTCTCTGAAGACACTGGGCTCGATTCTCAGAGGTTGATGCAGGGCTTGCACAAGCCCTGCATCAAACCCTGCACTTCACTGACTGCACTGGCACACCTTGTGTCCGATTCTACAAGGTCACACACATTTGTGACAGTTTACTCTTTTTACTGTGGCTTGAGCCAAATATTTGGTGCAAACCTTGTAAAAAGGTCCATGAAGTTAGACCAGCAAAAGCAGGTCTAATTAATGGCATGTCATGAATAGGGGGCTAGGGGACTGAGAATCTTAATTGCAGGCCACAGACTGCTGCAAGCCCCATGTGCCCTGTGTTCGGTGCACCTTGGGCTTGCAGTAATCTAAATCATTCGAGAATTGAGCCCACTGTGTTTTAGGTTTGAGATGTTGTCCCTTCCAATAGGGCCAACCCAGCTATCTTATCCGCTTAGATTGTACTTGGGTTGCTCGTGGGTGTTAGTTACACATGTTAGCTCCCATCCTCCATAAAAAAGGTACTGAGTCAGTTGGGGGTGGGAGCCATTGTATACCAGTGAGTATGCACAGTAGATGTGTGTATGGGGTTATACCTATGACACCAGCCCCCAAAACGTTCTGGCTCCTGCCGGGTCCTAGGACCTCTAGCTCAGACCAATAAGTGGTACTCTATGAAGATGATATTCAGGAAGATCTACAGTTACAGAAAGTGCTGTAACTCCTCTTTACTACACTAAAATAAATCCACCATCCTGTGTTTAAATCCATGACTACCTAATATAACATGTTCTTGTTACAATGGACATTCAATAAGGATCCCAAGGCATTCATTATAACAAGGGACTACTGTACATATAAAAAATGGTATATAAAACTATATATACAAGTTTATTCAGGTGTCAAATGGCCGAATCCTGAATACAAAACAATGAAAGCTAGATACTTACAACAGGGGGAAGAAGCAGCAGCAATGTGAAGCCTTAGTTTCTGTATAAGACCCTGGGTACAATGGATGCTGGTGATATCGGTGGAGGGCAGGTACTCCAGATGCGTGGCAACCTGTAGCAAACAGTGGTTTGGCTTTTCTTCTGCAACAGGGGTCTGCAGCCCATGGACCTACCAGGACCCTATCAGGTAAGCATGGTTTGCAGAAAGGGTTATTAGTCTGTTTTGATAAGGGGGGAATTTGCCAAACCAGTATTTGGTACCAAGGAAAGGTGTATGTTGGCCGTATTTGCTTTTAGGAGTGGACTTGTCCAGCTGTATTTAAGAAGCAATGGTGAGTCTGGGGCAGGGGTATGAAGAGTTATTAAAGTTATCCAGCTTGTCTAGTTAAGGTTTGGGTGATACTTCATACATAGTGTATTCAAGGGAAGGTAGGACCATCGGTTAAACAATCTTACTCCAGCTTGGGGTAAAGAGTTGCAGTCAGCTTATTAATGTGGGTTAAGAAATCAAGATGTTAGTCAAGAGTCTGCTCTAGTTATTTATATTGAAGGGGAGCAACATCATGTTCTGTGTATCAACACTGAGTGCACAAATAATTGCAGGGGGGATGGCCTTTGCATAGGGCTTGTCTGGTGCCAGATGTCATGTTCACCATATTTGTTTGGTTTATGATCAGTTTGTTTGCTTGTAACCACTGGTGCAGGTTGTCATTGAGCTGCAGGTTGTCTGCGGCACAGTGGCTGTTGCATTTGGGCTGGAGGAGAAAATGACTATATCATCAGCATATTTAAGTGCAGTCTGTATGCTGACACACACAAGGCCTGTCATCTTATCACATACTGTGACAGACTTATCCATGCTTGTGTACTATATCAACAGGCACAGCTATTAAACTTTGACTTCAGGCTTAAATATCACACCTACCATCTGGTTAAGAAAACCCTTCTCAACCTTGCTCCACCAGGGCTTGTCCACCTCATCCATCCTGCCCCAATAAACAGATCTACCAGAAGCACTGCCAAGTCACTCATGGCTGACCTCCCTAGGTCAAAGAGCTTTCCAGTGTTCGGCCCCTAATTGGCTAAATGAGCTCCCTACACCAGTCCTACAGGAAATAAAACTGGGACCTTTCAAAACCCGTCTCAAAAATCTGCTTCTGTCACAGTCCACTTGTGACTGCCCCTAATCCCTCCTCCACTCCCACCCCCCTCAGCTTTCACTACCCCCACACCTAGTTCCTATCTCTTCCTACCCCTCCACCTCTCTCTACAGTGACATAATGGCAGCTCACTCCCTAGATGTCTCTTCTCTACTCTTATGTTTTGTATGTCTGTCAATTTCCAAATGCTGGTTTGATTATAACTACTGTCTATGTAGCCTAGCTTGTTAAACTTGGACGATGGGTTTGTTTCTACCCTACTGACTTCTTTTGCTTATCCTGTGCTGTATGTCTAATTTCTATTGTACTCTTATCTAAACTCATATGTAACTCCTAATTGTATTCTATGACATGGAACCTTTGTAAAGGCGTCCTTGACTCAAAGGTGTATTTCCGATAACCGAAATAAATAAAAATAATACAAGGGGAAGGAAACTGATGAACACAGTGAAATGGAGCTGTCCCAGGACAGAGCTTTGGGAGACACCCATTGTGTCCATGACATTTGGCACGTGTCAGAAACTGTCAAGGCTCCAATCTGCCCCCTCTTTCACTACCCTCGATGGGGCAACTATAATTGCCACTGAGTCGTTCAGGTATCTGGGCATTTGGCTGGATCAATATCTCACTTTCTCGGCCCACATAGATGCCATAATAAAAAAGCTCTGCTCCAAACTTGGTGCTTTATATAGAAACCGCTCCTACCTCCCGACCCAGGCCAGACATGAACTGATCCAAAAAATTATCCTCCCAATTTTTGACTATTGCGATATTGTCTATTGCTCTGCTCCTGCCATCTCATTAGCTAACTTGGATACTCTTTTCAACTCCTTCTGTCGGTTTGCTCTTGATGCATCTCCCCTTACCCACCACTGTCACTTGTACCAAGCTTTAGCCATCCCTTCCCTAACAAATAGGTGACTGCATCACTGTGTAAATTTAATCTCTAAGTACTGGCTTGGTACACTCCCTCCCTATCTAAATTCCCTAATCTCCCACCCACCCACTGGCCCCCTGTCAACTTCTAAGATCCCACGACCATAGAACTCTGACTGTTCCTTGGAGATTCACCTCTAGTGGAGAGGCCTCCTCCTCCTATCATCTCCCTAAACTGTGGAATGCTCTTCCTACACAAATCCGATCCTCCTCCTTGCCTGGCTCATTAAATCAAGCTCTACGTAACTTCCTCTCTGCAAATTGCACTTGCCTCTAGTTTCTCCACCTCTTTCTTGTCTCACACCCTGTCTGATGCCCTGTTTGCCTAACCACAACCAAGCTGATGCACTTATAGTTTCAGAGCCTGTCCCAGCTCCAGTTGTATATGGTTGCTTCATATCATCTCTCTCTCTCTCTCTCTCGCACTTTCTATTGGTCTAACTCCTTGTCCTGCTGACCTAGCCCTGGGCTCTGGCTCACTTCTCTACCACTTTGCTATCTCACCATCAGTTGTATGCTCTGTGCCATTTTAGTGTGAAGTGTGTAAGGTCATTGGTCCCACTTGCTGTTATGATTACCCATGATTCTGTCACACCACTAGTTCATAGCTACAAGATTTTAATCTAGTCTACCCTGCAATTATTTGCTCTTCTTGCTAACGTGTTGTTCACTCATAATCTATGTTTTTTATGATATTTGTAATTTGTGTGTGCTCATTGACATTTTGTAACTCCCATCACCCTTTCCCCCCAGGTCGTACTGAAACATAGAAACATAGAAGTTGACGGCAGATAAGGACCGCCAGGCCCATCCAGTCTGCCCATTTCTTTTTCTACCTTATAAATGTGCCATCGGCCTTTGCTCTGTCAGTGACCTATCTATTCATAGTCATTTGTATTGCTCCCTTATGCCTATCCCATGCCTGTTTGAAGCCCTGCACTGTATTCATAGCCACCACTTCTTGTGGTAAGCTATTCCATGCATCTACCACCCTTTCTGTGAAAAGGAATTTCCTCACATTCCCCTTAATTGGCCTCCTCTAATCTCATGCTGTGTCCTCTTGTCCTGCTATTTTCTTATATTTAAACATGTTAGACTCTTTCACCTTGTTTATGCCTTAAGTGTTTAAATGTCTCGATCATATCACCTCTCTCCCTCCTTTGCTCAAGGGTATACATATTGAGCTCGTTAATCTGTCCTCATATGTCTTCTGATGCAGTCCCTGCACCATTTGGTTGCCTTCTCTGGACTGCCTCAATTTGATTAATGTCCTTGTGAAGGTGTGGCCTCCAATACCTTGAGTACTCCAGATGGGGCCTAACCAATGTCTTGTACAGAGGGATTATTACTCCTCTACGACTTGTGATACCCCTACTAATACACCCTAACACCCCTAGCCTTACTCTACTGCTTTAGAGGTCTGCTTGGATGATTTTAGGTCATCAGTGATGATGATGCCCAAGTCTCTTTCTTCCTTTGTGACCGCTAGCAACTCCTCCCAGCCTATAAGTGGCTTCAGGGTTTCTCTTCCCTATGTGCATGATTTTGCACTTCTTTGCATTAAATCCCAGTTGCCACTCTTCTGATCATTTTGCTAGTTTATCCAGATCTCTCTCATTCTGCCCACCCATCTGGATCATCTACTCTGTTGCAGATCTTGGTGTCATCTGCAAACAGACAAGCCTTACCTCTAGTCCATTCTGCAGGTCACTAATGAAGATGTTGAATAGGACTGGCCCAGGACTGATCCCTGAGGTACCCCACTTGTGACTTGCATCTCTTCTGACTGTATACCATTTACCACCACTCTCTGTTTTCTGCCAGTCAACCAGTTTGCCACCCAGTTGACCAACTTCTGACCCACCCGAGCCTACCTAGCTTATTTATCAATCTTCTATGTGGAACAGTGTCGAAAGCTTTGCTGAAGTCAAGGTAGGCGACATCAACTGCTCCCCCTTGGTCCACCACTCTGGTTACCCAGTCAAATAAATCTATGAGATTAGTTTGACAGGACCTTCCTTTTGTAAACCCATGCTGTCTTGGATCCTGTGCCCCTATGGATTCCAGGTGTTGCACTATCCTTTCCTTAAGGAGTGCCTCCATAATCTTGCCCACTACTGAGGTAAGACTGACTGGTCTGTAGTTCCCTGCCTCCTCCCTGCTACCACTTTTGTGGAGCGGATCACATGAGCCCTTCTCCAGTCTTCTGGGACCTCTCCTGTGCTCAGAGACTCACTAAACAATTCTGCTAATGGCTCTATAGTTCCTCCTTTAGCTCCTTAAGTACCCTGGGATGTATGCCATCAGGTCCCATTGCCTTATCCACCCTGAGCTTAGCAAGCTCTTGTAGGACCCTTTCTTTTGTGAAGGGAGTAGTGCTCACCTCCCTCCCCCTGTGTCCATGATGTTGAGCTGGGCCCTGCCCTACCTTCTCTTCAGTAAATACTGAGCAAAAGTATCTATTTAGGATAGATGCCTTTACAGGGTCCTCCTCCTCACATGCTCCCTTTTCTCCATTGCTTAGCAATACCCCTCTGGACTTTCTCCTTTCACTGATGTATCTATAGAAAGTCTTGTCATCTTTCTTTACTGTTCGTGCTAGTGTTTCCTCAGTTTGGGACTTTGCCTGCCTTACTGCCTTACCTGCTTCCCTTAGGGCAGTTTGGTATGCCTCCCTATCTTCATCCCGCTGTGTTCCCTTATATTTCCTGAAGGCCAGCCTTTTGGCTCTGACCTTTTCTGCTACTGTATTTGAGAACCAAAGTGGTTTCCTTCTTCTTTTGCACTTCCTTTTCTGTCTAACACAATGGGATGTTGCTTCAAGTATTGTATCCTTAATGCTTGCCCACTTTGCCTGTACCTCCTCACCTGTGTTTCTTTTTGCCAGGGCTAGCTTAACTCTGTTGGCCATCTTATCAAAGTCAGCTCCTCTGAAGTCCCATATTTTTGCCTTGGAATGGGATGATTTAGATGTAGTAGCCAAATTGAACCATACCATGTGATGGTCACTGGCCCCAGGTGACCTTCTACCTGGAGATCTGTGATCCTTCTTTGTTAGTCAGTACTAGATCTAGGATAGCCCTGTCTCTTGTGGGTTGCTGTACCAGTTGTTTGAGGCCCTCCCCTGCAGGAATCCACTATGAGTCTAGTTCTGGCAGATGTTCCTGCTGGTATTGACCAATCTGTATCTGGCATGTTGACGCTTCCCATTATCAGAACCTCCCTTTAGCTGTCATGTTTTGTATATCTTCTAACAGTAATGTGTCTATGTCCTCCTCTGGTCTGGGGGCCTGTAGACAACCCCAGTTCTTATGGCTGTCCCATTTCCTGTTTCCAGGGTGACCCACAGTTCTTCTGGCTCTTATGTGTATTCTGAATTTCTGTTGCTTTGATATTTTCATTAACATACAGGCCACTCCTCCCCCTTTGCACCTCGGTCTCTTCTGAACAATACATAGCCAGGTACTGAAGTCTCCTATGTGGTTACTGGTAAACCACGTCTCACTAATTGCTACTATGTCCAGTTTAGCCTCTGACATTATTGCCTGCAGGTCTGGGATCTTATTTCCCAGGCTGTGAGCATTTGTGTACATGATTTTCCATTGGCCAGATTTTGGTGTGTTAGTTGTTGGGTGAAGTTTGGCATTACCCCTGTGCATCGTATGGGGAGACAAACCTTTTTTCTTACCTGGTGATGCAAATGAACGGCAAACACCCTGAATTCCTGTTTGACCACTAGCTGAGGGGGGAGGGGTGTTCTTCCCATTCGACGTATGGGGTGCTGCACCCCTCTCCCCATTTGCTAGTTTAAATATTCTGCAAAGATGTCAAACTTCTGCCCCAATGCACTGACTCTCTCTTTAGTCAGATGCAGTCCATCAAATTTAAAGAATTTCGCCCCAGAACTGTTGCCAGTTCCCTACAAATCTGTGTCCTTTTTCCTGGCACCAGTCCTTAAGCCACGTGTTTAGCTCCCTATCTCCCTTCTCTGACCTTCCGTCCATCTGCTCCTTCTCCCAGACTGGCAGGATCTCAGAGAAGGAGATGCCGGACGAAATAGATGATAGTTTGTCACCCAGCTTAGTCAGGTGTTCCTTGGTCTCCACAACTGACCGGTTGGCAGATCATTAGTCCTATGTGTTACTAGGACATCAATGTTTTCTCCTGCTTTGTGAACAATTTTAGTAATGCGGTCAGTGTCTCTCCATGCTGATGTACCTGGGAGACATCTGACCATCACCCTGGCTGGAGATGGGTATCAACTCCTCAATCATGGAGTCTCCTATGATCAGAAGTTTTTGGATTTCCTTTGTGCTTGTTTAGTTTTGGTTCCTGATTTGGGTGAGTATTGTTGTGTTAGCTCCTGTGCCTGCAGTGTCCTGTTTCTGCAGTGTCTTCTGCCTCTTTATTTGATTTCAGAGATAGAGGCAGATACCTGTTTGTAGTGTTTATATGGTTTTGGAGGTAATGTGTTGGAGAGCAGAGAGTGATGGGCACCTGATTTGCTCCTCCTAACCACCTGCCAACCTCCTGGACCAACTACCCTCTGCGGTCGAGGTTTTTCTGTTGGATGCTGGGGAAATGGCGGGTGGTTCTTATAATGTATTTCCTCTTCAATATGAAATTTGAGGCGTGCAATCTCTGCCCATGCTGCCCGGAGCTGAGACCTAAGATCTCCAAAGGCCCAGCATGTAGGACAGTGTCCTAAATCCTGTAAGACTGTCCTTCTGAAAATTGTTCCACAGTACCTGCAGTTAATGAAATCCATTCCAAATAAGTTGCTGGGTTTGTAACCTAGTCAGAGTAATTAGAAGGAAAAAATGAAAAAAATGCAAGTAATGGTTTAATTGTGCTTTGTTTAACTTGTTATAACAAGTTAAATTACTAGTGCCCTGTAAATGAGATCACTCTTGTGGAGGCCCCACTGATCTGCCCCTTCCTGCTCTGCCACAGGAAATGTCACAACTGTGGTACCCTATAAAGGAGGTAGTGGGGTGGTTAGATGGGGTGTGGCTGGGCCCTTCCCCTGCCTAAAAAGAAGAACCACGGACTAAAGAACAAGGAGGTAAGAGCAGAAACAATCAGTCAACAACAAATGCAGTAACCCTGAAAGCTTATCCTAATGTTAGATAAAACTGTAAAACCTGTAAAGCACCACCTGTAATAATTTCAGAGAAGATATACCCTGTAAGAAACACTTTGCTACAGAGAAAAATAAAGCAGTAACAGAAGATATACCTTGCAAAAGACAATTTGAATCAGAAGATTACAGCAGTAATCTGTTAGCACACACCTGTAGGCACACCTTGTAATAATGCAGAAGAAGGTATACCAGCAACAACAATTTGAATCAGAGAAAAATAAAGCAATGAAATGTTAGCAACAAACAGTAGCAATCCCTGTGAGTACAAAATAAAAACACCACCACACAGTAAATCTGCTTAGCCAAACTAAGTCTTAATCCTTCTCCCTTGCTCTGATAAGTTTCTCTACTCTGCCTTTCAAGCAGTCTTAGAAGGAAAGAGCTCAGGTGAAGCTAGGTGCCTTGGCCAGCAAACCAAGTCTTCTACTGGGAGATGAGCAACTTATTGTTCGGTGTACTTTACCTGGTGAAACTTTTCAATAAATAAATATATAAGTTACAGGAAGGACTTTGGAAGATATGCCACTCATCTTGATTATCCCACCATGGTTGGATATGTACTGCAAACTGTGAGCCAGCTGATAGGTAGGCCATTGATACCTAAGGCCTTCAGTTTACTTAAAAGTAAGGAGTTATCCACAGTATATCCAGACTGAAAATGCGATGCCATTTTCAGTGCCTGTACCCATTTACAGTTGGGTAGTCTGTGGCATTCTTTAGTTAAATGACTTGTTCAGGGTCATACAGTACTGTATATACAGCAGTAGCCAACAACTCCAGTAGCCATGTCAGGCCACATTGGGTGTGTCGCATGCTGATATCACTTTTTATGCAATGTGTAGCATAGAATTAATGAGAACAATCTCACTTCATGGCACACCATAACTTTAATAGAAGCCTATGTCTGGGTAAGTTCCCCAACAAGTGGAAAGTTGTGAAAATTATCTCAATTTTTAAGGGTGGTGACTCTCAATTGCCCGATAATTATAGGCCAATAGCCTTGTTATCTATTATTTCTAAGATATTTGCAAGCTAGGTGCATAAGCAACTGTATGCATTTTTTAGTACTAATGATCTTTTAGCACCTCAACAGTTGGATTTTGCACCTTTGCACTCTACAAGTACAGCCTTGTTAGATTTCACGGACAGCGTCTCCCATGCACTAGATAATAGAATGTGCGTGGGGCGGGCAGTGTTCATGGATCTTTCAAAGGCATTTGACACCATGGATTATGCAATTCTCTTAATTGTCTTGAAAGGAAAAAGGGTTGTTAATGAACCATTAAGATGTTTCTGTTCATACTTGCAAGGCCGAAAACAAACAGTCAGTATTCAAGGAGCATTATCTGGAGCAAGAGAGGTGAGTAGGAGAGTTCCTCAGGGCTCAGTACTTGGGCCCCTCCTATTTATTTCCTTTACTAGTGAATTATCAAGGGTATCACATAAAGCATTATTAAATTATATGCAGATGACACTGCACTACTGTGTTTAGGTTAAGAGCATTCTGAAGTGCAGAGAGTTCTGTAACAAGAATTCCTAATGCTGGAATCATGATTTAATCAAAATAAATTAATTCTGAATACAAAGAAAACAAATTCAGTGATGTTTCATGACAGGAAAACAGCTAAAGGGTTTAAAGAGACCATTGACATCACCATAACAACAGCAAGAGGAAATTCATTGCTGCAGGTGGAGACATACAAGTACTTGGGAGTCTATATTGACTCCCAATTAAATTACAATCTTCATATTGATCAGCTATGTATCAAAGCTTCTCAGAAACTAGGGGCCTTGAGATAGCATAAGGACAGTATGTCTCTAGACACTAAAAGAAATCTAGTATAATCTGTAATTCTCCCATTAATTGATTATGGAAGTATGATATTCTGTACTCTAATACTAGTAAATATCTCCAAAAACTGGATAGGTTACAATACAAAATTACCTTAGTTTATACTAGGTGTAAAGGGTCCAAATTATCACTTTCACCATTGTGAGTTACTATCTCAATTGTGATGGGTCCCTTTGGATATTAGAAGGGGTAGAATGCTGAATAATTTTGTTTATAAATGCCTTCTGGGGTCTGCACCTATTTATCTAATAGGCAAAATTGTCTTAGACAACATAGTACACTTTATGAAATGTTAAGGGTAGAGGCTTAAAACTCCCACTTATAAAAACTAGATATGGGAAATCGAGATTTAATTACATTGCCTCTGATTCCTGGAATATCCTGCCCCCAAGAGTTAGAACATGCCAACCTTTTCAGCATTTAAATCTGCTTTGATCAAGTGTTATTTGTTTGAAAGCAAATGTTTTGTGTGACTGTACTTAATGGTGGTCTACCTTGTTGGTGTCCTGTAGTCATCCTGTAGTGAACGTATGTTTCCTGAAGTACGTTGAGATTTTTTTATACAGGTATTTGCAAATTTGCACAAGTATGTTCCTATTGTATGCTGAAACGTATGTACCTTTGTAACTATGCACTTTTTTGTAACTTCTTACTCAGGACGGCATTGAAAATAGGCTTGCCTAATGCCTTATTGCCTTATTCTGAAAAAATATACAAATAAAATGAAATTAAATACGAATATATACGAATATACAAAGAAGCCAGCAGAAGAAGGCCATTTGGTCTATCAAGTCTGCTTGTATTGCAGGGTCCACAGCTTGAGCTAATGTCCTTTCCCTCTCTCCCCACTCCTCCCATCCTCCCTACACATGATTCTTACCTTCCCCCTATGCCTATCCCAGCCTCTCTTAAAGCTGCCCACCATATAAGAAACTGATAAAGCTTCTTCATATTATTATAAAGCCCTTTTAGGAGTTCTATACTCTACATCTACCATGATAGTTAGATCTGAACTAGGGAAAATTCCATCTAGCACCTTGACCATTTTAAAATTACTGGTCTATTGGTTAAGATTAATAAATAATAAATATTTACTCCATATCTACTCCATATATGTATGAAAGAAAAATCAAATCGTCCAAGGAAGGCCACACCTTTAGCTGGTTGAAAGCCTTAGAAACGCATATGGCTCGATTGAATATGACACATTTATTAAGTGAGTACAACAAAAACATAAATATTTCTATGTCCTTTAAAAAATTGATAACATATAAATTATTTGATTATATAAAACAACAAGAAATATTAAAAGTAAGAGGATTGAGGCTTAATGAATGGTTTAGAGATAATAAAATTGATTACTGCTTAGAAGATTATTTAACTCTTCCTTTACCATTCTTGGGCAGAAAATGAATTACTTGGGATTGAGTTGAATTGATTAATTATGGATATGTGTATTTTAATAAAGTTCTCTTTATTAATAAGGGCCCTGATGGTATAGTTATTCAATGCAGATACTCACTAGGCCAAAATGAGTCTTTAAACCATATCATTAAGATTTGTCCCCTTTACTCTGGTCCTAGAAACAGTTTGCTTAAAAACTTTTTGAGTTGCTATGAAAAAACTGATTATGATCCTGTATTCATATTATTGCACCCAAGAAGTGTTGTTGATGCTTTGATGGTATCAAAATTGTTTTTGTCAGTAGTTAAGATAAAGAAAAAATATGCCAGATCTATAGGGGATTACGTTTAATGTCTATATGAACTTGTTATAATCGAACTTTGGGGAAACTTTTATCCTTATATACATTGGCTTTTAGACCCAGGAAACATGTATTTGACAAAGCACTTTAAAAATGAAAATGGATATTTATTCTGTATATTGCAAGCTATGCTTTGTATAATGTTGTAACTTTATATATATCTGTGTATTTTTTTTCTTTCTTCTTCTCTATTTATAATGTAAAAACTTTGGTAACTACAACAAAGTTGATCATTAAACTTTTGAATGGTTATATTCAGATGCCACATGCAAATGAGCTCATCAGCCAATGTGTGGTGCACTGGGGGCATCAGCATGTCATTACCGTTGTGCCAAAGCTCATTTGTTACACTATATAAGCAACACGGAACAGCACAGGCCATGGACCAGTTTTGCATCCTTTCAGGTTAAGTTGCACATGCCACTGCAGCTCACTGGGAGCAGCCAGCACGGCAGGGTGGGACAGAACAGGGTGATGCTGCCACTGACACACTGTGCTGTCCATGTCCACAGGAAGCAACATGTCAGAATGTAAGGAGGGTGAGGATCGTGGGCCTGCTCGCAAGCGCATGCCCAATTTTACAAAGGTAGAGACAGAGGCTCTGTTCAATGCATACCTTGACAGGGAGCACCTGCTGAGTGGTGCCACGGGAACACCACAGGCCAGGGCTTGGGCCTGGAAGGAGGTTGCGGCATGCATCAACCAACAGGGTAGCCACCAGCGGTCAGTGCAGGAATGCAGGAAGAAGGTAGGCATGGACAAAAGGCACATCAAGGAGAAGTTGGTGGCCATCCATGCATCTGGGAATGCCACTGTAGGGGGGTCTGCAGATGCACCACCACTCATGGTGCAGAAGGAGTTGGTGGTAGCCACCATGCACCACAGCATGGTGGAGGGTGTGCCTGGTGGCAGATTCCAGACAGGTGGCAGCCCATCATGCATGGCAAGTATGTCAGCCACACACAGCTGGGGGCATGGAGGATGCGTACATGGCCATGTTGGCCCACATGCATGCCATGCTGTAGGACACATGCAGTGGCAGTGTGGGGGGGCACATGTGGGCAATGCATCACTAACATGCCTCTCTTTCTCTTGCAGCATCAGCAAGCCTCCGTGCAGATGATGGGGTGGAGGTGGTGGCAGCAGCTGTGGCCACTGCACCAGGCCCAGAGGACCAGCCTTCCACCTCCACAGGCATCTGGTGGCCTGACAGGCTGTAGCTCACCACCACTGTGCTGGCAGATGTCCTGTACCTGGGGTCAGATGAGTCCCTGGATGTGTTCCTGCAGGATGCCAGCCTTGGTGTCCTCTGCACAGAGACACAGATCAGGGCAGAATCCGACACCAATGACGATGTCATGCTCATTCTGGACAGCATGGCCACTGTTGTGGGGTAGACACCCCTGCTGGCCACTGACACAGGCAACATGCCCATGACTGTGCCAGTGGTGGAACAGCTGCCCACCACCACTGTGGGTGCAGTGGTGTGCACTGCCCTGGCTGTGCCCTGCGGTGGAGGTGGTGCAGCTGCATAGGGGCTGGGTGGCATGCAGCAGCCAGATGGGCAACAGCAGCAGCCTGCGGGTGCCACCAGACAGCCGGACACAGGGTCCACTGCCGGTGGGCATGCCGTACCCAATCCCCCTGCAGACCCTACTGTGCAGTGTCCACCAGAGAGTGGGGCTGTGCAGCATGGCCAGTCACCACATGGGTATCGGCGTCCAGCCCAGGAGCCCCAGGACACTGACCTGCTGGCTAAGCACACCTGTTTGCTGTGGGCGTCCGTTCAGCAACAGTTGCTACTCACCACTGGGGTGCGCGCACTGGGCATGGAGGTGTGCTAGTTAGCCAAGCAGCAGGAAAGGGGGCACAGCTCAAATCCAGGTGGGGATGCAGCGCATGCAGAAGGCCACAACTGCATCCCTGGATTGCATTGCCACTGGGATCTCAGATGGCTTTGCGCTGCTGGCTACCACAGGGCGTGGCCAGGCACAGATGACCCCCTGCAGTGCACTGTCCACCCCACATCAACACCGGGCTCTTATGTCAGCATCCCAGGCATGTCCAGGGCTGGGCTGTCTGGGCACCTTAACACCCCAGTGCAGACACAGTCGTGGTCCTGTGTTTCCACCCTGGGGGACAGTTGCACCCCCCCCATGGCTGATGTACAGCCTGTGGCTGCCAAATGGCCCAGGCGTGGCCTCCTCCATGGCCGTGGTGACCATTGTTCCATGCAGAAGACCTGAGTGCAGGCCACACTGCCTGCAGTCTGCAGCTGCGGCCTAGTGCACACATGGGCAGTGTGTGTGCCTACCACTGGTGTGGCACCTGTGTGTCATGCCACATGCTGCCTGTGTGCATGCTTGCCCAGCTGCTAGGCCATGTGGTATGGGCATGATGATGGCAGTCTTGTAACAGTTGTACCTGTGCACTGGTGTGATGCATCTGATCTACGCCACATACCTATGCCCATGTGTGTGGGTGCATGTGTGTGTGTGGAGGGGTCTGTGTGTGGTTGTGTGTGGGTGTGTGCCCCTGTCTCCCCTACCACTGTTTCATGCCTCTCTGTGTGCATGCCCAATGCTGTACATGACCCTGCATGTGCTGTACCTGTTTGTGTGCCACATGCATGTGTATCGCACCACCTACCTGTGTGCACCATAGTGCTCCTGTGCAATGGCATTCCGGTGTCATCTTGCCTGCTGTTGCAGCTGGGGATCCCTCCACCCAGGGGGTGGCTGTCCACCTCCCTCCATCCCATTGCTTCCATCATCCCCATTACTTGTCACCCTCATCAGCCTCAACAGCTATCCCACCGTCAATGGCCATGTTGTGCAGTATGCTGCAGGCCAGTATTAGGTCACAGGCTTTTGAGAGGCTGTACTGTAGGGCACCACCTGACCTGTCTAGGCAATGGAACCATGCTTTCAGCATGCCAAAGACTTGCTTGATGATGTTGAGCATGCTGGCGTGTGCCTCATTGTAGCGTTCCTCTGCTGGGGCCAACAGGTGCCGGTAGGAGGTGAGAAGCCAGGGCCGCAGTGGATAGGCACTGTCCCCTGTGTGGATAATGACATGGTTAGCCCTCTGCTATTCTATGCTGCACCCCTTGCCAGTCCGTGGAACCCACACCACCATGTACACCCTTTCCTCCCCATCCTAAGATGTGCACTGCCCATCACCCCTTGCCCATGCCATACTCACCCACTAGGTGGCCCGTGGGGATGTCCCCATATTCAAACCTGTGGCACAGCACAGAGCTGTGCCAGATGAATGCATCATGTGCACTCCCAGGGTGTGTGGCACAGACATTGGTTATGCACCCCATGGCATCGCACACCACCTGGCAGTTGACACTCGGGCTCCCCTTCTTGTTGATGTATGTCACACCCTCAGGCCAGGTGGCATGTGGATGCCCACGTGGGTGCAGTCAATGGCCCCAATCATGCCAGGCATATGTGCTACCTTTTGGAAGTCCTGCATGGTTACTGTACGCTCCACCTGTGTGCTGGGGAAATGGATGTATTCTAATGCATGTAGCAGCAGAGCGTTGAGGAACTGTGTGAGGAGGTGGAACATGGCCAACTGGGTTATGCCTGTGGTGTCCCCTGTTGGTCTCTGGAAGGTGCCTGTGGTGAGCAGGCACATGACGGCTGTCACCTTCATCTCCACAGACATGGCATGACTCTGTCTGGTGGTTGCCTGCATCTCTTCACTGCACAGCTTACAGAGCTGCCTCAGAATGACCCTGTTCAGGTGGTAATGGCCCACAATCTCCGTGTCACTGTACTGCTTGAAGGTGATGCAGGTGTGGTGCCACCTGTGTCGGGCATATCACTGTCGGGCCCTTCCACAGCCACGTCGCTGTTCCTCCTGCTCCCTCACATCCCTCATTATGACCTCCATCATGAAAGGCATACTATCCATGGCCCTTGCTGTCCAATATCCTCCTGGGTGGTTGGCTGATGCTGGATGTGTGCTGCTCTGGTGCATTGCCTGGCAGTGTGTCTGTCTGCCTCTCTCACTCTCTCTGCCCTGTCTCCCTCTTCAATGCCACCTCTGTCCCTCTCCCTCTGTGTCTGCCTTGGTTTGCCTGTCTCTCTCTCTCTCTCTCTCTGTCTGTCTTTCTGTCTTTCTTTCCTTTTTTCTTTCTCTCTCTCACTCTCTCTTTTTCTCTCTCTCTCTCTCTCTCTCTCTCCCTTCTCACCTGGCGCAAGTTCTGTCTGTGTGCTTGTGCCCTGTATTTATAGGAACAAGTCTGCTCGGTGCATCTTTGATTTGCTCCACACTTGCGCCATGGTTTCACGGTTGAATATCCCATTGTGCTGGATATTCATGTGAACACCCCCTGCACTTGCGCCTGCATTCATTATAGTTGCACATTGGTGCAATGAGCTTTGCGCTGTGCACTGGCTCCCACTGAATATGGCTCCTTGGCACAAGTCTGCACTTGTGCTGGTACAACTCAGTTGCACCATGTGCAACTGCTTTGAATATCCAGGCCCAGGTGTCTAAAATTATTGCTTTGTGAAGCCCTTTGAGACACAACATTAATAAAAAGAAATAATATGGGCACATTAATACCAAACATGGTGCTGCATACATTGTTAAATACTGGTACTCCAGTGGTGTGTGCTGAGGAGGATTTGGCCTGTGGCATTGTACTTCAGCACACAAAGGACAGGAAGAGTGCCTACCATATATTTCTCAATGAATGTAGAACCCTGTCATGTGGTACTGTACTTATACAATTGCCTGGTATTACATGTTTGGGCTTTGAAAATGCAACACTGTGCATTGATGAGTACATATTTGTATAGGCATGACAGATGACCTGGTTCATGCAATCAGAGCAACATTTGTCATGGCAATCTTTCTTGATCAATTTTACAAATAAATACATATGTATTGTAAGATGATGGGTTGCCTGTATCCTACCTTCCTTTTCATAGGTTGAAATCCTGTTGTGTTTTGTTGATACACAAACGTTTATTTTATTTTATTTAGTTTTTGTTGACGGGGTAAGTGCACTAGACAAATCCTGCCTATTTTCAGGCACGACCCTGGGGAGGAGGATACAGATGAATGCCAGATGACCTTGAACCAGATTAAGCTGTTTGGTGGTATTTTTAGTGAATGAGGGAAATTTGGCCTGAATATTGAGGAAATTCCCCTACTCTTTTCGAGAAGTGCCATGGGATCTTTAACATCCACCTGAACTACCACCAATCCAGGCAGATGGGACCTCAGTTTAATGTCTCATCCGGAAGACAGCACCTCAGAAGTGCAGCACCCTTCTCATGCTGCACTACAGTGTCAGTACTGCAATATTAACCCAAGTGCCAGATGTGGGAACTGAACCCACTGCCCTCTGATCTCCTGGCCTCAGAGGTGAGTGTGCTACCTACTGAGCCACTGACACTGACTATTTGGGGGTGCTGTATACAGTACTTTGCTTAGATGAATCATTTGGGAATTTATTATAAAACACTATGCTAAAAGAATGGATCTATGGACAAATAAAAGTACAGTATGCCTGGAAATTCAAAATCAAGGTGAATAATTCAGTGTTTGTTGTTTAAACAATTTTATTGGTTTCAGAGAACAATAACAAACAGATTATACCCATTTGTCATTCTCAGTCTGTACTTGCTCATATGAATGGTACATGCCTGTTAAACAGTCTGTTCTGGCAAAACCATGTCAGCCAAACTTGGAAAAAATATTTCATACCTTTGATGACTTGCACTGAGAAAGAGGCTGTAGAGAATGCATATGGTTTGGAGAGATGCACAAAAAAATGACCAATAAAGAAATTACATCCATAATCACACCAGCTAGCCAAAGTTTGGCATTAACTGAGCTGCTGCGACTGCAACTGAACCTCATTCTTACTTAGTCTGACAATTAAACCATCAAGTGTACATATACAAATTGTAATGCTGTTCCCATATACTATAACACATTACCCAGTTATTTGCTAAGATAAAATATAGAATAATACATGGGTTGGTGGGTGTAACCAGAATTTTATACACACCTGATAGCGAAGCTGAAGGGGTTTATAAAAGCATCCCTCACCTCAGGTGTGTGTAAAATTCGGGTTTTTCACCCACCTACCCGTATTTTAATGTATTTAATTATAGATCATCAGTTTTTTATAACATTGGGTTGACTGTGTTGTTGGTATTGGGAACAGTTTGTTTAGTGCGCGTTGACTGTAG
Source organism: Neoceratodus forsteri (assembly GCA_016271365.2). Classification (NCBI taxonomy): domain Eukaryota; kingdom Metazoa; phylum Chordata; order Ceratodontiformes; family Ceratodontidae; genus Neoceratodus; species Neoceratodus forsteri. Next base: position 200,300,587 of record CM057458.1, read on the forward strand.
CGCGAGCTAGATTGAGAGCCATTGATTACAACCACCTATGGTAGTTCTAATTCAAAATATCAGCTGAGCAGTTGTAACAAGGGGCAAAACCATGGTTATCCACGTATGAAAAATCACAACCAGTAATTAAATACATGTTACACATTACGACAGGTATTTGCTAAGCAAAATGTGTGCCTGTGTTATGTCTTGAAGAGATTTCAGTTAGAAGTCTGTTAGATGTTTAACGGTTAAACAAAGAGCGCTTGCGGTTGTTAAGCACTTGTTCCCTGTAGGTTCAGTGAGCTTAAACATTTTCTGTTTCAGTTCTTGAGCTGCTGATTGTGGTCTTTATCTCTGTGTGCCAGAAAATGCAGTTTGTATTAAAGGGGCTGAAAGTAGCAATGGTTTAAAGATGTTCGGTATATAATATAGTTTCTTGACTCATTAGAACAACCCAATAATCATGCTTGTGAGAACAATGGACTATGACTCTTCTGTCTTATACATGTTCACAGTGACTTTTATGCATGCTGTATCCCAAGCACTTAACAAGCAATGAGAGGGACAGGTAGTACAGCGACTGTAGAGGGAGCAATTCTGCTTCTCAAAACTCACATAAGGCCATGATTAGTTTCCTGAACTGGTTTTATTGGGAAGGGGAATGTTGCCCAGGGCACTGAGGAAGATCCCTATGCTCTCGTGAAAAGGGTAATGGGTTCTTGATTTTGACCTGGAAACCTACTGAGATATTAACATAGTAATTTTATGTTGCAAGGGACTCTAGCGCCATCATGTCTGTTCTACCTTTTTTGTAAGCAAAGTACTTTAGTATGCAGTGCAAACATTTACTAATTTAAATCCCTACTCTACTACTCTGAATTTATTTATTTATTGATTTGAAAAATTCGTAACTGGGAAGGCACACTGAGCCAAGGTTCATTTCCAGGTGCAACCAGGGAAGGGAACAGGGAAGAAACAGTAGCACAATACACAATAACATTACATTGATACAAAAATAAAGTGGGGTCACAGTACAATATAGACCACCTACAAATGCAAATGAAACACCAAAGGGCTGACAGCGGTACTATGAACAAATGGACTGGCCCGGTGCACACAGGTGGGGTTGCCAATCCCCCATGTAAAGGTACATGTCCAAAAGTCTGTTGCACCCGAGGAAAAAGAATGATTTCCAGTCAAGCTGTGAGTCACAAAATAAGCTTCTTTTATTTAACAGTTGTAAAAAAGTGCTAATACTCACATACAGGCATGCTCTGAGCTGTCTCACCACTCACCTCAGCAGTTTGACTCCTACTGAGTCTCCCATAAATATTACTTCTAATGCATATTCATAAACTGTGTCCAGTTCTAAAAATATGTGGTTCTGTGCACAAAACTCCCAACCATGTTATAAAACCATATTAAAAAAGTACTCCAATTATCTACAAAATGTGTGCAATCCTCAAAGGAAATGCAACATTTTATTGAGGTTTCAAATTTACAATATAAGTCATGTTTTGGCTCATAAGCTATTGTTCAGTAAGTTTCCTTTGAGGACTGAACACATGTTTTAGACAAATGGAGTACTTTCTGTTGTGTTTCTTTAAATGGTTGGGGTTTTGTGTACAGAACCTCATATTTTTAGAATTGGACACAGTTCACGAATATGCATGAGATGTAATATTTAATGGGCTCTGTTTCTCTGTAAGCCACACCTCCTGAGGAAGACTCAGCAGGACTGGAAGCACTGGGGCGAGTAGTGAGAAAGCTGGGAGCAAGCCTGTATATGAGCACTAACACATTTTTACAATTGTTTAGTAAACGAAGCTTATTATGTGACTCATGGCTTGACTGGAATTCCTTATTTTTCCTCGAGTACAACAGACGTTTGGACTTGTACCTTTACATCTGGGATTGGCAACCTTGCCTGTGTGTATCAAAGGGTCCATTTGTTCATGACTCCACTACCAGCCCTTTTTTTTAAAAAATGCCATTGGACCTGCAGAACATGAGTATTGTTTCCAAATATTTAAGGTTGAAAAAAGACACTGGTAACTACACTATGAGCTCTTATTCTGTATCCCTGGTAAGGATGAAAAATTCTCCAGTAAATATAAAAATATGTAAGAGCCAGGTCGGCATCAGCATCAGGGGATTTACAGGAATTTAACTGGGAGTAAACAGAGAGCCTTGTGTGCAAGAGACAGAAAGCCAGAGTGAAGTTACAAGGAGCACAGCAGCAGCAGGAGATTCCAGGTAATGTGATATCAGCATTTAATAAACTGGAGAAGTTGTTGCTAAAAGAGATTGATATCACTTATGATATAACAGCACTGCAAAAATACCTGGAAAAACAGCAAGCACCTCATGGCCTGTGAGTTACTGTGGTGTCCTCTAGTGGATTAGAAACTTTTAAAAATAGAGGACTGGATAAAGGCTGCTTGTGAGTGCTCTGAGAAATGTGTCAATTATCAAAGAGGATGAGGAGACATATGCAGAGTTACTACCACTGATACAGGAGGCAAAGGAAGAAGTTTTACAATATAGAAATAGCACGCAATTTAAAGATTTGGAAGCCTCATTACAGAAAAAAGCTTATCAAGTATGAAAAAAGATCATACAAAGAAAATAAATTACAAAGGGATCAGGAGGATTTTGATAAGGGTCGCATATTAAATTAGGATAGGAAAAGCACTAAAAGCAGAGGCAGATCTAATGTAAATGTAACCCCTTGTTCCCAGGGGTCACTAGAATTCCATTAGAATCAGTGGTAGGCAGGGACAGACAGCTTGTGAAATGCCAGTTAAATGGATTTAACAGTGTCACACTCTTATTTCAGTCTCAGCTGAGCTGGAGTGATGATGTCATTTTGGAACTGTCGCAGCAGCACAAGCCACACTGGAAACTGGCTGCAGGGAGATAGCTTTAGAATGTTGAGTTAGAGGTAGTTATTCTGTAGTTGGAGTCAGTGGAGGAGGTTGCAGGTAGTGCAGCCTCTCTCTTTAGCACTGTCAGAGAGCTACCAGTAGTATTTTTGTTTGTTTCTCACCCTAATGTGAACCAGCAAAGCCTAGTGGTGAAGTGGTGGAAACCAAGCCAAGTGGTTTTTACAGTGCCCCATCCCAGGAGGGATGGGGTGGATTAGAGGATTCAGGGGCAATCCCCTGGTCCAGTCTGGACTGTGTTGAAGCTGCCTGAGATTCAACTGCTCTGTGAGTATATGTGACCTTTGTGTGGAAAAGCTCTGGGGCACCTGCATTTCTTGTGGTGAATTTTCTCTGACAAATTGATCCTGTCACCTAGACTGTTTTCTGTTTAAAAGTGTCTGCAAAAGTTGGGGTCTAGTGAAGAGACAGTGCCAATTACAGAAGTTTTAACTTTCTGACACCTCAGAGCTGTGTAATGTAGTATGTTAAGTGTGAAAAACATTTCACAATAGCATCTATAAGTTTTCTCTGAGGGTGTTATTAACCAGATAAATGGCTGAGTATAAATTTGGAAGCAAAAGGTGGGAGACCCCCATCTGGAGCAACCAGTTTACTCTCCGGGTTCAGTTTGGGTACCTGTGTTTTCATTCAGTACATTTGGCTAGTGCCTGAAGAAAATAGTTTACCCAGACATGGGTTGGATTTTCTGTGAGCCTGTATGTGCTCTTTGGTGGTCGAGGGTGCCACCAGTAATTCCTCATGAAATATGGAAAAGTCTCTTAGTACTGGCCTTGTGTGCCTAGTCAAGGGAAGTGTACCAGTAACTGGCCGTGTGTGCCAGTCTTCCATTTCAGAACCTGAGGGTTCACTGTGTGTGTGCTCTGTGCCTCAATAATCTGCATTACCAGTAGGAGTAGCTCTGTGGGGGTCCATCTTCGCTTTGTGATTATTCTCTGTGTATGTGAATAAAAGCCACACTCTAGAATCCCAACCTGGTTTGGACAGTACTGTTATTGATTCCACTGTGTCTGGATTTACTTGGGTACCTCTGACCAGAAGTACAAACCTAGCATAATTGTGAGCAAACGTTTAATCCCAGGGACCCAGGTTGATGGCCATGGTAAATGGTTGCACCAGGTGTGAGTCAAGTAGTTGCCACACTCGGTTTGCCTGTCTGTGGATGGCAGGCTCAGAAGGAAATGTACTAGTAAACTGAACTGTAGTGACAACCCCCATCCTTCTCTTTGGCACCATGTGGTGAGAGGAGCAGCCCTGCTAGTTAGACAAGGGGGGTGGTGGGGGGGTTACATAAAGTTTAATAATAGTAGAAACAGAAGTAAACAACGAAGAAATCAGAGCCCACTCTCTCCCAAAAATTATGAAAAGGTATTATTTTAGTGAACAGAAACAGCCAGCAACAGGATACACAAGAAAAACTAGGAGGGGAAAGAGATTCCAGGTAATGTGGTATCACCATTTAATAAACTGAAGACTTTGTTGCTAAAAGAGATTGATATCACTTATGATATAACAACACTGGAACAATACCTACCAAGCACCTCATGGCCTGTAAATTATGGTGGTACCCTCTAGTGGATTAGAAACTTTTAAAACTAAAGAGGATTGGGTAGCAGTCCATCAAAGCTGACCCAGTTAATCCCCTTCAAATATTTAAAGACTTCTATCATATCTCCCCTATCCCTCCTCTCCTCCAGGGAGTACATGTGCAAATCCTGTAGCATCTCCTCATAGGATAGGTCTCTCAGGCCGTGACTCATTCTTGACACACTCCCCTGGACCTTCTCAAGAAGGGCAGCATCTCTCTTCAAGTATGGGCACCAAAACTGCACAGTACTCCAGGTGTGGCCTAACCATGCAGTTATACAATGGCAGTAGGACTTTTCTCGTCCTTGATGTTACCCCTCTGGCTATGCACCCCAGCATCCTATTCAACTTCACAGCTGCCCTCCTACACCACTTGGAATTATTCATTTTGGCATCTATTGCCACCCCAAGATCCTTTTGTTCCCCAGAGACCTCCAGCTTTACCCCTCCTAGACTGTAGTCGTACCCAGGGTTCCTGGCCCCCAAGTGGAGTACATTGCACTTCTTGGCATTGAACCTCAGCTGCCAAGTGTGCAACCACCTTTCAAGTGTATCTAAGTCATCTTGCAGCATACTTCTCCCCTCCTCCTTGTCTACCTCTGCTGCCAGTTTGGAATCATCCACAAATAGACTCAGCTTGCTCCAACTCCAACCCTGATGTCCGGGATGAACGCGTTAAATAGGACCAGCCCCAACACCGATCCATGGGGGACCCTACTAATGACCCTTCTGGGAAAGAAGACCTTACCCCCAACTACCACCTTCTGATATTTATTCATTAACCAATTCCCTTATCCACCCTGGTATCTTTTCCCCCAACCCCAAGCTCCTCAGCTTCTCCAACAGCCTTTGGTGTGGTACCGAGTCAAAAGTCTTAGAGACGTTCAGGTACAGGACATCCGCTGGCTTCCCCTGGTCCAGAGACCTTGTAACCCAGTCATAGAATTCAACTAGGTTTGTCTGACAAGACGGACCAACCCATGCTGTCACTCATCTTGGAGACCGTGGGCCTCTAGGAACTCCACCATCCATTCCTTTAGGATGGTTTCCAGCAGCTTCCCCAGAATGGATGTCAGGCTAACTGGTCTGTAGTTTCCCAGCTCCTCCCATGTACCACCCTTATGGAGTGGCATGACATGAGTCTCCCTCCAGTCATGGGGTACCCATCCTGGTTGAAGGAAGGGGTCTAATAAGTCCATCGGTGGTGCAGCCAGGACATCCAACAGTTCTTTCGACACCCTGGGGTGAATTCCATTCAGACCCAGAGCCTTATTGCACATCAGGGACTTTAGAGCCTCTCTCACCCTCTCCAATGGTATCTCTCCATCTGTGAGTACCTCCCCCACCCCTCACTCATTCCATTTACCACCTGTGGAGATGATTCCTTCCCCTCCTTAGCAAATACCGAGCAGAAGTACTTGTTGAGTACCTCCGCTTGCTCCACTGCTTCCTTGCTCCCCCCTCTATTTTTAACTTATTAACCTGCTCCCCGCGTTGCTTTCTTCCCCTCCCTGATATACCTGAAAAAACTTTTCTTCCCCTGTTTGATCCCCTGCACCAACCACAGTTCAATGATGGATTATAAACTGAACAATATAATACTTCAGAAGACTACATCTGAAAGGGATCTAGGTATTACTATAACAAATAGCCTATCTTTTGATATGATTACTAAGAACACAGTTAGACAATGTAACAGGGTTCTAGAGTGTATATTTAAAAACATTAAGAGTAGGGACCCATCTGTAATTATTCCACTGTTCTTGTCATTGTTCAGGCCCCTCCTAGAATACTGTTCCCCTTTCTGTGTGTCTCAAAGCATTGATGATATTAAAATGATAAAAAGGGTGCAAAGGAAAACAACTAAAAGAATAAATAACATGAAGTATAAACCATATGCTGACAGGTTGAAGGAGCTGGGTCTGTACTCTTTATAGTACAGGAGATTTTGAGGAGATCTCTGCTTGGTCTACAGTGCCATAAACAATGAACTTACTTGGGAAAGCATGGGATTAAGCAGGCATCATAACCACAGACCAACCAGGTCACATACGTTAAAGATAAGAGAAAAATGTTTAGTACTATTAAGAGAAGTAAGCGGTTTAGTCAAAGCGTGGTGTCAGTATGGAACACTTTACCAGAATACATAGTGACAAGCAGTTCTGTAGAAACATTTAAAGCTTCTTCGAATGAATATATGGGCAGTGAGAGATGCAGATAGTACTACTGATATCTGGCGAGTCTACATAGGACCTAGACCTCCTGACTCAAAAGCTACCTATGAACCTATTAAATTATACTAGGAACTATAGGGAGCTTAACAATAATCTGATAGAAAGTTTAAAAAAAGAGCTTGCATGGATTCTGACTCATGTGGTTAATGAGGGGTTCAATAATGAGAATGAATTTAAAGGGAAATGTCCATCTAAGATCGAGCCCCACCTCAGTGTGAGGCAGGGTCCGATTAACAGTTTTGCAAATAGCTGACATTTTTTTTCACTTACAGTGACTGTATGTATTTAGAATTTATCTGGTTGATTCTGCCATCCCTTCCAGCAGTGTTTTGAACTCAAGATCCCCTAGTGTGCTCCCGTAAACTCCCCGTCTGTCCCGAAAATGACATATGATGTGGGAGCACTCCGTTGGAGCGTCCATTGGGTTACTGTATAGTCAAAGCTTTTAATAGCTCTGGTTTGGAATATACATGTCTTGGTGCTATACTGAGACCAGGAATAGACTAGCAGTTGACAAGCTGCTATCAAAAAACTTATCTTCAGAACTTGTCTCTGACACAACACATGCTAAATTTGGGATAATTTTGTCAAATACCACCAAAGTTATTAAGGTGCAAAAATTTAAGTTTAATATTAAACACCATACTCAGCCCCAGCTACATTGGCATTACTATGCTAGTATAATATCTATATTTTTATCTCTGTCTAAATCAATCTATCTATCTATCTATCTATTCTATCTATCTACCATATATTATCTAAATCTATCAGTATTGCAAAAAACTATGTTAATGTATTGATTAGGGTTGATTTATATCTATACTGGAAAAAATACATTAATGTATCAATTAGGGTACACACACATTGTGCAGATGGGGAAATGAAAATTGTAGGTGCTGTGGTGTTCCTCGGGGTCTGAATGATTATGCAATGCAGTGCTGGCATTATCATCATGTCTACACCTTCTATCCAAGCATTGATATGTCACTATTTTACTTTGTTTGACAAGACAGTGCTGATATTTAGGTAATGCCAACACTGCATTGCATGACCATTTACATACCGAGAAACACCATACCACAGATTTTCCAAAGCTCTAGGAACCTTTTACCCTAATCTTTTATTTCCTTTCATTATACTCTTTGTGCTTCAACCCTGGTATATGCATTAGGGTCGTTTTTTGCAAATTATTTCATTATGATTTGAAAAACATCTATAACAAGTGACACCTTTAGCACTCATTTCCTTTCATTTCATTTGTTGCTTATACTGGAAAGGCATGTGAGCAAAATTGCTCAATTTCAGACTCGTCCAGTGACACAATTCGGTACAATAATACATATACTGATAAACATTACATAGTTTGGAATGAGAGTGCATACAAAATTGGTACAATAACACATATTGGTGAACATTGCATCGTCAGGAATAACAGTCATACAAAGGGGACGGAACATAATAGGGAAGGTATTGTTAAAGATAACATAACTATATAATAAATTTAAAGAGAAAAGCAAAAATTTGTCAAGTGAGAAGTGTAGGAAATTGAAAAGAAGAGATTGGAGCTGAGAGCGTGGGTAAGGGGCAGCTGCATTGGAGTTTGTCTAAAAAGTAGGATTTCAATTGCTTTTTGAATGATGTAAGCGTGTTACACAGGACCAAGGGCAGGGGAAAGCTGTTAAAGAGTTTGTCACCTTTTTAGAGAGGGAGTGATGCCCCTGGGTGGTATATGACAGCAGGGAATTGTAAAGGCATGGGTACTAGAGTGCCTGGTGGTCCTGGTGTGTACAGACTCATTGAAGAGGGTGGAGATGCTGCTAGACATGGAGCCCAACTGGATTTTAAAGAAAAAAGTGAGAATTTTGCTGTCAAATCTATCCTCAAGGGGGAGCCAGTCTGAAGCCTTGTACAGATCACAGTGGTGTGTCCTACTGGGGAGGCCTGTGATGAATCGGAGGATGCTGTGATATGTGGTCTATAGCTCTCATCTTTCCTACAAACCATGATGAACACTACATAGTGGAATGGACTACACCAGACTTGTAGTTGTAGTGGGGTTCATGGGGGTGGTGCAAGAGGGTGGGTGGATTAGGGTTCAGTACACTCGAACATTGCATTTCCTTACTGTTGTTACTTTAGGTAGAAATCCTAACTTGTGCATTAACATAGTTTTTCCAATAAATTTTCTTTCTTTTTGAGATAATCATAGCAGTTTACTTTGTGTATGACCCTGTAGACCACATGTGAAAACATCTGCATTACCAGACACATTGTGCTACACCTGCTGCAAACTTTGTCAGTGGCTTGCTGAGTAATCCAATACATTGAACTGGACCTGTAGCAGATGTTGCAGATTTTGAGATGGTCATAACTTGACAAATGTTTAAAAATGCTGAGCCCAAACTTTGGGGATTTATTATATAGGCCCCCCTCACATAACCACATGAGTGGTGAAAGTCAAATCTACTTCAAAATAGCTTTTCAGGGTAGTTTTAAATTCCACCTCTTATGTGATCATGAGGAGGGGGGCCAATCTAAGCTATACCCAAGTTTGGACCCAAAATGTTTAGAACTGGCCACATTGTGGCCATGTAAACATTGCAAGGCTGAGGAAAAAAAAAGAAGTCCCTATTAGAGATGCAGCAAAGTTTAAATTCACAGGTGAAGTTCCAGTGAAGTTGAAAAATTCACCTCTGAGCAGCAATCCACGAAGTTCTGCTGCTAGGCTAAAAATTCACCTATCTGACTTTGCCATTTTTTGCCGGGATTTCACAATGAAGTGCAAAATTCTGCCATTCGAGGTGGAATTCTGCTGTTCATGGGAGAAATTCCACACTTTGCAGGTGAAATTCTGCATTTTGTGGCTGGAACTTCACAATTTGCATCTGCAAATTAATCCATGGATTGCTCTGAATTTGCATATTAATTCTCAGAGCGAAGTTTCCCATCTTCACCCATCTTGAGTCCCTACACATGTGCAATAACAGTTTCTGGGACTTAGTTTTCACCATCTTAAAATGTTGTGAACATTTGGACTCCAATAGCTTAGTTAGGACCCACCTCCATGACCACATAAGTGGTCAGTTGTAAATCCCCTGAAATCTGGTTTTGTGACATAACACCAAAAAACCCATTTCAGTAATAATTTAAGTTTCATCACTTATGTGGTCATGAAAGGCAGACTAACTTGCCTATTTCCTTTGATTTTCAGCTGTTCAGTGTTGGTGGCAGTAGGAGTACTAGGACTCATCTCAGGCTCATTTTCTGGACTACTGTTCTGTGTGAAACTTCATTTCTGACTTGTTCCAGCATTTGGTAGGTACTGTAGGCATTACCATTGCCTTGTATCCCTCTAAATGTGTGATCAACATGAGGAATGGATGGGGCTATGCTGCTCTTTTAAGTGGCCTCAGTCTAGTGGTCCTTTGCTGCAGTCCAGAGCCAAAGGGCCAGAGCTCAAGGGCATCACACTTTCATCGGCATTGGGCACCAGTCAGCAGGAGACTCTGCACCCACCATGTGACACTTATCTACAGCAGCATATAGCATTGTTACTGTGTCATTACTTTAAGTATATATTATCTTCCCTGCATTTTGCTGTTTGTGTTTTGCTACTAGCTAGGTCTTTTGTGTTCATAGAAACATAGACATTGAAGGCAGATAAAGACTGCTAGGCCCATCCAATCTGCCCATTTATCCTACAGTACCTACTGATAAAGCCACAGACCCTACTTGATCTCCAGCTTTACCTTTTCATTCCTATCACTAGGGTTCCCCTATGCCTGTCCCATGCATTGTTGAATTCCCCCACTGTGTTTGCTCCACCACCTCCACTGGGAGTCTATTCCATGCATCTACCACCCTTTCTATGAAGAAATACTTCCTCATGTTACCCTTTAGTCTATCCCCTTCCATCCTCATGTCATGCCCCCTCGTTCCTGAACATCTCTGTTTCTGCAAGATGCTTCCTTACAGGCCTCATATTGATCGATCATGGTGGAGCACCTTATGCACATTGGGTGGGGGGAGGATTGAGGTTATCAGGTGCAGAAGGTGCCCTGGGTGTCAATGGAACCTAGGGAGAGGCCAGACATGTTTGGTTCCCATCCCCAGGGTTTCCATCAGACAAAAAGGACTAATACTCAGAAGGGCTACACTACCCAAAAATCCCCTGAGGGTAGTGCTTTGCAATGCCAGATCAATTAGGAACAAGACTGCAATTATAACGGACTTGGTGTCTTCTGTCGATCTGGCTTGCATTACCAAGACCTGGGTGGGTGAGGACACAGGCCCGGTTTTAGCGGTCGCTGTCCCCCTGGATACTTGGGGGTGCATTGCCCCAGAATGGAATGCAGGGGTGGGGGAGTGGCAATCCGTTTTAGATCCAAACTTGGATTCACTGTGCACCAAGTGGGAAGACTGGGTTCTTTTGAATGTGTGGCCGTACGTGGGGGTCCGAGTGCAGGTTGCAGGATACTTTTGATTTACTGCCCTCCTGGGGCAGTGGGTTAATTCTTACAGGAGGTAGCCGACTTCTTCATCTGTGAGACATTGGCATCCCCCAGATGTTTAGTTCTGGGGATTTCAATGTCTGGGCCAATGACGAATCCTCCAGGCTAGGTTACAACCTCTTCCAGATGATGTCATCTCTGGGCCTGTTGCAAGAAGTTTCTTCCATGACCCACCAGGGCTGCCACATGTTGGACCTGGTCTTCTCACTTGGGCTTGAGATTAATAACCTCAGGATTGACCAGGTCATTTGGTTTGATCATTGCACAGCGGAATTCTCACTTGGGGCCCCCCTATGAGCCCCCCCATAGAGATGGTAAGCTACCGCTCTTTGAGGGGTTTGACCCCCAGAGGGATTTATGGAGGTGGCAGATCTATCTAGTGTGAGTAGTGCATGTGTAGGGGGTATGGGTGAGGCGGTCATTGCCTATAATAGGGCAATGTCGGCTGTGCTTGACTCTCTCACACCAGTCCGTGTATGACCAAAATCCTTTCACTTGAGATCCACATGGTTTGATGGCAAGCTCAAGGCAATGAAGATTTTGGGTCAGAGGTTAGTGTGCAGCTGGTGGAAGTCCAGGCTGGAGGTGGACAAACTGGCCTTACGCTCCCATTATCTTGAGTATCAGGGGGTACTCACCCATAAGAAGGCATAGTTCCTGTCCAGGGAGATTGCTGCTGGGAAGAATTGACTACCAGTGCTATTTTGGACTGTGGACAGGCTGTTAAATCCAGCCTGTCTACAGCCAAAAAGAGTTTTTTCTGACTCATTATGCGAAGAGTTTGCTCAGTTCTTCTTGGGTAGGGTGTCTACACTGTGGCTGACAGTGATCGCCTTGGACGTTCGGAGAGCACACTGCCTAGTTGGGAGGAGTTCAAACCAGAGGAGGTAGCTGAGGTCACTGAGGTTGCCCGTGGGCTAAAGCACACATACAGTATTGTGAAATGGACCCAGTGCCGACACGTTTCATGATGGGATGTGTCGACACTGTTGGCCCGGGGGTCTTTCCAGATGCCTTGAATGAGGCACTGGTTAAGTCTCTTCTGAAGAAATCATCATTAGACCCTGATGGCAAGTTGAATTACTGTCCAATCTCCAACCTCCCAGTTTTAGATAAGGTTGTTGAGAAAGTTGTGGCACAGCATCGTGAGGAGCACCTCATGACCTTTGACCTATATGAACCCCTCCAGTTGGGGTTTCGGGTGAGGCATAGCATGGAAACTGAATTTAGTCGGGGTGCACAATGACCTCCTTAGGGCTCAAGATTGAGGAGAAGGGATAATTGTCATTCTCCTCGACCTCTCTTTCAGCATTTGACACAATAGACCATTGGGTGTTATTCGAATGCCTAAGGGAATTTTGTGGACTCGCTGGCACTGTCATCCACTGGTTTGAGTCCTATCTCATGAACAGGAGGCAACGGGTAGTGAAGGGGAATTTCTCCTCCTCCCCTAGCCTCCTGTTGTGTGGAGTACAGTACAAGTCACATTAAACTGTTCCCTCAAATCACTGGTGTAGCATTGTTCAATGAGTTTCCTTATCTGTGCAGTGTTTAATTCGATTAATTATTAAAAGCTTAGTATTGGTTTGCAACTATCTGTTAGGACTATAAGCTTTATTTTCAGCTGAGTGCTTATGAGTTTCATTTCAGAAGGCAGACTAAACAACTCTTAAGGAATGCTGTGATATTTATAAACAATGCCATGAAAATGCATTGCATAAACACTGCAAAACAGCTACTACCATATCACTAAACAGGTACAAGTGAGTTGAATAGACAGTGAAGAATGGTTGGAAAATAATTAAAAGCTTCAACAATTCAAGCTGCCACTGCAGTAGAATCACAAAAAAAAAATGCTACACCAGTGAGTTGATGGACCAGTTTAATGTGACTTGTACTGTACCTCAGGGTTTGGTCTTGTCACCAGTGTTGTTTGCTGTGTATATGCTGCCCCTGAGAGAGCTCATTAGGAAATACAGTTTGGGTTTTCATTGCTATGCTGATGAACCTGTATCTTTCCTTTGCCCCTGGAACATCCAGTGCAATGGAAGTGCTGAACAGCTGCCTTGCCAAGATCGATGACTGGATGGTCTCCAGCTGGTTGCGACTGAATCCCGATAAGACAGAGGTACTGGTGGTGGAGTCAAACAGAAGGCATGATAGGATGGCCTCTGGCATGGCAACAGGGTTATTCCTGTGACCTGTGCCATTAAAGACCTCCTCTAGGGTGCGCAATCTTGGTGCGACCTTTGACAGTGAATTGACATTTGAAGCTCAGGTGTCATCTGTTGTCCGGACCAGCTTTTATCATCTTAGGAATATCGCCAGGATCAAACCCCTAGTCCCGCCTATGGACCTCCCTACCTTGAACATGTCTCATCCAGGTTTAATTACTGTAACACACTCTACTTCAGGGTCTTGGGAGGTACCCTGCGCAGGCTGCAGCTAGTGCAGAATGCAGCTACCAGATTGTTAACAGGGCAGTCTAAATACTGCTACATCATCCCGATGCTGTGTGAACTGCACTGGCTGCCAGTCAGGTGGAGGATCCTCTTCAAGGTGGGCTTGCTCAGTGTTAAGGCCCCCATGGGTTGGGCCCTGGATACTTGTCAGACCTTCTGATGCCTGCTGCCTCGGTCCATTCCCTCTGCTCTTCCTCTAGGGGCCTCCTTGCGATTCCCAGGATAAGGCTTAAAACTGCCAGCAACAGAACATTTAGTGTCACCGGCCCCATCCTGTGGAATTTGCTGCCTCCATCTCTAAAGGAGGCCCCTTCAGTTGAAGTATTGAAGGCCCACCTCAAGACTCTCCTGTTTAGTCAGGCCTTCTCTGACACTGTTTATTATATTTCTTCGGATAGACTTATTAATTATTGCTGCTATTTTTAACTGTATTTTAGATCATTTGGTTATTTATTAGTATTTTATTTATTCATTCATTTATTTATTTACTTATTTATTTATTTATTTATTTTATTTAGTTTTTGTTGACCAGGTAAGTGCACGAGACAAATCCTGCCTATTTTCAGGCATGACCAGGGGAAGGGGGATACAGATGAATGCCAACTGACCTTGAACCAGATTAAGCTGTTGATGGTATTTTTAGTAAATGAGGGAAATCTGGCCAGAACACTGGGGAAATTCCCCTACTCTCCCATGGGGGGACCCTCTGGCCATTCTGCATGATGGCCAGTCTACCAGAGCCTGTGGAGAAGGTTGTGTCTTTGGAGGGTGAGAAGTCCTCTCCCTCGGATGTTTCTTTGCTACCTAACTCTGTTGTTTTACCTCCGGAGCCTATGGAAGGTATCGTTTTGGACAACTTGGTGGATGCTACTTCCCATCCAGCTCCTGATTCTTCTCCGATCCTGGTACGACCTCAGCTTTTTCAACACCCGCCCGATACAGTCGCTAGAGAAACGGTACTGTCCCGCCTTGCTTTTCTTCGTTTGGAGAAAGCGAAGCAACTATAAAAGTTACAGGAGCTTGATACAGCTCTTAGTTTGATTTCTACTCCTATGGTCGATGCTGCTGCAGCCCCGGCTTCATGGGGTATGGATGTTTCTACTTGACTGTCTCCTTTGGTGGACTGTAACCCGAAAGTGCCTGGTCTGAGTACTCCCCAAGGGGAATGTCTTGCGGGAGGCTGGCAGTAAAGATGGGTTTGTTCCCATGTGCCTACAGCCTCAAGATTCTAGCACTAAGCTGTTACACCCGCCACCTGTAGGGTGATGTCTTGGACTTGGTAAACCACCTATGCCTTCTACAAAGACTTCGATAGAGCCTGTTTGTCTGGCTCCGACTACACTACCACAGAGTCCCTTGAATTGGGGTGAACTTGCGGATTCCGATGTGGGCTCTGTTGAGTGGACCCCTGAGAAGGTGTTGCAGGATACGGGATGGGTACAGGTGCCTTCCGGATCTTGGACCCCTGATGCTCAGGATCGGTCCTTTCAAGACCTGACTGTGACTTTTTCCTCTACTGTAGCGATGGACACTATGAAAGGCCTGAGCTCCAACTCACCCTGGGGTAATGACTCTGTTTTTCCTCCTACTACTGTCTCCACAATCTATATCTTTTGTACCCCCGCAGTAGAACGCCCCACGAGCAATCTCTGCAGTTGGTGACCCTGTGAACATTTTGCCTAGTAAATCTGTGCCTGATCCTTTGTTTAGTTGGCTGACCTCTTTTCGACTAGGGGCGAGCCGGCCCCTAGGCTCAATGCGGTCCATCTTCTTTACAAAGGAGGCTTGGAGGATCCTCCTAATAGGTTATATTTTGCTAAGGATGTATTGAAAAGGTCGATGCATTATTTTTCTTCTGAAATTTATGCCCTTATAAGTTTAGGGAATGGGAATTTCGATAAAAGTTTCAAACATGTTTCTAGTTTAGATAGGTTCTGGACTCAATATCAATCTCTAAAGAATACACCAGTTTGAGTCACTTTTCATGCAGTTCCCCTCACTAAACCCTTGATTAAAACCATTACAGTTATGTTTAAAAATGAGGGTGTGCAGTTGGAAGATATCTTGTTTTGGTTGAGGCAACGTTGTGAAATTTTGGGTAAACCTTTTCCAGCATTGGATAGTGAAGAAATCTGGGATAGTGGCTGGAAGGTGAAAGTGAAGTTGCACTCCACTAATGTGGGCCCAGTACATTTACCTAGTATTTTTTTTCTGGGGAAGGACATAGGTTTCATCTTTTACAGTGGGCAGTCCAGGTCCTGCTTTAAGTGTGGTTTCCGGTTCCACCTTAGCTCTGCTTGTGACACCATGCGATGTAGCCATTGCTTGGAATTTGGTCATGTTTCCTCTGCTTGCGTTAATCTGTTTAAATGCAATCTGTGCGAACAGACAGGGCAAGTTTATGGTTGCTGTCCTTGGGCTGTGCATAACAGGGTAGATTGTCCTAATCATGAAGGTCTTATCAATTTGGCTCAGCACCAACAAGCAATGCAAGTGTCGGCACCTGAGAACATGCCAGGCACCCCGATCAGCTTGGGTGAGGCACTTCTGTCCCTCTAGTTCCAGACCCCTGCATGTCTATGGATGAGGTCCCTGCAGCGTCAGGTACAGACACTATAACACTGGCCCCTGCTCCAATTGTTGCTTCCTCTTCTGGCGTTGACAACACTATGCCTCCCCCCCACCACCTCCTGGTCAGAAGCTGTTCTCTTCCAATTGGTCTCTACAAAAAAGTGTCCCAGTTAAGGGCGAAAGGTTTCTCAAAAACTTAAACATACAGAGGTTGCTCAGCAGGTTGAGACTTCCTCTTGGAAGAAAGGCAATAAGTTTGCGGCTCATCCATTAGTGGAGACGGAGGGGGAATTTGAGGATGATGGGACGGATGCCTCTTCTGTAGCCACAAATACTGATACTGAACAGGGTACTGCAGGCTCCATTCCCAAAAGGACTAGGCAATGGTGTAAACCACCTTAAACTGTTTTTTTCAGTTCCATTTGGTTTTCTTTTTTTCTGTACTATACCCTTACACACACTCTCACTTTGAGCACTGCCAGTCTTAATAGCATTAAGGCTATGCGAAAGAGAGCTGGTGCTATGCTTTTTTTGCATACTTTACACAGTGACATCATATGTCTTCAAGACACTCATCTTAAAACCTTTTTGGACCTACATCAGGCCTCTAGGGAATGGACCCTGGGTCCCTCCTTTTGGTCCACTGGTATGGATACCTGTGATGGGGTGGGAGTTCTGTTTGCCAATTCAGTTCTTAAGGTCTCCAGACTGGTAGATATTCACCCGTGTAGGCCCCTTTTATTAGATATTTTGTTTTTTTCTGTCCACCTCCGTTTAATTACGATTTATGCCCCACAAACTAAAGCATTGAGAGTTACTTTGTTTAAAGAAATACGTCCTTTCTTGTACACCTCTCGTCTTCTCTTCTGGGCCGTGATTTCAATTGTGACCTCTCCAGGACCGATAGGGGTCTACAAACTGATAAATTGTTTTGTGACTCCAATTTTTTGAATACCACCATACGTTCCTCTGGACTGGTGGATGTTTATAGGGCCACCCATCCATCCGGTGGGTACACCTTTTTTAAGGGTCCTCTTCAGGTGCGCATAGACTTTATTTTTGCATCCTCAGCTTTGGGACTTTCCGATGTGAGTTTATTGCCTTTTGAATTCTCGGACCATTTGGTTCTTAAGCTGACATGCACCTGGGCCTCGGCCCCTCGATGCAATGAAAACCAATGGAGACTGAATGAGTCTGTGCTTTCCACTGCCTCAGTGCAATCGGCGTGGAGGAGAGAGTTCCTAGCTACACTCTCGGTAGTTGAGTGTTACTCAGATGTGATATACTGGTGGGAGGACACTAAACAGTCCTGGCACACTTTTTTTCAGCATAGAGCACACCTCTAAGTCTCTGCTGCTTATTTACGTTATCTATGGCTTAGACACCAATTACAGCACCTTATCTCTTTATCAAATAGCACTCATTTTGACTATGGGGAGCAGATTACAGTTATAAAAAAACAGATGACAGCTTTACAATACGATAGGGCTAAGTCATTGCAGCAAGAGCTTCATTTTGGGACTAACACCCAGAAAGGTTCTTTAGACTCATTTATGGAATGTAAGAGACGGATGCAGAATAAAGTTGTCACAGCTCTGACTACTCCATCTGGGCAACTTGATACTTCTCCACAAGATTTATTAAAAGTTGTGGACTTCCATGTTATGGGCCTTTTTGGCACCCCTGCTCCTGAACCGAATGTATATGACATTTTTCGGTCTTTACATCTACCCCAGGTTACGGATATGGATGCGTCTCTCCTGGTTGCAGAAGTCTCTTTAGCAGAAGTGGAGTCTGCAATTTCTCGACTCTCGAGTGATACTGCCCTGGGTCTGATGGTATTAGTACAGGATTTTATAAAACCTTTAAATCAGAGTTGGGCCCGGTCCTAGTAATCCTGTTTAACCATATGCTGAGTTCTAATAAATATTCTGAATCTATGCTGGAGGCAGTTTTGATTTTTGCTCTACAAAAAGGGTGACCGTCAGGATATTTGTAACTGGAGACCTATTAGTCTTTTAAATTCGGATTTTAAAATCCTAAGTAAAAGCCTCTTGAATAGACTGGCTGTGGTTGACCCTTATTTAATTAGTTAATTCCAAACCTGTGCTGTTGTAGGTCATACGTAGCATGATAACTTGGTTCTTTTGCGGGACCTATTTTTTTCAGGGGGAGCATAATATGGTTTTGGGTTATGTTTTGAGTTTAGATTAGGAAAAGGCCTTTAGAAACATAGAAACATAGAATTTGACGGCAGATAAGGCCCACCCAGTCTGCCCATTTCCCTACCTAATGGATAAGCTGCAGATCCTAGTTAACCAGCAGCCTACTTCTTTCTACCCCAACCCCCTAGAATTGCCTTATGACTGTCCCATGCATGCTTGAATTCAACCACTGTTTTTGACTCCACAACCTTCTCCAGAAGGCCGTTCCATGCATCCACAACCTCTCTGTGAAAATACTTCCTTACATTACCTCTGAGCTGCCCACCCCATCTTCAAATTGTGCCCCTTGTTCTTGCACACCTCTTTTTTTGAAAGATGCTACCCTCTTGGACTTTGTTGATTCCCTTGAGGTACTTGAAAGTTTCTATCATGTCCCCTCTCCTCCTTTCCTCGAGGCTATACATATTAAGCTCCTTAAGTCTCTCTCCATATGTCTTCTGGTGCAGACCCTGCACCATTTTAGTTGCCCTCCTCTGGACAGCTTCCATCTTGTCTATGTCCTTGTGGAGATTGGGTCTCCAGAACTGCACACAGTACTCCAGATGGGGTCTCACCAGCTGTCTGTACAGAGGGATAACAACTTCCTGTTTTCTACTGGTGATGCTTCTCCCTATGCATCCCAGTATCCCCTCAGCCCTCCTTACTGCCCTCTCACATTGCTTGCCCACCTTTAAGTCATCTGATATGACTACCCGCAGGTCCCTTTTCATTTTTGTTGTTGTTAGTATCTCACCCCCCATTGTGTACTCTTCCCCTGGGTTTTTGTTTCCCAGGTGCATTACCTTGCACTTCTTAGCATTGAATCTAAGCTGCCATACATTTGACCATTTCTCTAACCTTGCCAGGTCCCTTCTCATCCTTTCCACCCCACCTTGTGCATCAACTCTGTTGCAGATCTTTGTGTCATCTGCAAAGAGACATACTTTTCCTTCCAGTCCCTCTTCAATGTCGCTTATAAAGACATTGAAGAGGACCAGTCCTAATACTAAACCCTCCGTACCCCACTAGTAACCCCCCTTTCTTCAGAGTGGACTCCATTTACTATTACCCTCTGTGTCCTATTCTCCAGCCAATTCTTTACCCAGGCTATCATCTTGGGACCCACTCCCAGGCTGGCTAACTTGTATATTAATCTTTTGTGCGGAACTGAGTCAAATGCCTTGCTAAAGTCTAGGTAGGCCATGTCCACAGCCCTTCCCTGATCTACTACTTTGGACACCCAGTCAAAGAAATCTATCAGATTCGTCTGGCATGACCTTCCTACTGTGAATCCATGCTACCTTGGGTCCTGTGCCCCTCTGGCCTCTAGGTACTTGACAATTCTTTCCTTCAGAAGTGATTCCATCATTTTCCCTATAGGCTTTCTCATCAGTATTTGTTTTCTACATTATTGGCCTTTGGTGTCCCTCCTGTTTTTGTGTCTTGGTTACAGACTATATATGAGTATTCCTTCCTCTGTCCCAATGTCAATGGGTGGTTCGGTAGGAAAGTTAAAATAAGATGGGGGGGTGAAACAGGGATGCCCCCTAACTCCACTTCTTTATGTGTTCGACATAGACATCTTACTGAGGCTTCTGACCACAAATGATCACCTAGTTGGTATTCAGGTTTCCCCTATTCAACGCCCTATAAAGGTTATAGCATATGCAGATGATTTGGTTTTAACATTGGCTCTTAACTCTTCAGCAGAGTCTTTAGTATCCATCTTAGAGTTATTTTCACAAGTATCTGGATCTAAAATTAATTTGGATAAATGTAAAGGAGTGGTGCTTGGGAATACCCCGTTACCTGCAACTAACCATTTGGCAGGCATTTTTGTCTCTACGGAGCCCATATCTATTTTGGGAGTGAAATTTGGTCCTGGGG
This sequence comes from Neoceratodus forsteri, assembly GCA_016271365.2. NCBI lineage: Eukaryota > Metazoa > Chordata > Ceratodontiformes > Ceratodontidae > Neoceratodus > Neoceratodus forsteri. Next base: position 200,320,970 of record CM057458.1, read on the forward strand.
AGTTGGCATTGCTGAATTGGGAGGATAGGTTAGAAAAAGCCTCTAGATTAGTGAATGTGTGGAAAGGGCAACAACTCTCGAAAAAAAAGAGAGTAGTTCTCATTAAGACTTTGCTCCTTCCGATTTTCTTTATTTATGTTATGTATACCCTCCCCCACAAGCTGTTGTTGTTAGATTGTTTAGTCTTTTTTTTCAATCCTTTTGGGGCTCCTGATTAAACCCACTTAAGAAGGACTTGACCTATTGTCCGATTACTGAGGGAGGGGTTAATATGGTTAATCCAGTAGCCTTTTATTTTAGTATATTCATTTCTTAGAATATTTGTATGACCTTGAAACCAGGTGACAAGATTTGGAAATATTTTGTACATGCCTGGCTCTCCCATTGTTTGGCCCCTTGGACACAACGGTCCATTAGGGGACTGTCTCATTCCTTGCCAGTACGTTCATATGGTATGGACTTTTTTTACGAATATCATTAAATAGAAACATAGAAACATAGAAGTTGACGGCAGATAAGGACCACAAGGCCCATCCAGTCTGCCCATTTCTTTTTCTACTTTATAAATGTGCCATCGGCCTTTGCTCTGTCAGTGTCCTATCTATTCATAGTCATTTGTATTGCTCCCTTATGCCTATCCCATGCCTGTTTGAAGCCCTGCACTGTATTCATAGCCACCACTTCTTGTGGTAAGCCATTCCATGCATCCACCACTCTTTCTGTGAAAAAGAATTTCCTCACATTCCCCCTTAATTGGCCCCCCTCTAATCCCATGCTGTGACCTCTTGTCCTGCTATTTTTCTTATATTTAAACATGTTAGACTCTTTCACCTTGTTAATGCCCTTAAGGTGATTGAATGCCTTGATCATATCACCTCTCTCCCTCCTTTGCTCAAGGGTATACATATTGAGCTCTGTTAATCTGTCTTCATATGTCTTCTGATGCAGTCCCTGCACCATTTTGGTTGCCCTTCTCTGACTGCCTCAATTTGGTTAATGTCCTGTGAAGGTGTGGCCTCAATACTGCACGTAGTACTCAGATGGGGCTAACCAGTGTCTTGTAAAGAGGGATTATTACCTCCCTCTTATGACTTGTGATACCCCTACTAATACACTCTAACACCCCCTAGCCTTACCTACTGCTTTAGAGGTCTGCTTGGATGATTTTAGGTCATCAGTGATGATGCCCAAGTCTCTTTCTTCCTTTGTGACTGCTAGCAACTCCTCCCAGCCTATAGGTGGCTTCAGGTTTCTCTTCCCTATGTGCATGATTTTGCACTTCTTTGCATTAAATCCCAGTTGCCACTCTTCTGACCATTTTGCTAGTTTATCCAGATCTCTTCTGATTCTGCCCACCCCATCTGGATCATCTACTCTGTTGCAGATCTTGGTGTCATCTGCAAACAGACAAGCCTTACCCTCTAGTCCATCTGCAAGGTCACTAATGAAGATGTTGAAGAGGACTGACCCCAGAACTGATCCCTGAGGTACCCTACTTGTGACTTGGATCTCTTCTGACTGTATACCATTTACCACCACTCTCTGTTTTCTGCCCATCAACCAGTTTGCCACCCAGCTGACCAACTTGACCACCGAGCCTACCCAGCTTATTTATCAATCTTCTATGTGGAACAGTGTCAAAAGCTTTGCTGAAGTCAAGGTAGGCAACATCAACTGCTCCCCCTGGTCCACCACTTGGTTACCCAGTCAAAGAAATCTATGAGATTAGTTTGACAGGACCTTCCTTTATAAACCCATGCTGTCTTGGATCCTGTGCCCTATGGATTCCAGGTGTTGCACTATCCTTTCCTTAAGGAGTGCCTCCATAATCTTGCCCACTACTGAGGTAAGACTGACTGGTCTGTAGATCCCCGCCTCCTCCCTGCTACCATTCTTGTGGAGCGGGATCACATGAGCCCTTCTCCAGTCTTCTGGGACCTCTCCTGTGCTCAGAGACTCACTAAACAGTTCTGCTAATGGCTCTGCTAGTTCCACCTTTAGCTCCTTATGTACCCTGGGATGTATGCCATCAGGTCCCATTGCCTTATCCACCCCTGGAGCTTAGCAAGCTCTTGTAGAACCCTTTCTTTTGTGAAGGAGGTAGTGCTCACCTCCTCCCCTGTGTCCATGATGCTAGCTGTGGGCCCTGCCCTACATTCTCTTCAGTAAAACTGAGCAAAAGTATCTATTTAGGATAGATGCCTTTACAGGGTCCTTCTCCTCACATGCTCCCTTTTCTCCATTAAGCTTAGCAATACCCCCTCTGGACTTTCTCCTTTCACTAATGTATCTATAGAAAGTCTTGTCACCTTCTTTTACTGTTCATGCTAGTGTTTCTTCAGTTTGGGACTTTGCCTGCCTTACTGCCTTCCCTGCTTCCCTTAGGGCAGTTTGGTATGCCTCCCTATCTTCATCCCGCTGTGTTCCCTTATATTTCCTGAAGGCCAGCTCTTTGGCTCTGACCTTTTCTGCTACTGTATTTGAGAACCAAAGTGGTTTCCTTCTTCTTTGCACTTCCTTTTCTGTCTAACACAATGGGATGTTGCTTCAAGTATTGCATCCTAATACTTGCCCACTTTGCCTGTACCCTCACCTGTGTTTCTTTTTGCCAGGGCTAGCTTAACTCTGTTGGCCATCTTATCAAAGTCAGCTCCTCTGAAGTCCCATATTTTTGCCTTGGAATGGGATGATTTAGATGTAGTAGCCACATTGAACCATACCATGTGATGGTCACTGGCCCCAGGTGACCTCTTCTACCTGGAGATCTGTGATCCCTTCTTTGTTAGTCAGTACTAGATCTAAGATAGCCCTGTCTCTTGTGGGTTGCTGTACCAGTTGTTTGAGGCCCTCCCCTGGAATCCACTATGTGTCTAGTTCTGGCAGATGTTCCTGCTGGTATTGATCAATCTGTATCTGGCATGTTGAAGTCTCCATTATCAGAACCTCCCTTTAGCTGTCATGTTTTGTATATCTTCTAACAGTAATGTGTCTATGTCCTCCCCTGGTCTGGGGGCCTGTAGACAACCCCAGTTCTTATGGCTGTCCCATTTCCTGTTTCTAGGGTGACCCACAGTTCTTCTGGCTCTATGTGTATTCTGAATTTCTGTAGCTTTGATATTTTCATTACATACAGGGCCACCCCCCTTTTGCACCTCGGTCTCTTTCTGAACAATACATAGCCAGGTACTGAAGTCTCCCAAGTGTGGTTACTGGTAAACCACGTCTCACTAATTGCTACTATGTCCAGTTTAGCCTCTGACATTGAGGCATTTCCTCATCTCAGATAGTTACAATGACCAGAAAACAGCTTTACAAATCTATTTTGGCTTCAGAACAACAAGGTTTTCTGGGGTTTCCAGATTGCCCTGGGGAAAGGGTTCTTTTAATACTTCAACAATTAAGTAACCCATGTCTTCCCCTTTTTGTTTTGGATTATACTTGGCTGAGTAATTATGGACATCTGGGGGTGAAGGCAAACAGCACACATAAACTGCTTTCTGAGAGATAGTCTCCGGGATACTTGTCCACAGCTTCTAGAGACCCAATTGCACTTGTTCCTTGATTGTCCATATGCAAGGGTCTTCTGGCAGTATCTTGCTGCCCATAGGTCTGTTTCTCAACTTTTTAATTTGACATATTCGGATTTATTGTATAGACCCCTCCAGAATGTCTTTCCACACCATCATGCTGATACAGTTTATTTCTTACTGGTTGTTATTCGTTATTTTTTATGGCATGCTCGTTGTATGTTAATTCTTCAACAAAGGTCTGTTCAGTATGATGAACTGTTTTCTGATATTCAGTTTTCTTTACAGCGTATACAATTTTTGGACCTCCAGTGATTTTCCCCTGAAAAAGCTCATAGCTTATGGATTTATTGTGATACTTGGTTTTCTTCTGTTTAATTCATACTGTGGGACTTATTAAGTACTCATTGACTGTTATTTTTTTTTTCATTGTATGGTCTGTTTTGTTTCTGTATTTTCTTTGTTTGCTCTGTATTGAAGCCCACTTTTTCAATTTAATTCCCCTACTCTTTTCAATAAGTGCCTTGGTATCTTTAACATCCATCTGAACTACCACCACTCCGGGCAGACGGGACCTCAGTTTAATGTCTCATCCAAAAGATGGCACCTCAGAAGTGCAGCACCCCTCTCATGTTACACTGCAGTGTTGATACTGGGATATCAACCCAAGTGCCAGATGTGGGAACTGAACCCACAGCCCTCTGATCTCCTGGCCTCAGAGGCGAGTGTGCTACCTACTGAGCCACTGACACTACTAACTGAACCCACAGCCCTCTGATCTCCCAGCCTCAGAGGTGAGTGTGCTCCTCTGTATATTGTTTATTTACATGAACAGTTTGTATTTTATGTACAGTGCCCAGAGCCTCCGGGATTGGGGTCTGAAAAATAAAACTTGCCTTGCCTTGCCTATCCTATTTATGCTCTTTAGATATTTGTAAGTTTCTATTATATCTCCCCTGTCTCTTCTCTCCTCCAAGGTATACATATTGAGGTCTCCCAGTCTCTGCTCATATGACTTTTGGTGCAAGCCCTGCACCATCTTTGTTGCCATTCTTTCAACTGCCTCCACCCTGTCTATGTCCTTATGGAGATGTGGCCTCCAGAACTGGACACAGTATTCCAAATTAGGCCTCACCCATGATCTGTTCAGTGTCATCACCACCTCTTTTCTTCTGCTGGTGATACCTCTCCCTATGCACTCCAGCATCCCACTGGCTCTCCCCACAGCCTTGGCACATTTTGGTGGGGACTCAAGAGGAGGGCCAAAGGCTAGTGGAGTCAGGTACATAAATAAAAACAAGCCCCAGGAACCTTTGAGTTTTGTATGCCATTAGATGGGCTCAGTCTCAGATGCTGGGATTTACATTTGCCTCTGCAACTTTGAAAATTCTGCCCATATGTACTGAAGGACAATCGATTATTTTAGAAGCAGTTCCTCTAAATTTCAAGACACATGCAAACTACATTCTGCATGTAAATAAGGCAAGTGTCTTCACTTCAGAGAAGAGAAAAATGTTCAGATGCTCTAGAGATGAGTGATGACAGCTGCTGGTTAAATACATCCATGTTGTAACTAGGTTACATGAGAAATTAGATGATCAAAAGAACACGTCTTCATGGATAAGATCAATCACCAGGCAAACAACTGAAGCTTATATTAAAATAAATAAAACACATATTGGCAGAAACAGTACAATACCAGACACCTGTTAACTTGCATTACTAATCACAATTTCACAATCTCTATATTAACAGCAAGTGTTTTCATAGTCACCAAGCTAAGACATTTGTGTGTACCTTTTTATTTTATATTGCCTAGTCAACACGACAAAAAAAGCTTCATATGTTTTCATATGATATGATCAACATACAAATGCATTCACATTCATTATTCAGTAAAAAAATATTAATTTAATAGGCAAAGCATTACAAACTTACAGTAAAAGAAACATAAATATTTAAATACAAATGAAGTATAACCATGTATCCAGATAAAGCAAACTTATCCTTTTGTTAACTCACTGTGCCCTCAGAAGTCTCTGAAAGTGTCATAAAGGTAGTAAAGATACAAAAATCTAACAATGTTGTTGACAGAATAGCACAACTTGCAGTAGACAGGTGTGTACAGTGTTGCAGGATGTTAATTACTTAAAATTACTTACTTGAAGTACTCAAGAAGGGACCCCAGACTGAAGTAAACAACTCAAGCTTATCTGAAAGCTTATAGCTGATTGACTCATTAGTGGCTGTAGCACTCATGTAGTTATACCAGTTTGCCAAAGAGGTATACCTGATTTCCACTTTGATAGAATTAACCTTTCAATGTCCAGCGAAGCTGCTGATATCCAATTAATTTGATGGTTATTCAAATGCTTATTGTTCAGAATTATGTGTAGGAGAAGCATAGCTGGATTGTAAGGAATTGTTTGTTTGGTGATTGCAGTGTAGATGTCTAGTTTTATATTTCAAAATTGTTTGACAATAGGGCAGAACCAGAGCATGTGGGAGAGATCAGTATGCAGTAAGTTACACCTCCAGCAGTTCCCTCCAGGCAGAAATCCCATATTTTCTAGCCTGAGGGGGACATAATAATAAGACTGAAAAACTGTGTACTGAATGGATCTCCACTGTGTTTCTGTCTCATGTTCTTAGCATTTTTCCAAGATGCTTGCCATTCTATAGGAGAAATGAGAATATTAATTCATGTTGATGTTTATTTCTCAGAAGAAGCCAGAAGGGGAAGGAAGGAAACATATTCAATTCAGTGATTTAGAGTAACTGGTAATTGCTATTTTTCTTTTAAACTTAGATTGTGGGCTTTTAGTGACACTGTACTTTCTTTGTTGTCTTTACTTAGAATTGTTTTTGGGCTGTTGAAAATTTAAAACGTAGTGGTGGTGTAATTCTGTGCTGTTTTTAATTGCTGCAAATTTTATCTTGGCTTGTCTGACTACCCTGTAGTTGGGTGAGGGGTGTAAATTGTCTGGCCTCTGACCTCAGCTACATGATAACTGGAGGTGGAGCTTAGTCAGAGTTGAGGAAGCAAGTGAGTTTTATTTCTCAGAAGAAGCCAGAAGGGGAAGGAAGAAAACATATTCAATTCAGTGATTTAGAGTAACTGGTAATTTCAATTTTTCTTTTAAACTTAGATTGTGGGCTTTTAGTGACACCATACTTTCTTTGTTGTCTTAACTTAGAATTGTTTTTGGGCAGTTGAAAATTTAAAATGTAGTGGTGGTGTAATTCTGTGCTGTCTTGATGCTGCAGATTTTCACCCCCTCCCTCCTTCCCCAACTCTTTTCACCCCTCCCTTCCCCAACTCTTAATTAAATGCCCTGTTAAATCTGATTGACAGGAGCTAAACACAGAGGTACAGTAAGGTTGAAGTAGGAGGGTATAAGGGGGAAGAAGCCCACCCTCAGCAAGACAAGTGTTTTGACTCATTTATTTATTTATTGGTTTCTTTTCTTTTTTTTTTTTAAAGAAAATTATCTGAGGATCAGTGGCAGGATTTGTAGGACAGTAAATTAATAAAAAGGAAACTAGGAGAGCTTCAGTAGCAGACAATAGTGGAATAGCAGTATAATTGCAGTATAATGTGGGGAGTGGTGCAATACAGTGGCTGTGGGGCAGCCATATTCAGGCAGACCTTCTGGACACTGAGGTGCTGCCCTATCTGCATGCATCTCTCTGGAGTGAGGGATGAGGTAGCCAGACTCAGAGTGGAAGTAAACTGGGTCAGGAGTACCATCACCCCTATCCAGAGACCACCCAGTCCAATGCAACTGCCTCAAAGGATGCCGAGAACGAGGAGCACTTGGATGACAGTGGGCTCAGGGAGGGTTAGAGAGGTCAGGCAGAGGCACATCCCAGATCCTATTCCACTCAAGAACTCATATGCCACACTGGCAAATGAGGACAACCAAATAGAGGTACACAGAGAAGTGGAAGGAAAGGATGTGGAGGTTAGCCAAGGAGGTGACCTCAGCGGGGAAAGCAGTGGACCCCAGAAGAGGAGGAAGCAAATCCTGGTGGGGCACTCCATCATAAGAGGGATCCAGCTAGGAACACAGGAGGGGGAGGACAGGGAGGTGAGGTGCCTACCAGGTGCCATGGCATGGAGGGATGGAAGGAAGATCCTAGGGATCACTGGGAAGGCAAGATGGAAGGGTGAGCTGGATGTCATTATCCACCTAGGTACTAATGACCTGGCAAATGGGGAGCCAAAGGAAGTTCAGGAAGAGTTTAGGAAATTGGGGAGGGGTCTCAAGCAAGTAGCTACTTCTGTCACTTTCTCAGAAGTACTTCCTGCGAGAGGCAAGGGAGAGCATAGGAGTGCATGCACCAGGAACTTTAACTCATGGTTGAAGAACTGGTGCTGTGAGGAAGGGTTTGGATTCATTGGTGACTGGGGACCCACCTGGAGGGATGGAGGTTTGTTCAAGCCTGATGGCCTGCATCCATCCTGGAGGAGAATCCAAGCATTCAATGATAAGTTTAAATGCTACATTGACAAGCATTTAAACTAGCAAAAGGGGGTGGCAGGCCAGCAAGGAGGGTACCTACTTGCTCACCCCCAACAGCTAGCAGTGGAACCAGTGAACCAGAGGAGTGGCTATCTCTGCAAAGCAGTGTGCAGAAGATGGAGATTAGTGCCCAAGAGGTGGATAGGCAGAAAAGGGGCAAAATTCAGCAGAAGGGCAGACAGCAAGGAGAACCAGGGATAAAGGACAACCAAGGAAGGGGCTGGAGTAGAACAGCTAAACAGTCTAGGGCGGTCAAATCATGGAAAGCCATGTGTGCAAATGTCAGGAGCCTTAGCAACAAGATGGAAGATCTGGAGGCTGTCATGGTACAGTCAGACCTGGACATTGTGGCCATCACTGAAACCTGGTGTAATGATAACCACGACTGGGAGATGGCCATACCTGGCAACAACATATTCAGAAGAGACAGAGCAGGCAGAAAGGGAGGAGGAGTGGCACTGTATGTGAAAAATTACATAAGGGCCACAGAGATCCAGGAGGAACAAAATGGGGGAGAGATACTGTGGGTTAAGCTGGAAAGGAAAATGGGGATAGCCATCCACACAGGTGTGGTCTATAGACCACCAGCCCAGGAGGAAGAAACAGATAGGGAGCTGATGCTAGCCATCCGAAGGATGGCAGACAAGGGTGAGGTAGTACTGGTTGGAGACTTCAATATTCCAGACGTGGACTGGAGCATCCCAGCAGCAGCATCAACTAGGAGCAGATTTATCCTGGACTCCCTTCAGGGTGCCTTCCTCAAGCAACTGGTCATGGAAGTAACTCGGCAGAAGGCAATACTGGACCTTGTGCTCACAAACAGGGACAGTGTGATGGGGTAACAGTGGGGGAGCACCTGAGGAACAGTGACCACCAGTCATTGTGGTTTGAAATCACAGAAAGAGCAGAACCACACCACACAAAAACACGTATCCTGGATTTTAGGGGGGCAGACTTTGGGAAAATGGGGAGATACTTGAAAGAGGCATTAAGGGGAATGGGACAGGAATCAGGGTTTGAGGAACAGTGGGCAGTATTTAAAATGGGGATTACAAGAACAACAGAATTATGCATTAAGCAGGTTAGTAAGAGGAAAAGGAAGAGGAGATTATTATGGTTTTCCAAAGAGGTAGCAAAGAAAGTGAAAGCCAAAAAGTTTGCATTCAGGCAATACAAAATGACACAGGCAGAAGGGGATAGGGAGAAGTACCAGGAGAAGCAAAAGAAGGCAGGGAGGTCAGTAAGGGAAGTCAAAGCTCAGACAGAACACATTGCAAAATCAGTGGGTAGAGGGGACAAAACCTTTTACAGGTACATAAGTGAAAAAAGAAAGACAAAGGGAGGGATAGTGAGACTGAAGGGGAGGATGGGGGGAATGCATGGAGGATGACAACAGTAAAGCTCACATATTGAACAGGTATTTCTGCTCAGTCTTTACTGAGGAAGAGGAGGGTAATGGGTCTGAAGGGAGTACAAGGGGTGAGAATGGTGCAGAAATGGACACAAGTCCCTTTACTCGAGAAAGGATCCTGAAGGAACTGGAAGTAATGAGTTGATAAACAATGGGGCCAGGGGTGCACCCAGGGTCCTTAAAGAACTAAGAGAGTGGTGGCTGAACCTCTGGCTATCCTGTTTAGCCAATCACTGGAAACAGGGAGGTACCCAAAGACTGGAGGACAGCAGATGTAGTCCCTTATGCAAAAGTGGGAACAAAGAGGAAGCCGAACTACAGATCAGTCAGCCTCACCTCGGTAGTGGGGAAGATCATGGAAGCACTACTGAAGGAGAGATTGGTGGAACATCTGGTTGTCAATGGACTACAGGACCAAGGCAGCATGGTTTCACCAGGGGAGGCCATGTCAGACCAACCTCTATTGAATTTTTGACTGGGTCACTAGGGAGGTGGATCAGGGAGGGCAGTGGACATGGCCTATCTGGACTTCAGCAAGGCCTTTGACACTGTGCCACATAGAAGACTATTACACAAACTGGGGAATATGGGTGTGGGCAGGACAGCAGTGTGGTGGGTAGGTAACTGGCTTGTTGGCAGGACACAGAGGGTGGTGGTAAATGGCTGTCACTCCACAGAGGGAAGAGTGACCAGTGGGGTACCACAGGGATCAGTGCTGGGACCGGTCCTATTCAACATCTTCATCAGTGACATTGCGCAGGACCGATAAGGCAGAATTTCACTGTTCGCTGATGACACAAAGCTCTGTAACAGAGTAGACACACCAGAGGGTGTAGACAGAATGAGAAGGGACCTGCAGAAACTTGAAGAATGGTCAGGGGTTTGGCAGTTGAAATTCAATGCAAGGAAGTGCAAGATAATGCATATGGGGCACAAAAACCCTGGCACAATATATCAGTTGGGGGGTGAGGATATAGCATGCACCAAGCAGGAAAGGGATCTTGGGGTTATCATCTCTGATGACCTCAAGGTAGGGAAACAGTGTGACAAGGCAGCAGGTAAAGCAAATAGGATGCTGGGATGTATAGGCAGGGGCATCACCAGCAGGAAAAGGGAGGTCATAATTCTGCTATACAAGACACTAGTGAGGCCCCACCTGGAGTACAGTGTACAGTTCTGGAGACCATACCTACGTAAGGACATAGACAGGGTAGAGAATGTTCAGAGGAGAGCAACAAAGATGGTGCATGGATTGCATCACAAGTCCTATGAAGACAGGTTGAAGGAACTGAACATGTACTCCCTGGAGGAGAGGAGGGAGAGAGGATATGATAGAGACATACAAGTATCTTACAGGGTGGAACAGGGTGCAGGAATACACTATTTTTAAGCGAAAAAGATGTTCCAGGACTAGAGGGCATGGGATGAAGTTAGAGGGAGGACGATTCAGAGGAAACATGAGGAAGAATTTCTTCACAGAACGGGTGGTGGACAAGTGGAACACCCTACCAGAGGAAGTGATGGGGGCTGAAACAATCACAGGATTTAAGAATGCATGGGATAGACATAAAGGAATTTTGGAGGTCAGGGGTAAGGGGCAACAGATGTCTAGGAAAATATAAACTGAACTTACGTGCTCAAATGTGCAGACTGGGTGGGCCATAGGCCTTTATCTGCCAATACTGTCTATGTATCTATGTATCTATGTTCCCATTTATTTTTAGAAGATGTGGTTAACTGCTCTTCAGGTTGAAAAAGTATCCTATGAAGGAAACTAGCTCCTTTCCTTCAGTTAGCTATTTTGATAAACTGGTCCCAGTCAGAAAAACCAGGAAGGATGTAGCTCACACCAAGGATGTGGTTCAAGGCTTCTCTTAACTGTAAATAAAGGTAGAAGTGAAAACTAGGAAGCTTTTATATTTTTCTTTAAGTTCCTTAAATGACATTAATACTCTGGAGTCTTTATCTATAACATTAGAAAGTTTATTGATTCCTAGATTACCCCAGTCTAGATCCTTCAAAGGAGAGCCATTCCACAGAATGAACAAGCTGTTTCATAAGTGTAACTCACTTACAGGAACAAGGCTTGGGTTAATGTGTGAAAACGCTTTTCTGAGAATCTTGACAGAGCGTGACAAAACAGGAATGTTCTTGAAATAAGGTGGGAGATGAGTAAAAGTAAATACTAGAAAATTGTGTGGAGCTATTAACTGTGCTTCCATAGAAAGCCATAAGGGAACATTCTGTTTAGGGGTTGTAGCCAGCTGGGTATGTTGCAGGATTTATTTGGAGGAAAAAGCCCTGTAATACCTCTCCCACCAGGGCAGCAAAAATCTGCCAGCCTCTGGGGGAGCTCTCAGCACGGAAATAGAGAGTTAGGGAGATGTGTTCCCCCATAAGAAATTCCTAATAATTGTTTCTAAATTTCTGAAATATTTTTTATTTATTGAAACAAAGAAACATAGAAACATAGACTTTGACGGCAGATAAGGACCGCTTGGCCCACCTAGTGTGCCCATTTCCCTACCTACAGGATAGGCCGCAGATCCTAGTTAACCAACAGCCTATTTCTTCCTGCCCCCCACAAGAACTGCCTTATGTCTGTCCCATGCATTCTTGAATTCTCCCACAGTTTTAGACCCCACGACCTCCTCAGGAAGGCTGTTCCATGCATCTGCTACCCTCTCTGTGAAAAAATACTTCCTTACATTGCCCCGGAACAACCCCCCTCTATCTTTAAATTGTGTCCCCTTGTTCTTGCACGTCTCTTTTTCTGAAAGATGCTACCCTCTTGGACTTTATTGATTCCACTGAGGTACTTAAAAGTTTCTATCATGTCCTCCCTCTCCCTTCATTCCTCAAGGGTATATATATTGAGCTTCTTTAGTCTCTCCTCGTACGGCTTCTCTTGCAGACCCTGCACCATTTTAGTTGCCCTCCTCTGGACTGCCTCTATCCTGTCTATGTCCTTGCGGAGATGGGATCTCCAGAACTGGACAAAGTACTCCAGATGGGGTCTCACCAACTGTCTGTACAAAGGGATAACAACTTCCTGTTTTCTGCTGGTGATGGCTCTCCCTATGCATCCCAGTATCCCCCCAGCCCTCCCTACTGCCTTCTCACATTGCTTACTAACCTTAAGGTCATCTGATATGATTACCCCCAGGTCTCTTTCCTTTTTTGTTGTTGTTAGCACCTCCCCCTCCATTGTGTAATCTTCCCTTGGGTTCTTGCTTCCCAGGTGCATTATTTTGCACTTCTTTGCATTGAATCCTGGCTGCCATACTTCTTACCATTCCTCCAACCTTGCCAAGTCCCTTCCATCCTTTCCACGCCTCCTTGTGTATCAACCCTGTTGCAGATCTTTGTGTCATCTGCAAAGAGACATACTTTTCCTTCCAGTCCCTCTGCAATGTCACTTATAAAGACATTAAAAAGGACTGGACTCAGTACTGAACCCTGCGGTACCCCACTAGTAACCCCTCTTTCTGAGAGTGGACTCCATTTACAATTACCTTCTGTGTCCTGTTGTCCAGCCAATGTTTTACCCAGGCTACCACCCTGGGACCCACTCCCAGGCTGGTTAATTTGACTATTAATCTTTTGTGTGGACTGTGTCAAATGCCTTGCTAAAGTCTAGGTAGGCCATGTCCACAGCCCCTCCCTGGTCTACTACTTTGGTCACCCAGTCAAAGAAATCTATTAGATTTGTATGACATGACCTTCCCGCTGTGAACCCATGCTGCCTTGGGTCCTGTGCCCCACTGGCCTCAAGATACTCAACAATTCTTTCCTTCAGAAGTGACTCCATCACTTCCCCTACCACAGAGGTCAAACTGACAGGTCTGTAGTTTCCTGCCTCTGTCTTGGTCCCACTTTTGTGAAGAGGAATCACATCCACCTTCCTCCAGTCCTGGGGTATCACACCATCCTCCCATGATTTATTAAAAAGAGTAGTCAGTGGTTTCACTAGTTCCCCCCTTAATTCTTTTAGAAATCTGGGGTGAATTCCATCAGGCCCCATTGCTTTGTCCACCTTCAGTTTTAGGAGTTCTTGCAGAACCCTTTCTTCTATGAAAGGGCTGGGATCGACCCCCCTATCAAGAGTGCTTCTGTTAATTGGATTAGGCACTTTCCCCTCCTCTTTTGTGAATACTGAGCAGAAATATTTGTTCAGTATTCCTGCTTTTTCATTGTCCCCCTCTGCCCACCTACCATTCATTCTATTCAGCCTCACTATCCCTCCCTTTGTCTTTCTACGCTCTTTGATATACCTATAAAAGGTTTTATCCCCCTTCTTAACCGAGTTGGCTATCTTTTCCTCAGTTTGGGCCTTTGCTATTCTGACTTCCCTCCCTGCTTCCTTCTGCCTTAACTGGTACAGCTCTCTGTCCGGCTCCTTCTGTGTTTCCTTATACTTCCTGAATGCTATCTTTTTCTCCCTGACTTTCCCAGCCACCTCTTTTGAGAACCATAGTGGCTTTTTCTTTCATTTTGATTTGTTTATTTGCTTCACAAAAAGGCTTGTTGCCTCTGTGATGGCAGTTTTGATGATTCCCCATTGTTGCTCCACCCCTCCTTCTAGCCTGTTTGCTAGTGCTTTTCTGAGGCACTCTCCCATCTTGCCAAAGTCAGCCCTCCTAAAGTCCAGTACCCTCACTTTTGTATGGCTTGACTCTGTAGCTGAGTTTAACGTGAACTCACTGTTTGATGGTCACTTGTTCCCACATGGCAACCCACTTCTAGATCTGAGATCCTCTCACTGCCCCCATTTGAGAGTATGAGGTCTAAGATTGCTCCCTCATGAGTGGGTTCTGAAACTAACTGTCCAAGGCCTGCCACCTGTAGGGCATTGAGAATGGCTTTGCTCTTGGATGTGGCTGCAGCAAATGTGCTCCAGTTAACATCTGGCATATTCAGGACTCCCATCAATAGTATCGTCCCTTTCTCTGCCATTCTAAGAATGCCTTCTTTCATATCCTTGTCCATTCCTTCCCCTTGACATGGGGGTCTGTACACAACCCCTGTGCAGATTGTGGTGCCCTTTACAGTCTCCAAGGTGACCCACAGTGCCTCTTCTCCTCCCTGTTTACTCTTTTGTTCAGTTGCTTTTATCTCTTCCTTTACATAGAGAGCTACTCCTCCCCCTCTTCTGTCCTGCCTGTCTTTCCTGTAGGTTATGTACCCTGGTATGTTAACATCTCAGTCATGGTTCTCTGTGTACCATGTTTCTGTGACTGCTATGATATCCAGGTATCCCTCTTCCATCAAGGCTACCAGCTCAGGGATCTTGTTGCCCAGACTATGGGCATTGGTACTCATTACCCTCCATTTCCTGATGGCCTTACTCCTTTTTGCCCTATCCCTGTCATCTTGCCTTTGTCACTTTCCCCATTTACCCCTGCCCTTCTCCCTATCATCACCTGTATGTTGGTGTTTATCCCTACTTACTACTGTGATTTTGGGTGGGCTAGGATTTCCCTGCTCCTTTCCAGTGCCTTCCGCCTTGGCTAGTTTAAATGCTTGCCAGTGAAGCATTTAAACCTATCACTTAGGATCCTGGTTCCCCTCCTGGACAGATGCAGCCCATCATGCTAGTATAGGCTTGCATCACTCCAGGTGGACCCCCAGTCCCCAATGAAGCCAAATCCCTGAGATCTGCACCAGTTTTTCAACCACTGATTGAATCCTATGGTGCAGAACACCCTAGCCTCTCCTACACCATAGATGGGCAGCACATCCGAGAAGGTTACCGGGTGTGCTACTTGTCTAAGGCCCCTCCCCAATTCCACAAACTCTTCCTGCACTGCTCTAATCCCTTTCTTAGCCAGATCATCTGTCCCTAGGTGGACAGTGCCATCCAGCTCCCTCCCCTGTGCAGCTGCTCCAGCAATCCTGAGGATTCACTCCCTGTCCCTCCAAGCCATGGTGCCAGGCAGGCACCTTACTTCCCTCTCCCCTTCCTCCCCCAGTTCTACCTTCCTAACAATGGAGTCCTCCACCAGGAGTTGTTTCCTTCCCTGTGGGATCCCATGCCACCCTCCTGTGGGTCTTCTTTGAGGTTCCCTGCATCCTCCTTGGTCTCCACTGCAGGTGCCTCCATAGAGGAACCACACTTTGCCAGAATGGCATAGGAATTGTGGAGAGGTACAACTGGAGGGATGTGCCTCTGTTCCACCACCCTCACCCTCCCTGAGCCCACTGTGGTCCAACTGCTCCTCTTTCTTGGCAACCTCTGAGGCAACGGCAGTGGCACTGGTGGTCCCTGGATGGAGGAGGAGGTCCCACAAATCCTGGACAACTCAGCCTGGAGATGAGCAACCTCCTCCCTCAGCCCAGAGAGATGCCTGCAGATGGGACAACACTGTATCCTCCAGAACGTCTCCCGGAAGACTGCTGCTCCACAGCCACTGCACTGCACCACTCCCATCATGTCTTATTTCTGGCCCCCTTAACTGTTGTTTGGAATCCTTACTCTTTCCTCTGTTTTTTTTCTCTTGCTTTTCTCTGTCTACTTACTTTCTGCCTCTGTGCCCTTTAAGCTCCTGATTGTCAAGATCTGTGACAAGAATATCCTATATTTCTCAGTAGACCCCTTTCTTGCTCAGAGGCAGGCCTACAGCAGCTAGAGGGGGCCAGAGAGCTACTCTTGCCCTTCTAGGATGGTGGGTCTTTGGTGGCTCTGTGATCACTCACTTCCTACTCCCAAATAGGAAGTTCCTGTTGTCAGTCAAATCCTGTGCCTATAAAAGTAGAACTAGCTTTGGGTTGGAAATATAGTCCCAGTAGAGGGAGTCCAGTCACACAGCACTCCTTCCTCCTGGTGTCTTCTGCCCAGCTACTATTGCAAGGGGTACATTTTGTATGATACAGAAGAGTTTGGGTGCCACTACTATTTTGATGGTAATTATGTTCCCAACCAGGGAAAGGTTCAATTGTTCTCATCTTTCCACATCTGTTTTAAGCTCTGTTAGACAATCTGACATATTAAGGTCAGGGATCTTCTTTAGATCACTGCGGGTGGTTAAACCCAAGTACTGTAGTTTATTTGACAAAATAGCTTCACTAAATTGTCTTTCAAAACACATTCTCAAGTAATTTGGGCAATATAGGAGCATGATTAGATTTTTTCCAATTTATTGTCATACTTGATATTGAACCAAAGCAATGTAAAATGGTTTTAAGAGCATTATAGGAGATGAGAGGCCTACTGAGGGTTAACAGTAGGTCATCTGCATAAGCAAAAATTGTTTGGCCTGATTTTCCAACTTTAATTCCATAAATTGAGCTGACAATAAGCTGAAACAGGGGTTCTAAGGAAAGAATAAAAAGGTAGAGGGAGAGGGCATCTTTATCTTGTTCCACAAGGTAATATAATAAATGGGGAATCATACCATTAATAATTCTGGCAGCAGATGCGTTTTTGTAGAACATCTTAACCCAAGTTCCTAATGAGTGACCTAGATCAAATCTGGTGAGGACAATATATAAAAAGTTCATATCCAGAGAGTCAAATGCTTTCATCACATCCAAGGAGATTACAAAATTTGATATTTTACATTTGTTAGATGCCCAGATGGTATTAAGCAGCCTTCTTAAATTGTCTGCACCAGACTTGCACCCTTAAAAAAACAATCTGTTCTCATCCTAGCTCTGTATTACATATGAACTGTAGTCTGTTTCATAGGATTTTGGACAAGATCTTATAATCTTGATTAAGTGAAGATATGGGTCTGTAATTTACACAGTCCAACAGATGCTTCCCCTTTTTGGGTATAAGCAAGACAAGGGCCTCTGGCATGGATGGCGGAACCTTATGTCAATGAGAACAGAAAAGTTTTGTGTAAAGTAGTTGCTATTTGTGGGGTGAATAATTTATAAACCTCCCCAGGCATCTGGTCCTGGAGATTTGCCATTCTTGAGATTTTGTATGACATGAGAGATTTCATTAAGTTGAACAGGGTCTCTGAAAGTATGAAATTCACTGTCATGGATCAATAAAGTGTGAAATCTCCATCTAAATATTTTTTTCTCCCCATTACTCAGGTTCAGATAGACACCAATGGCTGCATGATCTGAAATCACTAAGCTAACAAAATGTCAGCTGTGGAAACTTGAGTTTATCAGAGGGGGTGATATCAGAAAATAATCTAGCCTGCTACTGGATCCATGTCTATTAGATACAAAAGTATAATCTTTATCTTTAGGGTGGAATATACACCATAAATTAGTTACTTCAAAATCCTACTGCATCCTAAACAAAGCTCTTCTAGTGGGGGTAGGGTTGTGTTGGTTATTAACTTAAAGGAGGATCTAATTAAAACTTGGTCCAAAACCCCCTCCAAGTACAATTTCATAACCTGAGAGATCACTAAACTGAGACACAACATAATTAAAGAGCTGTTTTTGATCTTTGTTATGGGCATATATTTTACAGAATGCTATAGGGGCACCTTCAAAGAGGCCTGAGAGCATTAGAAATCTACCTTCAGAATCAGTGGCATGTTTAAGTTTAACAAAAAGTATACCCTTTTTATTAAAGTGACTGTTCCTCTCTTTCTAGAGTTAAAGGAGCTGTACTATATGGTTCTATATCATAACAGTGATCACAGAATAGCGATTGCTGTTTGGGTGCGTGTACATCAACAAAAATGAATTTTGGTGATGCACACTAGTAGTGAATAGGAAAAAGGGTACCTGAGATCTACAAGTTTCCTTTTCATGAGGTGGTCTGCACCCCTCAACACCCACCCTTGTGGAGGGCTTCACCCCATGCACACCCCTACTAAAGGATTCTCATCTCCAGGGGGGGTGCATCTCGGGGGGTGAAATACTTAACAAAAAAACAAGCCACCTGCCATGCTGGACCCAAACCCTGCACCCTGCACCTCCCAACCAACCACCCTTACCACCACACTAGTGGACCAGCTCGGCAGCTGCCTGCCACACCCCCTCCCACATACCTTCCCTCACCTGCTTCTCCCCCCCATGCATGTGCATGTATACATATACAAGCATACTTCCTGTCACCCTACCTCACCCACCCAGGTATCCATTTGCTCCCCTGCCAGGTAGCCTTGAACACAGATGCAGTAACTGAGTCACCGTTTTTGTAAGCACTCAATTGTGGTTGCCTTGTTCACAGAGTACCGTAATCTACTTGGTCCACCCATACCCTTTTAAGCTTCTCTGCTATGGGGCTAGTAAGTGAGTCTCCTAGAGGAAGACCATATCTGCTTTTTGATTGTAAAAAAAAAGCTAGGACCTTTTTCCTTTCAATAGGTGACCCCCAAACCCTGACAATTACAAGAGATGAACTTAAAAGATTTAGGCATGCAAGGATTAACCCATGACAGAGCATGGGTTTACTGAGAATTAATCCATGCCTGAGGGGGAGTCCACCCAGGTGTGGATTAATTGTCAGTAAACCCATGCCCTGGAGTGTGGTTAATGCGCTTATAAAATGGGTAACTTTATTTTAGAGGTTTACCTAAATAAATATATATATAAAAAAAATTCTACATGCACTTGCAGTAAAATACTATAGTTCTTCCACCTAATGGGTTTGTTCTTCAAAGGATGCTGTAATTGTAGTTTTTTACATTTCTTTCGGGTGGAATGATCTGACTAGGTCACTTTACATTGCTGTCAATCAGGATTTTGTAGTCTGGCAACCCCACTGTGGGTTTCTTGAGAATGAATCCATGGTCCGGTGACTTGTTTTGACAAATCAAAATACAGGATTTTCCAAACTCATTTTATAAAGTAAATTATTAGATGTTTGTCTAAAAGATAGTAATAACACAAACAGTAGTAAAAGAAAGTTCACTTAATAAATTAACAGCAATAAAGTAAACAAGAAAAGTAACTTGAATTGACACTAACCAAGTCATATTCTTTCATGCAATTAATTGTCACTAGGCAATGAAGTAAAGTATACTTAAGACAGGATTAAAATGTAAACTAGTAGGATAAAAAGTTGTAAATTTCTCTATTGACTCTTGTTAGGCAGCAACAGAACTAGTGCTGCTTCATCCTTTCCAACGTGAATTATCACATCTAGATAAAATATAGAGAATACTGGATGGGCAGCTATGCCCAACCAGTGTCTTCTGCCACAGAGGGGTTCTGATTTCCTCTGACCTTGAGAGCAAAACTAAGTCTCACTAAATGAGTAAACAAATATGGCTGCTTGGTAGAAGTTAAAATTCAGTGGGCACATTGATATTTTTACTGGAAGGACAGGCTGGCACCGGGACTAGTTATTTCCCAGTCTCTGCTGGCACAGAAATGTACCTCTTGCCAGTGGTCTTAGCCAGACAGAGGCTGGGAAATCTCCCTACCCATTTTCTAAAATCAAATGATTCACACCATGGAAGGGATTATAACACTTATAAAATGGATTTAAGTAGTTTAAAGGGTGAGGAAAATGTGATTTGGCAGCTAATCATACATTTATAGAGATTTAATGCATGGTCAAGTGATGTCTCTCGGACAAAAAGTTCTAGATTTTTTCTTGCCATTTTATAAAATGATTTAATCAATGCAGCAAACAGAGTTTCTGTTTCAACTTTCCTGGTTTGATTGGATCTCACAACACTTAACAACAGAAGTTAAGTGTTTAAAAACATGCTATCTAACACATTATTGAAAATAAACACCAACTTGTGAAAAACTCACTTGTTCACAGTCCTTGTGGAAACTGTGACATCAGTGAGGCACTTGCACATCCCTCATGTGCCCATTGATGCCACAGCACTCATTAGGTGTGTGAATCTACTTGTTATTTACAGTTTGGTGATAAGCATCAGAAAGCCTCATAAACCAGACAGTGGTTGGAAAACAGGAGCAAATTATTCTTTTGCACCAGTATTCCTTCACTAGCATTTTAATGGAGTCTGTAAGGTCAGATCTTTTAAAATTAGATACCACTAAAGCTACCGGATTGGACAACATACTGTCAAGACTCTTAAAGTATGCATCGCCAGTAATGGATTTTCCCTTAACAAAAATGTTGAATCTCTCACTTAGATCAGGAGAATTTCCTGAAGTCTGGAAGCATTCTAAAGTAGTTCCTATTTTTAAATCAGGGCAGAACTCAAAGTTGGGGAATTACTGCCTGATATCCCTCCTCCCTTAAGTCTCAAATATTTTTGAAAAGTTAATTTCTTTTCAACTAAAATACTACTTGGAATCCCAAAAAAGAATGAATAATTTTCAATCAGGTTTCAGACAGTACCACAACACAGTCTCTGCCCTGGTCAAACTTGTCAGTGACATCCAGCTCACCCTGGACAGGAGGACATCAATGGGCGCCATCTTTGTGGACCTCTCAAAAGCATTTGATACCGTAGAGCATGATGTCCTTCTGCCCAGGCCAACCTCAATGGGCTTGGCAGGAGATAGCATTAAGTGGTTTCAATCCAACCTTAAGGGAGGGAAATAGCTGGTCTTCATATGTTGCTATTCATGCTAACTAGCATCCACTATCACTGGAGCCCCACAGGGCTCAACACTGGGGCTACTGCTCTTCAGTGTTTATATGAATAACCTGAGTTTTACAGATCCATCAACAATATTTCATCTATATGCAGATGATACAATAATATATATATACATCTGTTACTTCTGTAGATAAATCCAAAAAAAGTTATAACATGTCTTCAATTAAATACAGATATTTTTCAAAAATCATAAATTAGTTCTCAATCCTAAAAAAATCCGTTATTTGGCCGAAGTAATAAAAGAATAGAAGATTTGACTTTGAGCATTAAAGCAGATGATGGTACTGTGATTCAATATGTTCATTCATATAGATATCTGGAAATGTGACTTGACATTGATCTAAGAAAAGATGTTCATATAGAGAATCTGTTGAAGAAAGTCAGTAAGTGATTAGGTGCCCTGCATCGGGCAAACTTGTGTACGCCACAAGAAACTAGAAGATGGGTAGTGAATACTATGGTCTTGTCAGTTCTCACTTATCTGGACATCTTGTACTCTGCTGCTGCCAAGAGGGAGCTAGTGAGACTTGATATCTGTTATAACAGGCTCACCTGCTACATACTTGGTGCTCCCTGTATGACACATAGTTGCCAACTGTATGTCGATTTAGGATGGTAGAGGTTGAGTGATCAGAGATATGAACACATCCTCTCATTTATGTATAAAGGCATCAGAGGGCAACTTCTAGAGTATATATCTGCCAATATTGTCTACAGACAGAAAAAAGCCTCCTTAAGATCAGCAATAGGCTTGCACCTAGTGGTCCCTAAATGCAACTTGGAAATAGGTAGAACCTCAGTTTTTTATTTAGAGTCAGTGTCCTGGAATAGTATCCCACATATCCTGAGACCAGTATTTGATAAGATCAAGTGTGGTGAGATCAAAACTTGGCTGAATAGCAAAGCTAAAGAACTCCATGTCTGCTGCCAGCCATTATCAATCAATCAATATCAATCAATATCTTTATTTATCCAGGTGGAAACCATTGAGCAAGCTCATTTACAAGGTGGACCTGCGGTTGTACAAACAATAATACAGTTGGACAAGTTACAGTCATATGAAGCAGTAAGGATGCTAGCTTTTATAGTAATAATATGCATATACAGATAATACACACCATACATAATTCAGAAGACAGTCATCAGTATAGTGCTTGTGCTGGATCCATGCCCAAAACTGTGCAATTATGAGAGGATTTGTTAAGGAATTGGTAGGCACTTGGGATAAAAAGAGGCAGGTACTGTATAATATCACAGGGGCAGGTAGTCAAGGTGAATTGGGTATAGTGGGCTGAAGGTTGGGGTAGAAAGAAAGAAAGAGGGGCAAACAAAGAACTGTCGGAGAATACCAGCTGACTGATACCCATTGCAGCATCGGGGGGGGGGAGTACGAGCAGCAGGGTTGCTGTGTGCAACCGGTTGGGGTAGTGCAGGTTGGCGGTGGGAGCTGCAGGGGGATTGGTGGACATGCAAATAATTTGAGACAGGAGTACAAGAGAGAGTAGAAATATAGCGAGGGTGCTGCCATGTAGGGGGAAGGTGGTTAGCTAGCGCCAAGCAAAGCAGTTGCAGGTTTGCGTTATGCCATCACGGTAAAGAGTTTTGAAGAAGCGAATACTAACTGGAGACCTCAGCTTTAGGGATTTCTGGATTTTGTTCCAGAGTGAGGGGAGTGAGAAGCCAATGGAGGCTCTCCTGAAGCTTGTTTGAGCCCTAGGTATGTATAGCGAGATCAGGGATCAGCTTCTGAGGGTATAGTTTCTAGCCACAATCAGAGTCAGACAGTCAACTGTGTATTGGGGGAGTTTGCCACTAATTGCTCTGAGTGTCCAGAGTGCCGCATTCATGTTTCACCTATATTGAAGGGAGGTCCAGCCCATGGCGGCATAAAGTGACCAATGATGGGTAGAGAGGGGGAGGTCAGTGATGAAGCGTATAGCTCTGTGGTAAACCGTATCCAGTTTTCCAAGGTATGAGGCAGTACAGCTACTATATATGAAGTCCGCATAGTCAATTAAGGACAGAAACGTAGCTTGGACTAGTCATTTCTTTGCTTCTGCAGTTAGGAACCGTCTTATCCTATAGAAAAGCCAAGTCTTTGCCTTAGTTATTTCAACAGGTCGTCCAGATGGTCAGCGAAGGAAAGTTTGCAATCTATCCAAACTCCCAGGTATTTGAATTTCAAAACATACTCTAGGCATTGGGTGAGCCAGGTGGATGGCAGGGGAAAATAACATGGCTTTTGTTTTCTTGTCATTTAATAACAATTTTTTCTTGATTAGTTGAAGTTGCAGGAGGTTGAAGTCTTTTTGTAGATCAGCGCATGCCTCTTCAGGTGTTTGGCAACTCAGGTAAAGCACTGTATCATCCACGAATAGATGAATACTTGCCTCCTTGATTCCCACATCTATATTGTTGATGTATATGGTGAAGAGGAGAGATCCCAAAATAGATCCCTGAGGGACACCTCTTTGTAACAGTTTGGGGGCAGAAAGTTTGCCATCAGCCTTTACCTGCTGGTATCTGTCGGGCATGTATTCACAGAACCAGTTTAGAGAGGTAGAATCCAGCGCTGTCGATTTCAGAGAGGCGAGGAGCAGGCTGTGGTCAACTGTGTCAAATGCTTTGCTTAGGTCAAGAAACACAGCACAGACAGACTTTTTCAGCTCCAGCTCTTGTTGCCAATCATTGGTTACCTTGGCTAATGCCGAGACCGTGCTATGGTTGGCTGTGAAGCCAGATTGTAGGGGGGTTTAGTAGTTTTTCACTGACAATGAAGGATCTCAATTGGCCATTCACGATTTTTTCCAAGAGTTTCGAGAGTGTGGGGAGGAGAGAGATCGGCCTGTAATTATTTAGGTCGAAGGGGTCTCCAGATTTGAATAACGGAATAACGTGTGCAATTTTCCATATTTGAGGGAGGGTACATTGTAATAGGGACAGGTTAAATGGATGGGTGATAGGCGCAGCCAGTACATGACATGCTATCTTTAGGAAGTAGGGGTCAAGTGTATCTGCGCCAGTGCTTTACTTAGTATCCAGTTGGAGAAGCAGGTCTTCCACTTCCTTGAGTGAAACAGGTGTGAAAGAGAAGGGCTGGCTTGCAGAACCAGAATTTGGGGGGTCATGTCGAACTGGGTGCGGTTGCATGCAGACAAGTTGTCAAAGGCTAGGCCTGCTGTGGCGAAGTGTGTGTTGAATGCCTGCAGTATCTCTTTATTATCATTGATTTCTGCATTGTCAGAGATGATTTTTGTGGGAAGTATGTTTTGTGACATGTACCCCAACAGTTCTTTTAGTGTGGCCCAGAATTTGGAGGGATAATTGGATGCAGAGTCTAGTTTTGCTTGGTGGAATCTAGCTTTGGTTTCCCTAATCATCTTAGTGCAGCAGTTCCTGGCTGTTCTAAAGAGGCACCAGTCTTCCTCTTTTTGGGATTTGTGGGCCATTTTCCAAAGCTTATCCCTGGACAGTAGTGCAGCCTTGAGATCGCTGGTGAACCAGCAGCATTTCCTAGCTTTTATGCATATTTTTGTCAGAGGTGCATGAAGGTTCAGGGCACAAGTTATAATTTTGTGAAGAGTGGAGTATGCTGTTTCCACTGATTTTGCTAGGTAAAAACTCTGCCACAATGGGGAGGTTTTTAGGTCAGAGATGTACGCCCTCGGATCGAAGAACCTAGTTGACCTTTAGGTGGAGAATTTGGCAGTGGCTGGAACTTTATGGGCTGCCCATACCCCAGCTACTAGATGATGGTCACTAACATCAGCATCAAAGGCTCCAACATGTGAGAAGGAATGGGGCTTATGCACCAGCAGGACATCCAGGAGTGTGCTTTTAGCTGGATTTTTCTTGTTAATACGGGTGGGCTCTTCGTTGAGTAGAGTGAAACCATGGGAGTCTCAGAAGGATTTAAGGGGGTGTCCGGCTTCCGACAGCCAGTCATAATTAAGATCCCCTAGGATAATTGTTTCCAAGGGGCTGGTGTTCATAATGGATGTGAGGTAGGACAGGAGCTGTGGGCCAGCGGATAGTGGTCTATAACATCCAATGACTTGGAGTGCCAGCGATGAGGATAGTTCGATTTTGATACCCAGGCATTCAAATCCCACTGCCAGTGAGCTCGAATCTAGGGTTGATACTGCAAATTTGTCTTTCATGTAGATGGCGACCCCACAACCTCTGGATTGTCTATCACATCTGAATATCTGGTAGTTAGGTATATTAATCTCACTGTCTGGTGTAGAAGGTCATAACAAGGATTCAGAGATCACAAGCACATCTGGCACCGTATGAACAGTCCATGCCTGGATTAGGGTGAGTTTTTTCAGAAGGCTGCACACATTGATGTGCATGAAACTGATTCCTTTGAGAGTTTTAAGCTCTGAAGAGGAGGAAAGTATATTCATAGGACCAGGGTTGAGCTCAACATTGCCAGAGGAAAGTAAGAGGAGGAGTATAAGTTTTCTTAGAGATGCAAGTGAGATACAGAGTACTTGAGGCCTTTTCTGGCTAGGTGTGAAGGAGGAGCTGGAATGCCAGGCTTTACTTTTTAATTTGTGCAAGCCTAGGGACACATAGGCTAACACTCTGGCTGAGTGGTACCAAGGGGAGTATTTTAAAGTAGAAGGAGATAAGGGGGTGGCATGTGAGACAGTGCGCTGGTTGCACTTTGAGGTAGATAGTCCACTTGAGTCAGCTGACAAGGAGCAGGAGCATTGCATGGGTTATGTGGAGTCTGGGTAGGCAAACAGTCTGGGGAAGGTGGATACGATGCACCCCAAGTGTTTGATTGACAAGGATGTAGCCTGTAAGGGACATGGTGCAAAGGGCAGTGAGGAAGGAGAGCTGCCACATGCATGCCATTGTTGCAGTTATGAGGGTAATTAAGTACAATTATATTGGCACGGATGGCTCACCAGCTGCTGGGGGAAGATTTCCCCTAGCAAACCACAGGTGAGATCAGATTGAATTAAGGAGAGGGATTTCACTTGGGACTCACTGCCTGAGTGTAGCGTGTTTTTTAGGGAGACTGTTTGTTTAAGGCGCCTAGTGAGAGAGCAAAGGATATGTCAAGGACAGCAGTGGGCAGCGCTAGGGGGTCTATATAATTACGCACAGGAGGGGGGATGGGTGAAAATGTGTGGCTTTGCCGCACCTCTCTAGTGGTGGAGTCCGAGGAGGAGGGCTTGAGCGGCGGCTTCGGAAGCGCCGTCCGCCCAGTGGCCATGGTCCTTGCGGAGAGTGGCTGAGCTGGAATCCCTAGTGGGTTCTCAGCTAAAGGGGAGGAGAAAGGAGCCAAAATTAATACTGGGGCTGCACAAAGACCAGCAATCAGGGAGAGGACAACAAATTAGCAAGTGAAAAGACCAGCGATTTCCTTGGCGCCTTGCAGTCTGGAAGGAGTTACAATGGCACGAAGGGGCTATTTCGCTTAGTTGCTGGGAGCAAAATTTCAGGCAGTTACACATAATTATGCATATTAAACACAATTCAGGCACTTAAATCACAATTTTCAGTACAAAACAGCTCTTTTTTGCCCAGTTTCTGATAGTGAAGTCAATGGGGAGTAAAGTGGACCAATCGGAGCGGGCCAGAGAAAGGGTGTTTGCTCTCCGATTGACTGGCAGCTTTGCCATACCTCCCTAGTGGTGGAGTCTGAGGAGGAGGTCTCGGGCGGTGGCTTCGGAAGCGCCATCCACCCGGTGGCCGTGGTCCTCACTTAGAGTGGCTGAGCTGGAATCCCTAGTGGGTTCTCGGCTCTCTAGCAGTGGAGTCCGAGGAGGAGGTCTCAGGCAGCGGCTTCAGAAGCACGGTCCTCGTGGAAAGTGGCTGAGCTGGAATCCCTAGCGGGTCCTTGGCTCTCTAGCAGTGGAGTCCGAGGAGGAGGTCTCAGGCATTGGCTTCGGAAGCGCCATCCGCCCGGTGGCTGCAGTCCTGGTGGAGAGTGGCTGAGCTGGAATCCCTAGCGGGTTCTTGGCTCTCTAGCGGTGGAGTCCGAGGAGGAGGTCTCGGTTGGCGGCTTCAGAAGCACCATCCGCCTGGTGGCCGCGGTCCTCGTGGAGAGTGGCTGAGCTGGAATCCCTAGCGGGTTATAACATCTTAATCTTTGATTTATTTGAAATCATTGTTTTCTTTTATATTTGCCCTTCATTTTGTTGTGTGGACTGTATTATGTTTTACCTTTCTGTAATTTTTTTATGTAATTGTGGTACTGTGCTACCTTGTACCTTAAGATCATTCAGTAAAACAGAGTGGAGTTTCACCGCTATGCAGATGACACCCAGCTAAATTTGTCATTTGCATCCAGAACATCCGGTGCTGTTGATGTGGTTAACAACTGTCTGGCTAAAATCAATGACTGGATGGCTTCCAGCTGGCTAAGACATAACCCAGATAAGATGGAGGAGCTGGTGATCGAGACAGGTCATGGGCATGATGGGTTGTCACCTGGAGTGATCACAGGGCTTTTCCTAGGGTCTGCTCCGTTGGTGGCTTCCCAGAGGGTGCATAATCTTGGTGTGATCCTGGACTGCAGGCTGACCTTTGAAGATCAAATCATCTGTAGTGAAGACTGTTTTTTACCACATTCAGAACATCGCCAGGATCAAGCCTCTCATTCTGCATGAGGATCTGCCGATCCTGGTACATGCCTTTGTGACCTCCAGGCTCAACTAGACAAGGCAAGACAAAGTTTATTTAAAAAGATGCCCAATCCCGGAGGCTTTGGGTGCTGTATAATAATAAAACACAGCATCAATTGGAATACAATAATACAACATATTAACCACTACTGTGACTCTCTGTATTTTGGGGTTGTGGGAGGGACCCTCCGTAAGCTACAGCTAGAGCAGAATGCAGTGGCCCGGCTGCTAACAGACCGTCCCAGATCCTGTCATGTGACCCCAGTTCTGCTTGCTCTGCACTAGCTGCCGGTCAGGTGGAGGGTCATTTTCAAGGTGGGCTTGCTCACCTATAAAGCCCTATATGGACTGGGTCCAGACTACCTGTAGGAACTCCTGCTACCTGTGAGTTCTGCTCACTCCCTCTGCTCAACTTCAAGGGGCCTCCTCAACATTCCCAGGGTTTGGCTCAAGACATCGGGTGACCATGCTTAAGTGTCTGTGGGCCGACCCTGTGGAACTTGCTTCCATCTGCAGTCCGGTTGCTGACAGGCCTACCCAGGTCCTGCCATGTGACCCTGGTCCTGCGTGCTCTGCACTGGCTGCTAGTCAGGTAGAGGGTCCTTTTCAATGTGGGTTTCCTCAACTATAAGGCCCTATATGGACTGGGTCCTGGCTACCTGTCAGAACTCCTGCTACTCGTGACCTCTGCTAGCTCCCTCTTCTCCTCTTCGAGGAGCCTCCTGGACATTACCAGGGTTTGGCTCAAGACATCAGATGACCGTGTTTTTAGTGTCTGTGGGCCAACCTTGTGGAACTTGCTTCCATCTGCAATCTGGGAGGCCCCCTCAATTAGTGTTTTCAAACTCACGCTGAAGGCCCACCTCTTTGACCTGGCTTTTATGGAGTGATCTTCCAAACCTACTGTTTTAGCTAGTATATATTAATTTAAATAGCTGTTCTTGCTGATTTTATTATTGTTTTGTAAAATTTTACTTTTGTTTTATTTGTGTTTTATATGCTTATAAGGCGCCCAGAGCCTCAGGGATTGGGCGCCCTAGAAATAAAGTTGCCTAGCCTTAAACTATGGGACCTCAGTGTAAATGAGCTTCAGCTCAATCGAGTTTAGCCTTTGTTCATACTTGATATGAATAAAAACATTTTACTACTACTAATTATTCTTTATGTACAGTGTTGCACATATGTCTTTTTAGACTGTAATTGAAAATATGACAAACAAATGATTATTTTCAATTAGGGCAAGGTCCTCTCTAAATTCAGCATTCTTTCTCATAACATCTACAAATGTTGGTCTGTGTATTTACTGCGTCTATTTTAATTTTTAGTACAAACCAAGTCATACAGTAACTAATTTTGTCGATTAGGATGTCAGCATGGCTCAGTTGGTAAAACACTTGGTTCTGTGTCAGAAGGTCATGGGTTTTAGTCCCACACTGTGACATGGGTTTATACTCCAAATGCTGGCACTCCAGTGCAGTACTACAGGGGTTCTGTCATTGAAGGTGAAATGGTCTAAAAAGTGGAAGGGCCAAGTATGTAAGGGGAAAATTCTGCCCCCCCCCCCCCATTGAACCGGTACACCCACAGCCTCAGTTTTTTTCTCATCCAAATTTGTAATCTGTGGAGTAACTCCATCCCACTCCCAATGACTGATAGCAGTTTCTGGGCCTTGTTCCTTGATACCCACCTGAAGACCTGGCTCATCCTTTTCAATTTTAAAGTTTGACCACTGTGCCTTAACAAAGCAGGCCATGAAACCAACCCATCCCTCATTAACACTACTCAGGCCTTCACTTTTCAAAATTCTGCTGACACCCTGCAAGCCACAAATGGAGTGATTAGAAAGTAACACTGCTTACTGCACATGCTGCATTTTAAAGGCACAGTCCTCACTAGTAATAAAGTAACATGATTGGAAAAACTAGTATGGCAATGCCCTACCACTTATGAAGATGGTAGGACCATGGCTATAGTACTCCCCCACCCCGGTCTGGTACCTATGGATCCTGTACTATTGTGTTGCTATCTTTTGGATCAGATGTTAAACCAATGTTCCTTCTGCCCATCTCTGGTGCTGTCTAGGTGAAAGTCAAAGAACCCGTGGCACATTTGCAACAGTAAAGGATTTTCCCCTGTATCCTGGTATCCTGGCCAACATTCCCCTTACCATAAAACAGATTCTGGCAGTTGTCTACTGCTAAGCATGGTTGTTGGTGAACAGAATGGCTGTCACTACATGTTTACAATTACTTTACTACCAGTCTCTCTCATTGCTTGTAAAGCACTTGAAGGTACAAATGTATATGAAAAGAACTATATAAAAATGTAAATTTCTCTTTGTCTCCTAATGGTTACAGAAGCAGCTCTGGATACTATTTTTTATTTATCAAGTTATTTAATAAAGCAGGGCATGTAATGATAGAGTTGTAACATCTCATTTACAGTGGTGTCCTGGCAATGAGATTCCACAGCAACAGTATATTTGCCGGTTCTATATTTGCCCATTAATTATAATGGTGAAATTAACTATTACTCAAACCAGTTGGCAGAGACCTACAATGGAATTCATTTGTACTTATAAGTGGGGTCTTTAAATTAACCCACTAGGCAGTTTGGCCTATGTATAAAGGCATCAGAAGGCTGTGAACCTGGAGATCCAGGTTTGAAACTCAGAGTCACAACTTGCTCACAGTGTGACCTTAAGCAAGACACTTAATCTTCCTGTGCTGAATCTCTCTGTGATCTCTCTTTAATCTGTTTCTGTGCTGTTTGAATTTTTTTGTGCATCTAAATGGCAGAAACATTCACCCCTTCCATCTTCTGTGGAGTAAAATTCTTTGGTATACAATTTGTATGAAAGGTGCTACTATTGTTAATTCCTTCCTTCTACTTAACCATGCCGAGATTGTTCTAAGGGTCTTGCTATCTAGGGTAAACATGTCCATGTTACGGGTGCTGTGTAGGTAATAATTCATCATCCATGTTTATTGAAAAAAACAATGGGGTGAACTATAAGATTTTGACTGTGGGCTTGGCCCCCAAATGTTTTGACTCTGCTGCCTGTGCAGAGGGCTGGTAAAAGCCATGGAGTGCCCCCTGTGCACATGCCAAGCACCCAACACACTCACAGCACAGTCTGAGCTGGTAGTCCACTGCACCCAGTCCAGCTCTGTTCACTTGCCTATGCCTGGGTAAAGAATTGGCTGGAGAATAGGACACAGAGAGTAATAGTAAATGGAGTCCACTCTGAAGAAAGGGGGGTTACTAGTGGGGTACCGCAGGGTTCAGTATTAGGACAGGTACTCTTCAATGTCATTATAAGCGACATTGCAGAGGGACTGGAAGGAAAAGTATGTCTCTTTGCAGATGACACAAAGATCTGCAACAAAGTTGATGCACAACATGGGGTGGAAAGGATGAGAAGGGACTTGGCAAGGTTAGAGGAATGGTCAAATGTATGGCAGCTTAGATTCAGTGATAAGAAGTGCAAGATAATGCACCTGGGAAACAAAAACCCAGGGGAAGAGTACACAGTGGGGGGTGAGATACTAACAACAACAAAAATGGAATGGGACCTGGGGGTAGTCATATCAGATGACCTAAAGGTGGGCAAGCAATGTGAGAGGGCAGCAAGGAGGGCTGGGGGGATACTGGGATGCATAGGGAGAGGCATCACTAGTAGAAAACAGGAAGTTATTATCCCTCTGTACAGACAGCTGGTGAGACCCCATCTAGAGTACTGCATGCAGTTCTGGAGACCCAATCTCCGCAAAGACATAAACAGGATGGAAGCTATCCAGAGGAGGGCAACTAAAATGGTGCAGGGTCTGCACCGGAAGACATATGAAGAGAGATTTAAGGAGCTTAATATGTATAGCCTAGAGGAAAGGAGGGAGAGGGGGGACATGATAGAAACTTTCAAGTACCTCAAGGGAATCAACAAAGTCCAAGAGGGTAGCATCTTTCAAAAAAAGAGGTGTGAAAGAACAAGGGGCACAATTTGAAGATGGGGGTGGCTCAGAGGTAATTTAAGGAAGTATTTTTTCACAGAGAGGGTTGTGGATGCGTGGAAAAGCCTTCCGGAGGAGGTTGTGGAGTCAAAAACAGTGGTGGAATTCAAGCATGCATGGGACAATCATAAGGCAATTCTAGGGGATGTGGGTAGGAAGAAGTAGGCTGCTGGTTAACTAGGATCTGCAGCTTATCCATTAGGTAGGGAAATGGGCAGACTGGGTGGGCCAAGCAGTCCTTATCTAACATCAAATTCTATGTTTCTATGTTTCTAGTAGCTGGGTGGGGGCCAGGCAAGGGAGGCAAAGATGCACAACTTATAAAAATAAATACACTCCATGGAGGGGTGTGTGGAGGGTGGCAGTGTTACATCTAGAGTGGACCAGAAGCAGTGCTTGCTAGCCCTCTGTTCATGGCCTCCCCTGGACCTGCAGACCATCCTAAAGCCTGTTCTGCCCCAGCAACCTGTTGCCCTCAGCACTCCAAGCAGAAAGGGCTGGGGACTTAGCTATATATATATTTCCTTGTTAATAATTTATGATCAGGATGTAATGCAATCCTTGGAGGACTGCTTTATCCTACAATCCCCTGTTCCACATGCACAGGGGATGCACTTGATTTCTAACCCAGGCATCCAACTGGAGATTTGCTGTCCAGATCCATTCCTTACTCTGATATGCACTTGTCCCCTTCATGCTCCTCTAGGCTTTTCTCCATGTGCGTATCGGGGAGACTGGGGGTTCGTGGATGCCTACAAATAAGCCAACATCCATGGGTGCTGAGCACCACAGCATGGACATGGATGAGTCGCACTTATGTGGGCCATGATTTGGGATTGGGACCTTAGTTTTGATCAGAAGCTCAAACTGCCCATATATTATACCAACAATGGGCAATGCGATCCTGACAGGTTGTGAGGAACAGATCACATCACTGAGAGATGTTGTGTCCTCTGTAGTATATAAACACTTGAATGTGCTGGAACAAACTAGCAACCTTGCACATTTGCTTGAGAATGGATCTAGAAGTGGAAGAAAGCAGAAAGTTGTTGTTGAGGCCACACGTACATAAGTATTTTTTTTGGTCGCTTGGAGAGGATAAATTCCTTACAGTGTTAAAACCACCCAGCATCAGTATGGGTGGCCTGTATAAACTGAATGAGTCACAGTAGATATGCATGTCATTGCACCAGTTTGAGAAAGTTTTTATGAGGTTCATTATCACCGTTTTGTACTAGTAGAAATTTGGTAATCAGTCTTGCATCACTGCATATCTTACATGAACACTTAATTTTTTAAAGCATGATCCACATTTCTTCTTGCTCTGTGAATAGGTAGGTGCCATGCTGTGGTGTCGGTGGCAGGGGTGGTGGCTGTGGAATATTAATGATGCCAAATGACATGGGAGTATATGGAGGCCGTCATCCAGCATGCCAGGCCCAGCAGCATTTCCAGTTTTCTGCCCTTCCACCTTTTGAGAAAGCATGTCCATACAGCATCCTGGGGAGAGTGGCAGCCAATGCAGGGTTACTGACATACCAAGGCACCACCACGTCACCACCAGGAGTCACCATTCGAGCAGTGTACTATTTCTCCCACCAAACAGAGGACAGCATACAAGAGATGCTCTGTCATTCTGCTTGCTGGACTTCACTTCTGGTAGCCAGCATGCTGGTAGATGAGCAGATTACTACCAGATGGAAAAGAAAAGTACAGCAACAGTGTAAATGCTAATCATTTGAAATGAAAAGTGAATCCATATTAGTAGCTTCGAGATAACCTATAAATAAAAAATGGTCCGAAAGTAAGCTAAAGAGCATGAAGAAAAAAATTAGCGCGATAGAATATATGAGATGCTGGTTTTCCCTGTGATTTAAAGTTAGCTTTGAGCAGAAAGACAAAAAAAAGCAGATGATATAGAAAGTAGGAAGAGAAATATCCTATGGTCTACAGCTCAATTTATTCTTCCTGATGAAGTTTTAGGACCTCCTCTTGTCATGCCCCTCTCTGATTCCTCCCCTGTTGGAGCCCCTACCATCCCTGCTGTTGAGCCTCCTCCTGGTTATACTCTCTGCCTGTATCAAGCTGCTTCCTTTTCTTCATCTACACTGTCATTTATGCCACCAGCTTTTGTCTCTTTGCACATCGCAGCCATTCATGGTACCTTTGTTTAGCTCCGGTTACTTTTTATGTGCAGTTGTGATTTGTTTAATTGTACTCTGTTTGTACTTTACTTTCTACCAATCTTTAATGCAGTGTATGCTTTAATTTTGTATTTCCTGTTCCCTCTTCCCTGGGTCGCACCTGGAAACGAGCCTTGGCTCAGTGTGCCTTTGCCGGTTACCAATTTTTAAATAAATAACTAAAGTTTTGGGCAGCAACTAAAACAATAGAGATTTTGATCTGTGAATAAAAAGAAAAATATTTTAGAGATGAGTATAGTCTGCTTGATGTATTTTTAGTTGAGCAGATGCCCTGTCACTTGACAACACGCTGCTGGCGCCACACCGTTTCTTATGTAACTATAGTACAACTGTGTTGGAAATCGACGCAGCCTCAAAAAGTATTGAACCACACTTCAGAGGTCAAAAACAGTGTTATAGTATACTAGCTATATCACTACTATACTACAACAACTTTTTCATTGTTTGCCTCAAGCCACTGTACTAGTCAAGTGCCACATCTGAGTGGTTTCAATGTCCTGTCAGATTTTCTCTGCTCCTGCTGCCAAGAGTACAGTAACCATAAATGGCTGCTTCAGTGTCCTCAAAACCTGTAAAGTAACCAGGCAAAATTTATAGCTCAACAAGAAATTCAGTGGTCAATCGAAGAAACTGCAGCCGATTTAAAACATTGTTGCAAACTATTTCAAGAAATTAGACCAGAGAATGCCATTTTGCAGTTACGTTTGTCTTGGAAATGCTGACTAACTCAAATGAAATGTGGCTTTTTTGCAGTTAGTAAAGCCTTTCACACTTAGTCTGTTGGTGTCAGTGTCAGAATGCTTACCAGAATAAAATTTCCCATTTCATTGCCATTCACGATAAGGGCTCACAATGTACAATATAAAATAATTGATAAGTAAGTGTACAAAAACAAGGCTGAGTTTCCATCTGGAGGATTTTATGACATCTTAGACCTCTCAAGCTTTGTTCTCAAGGTCTATGTTGTCATCAAAACCCCTCAATGGAAACACAGCCTTGTTGTGGACACATACTGTACTGTACCTATCCTTTATTCTATATGTGCATGATGGTATGTACGGTATTCAGTGTAAGACTGCTTTGTTTGTATGTTAATACCACCACTGAGATAGCTTTTATAGTTCTTAGTAGTCTCATACACATTCTTAGGATATGAGAATTGCAAACCAAAAGTGAAAGGTTTGGATACCCTAAGGATGTAAGGGAGACCACTCTTACAACCATAAGAATTATCTTGGAAGTGAAATTTATTTATTTAAATTTATCAGAATACAACCTTTGAGTCATAGACTCTTTCGCAAAGGCTCCTCGTCACAGGTTACAGAGAGGACAACAGTTATCACAGATACAGAGTTGAACAGCAACACACAGGATTCCAAGTATAGTGGCATTATACACAGGTAAGACAAGAGTACAAGAGCTGATAATATAGACCAAGTGGCCCAAGTTGTACAGTTGGAAATGACAATCAGCACGATCGAGGGTACAAAAGCTGATAATACAGGCCAACAGGCTCAAGTTATGCAGTTATACAATTTAGAGGTTATACAGTTATTCAAGTTATACAGTTGGTTGTGGCAAACACAGGCAGCTAATACAAGTGAAAAGCAGGCCCAAAATAAAAAAGTGGGCCCTTGTTGTACAGCAAGACACAAACGAGGGGTAGTGCAGGGCAAGAGCCCAGAGTCAGGAGTGTAAAACAAAGTGAAGACTCCAAAAGAGCCAGGAGTTGGAAAATAATGGCAGGGATCCAGGGTAGTAAAGATCAATAGCAATCGCAAGCTGATTGTTCTAGTAGATGGATCTTGAGGGCAGACTTGAAAGAGCCAATGGTTGGTATATGCAAGAGGGCTGGGGGGAGCTCATTCAGCCACAGGGGAGCTCAATATAAAAAGGTCCTTTGGCACTGAGAGGTTCTGCAATGTGGGACAGTGTAGGATTGTCTTGTGGTGCTTCTGGAGACTCGGGCAGGAGGGGCGGTTGAGGCCAGGGTGTCAAGGTCGGGGTTGATTTGGGGGATGTTTTCTTTTCAAGGGTGCAAGTAGAGTATTTAAGTCTGGCTTCCAGATTTAACCAGCCTGAAACTTATATAAAGTGCAGGTGTGAGTCAATCTGTTGTGCCCTATGATTAGCCTACAGGCCTTGTTCAGGGCATACTTAATATGAGCGAGGGATGTCGGGTCAGCCAAAACATAGATCACCAAGCAGTAGTCAACCAGGGAGAGAACAAATGAGGATACTGCCAGGTGAAGAGCCTCACAGGAGAGGAAGTGTTTGTGCTGATATAGCAAACCAGTTCTGGTATTCAGTGCAGACAGGAGACTTTGGATGTGGTTGTGATAGGAGAGGTGTATATCAAGGGTAATCCCCAGATACTTAAAAGAGGAGACTTGCTCAATGGGGACATTGGTGTTATTACGGATGGTGAGGGAGAGGCTATTATGTCGCTTTTGGTGGTGGGTAAAGACCATGGATTTGGTTTTGCTGCAGTTGAGAATGAGTTTGTGGGCAATGAGCCATGATTCTATTGTGTGAAAATGATCTTGGAGTGCAGTTTGGAGTGCCGAGGGGTTGGGATGACTATTAAATAATTAATATATTGTAGATCAAGACCGATCAATTATATAACAACATTTTAAAAAACCTGCCCTGAACATGCCTGTTTACAGGGCATCTGTGCATGAGATGTTCTTCACAGAATAAGAGTGTCTCGTGTGTAGACGAAAGGAGTGCTCCAATTGGTTGAGAGCGCTTTCTTAATCTATAATGTCTGCATAATCTGCTGCAGTATCAGTTTGACTCTTTCCTTAGTATACCTCTTTAACATAATTTATTAATGAAAAGTGCTTTAGGGAAATACAAATTCTGTTCCTTTGTCAGTGGTGGAGATGGGGGTACCCAGTGGAACTCAGTTCTGGTAGTGAAATTAAAAGTCTGACTCAGTTCCAGGAACAAAAGGAGGAAATGTGTAAAATATACACTCCTAAAGGCATAAAACTGAGAGAAAATAAAGTGTAAAAATGCAACATATAATAAGGAAACAAATTGTCAAGACTCATGCCAGGTATGTCCAGTTTTACAGCAAAAGTGACGGGTTTCCTCAATGCATTCATTCCATTTCCAGCACTGTTTCTTGTATTGCTTCCTAACAGTTTATGGAAAATAACAAGAGACTCAAAGAAAAAAGTACCAGCAACCATTTAGGATGTTGCATTTTTTAAAGTATTTATTTTTTCTTGTCATTAGCTTTATCTTTATTGGTTTTCTTTTTAATTTGATGATTTTGTTCTTGCAGAATGTTTTTGGTATTACTTTAAAATGGAATTTCGATTCCAAACACATGCTGTAGACATTTATGAAATATCTCAAAATACTATTAGTATAGTGATTACTCTGAACAGCTGGACAATGGCAAACACTAACAAGCTCAATGCTGGAACATATTGGAGATATGAAATCTTAAGATTTAATTTTCACTGAAGTGTTATTGTTACTGTTAAGGTATTGGAAAAAGACACAACAGGCCTGGAATACTTAAGGTCTTCCACTTTTAGCTGTAACAGCTGATCAGAAAAACCCAATAATATAAATTATGAAACTTTTTAAATTGAACTTGAAGTGTGAACCCTTTAGGATTCAAACTTTTAGAAACATTAAACTGTCACTGCAGGAAGAAACATTTACACTGTCACTGATTCACTTCGCAACCTTAAATTTCCAAACAAATGGAGTCTGCAGAACCATATAACATTTTGCTTACTTACTGACCCAGGATAGCCAATGCAAGATGTAACATCTACTGTAAATTCCTGAGTGGTCTTACTGGATGTTGACTCACTTTTACAGCTCGGAGAATGAAAGCACAAAAAGCTAAAGGGACTTGCTCAAGTCACACAGTAAATCTGTGGCCATGGTGGGATTTGTACCTGAGATCCCCTGCTTAACAGTTCCAAACATATTTTGGCATATGTCAGCAATGTGTCTGAATTAAGGAAACTAGCACAAACATGTGACTATGGAGAACAGTGTGACGCTTTAATCAAAGATGGATGTTGCGTGTAATTCAATTTTTGCCACACTTTGATATACATTTTGCCAGATAATTAGTATTTTGTTGATGACATATCTACTTCAAAACACAAATAATTATCTTGATAGCAGATATATCACAAAAATTTATGTAAGTTAGATGTTACAAAAGCTGTGCTTAACCAATGGGAGAGCAGCTGAAACAGTACTTGATGACATCACAGTGGACCTGCTGTATGATGCATTCTAACCAGAGTAGCGAAGTCAAAATGAACATTTACAATTCCAAAACAGAGCAGATTTGAAAGGATTACATTTGAAAATGTGTGGTATAAACTGGACACTATTGCTGCATGGAATTAACAAATTCCAGAAAGTTTCAATAAATCCTGACTAATTATGCTGAATCCCTTAGGAAGTGGAATGAGCAGAATTCCACCATGGAAAGGCCACAGGTGTTCGCACAGATTTGTGAGTTTTCACAGATGGTGGAATACTGTCCCCCAGACTTGCACATTTTCTGCAGAAAGCTTCCTGCAGCCATTTTACAAAAATTCCACAGAAGCTAGTGGGCAGATTTAATCAGAAATGCACCCATTTGCTGTTTTGTGCTTGGTGCAGGCCAGTATTGATCATTATGTGAGTCTTTTAATGCTTTCCGTTATTGTTCTCATGTCAATGAATTGCACCATGTGCACTGTAATTTGCAGAAACATACTGCATGGAATTTTATAAGGCTGTATATTACACAGAACTTACTGAGCTCAATTCTCAAAGCTTCTGACATGATGCAAGGCGCTTGCACCACAAAGAATGGTGCAAAGCGCCCCTTGCACCAAAAGATGCACAAGGAGCAATTCTCAATATCAACCTGCATCAACTGCAGGCTGCCTGGCCCAAATGGGTCTTGCACCACCCATGCATCCATAAATAGGCTGTGGCATGGTGTTAGGGGGCTTGCGGTAGACACAGGCTGCCAGATCCCCTAATGCGGGATTCTCAGAACTCTCCCTGAGGGAGATAATCTACGTACCCTTAGACCAACCAGGGCTGGTCTAAGGGAACTTAGAAAACCTCCCCTGGGAGAGTTGACATGTTTGGCAATGTGATGCAGCTCCCCCTCCCCAGCCCCGATGTTGCCCTTTATAAAAATATATATGTTATTCTCCATACCTAGTGGTCTAGTGGCCCTTCCCACCATGATCTCTGAACTTGCCCATTATTAAATATATATATATATATATTATTCCCCCATCCCTTGTATTCTAGTGGACCCCCTCCCTGATCCCTGATCTTGCCCTTTATTAAATATATCTATATATCATACCCTAGTCCCTAGTGGTCTAGTGGCCCCCTTCCCAACTCCTGACGCCACCCGTTACTGTAGATAATATACAACACATATGCCTGATGGTCTAGTGGCCTCCCACCCACCACCCCAACAGGTAGTGCCCACAACCACACCTGAATTCTCATTCAGTCTGCTCAGACAGCTCTTCTCTCACCACCATGGCCAGCAGCCTAACCGACCTGTCAGTGAGGCGACTGTATAACTACCATATGTGCCCATTGACAGACAACTGGTTCACAGCTGTCAGTTGGTGAGTGCGTACGGTATTATACAGTACACCTCACTGACAGGTTAGTCAGCAGCTGGCCGTGGTGGTGTGAGGAGGGCTGTACCGATTGCTGGCTTGGGGTGTAGGATGGGGGTATTGGTGGTGGGCACTACCTGCTGGGGTGGTGGGTGGGCTAGACCATATGTGTATATATAGGGGATATGACATGGCCTGACTGAAGATATCATATTTATCTTCACGAGAGGCCAGTGACATGATGATATCTCACAAGTGGCTAAGCCACGAGTGAGATATCTTGATGTCACTGGCCTTGAGTGAAGATAAATATGATATCTTCAGTCAGGCCATGTCATATTCTGTTTATACTAACCTTGTTTTGTCCCCAACACAACCGACTACATGCTCCTCTCAGTGCAATGGCGCGTAAAGGTGATGGCCCTAGCAATACAACCCTCTTACAGAAAAGCTGTGAAAAGAACAGATGTAATTTGTTGTTAAAAAATATCTGGTGTATCCTAGTTTTATGGTTATTTTTAAAAGAGTTATCTGTTTTTTATGCCATGCCCCCAACAGAGTTCTCCAGGCCCCCAAACATAACAGATTTTATACGACAGATTATATACTATTTTGAAATATCTGGTTGATCCTGTCATTTTAAAATTATTGAAATATCTGGTTGATCCTGCTATTATTTTGTAAAAAATAATATTTTAAAGTCTTATCTGGTTGATCCTGCCACTCTGAGCACTTTCACCGTCCTGTAAATGTGGCGTGGCGCGCTATTCACAGTGATGCTTGTTATATTGAAAGTCATTTTGTAGGAGTTATCCTGGGTTCAGAAAGTCAGAAAAGGTGCTTTATGCAGAGCTTAGTGTGATTTGTTGAAAAAAGCTGCCTACTGTATACAGAGTGCAGTAACTGAATTCGTGGCTTTAGAACAGTAGAGGGAAGCGCAAGCCTCTGTTGCTTAGCAACAGAAGCTCGCGCTTTCTTTTACTGTTCAAAAGCTGCCGAATCAGTCGCTGCAGTCAGCGTTTTTTTTTTCAAAAAATTACACTAAGCTGTGTATAAAGCACAGTGTTTTCTGTCATTTTGAACTCAGGATAACTCGCAGAAAATGACTATCAATATAACAGGCATCAGTGTGAATAGCGCTTGGCTACATTACGTTTAAAGGGACGGTGAAAGTGCTCAGAGTGACAGGATCAACCAGATAAGCTTTTAAAATGTTATTTTTTTCTAGCATAATGGCAGGATTAAGGAGATACGTTTTGTTTCATGAAAATGTGGAGAGTTAAGATTGAAATGGCTGTTTTGTTTCTTTTTATGCAGAACATGTGTTATTGTAAATGTATGTAGACAGCGATGAGTTACAAGAAAGTGAAAGTTCCACATAGCACAGTAGTTTCAGTATGATGTATAGGAACGTGGAGATATCATATGACGTATAGGAACATGAAGATATATATGATATCTTCACTGGCAGGCTTAGATATCACATTTTATACATGGCTTTATCCTAAAACATAGGTTGTATATATATATATATCGGCACTCGTGAGGTTACTTGAGGTCACTGGAAACTGTACAAGATAAATGCATTATCACACACTGAACCACTGCATATTCCATTTATGCAACAGGTTTAGATGTTGTGTGAACATTTTGATTTTGGTAGGTGTAAATAATTTGTCAAAAAAGGGGAAAGAAAATTGAATTTTATGCTGTTTTTTGCTAATTATAAAAAAACAAAATGGTATCTATATATGAAACACCACTCATTTTGTAGATATTTTTGAGATGAACATTTTTCATGCTCACAGTACCATGCTATCATTTTTTGTTTTAAAGTTATTTATATTTGTTTGTCAAAAAGAGTAAACAAAAAATTACATTTTCTTCTGTTTTCTTGCTAACCATATACAATATACAGGGTTTACATAAATGAAACAGTATTCATTTTGTAGATAATTTTGTGCTGAACAATTTTCGTGCTCGCAGTACCATGTTATCTTTTTTCGTTTTTAAGTTATTGACATTTAAATATGGTTAGTACTGGTTCTGAGGCCAAACATTCTAAATGAATTCTGAAGAGAACTGTGTAGATAAATGAGCTAGTGATGTAGTTACTGTGTGGATAAATGGGTGATGATGTAGTTACTATGTGGATAAATAAATTTATTACCATAGTAGCGAAGATAAATGGTTTTATTCTACAGTTTTTATCCTGACCCCTGTTGCATAAATATATATATATATATATAGATAGATATATACAGAGAGAGAGAGAGATTAACCCACAGCACAGTATGGGTTTACTGAACATTAATTCATGCCTGGGGGGGTTGCAGTCACGATGTGAAGCTGAGTGACTTCAACCACCCAGGCATGGATTAATGCTCAGTAAACCCAAGAAATAGTAAAATAAAGCCCTGAGAACATGCAACTGTGGGTATATCAGGGATTAATCAATGGTCATTTGACCTGCTTGGATGAATCACTAGACAGTATTTTTGGAACCCATGTTATAAATATATATATATATATATTTATACAATGGGGGTGAGAGCTATTCCAATGCAATAAATTGACATATTCTCACTGCAGTGAGATAAATGCTGATTGGGGTGAGATAAATGCTCACTGCAGTGAGATTAATGCTCATGACGTCAGTAGAGTGAGATATATCCATTTATTCTCACTCCACTGATGTCACCCAGTTAACCCTTCAATAAAACTCCTAAAACCAAAAAAACAAATAAACATACCATCAATAAAACTCACCTGAACCTCAATAACACAATCTCAAACTCCTCCATGTTCTCGTGCTCTTATTCACAACCTAAACATAAAATCGCCTGTTATCAGACATACAAAAATGAAGAGAACTTGAAAAACAAACAACATTCCTTGAACAGAACCAAAAGCCTGCCAAATGAAACAGACAAGTATGACAATATATACAAAAAAAGACCTCGATGGAGAATGAAATTGTAGATCTATGTACCCAGTTGGAACGGGACACAGAGCCTCTGCTCGACCCTACGGAACACCTTATACCAGAAACCAAAGAACAACAAATGCCGCAGAAAACCTCATATTTCCTAGATCCAGACTACATCGAAAAATACATTCATAGCACTAAAAATCGAAACACAAGAAAGAAAACAGAAACGGATCTGAAACATTAACAACATTTTCTACTACAGGACTTGGAGATCACAACTCCCATTACTAAAATTAAACCAGAAGAACTGGACAGACTGTTATGCCATTATTTTATAACTGCACAAAAAAAGAATGGTACTGATTACGATCCCCTCACCATTCGCTCCCGTTTCCAGAGTATAGAGAGACATTTAAAAGAAAATCGAAACTCGGAATCTCTCTCCACATCTCTGAAATTCAAAAAAAACATGACAAGTCATATTATTTAAACAAAAACATTTAAAAGAAAAAGGAATGGGAAACAAACCATTTGCTGCAGATGATATCACAGATGAAATACTAACAAAATTGTATGACAGGAATCTACTAGGGCCTGGCAACCCACAATCGCTCATCAATTCCATGTGGTTAACTGTCAATTTATACTTCGGAATTAGAGGAAACTCTGAAGCTTGAAACATAAAATGGGGAGCTATAACTGTAACAAAAGACAACCAAAACACAAATTACCTGGAATTCTCCACTGAAAGACAAATAAAAACCTGCAGTGGCTCAAACCCCAAAGACACCAGGCTAATAAAACCACATGCCTATGAAACAGAGACCC
Source organism: Neoceratodus forsteri (assembly GCA_016271365.2). Lineage (NCBI taxonomy): Eukaryota > Metazoa > Chordata > Ceratodontiformes > Ceratodontidae > Neoceratodus > Neoceratodus forsteri. The sequence continues at coordinate 200,364,180 of CM057458.1, forward strand.
TAAATGATGTCCTATAAAAATATACCTAACATACAGAGACAATTGACCTTACAAATGTAACATCCCAGACATACCACTATTTCCATCAGTACATTACCCCATTAAAATACAATCCCCATGTTGGTACAAAAACCAACATCTGGGGATCAATACCATCAGAAAGATTGTTAAAACGATGATCCAGGAAGTGGGGCTAGAAACCGACCGAAGACTCACAAACCATTCCATTCGGAAGCATCTGGTGCAAAAGCTGACGGATTCTAACATTGCCCCCACAGAAATTATGCAAGTTTCTGGACACAAGAAGCTTGAATCTCTCAACGCATACTCCAAATTAAATGACAAAAAGCAAAGAAAAATATCAGACTTACTGAGCAACCAAGTGAATGACGAGGAAAAACCCTCTACTTCCAAACCTGCTTCTCACAGCACTCTGAAACTGAAACCTGGAACACCTGCTGCCTATTACATGGACATCCTCCCAGCCTGCTTCAACAATCCAGTCATTAACGCATCACATGTAACATTTAACATAATACAAGGTAAATATGCCAAAGTAAGAACTGTCACTTACTACTACGTACTTGAACAACACAAAACATTTTTTTTTTCTCTCCACAGGACACCAATATCAACAGACAGCCAGAAAAAGAGACAGAGACTTAACATCGGACTTGGATACCGACTAAACCCCAAACTGCAAAATGAAACAGTCAGACACTACAGTCACCACTCCCCACATTATTAAAGATTGATTTCCTGATTTGCTGACTTGAAAATGTTTACTTTCAAATAAAAGTGTAAATGAGTTCTTGACATGGAGCTCCACAAAATAAACCCTATATCCTTATCAGGACTCTGCGGTGAATAAAACTGCAAAACACTAAATAAAACTCATTACGTCTGCACAAAGCATTTGCCCACAATAAATAAATGACCTAAATACACAATCTCACAAATTATCCCTACTCTCCAGTTAACTTCCACCCCTCAAACACTGCAACCAAACAAAATATACATAGCACAATCATAAACAACCACAAACCTGTAACAACATTATTTCAAAGATGCTCTCACCCCATTTGTATAAATAGCACACATGATGTACATGTCATGAGATATGGTAAATATTCTCACTCCTGCAGAATGAGCTGTGCATTCTCACTCGTGCCTGCAGCACTTGTGAGAATACAGAGCTACTCTGCAGGAGTGAGAATATTACTATATCTCACTCCTGCCCATCATATGTAATATATATATATATATATATATATATATATATATATATTCATTCATTGCAAAAAACTCTGTTAATGCATCAGTTAGGGTTAACAGTACAGCGACAAAAGTTTGGAAATGTGCAGTTAGGGTTCAAAACCCTAACTCTGCATTCCCCCCCCACACATACACGTAAGCAGGGGAAGGGACGAGGCAACACAACCAATCAGAGACAACCAGCACCAGGTAACAGAAGTAACGTACAACCCTCTAAATGTACCACAAGACACATCCATCATCATGGTCCACCAGCTGTATGAGTTCTGCCACCATCATAGTGCCTTGAGGGTAGACACGCATGCTGGGCAACCATGGGTGATGCCCCACAGTAAGCATTTTTGTGTTACAAACAGCAGTAACAAGATTTAAGCAGATGCCTATATTTCAATAGTAAAGAAGTGATGTAACACACAGTATGTTATCCACAGATAGTTTCTTGGAAATGACAGTTAGTATAAGCCTACCAACAGTCATTGGATGTTTGCATTTATTTTTCTGATAGAGTGAGTCATTCCTAATAACAAACGGTTGTAATAATAAAAGTAATTATTTGTAGTATAGTTTGCAAGCAACATATGAAAGCAACAGTTGTAATATCCAAAGCTAACAATAACATGCTGATAATGAGTATTTCCAGGTAACACAGCAGTATAACAACATGTAATGGTGCTGGTTTCATACCTGAGCAGTATCTTAAAAGTACTATGTGTCATCTCTACCTTTCCTGCTATCACATGCCCATGTGGTAGCAGCGATACCAGCAGCAACCCAATTGTTGAATAGTGACACATAAAAGTCAATAGTCTGAAAATGTGAACAGACTAAGTTGCATTGTATGAAGAAGATATGCCAGCAATAATATGTCATCATACTGTGCTGGCAGTATAGAGTCCATGATACTGTACTTGGTTTTTCATTACATAGTGTTATATGAAATAAGTACAGTGTTGTGATTATTGTGGTTACAGATAGTGGTGGGTGAAGTGGGCTAAATTCGCTCCGCGAGGTGATTCGTGGAGTAACACGGAATCCACAAAGTGCTCCGCAACACGAAGCGGAGTACTTCACGTTATAGTGGGGAAAGCAAAGTCCATTGAAAACAATGACCACTTCTCCACCAATTTTAAGGCAAAGTAACACTGAAATCAATGTACTTCGCATCACTTCGCCTTGTTATTGAGTTCCAAAGTGAATTTGCAATGCTTCCTGGAATTGCAGGTCAAATGTGCTCTATATTGTTCTGCACTGCCTCAGTTCTGTGTAGTGTGTGTGTGTAGTGGAAGATGGAGACAGTTTTCTCTCAGAACTCTGCCATTCAAATCCTCTAAAAGCTGTTAAAAAAGGCTTTTTGAGCCATTTTTTTTTGCTCAAAATTTAGTACAATGATTGTAGGAAACCCTCCTGTGCTCATATCATCGAGTGTTTATTGTTTGTGTGTGGATTTTGAATGTTAATTTAGAACAGTCAGTCTGTGTACTGTGAAGTGTGTTTTGGGGGAGGGGCGTATCTGTGTTATGGGTAGATTAACTGGGAGAAAAAGGAAGTCTTTCTGTTTTGGTTATAGTTTTCTTGTATAACTGTGTTAATGTACACACAGTAATATTTTCAGTAGTTCTTGGCATTTTTTGCTGATTGTTTTGGTGCAGCAGTGTATAATGTCAGTTTGTTTAAAACATTTGGTTATATTACTAAAGATTTTCAATTTGCTACGCATTACTTGTAGTGTGTGTGCGATGCACGTGTGCCATTAAATTAGATGCCATTTATTGTGCTACAGAGTAATTTCAGCAGTGTGAACCTGCTATCCACTGCACCTGCATGAATTTTTTGTACTGCTTGTGGTATCTTTACTGGTAGTAGTTGACTCTTACTGAAGTGCCTTACCCCCCCCCAACTGGCAAAAGGTATTCTTTTCCAAATTTGGATATCTGATGGTGAGCACTGGTTAGGTGGTGGTGGTGTTGTGCCTTTGCATCTGCATCTCTTTAGGGCCCAATCTCCATCTGTTACTTAAGTCACAGTTGTTTCTTTGGCTTCCCTTCAGAGTACTGGTGTGGTGCACATGATTCACGATCACATCACGAATCACAAAATTAATGTTTTGTAGTATCTCTCCAGGCTTCACCACTGTACCCATTGATATGAGTTTTCAAGCTGGTGAGTTTTGTGAACAGCCGGGTCATCAGGGAAGTACAGTTGTAGGCATTCACGTTCCCAATACGCTCATCAGCTCCAAGTCCGAGAAAAATAAATTCTCATTTCACGGTCATGAATGCAGTCATGATTCAGGATCACATCACAAATCACAAAATTAATTTTTTTACTAGTTACTTGCATCATGTAAGCCTGTTTTGTAGTATCTCTCCAGAATTCAGCACTGTACTCATTGATATGAGTTTTCAAATTGGGGAGTTTTGTGATACAGGTCATTGTTATCGGAGAACTACAGCCATAGGCATTCAGGTTCCTATACAGCATGTGAGTTACAGTACTGTAAGCCATGTGATGAGTGGGGGCTGCCAATATTGTTGTCACTCCTTACTTCAGGTTAAGGCAGAATGACAATGAGAAGTCACAATCACAATAACAATGCAAACTGGGCATTTCATGCTGGCCACTCTGCGTAGAGGAGTGACAACTCAAAGTGCCCACTTTGCGGGCACTTCAAAAGTGGAATTTAAATTCACTGCATCTCTAAGATTGGAGACTCTGCATGTCTTGTTACATTCTCATTTCATTTCATCGGCACTGGGGAATTTTCTGGATGCAAGACAGTAGCATTTTGGGGATGAACATTAATTCTGGTGACTTTGTCTGACCACTGCCCAGATGACTGAGTGTGCCATTAATTCTGGGAAATTTTGCATTTCTTGTTAAGCTCTCAATTCACTTCATCAGCTCTGGGGAATTTTCAGGAGACAAGACGACAGTAGCATTTTGGGTATGCACATTAATTCTCGTGACTGTGTGAGTGGGGGGCTGCCAATATTGTTGTCACTCCACCTTACTTCGCGTTAAGGCAGAATGACAACGTGAAGTAATAATAACAAGGCGAAGTGGGCATTTCATGCTGGCCACTCCGCGAAGTGGAGTGACAACATGAAGTGCTCACTTCGTGTTCACTTTGCCAGCGAAATTTAAATTCACTGCATCTCTAGTTACAGATGTGATGGAGTGGTATAGTGTCTTACAATCTTGCATGTGTCTTACATGCGTGTGTGGGTGTTGTGGGGAATGCAGAGTTAGGGTTTTGAACCCTAACAGCACATTTCCAAACTTTCGTCTCTGTACTATTAACCCTAACTGATGCATTAATGGAGTTTTTTGCAATGAATTTCCCTTCTTGTTGAGAAAGTGTAATGTAAGTGGTATATATTAGTGGGAGTGCAGGCCCTCCAGGCCCTGTGCTCCCACTTATACATAACTATGGAGCCATATAGCTGCCCTATTGGGCAAGGAACCCTTATAACACTAATTTGCTAATATCTCAGCAACCATAGCAGCTAGGAAAAAAAATCCAGCGATGTTGTAATCATGACAGCGAGTATTTCATGTCACATTAATTGAGTGTATCTGTATCAGACATCGTTTCTGAGATACGGGCACCAAAAAGCACTGAAAAGGCACCCTTGGAACCCTTGGAACATGTTTTTGCCAATATCTTTGTAACCATAGTAAGTAGGAAAAAATTCCACTGCTGGTGTAATCTATGATTTCCAAACTTGTTTCTACCTAAAGGTGAACTGATCTGTCACTAGCAAAAACTCCATAACTTGCTTCGTTGTTGAGATATGGGCACTGAAAGGCATAACGGACTCCGCAATGTTATCCTATGGGAACGTTCCCAACTTTGGAACACTGAAACTTTGGGCCCCTTGAAAGTTTTTGGCACCAAACCACCAAAAGGCATATCTGTATGACCAGGGCTTGTCACCAGGCAAATTTCAGCCCAAAAGACCCAACCGTTTTGTTGCAGGAGGATGGCAAAGATTTTCAGGTTTTTTTATTAAATACTTTCGCACATCACAAAAGTTTTGTAAAATGTAGCACAAAACATTCACATTTGCAAAAGTATTTCGGCAGTTTCTTTTGTGATTTGCAAAAGTATTTTTTCCCCAATGTTTAAAATGGCATTTCTGGGTGGTTTTACCCCCCAAAAAAATAAGGCTGGCATCCTCAGGACCTGACTATGTAAACCCAACAGTCAGTGTTTACCAAGAGGGTACCAGATTTAAATGCCAGGCATTTTTCTCTCTAACTGAAAACAAGATGGCTGCAGCACAAATGTAAAAGGTCCATTTGAGAAAGTAAAAGTGCATTTATGAAACTTTTGTGAGACTCATATATTTTCCCTCCATTGACTATAATGGTAAATGTGTTTTATGAATAACTTTTGAATGGTTTAATATGTTTACACCAAATCTTCGAAAGGCACATCAGTGATCCAGACTGCATCATCTCTGAAATTATCGGACTGAACAGAGAAATTGTGTGTGCTGTGGGCGCGAGCAAAGAATTGAGCCAAAAAGTCTGTTTTTTGGGTGTTTTTTGGTGTTCTGTAACTCTGCAACTGTACATCTGACCACAATGCAACTTTTCAGATACAGAGATCTGTAGTGCCAGACTGTGCATGCAAAATTTCAGGCAAAACCGTAATACAGTGGCAAAGTTATTAAGGTGCAAAATTTGAGGTTTAACATTAACATGCTTACTCAACCCTAACTATACTGGCGCTACCATGCCAGTATAATATAATATATATATATATATATACACACATATATGTATATATATATATATATGTATATATATATCCATGGCAAAGAACTCTGTTTATGCAACAGTTAGGGTTGTTCCACAATGACAAAAGCAGGGAAATACAATGTTAGTCTCCTAACCCACACCCACCCTACCCCACCAACAGGCATCGGGGTGTGTGTGTTGGGGTCATCGGGCCTAACTCTCACCTCATTCCATGTGTAAAGAAGCTGAGGTAGTGCAGTATAGGAAAATGGGGTGAGAGGTAGGCCCGACAACCCCAACGCACACCCCAATGCCAGTTGGTAGGGTCAGGGTGGGTGTGGGTTGCAACAGGTGGTAACCCAAACATCGAATTTCCCCACTTTTGTTGCTGTGGAACAACCCTAGCTGATGCATAAATGAATTTTTTGCCATGAATTTCTCTTCTTTTTGAGAAAATGCAATATAAATAGTGAATGGTATGTGGTGGTGGGAAGGGCCCTGCGCTCCCACCATGCTGGACATTTGTGCATAACAACCCTAATGGTAATGATAATGCTAACAGTAATAGTGACACAAATGCAAAACAATAATGGTAATGGTAACACCAACGCAAACGTGAATGCAGATGCAAACGCTAACAGTTATGTGGTAATGCAAGCACAGAAACAGAAATGGTAACAGTAATGGTGATGCAAACGGCAACGCAAATGCAAGCAAAACTCAAATGGTAATTGTAATGTAAAAAGAAATGCTAACAGTAACGGTAACTGTGATGGAAACATAAATGCAAATGAAAATGTTAACACACATGCTAAAGGTAATGGTGATGGAAACACAAATGGTGATGGTAATGGTAATTAACGCAAATGTGAATGGAAACACAAACAGTAACATTTACGGTAATGCAAATGAAAATGCAAATGGTAATGTAAACACAAGCGTGAACACAAATGCAAATGGTAACGTAAACGCAAACACTAATGGTAATGCTAACGCAAATGTAAATGCAAATGGTAATGCAAATGTAAGCAAAAATGCAAATGGTAATGATAATGCTAATGGTAACAGTAATGCAAACGCAAACACAAATGGTAATTCAAGCGCAAATGGTAACGTAAGCACAAACAGCAATGGTAAAAAATGCAAGTGCAAACACAAATGCAAATGGTAACAGTAACATAAATACAAATGCTAATGGTGACACTAACAGTGATGCAAACGTTAACGTAAATGCAAATGCAAACAGTAATGTAAAGGCAAACGCAAATGGTAATGGTAACGCTAATGATAACGCAAATGCATATGGTAATGGTAATGTAAATGCAAGTGAAATACAAACAGTAGCGGTAACATAAACGCAAACGATAATGGTAATGTAAATACAAGCTCAAATGCAAAAACATAAAGCAATGGTAACGTAAACATAAAAGCTAATGGTAACACTAATGGTGACACAAACACAAAATGTAATGCAAACACAAGCATAAATGCAAATGGTAATGGTAACGCTAAACTGTAAGGGTAATGCAAACAGTAACGCAAGCACAAACGGTAACGATAATGGAAATGCAAATGGTAATGGAAACGGTAAACCAAACATAAATGGAAATGCAAACAGTAACACAAACGCAAATGGTAATGCTAACAGTGACACAAAAACAGAAATGCTAAAGCAAACGGTAACAGAAATACAAGCGTAAACATAAACGCAAACAATAATGGAAATGCAAGCACAAACTTGAATGCAAACGCTAATGCTAATGCACACGCCTTGTGTCCAAAAGAGGTGCATCCTGAAGCACAGTGAATACAAAGGATGTGAGCATAATAATGGCCCTCAAGCAAGAAAATGAGCACTTGGAATACAAAGTTGCTTATATCTCAAGAACCGTACGACAAAAAAAATTAAAATTTCATATTATTTATGACTTTCCACCTAGTTTTGGACTAAGCATTTTTGCATAGGAAAGTCTGTATCTCAAACCATTTTTGAGAAACTGTACCCGAAAGGCACGGTGGACGCTGTAATGTTATCCTATGGGAAAAATTGTCAATTTCGGAGTGCCATAACTTTGCAGCCCTGTTATATTTTAGCACCAAACCACCAAAGGCACATCTGTGGGATCTTGGCTTTCTTTCCTGCAAATTTCAGTCCAAAAGACAAAACTGTTTTGCTGCAGGGTGGGAAATATTTCCCGTTGTTTTGGCCATACTTTTGCAAATTACTTTCGCAAATCATGACACTTTTGCAAAAAAAAAAAAAATTAAACCACGAAAGTGTCACATTTGCGAAAGTATTTTGTGAAAGTACTTTTTATAAAAATTTGGAAAACATATTTCTGGGGTGTTTTACCCCCCAAAAAAGACATGGCTAGCATCCTCAGGACTCGACTAGGTGAACACAACAAGAATTATGTTCCTAGAAGGTCCCAATTTTAAATGGCAGGCATTTTTCTGAGCTTTAACTGAAAAATAAATGGCTGACTCACGAAAGTAAAAGGCTCACTTGCGACAGTAAAAACTGCATTTGGGAAAGTGTCGCAATTGTTAACTTTTCCCATAGACTATAATGGGATTCAGTTTTTTTTTTTTATAACTTTTGAACCATGTAATATTTTTTCATGAAATCTTTGAAAGACACATCGGGGACGCCAGCTGCATGTTCTTTGAAGTGTTTGGACTGATCATGCAAACTGTGTGGCCTGTAGGAGCAAGCAAAGAAACGCACAAAAAGTCTTTTGTTTTGTGTTATTTGGCACTCTGTAGCTCCACAACTGTACGTCCGACCGTAATGCTACTTGCCAGATCCAGTGTGCTGTCATACCAGACTAGGCATGCATAATTTCAGGCAAATCTGCTGTACAGTTGCAAAGTTATTAAGGTGAAAAATTTGAGGTTTAACACCAAAGTGACTACTCAACGCTAACTATAGTGGCACTACCGTGCCACTATAATATATACATATATATATATATATATATATACACCACTGGGGTGAGAGCTTTCTCAGTAGGATAACCTGTGTTATTTCCACTGCAGTGAGGATAAATCCTGATGACATCAGCAGAGTGAGGATATCGACATTTATCCATACTCTGCTGATGTCACCAGTGAGGATAAGTGCACTGCAGCTTGCATTCTAAAGGAAACTGCTTCAGAAAAAGTTTTTCTTTCTCACTGAAGCTGCAACTCACTCAATTAGCTTTGCAAAAGACTCTCACCTATGTCCCATTGTGTTTCTAACATTGCTAGCCCTTTACTGTGCTGATCTCAGCTTCAAAGCAACCTGAATTCTAAATGAAAGTCTTTTTACAAAGCAGGTTCTGTTTCTCAGTGCTACCTGCAGCAGTTTGTCTTTTTCTCTGAGCCTCTGACTCACTCAATTAGCTTTGCAAAACACACTCACCTGTGTTTCTGACTCCCGGTCCATTCAGAACACACACACACAGCACACACAGAATGAGCAGGAAACAGACTCAGCAAACATGTTCCTGCAGCTCTCACCCCTGTGGTATAAATTGCACACATGATGGGCAGATCATGACATATGGAAAATATTCTCACTCCTGCCTTGTGAGCTATGGGGAGTGGGTACTGGAGGCGAGCATCAAAGGTGGGCCACCGTAATTTGGCAAGTGTGCCACAGTGGTGGCTTCTGGGGTGATCCTGGGTAGCAAATCGTGCTACCTTGTTGTACAGGAGCTGCATTCTGGTGACCTCTTGATTGGCCATCCTCTGTAATACCGGGGCAGCGTAGGTCAGTGTGGAGAGCAGGACATTGGTTGCTATGGATAGCCTAGCTTCTGGGATAAGTTGGTGTTTTATCCTATATAGGATACCCAACTTGAAGTGGATGGAGGTGGTCACTTGATCCACATGGTTCTTGTAGGTGAGACCTTGATCCAGTATGAGCCCCAGGTACTTCAGAGAGTCTACAACCTCAATGCTTGTCCTTTCCAGTGCAGTAAGCAGTAAGGCATTGGTCCTATCTTGTCTCAGGGATCTTGGTCTGAACAGGATGGCTTTTGTCTTGCTGTGTTCAGAACCATTCTGTTCTTCCTTAACCAGCCCTCCAGGGACTTTAGATCAGTTTGGAGTGTGGGGCCAATCTCCGCAAGGTTGTCCGAAGAGCGGTAGATGACTGTGTCATCCGCATATTGTATAACCGAGGCACCCCCACAGTGGAGGTTGAGGTCATTTGTGAATAGTGAGACTAGAAGGGGACCAAGGATTGAGCTCTGTGGCACACCCTCCTTAAGGGGTAGGGGGTCAGATAGTACACCCTTCCAGATGACCCTCTGTGTGCGGCCTGATAGGTAGCTCTTGAACCATTTGAGCACCAGGGGGTCTAGGCCTATCTTGCTTAGTTTGGCTAGGAGGAGGTTGTGGTTGATGAGGTAGAATGCCTTGGAGAGATCTACAAATACAGCTCCAGAGGGGGTCCCCCTGTCCATAGCACTAAGGACATCTGTTGTGAGGCTAGTGAGGGCAGTGTCCATGCCATGGTTGGTCCTGAAACTGGGCTAGAAGTGGGCTTGTAGTTGGTGAATCTTCAGGTACTCATGGAGCTGGTTATATATGAGCCTTGGAGCTTTGCTAGTGGACAGAGTAGGGATATTGGTCTGTAGTTGCTAGTTTGTTCCCTGGGGCCGCCCTTGTGGATGGGGACCACGTTAGCCTGTTTCCACTGGTTTGGGACTATTCCTTCCAGCAAGAACCTGTTTATTAGCCAGGTCAATGGTCTGGCAAGGGATATGGCTCCATCATTGAGCAATCTGGGATTTATCCTGTCCGGTCCTCCTGGGCCTTTGGTTTTTAGGGCTCTCAGGAGAGTTTCCACCTCTTTTGTTTTAACTAGCCACAGGGGAAATTGGGGTCGAAATAGGCATGAGGGCTCAGTCTCATTTGGTGCCAGGTTGAGAAGGGGTAGTCTGGCCTTGTATGCTTCTAGATTGGTGAAGTAGAGCTTTAGGGCTGAGGCAATTTGTGGGTAATCATTCTTTAGTTTGCCGTTGACCTCCACCGGGCCTGGTTCGGCTTTGGTGTTTCCCCTAATCAGGTCATTTATGTGAGAACAGAACAGTTTGGGACAGCCTAAGTTGGTTTTCTGTAGCCTGGTGATGTACTCCCTTTTCGCCTGTTTTGTGGCTCTCTTGCATTTGTTCCTCAAGGCTTTGTAAGCAACTAGATTCCACTCATTTATTTCCCTTTAGGGACTTCCCTGTCCCTGAGCATGCAAGTGCTCGCTTCTGGGTGCACAGCGCTATATATTACTTTATTTGTTTTGAGCAAGGCTGCTCAAAGTAAAAGTGACATGTTGCCTCATTTTAACTAGTACACTGTTTAAAGAGAGAGAGAGAGAGAGAGAGAGAGAGAGAGAGATAGGAGTTAGAACACTATTTTCTATTTATTTACTTCTCTCTTTTCTAAAGGGGCTTTGTATTTCCTGGGGAGTGGGGCAGCTGCACTTGCTACACTTGCAACAGCCCAAAGCAAGAGAGTGTGGGATTGGGTACACTCTTCCAGTTATATGAGAGGGTACCCATTTTATATTTAAGGTATAAAAACACCTCAGTCCCTCTCTTTCTTGAGTGCTCACATGTGAACCAGTATTGCAATATTTATTTATGCTTCAGAGCATGCTTCTGCTCCAAAGCAAACCACACTTTCCTACTCCAAACAAGGAGCTCCTAATGAATCGCACCATGCAGTGAAAACAATGGAGCAACCTGTTCCGATGTTCTGACTGAGATATTTAAAAGCGGGGGCAGCTGAAAAGCGATTGCCGCCCCGCTTTGAACTACTGGAAAAATAGCTCCTCTGGCACCTTGCCAGTTGCTTAGTTTTGCCCTGTACATCCCTCGTATTCATCTGCTCCTTCTTTATAGTCCTTCTCCCTCTATATATCTATGCTACAGAGAGGGCAGAAGAGTCCACAAATCTCACAGGGAGTAAGTGGTAACCTGCAGGAGCAGAAAGAGGAAGTTATATAGCCTGCTTCTCTGTTTTGCAATTTGCTCATTCGCCATTTGCCTTACCGGAATAAATACTAAAGCTCGCTCTCTCAGCTTACTTTAGACCTCACATTATAGGTATTGCACACAGTTTACAAACTTTACCATATTGATTGACAAGTGGAGCAGCTATATTTATGTTCTGGCATTCTGCCAGCCGCTCACTATAACTAACCCTAAAGCTAAAGGAAGGCTGTATAGCGCAGTGGTTTAAGGCTCTGAGCTGTGAATCTGGAAACCTAGGTTTGAATCCCACAGCCCCCACTTGCATACTGTGTGACCTTGAGCAAGTCACTTAACTTCCCTGTGTTCCCAGGTCACACCCATAAACAAGCTTTCAGCTTAGTGTGCTACTCCTGGTAAAACAATTAGAAAAAAAACAAAACACTACGCTGGAGCAAGGAGTTGCATTTTCATTCTGTTCAGCTCCCTCTCAGTTGTAAACCCTTTTTTTATTGGTTCCTGATTAAAAATAGAATGGAAGGGCACATCAAGGTTGTGTCAGAGAACGACGGCTGCAATACCCGCTCGAAGGCTGTGACAGCCGTTGTTCCTGCATGCAAGAACTTCCTTTCCTAAAGCAGATTTTTATACAGGCAGCCTAGTCCTGTTTTCAGTCCAATTCAAGGTACTGCCACTGTAAATGTTTCTATGTACCATACCTGTAGTGCGCCTGAATTTAAATATAGTGCTAGGGCACTACAAGAGGGGGGTATATCAGGGCCCCTCTTCATCACAGGAAGCACCCTGTGACAGAATGCATTATTATAGACTATAATCACAAACATTAAATATGTTACTTTTCGTAACCCTAACTCTCACGAATAATTACACTATATGTCGCCTGACAGATTTGAATCAAACCACTAATCAACCAAAATGACCAAATAAGAAAATGTTAGATGTGACACAATATCATCCCCCCACACCAACCAGCACCTCTATTTCCATGACCAACCTCTTCGATTTAAGGGAAAGGGAAGGGAACATTGTTTAACCAGGAGTAGCACGCTTGTTTCCAGATGCGACCTGGGAGCACAAGGAAGTTAAGTGACTTGCTCAGGATCACACAGTATGCACCTAGGCAGCTGTGGAATTCAAACCCAGGTCTCCAGATCTGCAGCTCAGAGCCTTAACCCACTGCACTATACTGCCTCCAATTCAGCTCGCTACCCTTCCTGCGGCTAGATCTCAATCTTAGACTATGGATCATAGAGATGCAATAAACTTTTATTTTTCATTCGATATGCTGACAGATGTCAAAAAGTTTGCTTTCTTTCTTCATTTTGTGAAATGAATAGTTATTTCAATAAATTCTGATATTTAAAACTTTGTCGTACTGTTTACTTTTTCAAGATAAAATTACACTTAAATGTCACAAAGCAGGAAAAAGTAAGAAATGGTGCACCACACACCCAATGATGAACACCTACCATACCTGCCAGGCACTGCATTACCACCATGATCCCCCCCAGTACTAGCTGGTGCTGCTGACCTGCACAGCACTCCACTCTCCAGGATAGCCATACACCTGCCTGAGCTTGAATGAGTGAACGTGTTTATGTACAAGCATGTGCTCATTTATTGCAAGCATGCATTCAATTTACTGAGCTATTTTGGCAGCAAGACATGAGTGTAGGGCAGTTCCAGTCGCCTGTGGTGGTTGGAATGGGGGAAATGGTGTCATGAACACCATGGTCCACGACTCCCTTCAACACACCATGACACCCCTGTCAGAAACTGGAAAGGCCCTCCATTCTTCTACGCAAAAAAAAAAAAGAATGCATGCAAGCTGACAATGATTGAGCACTAGCCTCTACAATTAAGTGCTCACTTATTCCAGCACAGTCAAGTGGCCGACTGTGGTGGATAATGTAAGGCTGTGTCAGTTGCCCATTCATGGTTGTGGTGCTGGGGCATGTGAGTTGTAGGGCCATACCTGCTGTAGACGGTGTTGGTCTGCTGGACACCAGAGAATGATGCTACTGGTTTTGTATGTATTAAAGGGGATTACTGGGGGGAGATTGGTGTTGGTGGGGGAGGGATCAGAATACAGCAGGTAATGTAATGTTACATCTGAGTCCGCGATCACATAAGAGGGGTGTTTCAACTAGACACCACGAATTGTGTAGTTAGTGTTACATCAAGATCCTTCAAGTGATCCCCCTGGCAATGCACCCCATTATTCTGTTTGCCTTTTCTAGCTCCATCTCTCACTATTCTGAGTGATTCATTTGGACATCTATCACCATCCCCAGATCTTTTCCCTCCTTTAAGACATGTAGCTGTTCCCCACTCAGATGGTAGCTATAATCTGGGTTCCTAGCCCCTGAGTGCAGTATACAACACTTCCCAGTGTTAAACCCTAGCTGCCATGTGCAAGATCACTGCTCCAGTCTTTCTAGGTCCTCCTGTAGTGTCCTCCTCCCCTCTTCACTATCCACCACTGCTTCTAGTTTGGAATTATCAGTGAACAAGCTCAATTTGCTCCTAACTCCCTCTGCAATGTCTGCTATGAATACATTAGAGTGGCCCAAAGACAGAACTCTGCAGTACCCCAGTAATGAGCATTCTGGTTGTCGAAAGTACCCCCCCACCACCACCACCCATTGCAGTCTGTTGCTCAGCCAACTCCAAATCCATTTCACCATCTTTACTCCCACCACTAAGTTCCTCAGTTTTCCTAGTAGGCTCCCATGCAGCACAGAGTTGAATGCCTTGCTGAAGTCCATATACAGGACATCAACTGGCCACCCACCATTCAGAGATCTTGTCACCCAGTCAAAAAATTGACCAGGTTTGTCTGGTGAGATCTCCCTCTGAGAAAACCATGTTGCCAGACATCTTGAAGGCCATTTGCCTCCAAGAACTCCACCAGTCTTCCCTTCAGATGGTTTATAAAAGAGTTTCCCCACTACTGATGTCGGTCTTACCAGTCTGTAGTTCCCCTATTCATCCCAAAGTCCACTGTTATGGAGGGGCACAACATGTGCCATCCTCTAGTCTAGAGGCACACATTCTGATACTAGGGAGGAAATGAATAATTCCATCAGTGGTGCAGCCAGGACATCCATCAACTCCTTCAAGACCCTGGGGTGGATACCATCACAGCCTGGGGCTTTGTCCATCCTCAAGGACTTTAGGGTCTGCAAACTCTGCTCACCTGGATCTCCCCATCTGTGAGAGTCATCCCCTGGTCCCCTACCTCCACCTTATGAAGTTATCCCCTCCATCTTATCATCTCAGTAAACCACTATCCCTGCCATTGGACTGCTGTTCCAGCCCCTGGATCAGTCTTCCCTTTAAGCTGACCACCCTTCTTCCCACTGGATGACCCTTTATGTCCCTAAACCAGGCTCCCACCCTAAGCTGACCTACGTCCCAACACCTGGATGACACTTCCAGTCATTGATCCATGTCTGAGATGCCCCAAACAGCCTCCCCACCAATATTCCCACTGCCCACCCACCAGGACCAGCCCTGGACCCCACATATTAGCCCCCCTAACAATGTCTTGACTGTCTACAGTACCCACCCAGACCAGCTTTGGAACACCCAGACTTGTCTCTTCCTCCTAAGGGCCCTATTGTCTTCCACCAGATCCCTGGGACCCCTGACTAGCATCCCTACTTACATCTCCCCGCTCTGCCACCCTAACCAGCAATTGGAACCCACATTAATCTTCCCTACCTAGCTCCCTGTCTCCTACCCTAAACCAGTCCTGGTACTGTTGGGCCGCCCTGCCTCACTCAAGTCCTCATGGTATCCCACATGGACCAGCTCTGGGATGACTAGAATGGCCTCCCATGTCTACATTTCCATTGTCCATCAACTCGGACCAACCCAGAGAGCACTGGCTCTGCATCCATCATCTATGTGCTCCATGTCCCTTGATCTGGATCAGTGTTGGGATTCAAGGATTAGCTTTTCCTAGCAACATCTCCCCTTTTTGCACAACTAGACTATCCCTGGGAACCCATACTGACTGTCCCCACCTATGTCACCATGTTCCTTCGCCCAGATAGTCCTCTGGACCACCATAGTAGCCTTCCACATCTATGAATTCCCTGTCTGCTTACCCATCCCTACCCTGGGACCCCTAGACCAACTTTTCCCATCCATGTCCCTCCACCTGATCCAGCCCTGTGACCTCTTATACTGGCCTCCCCCATTTAAGTCCCTCCTGTCTCCCCCCCCAGACCAGTTCTGGAGTCCCAGACTGGCATGTCCCACCTACTATATGTCCTTCATTCTGCCCATCTTGGCCAGTCCATCTGAATCACCAAAGGGAGCCAAAAGATCAAGGTTCCCCATCTATAGCCCCCTCTTCCCCACCTGGACCTCCTAGGGACCCACATACTATAACCCCCCCACCTATGTTGTAATGGGTGTTGGTGCACCATTACAGTCAACCTACCTAAAATAATGTAAAATACAGGGACTTACCTGCCCAGGGGAGCCAAAGGTAATGCACATTGTACCTGTAAAATAAAAGACAGAAAAGGGGTCACAAAGGATCTGCAGCTCTAAATGGGGTCCAGTAGGGCAGAAAGGGTAGGAAGGGAATTATACTTATCTGATGAGGGTAAGGTTCTCGTCCGGTCAGACCTGCAAAATAAAAGAGAAGTTACAGTAGTTGGGGTAAAAACCAGTAAAAGAGAAGAACTAGAGAGAGAGAGAGAGAGAGAGAGAGAGAGAAAAAGGAGTGAGGTTGGGGAAGGGGGCTCAGCTAAACCCCGTTTTGCCCCTAATAATGGCAGAGTAGCCAATAATTTATTTAGTAGCCAAGGTGGTTAGTAATAGCTAGTGGGAGGGCTAGTTGCCCTTTTATGAAATATAATGTAGGCATTGGTGCCAGTGATCAGGGTGACTAGGAAATGCCCTGGGAGGGAGCCACTGTGTAATATAGCACTCTGTGACTACCCTCTTTTTTGCTAGTCCAGTTGTCATTGCCTGTTACCTTTGCCTGTGACTCCAATGCAAAATGCAATTGTATACTGTATACTGTCACCCTTTCCCGCAATTCTTTGTAATATGTAGTGTATTATGTTAATTTCTCCCAACACTTTGTACACTGTGCTGTTTATACTGTTCTGTTTGCGTTCTGTATAATTTGTGTTTTCTGGTATGCATTTTGTTGTACCATACTGTTGGCTTGAGTCATACCAGAAAACAGTCCCCAGGATCAGTGTACCTACCCGGTAATCAAAGACTTAAAATAAATAAATTAATTAATTAAATAAATTATGCCCTGGTGGTCTAGTGGGCTAGCTCTCCATGTGGATGGGGCTAGCGTTTTTTTTTTTTTTTATAATCCAGTACCCTTACCCTGGGATCTGGTAGGGCTCCCAAGCCCTGGCAATTGGGGGAGGTATTTTAATTTGTGGCAGTGGCAGCAGGAGTAATGCACTGTGCTGAAGTTGCAGCCTGTTGGAAGCATGCCTGTGCTAAAGTGAGAACTCCTGCAGGTACTGTTAACTCCCAGCCTGTATAGAGCTTAGGCAGCAGCCTACTCCAGATGGGTGGAAGAAGGGAGGAAGAAGTCAGCAGGAGGTGAAGGAGGCATGGGATGAAGTGCCTCCTCCCACCTTGCTGAATTGCTGCTATGGCAGTTTAGTTTATGATCTACGGAGCTCTTTTAGAATGCAACCTGGGAGAAAGTGGCTGGAGAGCAGCAAGAAGCTGCTATTGAGTGCAACTGCTCCAGTGGCAGAGGAGAGAGAGAGTGCACAGGGCGGCAGGCATCACCATTAAGTCAAGCCACTCCAACAGAAAATGAGCCTGGGGGGAATTTCAAAGAGTAAAGCAGCAAGAAGCTGCTGTTTTAAGTGAGGCGGCACTATGGCTAAATGCAAAGATGGGGGGGAGGAAGAGCAAGGCGCAAGGAGACAGAGCAACGACAGTGGCGGGTGCCGCATGTTGAAAGTCACACTGCAGCTGTCAGCAAGCCTTGAGGGGCTGTAAATGTTAATGGGAGGGGAAGAGACTGAGAGAGAGAGAGAGGGAGGGAGAACAATTTGGGCATGGAAGAGCCCACAAACAGCAGTGACACACAGCAAAAGCCAACCTTGCCTCAACGCTAACCTGGGCTACTGCTGTAGCGTCATCCCTATAGCTGGACTGTGATAAAAATGAAAGTGCATGCAGAGTCCTGGCACTTACTCCCAGCCTGTATGGAGCTCAGGCTGCAGCCTACTCTGTGCAAGTGGGAGAGGGACAGACAAAAGCTCAGTGGGAAGTGGAGGCCATGGTACAAGTGCCTACATCCACCTTCCCAAACCACTGCTCTGGCAGCAATTGCCATGGGGCATGGAGGTGACAGAAGGCAGCCTTGAAGAAAGCTGCACTCACAGCTTGGAATGTTCTCTGTTGGGAGTGGACAGAGCAGGAGCCGCTAGTGTGAGAAGCACTCCAGAGCAAACGCTTCCCTGACAAGCGGGTGCAGCTGTCTATCAGTTGATATTGCTGTCCACACAAGGTAGTGTGTGAAATATAGGTGTAACCCCCCTGCAAATGGGGGTTCCCAAAAGTCTCCTAGGAGCTTGCCACAATGCTCCCAGCCTGGATGGTGTTCAGAATTTAAGCCATTTATTTGTGAGTGCTTTTAGAGCCTCTGGTACTATCTCTTTAAAGCTGCCTGCTTGCAGGCAGGATTAGTTACATGGGGGGACTGTGTGGTTCCCTGCTCGAGTCCCGTTCAAGTTGGTGACAAATCGCTCCATTTCTGCCGTCGCTGAGTGGCAGAGTGAGCACTTTTCAAAGAAGTAATTGTTTGCTAGAAATCATTTAGAGAGTTAGTGGAAATATAATTTGTCTAACCTGCCTTTCTTGCAGCTGGGACTTTGTGTGCTTTGCCCCTCCATTTGGGATCTGAACTGCAGAATAGATCCAATCAGGTAGAAGGGGCACCTAAAATGGAGCTTAAGCAGACCAACCAGGATCATGACTCTCTCGGGAGCTGGCTGGCCATGAGGGATATAGCCAGTAATTCTGGGAAGTGAAGTTCTGGACCATGGCACCTTTTCGCACCAATAGAGGGAGTATTGAGTGATTGGCAACTAGACCCACCAATTGGACTGGGTGGCTCCCAACTGTAATTCCCTGCCTGGTGTCTGGGAAGGCAGATCCATTGTGACCGTGACTGGGGAAGGAGCTCCAGGCTCCTGCGCTGCAGAGTTTTCATGCGGGAAGCACGTGTGGAGGCCTAAAGTCAGGCGACATGGTTGCCGTGGTGATTCAGACTGAATCTGCTATTGCTGAGGAAAGAAGAGGCTGAAAACTGAGAACCAGGCTCGCCCTGTAGAGAACTGGAGAAACTGCTTCATTGCGCTTGGTCTGTCAGGAAAGTGAAGCTGCTTTGTGAACTCCCAGCTTGGCAGTAAGTGCGATCGGGACAGCAGCTACCTGGTATAGTAATTTCTTTTACATATAAATGTGAGGGGTGCTTGGGGAGGATAGCTTAATGAGTCCCCTGGTCCCGTGTGATTTGACGGGAAGGCAGTCACTTGCAGGTGGACTGAATCTGTTGCTTCCTGAAGCTGTGTCCTGCTTGCAGAATCTCATCCCCCACTGTGCGAAGAGCATCCAGAAATCCACGACACCCTTGGGGACAGCGTCCAGCATTAAGTTAATGAGTGCAAATCAAGTAGCTCCCTGCCATCTGTACCTTTAATTGCAAGTGTTTCATCTGATTTTCTTTCTTTCTTTCTTTCTACACGAACTGAGCCAACCAGCTGCAGATTACAATTTGGTATTGTGCAAGTGTTTTTCCATCACAGGGCCCCAACCAGCTGCACCGATCCTGGCTAGCCCCCCATCCTGGGGTACCCAGTGAAAGTGACATTTAGGTACTCTGAAACTGCGCACAGTACTGTGACTATTAATGTGATTAATCGAATTAACCTGATTTCCCTCTGCCCTTGTTACAACCCTCTTAAATAAATCAGATCTGTTTGTTTCAGCAAAGTTACACCAACTGAGGTATGTGTTCATGTTAAAGAATTGTACAGTGGCTATTGTATTACCTCATCTTGTTTTACACGGGGTCCCCAGAGTCAAGCTGATCGAACCAGTCCTGGGGGTAAGTGTAATTGGTGAACATACTCTTGGGGCATTGTGTGGGTCACTAGTACGAAGAAAAGGGGGTCTCAGTGTCCTGTGGGCTGTGACTGCTAGACTTCCAACCATGGTAAACTCCTGAACTCTGGGGTGGAGGCACCGCCTATAGAACCTAGGGCCTCTAACCTGTTAATGGTTAGGCAGGCAGGGGTAGTAGCCCTTGGGATAGTGCCCTCTGGGGGTTGCATCTTGGAGGCACTGCTAGGATTAGCATCCTCTAGTGGCTGAGTGAAGGAAGTACCCCATTATGTCTAATTTAAAGGAGAAGATGGGGGGGGATACCACGCCCAAGTTAAAACTCGATCCCCTTAAGATGATGGTGCACAAATTGATGGGGTGGAGCGAAGCTGAGGAGTTGGACTCCCAAAAGGTTGTATTGTTGTTGGATGTCCCCTTGGGGATTAAAAGCGTTGACATTGTCTCTACTGTCAAGCGGTCCAAATGTCTGGGCAAGGTGGAAGTAAAAGGGCAATATGCTGACTTGCTCGAACAGATCCTGAAAATGCTGCTGTCATGCAGTATTATGATAGACCCAGAGAGGGTGCCCCCAGTGATTTTTCCTGAAGGTGTCCAGAAGGGATGGAGGGTTGTTCACACACGTAGTGGTTTGGCCACCCCGGGTGGGTCCCCTAAGACTAATAATTTCAAGGATAAACTGCTCAAACTGTTAGCCACAAAAGGGAGAACTGCTCAGGAATTGGTAAAGGTATTAGACATCTCAGGTGACCACACTCACCTGCCATCCCCAGGTACATCTCCCGGGTCATCTAAGAGCTCCATACTAGCCCCACCCCCTATGGTCATTCCTCCCATACAATTAGACTCCTGTCGGAGATTGAGACTCTTCTCTGTTACTGTGCCCATGCCTTCAGGGGAAGATGAGTTGGAGACCTGGATGGACTATGCTATGCCTTTAATGCAAGAGTGGCAGTGCTCCGAGGGGGAGAAGAGGAAATGGTTGATGGAAAGCTTGAGGGGTCCCGCACTGGAAGCCATTTGGTTCCTTGGGGCCATTAGTCCAGAGGCAACTGCAGCAGAATATCTTTCCACCTTAGAGGGGGTGTTTGGCAGCACTGAAACTGGAGAGGATCTGTTATGGAAATTCAAGTCAGCAAAACAATGGAGAAATGAGAAATTGTCAACATTTGTTACTGGAATGGAGAGGGCTTGCTCCGGCCCGGTGGTGCTGAGGGTTGAGGCGCTGGACGCCACACCTCGCACCACACCGGCGACCCGGGTTCAGGAGCTGACTTGGGTCATCAGTGGGTCGGCCGGGGGGAGATAGGCTGGAGCGTCCAATGACAGCTCGCCTTCTCCGGGGAGGGATCTGGCCGATGCCCGACACCTGCATGACCCCGAGCGGAGGCTCGAGGAACTGCAAGCTCCATTTGGGGATGGGCGGCCAGTGAGCAGCATGGACATCAGCGCATGCGTCATGATGTCTGGGGGAAGCTACTTGCTGCTCGGAGAGGGAGAAATAGCAGAAACACAAGCCTGCCTCAACCGGGAAGATGGGAGGACCATGGTCGTGCCCACGATTTGCCTATGCCCGCCCAGCAGACCTCAGACTGACGAAAGGTAAATTACGGGGTCTGAGTCACCCGCCTCGTCCCCGCCTGGGGGGTAATCCGCGGCTCCATGGGTCCTGGGGTCTGCTTGGGTAGGGTTCCGGGCAGTGGGATGTCCAGTTGTCCCCCCTGAAGGGTCGGAGGTGGCAGGCTGGGGAGGAGGAATAAATAGTAATTCCAAAAAAAAAAGAATGGAGAGGGCTTTGCAAAAGGACCACCGAAAAGGTGGGTGACTGCCCAAATGCTAAACCAGGTCTGATTAGACCATATATTGAAGTCCGCCTGATTTTCAAGTGTAATACTGCTGAAACTCAAATTGCAAGACCGGAGGGCCGACCCTCCTGAATATTGTCAATTGATGAGAGAGATTTGTGAAATTGAAACCGATGAAGAGGGGTGGGAACCCTATGCTAGGGCCATGAATCCGTGCCAGATGCCCGAGCAGAGAGAGCCAGACGAGACTCAACAGTTGAGAGGGTTGATCAAGGGGTTGACAGAGACCTATCAGGAGCCGGATCTGTATTAAGCTCCTCCTGAGCCAAAAAGTGGAGTGGGAGTGCATGTTGTTTCCCCTGACCCCTGAATTGAAAGTAACTTGAGAATGGAAATTAGAGACCTAAGGGAAATGGTGAGGGAGCTGCAACAGGCTGCTATCACCCCCAATAGAATTGGGGAACCAGAGATCCCACGGGGCAAACATCCCATTCAAGAAGAGCCATGTAGAGCCCCTGAGGTGCCCCGCCAGATAAGAGACCCCCCTCCCTCCAAAGACAACCGAGATACTAAGTTCTGTTACCATTGTGGGGAAGATGGACACTTTCAGACTGAGTGTCGGCTACCAGAGAATTTGAGGAAAGTTACCAGCAGGCTAGTGGCCTGGCATCGCAAAAACCTGTGCCCGGTCGCCGGGGGGCCAACCGGAAAGGTTTTGCCTCCAGGGCCAATGCCCGAGCGACATCTTAAGTAATGCCCCCTGAATGGTCTGAAGTAGTGGGTTCCTCCATGGAAACTACTGTGAAAGTGAATGGGGTATCCACCAGAGCTGTACTAGACAGTAGCTGCCAAGTGACAATCATGTTTCAGGACTGGTATCAGAAGCATTTGTCTGATGTGCCCCTGCAACTCCTAGAGGGGCTACATGTGTGGGGTTTGAGTGAGAAGGCCTACCCCTACTCTGGTTATATTCGAATTTGGCTGTCTTTTCCTACTTCTGTGGCTGGAGTGGCAGAGCAAGTGGAGACCCTGGTTTTAGTGTGTCCCCCTACTGGACTGTATAATGGGGTCCCGTTGTTGATTGGAACCAATGCACATATGTTTGGGTGACTGGCGCAGTTGTGTTCTGAAAAACAAAGGTCCAGGACTGGCAGAGCTCTAAGAATCCTGGCTTTAATTAAAAGGGCCTATGAAGCACAGAGAAATGCTGGTAGAATGGAACCAGAGGAACCGTTGGGGGTCATCTGGAAGAAGGACCCAGAATCTTTGCTGTTAGCACCAAATGCACAATGTGTTCTACAAGGAAAAGTCCACCTCAAGAAGGATGTCAAGAACAAAATATTAATGCTGGACGCACCCGGAGATGGGAAACTGCCCGAGGGGCTGCTGGTCAAACCAAGTATTCTGCCTGCTAGAGCCCATGCTTTTGCCAGAAGTGTAATGGTTCAAGTTCACAATGTGTCTGACAGGGAGAGCCGAGTAAATCTAGGTTGCACCCTGGCCTCCATGCACTGTGTGGATACTGCTGTACTGCCCAGTAACAAGAGTTTGGGAAAGTGTGATATAGTAACACCTGACTTGTTTGATTTCGGTGACTCCCCATTGCCAGCTAATGGAGAGAAAGGATCAGTGAGAAGCTTGCCCAGAGAGACCAGGTATTTTCTTTGAAGGAATGGGGTGTAGGGTGTGTGCAAGGAGCTGAACACCACATCCGGCTGCATGATGAAAGGTCATTTCGTGAGATGTCTCGATGCCTGGCACCTGCTGACATAGATGATGTGAGATGGCATCTACAAGAGATGCTTGCTGCTGGTGTAATACAAGAATCCAGAAGCCCATATGCTTCACCTATTGTGGTAGTGAGAAAAAAGAATGGGACAGTAAGGATGTGCATGGATTATCGCAACTTGAACTGGCAGACTATCCCTGATCAGTATACAATGCCCCACAACCAGGATGCTTTAGACTGCCTGAATGGTAGCAAATGGTTCTCCGTGCTGGATCTTCACAGTGGGTACTACCAGATCCTGATGGCCCTGGAAGACTGTGAGAAGACAGCCTTTATCTGTCCGCTTGTCTTCTATGAATTCATGAGGATACCTCAAGGGATTTCAGGTGTCCCAGCACTTTCCAGTGCCTGATGGAGCGTGCAGTGGGGGATATGAACTTGTCAGAGTGCCTAGTACACTTGGATGATGTCATTGTGTTTGGTAGCTCACTGGAGGAACATGAAAGCAGGTTGTTCAAGGTGTTGGATCGACTGGAAGACTTTGGCCTTAAATTGTCCATTGACAAGTGGCAATTCTTTCAAACATCAGTAAAATATGTGGGACACATAGTATCCACCGAGGGAATAGAGACCGACCCAAGTAAAGCTGAAGCATTGACCACCTGGCCACAGCCAAAAAATCTGAAGGAGCTGCAAAGATTCATGGGCTTCTGTGGTTATTATTGCCGTTTCATCAAGGACTATTCAAGAGTGATCCGCCCTTTACTTAACCTTATTCAAGGGTATCCCCCAACCCACAAAAGATACAAAAAGTCAATGCCCCTGGAGACTGAAAAAATGTATTTCCATCCGAATGAAGTGTTTGGGGCCTGCTGGACTCCTGATTGTGAGACTGCTTTCCATGAAATCATACATCAACTTACCCATGCCCCAGTGTTGGCCTATGCTGATCCCACAAGACCTTATGTCCTTCATACTGATGCTAGCTTGCAAGGGTTGGGGGGCTGTGTTGTATCAGGAGCACACGAATGGCCTGAGACCAGTGGCCTTTGCCAGCAGGAGCCTAACCCCATCGGAGAAGAACTATCCAGTACACAAATTGGAGTTCCTAGCTTTGAAGTGGGCCATTGTTGATCAATTTCATGAGTATTTGTATGGGGCTAAGATACTGGTAAAAACTGACAATAATCCTTTGACCTATGTGCAGACTTCAGCCAAGTTGGATGCCACGGGCCATAGGTGGCTCTCTGCCTTGTCCACATATGACTATGCAGTTGAATATAGAGCAGGTCTGAACCACTTAGATGCTGATGCTCTCTCCTAGAGACCAGTTCCTTCAAATAACTGGGTCCGACAGTCAGAACCTGATATTCGAGCACTCTGCCAAAAGTTTGACAGGGAGGAAAAAATGTCCACCGACGCAGTAGACTGTATGGTGGATTGTTAGGGGCCCTCTGAGAACTGCATACCTGTCACTTATTGCCATTTTTCTGCTCTGGACACTAGTGCTTTGCCTCAATTCAATAATGACAGTATTCAACGTGCTCAATCCCGAGACCCTATGATCAAAACAGCTCTAGAAGCCCTCCAAGCAGGGAAAGATGTGTCCAAACTACGCTCCACTGATTTGAGAACTGCATTGCTATATAAAGAAGGCCCTAAGTTGAGAATGATGAATGGACTGTTATACAGACAGACAATGGACAAAGGAGCCAACTGGTCAAGCAACAGTTAGTTTTGCCTTCTTGCTTTCGAGAGCTGGTGCTGAGGTCCCTACACAACCACATGGGACACCTTGGCATAGACAGAGCACTTGATTTAGTGAGATCTAGATTTTATTGGCCTAAAATGGGGGCTGATGTGGAACACCACATTAGAACTTGTAGTCGCTACTTACAGCGGAAAGCTTTGCCTCAAAGGGCTGCCCCACTTGTTAACATCACCACCAGTGCACCCATGGAGCTAGTCTGTATTGATTTTCTGAGTCTAGAGCCAGATCAAAGAAATATCAGTAATGTACTGGTAGTCACTGACCATTTCACTCGATATGCTCAAGCGTTCTCCATCAAGGATCAGAAGGCGTCCACTGTGGCAAAAGGGCTTATAGAAACTTTTTTGGTTCACTATGGGGCCCCGCAAAGAATCCATTCTGATCAAGGGCAGGACTTTGAGAGTCACCAGATTAAAGAGATGCTTTCATTGTGGGGGGTGCGAAAGCCGAGAACCACCCCTTATCATCCCCAGGAAGACCCCGAACCTGAACGGTTCAACTGCACCTTGCTCGACATGTTAGGCACCCTTCAACCAAAAGACAAGCCCAGATGGAGCCAACAGATTAGCACACTGGTACATACCTACAACTGCACCAAAAGTGATGCCACTGGATTCTCCACCTATCGACTAATGTTTGGAAGAGAAGCCTGATTGCCAGTAGATGTTTGCTTTGGGGTGTCTCCCGATGGGGTTCAAGCAGCTACTCATTTACAGTATGTGCAAAAATTAAAGGCTCAACTAAACCATGCATACCAACTGGCTCAAACCATGGCTGCCAAAATAAATCTAGCCAATAAAGAAAGGTATGACAAAAAAGTGAAAGCCCTGGAACTCAGGGAAGGAGATAGATTATTGCTGAGGAACCTAGGACTGCATGGCAAACATAAGATTGCTGACAGATGGCATCACCTCCCTCACATCGTAGTGGGCAAACTAGATATTCTGCCTGTGTACAAAGTAAGGCCTGAGAATAATTCAAAAGATGCGAAAACTATGCATAGAAATCATTTGCTGCCCATTGGACAGATCCTGATACAGTCTGAACCCCCAGAAAATGCCCCCTCTGGACCAGTGACTAGAGCCGTTGCTAGAACAAATTTAAGAAAGACTGCACCTACAGAAGCTAAGTCAGAGTGTTCCTCCCCACAAGTCCCAATTAAACATGACTGTCAGTCTCTGTCAGAGGAAAGTGAGTGTGGCCTTGAATATTACCCTTCTTATGAACTGAGTCAACTGTTTCGGGGCAATCCCCTAGTCAACCAAGGGAATGAAGCTGGGCCTTCTGGACTGTCTAAGCCCCCAGCATTGTCCTTGGAGCCAGTGCTCCCAGAAGGTGAGGTGCAAAGTATCAAATCAGAGGATGTGGAATCATTGTGCATGGTTGAACTGCTTGACTTTTCAGAAGAAGAGAGTGATGTACTGGAGCAAACTGGTGATACACCAGAACCAGAACAGTGTGTTGAGTGCCCTGATAGTTCCCTGCCAGTACCAGGAGTCTCCACAGTTGACCCAAGTGTTGTGGACTCAGAAATTGTAAACCCTGGAGCTGAAAATGCCCCGAGCTCTAGCCTCCCTGCCCCAATACAGACCCCCTTGGCAAGTACAGACAGTGCTGAAAGTGAGTCTAACCATTCAGAAACTGTGCCCGTTCCCCCCAGAAGGACTGGCCGAGAGGTGAGGCCCGTAGTACGGCTAAGTTATGAGTCCCTGGGCAGACCTGTGGACATACTCCTCAATGTGGTCCATAAGGGAGTGTATGTAACCCCGAGCTCGCTGCCCAAACTAAGCCTAGGAGACAAATCCAGACTACTTGTTTTGCCCTCTGAGTATGGTGTCCCTGCCACTTCCAACCCCAATGTAGCTGATAGGGACGGGCCCCCTTTATCCAGGTTTCATGTGCAGGAAGTGATGACCTGAGTTAAAATATGTGTAGGTATGTCTATATATATATATATATATATATATATATATATATATATATGTATATATATTTGTACTGTTGTATAATCAGTAGTAGAATGTATAATACAGTGTACGTGTATCTGTCAAAGGTTAATATGCTGATTGCTGTTTAAAAGGCATGACAGTTCAAATGTTCCACCTAAGAGTGATTTAGGGGTATCTACTTGACGCGGATGTCAAGCTTTTCAGGCTAGGAAGGGTGTAACTCCCCTGCAAATGGGGGTTCTCAAAAGTCTCCTAGGAGCTTGCCACAATGCTCCCAGCCTGGATGGTGTTCGGCATTTAAGCCGTTTATTTGTGAGTGCTCTTAGAGCCTCTGGTACTGTCTCTTTAAGAGCTGTCTGCTTGCAGGCAGGATTAGTTAAATGGGGGGACTGTGTGGCTCCCTGGTCGAGTCCTGCTCGAGCTGCTGACAAATCACTCCGTTTCTGCTGTTGCTAAGTGGGCAGAGTGAGCACTTTTCAAAAATGTAACTGTTTGCTAGAAATCATTTAGAGTGTTAGTGGAAATGTAATTTGTCTAACCTGCCTTTCTTGCAGCTGGGACTTTGTGTGCTTTGCCCCTCCATTTGGGATCTGAACTGCAGAATAGATCCAATCAGGTAGAAGGGGCACCTAAAATGGAGCTTAAGCAGAGCAACCAGGATCAGGACTCTCTCAGGAGCTGGCTGGCCTTGAGGGATATAGCCACTAATTCTGGGAAGCAAAGTTCTGGACCGTGGCACCTTTTTGCACCAACAGGGGGAGTATTGAGTGACTGGCAACTAGGCCCAGCAATTGGACTGGGTGGCGCCCAACTGTAATTCCCTGCCTGGTGTCTGGGAAGGCAGATCCATTGTGACCATGACTGGGGAAGGAGCTCCAGGCTCCTGCGCTGCAGAGTATTCGCGCGCGAAGCGCATGTGGAGGCCTAAAGTCAGGCAGCATGGTTGCCGTGGTGATTCGGACTGAATACGCTATTGCTGAGGAAAGGAGAGGCTGAACACTGAGATCCAGGCTCACCCTGTAGAGGACTGGAGAAACTGCTTCATCGTGCTCGGTCTGTCAGGAAAGTGAAGCTGCATTATGAACTCCCGGGTTGGCAGTAAGTGCGATCGGGATCTGAGAGCAGCTGCCTGGTATAGTAATTTCTTTTACATATAAATGTGTGGGGTGCTTGGGGAGGACAGCATAACGAGTCCCCTGGTCCCGTGTGATTCAACGTGAAGGCAGTCGCCTGTAGGCGGACTGAATCTGTTGCTTTTTGAAGCTGTGTCCTGCTTGCAGAATCTTGTCCCTCGCTGTGCGAAGGGTGTCCAGAAATCCATGACACCCTCGGGGACAGTGTCCAGCATTAAGTTAGTGAGTGCAAATCAGGGTAGCTCCCTGCCATCTGTACCTTTAATTGCTAGTGTTTCATCTGATTTTCTTTCTTTCTTTCTGCATGAACTGAGCCAACCGGCTCCGGATTACAATTTGGTATTGTGCAAGTGTTTTTCCATCACAGGGCCCCAACCAGCTGCACCGATCCTGGCTAGCCCCCCATCCTGGGTACCCAGTGAAAGTGACATTTAGGGACTCAGAAATTGCGCACAGTACTGTGGCTATGAATGTGATTAATCAAGTTTACCTGATTTCCCCTCTACCCTTGTTACAACCCCCTTAAATAAATCAGATCTGTTTGTTTCAGCAAAGTTACACCGGCTGAGGTATGAATTCATGTTAAAGAATTGTACAGTGGCTATTGTATTACCTCATCTTGTTTTACAGGGGGTCCCCAGAGTCAAGCTGATTGAACCAGTCCTGGGGGTAAGTGTAATTGGTGAATATACTCTTGGGGCATTGTGTGGGTCACTAGTAGGAAGAAAAGGGGGTCTCAGTGTCCCAGAGGGCTGTGACCAAGTTAGACGAACCACGGTAAACCCTGACCTCTGGGTGGAGGCACCTGCCATAGAACCTAGGCCCCTCAACCTGTTAATGGTTAGGCAGGCAGGGGTAGTAGCCCTTGGGATAGTGCCCCCCTGGGGGTTACATATGCCCTGGTGGTCCACTGGTCCTTCCCCTTAAATCGTCTGTACAAACACTACATCATTTTCTGGTGGTCCCTCTACCTCCATTGCCGAGCACCCATTCAAGCACTGTAACTATACCTGGAAAGACCTTCTGACCCTTATCTCAAGCCTATTAAAGGTGACAGGCAAAGATATCTGGTAGAAGGCTGTCCCTGTAAAATCACTTACCCTGCCAACTGAGGTATTTATATTAGTAACTATTTAAATTTTTTAAGTCCTTTGTAATTTTAGTTTGCAGAGTCTTGGCAAATGTGGAAGTGGAGTTGACTGCCTGAGAAGCCTGATCGAGTGGTACTGGGATGTATAGGGAATTAAAATGTTCCATTGTACTGACCTAGATGATATAATTACTGTACTGAACACAGCAAGGAGCAGGCATTAGTTTTAAGTTTTCACAGGTCAGCATGAGCATTCATGTTTAGAAGTATACTTACAGGTAGCTTAGATCCCAAACTACCTGTAAGTATACTTGCATACATGAATCCTCACTCCAATTCTATGAAAACGTAAAATGAATACCTGCTCCCTCTGTGTTTAATATAGTAATACAGTCACCTATTTCACTAAAATGTGAAGTTTTCCCATAAGTCCTAGTGCCGCTCAACTGGGCTTCTCAGCCAACTCCACTTACATTTTTGCCAAAACTCTGCAAACTAAAAATATAAATGAATGACTTAGGAAAAAAAATAAAATAATTACTACTATAAAGACCTCTGCTGGCAAGGTAAGTGATATTACAGGGCCAGCTCTGTACCAAATATCTTTTCCTGTTCCTGTTAACCCCTCTTCCAGCATCGTACCTCTGAATTCCTTTCTTTACCATGGCACTACACCATGAAACCCTTTCCCATCACAACACTAAGTTCCAAATCTCTCTCCACCTACCAAAATATTACACTCTAAAACCCTCCCTCTTCCACAGTATTACACCCTTAACCTCTCCTCCAACCCTGAAGCCCTCTACTGACCCCAGCCACCTTTGAGCACCATCATCCTAGAGGGAAGTGAAGTGTCCAAAAAGTCACTACATAGTGATATTTCAGTGTTACTATAGCAGTGCACACTTTCTGCGCACTTCATTTCAGTCTGTTCTCCATGAGTGGTTAATCAGTGTACCTGTAGGGTTATGCTGGTGTGCATGCAGTGATGGTACAGTGTGTACGAATTATATCAATTAGCACTATAATCACACTGGGAAATGCACTGCAATGAGCAGTGTTGTTCTTGGGATCAGTAACACTGCCTGAAGCAGTGTTGCATTTTTCAGTGTGCACGAATTATGGAAATTAGCAGACTGAATCAACACCTCTATGCACTACAGTGTGGTTTGATGCTCAGTAGCACTCCTGACAGCCGTGTCACAGTGCTGTTTCAGTGCGTTCTAATTATGGCTGCATTAAGAACTATGCAGTGTGAGCTGCATGCACATTTGCAGGTGTACATATCCAAATTTAATTTTATCGGTTAAAAAATGACCATGCCAACCTGAAAGACCTTCAACCACCTTTGAAGTGCATTAATATGTAGTATACCATGGCCAGAGTGTATTATTGCAGTTATAAAATCAATTCTTTGTTTTAATGAAATAAAATTGTCAAACAGTTTTATTTCATGAACTGATTTTATTATGCTGCCACAGCATTGAGTTCCAACCTCAAACAGGGTCAGACACATATTTTTGCATAAAGTATACATTTCAAATTTATTTTGGCAGATATGAAGTTTTCTCACTAAGTGGTCCACTAGGGATCCCCGCCTGCTTAGGCACTTCCAACGACCAGCTGCCACAGCAGTGAGTTCCAACCTCAAACAATGTCAGATGCATATTTTTGCATAATGTATACATTTCAAATTTTTTTTGGCAGATACGAAGTTTTCTCACTAAGTGGCCCACTAGGAATCCCTGCCTGCTTAGGCACTTCCACTGACCAGCGGCACTTAATGGCTGCAAAGTCGGCCGATGTCCTGACCACTGGAGGACTCCCTGCCCGCCCTCCTGGAATCAACTGCCAGATCCTTTGTCAAGGGATCCCCACCTGCTTAGATGCTTCCACCAACCAGTGGTGCTTAATGGCCCCAAAGTCGACTGGCGCCCCAACCACTGAAGGACTCCCTGCCCGTCCTCCTGGAACCAACTGCTGGATCCTCTGTCAAGGGATCCCCGCCTGCTTAGGCACTTCCACTGACCAGCGGCGCTATGGCCGGCACCCCGGCCACTGGAGGACTCCCTGCCCACTCTCCTGGAACCAACTGTTGGATCCTCTGTCAAGACATCCCGCACAGCTGAAAACTCTGAGGTGAAACCCGATTGATGAGGTGCCTTGGGCTAGCGGCCTGCGATTGGTCAGGCCTGCTCCAGCTAACCTACTATTGGTGCACCTCCCAGCAGCTCTCTAGGCTGGTGATTTTTGAGACCTTCACAGGCTCCTTTCAGGGCTACATTAGACCTGAAATCTGCTGGCTTTACCGCTCAGTCTCTGGCTCTTTTCTCCCGCCCCCCACCCCATCCAAGGCCACCATTAAATACACTTGTCCCCCTCCCACCCTGGTGTTCTGTCCTCCTATTGGCTTGCTCTCTTAGCCTCCTACCCCAACAACTTGTAAAGACTTGGAGCCAGGCAAATCACAAATTTTACTCAGTTGTCCCTCTCACTCACTCTCCCAGCCTGCTAGCTGTCTTAGCTTTACTTGTTTCCTATCACTTAGCCCTTCTCTAGCTCTATATCCTAGCTACTGTATTAAGTTCAAACTTGAACCTTGGTACCTACTATATAGCCCTATCTTTTAACAAGGTGCTTGGTACCCCAACTCTACCATATTCCTCCTCTCCTATTACACTCCCTCACCCTTTCCACACTCTCTACTTGTCTTACACAGATGTTCTGCTACTCCTTGGTCACCTAATGTTCTTCTACCCATGACTGATGGCAGCTGACCCTGATAGCAATTATTTGTGTGCCTGAAGCTGCCTGCACTTCTCCTTACCAGAACGTCCCTAAATCCTCACCTCTCAACTCTTAGGTGTCCCCAACTACATAAGGTACCACCACCCTCGGCCACACAGTATCCCAGAGATGGTTATATCAGTCCACCTTTTCCTCCTTGGCTGCATCCTCCTTTTAATGGTGGAGCCAGTCTTGGAATCCAGGAATGACCCTTCCTGCCCAAATACACCTATAGGACAGGAAATAAGCCCAACAGTGTCTGCCATCCAGCTAATGCCCACCAAAGGCAGTAATCCTTACACTTCCTCACCACTCCACGACCCCTACTGCTCTATATTCACTAAGCAGACCCCCCCCTTACCCTCTCTGTTAGGGTAGTATTATTTGCTCTAATCAACTTTCGATGCACACCAACTCCCGCTCCGCTGCCCTTAATAGTGTCCAAGGCAAACAGACAAACAAAGCCTTCCTGAGATTCCTGGTAAAATTACTCATGAAATTATTAGTACTACTGCTACTCTGTGTAGGCAGTGTAGAATTAAATCCGGACCCCCACTTCTGCTAATTGCTCCAGGGGAACTCCCACAGCAAAAAAGTCTGAGTTTCCTTTATATGACCGTATGCGGCCTTGCCAACAAGCTTGACCAGGTTCAAGCCTGGGTGCTACATGCCATGCCTGATGTAGCAATGCTTTCAGAAACCTGGTTGAAGAATACCTTACCTGACAAAACGTTTAACATACCGGGATACAACTTGCTTAGATGTGACAGGCCGACCAGAGGTTCCGGTGTTGTCATATACATCAAAGACAAATTCCTAATTGCCGATATTATCCGCACATCTATGCCCGAAGAATTTGAATGTCTTGCCTTCAAAATTAACCTCTCGCCTGGCATAGCCATATTGGTAACTGCATGCTATAGACCTCCTGCAGTGGGCCTGCGTATACTGCCCCATATTCATTCTCTTCTGGAAAAAGCTAATACAGAATGCATCGTTATGGGTGACCTTAACCTTAACTGGAACAATACTAGCGCCAACGAGCTTATGGACTTCTGTGATGAGCACAGACTTACTCAGATTACCCCTGAGGTTACCGGACCTAACAAGAAAAATCCCGTCCGAAGCTCTCTACTAGACCTTATACTTGTCAACAAGCCACGTAACATTTTACATGCAGGGGTCTTCCACAATAATCTGAGCGATCACTGTGCAGTCACCTGCATTAGGTGCTCCCCACACCTCCCCTCCTCCTCTACCTTCAAGCTAAACCACAGCCTAAAACACTTCTGTCTCCCGGACTTCATGACAGATCTTGGGAACATAAAGTGGCAGGATTTCTATCTTGCACCCTCTGTGTCTGAAGCATTCTGTATCTTCCAAGATCTGCTACTAAACGTTATCAACCAACATGCACCCATAAGGAAAATCAAATCCAGGAAATGTACACCTGATTGGTTTAGCCCACAATTAAAGAGGGCCTTACATCACAAGGACACACTTTGGAAAAGGGTGAGGAGGTCGCAGTCTGACACAGACTGGCTTTCCTTCCAGGTAGCCAGAAATGCCTGCACCAAACTAGTAAGGCTGGAAAAGCAACAGTTCTTCCAGTCAGCACTGAAGGCAAGCAAAAACTGTTCCTCCAAATTTTGGCAGATACTGAGAGAGGTTGAGGAACCCCTCTCCTAGCCAAAATTGTGGCAAATAACACCTCCTATACAGATAGGTCTGAGATCCTCGATCAGCTCAATAACCACTTCGCTACCACAGCCCTCGCTTTAGACACGTCACCTGTCAGTAAACTGAGCACCACAAGCACTGCCAGCATAGCATCTAGCCCCCCCATAACCCCCTCTACTGACCACCCACTCTTCATGCTCCAGCCAGTCTCCTTTAAACAGGTGGAGGACCATCTCCTTTCGTTGGACACCAAAAAGACCACTGGTGCCGAATCGCTGGAACCCTTCTTCTTAAAAGCAGGATCCTATTATCTGTTAGCTCCAATTGCCCATCTTTTTAACAGTTCGTTATCCAAAGGGGAATTGCTGCCTAGTAGGAAAACTGCGCACATCATCCCCCTATTAAAAGCAGGTGACCCCACTGACATGAATAACTATAGACCTATTTTGTTGCTTCCTGTTTTATCAAAGCTACTTGAAAAAATTGTTAACTCTCAATTAAGAGAGTACTTGGATTATGAGAACATCCTCAATCCAGTCCAATCAGGTTTCAGACCTAAGCACAGTGCCATGTTAGCTCTTGCCAAAGTGTCAAACGATTGGCTAAAAGATCTGGACAGAAAACAGCACATCTTGACCTCAGCAAGGCATTTGATGTGGTTGATCATTCCATACTCCTTGATACCCTGAGTAGCATTGGTCTATCCTCCACTGCAATAAAGTGGTTTCCCTGCTACCTCACAAATTGAAAACAGCAAATTAAAGCTCAAGGGGAATTCTCCCCACTAAAATTACTGCCCAGAGGTGCTCCACAAGGATCCATTTTGGGACCTATCCTCTTTGCCCTCTACATCAACCGCATCAACTCTGGCCTGATTGCTGGAAACGTTCATCTCTTCGCAGATGACATAGTCCTTTACACGACAAACCCCTCCTTGAACATTGCATACAAGGAGTTACAGTAGGATTTCATCATCCTCCAGCACAATTTGCTGAACCTGAAGCTTTTATTAAATGTTAAAAAAACAAAAGCTATGATTATCTCTCCATGCCACAACATGGGGATATCTGGGACCCCACAGATTATTACCCTCCTTAGTGAACCACTAGAGCTAGTGAACAAATTTAAATATCTAGGAGTCTGGTTGGACAATAAACTCACCTTCGGTGCGAATCTAAGTGAGTTAACAAAAAAGCTAAGACAGTGCCTTGGTATTTTATACCACATAAAGATGCCTACTCACCCTGGAAGCTAGAAAGTGGCTTGTTCAAACAACCTTTCTTCCCCTAATTGACTATGCTGACTTCCTATATAGCCATTGCCCCCAGGATGCGCTCAAAAAGCTTGATACACTCTATCTTCACGCTTTGAGATGTGTTCTTGACTTGCCCTTGCAAACTCATCACTGCTCATTGTACCAGGCACTGGACTGATCATCCCTCTCCACAAGGAGTCAAATAAACGCCCTCATGTGGCTCATCCCGGCTTTGACTAACAAGCTACCACCTTATATCTGTGACCTGTTTGAACACTCAAAGGGTGCCTACAGACTAAAGCACTCCTCCCTTGTCCTCCTTAATCTACCACGGACAAGGACACGTCTTGACTCAACTGCCATTAGCTCCTTTTCACCAGTGCTCTGGAATAGCATGAAAAAACTACTTAAAATCTCCCTGCTGCCCAGCCACTTTACATTTAGGCAGCTGCTCTACAGAGGCCTGAAAATGGTGTGTGGCTGTCTCAGGTAAAGTTTAGCCCTGCCCTAACTTCTGACATCCCGGGCCACTTATTCCCCCTGTCAGCCAACATCCCCTTGTAGCAACCACCTCCTCCTCCCCTACTTACCCACCCTCATTAGTTATCTTCATTGGAGGCCTCCTACTGGTAGGCTGCCCTTGCCTCTCCTATAAGTGTCTGATACCCTCTCTTCCCTTTGCCCTCCTCTATGTCCTCCCTTCCTCTCCTCATTGGTACCCTACAACCTTCAATCTGTTTACGCTTTACTTTAAAATGCCTGTACTAGCACTTGCCTTACATGTCTGATACATCTAGCTATTGACTTTTTGTATTGTAACAGCCTGTATTATGTCCACTTATTATGAAATGTCATCTACTGTTAGCATTTGTGTCCTTTGTGTCCATGACCATCTTGAAAATGAGCTTGCTCAATGACGTAACTGCCTGGTTAAATAAAGTTTGATTGATTGATTGATTGATTGAAGTGACTGAACCACACATTTGCAGTACTTGGTGCAGTGTTTGTGTCAGAATATTTTACTTCAGTTTTATTCCCCACTGCCACATAATAGATGCGGATGCTCAATTATAAGAGTTTTATATAAATCAGTAATAGATTCCTTACCTGGTCTGTAGAGGATAGGTAGACATCTTGTATTGGTGAAAGGATATGGGATGACATCTGGTCAGCTCTGTAAAACAGAAAAAATGTTTATAAATTAGGGTAAAGGTAAAATGTGTACATAGCAAAACACCAGCAGCTATGGGTGTGCACATCCTGAACAATAATTCCAAATACTACAAAATTGCAAATGGCATCCCAAATATTTCCCACTATTCATGGTACTTAGGAATTTAAAAAAATTAAGACCCTGTCCTTCCCCAGGTGGGAAAGGCTAATCACTAGGCCACACCCTCCACACTATCGTGATTCATCATCCTCACTCCTTCCCTGTTCTAAGTTTCACATGGATTAAAAAAAAAATAAAATAACTGAAAACTCCAGGCATTTTTAAAAGCTCCCCTCCTTAGCCAGACCCCCACCCACTGCAAGGTAGTCATTATTTAGATGTTAGGCCCCTCCTCTCCTGACCCCAAGGCCATGATATTGGGACATGTAGCAAGATAACCAGGACAGCATGGGCCCCTCCCTAACCACATCACAGTCTGCCATGAGCTCTGTCAATCCACAAGATGAATGACAGCTTGACAGTGTGCATGATCAAGAGGGAAGAGGCAGAGCGGTATATGTCATTCATGAAGCTTTGCAGAAATCTAGCTTCCTAGCATTATCAACGGCACTCACCACATGGCCACTCCCTCTCACTCACTGGTGCTTTCGTGCTGTTTTGAGCAGCTGACTGATAGAGCAGGTGGCCATGCTCTAGGTTGGGGGAGGAGGAGGAGTTGGCACTTAGGCTATCCTGAATATGAGTACAAAGCCAGTTTTTGCAGTGCTTTCTAAACCCAGTAATCCACCTTTTAGAATGTTCAGAGAAATAATTCACCATTTAGAACACAAATTTATTTATTTGAACAGCTGCGCTAATCACACAGCTACGCTAATCACACTCACTCCAGCAAACTAGACTGAGGGCCTGAAGTGCAAAT
Organism: Neoceratodus forsteri; assembly: GCA_016271365.2. Taxonomy (NCBI): domain Eukaryota; kingdom Metazoa; phylum Chordata; order Ceratodontiformes; family Ceratodontidae; genus Neoceratodus; species Neoceratodus forsteri. The sequence continues at coordinate 200,401,601 of CM057458.1, forward strand.
TGATGATTTATTTAGTTAGTTTTTGTTTACCTGGTAGGTGCCATAGCCAAAAAATTAGTATTTTCAGGCATGATCCTGGAGGTTACAAAAGTCACAAGGATACAGGGATACTCCCCTACAGGCAAACCTCTTCACATGCACCAATTTCAAAACAGCACCCAGTAAACAAACAAAAAAACAGTACTGGGTGCCATTTTGAAATCTGCACTCATGTGGGAGGTTGCCTTTCACCTGTATGTTTTAGAAACAGCCTGTTCATTGAACCAGTCTCCTTGCAGAATGCACTGGTAGTGTATAGTGACATAATGGGGCACTCAAGCTTTGCTCTCATGCCCATGATGTCACTAACCTCAGTCAGTATAGTGTGGCTTGTTTTGTATGGAGGGTTCATTATTCTCAAGGGAAAACAGAAGTTTGAAAAGACACAAAGGGTCAAAGGTCCTAGAGAAAAGATTAGGGGTTAGAATTAAACAAAATATATATCTGGCTGGTATACAGTCTGACCAGACCTGTAGAAATAATGGGAAAAATAGACTAGTATGGGGAACTTATAGTAGCTAGAGTAGAGACAGAGAGCAGAGATAGAAAAAGGGTACAGTATGGCATAGGAGTAAAAGAAGGGGAGTTTTAAAGGAAGAGATACACTTAAGTTCAAAGTAAGGAAACAGAGCTATAGAGATAGAAAATAAAAATACACACAGCTAAGAAAAGAGAATAATGTGATATCGGAGGCTCAGCAAAACTCCCATAGCTCCTCCAAGGTGGCCTGCTGGTGACCACCAGATTTGCACAGTAGTCCTAATGCTCTAGTTGTCCCTATGTATATCCATTTTTATTACCTTGTTAAGCCTTGCACTCTGTATTATTCCCTTGTAACCTCCCAGGTCATAACAGAAAATAGGCATATATTTATCTAGTGTGCTTATCTGGCCAACAAAAGCCACATAAAATAAATAATTTAAAAAAAGGGACACTGGTGCTTTAGAGGTCTTAAGTTGTCTCAGGCTGCCAGTGGTTTAATGGTATAGCCCTGGTGGTGTAGTGGGCCAACTGTTTTGTGGCCAGTGGCAAACTGTTTTTTCAATTATATTTAACCTTCCTCGGCATATAGTGGTTGGGGTGGAAGGGCAGTTTTGTGGGCCCCGATTGTATGTAGCAGGTAGGTCGGCTGGGGAGAAAACTTCCAGTTAGAAAATGCTATGGCTATGCAGCCATCAGTTTAGCACTACTGTACTAGAGCAACAGTACATGACTGGAGCTTTCAACTCCCAGCCTGCACAGAGTTCACGCTGTGGTTTGTTAAGAGGGAAGGGAGAGCAGCCAACGGAGGTGGCAGGAACTGCTAGCTAAGCTGCATGGCAGCTGAGTGTAAGTGCCCTGATGGGCTTGGTATGAAGGGACTGGGAAAGCAAACACAGTATGGGGGCAACAAAGGACAAGCCACACTGGGGTTGAAAGACAATACTCAAAATGGGCTTAAAAAATAGCTGTGGGAGGCAGGCAGGGGGAAATCACTGGGCTCCCTGAAGGGAACATGAAAGCAGCAATCACTGCATACAACAGAGCTGCACAGCAGCTAGTGTCAAAGTATCAGGGGCTAACAAAAGGACTGGGGGAAGGAAAAGAACAGCATAAGGTCCAGGAGAACCCATAATTAAAAATGCACAGCAGTAAACAGATAGAGCCCTAATGGGCTATAAATATTAATAAATGTATGCAATGGGGTGGACATAGATGGAGGTGTCATAAATCTATTTATCTGGGTAAGTATGTGGGTAAGAATCTTGCATTTATACACATAGTTATTACGTCATCCTCGATTAATGTACATAGTGGACTGGCAGGGTTTTAAATAAGCTGTGAAAATTGATTAGCACAAACTGCTAATCAGTTGCAAAAATGCATAGCACTTGCCTCAATTTGATTAGCAAAATTTAAAAATCATACAAAATGTATAAACATAGTTTAAAAACACACAGAAAATTATCTATATATATATAAATTATATATATATTATAGATTTATAGATTTATATATAGATATATATAGATATATATAGATATATATATATATATATATATATATATATATATATATATAATACGTATATATATATTTTAGCCTGAATAAAATCCTTATTGAAATTTGCTCGGTCTTTGCTTCATTTGTTTCTCTACCACACACACACACACACACACACACACAGGCCATACCCAGGTGCCAGAGAATTAATAGACACTCCAGTCACTCCAGCAGACTTAGGATTGATTCCCACAACCTCCACTTGCAATACTGTGTGATTCTGAGCAAGTCACTTCACCTCCTCACCCCACTCACTCCAGTAGACTGCATACAACAGAGCTGCACAGAAGCTAATGTCAGAGTACCAGGATTGATTTCCAAAACCTCCACTTGCAATGCTGTGTGACTGTGCAAGTCACTTATCCCCCCCCATGCACTGAAGTTGACTCTGAAAACAGGCACATTTATCTAAAAGTGTGCCATACCTGGTTACCAAATATTGAACAGAGACCCCACTCACAGAGTAGCACTCCTTTCCTTCTCTGAGCGTGCGTCACTTGTTCAGCTGCTGTTCTTTTTGCTGGTCGTAGTGGTCTTCTCTGTGGTGCCACAAAGTACTGCTCCGTTGGGGTCCCAGAGTAGCTTCTTGGTGCCAAACCAAGAATGAACAGGCACAGGGGGAACTGGATATGTGGTAGTTGGGGGGTGCTCAATCAGAGTGGAGGAACGAGCGGAGGAATGACTCGAGAAGCCAGAGAGACTGGCTGCTTAACTCCCCCTCAAGTGCCCAGGTGTTTAGGTACTGCTGCCGATAGTGTACTGTAACTGTCTCATCACTGTGGGCCTGAATGCCGGTAGTCACTCCCAGTAGTGCTTTGTGGCATCCAGTCAATATCGCACACCCAAAATAGCACTATCAAAAATAGCGCATACATAATCGACATGTCGGTATAGCGCAGAATCAAACAAGTGTGGATACATAATCGCACAATAGCATGCGCGCTCTCACTTGCCTTGACGAACCAGGAGCAGCTTCTCCGTGGAGGCCTGGCACCGCCAGTTTAGTCATTTTATTGGAGCACACCATCCATCAACATGGAAATTTCTACAAGTGCTTAAAGAAGAACAGCACTGTAGCACTGTGCTGATGGAGCAGATAATAGCCGGTACTGCTGTGCCTGGGTCCAGAAAGAAATATAAAGATACTGCAAAGCAGATTGCTGCTATAACAGCGGAATACCAACAGCATACTAAATTAGAGTATCTATACGGTATAGCATATAATTTCCAGTTACAGGCATAAAAGTGCTCTTGAAGATAACGGAAATATGAAACCTGACATTTTTTTAAAAGTGCGTCCTCAATGTGCCCGCAATAAAGATTAAATAAAGTTAATGTTCTATGCAGCCCTGTACCATACAAGCACAAGCACAACACAGCACGAGACTGTTATAAACATGAAACACAATCACAACAGAAAACAAGCATTTGTCAATGCCGAATGTTTGCTTGATGGCATTGGCATTGGTAGTGTAGGAGTTAGAGAGATGCATAATAAGAATGGCAGTGAAGTATTGAACTGAAGCCAACCCCACCACCACCCTGCAGAGACTGACAGGCATTGGGGTGTGTCTTTGGGTTGTCAGGCATAACGGCCATGCCACTTCATCACACCCTACCTTGCAGACACTGACAAGTGTTACGGTGTGCCTTGGGGTCTTTGAGCCTTATGCTCACCTTATTCCATAAGGAAATATGGAGAGATGGGTGCTGTATAGGAGAATGGGGTGAACTTTGGGGCCGAAGAGTCCAAGGCAAACCTCGATGCCTGTCACTGGCTGCAGGGTATGGGTGGGGGTGGAATGATATGAGCATTACAGGCAACAATCCCAAGTCACACCCCTGATATCTGTCAGTCCCTACAGGGTGGGGCGTTATGGCAGGAAACCTTAACACCCCAGGCGTTCGATGGTATTTTCACTCCAATTTTTCAACATAGGGTTTTTGTGACCCCCACCTCATGAACAGTGGCAATACCAGTTCATTAGCTGAAAGCTGATTTTGCACAGTGACTATGCCATTTGGCACCACAGGTGGAAAAACACATTTCGAACAGGATGTGAAAAATGACAACTGTACCGTTCATGAGGAGGTGTAAAAATGGCAATGTTGAAAATCTGGAGTGAAAATATAAAAAAACTGACGAAGTCATGAGCATGCATAGAAACTGCACAATGCACACCCATAATGTAATTAGTTTGGGGATTGTTTATAGCAGATTGTCAACACAGGCATTTTGGGACCTCCACTCAAGAACAGTGTCACTGTGATTTTCATAATCTGTCCCAAACACTGATTTCCCACAGCGACCACATATTTCTGCGCCAGAAGTGCGAAAACAAATTTTGGGCAGGATGTGATAATTGACAGCTGTACTGTTTAAAAGGAGGTGTACAAAAATGGAAGTGTTGAAAATGTGGAGGGAAAATATTACAAATCGGCAAAGTTAGGAGAGTGCATAGAGATCGCACAATGCACGCTCATAACACAGTCATTTCTTGGAATTTTTTCACTAAATTTGCAACATGGACTTTTTGGGATCTCACCTCATGAACAGTGCCACTGTCATTTTGTGAATTGGTCCTGAAAGGTGATTCTGCACAGCGACCGCAAAATCATTTTTTGGGACAGAGTAACGAAATGACAGTGAATGTTTTCATGAGGTGGGGTCCCAAGAACCCCATGTTTAAAATTTGAGGTCAAAATTCAAAAAAATGGTTTATTTATCAAAATAAGGTGAAAACGCCGTTGAATAGCATTTTAGCATGCTTACCTCTTAATTTTCAGTTTGCAGTTCAGCTTTGAAGAGTGTAGATGTGTCCTGGTCAAGAGAAGATGACAGTGCCGACCTCTGGCGGTAAGTATAGGGTAAGGGGGTGTGTGAGGAGGTGCGTGCTCAGTGGGAGGGTGGGGAGTGGGAGGGGACTGAGGCATCAATGAGGGACCGTTTCTTTTACAGATTAAAAAAAAAGGAGAACATGTTGGGGAACTGTTTTCTTTATTTACAGGTAAACAAAAAAAGCAGACATTTGGGCACACTGGGTTGGGCTGTCAGTGTGCCACATGAGTGGGGGGGGGGGCACCATAATGACGACACAGAGATTGGGGACCCTGATGTCAGCAGAGGTTCACACCATGAAATGTGGAAGTAACAGCCGAAATAGTGAAGCTGTTATTCCATAGCAGCCAATCATGGCACAGTGTTTCAAGCTCCATTGGACTTTCGGAAGGATACTTCCAAAAGTCCAATGGAAGGTTTCACAATTGGCTGTTTTTAGAGCTATGATCACAAAATGGCTGTAGGCTTTGCCCACAGCACTAAAAAGTGTGTACATTTGATCCAGTGCACAACTCTTTGCTTAGCACCACTGCACTAAAATCCAGGATAACATAATAATAATGACTGTGAAGTCCTTTCCCTCTTTAAAATAATAGCAGTTATGTATTGCATTATTTTTTCTGGTAACCAAAATGCAATGTTAAGTTGTCCTGTGTTAACAAATGTGATGATTGGTGTTTTGTACATACCTATCTAGTGTCCCACATTATGGAGGGGGGGGCAGACCATCATTTTACTACCCCCAACCCCAAGCCCTCTGTTCCACATGCGGTGGGTAGTGTCCAATATTTAACAGTAATATGTTAAAGCAAAAAAATCCCAACCTGCTCTGAACTTGTATGTCTTAGAATTGATAGAATCCTACATGGTGCCTTATTTTCCCACATTTGGTGGCCAGTTTATTAAATGAGCTCCCTTGCTTGTGTCAACTTATGATAGAAATGTATGCTGATGACATAGTCATCTTCACTTCGGTCCTTCTAAAGCCTCTGTGGAAAGACTATTCCAACAGGATTTTAATAGGGTACAGCACTGGTTCCAGACCAACCAGCTTAAGGTCAACCCTAATAAGACAGTATCTATGACCTTTGAACCAGCCAAAACTCTTGATGTGGTCCCATTATTCATGTACCTGCTTTTGGCTGGATGATAGGCTTGACTACTCCACCTACATTGATGCTATCCATGCAAAACTCCACTCCAAGCTTGGTGCGCTGTACCAAAATACTATATTTCCCTACCAGTCTGCCACGAGCTAATCAACAAAGTGGTGCACTCAGTCTTTGGCTACATCAACATGGTCCTTGGGACTACTCCCAAGACACCCCTTGCCAGACTGGACACCCTCTGTAATGCCTTCTGTTTCTTTATGACTAACTCTCATCCAGGTATGTACCACTACTCCCTCTACTCCATTCTCTTCATCCTCCCCCTACACTTATGTCGCTAGCTGCACAACACTGTCTTCATCTCCAAGTACTGGTTTGGCTCCATGTCATCCTAACTAACCTTACTCCTCTCTCCTATCCATCAATCTCCATGCTCCCTTCACTCAAGGGACCAGCACACCTTCTCCACTGCTCACCCTCCTTCCACTGCTGGACAATGTGCCTTTTCAGATTGCCTGACACTTCTCTGGAACCAGCTCCCTCATTCCACTGGTCATTCCACCTTCTATAGGATTCCTCAGGCATCAGCTGAAACTTCTTTTTCATCCAAACTGTGCAAGTTTTGACTGCGGTGTGTGCTAACTATCTCAGTTCACAACTTGCACTAGTCATTATTGATTTGTACGTTATTCATGCTGTCTGTTTGTATCATTACTATATTGCTCAACTTGTCTGCACTGTTTTATTTATTGCACTGATGTGCTGTTTACCCCGTTACCCTGGAAAGGTGCCTAGGCTCAATGTGCCTTATTACCCATTTTCAAATACATAAACAAACAAACAAACATACATCTGTGGGATGAAACCTTAAGTGGCTTCTTGATTTGTAATTCTTTATATTTCCCTGACAAGTCATATTGTAAAACAAAAATCTAATGGAACTAATGTCAATTTGAAGCCTGTACTACACGAATCACAGTTTCACTTGTCCCTGCTGCCTCAGCCCAGTAGAATGGCAATCGGTATGTTTTCATGAAGCTACAGTAGATGGCAACTTTGAGATCATGGCTCTCCAAAAATCTCCCTAATCACATGTCTTTACACTGCTTGAATATTTTATGGTATTAACGTCAAACTGATTATCAATATGTTAGAATTATCATTTGTTTTGCAAATGTTCAAACATATTGATAAACTCTCACCAGATGCTTATTTCTCCATTAAACTGTAGAACTGATCCGGTCTAGGTTTCCTAGCAATTCTTCTTAGAATTTCCTGGAGAGGCGCTGGTGCCACTAGGTCATCCTACAAACACAACAGAAGACGGCTTATTAAACCACACAGTGCTGCATTCTCCTGTTGTATACATCTTAGTACTTGTTCGTTTTGGGACGTACTGTTAGCAACTTGACTAACTGAGGCTATGAAAAGCAGTAGGGAATTGTTACACTGCACTGTTTTTATCTGTGTAAAATACTTTTTACCGCTGCTACAAAAAATAACCTACATTCGTCTTTCTTCTGGGTAGATACGGGATCAAAACTCCTATCTCAGAAACAGTAAATGTTCACTGAATCATTGTGTTGCTTTTAAACCTTATTTGTTAAAGTTGTATTTGTGTTAGTGCCCTTTTCCCTAATTGTTGTTAACTTTTCAGTTTTCGATAAGGGCAACAATCATTATCAATAGCAGTGATTATTTTAAAAAAAACTAAACCTAACTGTAAAATAATGCACTCAAAACATGAGGAGGATGCACTACATTGCAACAAATCCTACTGAGGAATTGACGAAGAATTGAAAAGGATCTGCCTGTCTTCTCAGTCACTGACAGAGGATGAGGAAGTATACAGCTGACAATAAAATGTAAGGGGCAGCATGCCAAGTTAATGTGTGGGTGTGAGGGCAGGCACAGAACACTAAATTATACTTTTAAACCTTCTTCTGAGTCAGAATGCACTACCTTGATGGAACTTATTTTTTTTGGGGGGGGGGGGTAACATATCTCCTTCCCCTTATCTTATGGGCAGTTACTGCTCAACTGCTGTTCATACTTGCAGGTCTCAGAAATGAAGCCCAACTCCCGTACACTCCCAATGCTTGGTGGTCAGCTGAGACCATTGATTTATACAGTATAGAGCATTACATTACTTCAAAACACGTGTCATTTGCAATGTACTGTATATGCCCTGTACCCACCTTTCTTAGTGCTAGAGTGCTTTTACTGTGTGTCACCCAGTGAGGAGACAGGCTCAGCAATAACAATGGAACCTCAAAACCCTGACTGAGCAGGATCGTCAACCCCATTTAGGGAAGTTTTTTTCATACTGTAGATTTTATTCATTTATTTAACTTTTGTTGAACGGTAGGCAAACTAGACAAAATTCCTGTTTTAGATAAAGCAGGCAAAGACAAAATAATACAAATAAGAATCGCCTGTTTTATTTTCTGTAATTCAGGTGCACTGCTGAAAGTAAATATTAAGGCAAGTGTCACGGTAAAAGCAACGTCTTCAGATGGGGTTGGGCTTAAATCTTTTTGAGAGACTTCATGAAAAAAAGTTCCTGTCGAAAATAAATCTTAAAATTCACAGGTGTATATAGAGGAAAAAAGAAACCAAATACCCCCAAACTGTAAATAACGTTATTCGAGCTAACAAAAAAAAAAAAAGAAGAAGAGGAAAAACATGGTATTGATGAAGATTAATTGACCGCATTGCAGTAGGTATGTATTAATGCCTCGGGGGTAGAAATGCCAAAGATCTACTGCACCTCTGACTGAATCTGACATCATATGAAAAGTTTAACATTGTGTGATAGCCCCAGCCAATGCACGTGTACGTGGAGTACTGTATATATATCCATGCATGTGTGTACACTATGTAAAACACTGTGTATATTTTCCTTGAAATTCCAGATATTTTCCTCTTGATTTCCATTTTAATGACTTCTGGATTTTAGAAACCCATGTGATATTTCTTTCTGGCCAGTGCCAGGGTATTACTCTTGGGCAACTTCATAATTTGAAATCACCTTAGACTACTGTACCAGTATTGTGTGAAATCCACTGGAGTCCTCATCTGTGTTAATACCAATAGAGGGCAAAAGGTGCACAGTATGATAAACTGGACACTGCTAACCCAAAGAGCCGGGATTAATGCGATAAAGCAGCAGGGTGCTTGGCCACACAGTGGAGTGGCATCAAGACCCGCCTTATGCCTGAACTTTGAACTCAGAAAGACCACCCAAAGGTCAAATAACTTCCCTCTTTCTTCTCCAATCTTTTCTTAGAATTCTTGTACTGTTTCTATAATCATCTACACTGTAGTAGATGATTTATTTTAAACACTCATTAAAAGCCTTTACTGGATAACAATCTACAATAAATCAGTCAGTAAAAGCTTTTAAACCTAATAGACATCATAACAATTAGAAAACTTCACAAAGTAAACTCCAAAGCAAGCTCTGAGATAAATGTCAGAGTTCTTAGAGCAGCATTCCTTGTCAATGGATACTGCAAAGAGACTCATGGCTTTATCTAACGATCAGACGGCTGGTGCTGTTTAGCATGCATTTTGGTATTTGTTTCAGTGCAAAAGTGAGGCAGGACTTACCTGTGCTTGGCTCGAATCAGTCCAGTAACTGAGGTTCTCATTGGTGCCCAATTCTTCCGAAAAGACATTTATTAAAACCAGAAGAACAACCGCTATGGCTAAATGGACTTTCATTTTTCGTCAGATATCAGCATGGGATTCTGCAGGAGTCACTGATCTGATCCTTGTAGGGAGGTGAAAAGAATGAGAAGTCAAACAAGCACCGCACAACATTGTTTCCTTGATATGCTGCGTACAGAGAGCATGCCTCTCCAGACTGCACCGGCTCTTTCCTTTCAAGTGAAAGCCACTGCAGCCAAGATGCTGTCATCCACAGCTTGCCCATCCATTGGTGCAAGTAAGACATGCCCGCTCAAGCAAGCACTACATTGGCCAGCTCACGCACACACCTCCCAGAGTCGCACTGTCGCAAGATGTTTCTTGCGCATGTGCTCAAGCAAACATAATGAGCACAAGTATATCACAGCAGACTTTTTAAATAAAGTTTAAAGCACAAACAAATTGCACACTCACGTTTTATGCTTAGTATGGCACAGATCTGCAGGGGGAGTGCTTGTTGGAACTAACACCTTGGGAAACATCGTAGGATGATCCAGAGCAAACACTCAGATCTGAAGGGGAAGTGCTTGGGAAACATTAATGGGTTGCACTAGCGTGTTACGGCATAAGCAGTCAACAGCAGTCGTACCATAACACAGCAAATGAAAAAGCAGAGAGATTAGCAGTGAGTAAAACATTTATTTGACATGCTATTTAGGATTAGCTGAAATGATTATGCGCTAAAGTAGGTATGTGTGATAAAGCCCACGCTATATGGGTTAGTGCTATATTGGATGCGTGATTTTGACAGAGACACATGCTTTGCGATATCATAAAGCACTACTGGGAGCGATTGCTGGCATTCAGGGCCAGGGTGGTGAGACTGTTACAATATACATTATTAGTGGTGGAGGAGAACGAGGAAGGCCTACAGAATGGAACATATTTTTTAATGCGATGCAATACCGGCTATTGAAAACCCTGTATTGTGTCACACATCCCCATCCCTCATCCCCGCTATTTGGCACTACTTACTGGCATCTTGCTTTAGTTTTGTTTCTTCCACTGTTCAGGTTGCCTGTCCCTCAGTGACACCACCTGCCGCTCACTCATTAGTACTTCTCCCCATTCTCCCCACTGTCATACAGTGATAGTTTATTTCTGCTTAACAGGGTTTTTTTTTTGCTTTTTTACCAAAGCTTTGCTCAGCTGGCTGCTCCAAACCGCACTCCAGCTTTCACACTCCTCTGCATGCCGCTGCTGTGTGTCATCTCCGCACCTCGATATACAAACATTCTTTTTTATACTGCTTCTTTGAAAACTGAACTAGTGATAACCCCTTACTCTTACTCTTCCACTCTGGTTTCCCAACCTCACTACAACTGCTACCAGAGAACCCCCAACACATAGAAACTATCAGATATTTTGTTTCTTAAACTGCATGCTTGAAAACCCCATTGCTGATGACTCCTCACTCTAGATCACAGTTCTGCTCTGGTTTCCAGGCCTCGCTACAACTGCCACCAGAGGCTCCTGTTACGTCCTTCTTTGCAAACTCTTCAGGGCTTGCGTTAACACACTACTGACATCCCCCTCAGGCAAAAATCCTAATTCTGATGCACTACTTTGAAAGCACTGTATCTGCTTTGACGCAGCCCTTGTCTGCTTAATTGGTGCTGCTGTCACTTTAAATGCACTGCTTCTCCATGGGACAGTGAGAGGGGCAGTGATGATCAGTCCTGTATTTCTTTTTCTTTACATATCAGAGGCAAGCTGTGATTGGTGATGTGACTGTAAGGGGGCAGTGGACCCAGCTGAGTAGGCATTGCCATGTTATCAGTATGGGCAGTGATTTGACAGTAAATCCAGTGGGATGAGTATGTGGGCCAGCAGTCTTCTGTTTGAATCTGACCTGATCTGCGGCAGTTGAACCAGTGAGGCAAAGACAGGTAACTTATGGAGTAGTAATCCCTGTCTGTTTGGGTCGGGAAGAGCCAGCGAATCAGGAGAACTGAGCAGAACTGAGCACAGAGGAGCCACGGGTGACGGGCATGACAGCGGCAGCAGCAGAAGACAGTGCCTGGTTTGGCAGTTCCATCTACGAGGTAACGGTGTCAGACAGAGCAAAGGAACATGTGTTCTTTCTTTGTGTGGGTCCTCTAAGTGTGTCAGGAATCTGGGACAGTGCCACACTGGAGACTGGGTGATGGTCATTCAGGCCGACATCAATTCAGAGGGAGAGAGACTGTAAAAGTGAGGGGGGGAGACAAGCATTTTCTTGTCAATCTACTCATTCAGTGCCTCTGAGTAGTATTACCCTCTTCTGCTGCAGTGAAGTAATGCTGAACTCAGAGTCTGGCATCCTGCATGATGAAGCATGGTAGTAACTTGTGTATACTACACCTTCTGGCAAGGGGAAGGGGACCAGGAGAGGCACACTAAGCTGAAGCTTGATTTCAGGTGCAACCTGGGAGCACAAGAAAGTTAAGTGACTTGCTTAGGATCACACAGTATGCAAGTGGGGCCTATGGGATTCAAACCCAGGTCTCCAGGTTTGCAGCTCAGAGCCTTAAACCACTGTGCCATACTGCCTCCTAGCTGACGTATTAGCCATTTAAAAAAAGCCATTTTTAATTTTTTTCACGAACATATAAATTTGGTGCAGTGACCCCCAACTTTTGGCTTCTGATCCCCTACTTTGGGAGAAGGGGGTAAAACTGACCCCCTGATTTCTGACCCTAATGCAAGGCCTACTGTTAATGGTCTCTTGTCGCTCTTGTGGCCCTCCCTCTTCCCTGCTTATTTACTGATATTCCCCTAGGTCTATGCCACACATGCTTTAAGCCCCCCTCCACCGTTTTTCACTCCTGACCACCAACACTAATGCTGTCAGTCTGTTTCAGGTGTCTACTACCCTTTCAATGAAGTAGTAATTCCTCATATCCCTCTTACCCCCACGACAAGCTTCATCACATGCCCCCTTGTCATGATGCTCTTTCCTATCTGAAGGAGTCCCTGCACCCTGTTCATCCTTGTGGGTCTCTATCATGTTCCCTCTCTTTCAGGGTGTAAATGTTGAGATCCCATAGTCTATCCTCACAGGGCTTTTGCCGCAACCCATGTACCATTTTAGTTGCCCTTTATACTGCCTCCACCCTATGGCCTTTCTAAGATGCAGCCTCCAAAATTGGACACAGTAATCTAAGGCGGGTCTCACTAATGAGTGATTACTTGCAGCAACACCACCTCCCTCCTCCTGCTGAAGATACCCCTCCCTATGCAGCACCAACATCCTGCTAGCCCTACCCACTGCATTGTCACACAGCCCTGCAACTTTAAGATCATAATAACCCCAAGGTCCATTTCCTGCTTAATGACTGTCAGTACCACCCCCAACCCTATAGGGCAGCTCCTGGATTTCTATGCCCTATGTGCACGATTATGCACTTTCTGTCATTGAACCCCAACTGCCATGATCTTGAGCACTCCTCGAGTTTCTCCAAGAGCCATATGCATGCTCTCTGCTCCCTTCTTAGAGCCCACCCTACAGATTTTGGTATCGTCTGCAAAAAGGCATTCCCCCCTCCGCCAGATTTTCTGCAATGTCAATTAAGACGACACTGAAGAGGATCCTTCCCAGTACTGAGTCAAGCTGCTCACTGTCAAATCACTGCAATAAGTGCCATTAGCCATCACCCTCTGACACCTGTTAACCATTTCCCACCCCAGCTACTATTCTTTTTTCCACATGCATCTCTGGTCAGCCCCCTTCTGTTCAGCTTCCACAACATCATCACACTGGCATCTGCCAGGACTTGCTCTGCCGTAGAATGGGTCCAATGTATGGAGGAGCTGCCTAGTAGCCAGGATACTTTTGCATGTTCTTCCATCCCCTAGGACATGAGCAGCAAGGGTGCACAAACACGTGCACAGACATGTGTGCACAACACCAGCCAATGTCTTACCACTCATGAGCTGCTCCCGACTGCACTGCCACTTGTGGTCACTCAGTTGGCAGTACTACAATGGAACTGGCTGTCCTCCTTTCCTGGAAGATAGCATCATAGGTCCCTTGATCCTCCCCCCCCCCAGAAAGCCCCCGATGTGAGCTCATTCCTGAACTCAGGTCACCTGAGCCACAGGCCACAGCGCTACCGCTGAGCTGAAAGGCTGACACGTTAACCTGTTTCTAATTAATTTCACCACTTTGGATTCTTCTAAGCTGTTTAATTTCTTCAGCCTTACCTCCCCCCCAACAGCCAACCACCCTCCTCTTTGCTAAATCACCCTTCCAGGCACCAGACTATCCTTGATGCAGCTGGACAATCCTTCTAGCCCCAGCCTCTCCCATGATGAGCAATCTCACTGGAGCTAGAGCACCACACAGCCTCCAGACCAGACTCTTCCCCAGCCAATCACCCTCCCTGTATCTGGACCTGCCTCCAACTACATGCCATACAACCTTCATGCAGCTGGAGCACCACCCCATAGCTCCATTCCAGCAGACCACATCTCTGAAGCTGTCTCCCCGCCACCAAGTCCCTGGACCAGCAGGCCCCAGCCAACCACTTTACCTACAACTGGATCCACCAGAAGCCCCGTACCAGCCTCACCATCTGACCACCCACCCTGAGCTGGGCCTCACTTCCAACCCTGAACTAATCCCCACCACCACCATTCACCCTCCCTGCTGCTGGCTTACTCTTTCATGCCCTGGACTAGCCTCCCCCAGCAGACAACCCTCCCTGCAGCTCTACCCCCTGTGTTCATTCCCACCCATAGACCAATCCCCCCTCCCCAAGTTGAGCAACCCCCCTAGAACTAGACCCCCAGATAACCTCCATTCCCAGGAGCTGAACCAACCCTCTCTCTAGAGCAGAACATCCGCCCTGACCACCCTCCCTACAACCAGATCCCCTCCCCAGATCACCATTCTGCAACCATGGACCCCATACTTCACAACGTAGTGTAAAAAATGTGAGAAACTAACATATAAAATATAAATTCACGAGTTCCTTTAAAATGAACAGCTGTATGAATTCAAAGAATCAATGCTCTTCAGAAATAGGAAAATTGACTCAGGAAATTCTTCCACATGCACAAAAGAGATCAGCAGTCTGCAGCAAAGGAAAAAAAGTACACTAATTTCTGGATTACAAATTGGATTAACACATGCAAATGTTTTAATCAAAAACAATATTAAATGTAAAAACCAGCTCCCCCACACACAATCATATCTGTAGTAAATAATTCTTACTTTATCAATCTGCAGGTTACTCCAAATTTTCTCAGATTAAAAAAGTTGTAGTCTTTTCTCAGTAAATATTGATAAATAGGCTACTTAATGGATATATACGCAGAAAATGCACTCTGAATTTGCTCATTTATAAAATCTTCTTGCTATAATTCCTCCCTGCCCCCCGACACCACTTTAAAGTAACTAGTAAAAATTCCACAAATAATAAGCAACCTGGAGGCACAATGCACATTAGATACTTTAAGGAGTGATATGATTGAAAATAAACTGTGTCTTTTAAAGGCTTTTCAAAGGTTTTTGCCACATGAGTTCAGAGCAGAGAAATTTCTTCAGAACAAAATATTGATTGTGAAACCTGAACATCATTTCAATTACAAAGCATTAAAACCTGAGTAATAAGTCCCTTACTATATTTAACATTTCAGGGATTATCTTACAATTTACACTCCTAAAGCTTCCACCCTTTGACACGGATAACGGAGACCCATTCCCCATCCCTTCACTTAGGCAAGGCAGTTCGGCCTGTGAAAACAGCACCAAACATATAATGGGGTGCTTCTCCTCTTGGCACCTATTCCTAACTCGTTAACTGTTTCCACCTGAAGGTAAACAGAGGTACCAACATGGCCCTGGAAAACCACTCATCCAACCTAGGCAACTCGGGCCCTAAGCTCCGCTGGTCTTGTAACCCACCGGCCTCTCTCCTAAGCAGGGGTGTCTTCCTGGCCCTCTTATACACTTCGTCCCTCCTCTGGGTGGACATGTGCTTAGAGAAAGCATGCCAGGACCCTATGATTCTAAATCTCAGGGACCCTATGGGCTATGACCATTATTACTGGACCACTCCCATATTCAAGAATGAATGCCTCATAGCACACGAGTTGGGAAAGTGCAGTTCCTACTACATGCTCTTCTATGAAGTACGCAGATGGCTCCACAGCCACTCAAAACCTTCTCTCAGACAAAGCCTAGTACAGTTACTTGCTCTACTACTGCTACGTGGTGGAGATGTTTGGCCCAACCCGGGTTCCCCTTTAGACAATGTCCTTGTCTCCTCCTCCCAGGATCCCCATTGGGCATTACCAAAAGGACTAAGGATAGCGCACATGAATGTATGCAGCCTTAGATGCAAAATACATGAGGTCCAAGCCTGGCTAAATCTCTACAAGCCAGATGCCCTTGCAATCTCAGAGACCAGGCTTAAGAACCACATCCTGGACCATGAGATCATGGTCCCTAGATATTTAGCCTACAGACAGTATAGGACAGCTAAGAGAGGAGGAGGGGTCCTAATTTATATGAAAGGCACTCTAAATGTGATACAACTAAAGATCAACCTAGTCAGTTGCCAGGATGGGGAGTCAATCTTCATACGTCTTACCCTTGGTAATGCCAAGCAGCTCACTATCGGTTGTGTCCATAACCCTCCAAAGAATGCCCAAACTGCTCTTGACAGTCTCACTCAAACTGGTTGGGAGCAAACTAACCAATGAACTCCTAATATTGGGAGACTTCAATCTGAACTGGGCCTCTGACCCCAAAAAAACCCTCAAGGGAGTTATCCATGATGCAAAACTGGAACAGGTCATCTCTCTTCCTACCAGGCTCAGTTACAAAGCAGAGAACCATACCACTCTTGTTTGGGCTCTGGTTTCTAACCCCCTCAACATATAGAAAGCAGGAATACTGGCTGACACTATTATTGACCACTCTCCTATTTTCTGTATATGGAAGAACATCACAACTAAGAGCCCTCCTAGGCTACTCATGGTACGTGACTTCTCCAACTTCACGGTTGGAAAGTATAATGACTACCTAGGCAACCTGGACTGGAGCCCTGCAGGCTCCTCCCAACACTGGATGAGGCCCTGGCCTTCTTCCAAGACTTACTCCTCAAGGCGGCATCCCTATTTACCCCCTTCAAAAGACTCCGGAGAAAAGGAGGCTGCTATAAATGGATCTCCCACTCAGTGAAAACTCTGATGAAAAGAAGGGATAAGGCCTGGAAGAAATACAGGCTCTACCTTCACCCTGTCGACCTGGTTACCTACAAAACCCTAAGAAACACATGTAAGTTTGACCTCAAACGAGCCTAAAAGGAGTACTTGACCCACCTACAAAGATCCACACTAGGAAACCCTAAGCATTTCTGGTCACAAATCAATGAATTGCTCAAGAGAAACTCCAAGGAGGCACTAGGCCAAATTGAAGTACTTGGACAGTGTATCAGTGATGGCCAGGTCATAGCTACAGCATTCAACCACCACCTTACCAACCTTGATGGGTTCAAGCTGGGGTCTCCTACACCCAGGCCTGTACAGACCTCCATCGAATCCCCCAGTCTGAACCAACCCCAATTTCTTCTTAGGTTAGTCAAAATGTGTGAAGTCCTGCACCTCCTGAAGACCCTCAAACACAAAGGGTTCAGTGGCCCTGATGGAATCAGCCCTAGGCTACTCCAGGAAGGAGCCCAGTCACTAGCCAAACCATTGACCTGGATCATCAACAGGTAATTACTCGAAGGCTGCGTCCCTTCCCAGTGGAAGGTGGCCAATGTGGTCCCCTTCCTTAAGGGTGGCTCTTGTGAACAAATTGGCAACTACAGGCCCATCTCCTTCTGCGTACACTGGTCAAACTGCAAGAAAGGCTAGTTTATGGGCAACTGAGAGACTACCTGGAGCTCCACTAAATCCTAGGCCCCTCACAGCATGTCTTTCGGGCAAACCATGGCACAGATACAGCACTCATCCAACTCTTGGTAGACCTATTCAGGGCAATGGATGCTGGAAAGTCGACAGCCGCTATCTTCATAGACCTGTCCAAGGCATTTGACCTCGTGAACCATAACATTCTTCTCAACCAGCTGCAATGCATTGGTCTTGATGCCCATGCCCTAAGCTGGTTCAAGAGCTACCTTACAGGTCATTCCCAGAGGGTCATCTGGAAAGGAGAGCTATCAGCCCCCCTTTCCATAAAGGAGGGCGTTCCTCAGGACTCTATTCTAGGCCCCCTCCTATTCTCTCTCTTCACAAATGACCTAAACCGTCACTGTGGGGATAGTTCAGTAGTTCAATATGCAGATGATACTGTCATCTACCGTTCCATGTGTTCACCACATGACCTGGGTCCTGTCCTACAAGGGGACCTAAACACACTTGAGGCCTGGCTCACATCCAACAGAATGATCCTCAACACAGCTAAAACAAAAGCCATGCCATTTGGCCCTAGATCCCTTGGCCTGGACAGGGCCAATTCCCTTAAACTGTCTTCCCTTGACTGGCAACGTATAGAAGTAGTTGACAAAATAAAATACCTCGGGCTAACAATCGTCCAAGGTCTCACCTTTAAGCCCCACATAGACCAAGTAACAAGGACTATCCACGTCAAACTTGGCACCTTGTACCAGCTAAAAAAACAACTAATCCTGGAGGCTAGATGAGCAATTGCCACTAATGTCCTCCTACCCACATTAACTTATGCCGCCCTGGTAAATCAAAGTATGGCAAAGGGGAAGGTAGGCAGGCTGCAAGTCCTATACAACAAGGTGGCAAGGTTTGCGACAATGTGTCACCCAAGAAACCACCCCTGCATCTCACTAGCCCAGCTGCAATGGCCTTCCTTCGCAGCTCGGCTACAGTATCACTTGCTCTGCCTAGCGTACAGATTGCAGAGCCCGGCAGTCCCACCAAGCCTAACAAGAATCATCATGCCCAAGCCTAACCCCTGAATGCTCAGGACCTTGGGTCAGTCCTTATTGGTGATCCCCAGAGTCAAGACTTACACAGGAGGCAAATATTTTGCTTTTATAGCTCCCAGACTGTGGAACACCCTCTCACCTTCAGTACAGGATGCCCCCTCATTGTTGAACTTTCATACAAGGCTAAAGGCCCATTTGCTCAGGACAAGTACTTGCCACTGCGAGGGTATAGGATAATTCACCTCTATCCCAATTGCAACACTCACCCCTCTCTCCTTGTACCTAACTGGGACCTAACCTTGCCTTGATTTGCTCAGGGGTTGCACTTATGGTCTACTAATTGTATAACTGCATGTAATGTTATCCTCATAACCTTGTAAACCTTTTGTTACCTTGGATCACCTGACTGTATGTATTCTACTGTTTTCTGTTCCCCGGGTCGCCCCTGAAAAAGGGACCTTCAGGGCCCAGTGTGCCAACCCGGTCATCAGAATTCAATAAGTCAATAAATAAAATGATGTACTTTTCTATTTAAACATAAGCACTTACCTTAACATGTAACTCTTAACTGCAGGCAATACCAGTTGTTTCTCAAAATGGAGACCAATAATCACTACTCGTGCATTTCTTTTAGGCTGGGCAGGGACAGGAAGTGATTCTGGAAAATGTAGTTCACTGACTGAGTAGACTTCTGGAAAATGTAGTTCAGTATAGACATTTAAAGGGACACTGACAACTTTTTTTCTATCATATTATTTCTAGGTAAAAACACACATTTTATGATCGCTTACCTTCTCTAAAATTAATCGGTGTTGCTGGTTTTTTTATGACTCCTTGCTTAGTAGAACAGAAATACATGGTAATGTACCCAGCCTTCATTGGCTAAATCCTTGAACTACTCAGCTGACTGTAATCTTCATTTATGATTCAGTAGTATTAAAAAAAATTGTACTTTGAAGAGCATTACAGTTTGACAGAGTTGTATTAATGTCTTTCTTAGCCTTCTTGATAGAGCAAAAGATACTGTAAAACAAGTGATCATACTAAGAATCATACTAAGATAATTAAGGAGCTAGGAGGCTAATCATAGATTCTTTCTTGGCAGAGAAAGACCCTCTGGCCCATCTAGTCAGCCCTTCCCACGCTGTTTATTTAGTCCCCTTCCCTGCAGTCCCCTTTGTGTTTCCACAAAGACTCTTATGTCTATCCCATGCCATCTTAAATTCTGTCACTGTTTTGGACCCTACCACATCCTCCGGAGGCCTGTTCCATGCTTCCACCACCCTCTCTGTGAAGAACTGTCCTCTTACATCACCCTGGCTTAATCTTCCCCATGTAGTTTCAGACTATAGTCCCTTGATACTGCACCGTCTTTTTTGTGGAATAGATTCTATGTCTTAAATCTATTGATCACCTTGACATACTTGAACGTTTCTATCATGTCCCCTCTCTCCCTTCTAGTTTCCAAGGAGTACAGCCACAGTTCCATGCATCTCTGCTTGTACAGTTTGCCCTGCATACCCTGCAACATCTTAGTCACCCTTCTCTGAACCCCCTCAAACCTGTTTCTGTCCTTGCAAAGATGTGGCCTCCAGAACTGGACTTCATACTCCAGGTGAGGCCTTAGCATGGCTTTGTAAAAGGGCATAAGTACCTCACTTCACCTGGTAGTGATACCCCTGCTAAGACACGCCAGCATCCTGTTTGTCATTCCCATCACCCTGCTGCACTAGTTGCCCACCTTGAGGTTGCTGGATACTATTACTCCCAAATCCTTCTTCTGCTCTGTAACCTTAATGTCTCCCCCCCTCCACAGTGTGTATCTTGCTTCCAGGTTGTTGTGCCCTGAGTGAATCACTACACACTTTTTTTATATTCCTTTTTCTCCTCTACGGAGTGGGCTGGCAGGTCATCCGGCCACCGGCACCCGCACCCCAGGACCCAGGTCAGTCAGTTTCTTGCTCTCCTTACGCAGGCTGGCATACGAAGTATCCCACCCAGCAGGGACCTGGATCCAATACCAGGAGGGCACACATCTTCAGGTCCTGGGGCGCAGCACACAGCCATCAGCTGCCATGACCACCCTGCAGTTTTCTGCCATGCTTTTCTCCCCTGTCAGTACAGCATGTGCAATGATGTAAGTGCACTTACATGCCAATGTCTGTCCTGCTCCAGCCCCCCTTATATGTGCCACACTTGTAGAGCCTCTGACTTCCATCAGGGGCTGCAACAGAGTGATGTGCACCCTTTAACCCACCCCAGAGAGAGGAGAGCTGTCACAGGATGCTCAGTCCTCTCCCTCCTGGTGGACCCCTGATGGCCCAAGTCCATTCCCAAACCCAGGTTGCCGGTGTGGTGTGAGGTGGGGCATCCAGTATCTCAGCCCTTAGCACCACTGAGCTGACTACTGCACTCTTTCTGACATTGAACTTCCACTGCCATGTCTCTGCCTATCCTTATAAAGTCCTCAAGTGCTGTCTCATGTCCTCCACCCCCCTGCTGAGTTGCAGATCTTTGTATCATCCACAAAAAGGCCCGCCCACCCTCTCAGTCCTTCTGCTGTGTCCCCTATGTACTGTAGATATTGAAAAGGAGGGGACCCAGGACTGATACCTGGGTACCCCACCCATCACCCCCATCCCTGAGTACATCTCATTTACCACCACTCTCTAGCTTCTTCCTGCCAACCAGTTTTCTATACCAATCTGGTTATTTTATCACCCACACCTGTGCTTTCCAACTTGTTCACTAGCTTTCTGTGGGGGACAGTGTTGAATGCCTTGCTGAAATCCAGGTAGACCATGTCCACTGCCCCCCCGAGTCAATTTACTGTGTTGTCCAGTCAAAGAATTCAATTAGGTTTGTCTGGCATGACCTTCCTTTCCTAAATCCATGCTGTCTGTCAACTAGGAGTCCATTTTTCTCCAGGTTTTCAATCACCCTCTCCTTAATGAGTGCCTCCATGACCTTCGCCACCACAGAGGTGAGGCTAACAGGGTGGTAATTTTCTTTCAAATTCCTGATGCCCCCCCTTATGCAACAGCACCATGTTTGCCTTCTTCCAGTGATCAGGCACCCTTCCTGAATCCAGTGACAGGTTGAATAGCCTTGTCAATGGGGCAGCCAGCTCTTCCCCCAACTCCTGGATCACCCTAGGGTGCAGTCTGTCTGGCCCCATGGCCTTATCCACCCTCAGCCTGCTTAATTCCTCCCTAACCCTCTAGACTCTGAATGGATGGCTAATCCCACTGCCCTCCCACCCTTCCCTGAGCTCTGGCTTCCTGCTCACACCTTCCACCATGAAAACTGAGCAAAAGCATTTGTTTAGTTCTACTGCCTTCTTATTGTCCTCTTCAATTTGAGTTCGTTCCTCTCCCTTTAGCCTTGTAAATAATCCCCTGCTTAGCCTTCCTCCTGTCCCCAACATATCTAAAAAATGTTTTTTCTAGGGACATGGATATGTTGTTCATCCACACTGTCTGGCAGGTACCTTGCTGCTTTAAATCTTGCTGGAAGGTCGTCAAGCTGGCTCTTCCCACCCACCCAGATGGTAAAACTCTTGGCTCTGCCCCATGATGCCAGATCTTCTTTACTGCTTGGAAGCTCAGGTTCCCTCCTTAACGCTCTGTGTATAGACTGGATCCTAATTCTTCGGTTCACCTGAAAATAGTTTTAAAATTCTCAAGACTTCGGTCAAATTCTTCCCTCGCAGCTGCGATGGACAAATCAACTCCCAGTTTTCGGCGGTGCCCATGTGGGCAGAAGATGTCCAGAATGGACCCACACTTCACGTACTTCTACAGCCTTGGCCTTGATCACGACCCACAGGCCTGCAAGTTGTGTAGATCGTTCTCGGCCAATGTCCTTGAAGACCGCGCTGCCCATTTACAACTTGGTGCCCCGAGAAGCGTTATCCGCCAGTGAAGTCTAAGGATGCCCATTGGGTGGTGTCCATGGTGGCTGGCTCAGCTGAGCAACTCAAGCAGATGATCGTCCTCGAGGAGGAGACTGCATCCTCATCCTCCTCCTCCTTGGTCATGGCATTTATCCCGCTCTCTCAGGGATCCTCCTACACAGCTTCTTTTAAGGAGCTTTGCCAATCCCTTTCCACGAAAGGAGAGGGGCCATCGGGACACTCTTCTCAGTCAAGAAAGAAGGACTCAAAGGGTAAGTCCCACCATCGACGTTCTTGGGAGTGGGAGAGGTGACCTTCCCCAGACAGTCAACACTTGACTTCGGGCGAAGTTGTGGCTAAAGCCGCTGGCTTCATGGTGTCCCTGTCAGGTCAGCTGGCTGAGACACCCATCGATGCGGCTGAGATTTTTCTCGACCTGTCGGACGGGCTGTTGACTGGTGAAGCCGACAACCCTTCATCACCGGTTCCCCCAGTGGAAACCGAGGACTTGCCTGCACCTCCTGTGCTGGACACCCCGGGCAAGGCTCCCGAGCTGAGGGAGAAGCGGGTGTCCCTCACTCCCTCCCAGACCCACCCTCAGAAACACTGAGGGTCTTGGTCTCGGACCTCGTCTCGGTCCAGCTGATCCTGCTGACATCGGCAGTCTTGATCTCGGCACCAAGGAAAGCGGTGGCACCACTTGTCTTCCTACTCAGAAGAGGAGACTTTGGCGCAAATTGCATCGATGCTATGAGGACTTAATGTGGCAGCAGCTCCTTTTGTCCGGGAACAAGCCGACGCCGTCACTTTCCCTGGCCATTAAGTGGCTGTCACCTGAAAGGCCGAAACAACCCCTCGCAGTGGTTGAGGTGCCCAAGCCTGGGCCGGTTGTTCGGCCGAAACCTGCTGCCCCACCGATTGTGGTGAACCTCCGTCTCCACAACTGAAATTGGGGGTGCTGACCAAGGACTCTCAGTCGGGTCAGGGTCTGCCCCACCGGTTGTCGGTCACCCTCACTCCTGACCATCCTCGACAGGTGGAGGGTGGCTCAGGCCACAGGCAGCTCTTCGCAGACTCCTCGGAGTCTGATGACTCCTCCCTGTTTTCCAGGCCCCTTGACCTGGAGTCCTCTGGGGGGCAGTTGATGGATGAGAGCCCATTGTCATTCATGAGTCTGCTTTGGCTCATCCCAGAGTCCACCAGGATGCAGCTCGAGCCCATATCCAAGTGGGCCAAGTATCCAATGACGGAGATACTGGACCGAGGGGATTTGCCCACGGAGGCCTTTTCAGTGGCTGAAGCCATTGTTGGCCCAGCCTTGGAGCTTTGGCAGTGGCCGGCTTCCTGTCTTGTGCCTTCGGCCAGGATGGCCAGGAAGTATGCGGTCCCTACCGGCTCTTTGTCCGGTTTTTAGGAGCACCCCTCTGTGGAGGGGTTGGTCACCAATGACGTTTTCTGGTGCTCCGGGAATGCTAGGGATGTGGATAAGCCCCCCGACAAGGAGTCCAAAAAGCTGGACTATGCCAGGTGCAAGGTGTACGCTGCATCCTCCCTCGGCCTCAGTCAGGCCAGCTCATCCATGCTGATGGCACACTTCTCCCACAGCACTCCAAAGCCAAGCCTGTGGCTTCCTCTAACAGAAAGCAGGGAGGAAAAGGCCCAGGAGGTCCCTCGGCCGGTCCTTCCTCCAAGCCTGCCCAGTGACGGGTTGAGGGGTGTCACTCCCAGCCTTGTCGCTCCTCCCTGGGTTCCCCCCATGGGGGGACAGCTCCGCCATTTCATTTCTGCCTGGTCTGCTATCACCACAGACCGCTGGGTGTTGGAGGTGGGGGATACAGGGTCCACAACCTCCCTGTCAGCTTGTCGAGCCAACATTGTCCTGCTTCTCGAAAAGGAGGTGATTAGGAAGGTGGCGGACCCCCCACCAGACCCGGGGTTTCTGTCCAGGTACTTCCTGGTCCTGAAACGAATGGGGGGCTGGCGTCCCATTCTAGACCTGCATCACCTGAACAGGTTCCTAAGGTCTCAAACCTTCAGGATGGTCACTCTGGCTCAGATCATTCCATCCTTGGAATGAGGCATGTGGTTCTGTTCTCTGGACCTCCAGGACGGATTCTTTCTCATTCCAATCTGTCCATCTCACCAGAGATTCCTCCACTTCAGGGCAGAGGGTTCCCTCTACGAGTCCCGGGCCATGCCCTTCGACCTTTCTCTAGCTCCCAGGGTCTTCACCAAATGCATGGGAGTGGTGACAGCATTCCTGTGGTGGCTGAAGGGTCTGGGTGTACCCCTACCTGGACGACTGGCTGATTGCAGCCTCCTCCAGAATGGAGGTGGAGCAGTCAAGGGATCTGGCCCTCCAGGTTTGCTCTCAAGTTGGCCTCCTTATCAACGAGGCCAACTCAGAACTCATAACAAAGCAGGTGATACAATTCATCGGGCAGAGCTCAACTCTCTGCTAGCCAGAGCACGGCTCCCGGCAGACAGTGCCAAGGTTCTTTCCTCCTTTGCCCAATCACTTCAGGTTGGGCAATTGCACCCTGCCCTGGGCTTCCCGCACCTCCTGGGCCTCATGGCAACCTGCACCAGCGTGGTCTGTTGGGCCCATTGGTACCTGCGTCCCCTACAATGGGGACCGGCCAGTCAATGGTCAGAGCGCTCCGATTCTGTGGATCAGCTAGTGACAGTGACCCAGGAGATGTGGAACACTCTCCAGTGGTGGACCATTCCAACTCATCTGCAGGTAGGCATCCTGTTTGTCCGCCCCAAGCTGATGGCCTCTCTATTGACCAATGCCTCTCTGATGGGTTGTGGTGCCCATCTGGGGGATCACAGAGAGCACGGCCTCTGGTCCCCTCGGGAGTCATAGAAACATAGAATTTGACGGCAGATAAGGACTGCTTGGCCCACCCAGTCTGCCCATTTTCCTACCTAATGGATAAGCTGCAGATCCTAGTGAACCAGCAGCCTGCTTCTTCCTACCCCCACCCCCTAGAATTGCCTTATGACTGTCCCATGCATGCTTGAATACCACCACTGTTTTTGACTCCACAACCTCCTCCAGAAGGCCGTTCCATGCATCCACAACCCTCTCTGTGAAAAAATACTTCCTTAAATTACCTCTGAGCCACCCCTCCATCTTCAAATTGTGCCCCCTTGTTCTTGCACACCTCTTTTTTTGAAAGATGCTACCCTCTTGGACTTTGTTGATTCCCTTGAGGTACTTGAAAGTTTCTATCATGTCCCCCTCTCCCTCCTTTCCTCGAGGCTATACATATAAGCTCCTAAGTCTCTCTTCATATGTCTTCCGGTGCAGACCCTGCACCATTTTAGTTGCCCTCCTCTGGACAGCTTCCATCCTGTCTATGTCTTTGCGGAGATTGGGTCTCCAGAACTGCACACAGTACTCCAGATGGGGTCTCACAGCTGTCTGTACAGAGGGATAATAACTTCTTGTTTTCTACTGGTGATGCCTCTCCCTATGCATCCCAGTATCCCCCCAGCCCTCCTTGCTGCCCTCTCACATTGCTTGCCCACCTTTAGGTCATCTGATATGACTACCCCAGGTCCCTTTCCATTTTTGTTGTTATTAGTATCTCACCCCCATTGTGTACTCTTCCCTGGGTTTTTGTTTCCCAGGTGCATTACTATGCACTTCTTAGCATTGAATCTAAGCTGCCGTACATTTGACCATTCCTCTAACCTTGCCAAGTCCCTTCTCATCCTTTCCACCCCACCTTGTGCATCAACTCTGTTGCAGATCTTTGTGTCATCTGCAAGAGACATACTTTCCTTCAGTCCCTCTGCAATGTCCTTATAAAGACATTGAAGAGGACTGTCCTAATACTGAACCCTGCGGTACCCCACTAGTAACCCCTTTCTTAGAGTGGACTCCATTTACTGTTACTCTCTGTGTCCTATTCTCCAGCCAATTCTTACCCAGGCTGTTGTCTTGGGACCCATCCCAGGCTGGCTAACTTGTATATTAATCTTTTGTGTGGGACTGTGTCAATGCCCCATAAAGTCTAGGTAGACCATGTCCACAGCCCCTCCCTGATCTACTACTTTGGTCACCCAGTCAAAGAAATCTATCAGATTTGTTTGGCATGACCTTCCCGCTGTGAATCCATGCTGCCTTGGGTCCTCTGCCCCTCTGGCCTCTAGATACTCTACAATTCTTTCCTTCAGAAGTGACTCCATCATTTTCCCTACCACTGAGATTAAACTAACAGGTCTGTAGTTTCCTGCTTCTCCCGATGCCACATCAACCTGCTGGAGCTTCGAGCGGTTTGTCTAGCCCTCACCACCTTTGCTCCGTTTGTACGGGGTCAAGTGGTCCAGGTCCAGACGGACAATACCACGACCATGTATTACCTAAACTGCCAGGGTGGGACGCGCTCCATGCCTCTGTGCAGGGAAGCCCTCCACATTTGGCCCCTCATGCGCAGCCTGGAGGTGGATCTCCTTGCCATCCATGTGGCAGGAGCCTCCAACATTCTGGCTGATGCCCTAAGCTGGATAGGGGCTGCATCCCACGAGTGGTCTCTCCTGCTGGAGGTAGTACAAGATCAGTTCTCCCACTGGGGCATACCTCAGGTGGATCTGTTTGCCTCCAGGGAGAATGCGAAGCTAAGACTGTTTCATGCCCACCCCCTCAGCAGGGCTCGTTGCAGGGGGATGTCTTCTCGAGGCCATGGACCCCGGGCCTCTTCTACACCTTTCTCCCATTTCCCTTGGTCCACAAGGTGCTTCTCAAGGTGAGGAGGGACAAGGCACAGGTGATTCTGGTAGCTCCAGACTGGCCCCACCAGTTCTGGTATCCAGATCTCCTCAGTCTCAGCTCCAGGCTCCTGAGGTGGCTTCCAGCCCACCCAGACCTGATCTCAGTCAATCAGGGGAAGGTATTCCATCCAGACCTTCAATCCCTGCACCTGATGGCCTGGTTCCTGAGCGGCTAGAGTTACAGGCCTTGGGTCTTTCCGATGAGGTCCTCAACATTGTTGAGGCATCCCGTAAGGAGTCGACCAAGAAATGCTACACCTTCAAATGGAAGAGATTCTCCATTTGGTGTCAGGGCAAGGGCCTAGACCCTTCCTCCTGTTCCTTGGCAAGCATTCTGGACTACCTGTGGTCCCATTCTCATCAAGGGCTTAGGTCGAAGACCCTTAAGGTGCACCTGGCAGCCATCTCTGCTTACCAGGTGCAGGCTGGGAAGCAGTCGGTGGCACAGGAGAAGGTGGTCGAGTGCTTTTTCTAAGGCCTTGATCACATATCACCTCCAGTGTGAGAACCTCCACCTCCATGGGATCTACTGCTGGTATTGGCTAAGCTCATGGGCAAGCCATTCGAACCGATGCACAGGTGTGACATTCTCACCTGTTGTGGAAGACCGCCTTCTTGGTGGCTATCGCATCAGCCAGAAGGATGGGAGAGCTCCAGGTGCTTTCCATCGAGTCTCCTTATCTGGTCTTCAACAGGGACAAGGTTGTCCTGCGCCCCCACCTGAAATTCCTTCCAAAGGTGGTGTCAGAGTTTCACCTTAACTTGGTGTTGGCTCTGCCGGTGTTCTACCCCAATCACACCTCGGAGGCCGAATATAGGCTCCATACTTTGGACCCTAGAAGAACGCTCGCTTATTACAAGGAGCAGATGGCTGAAGTTCGGGGAGAGGTTTGACAGCTGTTTGTCACCTACGCTGAAGCCACACCTGGCAGACCTGCAGCCAAGCGGACGATAGGCAGGTGGGTCACCTCCTGCATAGATCTCTGCTATAGGTTGGCAGGCTTGGAGCCTCCCAGAGGGATAACAGCTCATTCTACCAGCCATACCGCTGCATCATTGGCTGCTTCCAGGGACATCCCTATCCAGGAACTCTGCAGGGCTGCTACCTGGAAGTCAGCACACACCTTCATTACCCACTACCACATCGACCTTGAGTCATGCCGGGATGCTGGTTTTGAGGCCTCAGTTCTTCAGTCTTTATTCTCTAAGTAGGAGGTGTGCACCTTGCCTCCCTCCTCCTGGAGAACTGCTAGGAGTCTGCCAGACAGTGTGGATGAACAACATATCTATGTCCCTAGAAATACAGGTTACTCACCTGTAACAGGAGTTCTAAGAATGGTACGTGTTGTTCATCCACATGACCCACCCGGCCTCCCCGGCTTCAGTGCACAACCTGGCTTCCAGCGGGCTAGATCTGGCATCATGGGGTGGAGCCGAGAGTTTTACCACCCGGGTGGGTGGGAGGAGCCAGCTTGAAGACCTTCCGGCAAGATTTAAAGCGGCAAGAAACCTGCCAGATAGTGTTGATGAACAACATATACCATTCCTAGAACTCCTGTTACAGGTGAGTAACCTGTATTTCCCCTCTCTTGGCATGCTTTGCTATCTTCTCTTTGGTTTCTGCCTTGGTCCTCCTTATTTCCTTCCCAGCTTGCCTCCTCCTCTCCCTATGGGCTTCCCTGTCCTCTCCTTTCTGTGTTCACTTGTATTTCCTGAAGGCCCTCCTTCTGTCCCCTACCACCCTCACCACCTCCATTGTGAACCACAGAGATCTCCTTCTTGTGTCCTTCCTTACCTGCCTTATGTACAAGTCTGTTGCTCTCTGCACCAGGGTCTTTAAAAAGTCCCGTAGCTCCTCCATATTGTCTAAACCCTCCATATCCGTCAATTCCTTCCTCACCAGCTGTCTAATCCTGTCAAAATCTGCTCTCTTGAAGTCCAGGTCTATTGTGGTTGCACTTCTTACCTCCCTTCCCTCTCTAACTCTAAACTGAAACATCTTGTGGTCACTGTTGCCTAGTGCCTTTCCCACTCCCACCTCCTCCACACTCTCCCCATTTGTTAGGACATCTAGCAGGTTGTTTCCCCTTCTTGGGTCCTTGACAAACTGCTGCAGGAATGCACCCTGCAGCATCTCCATAAATACCCTGCTCCTCACTGAGGTGGCCTCCAGGATGAACCAGTCCACGTCCAGGAGATTTAGGTCCCCTACAAGTAGTATTTGTCTTTTGAGAGCCATTCTTCCTATAGTATGTGCCAGTTTTCTTTCCTCTTCCTCTCCTTGCAAAGGTGGTCTGTATACCACTCCTAGCCTTAGGGATTCACCTGTCCCTCTGCTCAGTGTGACCCATAGGAGTTAAGTCTCCCCCACTCCCTCCTGCCCCTCCATAGCCCTGATATCTATAACATATAGAGCCACGCCCCTCCCTTCCTGTGCTCCATGTCCTTCCTAAACAGTCTATATCCAGGGACTGTTGTCTCCCATGTGTGATATTCCATCCAGCATGTCTCCGTGACTGCAATTAAGTCTAGTCCCTCATCCTGTATTATGGCCTCTAATTCCACTATCTTATTAGCTAGGCTCCTAGAGTTTGCTAAAGGCCCCCTCCATCAAAGTCCCTCCCCAGCCCCCCTTCCCAGAGGTGTGTCAGACCCCAATGTGTCACCCTTATCCTGGGGGGAAGGCCCACAGTCTCCCTTATTTACTGTCCATAAAGTCTTTAATCCAACCCCCCACCTTTGCTTAGTTTAAATTATATGACTCTTCAGTGTACTCCCCTAATCTTCATGGGCTAATGAACCCCATGTACCTATCATCTGCAGTGCATAATAATCAAGGTTATGCCCGATGACCTGAATGAAAATTAACAAGCTTCCATATAAAACAAAAAGAATTATTGAAAAGTCTTCATTTATCATTCGAAAGTATTCAATAATTTGTACTTCTAAAATCTGTGTATAATATTCATTTAGTAATAATTTACTTTTAAAAAACAATAACAGTTGAATATTTCTTAAAATTAAGTATTCCTACAGGCAGTATTCTTCTTCTGATGATTACAGAAGATTAAAAATTACTAAACTTAGTCTTAAAAGACAAATTCATTACTGCTTTAAAACTAAATTTAGTATTCCACTTTGGTGAGGATTAGATACATAGGGCTCCAGAAGGAGCAAATAAGGCAGGGGCTCAGGGTATCCCTCTCTGTCCCTGAGTTTGCCTTAGAAATTTCCTCTGTATCCCTCCTACAATTGCCATTTATTTTCACTGAAGAGTGTAGAAAATGCTTTAAATTTTAGCCACACATTGCATGAAGGTTCTTGTTTGGACTGATAATGCTTTGATCTTGCCTAATTTTGATCATTTGTCCCTGTATTTTAAGACATGTCCCTGATGTACAATTAATTAAGGCACAAGGTTTAGGTATGAGGTAAGGTGCAGCCTCAGTTATAGCCAAACTAGCCAATTGGGCTAGTGAATAAGGGTTAGAAGGCTCCCCACATTTTTTGTTTTATTCAGAAGCATCGGGAAGGGGGGGGGTGCAGTTAGGGGAAGTAAGCCCAAAAGAGTGAGAGTTCCCAGGGTGATAAAGGTGGCTCTTGCAAACAGTACCCAAGCTAGTGTAAAATGTGTAGAATTTGACACAATCACCTGAGGCTGACTGCCACTCTCTACCTGGTCTTGGTACAGCACTGAGATCTCTTAAGTGGCTAACTGTAGCTGTTAATCGATCCATCCATAGGCTAACACTAAACATCCTCCTGCAGCTGCTCCCAAGTTCTGACATCAGCTGTGGGTGATTGTGGGGTGCACCATCAGAGGCACTCCATTTAAAATGCCATTAGGTGTGATGGCAGGATCAACCAAATAAAACAAAATTACCTCAGGAGGTACTCAAATGTTTTATGCAGTGGGCAAAAATGCTAATTGGGGGGGTGCATGAAACCCAGTTCGGAGGGGGTTCAGGCATGTGCTGGGGAGCATAGGGTCCTGGGCGGATGACAGATTCTAATGGCTGAAGAGGATCAGTGGCCAGCTGCATGTGCTGGTGGGTGCTAGGTATCCAGCTTCCAGGGTTGAGGGTGGGTGAATGCTGCTGCTAGCGCGGGTGGTCTAGTGAGCATGCTGCCATGACTGATGGGGCTAGTGAGCCTGAGGCCAGGACTTATGGAGGAGAGAACTAGTGACATTGAAGCCAGTGATGGGGGTGCAAGACCACTTTATCATGGCAGGGGCATGGCAGCAGGCTTTCATTAACTTGGGGACATGGGTAGAGGAGGACTTGGGGAACATTCTTTCATAGCTGAGTGTGAAATCAGAAATCTGCTGCCATGGCTGGGGGAAGGGGTTCATGAGCTAGCGAAGCCAGTGATGGGTGCACTCAGGAGCCTGAAGACATGGCTATGGAGTTTGGTTAAGCCTGAGGCTGAGGATGGGTCTCAGAAGCCTGCCACCATCGCTGTGTGAAAGGGGGCCAAGGAGCTAGAGGCCATGGCTGTTGTGCAGGGTAGGCTAGGGAGCCTACCACCATGGGTGGTGGATTAAGGTACCTCATGCCAGGGATAAAGGAAGGGGTTAGGACCTACAGTCCAAGGATGGAGAACCTGATGCCACTCACTACGCTGGTCTAATAAGGGACTTACTGCAAAAAGCATTTCTGAAGAATACAGACTTGCTATCAGGGAAACAAGATCAGCCTGTCTGTGCCAGGAAACATTTCCCTACCTAGAGGATAAGCTGCAGATCCTATTTAACCAATAGCCTATTTCTTCCTACTCCCCACAAAAATTGCCTTATGTCTGTCCCATGCATTCTTGAATTATCTCAGTTTTAGACCCCACAACCTCCTCAGGAAGGCTGTTCCATGTGTCCACCACCCTCTCTGTGAAAAAATACTTCCTCACATTGCCCCTGAGCCATCCCCCCTCTATCTTCAGATTGTGTCCCCTTGTTCTTGCACATCTCTTTTTCTGAAAGATGCTACCCTCTTGGACTTTGTTGATTCCACTGAGGTACTTAAACATTTCTATCATGTCCCCCCTCTCCCTCCTTTCCTCAAGGGTATACATATTAAGCTCCTTTAGTCTCTACTCGTATGGCTTCTCTTGCAGACCCTGCACCATTTTAGTTTGCCCTCCTCTGAACTGCCTCCATTCTGTCTATGTCCTTGTGGAAATGGGGTCTCCAGAACTGGATGCACTACTCCAGATGGGGTCTCACCAACTGTATGTACAGGGGGATAACAACTTCCTGTTTTCTGCTGGTGATACCTCTCCCTATACATCCCAGTATCCCCCCAGGCCTCCCTACCACCTTCTCACATTGCTTGCCAACCTTAAGGTCATCTGTTATGATTACCCCCAGGTCCCTTTCCATTTTTGTTGTTGTTACTACCTCCCCCATTGTGTAATCTTCTCCTGGGTTTTTGTTTCCCAGGTGCATTACTTTGCACTTCTTTGCATTGAATCCAAGCTGCCATACTTCTGACCATTCCTCCAACCTTGCCAAGTCCCTTCTCATCCTTTCCACACCTCCTTGTGTATCAACCCTGTTGCAGATCTTTGTGTCATCTGCAAAGAGGCATACTTTTCCTTCCAGTCCCTCTGCAATGTCACTTATAAAGACATTAAAAAGGACAGGACCCAGTACTGAACCTGCGGTACCCACTAATAACTCCCTTTCTTCAGAGTGGACTCCATTTACAATTACCTTCTGTGTCCTGTTGTCCAGCCAATGTTTTACCAGGCTACCACCCTGGGACCCACTCCCAGGCTGGTTAATTTGACTACTAATCTTTTGTGTGGGACTGTGTCAAATGCCTTGCTAAAGCCTAGGTAGGCCATGTCACAGCCCTCCCGGTCTACTACTTTGGTCACCCAGTCAGAGAAATCAATTAGATTCATCTGACATGACCTTCCTGCTGTGAACCCATGCTGCCTTGGGTCCTGTGCCCCACTGGCCTGTAGGTACTCAACAATTCTTTCCTTCAGAAGTGATTCCATCACTTTCCCTACCACAGAGGTCAAACTGACATGTCTGTAGTTTCCTGCATCTGTCTTGGTCCCACTTTTGTGAAGGGGAATCACATCTGCCTTCTTTCAGTCCTCAGGTACCACACCATCCTCCCATGATTTGTTAAAAAGGGTAGTCAGTGGTGTCACTAGTTCTCTGCTTAATTCTTTTTAAAAAGAGTAGTCAGAGGTGAACAAGTAAGTATTGGGCTGTCAATACAGGAGGAGGGGTGCGGGATGGGCAAATCTTGGGTGGTGTGTACTGGAGGAGGTGCAGGATAGTCAAGTATTGGGCTCCTGTTACTGGAAGGGAGAGTGGGGTGGCCAAGTATTGGGCTGTCCATACTTAGAGAGGTGTTTGGGAAAGCCAAGTATCAGACTTTCAGCAGTGGGGATGTGGGTGTGTGGTATAAGCTAATATTGGATTTTCAGTACTAGGGATGTTGAGATGGCCGGAAACAGACAGTTGGTATTGGGAGAGGTGTGTTATGGGGCAGTCAAGTACTGGGCTGTCTGTGCCAGGAGGGAGAATTAGGCCAGTATAAGGATGTCAGTACTGTGGAGGTGTGGATGGGCTAATGTCAGACTATCAGTACTGGAAGAATGCAGGATCACGAGTACTGAGTTGTCAGTACTAAAAGCCAGAAACTTACCTGTCCTGCACACCCCCTCCCTGGTACTACTGTACAGTCCAGTGCTTACTTGTCCCCACCTCAGTACTCAAGCCCAGTAATCACCCATCCCACATCCCAACAGTATGTATCTACTTTTTAAATTCCTGTTATGTCAGCTTGTTACTTATATAACTTTTTATATGTATTTTGTGATTTCTATACTTTGAGATTATCTTCAGTAATATTAATTGATAAAAAATTCCCTCCAGTACTGTCAATACAATACTCATCTGACCCCCCCCACACACACACACTGTCTGTCCATGATTTGTGCATAAACTTGGAGCCATATCATTAGGGGCTTCAACATCAGACTCACTGCAGGAAGTACTATTTCTATGGCTGTGGTTGGAGCCTACAGCTATCATTTTTATTTTTATTTTTTTTATTTTAGTCTTTGGTAACTGGGTAAGGCCCACTAGGCACAAGTGTCTGTTTTCAGGGGCAACCTGAGAGCACTGGGCGGTTAAGTGACTTGCTCAGAGTCGCACAGTATGCAAGTGGAGGTTGTGAGAATCAAACCTACGTCTGGTGTGCTGGATATACCAAGCTCGTTCACACCTTGTTACTCTAATCTCTAAGCTATACTGCCTGTAGCTTGAAAATGGAGTATTGTGGAACATATTTTTTGGACTTTTCAATGTATCCTTCCACATCTATAAATCACTATGCCAACTAACAAAATAATCCCTTCTTTCTGTTTAGGATGTTAAAGGCATAACTCTAAGCTGTTTATCAGATGGCCATTAGGAAATTGAAACGGCTTGTAAAATATTGGTTGCCTGTTTAACTGGAGATGTGTTTACTCCTTTTGAAATGAAACAATTTTGCACATTTAAATACTTAGCATTGAAACATTTTTTGCTACTAATTTCAGTTGGTATGTATTGCCGTTTAAGACAGATTCATACCTCATAAATGTCACCCTTTCCCAGCAAATGATTTATACTGTTTTTAACCTTTTAAGACACTGATAAGCAATCTCAGACATATGCCAGGTCTTCAGTGAACTGCTTTCCAAACATAACAGATAAAAGCTTGCCAAGTACTGAAGTAGGGGTGTGTGTGTGTGTGTGTGTGTGTGTGTGTGTGCGCACGTGTAGAAACAGTCAAACTCCTGGCGAGGGAGACCTTATCTAATGAAGTAACTTAACACAAAAGATTGAGAAATTCATCTGTATAGTTATCCGATTCCTTATGTTCCCATATAGAGTTATAAAAAAAGTTAGTCAAAACAACTGAGAAAGAAATTTGTAGGGGACAACAGTTAAGTTTTTCTTATGTTTTGGACCTCCAACTCTAGACTGTGGAACATAAATGTATTGTTTGTGGTTGGAAGGTCCTGATCAAACAATTGGAAACAGAAGACTGTTTTTTGTCATTTTATAATATGATGTACTGAGTGTGTATTTATTGAGTTGCTGGATCAGGGCCTTGAAGAAAATAATAACAGTTACTTAACTCATTAAAGATTCCATCAGGTGGTCAGAAAAAAAATACATGCGAATTTGTCTGAAAACTAACAAATATAAGATGCAAAAAATAGCATCTGTGTATATGTATATGGGGAAATGTCTCTAATTTATTTGCAATACATTTGTTTACAGGGACTACTAGTTTCTTTCAAAAGATTGGCCCACTTGTGATTACTAATTTTGAATATATTTCATGAATTAATGAGTGTGATATTTGTTATTTCATATAGTCCCCCATTATGCCTTATGCATACCATGTAAATCTAAATCATTCCAAGGCCATCTTGACATATAATATTAATTAAGAACATCAAATCAGAGCTCTTTTCCTGATAGAAGGCTGCTGATATAATAAAGAATAAAGTCATAAATAAGGAACCAGTGGCTTATGGAAAATTCTACAGTGATTTATACGGGGATTTAATTCTGCCTCTGTGGGGAAAATACAAGAAAAATGAGGGCTTGTTACAGGGAAATGGTTATTTGGATCTGGGAGCACTGAATATTTCTTATCCTATATTTTTTATCCTGGATAGTGCAGGGGAGATGCTACATCTCATTGTCATAAGGATCTTCATTTACACATTTTTGCACTGTATTTACTCAGGCTGCCCTAGATTAGATGCAATAGCTTGTTTTCAGTGGGGTCATGATTTTACCATTTTTATAATGTATTTATTCACGGTACCTAGTCCAGGGCACCCCATATTAAAAGGAGATGCGCAGCACATCCTGGCAGAAAAGGGAGATTTCCCGAGCAACTCCGACAATGTGCCACAGCACGATATTCAAACATGCAGGATGCGCCAGCTGCAAGGAAATGGGTCAGGGTGCACACAAATAGTATGCCATGCAAGTCAAGGTGGCATTCCCATGCATATGCTGTGCTCCAGCATATTCAGTGGGAATGCACCCCTCACAGTCCAGAGCACCATGGCCCACAGTCAGACCACGAATAGCTGGCCTAACCTGACCAGCCACCCACAGGCAAGCTGCAGAAGTACACCCAGGTGCCTGGCAGCCCTGGTGGACTAGAGGTACCCCCCTTCCCATTCCTTATCAATTCAACTCCATCCCCAAAGAGCTCCACAGAGTAAGGCCACCCAGATCCGATTGCACCAGAGGAAACCATGGTCCACATCCACAGCTTAGAGGACCCCCACCCACCACCCAGGTATACAGACACCGGTATGTGTCAGACATTCTCCCTGGGAGGTATTCAGTTGGGGATTCCCTGGATGCACCTGTCTTGGTGGCCGCCTGCACTGCGACTCCCATTCAAGGTCACATTTTCAACAGGTACAGTATGTGCTCCCTGTACTGGCGGCACATTCTCTTTGAATATTGTATCGGTGCTGACCGGTGCACCCTCTTTGTGCAAAGCATCTTTCTGCTCACGCATTGGTCCGGCACTTAGTATGACCCTCCCCCCAGATGTAAAATATTGTTTTCAGCGCATTCTAATTTTACACAATGCAGCATAATATTATGTAGATGTAGGGCCAAACTGAAAATAAGATGCCATTGCTTCTGTGAACTATCCAGGCTAAATATATAGCAGTCAGCAGGCATATTCTAGGAAAACACATTGTAAAAATGCGTAAAAGGAAGACCACATAGAAACTGCCTCTCCATAGATCTGCACTGTGCAAATGCATTAGAAATAATTGGTAAAAGCATCTCAAAAGCTCTCCACAGCCATATCGGTTCTGACCAGAGTTTGTTTTGTAATGGAATGCACATGCCTCAGTAGGATAAAGGCAGTATTTTACAGAGAACCCTTCTTGCTTTTTAACTGTGTGGGACATCTGAAACAGGAGAATCCATAAATGGAACCTCCCACTACATGTTTCCCATTTTTGCTACTACCATCAAAAAGTATAAGGGAAGGGATCACATTTTAACAAAAGGGGGCTCACTACATGATAATGTTCCACTTCTGACTTGCTGATCCACACATGCATGCTGATGTTTTGTGACTTGATTGTTCAAACACAGGGGCAAAATCCATTTACTTGAAGAGAAAGTCTTTTTTTAGGGATGATTTAAAGATTGTAAATCAAATTTTATTACTGAATGAAGACAGGGTTCAACTAAAAATAACTTTGTTAGTTGACCACTGGAATTGATTGCGACCAAAATTTAGAAATCAGCTGTAGAAAATATGCTCTGTTCAAGTGAATTGAGATTGTCCATGTGCTCTGCCTCTATAGATGTCACAAAAAAAATAAAGCAGGAGCAGCAGAGCAGTAAGTGATGAACTGGAAAGTGATCATTGTACCAGTCAATAGAGTTCTAATTCCTTCACTTTATTTGGTAGTTAATACAAACATTTTTTTAAATAAACCAGGTGAGCTCACATTGAGGTAAGCGAGCTCCATGTTTCATGTTTCAGCTTTTCAGCAACAGGAAAGGTGCTATTTAAAAAGAAGCACAAAATATTTGTCGATTTGGAATGCAATATTTATGAGTGTCTGAAAGAATGCTGAAGTTTGGCTGAACAGCTTTACATAAGGAATCTCTTGGTTAAGTAAGCATTATAACATTATTACACAAATGTTTTTTAAAAATATTGGGAAAGTCTTCCGTTTCAGTTTGGTATCCTTCCACTCAAATTGCCATTGAATCAAGTAGTCCCTGCTCTCATTGTGTTGCTCTGTTTGCTTTATTTACTTGGTTTTGATCAGTCTGACACACTTTTCTAAGTACTTTTTGACTCCTTCTACAGTTAGAAACACAGACGTAACTCAGTTGCCCAATGTCCCTTTTTCACTCTCTCTCTCTTCCCAGTGATAGAGAACTTGTTCCGTGGCTCTGGTGGACCTTTTTGTATGAGCTGCTGGCCACATGGCTGCTCTTCTAGGGCACCTCATGAATCTCTGTCGGCACTGGCAATATGGCAGCTCTTGGGAGGTGGGGCAGAGTCTCTCTGTAGCAGTGATGTGGGAAGGAATGACACTTTTATGCTGTCTATCTTCACAGTGAAAGGGAATTCGGTGCGCCATATGGAAGCTCTTCTTTGGCACCTCCTGCATCCATGGCCATACCTTAGGTCATTCTCCAGAACTGCTGCCCATGGTGGCTTTTCTACGGGACCTCCTGAATCCCTAGCTGTAGGTCAGGTTGCTCTCCTAAATCTTTTTGCATGAGCTGCTGGCAGTACGTGACTCTTCAACGGCAGATCCTACATCCCTGCCCATAGCTCAGGTCGCTCTCTGCACTGCCGCAGACACCATAGGTCAGGTCACTCTACTCAACTTGCCACTTTCCTTGTGTAACCACTCCCTCCTTCATGATCCATTTGGGTGGGTGGGTGGGTGAGAACTGTTCCTTGGTCCCCGCACTGATCACAGCACTACAGTGCAAGGAACGGTAGGGGAGGGAGCAGCCAGCAGCTCTTGTCAAGGACAACAGCCATCACCTCGCTTACCAGGATTTCACTTAGATAGGGCAAGGGCTTCCTAGACATGAGCAGATTCCAATCACCCCATCCATATACCTTACAGCTAGACATGAATAGCAGTTTTGGATAACATCTACTCACTCTAGCTGTTGGTATAACATAAATTAATAATGACCATGCAGAGTCAGTCCACCAACACCACTGCACTTTTTAAGGTGCCCATGTTATAACACTGATTATCTAACCATATACAGATACATTTTAAAGAGCAGTTGACACCAACTGCAATAATGAGAATGCAGATCACACCAAGGAGTTGTCTGCCAAAGGACTTAATTTAGCACACTTAAGAATTTTTGGTTCCAGTACATAGGAACATATTTTACTACAGTTCTTCACTCAGAGATTAATATTGCAAACAAACTATCTGCTCAGTAATGAAACACTGCACCAAAAATAAGCATTTTGATAACAAAAAGTGGAGAATGGTGCTGCTGGTGTTTAAAATACTTTTTACAATGATTTGGGGCCTACATAAAGATAATGTTAATAACTTTGAGGCAGTTTTCCATGTATGTATCTGTAGTAATTAGGGAGGGCAAAAAGCCTTCCCTAGAAAACCATGTAATTTCCAATGCATGTGGTTCTATTTGGGTGAAACACAAACCAAATCAAGCCAGCTGCTTGGATCTCATACTCCACAGACTCACAATTATATGGCAGGCTTGCTCACTACTATGTGACAAACTGAGAAGGCTGGGGAAGAGGTCATATGGCAACCAGGCAGTGTGCACCTCAGGTATTCTTATGTCAACAAACTTGATAAGTAGCAGATGGTGCAGCTGATTAGCATGCCATTCTGCTACAGAAGGCAGAGAAGGGAAGAACTTGGTGTCTTGGTGTCCTTAGAGTTACCAAGATACTGCACAATATTTTTTTTGGCAACTGATTTCCTGCAGTTCAGTGGCCACACAAAAGATGCCCCCAGCACCCTCCTCTCTTTTTTGACCACCGGTTTGAAAAAGCCCAATGTGCACACAGAATTATTTTCAATAACATGAGGGACACAAACTTACCCTCATAAAGCAGGGAGTAAGCATGACACATAATAGGGAGGCTGGGAGTGCAAAATCAGAGCCAAGCCATGTTCGGCTGTGTTCACTTCCAGTATCACAAAAACCAAGCCACTTGAATGAAAAATGGCACAGTTTTCAAGGGAAGGCTTTGGCCCATCAATAGCTGGAACATCATTCTGTGAAATGATGTTTCCAGTGATTCACACTACTAAAAAAAGCGCATGTTGAAAATCTGAGGTCAAGACATGCTGGTAGTTCAGATATTAATACTTTAAACAGCATGATGCAATTTATCTCCAGCAGCAGCTCACCTTTTAATATTACTGTCACTTCACTGACTTTCTATGGTGATTTTCTATCAATAAAGCCCTTTTTCAATTAATTATACATATACCATAGGCAGAACCTGGCACATCAAAATCTAAACTAAACCTGAATTTGGCAAAGTTAAAATCAAATACAATTCCACCACAGCTTTGCCCATCCCTAGTAGTACATGTATACAGTACCGACATATGGTATTGCTTGCAAAGTTTCTAACATTATCTTTAGACAACCATCTTCCTCTCAACACTTTTAAATGTTTTAGTAATTATCTGCTGAAGATAGTGTATGATTAGCTTGGTAAATGTAGTTACAAGAGCAACACTATACCAAAGTAAAACATTCTATACTGAATAATTCTTGAGTGGGCTATGTTAAATATGTGGGTGGGAAATGTGGGTTGTCTGCCTAAATGATATCGTCAGATGTTGAGCAACACCATATGAGTGACTAGTATACCATAATAAACTTTTATTTGATCAGAATTGAATCATGCATCAGAAAATAAGGTCACACAAGAGAACACTAATGTGCATTTATTAACAATGTGCCTTGTGTCTACATTATGTAAGAATGATGTTGTGTATTGTAAGACCAGAAATGTATTGACTGTAAGATCATTTGTATACATACACAATAAAATATGTGGAAAAAATAAATTTTGTTTCCTGTTTTATTTTAATAGTCCACTGACTTCTACAAATAGTACATGGCTTACTGGGAAAACAATTGCAAAATGCCAATACCACAGCCTCCAACAAAAAAATATGATGCAAACAATCACAGCAGTGATCACTCTTTACTGACAGCTAAAAAACACAGCATTGTAGTGCTCAGCCCACTCATATTTGCAGTTATGTTTAACTTAAGTTGTGGGCACAAGTGAACAATCAAGACATGTGGGGGTTAGAGATGTTGCAAAATAAAATTTTGCACGCTACATTGATGCCAAATGAACAATTTCACCATGCAAAAGTTTTCACCAAATAGTGGCAAAATGGCAAATTTTTAAAACGATTTCTACAAAACTTCAAATGGGCATCTTCCTGGTGTCTATTAGCCACCACCCCCCAACTGCTCAATGGACAAAATTCAATAAGAAAAAATTCTTCCTGGTGTGTAGTGGTCCCACCTACAGCTGATCACTGGCAGAAATGAATTAAAGACCCACACAAGTTATCCTCACATCCCAACTCCTTGTGCAAAAAAATAAATAAATAAATTAAAACGCAAACTCCATGGTGTCTATTGGAACATCCACCCACCACCATGTCAATAGATAGTGCACACCCTGCTACCCCACCCCAGTACACCAATTGGGCCAATGGCACAGCCATCCACACACCTCCATGACCGGCAGCATGATTAAGTGCTTTAATGAATGAGAGCGTGCTTGTACAAGCACAAGCTCTTTCATAGACAGATTCAGACAGCCAGCTCTCTCGTTACACTCCAGTGGTAGTGAGAGCGCTGGCTGTATGAATCAAATGAATGAGCGTATGCTTATACAGGCACACTGTCATTCACTGAAATGCTCAGTTGGCCTGCTGGCCATGGAGGTGACTGGAGGACTGTGCCAGTGGCCTGAATGGGGTACTGGGGGGAGAGGGGTGGGTGCTATCTGATGACAGAGTGGGTGTGTGTGTGGTCCAGTACACACCAGGGAGTTGGAGAGATGATTTTTTTTTATTTATTTTGCCACAAGGAGACTGGACATGAGGGTAACTTGGGAAGGGGGGCTTTAATTTTGGCTGGTGAGTATCTGGTAGAGATGCTGCGAATTTTAAATCCACTGGCGAAGTGGATGCGAAGTGCTCACTTCGCACTGGTGAAGCACGACGCAAAGTAGGCACAACAAAGTGCTCACTTTGCGTTATTATTACTTTGCATTGCCATTACGCCTTAACGCAAAGTAAGGCAAAGTGGCATGTAAATAGGCAGCCACATGACTTACAGTATTGTACGTCACATGTTTTAGTCAAGCATGCAGGAAGGAAGTGAGACAGAGAAGCAGTTTCACTTTCTCCTTTGCATTTGTAGAGGGAGAAGGCTTTTTGGAGAGGAGAGCAGTAAAGTGTCATAAGTGCTTCATTGCTTTTGTGCCTTAAAAAGAAAACAGTTAAAAGCTATATCTTGATTTAGTTTTTGCATTGTGTTTGTGATTTTTATTTTGGTAGTGAATTTTGTTTGTTTAAGTTTTGTTTTGTTGTGTGTGTGTGTGTGTGTGTGTCTGGGAGTGTGAGAGTAAGTGCGGCTGCTGGGTGAAGGCTAGGCATTGTCTCCAGTTTTATTTGTTTGTAGTTGGGGTCGGGGACTTGTGTGGTAAGGATGGACCCTGCAGAAGGAGAGTTGCTGGACCGTGGGCACTGGCAGAGGAGGGGAGTGTGCACACGTGGGGGCGGTCATGTGTTGCTGGACCGCTCCCAACTCTTGTGTCTTGCTTCTCCTGTGGAAGCAGCAGCAGCACCAGTGCCACCGGTGGCTGCTGCTCATCCACCTACTCCGCCACTACCACCACCACCGGTAGCAGCTGTAGGGGCTCCAGCAGCACCTCCTCCACCACCTCCACAGCCACAAGAGGTGCCCCAGGCAAACAGAGGTGGTGCTACTGCTAGGACTGTACTTGCCCCCCTCAGCTCCCCAGTGTGGGAGTTTTTTAATCATGTTGGGGGAGACAGCACAGTCATAGTGTGCCATCTCTGTGGTGTGCAGGTGCGCCGGGGCCCCCGGGGTCACATTTGGGGACCGGTGGCCAGCGCACCCACATGTTCAACCACCACAAGGCAGAGTGGCAGGCTGCCATGGAAGGGGCCAGGCATCCACTTGCTGGCCCTTCTGTGGCAGTGGCCAAGGGTGCAGCTGGGTTGAAGTTGTTCTTCACCGCCACAGCAGGAGGAGGGCAAGTGCAGCAGCTGCTCCACCACCACCACCATCACCACCAGCACCAGCACCACCCTCTCCACCAACACCAGTGCCACTACCTGGGTTCCCACCTGCAGTCCCTGCAACAGAAGCTGATATTGCTCTGGTGTGGGTGGCCCTGGAGGAGAATAATCAGAGGGTAAGTGCTTTGCAGCAGCAGGTCAATACAATCCAAGAACAGCATTAGCAAATACTCACAATGCTGCACCTGCTGCTGCAACACCACGGCATCCCACATCCAGAGTAAGGGATTGTTTTGTGGACCCCCACCCCACTACTATGCTGTACTTTTTTGTGTTTTTGTTGTTGTTGTTTAAAGCAGCAGTGCAACAATCTGGAGAAAATTTTTACCTATTTTTTTATGCTATTTTACATTGCCACTTACCTCCTGACTTGTATGATAACATTCTTTCCACTATTTGAGTCTGCTTTATTACTTTTTTTCATGTCTGAAATAATAAAAGGAGTGCTCCTTTTAATACGGTGCAGACCAGGTCTTCATCAGTATTTTTAGCTGGTTTTGTCTATCTGTTGTTTCTGTAACACTTCTGTTATGACTAAAATTAACAATTATGAAGCAGGCAGTGTTCTCTGACCTTACAGAATAATATTTGTTCAAAAAGAGCTGCAAATACTGATGAAAACTTGGTCTGAGCCATATTAAAGGGAGTGTTCCTTTTATTATTTCAGACATGAGGAAAAATACTAAAGCAGACACAAATTGTGAAAAGAAGGGTATCATACAAGTCAGGAGGTAAGTGGCAATGTAAAATAGCATAAAAAGAATAGGTCAAAATTTTCACCAGATTGTTGCACTGCTGTGGGTGCCTTACTTCAAGGGAAATCTTTCTTGCTCCACATAGTGCAATACATTTCTGTGAAAACCACCCCAAACTCATTACAGTGTGTCAAATCATAGAGGAATTCCTGTTCATAAAAGGAGCCCAAATTCTGCCCCCCTTTCGCAGCAACGTTAGGACGTGATGACAAAGAAAGCACAAATGCATGCTCCATTATATTGAATTGTCCAGCAGCTTTCCGAATGTTTCTTTATGTTATAATGGTCAGTTTGTGGTGAAACATGTGGGCATGTTTCCAGTAAGAAGAGCTTTGTTAGTAGAAATGTGCCCACAGTTCACCACAAAGTGAACCTTATAACATAAAGAAACATTCGGATAGCTGCCAGAGATTCACTGTAGTGGAGCATGCACCTGCGCGCCCCCTGGCATCACATCCTAATGTTGCTGAGAAAGGAAGGGGGCAGAATTTGGGCAGCTTTTCTGAATGGGAATTCCTCCATGACGCGACACACTGTACTGAAATTATGGGAGGTTTTCACAGAAATGTATGGCACTATGTGGAGCAAAAAAGATTCCCTTGGAAGTAAGGTGCTCACATATTAGGTTATGTGCAACACCATAACTATGTAACATAGTGAATCTCTGTAAAGCAGCAGTGTAACAATCTGTTGCGAACTCTGG
Organism: Neoceratodus forsteri; assembly: GCA_016271365.2. NCBI lineage: Eukaryota > Metazoa > Chordata > Ceratodontiformes > Ceratodontidae > Neoceratodus > Neoceratodus forsteri. The sequence goes on from CM057458.1 coordinate 200,446,280, forward strand.
CCTATATTTTTTAATGCTATGTTACCACTTCTTTTTCTTACATCCTGACTGGAATGATATGCAAATTTCCAGTAGTTGAGTCTGCTGTACCTTTTTTCATGTGGGAAATAATGAAAGTAGCATTCCTTTTAAATTGGTGCTGACCAGGTCTTTGTCATTGTTTTCCTCTGCTTTCCTCCATCACATCAGTTAGTTGTTATATACCACTTCTGTTGTAAATTAACAGTTATGCAGCAGGCAGTGTTTTATGACACCACAGAACAATATTATTGAAAAGCAGCTGGAAATAAATACAAACCTGGCCAGAACAATATTGAAAGGTGTGCTTATTTTTTTTTTCATACATGAAAAAAAGTAGTCAACTAAGTAAAGCACACAGAAATTTTGAAAAGAAGCATATCATTCAAGTCATGACTCGGAGGTAACTAGTGGCTGTGTGAATGTAAAGTAGCATAAAAAAGTACAGTTCAAAATTGTCACAACATTCTTGCAATGCTGATTTAATTGATAATGTCAGTATGACATCATGAGCTGACAATCACACAACAACAAAATGCATCCGACTTGTGTGCAGAAAATTGACAAGTGGTAGCAAAGTGAAATAGGAGCATTTCAGCATATACAAAGTCCCCCAGAATTAATGGCACACTCAGTCATGCGCACAGTGGTGGCACAGTGTCCTCAGATTTTTTTCAGCATGCCCAAAATGCATCTGCCTTGTGTGCAGAAAATTGACAAGTGGTAGCAAAGTGAAATGGGAGCATTTCAGCAGATACAAAGTCCCCCAGAATAAAATGATGACCGTGAGCAAAGTGTTGCTGATTCAATGTGTGCTGTGATTTGAGGAAATGCAATGTGATCATCTCAACTGGATGGAAGGGTGCCCTTTGTCTGTACACTAATAGTAGCCTTGGTGAGTTGTTATATATACAGATACATATTTGTGTATTTTGTAGGTGAGGGTAGTTGACATGGACATGTACTCATGGCATTGTTCTGTATCACAGGTCACAGATACTGTTGGTGTGCACAGTCCAGTGCTCGATGAGAATTTTTTGCATTGAAATTTAAAATGGATAACTCTCAAGCAAGTGAAGGTAAGTATTTTTTTTGGGGGGGGTTGGGGAGCATATTTGCAAGTTTGTCTGTAATGGTTTCTTATTTTGTTACTTCTTCACAGATTTCATCTGCATCCTTCTCGAGTCTGGTTGTAACTGATGTCATGGTCATCTAATGAAACAACTTCTGCATGTTGCATGTGTGCCCCAACCGGGGGCAGATGTTGAAGAACTTGTTTGGATAAGGCCACTTTGACAGAACAACAAAGCATCTGGAAGTTTCCTAAAAAAAGAAATGAATTACTTCTTACTACTTAATTGTAATCTGTCCCCGGTTCTCAATCTCCTCAAGTCAAGTTACATTTCAAAACCATATTTTGTCAAGTAACGCAACCTGTGTGCAACTTTTTCAACACTGTCATGGTCAGGGCTGCAGAGCTACAATTTCAGAATACAGTGTATGAATGATATCTTACAGAAATAGTTTTGGTGACGTACACATGTCACCTAGTTTATGAATCGTACTCAGTGGCATTTGCTGCAGTCTTTCCAAAACAATGAAACGGATGAAATAAAATCTTCATACTTACCAGAATGGATGTTCCATAGGTTCCTCTGCATGGTACAGCTGCAGTACAATTCCCACCGAGTTTCAGCAAAGGAGAGATTTTTTGTTAACCTGTAAAAAGAAACAAAATAAGTGTGCCGTATGTGTTTGACCATTGCGGCTCTGAAAAACTGCAGAAAACAAAACATACAACTAAAGGAAGTGAAATAGCATAACAAACATTAGTACACATACTCACTTTATGGTTTAAATATTAAGAAGCGTTGTGCCTGTGGCTGATGGATGTGGTCTCCTGTTCGATTCCCTCTGCCTTGGCATGGTAAATGTAATAGGGAAATATTGTCTGAATGACACTGGTGGTGGGTGTTGGTGAACTGGTGATAGCTGTGGCACATGATGACATTCTCTGTTATTATATCTTCCTGCATCTGGTGGTGGTGGCAGTGGCTAACAACATCAGTCCCGTTGGTGGTGGTCCGGCGGTCAGACAGACTCATGCTCAGTGGTGGCAGTGGCTAACATCAGTCCCGGTGGTGGTCTGGGGGGGCGGACAGACTCATGCTCAGTGGTGGCAGTGACTAACAACATCAGTCCTGGTGGTGGTGGTCCAGGGAGTGGACAGACTCATGCTCAGTGGTGGCAGTGGCTAACAACATCAGTCCCGGTGGTTGTGGTCCAGGGATCAGACAGACTCATGATCAGTGGTGGCAGTAGCTAACATCAGTCCTGGTGGTGGTAGTCCGAGGGTCAGACAGACTCATGCTCAGTGGTGGCAGTGGCTAACAACATCAGTCCTGGAGGTGGTGGTCTGGGGGTCAGACAAACTCATGCTCAATGGTGGCAGTGGCTAACATCAGTCCTGGTGGTGGTGGTCCGGGGGGAACAAACTCATGCTCAGTGGTGGCAGTGGCTAACAACATCAGTCCTGGTGGTGTGGTCCAGGGGGGCGGACAGACTCATGCCCAGTGGTGGCAGTGGCTAACAGTCCCGGTGGTGGTGTTGGTGGTGGTGGTCCAGGGTGGCACAACACCACCTTTTAACAACTTCAGTTAAAACTTGCCAACATTAACCACATCATCATCCTCATAAAGAAAGCTTCCCTCACAGTCATCTATGTCTAACGTCTGACCACTGGGAAATTCTTTCTCCATTGTGTCATCATCTATGTCAGAGGTGGGCTGTTTCAGGCAGCCACTGCCAGTGCCACCAGGATGGTCCATTTCCACATCACCAAAACCACCATGACTAGGTTGGGGTACGAATACTGAGGATGCAGTCTGTGCTGGTATGTGCCTCTCATTCAGTTTAATGAATGTTAGCAAACTAACATTTGCAGGAGACAGGTTTGTCCGATGATCCCTGACTATTGCACCTGCTGAGCTGAATACCCTCTCAACACTTACACTGGAGGGTGGGCATGTGAGGTACTTCAGTGCCACTGCAGTCAGCTCTGGCCATTCACTGACCTTTACACTCCAGTACAAAAGAGGATCTTCAGTTATTGTCAGATGCCTGTTTTCAGACAAATATGACTCAACCATTCTCTGAGCTGCACTAAGTCCAGTTGTTGATGCATTATCCTGTTCTCCTGAATCATTTATTTCACAAATACCCACTTGGGACAAAGCCTCCCAAAGCAGGTTGACGCCAGCCACTTTGGATGACAGACCACCTTGGACTGCTGTCTCCTTCGCCTTGCAGGATATGCGTGATAGTCCTACAGGTACACCTTCAACCGGATTATGCTGCTGAGGTTAGCTGACCTTGGCTCATGACTTCTGTGCCCCATGAACCCAGCGCACCAATTGACCACTGATATTTTTTTACCTGTTCAGGCCCTCCCTCCAGTACTAATGCAATTACATATTTGTATCATGGGTTAAGCATTGTTGCTATGGCAAAGTTGTCACTACGCTGAATGCTCTCAACGTGACGATTCTGGTTGAATATTGTCAGCATGTGTTGCAGCAAAATACTGCTACCACTGTCTCTGGCAACATCAAGGCCATGCTGTACATTCACCAATGTCTGCCTCAGCACCCGCAGCAATGGAATTGATTGGCTAATGCAGGCAGACTCACCACTCACTGCCTGTGTGGCATGTTCAAAAGGCCACAAAATTGTTATTACAGAGTCCGTGAGGTGCCACTGTTCAGTTGTCATAGACATGTAAGCCCCGGAACTGTCATGGCTAGTGTGCATCACAAGATATTCTGAGATGGCTTTGTATTGTTCATACAACCTCTCTGCCATGTATAAAGTGGAGTTCCATTGGGTGACAACTTCCAGCTTCAAGCTGTGCTGAGGCAGAATGTTTTATATCTGCAACTGCTGCAGTCGGTCACGGGCCTTTCCAGATCTTGAAAAGTGAGAGAAGATAAGTCGTGCATTGGTAAGCATTTCCTTTACATCAGTGTGCTGCAGAAACTCCTGCACCACAAGATTTAAACAGTGGGCCATGCATAGAACATGAAAAAAAATCACCATTCGTGATGCATTTCAACACATTGGACCCATTGACACTAGCTATGAACCCAGCAATCAGGGACAGAGAGTTTAGCCATTTGTCAATTTCAGAGAGTACCATGTCCAACATGTTCTCACCAGTGTGTGAACAGGTCACATTGTGCATAGCAATCATTGCATGCTGTCGAATTCCTGGAACACTGCTACCACGACAATCCACCTTACTGCAGTGATTATTCACACTACCAACATCACAAACAACCCCCGGCACCTGCGCCCAGTGTGCAGTTATACACAAATATGAACTCCCCGCTGTTTTGCCACTTGTCCACACATCCATACTTAAATGGATGACTGGAGAGGAGGAATGTTGAAGGACATGTCTTACTGAGTCGGACACATTGCGGAACAACTTGGGGACAGCATGGGTAGAAAAGTATGTCCTGGATAGGACTTTCATTTTGGACAGGCACGTGCAGCAAACCACCAGAACCCAGAATTCTCCACAAAGGAGAAGGGCAAAATATAAATTGCCAGCATTTCCATTAAGCAGCATTAAGTTCACATGATACTGCATGATTGGGGGGGTACTTCAGCTTATGCACAAAAACACTCTGTAACATGGGCTGACTTAAATGTTTTACACAGGGTGTGATCACAAATGGTTGTGCTCTGTGATGAATGGCATTGGCAGGGGGTGGAGTGTGGACGTTTGATGAAGATGGTTGCACAGGTGATGACAAACCCAGAAATGCAGTTAGTTTGCCAGATTTGCCAACCGGGGTTGATGTACCACTTGCACTAGACATACTGCATTTACCACCACCACCACCACAAAAACTGCTACTCAACAGCACTGGACAACATTTCAAAGTCATTATGGTCCTCCACCTCATCATGCCTGTAGTAATCCTCTGCTCTTATTACCTCAGTACTGCACACCTTTAATTTACTACTGGACTTAACAGTCATGGAGGGGGATAACATGCTCGCTATGGTTGCCGGTGATGAGGGTGAATGCTCCACTGTGGTATTAGCTGCCAGCTTGTGCTGGGTCCACAGTGCCAAGTGCCTAGTCTTAAGATGTGTATGCTGTCCTCCTGTGCCCAGATGGCTCCCCTTTTCACCTCGACTCACATGTGTATGGCAAATCTGGCAGATTGCAACTGACTCATTATTTGCATCTTGAACAAAAAAATCTCAAACAAGGGATTGTGATACTCTGCTTTTAACAAGTCCATGATGTGGCTTATTTAAGTCCATTATTTTAAGCACTGAAGTGGGGGGGGGGCACGTGATGTTTCGGGCACTGCACACCTGGACTGCAACTGACCACCACGACTACCTATCATATTTATTACTTGGTCATCATCATCAACTAAAACTGGAAAATCACGTTTTTACAGGGGGGTATTCCTGCAAACAGACTCAGACACAGCCACTTTGAATTTCTTTTTCTCCGGTTCCCAACTGGGGTCAATTACATCATCATCATATTCATCAACGTCACACACATCCACATCTTCTGCTTGGATGCTAGCATGTGGACTGCATGTTGTAACAAGAGCAACATCATCATCATCATCACGTTCATCATCAGCATCTTCACCACCATCACCTGTTATTTTTTCACCACACTGTGAATCACTGCATGGAAAATGCGTGACATTAACTGACACGGTGGAAGGAATATCACATTGTATGCTATCGTTGACATGATTATCAAAATCCTCAGGTTCAGTTACTGGGATGTTACTGGGAAGTATGACATCATCTACACTGCCACTCACTTGCACTGCTTCGCACTCAATATTTTTTGATATGGTACACTGGTCAGAATTCAAACTTGATGCACCAGTACTAATACTACCACCGCCACTAACACCAGTAACACTAACACCACCAGCTGGGAAAACATAATCTCCTCCAACTATGACTGAAGCTACTGATTGGGCTGTAAAAAAACATTGCAGGAGAAATACCTTTCCTCACATCAGCAATGCACTTCTGCATCTGCGTACTACCACGCCCACACACTATCTTACTGCCAGCATTGCCTTGGCGAGAACCAGCTTTGCTTGCACGTCTCTTTGCGGGCATTTTGGGGGATCAACTATGATATTATAACCAAATTTAGATTTTGATACGTTCACTGTCTGATGGGGGGGACGCTGGATGTGAAGCCAAAAAAACAACTGTAGTTTCAGCAACAGATAAGAGACTAGTCTGTCACGCAATGAAAACAACTTCAGTAACCAGTGATGCTGATGAGGTCACAAAAACAATCCAATCTGGTAAAAAATTCCTTTTGCCGGTGGGGGTGGGGGGGAGCACTGACTGCAGATTTTTTATGGCAGTACAAGCAGCAAAACAAAGAACAGATACCACGATCGCAGTACAAAATCAGGCAGCTGCAGTGGATAGCAGGTTCACACTGCTGCGTATGCAATTACACTAGTCTGTGGCACAATAAAAGGTGTATTATTTGATGTCACGCAACTCCATACACACACTGACACACACACTCAGAACAGTTTGTCTCCAATGGTGAACGAGTAATGCATAGCAAATTGAAAAGTTCAGTATATGCCACATATTGTAATGTAAACAACCTGAAATTATGAACTGCTGCACCAGATCCACACAACACACGATCAGCAAGAAAATTTCAACAATTACTGACAATATTACTGTATGTACATTAACACAGTCAGTTATATAACAAAAATATAACCAAAAAACAAAGAAATCACTATTTCTCCAACTTAAATCGACCTACACCACAGATACATCCCTCCCCCAAAGCATACTTTCACTGTCTCACTATACACACTCAATGTTGTACATTAACATTCAAAATCCACACAAAACAAAAATGCTTGATGATATGAGCACAGGAGGGTTTCCTACAATCGATGAACTAAAGTTTGAGCCCCCCAAAAAACACTTTAACAGCTTTTAGAAGGTTTCAATTACAGACAGCTCTCAGAGCACACTGTCTCCTACTCCTTCCTGCACACACTACCCTGAACTGAGGCTGTGCAGATCAATGTAGAGTCCATGTGACCTGAAATCCCATGAATCACTGCAAAATTCACCTTTGGAGCTTAAAAACAAGGCTAAGTGAGGCGAAGTGCATTGTTCTCAATGCACTTCACCTTAAAATTTGGTGGAGTAGTGGTCTGGGAAGGCGGAGTAATGCAAAGTCATTGTTTCCAATTGACTTCGCGTTACCCATTATAACGCGAAGTACTCTGCTTCACATTTCAGAGCACTCCATGAATCCACCTTTGCTCCATTAATCACATCACGAAGCGGATTGAGCCCACTTCACCCACCACTAGTGCCGGGCGGAGGGGACCACTAGACACAAGGGAGGTTTAATTTAATTTGGCCTGGTGAATGGCGGGGGGGCATTAGTAGTGGCAAAATTGCGAGATTTCAACCACACACAGTGAATTTCACCATTTTGTGGGTGACATTTTGCTCACTCCATGACTGACATTTCACATTTTGACACACAAAATATTTTGCAAAATGTGTGAATTACGCAAAATATTTTGCATGGTGAAATTTTTCAGTTTTGCACAACACTACTGGGGGATTACTTGACTAGATAATAATGGACCTTACTATGGTTTGAATATTGTTATCAAAGATATGAAGCTAGATTGCAAACATAAAAACACTAATAAACTTGAAAGATTATCATTGTGAAACATCAACATCTTTTGGCACATCAGATATTGCCCAAAATGAGAATCAAAATTATTAACAAAGTAGATGTTGAGGCTGAAAATAAGGAAAGAGAAAAAGTGTGCTCTTGCAAGACATTTTGTGCTGGAGAAAAAACTTATATGAAAAAATTGCTGGCAATCCACAAGAAACTAATGATAGATTATAAAAATAATGGGCTGGATATTCAAACTGCACCATTCTGTGGCGCAAGCCCTTGCGCTGCTCAAAAAAGTTGTGCTGGGGTGTGGCTGGGGCGATATTCAACAGAGTTGCGCTATTGAGCAACTCCTTTGAATATCGCCCCCCAGCCACAGCCACTGTGCATGGCGCAGTGGAACTTGTGCCACCGCAAGTGGTCAGAGTGGAGCATTCAAGATGAGGTGGAGCATTCCCATTGCCATGCTAAATTCCGATATATTCAAAAGGTGACATGCAAATCGGGCCATAATTCATGCAAGGCGCGGGGGGTCCATTTGCATCTACTTATGGCCTCATTTGCATGCCATTATCATGCAGGTGCGCTGATCCCTGGCGACTTGAGCCTGGTGCCCTGCCAGCAGCGGCCGCGGGACCGGCAGCCTGAGCAGCCGATCGTGGGCATGGTAAATCCACCCCCGACTGGCCCAATCACGGGCATAACATACATAAAACCCACCCACTAGCCAATGCATTGGGCATAATGTAAAACCTTCCCCCCCCACTGGCCTGATCGCGGCCAGAATGGAGTTCACCCCAAGAACAATATCCTGGTGGTCCAGTGGACACGAAGTCCGATCGCGGGCATAGAGTCAACCCCAAGGTCCAATTACCTGGAGATCTGGTGGTCACAACCCACCACCACCCCAGGCCCACCACCGCCCCCATCTGCCGGCGAGGCGACAGCACTCCCACCTGCCTGCCGCCCCGCCGCCCGACAGCTGCTCGGTGGGCTGCCGCCCATTGGTTCAGAGCAGAGCCAGTAGGTGCAGCTCACTCCTACTCTAAAACAGTCCAGATATCAATGAATGAATGAATGAATTCATTCACATATCTGGACTGCACTAACAATATGAGCTGCAGCCCGTGGCTCTTGCTCAGTACCAATGAGCTGCAGCTACCGGCACAATCAGCGGCGGCAAGTAACTGAGCAGGTGGAGTGCTGCCACTCCCGCCGGCTGATGGGGGAGCTGGGTGGTGGGGCTCTCATGGGTGGGTGGGGTGGGGGCCACTAGATCACCAGGGTAGATGGACCTTGGGGGTTGACTCTAATGCCCACGATCGGGCTTCACGGTCCACTGGACCACCAGGGATATGCTCTTTGGGGTTGACTCTTATGCCCTTGATCCGGGCTTCGTGGTCCACTGGACCACCAGGGATATTGCTGTTTGGGGGGTGAACTCTGTTCTGGCCGTGACCGGGCCAGTGGGGGGGAAGGTTTCATTATGCCCACGACCGGGCCAGTGAGGGGGGTTCATTTATGTTATGCCCGCAATCGGGCCAGTGAGGGGTGATTGTCATGTATGTTATGCCCACGATCGGGCCAGTGGGGGGGGGAGTGTGTTCTGTGCCCGCGATCGGGCTACAGGGGGGTTACTATAATGCCCGCGATCAGGCTGCAGGTGGGACACAGGGAAGAAGTGGAGGGCCACCCACAGGTGGCACCTGCTGTGTTGCGCCCTGCAATGCGGCAGCTCACCTGTGGGTGGCCCTCGACTTGATCCTTTTTTTTTGGCTCAAAGTCATGCAGGCGCAGGTTGGGGGTTGCTTCTGCACAACTCTGCACAGCCCGGCTGAATATCGGGCTGTGCAGTTTATGCATGGTTCCTCCCCCTCCGGTTGAGCATGCCTTCATTAGCATTGCGCTGTTGCTCAGCATGACTTGGGGGCGCAACTGCCTCCTGCTGAATATCGCAGAATGGAGCAATTTTGGACTTGCGCAGGTGCAACCCTATTGCGCGTGGTGCAACCCTTTTGAATATCCAGCCCAATGTGCTTACTGTAGTACTGGGCATGAAGCAGAGACAAGAGACTTTGACAAACCGAGAAAGTATAAACTGCTTTACCCAAGTTCAAAACTTCTTTTAAGGCTGGGTATATTTTGCATATAAATAATTAAATATATTTTATTAATATATTTTTATGGTTTCTATCATAGTTGACATATAAGGGCCACAAACAGCGAATATGCATAGGTAAATCATGTTATATATCTTGGACATGATCAAAATATATATTTGGTTAAAATAGAACTGCGTGCAATTGTTTGGATTGTGTAAAACTTAATTTGGAAGTAGACTAACAAAGAAATATATTTCAAATATATGTATAAAATATATTTCCAAATTATGATACATCTTGAATCATTCTATGAATATCTTGACTATATCTGAAAATATATCTGAAAACAATGACTAATATCTGGAATGTATTTGAATCATTCGGTGAATATCTTGAATATATTTGAAAACAATGACTAAATATCTGAAATGTATTTGAATCATTCTGTGAATATCTTGAATATATGTGAAAATATATCTCAGAACTATGACTAATATCTGACATGTATGTGAGATATATTTTGAGACACTCATATTTCAGATATTGAAAAAATAGATATTTTCCATATGGGATAGTAAGAAGCGTGAAAGTACAAACTGAGGAAAGACTAGCCCAGGCAGTGTCTAAAGAAAGGGATAAGATATTTTTTAGGTATGTTATTGAGAAAGGAGGACAAAGGGAGGAATTGTATGGTTAGGGGGGAGGGTATTCAACAGAGGGAGACAAAGAAATGGCAAACATCTTAAAACACATACTTCTGCTCAGTGTTCACAGTAGAAGGGGAAGGACCATGAAAAGGCACCAGGAGCTTTGATGGAAGAGAAGTGAACACCAGTTACTTTTCTGACAAGAGGGTCTGGAAAGCACTTGCTAATCTGAGGCTGGACAAATCCATGGGGCCAGACAGGGTGCATCCAAGAGTGCTGAGGAAAGTCAGGGATACTGTCTGCACCCCTGACAGACTTGTTCAACAGTTCTCTGTAGACCGATGTGGTCCTGGAGGACTGGAGAAGAGCAGATGTAGTCTCGCTTCACCAAAGTGGTAGCAAGGAGGAGGTAGGCAATTATAGGCCTGTCAGCCTCACTTTGGTGGTAGGGAAATTAATGAAAACACTATTAAAGGAAAGGATCATGGAACACCTGGAATCCAACCGACTGCTGAATCTGAGGCAGCTTGATTTCACAAGAAGGTTGTGCACAAACAAATAGTTTTTTTTGGCTTGGTGACCAAGGTATTGGATTGGGGAGAGGCAGTGGACATGGCCTACATAGACTTCAACAAGGCTTTCAACATTGTTCCATATAGGAGACTGGTGAACAAGTTGGGTAGCATGGGGGTGGGCACTAAGGTGGTAACCTGTGTAAGAAACTGGTTAGGGGATAGGAGGCAGAGGTTGGTAGTAAATGGAGTTCACTATGACGAGGGGAGAATGACCAATGGGGTACTGCAGGTGTCAGTGCTGTCACCAAGATCTGCAACACAGTGGACACTCTGGGGGGGTGCAAAGAATGCCAAGAGTTTTAAAATGGTTAGAGGAGTGGTCAAAAGATTGGCAGCTGGGTTTAGTGTAAAAAAAAAGCACAAAATAATGCACTTGGACCAGAGAAACCCGGGAGTAAGATACAAGATGTGGGAGAGATACTTGCAATGTCCAAGCAGGAAAGGGACCTGAGGGTAATCATATTGGATGACCTAAAGGTTGTCAGACATGACGACAAAGCAATTGGGGGAGTTAGTGGGATGTTGGGGTGCATAGGTAGGGATATCACCAGCAGAAAGAGGGAAATGGTGCTGCCCCATTTATAGATCTCTAGTAAGACCCTACCTGAAGTACTGTGTCCAGTTCTTGACACCTCATCTCAGGAAAGACAGACAGTAGATGCGATCCAGAGATGGGCTACCAAGATGGTGCCAGGTCTGCATCAAAAGTTGTATGAGGAGAGACTAAATGAGCTCAATGTGTACACCTTGGAGGAGAGGAGGGAGTAGGGGGATATGATTGAGACCTTTATAGTAAATACCTCACAGGGGTGAATAAGGTACAGTTGGTAGGCATTTTTCAAAGGAAGAGGAGGTCTAGAACAAGGGGTAATGATATGAAGCTGACAAGGTTCGAATTTGTTGCTGTGGGGGACCCATTGGCAAAATGTTGCCCTTTCGCCAAGTTACACCCCCCCCCATGAGTTAACTCCAATTCAGAGTCAACAATCCTTAGTGGGGGGGGGCATGGGGTGTGTAACCTCCCACATGGGGGGGCTCGGGGTGCTCCCCCAATTGAAAAACACTGATATCTGTCAGGTGAAATTTCTCCTGTCGATATCGGGGATCGCACTATGCCGAACTGTGACAACATTGTTGTCATGTTGGCATAGGTAAACCATCTCTATCATATCCTCTCTCTCTCCCTCCTCTCCTCTAGGGAGTACATATTCAAGTTCTTCAACCTGTCCTCATAGGACTTGTGATGCAATCCCTGTACCATCTTTGTTGCCCTCCTCTGAACCTCCTCTACCCTGTCTATGTTCTTACTTAGGTAAGGTCTCCAGAACTGTACACTGTATTCCAAGTGAGGCCTCACTAGTGTCTTGTATAGTGGAATTATGACCTCCCTTTTCCTGCTGGTGATGACCCTGCCTATGCATCCCAGCATCCTATTTGGTTTACCTGCTGCATGTTGCACTGTTTCCCTACCTAAAGGTCATCAGAGATGATAACCCCAAGGTCCCTTTCCTGCTTGGTGCATGCTATATCTTCTCCCGCCAACTAATATGTTGTTCCAAGTATTTTTGTGCCCCACTTGCCTTATCTTGCACTTCTTTACATTGAATTCAACTGCCAAACCCTTGTTCATTCTTCAAGCTTCTGCATGTCCCCCCTCATTCTGTCTACACCCTCTGGCATGTCCACTCTGTTAGAGCTTCGTGTCACCAGCGAACAGGGAAATTCTGCCTTCTAGGTCCTACGTAATGTCACTGATGAAAACATTGAATAGGACCAGTCCCAGCACTGATCCCTGTGGTACCCCACTGGTCACTCTTCCCTCTGTGGTGTGACAGCCATTTACCATCACCCTCTGTGTCCTGCTGCCCAGCCAATTACCTACCCACCACACTACTGTCCTGCCCACTCCCATATTCCTCAGTTTGTTTACTAGCCTTCTATGTGGCACAGTGTCAAAGGCCTTGCTGAAGCCCAGATAGGCCACGTCCACTGCCCTCTCCTGATCCACCTCCCTTGTCACCCAGTCAAAAAATTCAAAGAGGTTGGTCTGACATGACCTCCCCCTGGTGAAACCATGCAGCCTTGGGTACTGTAGTCCATTGACAACCAGATGTTCTACCAATCTCTCCTTCAGTAGTGCTTCCATGACCTTCCCCACTACTGAGGTCAGGCTGACTGGTCTGTAGTTCCCCTCTTCCTCTTTGTTCCCACTTTTGTATAAGGTGACTACATCTGTTGTCCTCCAGTCTTTGGGTATCTTCCCTGTTTCCAGTGATTGGCTAAACATTTGCCAGTGGTTCAGCCACCACCTCTCTTAGTTCCTTTCGGACCCTGGGGTGCACCCCATCTGGCCCCACTGCTTTATCAACTCTTATTCCTTCCAGTTCTTTCAGGACCCTTTCCTGTGTAAAGGGACTTGTGTCCATTTCTGCACTGTTCCCACCCCTTTGTACCCCCTTTAGGCCTATTACCCTCCTCTTCCTCAGTAAAGACTGAGCAGAAATACCTGCTCAGTATGTCAACTTTACTGTTGTCATCCTCCACGCAGCCCCCATTCTCCCCCTTCAGTCTCACTATCCCTCCCTTTGCCTTTATCTTTTCACTTATGTACCTGTAAAAGGTTTTGTCTCATCTACCCACTGATTTTGCGATGTGCTCTTCTGTCTGAGCTTTGGCTTCCCTTACTGCTTGCCTTTGCTTCTCCTGGTACTTCTCCCTATCCCCTTCTGCGTGCATCTTTTTGTAATGCTTGAATGCAATCTTTTTGGCTTTCGCTTTCTCTGCTACCTCCTTGGAAAACCATAATGGCCTCCTCTTCCTTTTCCCTTGCTAACCTGCTTAATGCATAATTCTGTTGCTCTTGTAATCCCTGTTTTAAATATTGCTCACTGTTCCTCAACCCCTGATTCCTGCCCCATTCCCATTAATGCGTCTTTAAAGCATCTCCCCATTTTCCCCAAGTCTGCCCCCCTAAATTCCAGGATACGTGTTTGTGTGGCTTGGTTATGCTCCTTCTGTGATTTCAAACCACAGTTGTTCCCCAGGTGCTCCCCCACTGTTACCCCCATCACACTGTCCCTGTTTGTGAGCAGGAGGTCCATTATTGCCTTCTGCTGGGTTGGTTCCATGACCAGTTGCTTGAGGAAGGCACCTTGAAGGGAGTCCAGGATAAATCTGTTCTCAGCTGCTGCTGCTGGGTGGCTCCAGTCCATGCCTGGAATACTGAACTCTCCAACCAGCACCACCTCACTCTTGTCTTCCATCCTTTGGATGGCTAGCATTAGCTCCCTATCTGTTTCTTCCTCCTGCGCTGGTGATCTGTAGACCACCCCTGTGCAGATGGGTGACCCCATTTTCCTTTCCAGCTTAACCCACAGTATCTCTCCCCCCATTTTGTTCCTCCTGGATCTCTGTGGTCTTTATGCCATCTTTTGCATAAAGGGCCACTCCTCCTCCCTTTCTGCTTTCCCTGTCTCTTCTGAATATGTTGTAGCCAGGTATGGCCATCTCTCAGTCGTGTTCAGTTAATATCTGGGTTGTGGTAGAAACAGTGCCAAAAAGGGCTAACTGTTGGAGTACAGAAATTAAATGGGAGATAGGTCTATGAACAGAGGAGGGCAAACATTCATTTGTACACATTTGACACATGCAGTAATCAGCTTGTGGATGCTTTTGAGATGTATCCATTGGTGTCAATTGTTGTGGGAGCGAGTTGTCACAGGAGTGCGTTGTCATGGGAGCGAGTTGTCATGGGAGTGAATTTTCGGGAGTGAATTGTCAGGGAGTGAATTGTCATGTACCCGCGCAAGAGCAGGGGGCGTGCCCATGAATATCCAGTGCAGTGGCATATTCAACTATGAATCCATGGCACAAGTGTGGAGCAAATAGAAGTTGCTCCCGAGCAGACTTGTTCCCATAAATACAGGGTGCAAACACACAGACAGCACTTGCGCCAGGGTTGAGAGTGAGAGGGAGTGGGAGAGAGAGACAGACAGACAGACAGAGAGACAGACAAACCAAGGCAGACACAGAGGGAGAGGGACAGAGATGGCATTGGTGAGGGAGAGAGGGGTAGAGAGAGTGAGAGAGGGCGCGCACACGAGAGAGAGAGAGACTGACAGGCAATGCACCAGGGTGGCACACAGCCAGCAGCAGCCAACCGTCCAGGGGGACATTAGACAGCAAGGGCCATGGATAGTGCGCCTTCATGATGGAGGCCATAATGAGGGGTATAAGGGGGCAGAAGGAACAGTGATGTGCCTGTTGAAGGGCCCGATGGCAGTATGCCCGACACAGGTGGTACCGTGCCCGCATCACCTTTGAGAATTATAGCGACACAGAGATCGTGGGCAGGTAACACTTGAACAGGGCCATTCTGAGGCAGCTCTGTGAGCTGTACAGTGAGGAGATGCAGGCACCCACCAGACAGAGCCACGCCATGTCTGTGGAGATGAAGATGACAGCCGTCATGTGCCTGCTCACCGCAGTCACCTTCCAGAGACCAACAAGGGACACCACAGGCATAACCCAGTTGACCACATCCCATCTTCTTACACAGTTCCTCAATGCGCTGCTGCCACGTGCTTTGGAATTCATCCATTTCCCCAGCACACAGGCAGAGTGTACAGCAACCATGCAGGACTTCCACAGGTTTGCATGTATGCCTGGCATGATTGGGGCCATTGACTGCACCCACATGGCCATCCACATGCCACCTGGCCCTGAGGGTGTTGCATACATTAACCGGAAGAGAAACCCCAGCATAAACTGCCAGGTGGTGTGCGATGCCACAGGGCACATCACCAATGTCTGTGCCACACACCCTAGGAGTGCACATGATGCATTCATCTGGCAGAGCTCTGTGCTGTGCCACAGGTTTGAATGTGGGGACATCCCCACGGGCCACTTAGTGGGTCAGTATGGTACAGGCAAGGGGCAATGGGCAGAGCAGACCCTGGGATGGGGGAGGGCAGGGTGTGTATGTTGCCGTGGGTGCCAGGGACAGGCAAGGGACACAGCATAGAATAACAGAGGGCTAACCATGTCATTATCCACACAGGAGGCAGTGCGTACCCACTGAGGCCCCTGGCTGCTCACCCCCTACCAGCACCCGTCGTCCCCAGCAGAGGAACGCTTCAACAAGGCACATGTCAGCATGTGCAGCATCATCGAGCATGTCTTTGGCATGCTGAAAGCATGGTTCCACTGCCTAGACAGGTCAGGCCATGCCCTACAGTACAACCCCTCGAAAGCCTGTGACCTATTCCTGGCCTGCTGCACACTGCACAACATGGCCATTGACAGTGGGATAGCTGTTGAGGCTGATGAGGGTGACAGTAGTGGGGATGATGGGGGCAATGGGCAGGAGGGTGGTGAACAGTCACCCCCTGGGCGGAGGTATTCCCGGCTACTACAGCAGGTGTGACACCACTGGGACACTATTGCACAGGAGCACTATGGTGCACACAGGTAGGTGGTGCGACACACACATGCATGGGCCACACAAACAGGCACAGCACACATGCAGGGGTGTGCATGGCACTGGGCATGCACACACAGAGGCATGTAGCAGGGGTGGGGGGGGTCAGTGGCACACAACCATATACAGCAACACACACACACCCACACTCCCAGGCGTTGGTATTTGGCTTGGATCAGATGCATTGCACCAGTGCACAGGCTCAACTGGTGCTAGCCTGACCTCATCACACCCATGTCACACAGTCCAGTTGCCAGGCAAGCACTCACATAGGTGGCATAACACACAGGCATGACACCAGTGGAAGGAACACACACACCACCCATGTGTGCAGAAGGCAGCAGTGGCAGACAGTGGTCAGGGTGGCCTGCACATCAGGACTGCTGCATGGAACCATGGCTACCACGGCCATGGGGGTGGCTGTGCCAGGGTGGATCAGCAGCCACAAGCTGCGCATCAGCCATGGGGGGTTTGCAACAGCCCCCAAGGGGTGGAACTGCGGGACTACGACCATGTCCACGCATGAGTGTGCAGACACCCAAACAGGCCAGCCCCAGGCATGCCTGGGATGCCTACATCGGAGCTCTGCATCGTCTGTGATGGGGGTCAGCCAACGCTGTGATCATGGGGTGGACAACGCACTGCAGGAGGGTCTTCTGTGCATGGCCATGCCCTGTGGCAGCCAGCAGCGCAAAACCATTCATGATTGCAGTGACAATGTGATCCAAGGATGCAGTCATGGCCTCCTGCATGTGTTGCATCCCTGCCAGGATCTGTACAGTGCCCCTCTCCTGCTGCTCAGCTAACTGGCACACATCCGCATGCAGTGCATGCACCCCAGTAGGAAGCAACACCTGTTGCTGTATGGATGCCCACAGCAGATGGGTGTGCTCAGCCAGCTGGTCGGTGTCCTGGGGCTCCTGGGCGGGATGCCGATCCTCATGTTGTGACCAGCCAATCTGCACAGCCCCCCTCTCTGGTGGACGCTGCACAGTGGGGTCTGTAGGGGGAATGGACACGGCAGGTGCACCGGTAGCAGACCCTGTGTCTGGCTGCCCGATGGCACCTGCAGCCTGCTGCTGTCACCCATCTAGCCACTGTACACCACCCAACACCTGCGCGGCTGCACCACCACCACCACAGGGCACAGCTGGGGCAGTGCGCACTGCTGCGTCCACAGTGGTGGCAGGCAGCTGTTCCATCACTGGCAGAGCACTGGGCATGCTGCCTGTGTCAGAGGACAGCAGGGGCATCTCACCTACAATGTTGCCCATGCTGTCCAGGATAAATGTCGGACCCCGCCCCGATCTATGTCTCTCTGCAGAGGACACCAAGGCTGACATCCTGCAGGAACAAACCCAGGGCCTCATCCGACCCCAGGTCCAGGACATTCGCCTGCACTGTGGTGGTCAGCTGTAGCCTGTCGGGCCCCCAGATGCTGATGGAGGTGGACGGCTGGTCCTCAGGGGCTGTACCAGTGTCCATGGCTGCTGACGCTGCCAGCACCTCATCATCTGTATGGAGGCATGCTAGTGCTGCAAGAGAAAGAAAGGCGTGTCAGAGATTCAATGCCCACATGTGCCCCCTACACTGTTGCTGCACGTGTTCGGTGGCATGGCATGCGAGTGGGTGCGCACACATGACATGCATGCAGGCTGCATGCACGCCAGCATGCCCATGTATGCACCCCCCATGCCACCAGCTGTGCGTGGCTGACATACTTATCATGCAGTGATGGGCTGCCATCCATCTGGAATCCACCTCCAGGCACACCATCCACCATGGTGCAGTGCATGGTGGCTGCCACAAACTCCTCCTGCGGCATTAGCATTGGCACATCTGCTGGCCCCTCCTCCAGTGGCAGTCGGGGCTGCACGGATGGCTGCCTCCTTCTCTTTAATGCACCTCTTGTCTATCCCCACCTTCTTCCTGCACTCCTGCGCTGACTGCTTGTGGCTGCTGTGCTGGTTGACATATGCTGCCACCTCATGCCATGCACCAGCCCTGGCCTGTGGTGTGCCCATGGCACCACTCAACAGGGGCTCCCTCTCTAGGTAGGCCTCAAACAGGGCATCTATCTCAGCCTTAGTGAAATTGAGCCTGTGCTTCCATGCAGGCCAACGCTCCTCACCATCCTCATGATCCGACATGTCGCTGCCTGTGGACATGGACAGCACAGTGTGTCAGTGGCAGCATCTCCCTGGTCCGTCCCACCCTGCAGTGCTGTCTGCTCCCAGTGAGCTGAAGTGCCATGCACAACTTACCTCAAAAGGATGCAATACCAGTCCATGGCCTGTGCTGTACCATAGTGTTTATAAGGTGCAACACATGCAAATGAGGTTTGGCGGAACAATAATGACATGCTAATGCACCCAGTGCACCACACATTGGCTGATGAGCTCATTTGCATGTGGTGTCTGAATATCATGATATTGCACTGGAGCAAGTCACGATGGTGCAATGCACATGCATGAGCAGTGCGCAGGCCCACAGTGTGCATGCATGTCACAGCATCATGGTGGCAATTGTGCACCATGCTCAGACAGTGAGATGCAGTGGCATTACGCATGTTGTGCATGGGCCAGCTACGTGCATGGCCGTACGTGGAGTGCCGTGCCCTATCGCGCACGTGCACAATGCAGGTCAAACCCCTGACCCCTGACTATGGGTGGGCATAGTTCCTTGGGACATTGCACTGATCACCTGTCCTGTCCCTTGTTATAGGTGTCCAGCGGCTGGGACCAAGGTGGCCATAGTATGGATGGCTGCTTCGGCAGCTTATCCTGATCACCTCCACCACAATGGAAGCGGTGTTGCAGATGAGGCACGTGATGTTGGCAGAGAGGAGGCAGTGACAATGCCAAGGGGTGGCAGGATGTGTCCACCGTTGATTTGGCCCCAGCTTTCCCCTGTTTACCTGCTGTACCTCCCCCTACAGTCCCCATTCCTACTGTACAGTCCCTGTTTCCTGTCCCCTTCTTTGCTTTACCTACCCTTTCCCAGACCCTTGTTTTTGTACATTGTTGTGTTCAATAATATATATTTTTTGACTTACCTGCCTGTTTCAGTGTCTGCTTTGCATGTGGTGTGAGAAGCCATGCTGCAGCAGCCCAGTGTCTGTCCGTGTGGTGTGCATGTGTTGGGGCACTTGTTGTGCTCCTGTGGTTTGCTACTGTGTGCTGTGGTGTGTCCCACTGTGGTGTTGTCCTTCCCCTCAGTCTGTGACTGTGCTTTGGGGTACCCATGGAGCAGCTGTCAGAGGTGTGTTCCGGGTGTGTGCATGGTGGTGGCACATGGCCATGGTCATTGGTTGGGTACTGGCTGCACATTGTGTTGGGGCCCCTGCTTGGCATTGTACGGCCTATCCCATGTGGTCTGCCATGCTGCCTGCCTCCCGGTATATTCAGTGCCTACTCTGTGGGCTTCCTGTGTGCCTGTGCAATGTGTGTGTGCTTGGCTGCATGGTCCTTGGTGTGGCGTGCTATGGTCTGGGAGGGGGAGCATGGTCAGCTGACTGTGGGGGGGCTCCCTTGGTGGCCCACCATTGGCCGTTGGCACCTCCTGTTGCCTGCTATCTGTGCCACTGTTGTGTTCTGGGTACTGGTGTCTGGGTGCCTGTGTGTGCCCTGCTGTTCCTTGCTGGTGGAGGCCTCCTGTGGCCTGTCACTGTGCTTCCCTGGCTCTGTCCCTGGGACTGTTCTCTGTGCCATGCCCCCCTCTGTTGCTCTGCTCCCACAGTTGCACTGGAACATATCTTTTTGCACCATGGTGCAACTCTGATTGCGCCATGGTGCAACTCTGCCATATTCAGCCGGGTTGTGCTGGCACAGTTTGGCCTGCGCAACCTCTGAATATTGCTCCTGTTGTGCTATGGCACATCGGATTTGTGCTGCACCAGACTTGTGCTGGGCTTTGGCACATTTCTGAATATCTGGGCCTCTGTGTATAATAACATTTCACTTTCTCCTAAACTTTGTACATTTCTGCACAATATCCCGGGGGAGCTCTGTAAGGTTTGTAAATCTATTGCTCTATCAAAAGCTACTGGAGGCTTTTTGTGCTTCTTCTCCCAGTCAGAGATCTGAGTTAATATTTCTGCACCTCACCAAATCATAATATAGTTTAGTACCATGGGGATCATGAAAACATAATTACCAACGTATGGCCTTTCTGAAACATATGGGACTAGGAGGAAAATTATCTGGAAAGCTACAGTATGTGAAAAGTAATTAGTCATGCAGTATCAGAACACCAGAAAACCTGAAGTTGGCTGATATCAGATATGATCACATATCACAACAGTTGCAACTTATACAAATCCCAACATAACTACACAAGTTTTAGGATAATTTTTGACTAAGTGTGTGATCCTAAAAATCACAAGTTTCCATGATAGTGTGCCACTGCGTTACAGCTATAAAGGATTCCATATTCGCATATAGAATATTTCAAAACTCAGCACCGGAAACGCTCTCTTCATCCCTTAAGCCTTTGCCTTTGCATCACAGTACGAGGAATAGTGTATCTGCACTTTTTTTTCTGCTCCTCTTCTAAAGCTGGAAATTTACAAGAAATCGTTTTGTGGTTTGGACCATCTATTTTAAATGAACTGGCATATATTGCTAGAAAGGCACACAATGTCATGCATTTAAACATCTTTTAACAAATTAGTACAGTACTTATGCTAAATGCCAATGTTTGTAATTTATATAGTTTTGGCATATGTTGTATTTTATGTACTGTATGTTTTTTTTATGTGAGGCATGACTCAAAAAGGGCTGTCCCCTTTCACCTCCTGGTAAAAAAAAAATGAAATGAAAATTTCATTCACTATGCACCAGACAATCCAGTGTGGCCATAGGACCTTGCAACATTGTAAATCTCAGGAAAGAGTCTGTTTTTCATTAAAGAGAACTAGGAATACACAGACACATAAAAGCAAACAGCTCAGTCACCCAGTCAATTTAAAATATATACATCTAATGGCATAGGAAATTCAGTCTACAAATGATCCCCCTGCCAACATTTTGCAATCTCTGAACTGCTTCTTTATCGTGGATATGGATACAGTATGTGGATCAATGAGTGCCTGGATTCCCATGAATTACTGGCTACACAACAACATGGCTTTTGGAAACTCCATGGGACAGATACTGCCTTGGTCGGGTTCACGGACACTGTCCTCTGTGGGTTTGAGAGAGGTAGTTTGTCGGGAGTTGTGTTTGTGGACCTGACCAAAGCCTTTGATCTGATTGACTACAATCTTGCTTGTTATAAATTAGTGGAAATTGTTTTTTCTATAGCTGTTGCTTCTTGGGTTCGCAATTATTTGCGTGATAGATGTCATTATGATCAGGTTGGATCTGTTGCCTCGGATGTGTCCTCAGTTCATTGTGGCGTTCCACAGGGGTCCATCCTGGGCCCATTATTTTTTCCATTTTTGTTAACCATTTGCCTTGGGTTTGTAGACATAGTAGTACATATTTATATGCAGATGATTTAATAGTCTATGCTCAAGTAGAGACTGTGGTTGAGTTGTCATCTGCTTTGAACGAGGATTTTGGGGCTGTAATGCTATGGTTTTAAACTCAGGCAAAATTAAGACTATGTTGTTTGGCACACCATCAATACTTCAGGATAATCCAGGGTTTGATATATTGGATCAGCGTGGCCTTCTGATTGAGCAGGTATGTCAGTTCAAATACTTAGGTGTGATTCTGGATTCATGTTTAACGTTTTCTCTTCAAGTGCAATTGGTTGTTAAAACAATCAATAAGAAAACTGGTTTATTATATAAATTAATTTCTTATTTTTCCCCTGACACTAGGAGAGCTATTGCTATTGGGTCCCTTTTACCTCATTTTGATTATGTGTCAAGCATTTATCTTTATAGAGCAGAAGGAAATGCATGCCTTAACTGTTACCTATAATACTATATGTAGGTTTATATTAGCAGCCCCAAGTCGGGCCCATCATTGTTATTTATATTCTAAATTGGGTTGGCTTTCTCCAGATCAGAGGATTCAATATTTTGTGGGGTGTGCGATGTTTAAGAGCTTTTATTTTGGAATGTATTTTCCCTTGTCAGAGTTAGTTTCTCTTAGAAATGTTTTGCCAAGTTTGAGGTCTGCAAATGGCCCTTTATTTAATATCCCTTGCCATAGATTAAAGAGTGGGATGCAAGCTTTTTCTGTGGGTGCCCCCAATAAATTTGAATGCTCTTCCTCTTATTATTAGATTAGCCACTTCTGTACCTAGCTTCAAATTGAAACTAAAGCAATATTTGTTGTCTCTGTCAGTTTGCAATTGTTATTTGTAATTGTTATTGCTTTGTATTGACTGTTGTTTGTATTTTTGTTGTAAGTCCAGGTTGGGCCTGAAAAGAGACCAATGGTCCAGTGTCCTCACCTGGTTAACAAAGAATAAAATGAAAATTAAATGGGGACATACTGGTTTTCACTTTTTAGACAATCACAAAGTAAATGTAGTGGGCAGCATTTTCAAAGCTGTGTGTCAGTTTTGTGGACATAGGTGGTGAAGTCCAATCAGGACATGAGACTTGCAGTTGCAGCAAAAATTACTATAAACTGTTGGGAACTGTCACAAATACATCCAGATGTCTGCAACTAGGACACAGACATCTGCACACATCTGCATGGATGCAGCATGCAGCTGAAATATGAACACTAGTGCTACATCCACAGTTCTGAAAATTACACCCAATAACTCCAAAAACTCTTTGGGTGGGATTTTCAAAACTGTGGACACAGCACTTGCACCCATATTTCAGATGCATGCTGCATACATGCAAATGTGTCCAGATGTTTGTATCCTATTCGCTGACATCTGGATGCCTCTGCAACATTTCCAGTAATTTACGGCAATTTCTGCTGCAACTCATCTTAAGGGAGATGTAAAGAAGTAATTCTTGACAGAAAGACTGGTGGATGCCTGGAACAGCATCCCAGCAGAGGTGGTGGGGGCAAAAACTAGTAGGATTCAGGAAGGGATGGGATGGGATAGGCATAAGGGAACCTTGGTGGTAAGGGAAGGGAGGGTAAAGCTGGAGATCAACTAGAGTGTGCGGTGTTACAGAAGGTATGGAAAATGGGCAGACTAGATGGGTCAAGTGGTCCTTCCATCAGATTCTATGTTTTTATGTTTCTATGTTTCTGTTAACTGTGGGGCTCATGTCTGTTTTTTCAACATAAGTTTCATCTGAGAAGTTAGACCAACTTTTGTTTTCTAACTTCTCAGGTGGATTTTTGCACTTGAGTCAGAAAAACAGACGCATGCAGCTCAAAATCTTACCCTTTAAACATACTGTAGTTAATGTTTGTAATACCTCTCACTCTGATTAAAAATTAGTTCTAAATCCTTCAGCATTAAATAAAAGTTCTTTGTGAGGTGCAAGGCTGAACATTCCAACTCAGTGAATCTGGTGACATTTACAAACCACTCATACTTTGCTCTCATGGTTTATAATGTCACCAGAAACCCTCAGTGGAAATATATATTTGTAATGAATGGATAAGTCTTATAAACACTAGAAATTCCATACAAAAAGTCCCGTAATACTATTCTTGTGAAGACACTTTTTCATACCACTTCCATTGCAACCTTATAACACCATTGTTGTGAAGTCACAACTATAGTATTATGAAAAAGAATATTTAGCAAAATGCTCATGCCAAGTACAAACCTACTTTTGCTGTAAACACCGCATACAGTAAAAGCTGACTAGCACTAAAGTAACAAGTTCTGATGAGAGCCACAACGACTATTGCAATAGTATTGAAGTAGTCTGAATGCACATGCTTACACCTTCAGTGTATTTATTTGGGTGCAATTTTTCAATATTCTCCCCAAAGTAAGACAATGTATATGGGGCAACTAGTCCATAGACCTATAAATTATTAGCCACTATCCTTCATGAAAACCAAGTGACTCCAGTGGGATTCAAGCACAAAGACTATAGAGAACATATTTAAAAGAATAAACCTTGAAGAATACACACCTAAAAGGGCATTCACTGGGCCATTGGCAATAAATAAAACTGATTAACTTGAACTCCCAGAATGGAGGATACAGGGGATTTCATAAAAAATTTAAATGGTGGTTCAGGTCTCAAAAGGCACACATGACAAAAAGCAACACCAGGCTCTTAGCACAATTAAATACCACATAGACATCAAATAGTAACATCAATATTTTCAAAGGGGGGAGCTCTCAGCTCCCTACAAGCAAAGAAATGGTACTCATTGGTCCCGATTAGCAAAAACTCAAAGCAGTTTACATTTTTCCAATAACTCATAGGCCTATGTTATATATTTTTATTTGGTTGAACCTGCAACCCCTTGCTGGCCATTATATTAACATACTAAAATGCCAGCAGAATAGGCCTAATGGTCTCTCGAGTCTGCTTGATTTTCAGCACCTGCACTGAGGGCTGATTTTGGTGCTCCCCCCTCCCACTTGGGTTATACTGTCCCCAGTCCCAGATGTTCCACCTGTATTGGGCCTGGTCAGATTTTTCCTCCCACGTACCTGTCCCATCCCCTCTTAAACCTGTCCACAGTCTCCACCTCTACCAGCTCCCTAAGCAGTGCATTCCATGGCTCCACCACCCTTTCAGTTAAATAACATCTCCTCCTCTCCCCTCTGAGCCTGCCCTCTTCTAGCTTACACCCATGACCTCTTGTTGCCCCACCCTCCTTCCTTTGGAGCACCCTGACTGGGCCTCCTTTATTGAGCCCTTTTATGTACTTAAAGGCCGTTATCATGTCTCCCCTGTCCCTCCTCTCCTCCAAGGTGTACATGTTGAGCTCCTTGAGCCTCTCCTCATAGGTCCTCTCCCCCAGGCCCCAGATCATTTTGGTTGCCCTCCTTTGGACCCTCTCTAGGAGTGTAATGTCCCTCTTTAAATGTGGTCTCCAAAACTGTACACAATACTCGAGGTGTGGCCTAACCAAGCAGTTGTACAGTGGAAGGATCACTTCCGCCTTTCTGGAGGTAATCCCCCTGGCGATGCACCCAGCATCCTATTTGCCCTTGCTGCTGCCCTCCTAGAGATCTCTGAGTTGTTCATTTTGACATCTACCACTACCCCCAAATCCCTCTCACCCTCCGTGACTTGAATCATGTCTCCTACCAAGGTATACCCCTGACCTGGATTTCTGACTCCCAGGTGCAGAAACTTGCACTTTCCCACACATTGAATTTTAGTTTCCATTTTCCTGACCACCTTTCCAGAGCCTCCAGGTTCTCCTGTAAGGCCACCCTAATGTCCTCCCCATCCACCACTGCACCCAGCTTTGAGTCATCTGCAAAGAGACGCATCTCACTCCTGATCCCCCTCCTGATGTCTGAGATATAGGTGTTTAACAGGAGTCACCCCAGCACTGACCCCTGGGAAACCTCACTAGTAATCTACCTTGCGGACTAAGCTGCGGGTGGAATGCTATATGCCTATAAGCACATAGAAACTTTAATCTGCTTGTTCAGCAATTGTTACCAGCACTCTTAGGGTGCAATTATATGCTGAATAAGCAGATTAAAAGATACCACAAACTTATAGGCATATAAAATCCCCATGGCTTATCCCTATGAAGTGTCATCAGAGGGCTGGCTGAAGGGATTCTGGTTCTAGTTGTTGCCAATAATGGCCCTCGAGTTGCAGGATCAACCAGATAAAAATACACAATACAGGCAAGTTAGTTATTGAAAAAGTGTAACTCATCATGTAACTGCCACATCTTGATTTTCACAATTGCTGCCAGTTGCTTAGCTCATACATGATTAGATTACTTGTTTATGTCTATACCTGTCCCTCAAAGAGTTTCCAGAAGCCTTTTGAGATCTCATAAAGAAACTAGTGTGGTGGGGGGAGGTAGGAAACAACCACACTGCACTGAATGGAAAGGACATGAAGAAATGTGCTTCAACTCCACTTGGTGGATAGAGAAAGTCTGTGCTGCATTCAGGAACATTCCAGACATTCCATACCCCCCTTTTTCTACTTACGTCATCACAATACTTCAGCATAGCTTGCTATGCAGTGATAAAAATGGCTGTGTGCAACATACTCAAAAAAAAAGACAATGTTTGATCTGAGAACCTTCTCTAACTATCTTCAAGAGCCCGGTGAGTCAAGAAACATTGAAATCATTCCGTTGCCACAGCTATATGAAGTAGTGGACAGGAGCATTGGTTGCAGCATGGGACTGGCAAGTGTTTTGAGATCAGGGGCAGGCAGCAGTTTCTGTATACACAAACACAACTAGGATCCATATGCAGCATTATAAAAAAATAACAGTTGGAAGACTGCGTTTTCCTTTGGCTATATTCCCATCTCAAGCTCTGGTGACATCTTGGAACCTTTCAAGCTTTCCTCTTGAGGCTCATGTACAATCAAAACCTATTGATGGTATTATATCCTCAGTACACACAGTCCAGTATCTAGTATTCTACTTGTAATGTATAGATACTTATTATTTATCCTATATTTATTTGTTAGGCACTGTAGTACCACAACATTATTTTCAAATAGGTATTTGTACAGAAAGATACATAGAAAAAGTGTGATGTATGTTTTTCTTTTCATTTTTTGCAAATATTTTATTACAGAGATGGATAATTGCATGTATATTCATACAGTTAGGCAATCTTTGTATCACTTTTTATACGTACATATGTCATAATTGTATACTGTATTGTAGCAGTTATCATAACAATTATATTAGAGTATAATTATGCATGAATTTAGATATTCAGAAAAGAGTGTAGGTTATGCCACAACTTCATCTTAGATCTCTTCTAATAAATAAATAAGTTATAGTGTATGGTCTAGCGTTGTTGAGCATGGAGAGCCATACACTTGAAAAAGTTGTTCTTTTGCAGAAGTGATGTAGCTACTAATGAATAATGACTTTTTGTTCTGCTTTAGTAGCTCTGTCACAACACAAGTGTCCCTGGCAGTGCCATTCATTGGACAGTTGTCCGTAGAAACATCACCTGTGTGAGGTGGCTGGCAGGTGGATGGCTGAAACTGACTATTTTAACATCTAAAAGTAAGCGATTTGTGTCTTTCTGGACCTTACACTATATAGAATAGTATATGAGAACACAAATACACAACATCGCTATTCTTATACCTCTTGGTTTCCAAGATGACAAAATTAGTTTTTATGTAAAGTTCCTAAAGAAGGCATTTCCATTCATTATGAGGGAATGCAAATTGGCACTAGGTCACAACACAGAAAACCATAAGAATGCGGTCAAAAACTGTGTAGCCAAAACAGAGAAAAAAATTATAGCCCTCAGCTACCATAGCACCACACAAAGTGAACTGGCTACAATGTATGTTTGCAGGGGGCTCAACCCCTCACACCCCCTCCATCCATATATAATCACCTCTGGGAGGTCAGGCAACTCAGAAAGGGGAGAAACCTTGGGGGGGGTCATTGAGAAGGGGAAGGGGAACTGCACAGGACAACCAGAGATGGGTGGGCAGACACAGTACCCTCACAAGTTGAGAGGGGGGAGAAACACACAAAAAAAGTCCCTGGAGAAGAAAAAAAAGTATAAGTCCTAGGACCAGGAATCAAACCCCAGTCATCAACATTCTGCTACTGTCCACTGCCTGTGGCACTGTCCTCTGCACCACAGCAACTGCTCAGAGGCAGACCACCTGACAGACCCTTTATTCTGTTTTGCTGGCTGGCAAACAGCCACAGCAATAACGCTAACCTTACCTGCATCATACTATCCCTAAAGCTATTTTCCTTTTCACTATTTTGACAGCACGGTTTTGATCCCGTTATTCTGGTTTCTCTGTTTTAATCTGGAATGATACCAATTTCAGATATTGACTTTTCCAATATTTAAGAATCAACCTCTTAACAGAAATGGAATTTGCTTTTTGTATAATCGATTCCTTTTTATTAAATTTTTTGGTCTGAGAGCAATCTAAAATCATACTTTTGGCATCCACAACAGGAGGAAGGAATCCAAGATTCCTAAGTCTATTGATAGATTCCTGCCACCAACTTTGAATTAATGGGCATCCCACACAGTACCGTTCCCCATGCTGTCTACGGCAGCATAGGGAAGCAATGGATTAGAGGGCTTCTTACAACTTAACCCAGAGAGGAGGCATGATTTAACCATTGTGCGGTAACTCAGTGGTTAGCTAGTTTTTCTGAGGGTATAGAATAATACTCAGTCTGGCAATAACCACTTATGCATGTATCCTGTATAAAATTCGGGCCCACATATAGCTAATACAGTGAACTATCCCACTCCTTTACACATACAGTCCAGGAGATATCATCATGTGGCCAAGATTCAAATGACTTTTAGTTAGGACCGAGGACAGAGAGGACAAGCA
Organism: Neoceratodus forsteri; assembly: GCA_016271365.2. Lineage (NCBI taxonomy): Eukaryota > Metazoa > Chordata > Ceratodontiformes > Ceratodontidae > Neoceratodus > Neoceratodus forsteri. The sequence goes on from CM057458.1 coordinate 200,475,236, forward strand.
GAACAAACCATGCCTGCACATCTCTAAACGGGCTGGGAAAAAAGGGAACACCAGTGCCAAGACCAATGATTTCAAGGCCCATCATGGCCGTAATAACAGGGCATTAAATCCACAGTACATCATCAGAAATGAGACCAAACACCCTGAGGCACCACAATCCTTGCAGCTTGAGCAGTGACTCTCACAAGCTACCAATCAAAATGCAGTACATTGTGACATCACTAATAACCAGAGAGAGCCAGTCCCAACTGCTTCATGTGAAAGTGAAACCTGGCAATGAGAAATGGTTCTCATTGGTTACAAGTGATGTCATAGTCAGTGTGGTCTCAGTGTTGATGTAGTAGGAGGAACAGAACTGACTTTTTTTTCCCTTCCAGACAGCCTGCTGCTCCACACATCACCCCAGTACTGCCAGGTGGAAAATCTTCTAATTAGCAAACAGAAAAGAAAAAAATACTTGAGATATAAGAAGTGATAGCTGACTACATATGAAAGTTACAATTAATTGCAGTAAGTTTCCAGGCAGTACACTACCTCTTTAAATCCCCATGTAGTTAGCGCTGCATAACTAAGCGGCCATCTTATATGGGAACAGACCTCACCCCTCCAAATCCTTTATTTTTTATTACATTCTCTAGGTCTGGATCAAGATTATCTTTATATGCCCATATTATTGCTATATTCTTACATCCAGACAGACCAGTTCTACCAGTTCTACCATTTCCCTGGACAGACCAAGTCTGTCCCAATAAATTCTGGGCTGCTTGCAATTCTACATGAAATTTTTGATTATATTATTTACTTTTTTAAACCAGCTGTATGGTATAAAAGTGATTATGGCTTGTAAAGAGGTGATATAAACATGGTTATTATTTTGCACCACAGTGACATAAGCAGCTTTGATCACCCCTGTAGCTTATCTTTAAGCTTTCTTGATAAGTGTGGCAAAATTTATTTAATAAAATCTACGAAAATAATAAAATATTGACAGATGATAATACAGTAATTAGACCTGAAAACTCAGTGCCTCCATTGAAGTTGGTATGGAATGGGACAACATGGAGCTAGGCCATGGGTAGCTATAAGGTACACTGGATTTAATATCATCTGCCTAATTCATATCTTTAATTCTCACTCTAATAGTTTATTTCCTTTAATATTTATATGATGCCTAGTTTATTTATTGGGATCTTGGATAACACCTTTGAGCTAAAAGCTTGTTTACAAAGATTCCACGTTGTAAGGCAATAGACAAGGTACGTAGACATTACAAAATGGATAGGGGTATATACAGCAGGCAAGTACAATATGGTACATACAGATACAGATTCAAGCAAGTAAAGTTAAAATACATCAGGTAGGAGAGGTCAACTTTATTGCAACAGTACTAAGAACATACCTAAGGTGGACAGGCAATTTATAGTGTTGCTGAGCTTTAGAGCATGCAGAGTAGAGTTATGGAGGGTCCAAGTGGTGGTGACCAAAGGAGGGAGGACAGAATGAATTAGAGAGCAGGGAAGGTGGGGGCAGAGACAAAGGGGTGACAGAATAAGGGGTTGAGTAGTCAGAGGGGTGGGATTGGATGGGAATCTACCAGGGTTAATAAATGGTGATAGGGCAGGGATGGGTAATGTGGGAGGAGAGAGGATAAGGGAAGGGTTTTAAAGTGGGGGTGAGATGAGGGAAACCAGGGGGCAGGGGGTGAAAATTGGGGGGGATTAACATTTGTGAAGAGAAAGCAGGAAGTCAGGTGGGATAAAGAGGGGATGTGGGAGGAAGTGCTCAGTGGGGTCACAACAGGCAGGGGAGAAAGTGGCGGGGATGGGTGTTATGTAGGACAGATAAGCTATCAATAACAGTAGGATTATGCACAGGTGATGCAGTCGCAGTTACTAAGAGTGGCCAGGTGCTGCAGCAGCTTGGCCTTAAATGGACGTAGTTTCGTTTCCTCAATCAGCTCAGAGTTAAAGGAATTTAGCCAGCAGGAGACCCTGTAATCGAAGGACCATTGCCCTAGTGAGGTCCAGTGGAATGGGATAATGAAGGTAGCTTTACTTGACCCCCTAGTTAGTCTGGAGGTAGTGGAGTTTCTTAGCAGTTGACTCACTCCAGGAGGAGCAAGACCTAGGGTGGATTTTTTAGCTAATAGACAGACTTGGTACTGAATTCTGCTATTCAGGTTTAACCAACCAGTGCTTGAGTATAGTTCACAAGTGTGAGTTAAACTGTTCACACCCAGGACTAGTCTGCAGTCTTTGTTTAAGACAATCGTGATTCACCTAAATGCTGTGTCGGTACCGGTTCCGTAGACTACCAGTCCATAATCTATGATAGAGAGCACGGAGCTGTTAACTGCAAGCTTGATGGCACTTTTGGTGAGGCACTGCCTATGCTGGTAGAGCTGTTCTAGTCAGGCACTAGCTGCCTTGGCAACATGGTCTATGTGCTGGCTACAGGACAGAGAGAGAGCTGTCAAGGTAGACACCGAGGTACTTAAAGGTGGTGACCATTTTGAGTGTATCAAACTTGTTATTATAAATATTGAGGTGATGTGACTTATGACAGTTTTGATGGGAGGCAAACAACATTGTTTTAGTCTTAGTCTTAGTGTAGTTGAGCAAGAACTTAGACTGAAGGAACCATTTTTCCACAGCAGTAAAGTTGTCTTGCATGCCTGTTTCCAGCTCTTTCAGAGTAGAGTGACAGCATCATCTGCATATAGAAGGATCTTATTCCGGCAGACTGTGGGGAGTTCATTTAGAAAAAGACTGAACAGCAGGGGGCCCAAAATGGAACCTTGGGGCACCCCTGTCTTGACATGCCGATGGTCGGCTAGAACGTCAAGAATCTTGACATGCTGGATCCTGTTAGAGAGGTAACTCTGGAACCAGCCCAGAGAGACAGAGGATATACCAGTGTTAGAGAGTTGTGTGAGAAGCAAGTCGTGGTTGACCGTGTTGAAGGCCTTGGTGAGTTCGATGAAAGTGGCCCCCACAAAGAGCCCTCGGTCAAGAGCTTCTTGGATATGATCAGTAAACTCAACCAATGCCGTTGAAGTACTATGTGCCTTCTGAAAGCCATGCTGTTCCTAGCATTGAAGGTTGTACTTATCAAGGTACATACCTAACTGATCATATACTATCCTCTCTAGTGCCTTGGGGGGCAGAATTGAGATTGGCCTGTAGTTGGCCAGGTAGGTTCTGTCCCCACTTTTAAAGACTGGGGTGACCACCACAGCTTTCCAGCATTGAGGGAAAATGCCAGTGGTTAGTGAGAGATTTAGGATCCAAGTTAGAGGGGAGAGTAACACATCCAGGGTGAGAGCCACAATCTTTAGGTCAAGCGAGTCCCCACTGGATCTAGTGTTCCCGATAATTTTTTCCAAGTATTTTTTTGCCTCTGTTGTAGAGATTACCTTCGGGTAGAAGGGAGGAGCTGTGTGTGTTAGAGGGATGTCTGTACAACTAATGGCGGAGCTAGGCACAGGACAGAGATTGTCTGGAGGAAGGACCCCACTATGGTCTGTGAAGACCTTGTTGAAGCCATCTGCGATAGTTTTGGGATCCTGGATAATTGCACCCTCAAAGTTTATTTGCGATGGTGGTGATTTATTTGCCATGCCTGTTTGGGTTTTTATATTGTCCCAGAATCTACGGTTGTCGCGCCAAGAGTTGTCCAGTTCACTTTTAAAATGAGATCTTTTTGTAAGGCGGATGGCTTGAGTGCACTTATTACATGCTGCTTTGTATTTCTGTATGTCAGAGGGGGACCCAGTGCTCTTATCCCTATGCCACAGGCTATCCCTGACCCTTGTGAGCTCAAGGAGCTATGGTGTGATCCATGATTTGCTGGTTCCTTTGATTTTCCTCATTTTTAGAGGGGCAAAGATGTTGTTGGCTGAGTTAAACTTGTCAATAAAGCACTCAAGATCAGCATTCATTTTGGCTGCAGCATAGACCCCCTCCCAGTCTAGCTGGCAGAGGTAGGATTTTAGTGAGGCAAGATGTCCAGCTTTCATAATTCTGGAGATTATTGTTTTTGGGGGGGTTTCAGGGTCTTGTTTGTCCAGGAGCATAAGACTGGCGAGTGGTCACTGATAGAGTTGGCTAGCACAGTGGTTCTAGTTATTCTTTGTGGCCAGTTAGTTAGTACCCAGTCTATGAGAGTACTTGAACCAGTGTGATAGTTTACACGAGTGGGGGACTGAACGAGTTGGACCATGTCTATGGCCTCTATTGCATCCTAGTAAGGTGTAGCATCTGGGGATAACCAATTTTTTTTAAAGTCCCCTAACATTATGATTTCAGATTAATGGTGATTACTAGATAAATAATCAAGTGCTAGTTTGAAACCAGCCTCTTGATCTTTAGGGGGTATGTACACCGAGATTATAGTTAAACACTTTCCCTGGGATCCAAGTTGAACCTGGACGGAGAGAATTTGTGATCTTCTACCTTGGGATTTGATGGGGAGTGCCCTGCACTGAATTGAGTCATTAACATAAATGACACATCCTCCCCCTCGTTTCCCTCACCTGTCCACCCAGAAAATTGTGTAGCCGCCAAGCTGGATAGCAGAGTCAGGGGTTCTAGGAGTGAGCCAGGTCTCCACAACTGAGATGACATCTGGTTTATGTTGGGCCATCCATACCTGGAGAGCATCACATTTTGCTAGCAGGCTGCATGTGTTAAGAGATGCAATAGTTATTGCACCAGCATTGTGGTCTGTTGGTGGTATTGAGGCACTAGTACTAGGTCCAGGGTTTGGGTGAACGTTCCCAGAGAGTAGAAGGAGTAGCCAAGCAATTCTAAGAGCTTGTAGCTTTAAATGTTTCATTAGAAAGGATTTACTGTGGGAGTTGGCTATTTTCTTCTTCACTTTTGTGGTGACTATCAGCATATTCAGCTGAGCCAGCAGGATAGCGGACGTATGTTTAACTGCATTCCCTGCTCTTGTGGGATGGCAGAGAGGTGGCATAGTGGGATTGCCAGAGGTGGTCTCAGAGCACCTTATAGTTGGAGCCAGAAGTTGGATTGCATTCCACATTATTTTGGAGAAGGGTAAGTCAAGTGCATGATCCTGCTCATTGCTTAGGAAGGCTTTGTTTGGTTGTTTGCCTTGAACACTATCAAGGGCAGCAGTGCAGGAGTTTGGTGGGCAGTGGAAGTTGATCAGAGCAGATAATACTACCCTAGCAGAGAGGGGAAGGGGGGTCTGCTTAGAGAATGTTGGGCAGTAGGAGGTGTGAAGGGTTGGAAATGTGTAAGGATTACTGCTTTTTGAGGAAGTTAACTGGGCTGCAGACACCATTGGGCTTATTTCCAGTCCTATAGGAGTATTCGGCCAGGATGAGTCTTTCCTGGGGTCCAAAATTGGCTACACTGTCAGGAGGAGGATGTAGCCAATGAGGAGAAGGGGGCTGCAGAAGCCATCTCTTGGAGTTATTAGAATAGCTAATGAAACAGTACTATCTAGAGCTGTAAAACCACAGCCAGGGAAACAGAGCACAGGGCTTTAAGGAGAAAGTCTCATAGTGAAGCTGCCTTTAAGAGGAGGGCAAGATCAACAAATGGGGTGGGGAGACAGAAAGCTTTAAGCTCACAGCACTAGTACTGGGAGCCAATAGGGCAGGATGGGGTAGGGAAGGGAGGAGCTTAGGTATATTTAAGGGTGTCCTAGGAGGGGCAACAAATTTGGCAGCCAGAGCAGCAGCCAGCGAGGCTGGAGCTGTGTATAGGCCATACCTGATGCTTGATTCCAGGGGGCTTGTGGCAGCAGGCTCCTTCGACCTGAGAGATGCACAGAGTGGTGTCCAGGCATGTAGGAGGTGAACTGCAGGTGTGGTAGGTAGTCGAGTGGGCTACAAGGACGCCTGTTGGAAAAGGGACAGAACAGGGATTTATAGCCCTGCAAAGGGTTGGGAATGGAACTAAGATTAGCACAAAGACAAAAGAGCCTAATAGGTCAAGAAGCAGACAGATAGGCAATAGTTCTTTAACTGAGATTTGTAAAACAGTGGGGGGCAACATAGGGAGAAATTAAAATGGTAGCTGCACTGGATTAAAATATAACAATTCAGTATGCTATGTAGACTTTCAGCTAAGAAATCTTAAAATCTGAATCCTGACTCTAAATTCTGTACATTAATAAATGTAGACACAACAACTGAGGTGACAGGTTAAATACAATACAAAAAAAGACTGTCGGTAGAAGCACATTGAAAAATCAGCAGAGGGGAAGCCGTAAAGCACAGCTTGGTGCACTGAAACTGAGGACTACTCTTGCAGGGATACAGGAACTCTGTAAGTGCAGGGTTTCAGCTGCAAGAGAGAGAGAAAAACAAAATTGTTTCTTTACTAGTTCCAGAGTGTTTGAACAGAGGCAGCCCAAATTAATTCACTGGCTTAATATCTAAGAGCTGAGTACTGGGAGAGCAAAAAGCCAGTCTGTTGGGCAGACAGTCAGAATGCTCCTGCTCTGGAGCAGCCAATTAGAACTTTCAAGGGAAAGGTGCTGGATTTTGAAAAATTTGGCAGCCGGAGCAGCAGCCAGCGAGGCTGGAGCTATGTATAGGCCATACCTGATACTTGATTCCAGAGGGTTGGTGGCAGCAGGCTCCTTGGCCCTGAGAGAGGCACAGAGTGGTGTCCAGGCATGCAGGAGGTGAACTCCGGGTGCGGTAGGTAGCCTAGTGGGCAGCAAGAATGCCTGTTGCAAAAGGGACAGAACAGGGATTTATAGCCCTTCAAAGGGTTGGGAATGAAACTGAGATTAGCACAGAGACAAAAGAGCTGCAGTTAACTAAAAGAGGGACAAATAATGGGTCAAGAAGCTTGTTCCTTTCCTGCTTCAATAAAGCAAATGCTTTATTTATGCCGACTTCTAAAAAGAGATAAAGTAATAAAGACAAAAAGACAAAGTAATAATTTAGCAATTCTGTTGTCTTTTTCAATTTTTAATTTTAATTTAAGCTGTATTAAGAAATGTTTGTGTTTGTTTTCTGGAATACTATTTGCATTTTTATGCTCATGTTTTTTTATTTGCTGTGAATTTTTTTTTGGGGGGGTGGCCTGACTGCATTTTTTAATGTGGCACACCATCATCAATATTATCTTTACATAGGACTGCTAATTTAACCAAATATGTGATGTGATATATTCTTACTTCTGGACAGGCCAGTCCTCCCATTTTCCTGTCCCATTAAATTCTGGGCTGCTAGTAATACAAAATGAAATTTCTGATTACAGAATTTACTTTTTCAAACCAGCTGTTTGGTATGACAGTGATTATGACTTGCAAAGAGTATGATACAAACAGGATTACTAACATTTTAACAATTTGAATTTTGTCCCATAGTGACATAGGTATTTTTGACCACCCCTGTAGCTTATCGTTAAGCTTGTTGAGAAGAGGGGCAATGTTTATTTTATGAAATCTATTAATTGTGTTTGCTAATTTAACCCCAAGATAATTCAGCTCTTCATTACTGAGCTTAGTTTTATAGATATACAATGTATGTATCAAATTTGGGTGGTTAAGGCCATCAGCTTTGATTTATTTTCATTGATTGAATATCCTACTACTGATGAAAAATGTGAGATGTTTAGTAACAAGTCTTGTATATTTTTTTTAGGATTTTCTACTGTGACTATAACATTGTCAGCATAGGCTTTTAACTTGGTTTCTATATTGCCCATCCTGATGCCTCTTATACATTTTTTTAAATTTCTTATTTCATTGAAGAAATCCTCTAATGCAAGCAGAAATAGTGTGGGAGATAGGAAGTGGGGGTATGACAGGGTTGCCCCCTAACAAACATTTTTCAGTAAGAATACCATTGATTTTTGTTTTTGATTCTGGAGAAAGCATAATTTAAGTGTATGAGTGAGTTAGTTACTTAGTTACTGAAAACTTTGGAGAATACCTCTGAGCACAGGTTCCACATCAAATACGAAGACAGAAAGGGTTGTCACACCAGTAAAGTAAAGGATTTGGAGGATAAACACTTTGTTGATGTTATTTCAGTATTTACTCAGGTCCCCATATATACCATACTATCACTTCAGAGCTCTGTCGCTCTAGTGACATCATCGCATAAGCACGTAGAAGACATCTTAGATAGCTACTGAAACACAGTGTTTGAATACTGAGCTACGGTTTGTTTACATGTCATGACAATCTTTAATTCATAGTGACCATGGCCTATGGACATTTAGATACAACTGGAGCACAACATTATGTGGTAAGCCTCTAACCTACCGTGCTATGTTTTTCTTGGGCAGATTAAAATAACCCTATTTATGAGTCCTTTAATTAAAGATGTTATTAATTGTAATAGTGAGGGTATTATTTAGATTGCAGTATGTAACTGTAGATGTTTCTATGCTGGTAAGACAAAGAGGACATTTAAAACATGCATTGGGGAACATTTGAGTGCTATAGATTGTAAAGAAAAGACAATGCTTTGGAATGTCATATTATGGATAAGGGCACTAACCATAAATTTAAGTTTATGGGGTTGGAAAAACTACATGTCTACATGTTAACACAAGAGGTAACCATGATAATGCCTTCCTACAGAGAAAGTGTTTTGTATATATATATATATATATATATATATATATATATATAATGCCGAAAATGGCTTTGGTCTTAATGTACAATTTGATTTATGCCCCTTTTTTAAGATGCAATCATTTTAAATTAATATTATTTTGTAAATTTTTATTCATTTGGTGTAAACTGTTCCCTATTGTTCACTGAGGTCTAGTACTGTATTTGGATAGTCTGTGCCATCAATGTTACATATTTTTTCTTATTTTTTCCTATATTATTTCTAGTATCCTTCTGATATTTACATTTTAGATAGGCAGTCTATATAGTAAGACTGGGGATATTATGATGTACAGTATTTTGTATACCATTTAAAGAATTTTTATTTCCTCCTCTTCTTTCTGTTTATGTTGTATTGATACCTGTTTTTCCAGCACTAATAAGCCATTTAATTGAAGATGTCCAGAAGAATCACTCAAGTGATAATACTGGAATCCTGTGCTATCAAATGTTGTGGTGCATTTATTTTAATTTAATCTTGTGTTATTAGCTGTTGTAGTGCACTTACTTTGAATCAGTATTTGTATATGGGGCTGTGTTTGTAACACAACAGTATTTAATTACTGTTGATTGTTAAATGTATATGTAGTATGAATGGTATTGACTCTGGGACCTACTGTATATTTGATTGACTCATTATGTATTTTAATTATGTGTGTATGTATTCAACATATGTGCCTGGGTGATCACATATCGAAATGTATGTATAGTTGATTAATTAATTAAATGTCTTAATTATACTGGCATATAAAGATGTGGGTATGGAACCTATGAGCAATTAAGTAAGCAAGCACAGTATATGGAATTTTAACTTTTTTTAATTATGCAATTAATATGCATGAGAATTAAGATGTCTTAGTTAATTGTTTAATGTGTTTAAATCTAATTGCTTGTCTATCCATCACTCTTGATAAGGCACAGGTTTGTGTGAAACATTGTGTCATATTTTTACAGTTTCAGCAGAGCCCTGCAGATGTCTTGCTATCACTTGGGGCAGAAAGGGCACTTCAGAATCCCACCGAAGCACAATTTTGGAGTTGAACCACAATCCTTCCACTACTGAGATCACTCTGCTGGAGAGGGGTTCCTTTCCTACATGCTGCATTCTCATGCCAGCTCAAATTACAATCAGTGGATATGCTCAGTGTAAACAGCACAGGCAGCTTGTTTTCCACTACTGCTGCTAAGTTAGGTATGTAAATAAAATGTTTTAAGCATCTTTTTTTTAAACTCTGTTTGTAGCACTGCATTACCTAAACTCTCCAGATGGACACTTGGCTTTACCAGATCCCACCCATCTGAAGTCCTCTGCTCAACTCCTCTAGTGACCCCGGCTCTCCATCCAGTAACCCGGCCACCCAACCCCCGGCTCTGAGTCCCCTGAGGCGAGACCACCATTACTCTTTTCTGGCACTCTATCTACAATCTAGAGGAGTGACCAGGCATGGAGGAGAGCAGAGGAGTGAGCAGAGAAACCCGACACTGGGTGTGGTGGCCAGTCCCCAGGACCATCCTTTGCCTAGCAGGAGGCAGGGATTTTTACTTTATAATTTCCCCCTTGGCAGTGTGTGCAATGGATGTCAGTGCAGGTCCACCCACAGATATCCTGCCAATGCCAACCCCTCTTCAGAAACCTCACTACTGAGTGATGCCTCCAGCCTCCACTGGGTGCTGCTACTGAGCTCGGTACTCCCTGGATCTCACCCCAGGAGAAGAGAGCAGTCCTCTGGATGCTCAATCTTCTCCTTTCCCACTGACCCCTGGTGGCCCTGGCTCATTCCCAAACCTGGATCACTGGCATGGCGCGAGGTGTGGCGTCTAGCGCCTCAACCCTCAGCACCACTGAGCCAGCTGTTTTAAGTATCTTACTATATTATAAGGGCTTTTTTATGCTCTTTTGTGAGCTAGGGCTCTCTATTTTCTATGATTGGCCTGCATAAATTCCAGAAGCCTCAGGAACAAAATGAGTGGCCTCCAGGCTGTAGTAACACAGGGTAGGGCTATAAGGGAGACATGTGTGACATCTAACAATAACTGCAACCTCATGGGCCTCAGCTATAATCTGTTGAGGAATGACATGGAGAAGGGAAGGGGGATAGCACTGTGAAGAAGTGAGAGCATCATGGCAATGGAAGATCAGGATATATATGGGAAGGGGCAGAGTGGGGTAGAATCTCTGCGGGTTCATGGGAAAGTGGTGGGGGAAGATCATCAAAATAAGTGTAGCTTACAGGCCTCCAAACCAGTTAGGAGAGATGGAAAAAGCACCAATGGGGGAGATTGGGAATGCAGTGGTGGGGGGTTGTCCTGTACAGGAAAAGGGGGCAGGAATAAAAGTGGCAAAAAAAGGGGAAAATGAGGCAGGGCACAAGAGGGAGAAGGGAGGTTGCAGGCAGGGTGGGAGCAAGATGTGTAGGGCCATGTGTGCAAATGCAAGGAATCTTGGAAATAAAATTCCAAACCTGGAGGCCATCATGGCAGAGGCAGACCTGAATCTTGTGGTCAGTATTAAGTCATGGTGTACAGTGAGCCATAACTGGGACATGGCCATACCAGGCAACACTGAGTTCAGGAAGGATAAAGAGGGGAGAAAGGGTGGAGGGGTTGTGCTATATGTGAGGGAGGGTATCAAAGTGACAGAAATGTAGGGAATCAGGAGGGAAAGGAGGGGTTGGAGGTGCTGTGGATCATGCTGGAGAGAGGAGCTGGAGTCACTATTCACACTGGAATGATATACTGTACAGATCTCCAACACAGCAGAAGGAACTGGACAAGGCAGTGGGGGAAGCCATCAGTGCAATGGCACAAAAGAAGGTGGTGTTGCTGGTGAAACCAAAATCTGCTGGATGTAGACTGGGGCCTCCCAGCCTCAGCCTCAGTTAGAAGTAGGGACATCCAAAACTCTCTGCAGGAGGCATTTCTCAGGCAACTAGTCAGAGAGCCTACTCATGATGTGCCAATACTGGACCTGGTGCTCCAAAAAAAGAAAGTATTGCAGGCATCAAGGTGGAATGCCACCTGGAGACCAGTGACCACTGTACAGTGTGGTTTAACATAAGGATGGGAGCAGAGGCAAACCCCACAAGGACATAAGTCCTGTACTTCATGATGGCAGATTTTTTTAAAAAATTGGTGAATTGCTCATAAATGACCTAGCAGGGAGGGATTATCTGGTTGGAGTGGAAGAATCATGAGCAGGAGGAGAGAGGTGGTACTACCACCATATAGATCACTAGTCAGACCTCACCTGGAATAGAGTCCAATTCTGGAGGCCTCACCTCAGGAAGAACATTGACTGGGTGGAAACAGTACAGAGAAAGGTGACAAAAATGATTCAGGGTCTGCAGTACATGTCCTATGAGGAAAGACATAGGAAACTGAATATGTACTCCCTGGAGCAGAGAAGAGAGTGAGAGAGAGAGAGAGAGGGGACATGATTGAAACATTCAAGTACATAAAACATAACAGTGTCAGTGGCTCAGTAGGTAGCACACTCACCTCTGAGGCTGGGAGATCAGAGGGCTGTGGGTTCAGTTCCCACATCTGGCACTTGGGTTAATATCCCAGTACTGACACTGTAGTGCAGCATGAGAGGGGTGCTGCACTTCTGAGGTGCCATCTTTCGAATGATATGTTAAACCGAGGTCCCATCTGCCTGGATTGGTGGTAGTTCAGGTGGATGTTAAAGATCCCATGGCACTTATCGAAAAGAGTAGGGGAACTTCCCCGTTGTCCTGGCCAAATTTCCCTCATTCACTAAAAATACCACCAACAGCTTAATCTGGTTCAAGGTCAATTGGCATTCATCTGTATCCCCCTCCCCTGGGTTGTGCCTGAAAATAGGCAGGATTTGTCTAGTGCTCTTACCCGGTCAACAAAAAGCTAAAAAAAAAAAAAAAAAGCTAAAAGACATTGACAAGGTGCAGGCACAGGAACTTTTTCACTTCAAGGAGGGCTCCAGGACCAGGGGACATGACCTCATGCTGCAAGGAGGGAGGTTCTCTACCAACACCAGGAAGTTTTTCCTTCACAGAAACAGTGGTGGATACCTGGAATAGCCTGCCCCAAGAGGTTGTGGGGGTCAACACTGTAGGGGGATTCAAGAATGCATGAGATAGACACAAGGGAGCCCTGACTACAAAGGGCAACTAGAGTGTCAAAATAGGTCTAAAACAAATGGGCAGACTAGATGGACCTAGTGGTCTCCTTCTGCTGTCAACATCTATGTTTTTATGTTAACAGTGGGCCAGATTAAGGGATGGTATAGTGAAGGCAACAAACCTTTGTGCAAAAGAAGTGAGAAAAAAAAGGAGGAAAAAAAGACCACTGTCTCTTGAGGGAAGTGGCTGCAAAGATAAAGTCTAATAGGCTAGCATTCAAGAAGTACAAGGAAGCACAGAGGGAGGAGGATAGGGAGGGGTACAAGGAAAATCAGAGGGAGGCAGGGAAGGAGGTGAGGGGCCCAAACTTGTAGACTGTAGAAATTATAGCCAAAGGGGTAACTAAAGGGGGCAATATTTTTTTTGATTCGTACTCATAAACGAAAAGAGAAAGACAAGGGGAGGGATAGTGAGGTGAAGAAGAGCAAGGAAGACTAAGCAGAGGAGGATTCAGAAAAAGCAGATACCCTGAATACATACATCTGCTCAGTCTTCATAGTGGAGGGAGAGGGGAAAGGACCACATAAAAGCAACAGAAACACTGTGGGGAAAGAGGTAGACACAAGTTAATTTACAGAGGAAAGAGCCCTTAGGGAATTTGTGAATCTGAATGTGGATAATGCTATGGGGCCACACAGGGTACTTCCAAGGGTGCTGAGGGAGCTCAGGGTGCTACTGGCTGCACCTCTGATAGTCCTGTTCAACAACTCACTGGAAACAGAAGTGGTTCCAGAGGACTGAAGTAGGGCAGATATAGTTCCACTTCATAAAAGCGACAGCTGGGAGGAGGCTGGTGACTATAAGCTGGTCAGGTCTAACATTAGTGGTGAGGAAGTTAATGGAGACTCTTAAAAGATAGACTAGCAGAATATCTAGAATCCAGCAAGTTGCAAGACTGGAGGCAGCACAGATTCATGGGACAGCAGTCATGACAGATGAACCTGGTTGATTTCTTCGACTGGGTGACCATGGAACTAGATCAGGATGGATTGATAGATGTGGCCTACTTAGACTTCAAAAAGGCATTCAACACCATACCACCTAGAAGGATTATAAGGAAACTGGGCCGTTTGGGGCTGGGACCCAAGCTGGTAAACTTGGTACACAAATAGTTGAGGGATAGGTGACAGAGGGTGGTGGTAAATGGCACACACTCTAATTAAGGGACAGTGACCAGTGGAGTACCTCAGAACACAGTACTGGGACCAGTCCTCTTCTATGTCTTTATTAGTCCCATTGCAGAAGAGCTGAAAGGGAGGGTATGCCTCTTTTGCCAATGATGTCAAAATCCGCAATAGGGTAGCTACTCAGGAGGGAGTGGAGAGAGAATGAGTAGAGACCAAAGAAAATTTGAGGAGTGGTCCAAGGTGTGGCATCTGGGTTTCAATGCAAAAAAGTGCAAAATCATGCACTTAGGGCACAGAAATCCAGAGGTGGTGTATAAAGTGGGGGATGAGGTATTGTCGGTCGATAAACATGAAAGGGACCTTGGGGTAATCATTTCTGATGATATCAAAGTGACAAGGCAGTGTGACAAGGCAGTAGGCAGGGCCAGCAGGATGTTAGGATGCATGTAGGGTATCAACAGCAGAAGGAGAGAGAGAAGTGGTCTGCCACAGTATTGATCTCTGGAGAGACCCTACCTGCAGTACCTTGTCCAGTTCTGGAGACCACATCTTGGAAGGACAGAGACAGGGTTGAAGCTATACAGTGGAGAGCAACTAAAATGGTACATGGACTGAATTAAAAGCCCTATGAGGAGAGACTAAGGGATCTTAATATGTACACCCTGGAAGAAAGGAGGGAGGTGGGGACATTATAGAGACCTGTATACACCTCATGGGGGTGGAGGAGGTACAGGAGGGGAGTATTTTTCAGAAAAGAAGGTTCATGAAAACAAGGGGGCATGCAATGTATCTGAAAGGGGGGGGCATTTATGAGGGATATGAGGAAGTACTTCTTCACTGTTAGAGTGGTGGATGCCTGGAACAGTTTTCCAATGGAGGTGGTTGGGGCAAAGCAGTAGTGGGCTTCAAATTTGCATGGCATAGGCACAAAGGAATCTTGGTAGTAAAGCTTTGTGGGGGGGGGGGTAGCCAGAGATCAGGTAGGGTCAGCAGTGACAGTATAGGCAGGGAAAATTGGGCAGACTGGGTCAGCCAAGCAGTCCTTATCTGTTTCTATGTTAGGAGATTTTTTTTTATTGAACACTTATTGTATTTATAACTGAAACCACAAATAAACAGATATTATACATGAAACATGCATATCTATTACAACTGATCTACATCTTCATTAGCAAGCAGACATTCCTGTGTGGAGTGTTGCTACAGATAGGGGGAATAACAGACTAATACAAGAGATGCAACTCACTTTGCTGTGATGAACCTCATCCCTATTGGCTTTTACCATCATATTAATGTGAAATTACTAGACCAGTGGAAATCCACGAAAGACAAAAGGGAAGGAAAACTGAAGGGGAGAGGACCATATCTATAGGGGGCACTGTGTCCTGTGCTAATTGGATTACTGCCATTCCTAGGCGAAAATGTTTTGATCTGTTTCCATTATACAGCATATAGGACCCACCTCCCCAAAACTCCTGAAACTGCTGCTGTCTCCTCCACAGCCCTTGCATCAATTTTTCCATGCAATAAATATTATTGACCGTGTGTTGCATACAAGCCTCGGTATTTTGGTATTTTCTTGACAGCTAAGAGTAATATTGCTAATAAGAGGAAAGTGCCACTCCCCAGACAGATTCCCTCTGGCCAGATTGACAATAGCTTTATGGAAGCCATCACCCAACCCAGATCTGTAAATACTGATCTAGCTGCATTACCACCTTGGACCAACAGAGTTAAAGTACAGGGCAGTCCCCTAAAATATGGGGATGCTCCATGAATTGGTAGCCACAGCCTGTCCACCATTGGTCCATGTCAGTTCCCTTATATTTTGCTTGTAGTGCCAGTATCCTGAAATATCGGGATCGACATTCCCATACTTCACCACAGAGCAACTGGGGTTACTTTTATCATCAGGAGAGTGTATTTATTCCAGACAGCTATTGAGTATACCTGTCCTAACTCTGAGATCTATTGGGATATATTGGATTGAGTAGACTCTGCACTCAGGTCAATTAATTTGCTATAAAGTTTAGCAATCAAGTGACCACAGGTTTGAACACTAGGCACACTGGTTCAAATCTTATAAAATTATGGGGCTCTCAGGGAGCTTAGTGTCTAGGTCTGGCACTGATCAGATAGGAATGCAACTGTAAATAATGGAAGTAATTCTTTCAGCAAAGGGCGTATTGATCTGTACGGTTCTGAAAAGGACCATTCCACATTATATTCCCATTCAGAAATTGAAATGTATTAACAAGATCTCATCTGTTCCAGCTCCAGAATGTCAATATACCTGGCCTGGGGGAAAGTCAGTCGTAAGCCAGTGCCCTGCAATTATAGAGGGTGTCGCCCAGCCTCTTACTTAATTTGAATTTTAGCCAAACTTTAAGCATTTCTGCTGTGTTTCTGGAAAACCTGCTTATGAGTGAACAGCCTGATGAATTAGTAGAAAGGAAGTCATCTGTATTGTTTAAGTGGCAATACTGGAGGAGTCCAGACCCACTTACACTACTTGCCTACTTACTACACACTCTATGCCACATTAGCCTGTAGTTTTTTTTTATCAGATTATTTGAGTTAGGGGGCTTTGTCCCCACACCCACTGTGTTGAAAAAACAGGGGTGTGGGGGCAGAGCCCTCCAATTCAAATAAACTGACACAAAATCTAACACAGTCATAATATAGCCATACCAACTCACCTCAAGTACCGTAAGCTAGTATGCAAGTGGGTACCAAATCCAGCAGACCGGCAAGAGCAGTAGCAGTACTATAACCTAATGTACATTAATTCCATGATGTACAGCTATGCTATTTGTGTGGATCTGGAGTCCTCCATTTTATCATCCATTTTATCACCATCTAAGTCAGTAATATTAAACTCAATGGGCTTCCAATGTGGGAAATATGAGGTGGTCAATCACAGACAGATAATCCAGAGCTGGGCAACCATTCCATACAAGTAACTTTGGTAGGCTGACACTTCCATCATCATGGGAGTGCTATAAAACCCTGAATCTTATTCTGGGACAACCCCCATCCCAAATAAATCTTGAGATTATTTTATCCCTGGAGGAGGAGTAAGTCTTACTCAGCAGGATTGGAAGGGTATGAATGAAGTAAAGAATGTGTGGGAGACTGTTCATACTGATTATCTCAACGCAACGCATGAGAGAAAACCCAGGGGAAGATGTGTCCACCTATAGAGGTCTTCCATCAATGTTTGCAGCAGAGGTACGTACAGATGTGTCAAGACATGATGAGGCACAGAAATGCTGCAGAATATCATGGTAATTTAATAATTCCAAATTATTCAGATCTTTTGGAATACTTACTCCTGAGTATTAAGGGGGGCATCTGTTCCATTTACCAGTAAAATTGTGTGTAATGTCTGCTGACAGCTGATAATTATATTGTAGCACTTCAGTTTATAAAATAGCAAGAAAAAAGCTAGAAATGTAATTGGCCAACAGCCGTCACCTGACCTCACATTAAATCTCTATAAATGCACAGTCAGGTGATGAATTTCATTTCTATCATGAAAAAAGCCTACTAACACGTAATAGTACACCTCTAAACAAAATTAAAAAAGCCACTAGCCACCATCTTAGGAATCGTAGCCTTTACTACAACCATAATTACAACTCATTTTACATAAATTGTGCACCATAAAAAACAAAAAAAGAAACAAAACTCCATATTAACTACACATTCCCAAACAATTCCCTACCATTTACACAAAATACTGCCTTCCCACAGCTCACAACAAACTATATGGCCTCGATGTAAATGAGCCATGTTTTTCTTCAATCCTCCCACTAAGTCACCAGCACCACAGCATCTGGCAGTGTACTATCACTTTTAGCCAGAATGTTTATGAGCATAACATTAATTCAAAATCCCCACCTATTCATATCACTGTCACTTACCAAGTAAGCAAGATGTTGTCTTCTATTGCAGAATCATCATTTCCCAGTACCGGGTGGATCGGCATTGTGCAGAGCTGGGTTGGAGGGACAGCAAGAGTGCAGTAGTTGACCTGAGGGAACCACCATCACAATGCTCAAAGGGGCACTGCCCAGAGTGGAACACAATGGACCAGGCCCTGAAGGGTCTGCATTTTAAACTTCCTACCTTGGCAGATCTCTCTAGCCCTAAAGGGCTTATTTTGCTCACACTGCTCCCCCACACCGTGTGTGCAGTTTGTGAGGGTCAGGAGAGTATTTGAACATTGTCAAGTTAGTGCAGACCAGGACAGCGCCTGAGCACCAACAGTTTTATGGGTCTGGGACACCTAGAAAACTTCATGGGCTGGGATAGCAAGGTGGGGGAGAGAGCATGTAAGCTCTGAGGGCCAGGAGAGTGAGTGTGCTCCTATTTCAAATGCTGCTGGTGAGGGCAAGGGCTTGTGTTCACACAGAACATAAAAAAAAAAAAAAATTCTCTTCAGCATGTTGCCTGGCCCCGGTTGCAAACTCCAGTGGGGCTAAGAGTGGAAAGGCCTGTTGATCCTATCAAACAATAGGAGCTCTGGGAGAAGGCAGACACTGTGCTGATTGATAAACTGACTCAGCAGCAACACCTGCTGTTTACTGTTCACAATTGGAACTATTTTTTGATTATCTAAAGGTTTAAATATCATTTTTAGAACAAAAAAACACATTTTTATTTAAAATTAATTTTATTATATGTTTGTCATTTTCATTTCAATACATATGAGCCATAATATAAGTGTGATAAGCTACTCCAAGGAGTGCATTAAAGGATTTAAATGGCATGCATTAAAATTCTTTGTAAAATGGTGAGAGTAAATCCTGTGATCTGATTGGTTATGACCTGTGCACGAAATCTGCTCCATGCACAGGTAATGACAAGTACCTCAAAGCGAGACCACATTGAAAACAAAAAGAAATTGGATCCATGATATGGTCATTCAACACATTATTTGTCAACCGACGTTACATCAACTCCCTTATGTCGACCGCATTTGTGGTCAGCATGAAGGGAGTCACAAGACATATTGTTTTCTTCGGGAGGCTTTGCCCGAACCCCTATGAGAGGACCCTGCCCCTGCAACCCCACTACTAAAATAATCAACTCTAGAGGGAGTTGTTTGAGAATGAGGTGCAGTACTCCTGAAAGCAGTGGTGGGGTCCTGCGCTGACACTACAGCGACCTGGCGCTGTTGTTGCTATAGTGTCGGTTGCTGTCGAAAAGTCGCGGTAGCGTCAGCATGCCAAATAAATCAATGAGCCATTTGAACGTTGATTTTTAAAATGCTGCCATTTTTTTCCCCCTTGCTAACGCAGCTCACCCAGACCTGCGGCTGATCAGGCAAACTCTTGTTACCGGTCACTGAGTTTGTGTAAATAAAAAGTAGCCCTACACATGGAACAATTAATTAAAAAAAAAAGTTGCTGACGATGCAATAGTTGTCTTGCTGTGATCATGACAAAAAAAAAACAAACAAAAAAAAATAGATGATTACACTGAGATATATTGCTCACCAGCAGTGAAGGCTGGGCTCTTTCAGTACTGAAACTCTGGGAAATATGTGCAAGTGTGCACCTCAAACTTCAATCTTTCCATATAGGTGCAGGTATGACTTGTAAGGAGATTCAGATCAAAAAGGAGAGATGACTGAGGCTGATTCCATACTGCCGACATGCTGTGGGTTTCTGGTAGCCAAGCAGGAAACTTGTGTCTCTCTGCTTCTCGTTCCACAAGAGAGTGAAATGTGCTCAGAGCCTGGTTTGTGACTACTTTAAATTATAGTGATGTGACAGATGTGCTGCATTTTGCTTTTGTGACAAAGACATCTGCACCTAAAATGTATGACTGCATGGGCCTTTTCATTACAAGAAAAGTTAATTCTATAAATATGTTGCACTGCCTCCCAGAATGTGCTGGGAGAATTATTGTGTGGTTTAAGTATCTTTTCAAAAAATACATTTTGGTCCAGCCAGTATATGTGCATCCAGCATTTTTCTCTTTGCAGATAGCTTGCTAAATCTTAATCTCCAGCTATGTTCAAAATTTTCTTTCAAAGTGTGTGTGTGTGTGTGTGTGTTTGTGTGTGTGTGTGTGTGTACCCACTCGCTCCTTCTGCAGTTCCCGATGCCCTAATACTGCACTATTGGTGATGCCAGCAAAGGACAAACTTTGTCCAGCACATACTCAATGACATCATTTTATAGTACATAGAAGGACTATTTTACTATAAATTCACATAAACAATTTTTTTTTTCTATATACAAACGTGATTTTTTTTGCACTGTAAAAAGTTACAAAAAAGAAGCCCATTTTATAAGCGCAATAAGACACTCCGGGGTGTGCTTGAACTGATATTACCATACTTCCAGGGGCTGAAGGCACTTGCCTTACTATGCCCCTGGGCATGCAGTAATATCTGTTTAATGCACACCCTGTTGTGTCTTATTGCTTACTTGATGCACACTCTGGCATGAAATGTTACTTACTTTATGAATGTGCAGCTTGTATACTGCTATTCTCTCAAAATGAGCTAATTCATCCCATAATGCCCCATCCTGCTAGGAGATTACAACATGCCAAATGCAGAGTGGAGCATTCCCAGGTCAAGAAGCCATAGGAGCCAAGGGCTTGCTGATGCCTACCAGGGCTGATTCATAATGCAGCATGTAGAGAAGCAGACTGGGGCATCAGAGCTATGGAGATAAGAATATGGGGGAAACGGTCAGGTGGAATTTCTATGAGTTCAGCTGACTGTGGTGGTGGTGGTGGTGCTGGGGAGAACCTCTGAACAGGTGTGGCTCAGAGGCCTCCAAACCAGTCAGAAGAAATTGACAGGGCACTAATAGGAGAGATCAGAAAAGCAAAGGTGGTGGGTGGAGATGTCCTGCTAGGAGATTTCAACATGACACATGTGAATAGGAGAATTCCTGGGGCATAAAGCACTAGGAGCCAAGTTCCTGATGGTACCTTCCAGGATGGTTTCCTAACACAGCATTTAGAAGAGCAGACATGGGATGGTGCCATACTGGACCTAGATCTGACAAACTGGGACAACATGGGGAGCAGTAGTGGAGCCAGGTTTGGGATCATTTGGGAGCCAGAGAGGGCCATTCAGTCAATGACAGGCTCCACAACGGGCACTAAACAGTGAATAAAGATGGTAGCAGGGCGCTACTACTCACACTGTGGCAGCCAGGAGGGGCAACCACCCCCCCAGCCCCCCCTCTAGCTCCGCCACTGGGGGGGGGTAGGAGTAGAAGATCCTCTTAGGCCAAGTGACTACAGCATGGTGTGGTTCAGCCTAGCTCTCAAAGCCAAGTGGCAGGCATCCCAGACACTAGTCTTGGACTCTAGAAAGGCAGACATTAAAAGGAGGAAAGAAGAGCTTAGAGAGAGACTCAAGGAATCTGGCCAATTAGAGGGTGTGGAAAATAAATGGAATGCCATCAAACAGGGGATCCAGGAGATATCTAAGGCATACCTAAGGCAGTTTTGGAACTGAAAGAGAAACAAGAAAACTATTTGATTTTCCAAGAAGCTGGGTAAAGCAGTTCAGACAAAAAAACTGACCCTCAGAATGTACTGTTTAAAGCCAGATCAGTTGGAGCCAAATAGGGAGCTCTACCTTAGCAAACTGAAATAGGCCAATAATGCAGTGAGGAAGGCTAAGGTGGAGGTGGGGCTCAGAATAGAACAAAGGGAAAGGATAATGACAAAGATATTTAGCTACATCGGGGCAAGAGGAAAACAAGGGGGGACTGATAGGTTGAAAAAAGGGGGATATGGGTGGAAGAAAGCAGGCAAAAAGCAAGCATATTAAATAAATATTTCTGCTCGGTCTTTATGGTTGAAGAAGAACAGTCACTGCTGGAATGTATCATTGAAGTTCGGTGAGAAACAGAAAAATAGAGTTTGTTGGCAGTAAATGACAATTTGGCCCACCCAATATTCCCAGATGTTCCATGCTTAATCTGTCTCCGCAGACCCTAACTGGTGTTTGGCGACCCCTTCCTCCCTGCCTGAGTCTAAGATGGTGATAGGGACCATCACTGAGGACACAGTGCTCAACGGTCTGAGGAGGTTGATGGTGGGTAAGTCACTAAGATCTGATGGGCTGCATCCCTGGGTGCTTAGGGAGGTGGGGCAGGCTCAGCAGACCTGGTCAACTGCCCAATAGCGATAGGCATGGTCCCTGTAGACTGGATGGTAGCTGATATAGACATACAACCCTATCCTGGTTTGCTAGCTATCTTGAAAATTGCTCTTAGACCATCTCCTTTTGTAGGGTTTTCTCTGCACCTGCCCCTATCATGTCAGGCATCCCTCAGGGCTCTATTCCTGGACCCCTACTCTTCTTTCTTTTTCTTAATGACATCCCCAAACCTCCCTCACTTTGTAATACTATCATGTATGCTGATGACCTTGTACTGTACTCTGTGTCTAAGTCCATTACTGACCTTAACCAACAGTTATGCCCTGCCTTTCAATGCCTGAAGTCGTGGTTTTCCTCCAACTCCCAAATCCTGAACATGGCTAAGACCCAGGCCATATTTTTGGGTCCTCTGGATGGGTATCGACCTTGGCCCCCATGCTTTTGGTCCAGGACTGTGATGGGTCCCCAGTCTCTAACACTCTGTCTTTCAAATACCTGGGGGTGATGCTTGACCCAGCCCTTGATTTTACAGCACATGTTAAAGAGGTCTGTCGCCAAGTCAACTCTAAGATTGGTGAGGCCTACAGAGTTTACCACTCACTTACTCCGGCTGCCAGGATTTCTGCTGAGAGAGGTGTACTGCTTCCACAACTGCTATATGCTCTCCCTGTCCTCTCTCATGCTAACACTACTGTTCTCCATAAATGGGACATCACGTACAATAACATCTGCAGATTCACCTTATCTGCTCCACGTCTGACACAACACTGCCAACTTTACTCCGCCTTGAATTGGTTGCCTTCCAGTTCCCTGAGGTCATATGCACTTGGTTGTTTCATTGACTCTCTAACCAAAACACCTCACCCCATGGGTCTTGGTGCCATGCTCACCACTGTCACTCACTCACGTGCCCTCAGGTCCTCCACCTTCCCCTTGCTTGCTGGTAAGCTCTGCTCCACTAAAATGGGTGAGCAGGCTTTCTCCTATTTTGCCCCGGGTATTTGGAACTCATTCCCCCCTACTGTGAAGAACTGCCCATCCCATCTAGCTTTCAAGCATGCTCTTTTTTCCCACCTTAATGCCCCTGGCTACTGTGACTGCACTTAGTGCTGGGGGGCCTGTGGCATGTCCTTTAGCTACTCTCCTGCTTATTTGCTGCTTCTCTAATCTTGAATGTGAATCTACTTGGCTCCTGTGGTACTACCTTAGGAAACCGACTTGGAAAAGTGTTTATTTACTGTGGGAATTTGTATGTAAATGCTATCTGAAATATTCTAGATGTGTATTCTTTAATCTGTGCTACTACCATTTAAGAAGAGTGTTCTGTTAGTATTCTGTGCTGTTTTATTACCTCATTGTTGTCTTTAATGTTTTGGATGTATTACTTTACTGTATTCTCCTGGGTCGTGCCTGAAAATAGGCAGGCTTCTTTGCCTAGTGCACTTACCCAGTCATCAAAAGCTAATAAATAAATAAATAAATATAGAAATGCAGTGAGTTTATTAACAAGTCTGGCATGCCCTCTGAGGAAGACCCACGTGATCGAAGCACTGGGGCATCTGTTTGTCAGCGTTCGTTTGGCTTGTTAATAAACTCACTGCATTTTATTTTTGGAGTGTCTGATTTGTACTTCTGAATTCAAGTGACAGTTTCTGTGTTGTATGTATATATTAATATTTATCCTTTGTGAAGGACCAGCAGAGCAGTCCTGAGACCCCAGCAGAGCCACAGAATGGTAGCTGATGTGCCTGTGTACAGGAGCAGAAACAGGGGAGACACATGAAACTACAGACCAGTCAGCCTGAACTCCATCATAGGGAATTTGCTGGACACTATTATCAAGGAATGGTTGGCAGACTTCTTTGATAATCACCGTCTTCCAGGACAAATTCTTCAGTACAGTTAGCAGGTGGTGGGCAAAGGCCAGATGGTGGAAGTCCTGTATCTGGACCTCAGCAAGGCTTTTGATTCAGTGCCATGGACATTTTGTCAAAGAAGTTGGTTGATTTGATGCAGGGGAAAGATGAGACAAGATGGGTAGAGAACTGGTTAGGGGGAAGGAGGCAAAGGTTAGTGGATCCCATTCACTCAGATCCATTGACAGTCATACTTTGTCGGTCCCCCGATGAACTACCATCATCGACCAATCAGGCTTCACCCATCGCTTATCTAAAATCTGGAACTCCTTCATCCCCAAATATGGCACTCCTCCTCCTCCTCCTCCCTTTCCCTAGCCTCTGCCTTTCATAACTTTCTCTCACTTAGCTGCTCCTGCTTCAATACTCAATAACAGCCCTCTAAATGACCCTGTTCCTCTCCATGCCACTTATCCCCTACTCTGCCTCTCTATACCCCCTTCCTATCCTCAAATCCTGTACCCCTGCTTGCTCACCTCTCCTTTCCCCCCTACCCCTTTGTTTCTACCCCTGCCCTTCTACTACTTCCATCAAATATTCTATTACCAACTTGCTTGGACTAGATCTTTCCCCTGACAGGGTTCTCAGCAGCCTGCAGGGGGCCTAGCATAGAGCAAGCTTCTTTCTTCCCACTTGTCCTCACCTGATTCGGCCCTCTGGCAGGGTTCTCAGCATCCTGTAGAGGCCTGGATTAGGCACAGCTTCTTCCCTCACTCCTTTTCCTTCCCTCACTCCACCCCCTACACTCCTTCTTCCCAACTCGCCCTCACCTAGTGCTGCTTCCTGGCAGGGTTCTCAACATCCTGGAGGGGTCCAGCTCTGGATAAGCCTTTTCCTTCCCTCCCACTTCTCTTCTACCATTTCTACCCAACTTTGACCTTACCTGATTCAACCCTCTGGCAGGGTTCTCAGCATCCTGAAGAGGCTCAGTTTCAGGCTAGCCTCTTCCTTCCCTGCTCTACCTCCCTCACCCATTCCCTCTACTCTCTCTCTATCCAACTCAACCTTGCCTAATTCCACTCTCTGGCAGGGTTCTTCATGTCCTGGAGAGGTCAAGAATTAAGCAAATCTCTTCCTTTCCTTCTCCATTAATCTTACCCCTCACCAAAACTACACCCACCTACCTATACGAATTTCCTCTGCCCTTTCACCCTCTTTTTGCCATGTTCAAAGTCACCATCTCCTTCAGCCACTGGCAGGGCTCTCTGTCTACCGGAGGGACCAGCTGTTGGCATGTTTAGTCCTTCCTTAACCGATCTCTCCACCCCCATCTCTCATGACCCTCCTTTCTACCCTTCTGCACTTAAAAGAAATCAGTTCACTGGAGCTAAGGAATGTGCACTTTTTGTTCTCTTTTGTTGCTCCAACTTGCACTAGCCCTGTGTTAATGTGACCCCTACAACTGTTGCTACTCACTTGCTCTTTCAATTGCTCCCCCCTTCTTTAAGCCTCTACTCCCCAAGCTGCCTTGCCCTGCCCACCCCTTGCCCCTCTTGATTTTTTCTCCCCCACTGCCTATAAATTGCTAAACCGTCTGTCTCTTGATTGTGACCCAAATCCTGCAAGGAGCTGGCCCACGGCTGCATTAAAATTATATTATATGATCCACAGGTATGCAATTAATTGTATGTCTATTCCACAGGCTTGTTTTGTAACTGTATGTCATGCTACAAATGTAATTGTATGTCTATTTTCCCAGTCATGTTAAATGTATTTTCTCACTCATGTTAAATGCAAACTGCATGTAATTGTATGTCTATTTTCTCAGTCATGCTAAATGTATTTTCTTACTCATGTTAAATGCAAACTGTATGTAAAGTCAACTTCCAATTGTACCCTTCCTCCCCCCAGGTCACACCAGGAAACAAGCAACTTGTTGTTCAGTGTGCCTTCCTGGTGAAACATTTCAATAAATAAATAAAATAAATGGAAGACACTCTGAGGTTAAGGGTGCCAAGTGGGGTGCCTCAGAGATTGGTTCTGGGGCTTGTGCTCTTCAATTTGTTTTTATGTAACAGTGGAGAAAGGTTCCAGGGCAAAATGTGTCTTTTTGTGTCATAGAGTGTACAGTGATGATATGGTTAGAGATAAGAAGGAGAACTAATTTATTGATTTCTTTAAAAGTTGATAACCGGGATAGGCATCAATGAACCGAAGCTCACTTCCAGATGCAACCTGGGGGAGGGGCACAGAAAGACAGAATTACAAACAATGGTGATGCAATGAACAGAGAAGTGCAACACCATGAGCAAATATAACAATGGTTGTACAGTAATCAGAGAATGTGCAAATAAAAAAACAGTTTACAGTGTTTCAAGATAAGGCTGAAACAAGTTACATAACAGATATTTATACTTTTATACAGTAGATTACAAAATTTGGGGTATTTACATTTATACATGGCAGTGAGGGGCAAGTACATGCTGTAGAAAGTGAGGACTAGGAAGGGGGAAATGCAGGAGGTTAAGGGAGAGGGTTTGAGCAAGTATTTAACAGCAGGAAAGGGGGAAGAGAGTATCATGTAGGGAAGGGGAGGCTGTTCCAAAGGGAAGGGAATCTGTAGGAGAAGGAGAGTTTGCCAGTCGCGGTGTGAATGCGAGGGAGTGAAAAAGTGTGTGTACAGTTAGCTCTCGTGTTATAGGGCAGGGGAGAGGAGAGAGACAAGGTAGGAAGGAAGAGAGCCAAACCAGAAAATGGCTATGAAGGTGGTACAGTGAGTGGAATGCCTACATGCTAGGGACTGAAAGGAGAGTGAGGAGTAAAGCTCGCAGTGGTGGGTTTGGAGGGGGGAAGTTAGAAACAAACCTATAGAAGGCGTGGAACAAGACGTCAAGTTTGGCGAGGGAGGTGGCTGGAGCAGCACTGTAGACTATGTTGGCATAGTCAAAGGCTGGGAGGATCTACTTGACCATGAGATCACATGTAACAGGGAGGGAGAGGCTGGCCTTATGATGGTAGAGTAATCCTAGTTTAGGATGCAGTTTGGTGTGTAATGCATTAAAATGGGTCGAGAAATCGAGGAAGGGGTCGAGCTAAATGCCAAGGTACATATATGAAGGGACATTGTCTAGAGGGGAGTTGGCAGCTGAGTAGAAGACTGGTTTGGGAGGGAAGCTTGGTGAGTTTTTGTTTGGTGCCAAAAGTCATGGCTACCGTTTTCTTAGTGTTTAGTTTTAGTAAGTTTGCATCAAACCAGGCAGTCACCACATTGAAGTCAGTTTGGAGGGGAGAGTTTGGACTACAGGGGTGGAAGAACCGGACAGGAACAGGATGAAGTCATCCGCATTCATGTGTATACTGGCTTGTGAGCAGACTGAGGGCAGATCATTACTAAAAAGAGAAGAGAGGAGATCACGTGATGCAGAGTGCTGTGTAGATGCTCCTCTGCTAAGCTCCTGCCTTCCGAACACAAAATCGTCATCTAATATCGTTAAATTTCATCTAACTCCTCTGCTCAAAAGTTTTTCTTGTCTCTGAACAGTGTGTGCTCCTGTATTGGGTTCCTGTGTGGTAAATGGAGGCTTACATGAAGAAAGCCCCACAGAAACATACCCCCTGCCACCCCCGAGAAGGCCTCGAAGAAATCCCGAGCCTCGAGTGGCCCAGACAAACCGGAACCTGTGTGTCAAGCTGGGGACCAAGAACCCCTAACACTTAATAGATTCTTAGAGGAATTTAAACCATTCTGGGAGGAGATGAAAGATATGGCAATCGACCTGAAGTCCCTCTCCAGAAAGATAGAGGAAGTCTCCACGATAGTATCGGACAACACTGCCCGAATATTTTCAATCGAGAGAAAGTTGGAAAGCATGGATCCTGAGCTTCTACTAACGAAACAAAGGCTGTCTAGATTAGAAGCAAAACTCGAGGATCTGGAAGGCCGTAGTCGGAGAAATAATGTGGTAATCCTCGGGCTCCCCGAAGGGGAAGAAGGCCAGAATACAGTTGTCTTTATTCAGAAGTTGGTAGAAAAAGTCACTGGTCCCTCTCCCTTTGGCCCAAACTACATAATAGAATGGGCCCACCAATCTTTGTGACCAAAACCCCCACCCAATGCACTTCCTCGCCCCATCATTTGCCGCTTTCTCAACTATCTGGAAAGGCAGCATTTCCTACAGAAAGTCAAGGCCCTGCAAGAAGTCAGATGGGAGAAGGTGAAGCTGAGAGTTGCTCAGAATATCCCTGGTTCCGTTAGGTTGACGGAAAGCCTTCCACCAATTGTATCCAAGATTATACCCAGATTAAAAGTTCAGGATAGGGGTGCCAAGCGAAATACAAGTCTCTGTAAATGGCTCATGGCTTAATTTCGAGGACCCTGATGTCTGTTATTAAACCTTAAGTCGTGCTAAGCAGACCTGTTTCACACAACCTGAGAAGGCCTCCTGATCTTCGGGGCTCACTGCAACTTCAGAAGGAACTGTTGTTTGGATCTTTGTGTGGACAGTGTTCTTCTTAGAGACTGATCTTACTCGATTTATGCACTCTAATAGAACTGGTCTACTAGTAGACGCTCAACTTTATTTTTAACAGGCGCTGGCCTGTTGGTGGGAATAGTGTTACAGGGAGAGTCCTAGAGGGGGCTCCTGAGGGTTTGTTTTGGAATGCATCTGATATAACATCACTTACTCAGTATTCAGGGGAAACACACAGGGCTAGGTCTCGGGTTATACCTCCTGTTTAGTCTTTGCAGGAAGGGAACTCGGATTTTCGAGCGATTCCGGGCTTTCAGGGCACCTTTGACTGGTGGGCTGGATCAGGTTATGTCCACAACAGGGCTCGGCTCACCCATTTAATGCAACTCCGGTCATCCAGCCTTGAGAGGGACTGCTTTCAGTTATTAAGTCGTGCTGTTTTTGTAGGGGGGGGCCTCTCAGAGCTAGGGGTATGCAACCTCTAGGTAGTTACTCTCACGGGTTTCCCATCTCTGGATTTTGTTTCACTTCTCACTCGGATCTGTTTTTTCAGGTTTTTATCTCGATGATGGGCTCACCCTTCCATGCTAATTTTCGCTCTGGTTCTGGTTCAAGAAGTAGCTCCCTGTAGGGAACAAGCTTTTTTCAACTCCCTCTCAAGACTTGAGTGACATTTTTTCACATTCACATTTATGGCATCTAGTTCTATTTCTCTCTCTCTCGTTCATTAGTGGATTCACCAGCAGATGTTTGTAGGCCCTGGAAGCCCGAGACTACTAGTTGACACTATGCCCTCAGTAATGTAGCTTATTGACTGCCTTGTATTTTGAATTATAAGGGCAATCACTTGCGAAGTTCATTCGGGCGGGAGGGAGGATAAGGTCCAGTGCTGTGCTAGCGTTGCTTTGCGACAGTGTGGGTTGGTAGGGGGGAGAGGGTTACGTGCTCTTGTTGGGGGTTGGGGGTGTACTAGAGGGTTTGAATTGGGGCTTCCTGCAGGGGAGCTATGGTGGTGGGAGGGCCTTACAGCAGCAATGGTGGGGGATTAGATTATTTGTGTTACATACCCTGAGTGCAAGGCTGAATCTAGTACCCTTAGAACCCTTAAGTAGGTGGCTAAGGAGGTAACTTTTGCAACATGGAACGTCAAGGGGATCAGGAAAAAATCTAAACAATACCAGGTTCTCAAATACTTAAGTCTTTTACGTACTCAGGTTACTTTCCTACAGGAATTGCACTTACTAGAAACAGAAGCCTCACAAGTGAGGAGGCAACAAGTGGGGACGGTATATGAGGTGCAAGGCTCCTCAAACAACTGTGGGGTTATGATCATCATTAACAGGGGCATTCCATTCATCCCAACTCATACTATCAGGGACCCCGAGGGTAGGTTTGTTTTAGTTATAGGTACTCTCTGGTCAATACCTCTGCTACTGGGCAGTATATATGGTCCCAATGCTGATGACCCCGCGTACTTCATGAGACTTACAAATTCAATTCTGCCTTTCCTCCCCATAAGGATTATTCTGGGGGGCGACTTTAATCAATTTGTAGATTCCAATCTTGACAGGTCGGGAGGCATATCGGGGGGGGATCTCCCCAGGTCAGAGGACTTTTAGAGAATTACTGGATCAATGCGGGCTCTGTGATGTCTGGTGTGTCTTAAATCCTGATTCCAAGAAATTCACATTCAGGTCTTTGGTACATGGTTCACAGTCCTGAATTGACTACATATTCATTTCTCAGATCCTTCTGCCTGGGGTTAAGTCCTCGTTGATACAGCCTGGCCCGGTATCCGATCATGCTCTGGTGCTGTGTGATCTCTCAGTTCAAGATGTGTCAAAGAGAGAAACACGATGGAAGCTTAATGACCAACTGCTTAAAGATACTAACTATTGCAATACCATAAGGGAGAACGTTGAGGCCTTTTTTCTGTCCAATCCTTTAAATAGTGCAAAACCAGATATTATATGGGGGGCCTTCAAGGCTTACATGAGAGGAGTTCTCATTAGACTCTCGGTGGCTAGGAAAAGAGTTAGGGAGAGAGAATTACTGTCCTTGTTATCCCAAATTCGGGCTCTGGAATCCAATGTTTCGGTTAACTCCTCGGAGGAGGACAAGGTGAGGCTCCTAGGGTTGAGAGATAACTACTTAGAATTACTCTGAGAAAAGGCGGAGTTAGCTATCATACATATTAAAGCCAGTTATACTGATCAAGGTGAGAAAGCCAGGCACCTTTTGACACTTCGCATCAAACAACAAGAATCAGTGAGATTTATCCCTTCAATCAAGGCCTCTGTAGATGGAGCCCTGAAAACATCTCCCATAGAGATAGTTCAAGAGTTCGCAGCATACTATAAATTGCTTTACGGGGACATGGAGTACCCTCCCAGTCCAGCAAGTGTGGAGAAGTACCTGATGGATTCACATCTACCCTCCCTCCCAGTACATTACATAGCCTCTCTGGTCTCTCCCATAACTCAGGGGGAAATCTCTGAGGTTATTAGTGGTTTACCCTCAGATAAAACTCCTGGACCTGATGGATTTTCCTCCCTTTTCTATAAAACACTTCAGGATCTTCTATTACCTATACTTAATAGTTTATTCTAGCACATCTTATCTGGGTCAGAAGTTGACCGCCATCTCTTTGAAGCCTTGATAGTGCTCCTCCCTAAGCCAGATAAAGAACCTGAGCTTGTCCAGAGCTGCAGACCTATATCCCTCCTAAATCAGGATATCAAGATCCTCTCAAAGATTTTAGCTAACAGGCTATCCGTGGTGCTCCCCGAGTTAATAGGTATGAATCAGGTAGGTTTCATGAAGGGTCGCTCTTCAGCGGATCACCTGCGTACGTTATCCCATGTCTTCTTGGCCTCCAGAGATGCTGACTTCCCTGCAGGCTTGGTCTCTTTGGACACCGAGAAGGCATTTGACCGGGTGAATTGGAGTTTTCTCTTCAAGGTTTTGAGTGCCTTTAACTTCCCTCCGGTATTCATTTCTTGGGTTGCCGCACTATATAAATCCCCTATAGCAAGAATCTCAGCTAACTGGGCCTTCTCAGACTATTTCTCACTTCATTCAGGCACTAGGCAGGGTTGCCCCCTGTCGCCTCTCTTGTTTAACCTATATCTGGAACCCCTCATCCAAAACATTCTCCAAAACATCTCTATACAAGGTATCAGAGTTGGGCATCATGAGATTAAACTCACTGCATACGCAGATGATTTGCTGATATATCTCTCCCATCCGGTTTCATCAATACCACCCCTCTTGAACGAAATAGTTAGGTTCAGTGTGTTATCCAACTACAAGTTAAATGCAAGTAAATCCTTATTTTTCCCACTAAACCACAAGGTTTTTAAAGATGATATTTGCCCCTTAGGTTTGGGTTGGACTCCTAGAGTAATTAAATATCTGGGCATACAGCTATCCCATAACCCCTCGAGGTGGGTCAAAGATAATCTGGATTTTCTCTCACAGGTCATTATGCATGACCTCGGCAGATGGTCTAAACTTCCTGTATCATTGTGGGGCAGGATTAATATCATTAAGATGAATGTACTTCCTAGAATTTATTACCCCTTATCCCTTCTCAACTCTTTTATCCCCATACGCTGGATTAAGAAACTGCACAGCATATTTACCAGATTTATCTGGGCAGATAAATATCCTCAGTTGGCATATCATAAACTAGCTGCCCCAAAATCTGGGGAAGGGGACTGAGGATTCCCCATATGGCACTATACTACTGGGCCTGTCATCTAGCATATTGTCTGAGATGGATCTCCCCAGGCCCTGAAACGGTACAACCAGTGTGGCTTAAGATTGAGTTAGACGCAATGAAATCTAAACATCTGGATCCCTCAAACTTATTTTACCTCAAGTTGTCTCATGTAAAGATGGTTAACTGTACCACAAAAAGTACTTCTTTAAGAGTTTATACACAGTTATGTTTATTTCTTCACTATTCTCCTCAGACTGACTTAAATCAGTCCATTTGGAATTCTCCATCTCTCACTCTTAGCGGAAAGTGGATTCCTTCAAACTGGCTGTCTCAACTAGACGATGGAAAACTGCTTTCCCTGGTAGATGGGGAAGGGCACTGGTCATCCTCACGTGGAATTATTGACAAGTTTCATATTCCAAGCTCATCCCATTTTAAAGCTATGCAGTTAAGACACCTTCTCATTGTAGCCCTGGGAAGTTCTCCTCCCTCCCAGAAGATATCAGCTCTGATTCCTGAACTCTCTCAATTGTCCGGATCTTCAAGCATAATATCCAAGCTATACAAGGTGCTGTACTATAAAAAGTACGGGGACACTTTTGGACCTACTAGTTTCTGGACTTCACTCCTCCCTCAATACCAGTTGGACTGGCAATCCCTATGGAGATCCTGTCATAAGTATGTTTCCCAAGATAGGCTGCATCTCATGCAATACCACATTCTACATAACATGTATTGTACCCCTACTAAATTAAAAAAATCGGGCTTCTCGAACTCTAGTACATGTACTAAGTGTCTGCAAGAAGAAGGTACTCTCTTGCACATGTTCTGGTCCTGTCCCAAAGTTTCTTCCTTATGGAATTCAATTAAAATGTCTCTCAATCCCCTACTGGGCCTACAGGAGTATTTCACTCCGGAGGTATGTCTTCTAGGGGACATGTCCCTGGTTAATGCTAGAATTAGGAAATACCATATCTCTATGGTTGCGCTCTCAGTTAAGAAACTTATACTACGTCATTGGAAGGAAAAATCGGCTCCTTCCTTCCAGGAATGGTTACATGAAATCACTGCTAACCTTCAAACAGAGAAGGCAATTGCAAGCCTTCATAACAGACTAGAGATATATAGCAGAATATGGGACCCCTTTCATTCTTTACTCTTGTTACCTCACTGAAGCTATATCACACTCTGGTTTTACCCATATGTACCATTGAACCACGCACTGCATGTTAGAGCGACCCAATTTTGTTGCTGCTGTAAGGGGATGGGGTGGGAGGGGTGGGCCAGGCAGTTTTTATTGTTCAAGAACTACGTCTCATCTCGACTTGCTGTAACTGCCCCTTATAATGGAAATGTATTAATAAAGCTTAAATTGTAAAAAAAAATAAAAAGAGAAGAGAGAATGGGCCCAAGGTCAGAGCCCCGGGGCATGCCAGCAAGGATGGGGAGGGAGGAGGAATTGTAGTTGCATATTGACACTGACTGAGAGCGACCAGTAAGGTAGGAGCTGAACCAGAACACTAAGGCAGGAGAACGACCAATGGAGCTGAGTCTGTGTAGGAGGAGTGGGTGGGAGACCGAGTCAAAGGCCTTTGCAAGGTCTATGAAAATGGCTGAGGTAATGTGGCCATGATCCATGGAAGAGTGGATGATATCGGTGAAACGAAGGAGGGAGGAGGAGGTTGAGTGGGATTTATTGTACCCTGACTGGAAGGGGGAGCCAGTATTTGAGGTGGAGTGGAAGTCATTTAGTCTAGAGAGGATGAGGGATTCTTGGATTTTTGTGAGGGCGGGGAGAAGGAAGATGGGGCGATAGTTCCCAGGGATGGTAGGATCACCACTTTGGAAGACAGGGAGGACTGTGGTGAATTTCCAGGCTACTGGGAAAGTGGCTAAGGAGATAGAGAGAGATTTAGGATGTAGGTTAAAGGGGTAACTATTGAAGGGGTAGAGATTTTAAGGGGCCTGGTGTGAAGACCATCCATGCTGGACTTGGAAGGATTTAGTGCAGTAAGAGCTCTCAGGACTTCAGAAGGCAAGATAGGGGGCAGTGGAAAGCCTGAAGGCTGGGGGGTGAAGGAGGGGTGCTGGGAGTGGAGGGCAGGGGACCAGATGGAACTGCACAAGAAGTAAAGTACTTGTTTAGGGTTTCGGCAACGTGAGAGGGATTGGAGATTAAAGAGCTGCCCACACGGATTGGGGGGGGGCAGAGTGGGATGTAAGAGCGAACAGAGATCTTGCCAAAAAGAGGATGGGGAACTGTTAGTGGGGTGTAAATGTGACTTGAAGAAGTCGGCTTTTGCATGGCGGATACTGATGGTGCAGCTATTGCGTAGGGTATGAAAGGCTTGGAGAGAGAGCAGGTTGCTTGAGGATTTCTAGGGTGCCAAGCTTGATCACGAGCTCTGCAATTGGCTAGGATGGAGAGAGTAACACAGGGGAGGTGGGTACGTTTTATCCTGGCAGTCTTTAGCGGTGCATCGGTATCCCAGATCTTTAAGAAAATGGATGAGAAATGGGCAAGGGCAGTGTCAACCAAGAGGAAGGAGAGGACTGGGACCAGTCAGCCAGGGCCAGGTCATGAAGCAGGTTGCACACATCTAGAGATTTGAAAGGGCAGAACTGGATGCATTTGGGGGGTGGGAGGGATTATGACAATTTGATGCAGAAGGTGGGGGCAGTGGTCACTGAGCATATCTGGTAGAATGCCAGTAGGGAAGATGCATCGAGGGTGGGATGTAAACTCCCAGTCGAGAAGGAAGAATTTAAGAGAAATGGGAAAAGTGGTCCAAGACCTGGCAACTCAAAATTAATGCCAAAATGTGAAAGGTTATGCACATGGGGAAGAGGAACCCAAAAACACAGTATTGGATTGGGTGCAGGTTAGACCAGACCTCGGAGGAAAGGGACCTGGGGTTACCAATTACCATAAGCAACAACCTAAAGAACACTTCCCAATGCAGCAAATAAGATGGGGAAGACAGCAGTATGTTAGCATGCAATGGAAGGGTCTTTCCTACCAAAGGGAAGGACATAGGTAATCCTGCTGCTCTATAGGTCCTTGGAAGGTCTGCTCCTAGAGTGCTGTGTGCAGTTCTGGAAATGCCACCTGAAAATAGAGAACCACTTAGAAATGATGCACAGGAGGGAAACTCATTCCTCTCTTAATTGCCTGTCTTGATGGCTACTCTCTTGATTCAGTAACTTCCCTCAGGTATTTGGATATCACACTTGACCCATCTCTTGACTTTACCCTTCACATTTCTGATATTTGTATATTTGCAAATGCTAGACTGGGGGCCTCCTAGCTTGCTTGGCTTGCCAAGTTATCCTGCTACCTAAACTTGATGTATGGTGCATTGATCTACTGCAATACTTCCAAAACTACTGTAATTTAGAAGGTATGTGACATATAATAATATCTGTTATTTTGCCCTGGACACTACTTATTTACTGCATCATTACACTCTCTATGTGTGTGTCTAGGATGGCTCACCCCATGTCTCTATGTGCATTTAACCTTGTATGTCTGATAACATATCTCAAAGTAAAACTCCTGCAATATTTTAGCCTTGCTTATGACAGTGACTTTATGTTGCTATGCATTAAGGTCCCTCGGTCAGGTATTGCTGTTCACCCCTAAATGCTGCAATATCATGGGTGATCTTGCCTTTTCCAGTTATGTGAAAATCCTCTGGAGCTCCATCCCTCCTGACAGTTGTTATAATTCTGTGCATCAGAATGTTCAGAACTAGGCTGGCCCAGGGCTGAGGCGTCATGCCTTACCTCCTGCCATGCTGGCGACCCATGTTTGCGGTGCAAGTGGATCACTGGGGGTTGACCAGGGAGGGAGAGGATCGCGTGTCTGGAGGACAGCTCTCCTCTCCCAGGGAGGGGTGGGGATGGAGTCCGCTGCTTGACTGGCCCCTAGCGGTGGCTGAGGGCCAGCTCAACAGACCTACACAAAGGGGGCGGAAAAAAGCAAGACGCTTAGTGTGCCATGTACGGAAGCATGCGCGGCTCGGCCATTGGCGTCATTGCACACCTTGGCTCCATGCTCAGGGTGGTACAAAACTGGAGGAGAAAACAAACCGACCGGTGGGATGATGCTAGTCTCCCCGCCACACCAGGCCAGCTGGCCCCTCAAATAGGCATGAGGTGATGGCCGGCACCAGGCCCGGTGGCGGTGATGGGGGGGACTGGTGGAAGGGGGCTGGTCAGTGAGGGATAAAGAAATAATAAAAAAAACAAAAAAGAATGTTCAGAACTAGCTTTTGAAAACATCAGTTCCTGAAGTATGTATGCACTGTATGCTAATGTACCTAATGTGGGAAATTGCACTAAGGCTATGGTGGATTAAAATAAATAGATGAAGACTAGTTTCTGTCTCCACCTGAAAACCTTGTTCATTTTTCACTCATATGCACTTTTCTACTGAATTTCCATGTAATTATGTAACCAGCCTCTATATTCTCCCCAGCCTGAGGCAGGTTATGATGAAGCACTTGAAGGGTTAACCTGATCCCTTAGAGTTATTTCTTGCTGGAGACAGAGTGCCGGATTTTCCAACAATGAGAATTGTCACAAGTCCTGGGTGGGTCAAAAATATAGCACACTGAGCTTATGGTAATCTAGAGGGGTTTTACATCCCCTGTATCCATGCAATGCTCACTAGACCATCCTTTTGTGGTCTAGAGTGCATCTAGTGTGCATCATTGTTTGGGACCCCTGACACAGAGCTTACTTGCAGCTGACCTTTGTTAAAAGCTGCTGTGATGCAGGTGAACTGTTGCAACAGCACCCGAGACTCTAAAATTGGGCACAGTCGTGGCAATCAGGAAAGCTGAAGCTGCAGCAGTGCAAGGGTTTGATGCAGGACTTGATGCAAGCCCTGTGCCACCCTTTAAAAATCTGTCTGAGTGCCTCAGTGTTTGTGTCGTCATGCCTTTTAGTTTACCATCTAGGCCAGAGTATGAGTATTCCCCCTTTTAAAAAAAAAAGGGAGGAGACAAGCTTGGCCTGGCAGTGCTGCAACTGAAGGGTATTTTAGTGCCTTTTTAATACCCGAGTGAGGAAGAGAGAGGAGAAGTCCCTGGGAAGCCCTGCTTCTCCTTGCCCCTTTGGGGGTGGGAAGAGGCCCTTCAAATAGCAAGCCAGGAGGGAACAGCCTTGCAACCTTGCCTCAATGGGGGGCATTCCATTAATTCCCAACCTCAGGGGCACCTGGGAGTAGTGATGGGCATTGTCTCAAAGGAGCTTATTCGGGTCCTTGCAGACATACTTCCAGATTTATTTATTTAGTTAGTTTTTAATAACCGGGTGAGTGCTCTAGACACAAAAGTGACTATTTTCAGGCATGACCTGGGAGGTTACAACAATCAGAGGAGAATAGTACAACAAATGGAAAATACAGGACTACGTCAAAATACAACATAGTAGAGATGCAGTGGTACAAATTTAAACAACAGAAACATGATTGACTTCGCAATACAGTATGTTGATTAGACATTACATAAGTGCATCAAACAATTGCATTTACTCCATGAAGGGTATCAACTAAGTTTCACAATCACAAGTGTAAGGAGATGTGGAGATAGAGGAAGTAAAGGGGCAGGTTAGCGGAAGAGAAGGTATGTATAGAATAGTATGTAAAGTGTGAGAGAGAAGAGAACTAAGGAGAGGAGAGAGTTAATAGGTAGGTGAAAGCAGGGAGACTATTTGCAGGGAAGACCATGGCACAGTTACAAGGCAGGATGGCTGATCTAGGGAGGGTTGAAGCAGGTGCATTGGGTACATTCAGCAAGGTGTGAGTAATACTTCTTTTTAAATACAGTATGACTAGGAGCCAGGTGTACATCAAGGGGCAACGTTCCAATAACTGGGCATCACATAGGAAAAACCTGAGGTGCCTTTGGAAGTTTTACATCTGGGAATGTGAAGTAGGGAAAGGTCGGCAGATCGAAGTCAATAGGTTGTGGTCTGGGGGGGAGTAAGCAGGGAGACAAGGGAAAGTGGCAAGTTCGATCTTAGTATACTGTCTAGTAAAGTCCCAAGAGAGATGAGATGGTGTGCCATTGGGGAAGGCCACTTGAGTTCGGCATATAGCAGGCAGTGATGTTTTAGCCTAGGGGAGGCAGAAGCATATCGACATATATTATTATAGGTCGTATTCCACTTATGTAGGGAAGTCTTGGATGTATTGCTATAGGTGACTGCCCTGTATGTAAGCAATGGAAATAGGATGCCCCTAGCTACAGCCAGTCTCCCTGAGGGGGTTAGTGCATGACTCATTTTGTAGGCTATCCCTAGCTTAGCATTGACAAACTTGCAAGTGGAGGTGATATGGTAGTCAAAAGTTAGTGATTCATCAAGGAGGACCCCCAGGCATTTGAAGGAGCTAACTACCTCCAGTGGGGTACCATCAGCACCAGTGATTCTAAAGAGGTCTTGACAGTTTTTAGCTTGGCAGTTGAGCCAAACAACATTGACTGCATTTTTCCGATATTGAGAACAAGCTTATATCTGGTTATCCAGGTCAGAACATTGCAGAAAGCCGCAGAGAGATCATGGTTAAGATCACACACAATGTTAGAGCTGGTATAGAGTACCAGGTCATCAGCATAAAGTAAAGATGAACAGGGGGAGACGTTTTGTGTTATATTTTTAATGAAGACCGAGAAAAGAAGAGGACCCAGAATCGATCCCTGAGGCACACCAATGCTGACGTCCATTTTATCAGAAGTTGCTGAGCTGAGTTTTGCAACTTGTGTCCTATTGGACAGATAGCTGTTGAACCAGCGTACTGATTGTTGTGAGAAACCCAGAAATATGAGGTTTGCTAATAGGAGAGGACTGATTGACAAGATCGAAAGCCCTTGTGAGATCAATAAATACTGCACCAGTAAGGAGGCCCTGATCCATTGCATGAAGTACATCATTTGTCAGTTGTAGCAGAGCAGTTTGGGTACTATGTCCATTCCTGAATCCATGTTGATGTGAGGATAGGAGATTGTATTTTGAGAGGTAGTCTGTTACTTGTGAGGCGACTAGTTTCTCAAGTATTTTATTCAATACCGGAAGTATGACTATCAGTCTATAGTTGATTATGTCCTTCTTGTCCGGTTTTTTAAAGATTGGAGTGACCCTGGCTGTTTTCCATATTTCTGGGATGAGGCCTTCACTGAGGGGCATTGTAAATATTTTAGATAGTGGCCAAGTTATGAGAGGTGCAACTAATTTCAGGAGCTTTGGTTCAATACAGTCAAAGTCAACGGCAGTGCAATCTGATATAGCATTAAGGAGTTGAAGTACATCCTTTTTAGGGATAGCTTTGAAATAGAATGGTGGACCAATTCAAGTGCCATTTGGGATGAAGGAAGTGGAAGTAGAGTCCACAGCCGGGAAGGCAATAGTATATCTTCATATGTCAGAAAAGTGATTATTAAAGGAATTTGCAATGGTGTTGGGATCATTACAGTGTACCCCATTTAATATTATATCTTCAGTAGTATTTGATTTTTGTTGAGCTCCCAAGAAGGTTTTTATTTGGCACCAGAATTTCCTGGGGTCGCCAGCTGCATCTACCAATAGCCTCTTACAATACAAGTTTTTTGCATTCCTGATTGATTTTTTGCACTTAGTACACTGTTCCCTGTAGGAGTTAAAATCAGAGGGTATACCAAAGCTTTTAAACTTTTTCCAGGCCTTGTCCCTGACCTTAAGAGTGGTAAGGAGGTCTTTAGGTAACCATCTAGTTTGCTTGCCTCAAACACAATGTGTGAGAAAAGGAGTATGCTTTTCTTGAAGAGTAATAAAACTGTTAAGAAAGTAGATGAGAGCATCTTCTGTTTTAATTGACTGGTACACCAGAGACCAGTCAATACAGGAGACATCATGTAGGAAATGGGCCTGGATTAGATTAGCATAGTTCCTGAAAGAGATGCAGCATGGAGGAGTCTCAGTGACCATGGAGTGACTCCATATACAGTAGACAAGTGAATGGGCACTTATAGTGTCTGGTAGAGTGCCCTCAGCTACAATCCTGTCTAGGTGATACGTTAAAATCCAGTCAATAAGTGTGCTGGAACCTGCATTTGCTGACACTCTCGTAGGGTCTGCTATGATCTGTTGCATATTATAACCCTGCACTAATGATACTAGATACACATTAGATTTGACTAACCAATTTAGATTTAAGTCCCCAAGTATAAGCAGTTCATTTTATCCGATAGTGGAGGATGAGTGGTCAAGTAACTCTATCAGGCCAGGTTGCTCACATTTGGGGGGATTATAGGCACAGATGATATGAAGCATTTTTGTTCCTAGATTGATGATGGCATGGAGTGATTCACACGCTGAAGTACCGGAGTCTGGTACTACGGATATACTAAGGTTTCTTTTATAGTAGATTGCAACACCCCCAGCATGCTTTGGGGTGGCCTATCATTCCTGATTAGGTTGTAGTTAGGCAACTGGCAGCATGCATCAGAGATTGAGTGTTTTAACCAGGTCTCTGATATACAGAGAACATCGGGCTTGTGGGTGGTCGCCCATGCCTCTAGCTCTGCATGACTGTGGAGTAGGCTTCTGATGTTGAGATGGACAACATTCAGTCCCTTAGAGTTGTAACCCACACCATTATCTGGTACTTGAATGGTTAGTGGGCCTGGGTTTGATTCAATATCACTAGACAGTATGAGGTCTAGTAGCACCAGATACAACAGCTTACGTGGCATTAGGGGGGGTGAGACAGACATGGTACCTCCACCACTTAGTGACTGATGCAGCAGCCAGGTAGATAAAGAATCTGGAAAGTAATGCCATGGTAAGATCATGGTGCTTGCACGACAGGACTAGTTTATTAGAGTAGGTAAAGTCATTCATATTTGGGCGAGGATGTTGCTGGTGTACCCTGTTAGAATCAATCTTTATTTCACACAAGAAACAAAGACAGGCTAAGGGACAGCATCAATATGGTCTGACTAGCCATCTTGGCCGCTAAGGGTAGGGATTGGTGCCAAGTTCTGTGTACAGGAAGAATAAAGAAGTTGCATATATTTTGTACAAACTCAGGGAATGAGAGAAAAGTAATTTTATGCAAGACAGAGAGAGGTGGTAAATGCAGTGAAAGGTGCTGCCTTCCTGTTATCAACGTATCGAGAGAAAAACACCTCTAGCAGTTAGTTAGTACAGGTACAACGTGCAAGTGGAAAGGTGGTCTGTTAGTGTTATATGACTTGAAAAGACTATAAATGAAAGCATCTAGCTAGGGTGGGTGGGGAGCTGGCACAAAGCGCCAGTGGGAATAAAAAATGCTCAGGGAGCTTAAGTGCGTGTATACCTTACTATGGAGAGCAGCGTTTCCCTTGGGGGTAGATTTGTTGGCTAGATGTTCCTAGTTGCAACCCAGGGTGGCAGAGTCAGTGACGGGGAAGGTAAGAAGCCCACACTTGGTGTCAGCAGGCAGCTGGCTCTTGGATCTGAGCGGCAGGGGTTGCGGTTTCAGAGGCGGCCTTTCCCGGTCAAAAGCATTGGCTCCTCTGTCACTGGCAAACCACAGGTAGTGGTCTGATGAAGGATTAGAAGCAGAGAGCAGAGTGGGAGTACACCTCCACTGAAGTTCAGGTAACAAATAGTGACAATGTAAGCAGAGTGACTTCAAGAAAATTTGTTTGCTAGTGTATTGGGATATGTCAGGGTAGAGGTGCCTGGTAAGTCAAGGTCAACCAAAGTCCCACTGAGAAACAGAGCCCAATGAGGCAGGTTACAAAGGTTACAAGGAAGCACTCGAAGAGTTAACCTGGTCCCTGAGAATTGTTTCCCATTATGATTCAGCTGGAGACTGTGTGTCTGAGTGTTTCTGTCTTTGTTCCTTCTGGTTTACCATGACTGCAGATCCCATGCAAAAATAGGGGTGCCACTCAAAATCAGGTTGGTGCACCTCAAATGGGCCAGTGTTAGACCCAATACATAATATTATGGCTCCAAAAATTAGGGTGCAACTCAGAGGCATGAACCAATCAAAAAACAAACAGAAAAGCACAGATTAATGCATATAAAATGCATTGCTAGTATAAAGTGCTAAGTGCTTCATAGGGCTACCATTCCAAACCATGCAGATCTGTGCAAATGATCACAAAATATCAGACAGTGTTCTAACTCAATGCCTTCCACCAAGCTGTCTACTCACCCTGCCCCAGCGCTTCAATCTAAGATCTTTCTCAAGGGGCCCCTTTGGGCATGTTGCACATTATACTAGCAATACATTGTATGTGCATTAATCTGCGCTTTTGTGTTTGTTTTCTGATTAACTCATGCCTCCGAGTTGCACCTTAATTTGTGGAGTTATTTGGCTTACCATGAGGTCAGAAGCATGAGTATCTAATTATGACTCTACCTTCCCTCTTTTGCCTGTAAAGTGAGGAAGCTTGCTTGAACTAGCAATGCTGCAGTAGGAGAGAATTTTTGCATCTGTTTAAGACCGAAGTGAGAAAGAGAGAGGCAGAAGCTACTTTGAAGCCCTGCTTCTCCTCACCCCATCGGGGGTAGGCCGAGGTCCTTTGAACTGCAAGCTAGTAGTGAAGACCCTTGTAACATTGATTTGATTGAGGCAGAGGCACTCCATCAGTTCCTTACCCAAGAGTAGTGGTGGGCTTCTCTCAATGGAGAATGCTGTGTCCCACATGGATCCACACTACAATAAGTTCAGAAAGCGGAGTGGGAGTACACCCCCAAGAAAGCTCACATAACAAACGTTAACATTGTAAGTAGAATACACCTCTAGAAAAGTTGTCTGCTACTGTACTGGCATACACCAGGGCAGAAGTGCCTGGTAAGAATCAGGTTCAATTAAAGTACCTCTGAGTTTAGGCTGTATGGTGGAGCCCATTGTAAAAGGTCACTAGGACTGTGGTAGCATAACGCAGGAAGATGTATGTAATGGCTTGGCTGACTGCTGCTGCAAATTAAAACAACTATATTCTGGTTCAGTTTTCACCTAGATGTCAACATATGGCCCTTTGCTAAGCACAGTCATTGTAGGCCTCCAGGGAAGTATTTGATCCTGCCTGGGGAGAGTATCACCACGCACCAACTCATGGGATAACACCAATGGGATCACGCTATGGAATAAAGGTAAATGAAATGTAAGCAATCTTAATAGGGGCTTAATAGGCTGCAGTATAGCACTGTGGTTTAGTGCTCTGTGCTGCAAACCTAGAGACCTGGGTTTGAATCCCACTTGCATTCTGTGTGATGCTGAGCAAGTCACTTAACATCCTTGTGTTCCCAGGTTGCACCTGAAAATAAGCTTCAGCTTAGTATACCTTTCCTGGTTAAACATTTTTTCCTATCCCTTAAAGCAGCAGCTGCCATCATGTATGGAGGATCTAGTGGCACCATGTGAGCCCTCCCTCAGGGGAATGGGCTGGAAAGAGAGAGGTAGCCCTGCGAAGAACTTGTAACACCTAAAAAGGTTAGTAAACACTGATGCCTTTTTGGTTTCTGTCGCCCCCATTTCGTAGGCCCATGGTGATCAATTATGTTGCAAGTTCTTGGTGTGAGTACCCCACAGATGAGAAGTACTAGCAATGCCCCCAGATATGGAGGGGGGGTTGCCCCACTTAAAATTATACTGCTTGCATCAATAAAATGTATTATTTAATTTTAACTATTCCTAACTCTTTGGTATTCACCTATATGATACAATGTATATTTTGACCTTCTCTGTACCTGCACTGTGCCTTTAACTGCTGAAATCCACTGTATCACTGCTTGTTTATATTGTAAAGCTGCTTGTATTCTGATATTTTGTTTTACTTCATTGTAATCTCCCAGAGGGTATTTTTCCAAATCCTTACCTGGTAAACAAAAACTAATTAAAATGAAGAAATGAAAATGATACACAGGCAGCAGGGGAAGACCTACTGTATGAAGAAAGACTGACTGACCTGAATAGATACTCCCTGGAGGCCAGACAGGAAAGGGGATATGACTGAAATATTCCAATATTTCAGTGGGAATAAACAGGGTGGACATCAAGCAACTGATCAGGCGATGTGAGGGGTTTGCAACAAGAGGATATAATTTAATCTTGATTTGATTTGGTTTGATTTGATTTGGCTGAGCAGTCTAAGGCACTGTGTTCACGTCGCAATCTCCTCTGGAGGCATAAGGTTTGAATCTGACTTCTGTCAGTTGCATCTCTTTCTTCTAGTAAAGGATATAGGCTACTTTTCTCCTTCCTGCTTGTGCTCCAGAGCATGAGTGTAACAAAGTAGAGGTGGAACAGGTAATTCTAGAGTGTCTAAGGTGTCATCAGGTCAGCTGCAGTCAGCAGGAGGTTCTGCAGAGAAGACAGGAGTCAAGGTAAGGTAAATCTAAGCTCTGTATACACTTACACTGAAAGAGACAAGGTTGATAGCTACAGGTGATACGTTAAGTGCAAAGAGTAAACACTGCAGAACATAGGCACAGGTAACTACTAACAGAGGCAAAACAGGAGACACCCAGTCTGGGGTAAGGTG
Source organism: Neoceratodus forsteri (assembly GCA_016271365.2). Taxonomy (NCBI): domain Eukaryota; kingdom Metazoa; phylum Chordata; order Ceratodontiformes; family Ceratodontidae; genus Neoceratodus; species Neoceratodus forsteri. The sequence goes on from CM057458.1 coordinate 200,519,855, forward strand.
ATTTAGCCAGTTCAGGTAACGAACGGAAGGGAAAGAAGGTTAAAAGACAGAGTAAAAAAACAGTGGGCACTGAGAAGGGTTCAGCTGACAGAAATACTGAAGGAAGGAAAAGCAGGTAACAATATATCTAGGGTAGGATAATACCCAACTAGAGAAAGGAAGGAAAGGAAGGGAGGAAAAGGGTATAGGAAGGAGGTAGAAGGGGACAGGCTAAGTTCACTAGTAGTAAAATAAAGCAGCTAAACAACATGGGAGTGGTGCAATGTAACAGGTGTGGAGACATAGTCTTTTGGGACACATTCTGAAGACTTAGGCATTGCCCTATTTGTGTGCACCTCTCTGTGTTGAGGGCGGAGTTCGCTGGACTCTGAGCCAAGCTGGCAAGGATGCAGAGGACCTTTTACGCTATCAAGGGACCACTGAGTCTGCTGCCACTGCCTAAGAGGATGTCTAGACAGAGGCAGGATGGCTGGATCTTGGTGGGCTCTGGGATGGTGGGGATGGCGGGTGGGGTACATGTTCCTCAGCAGAGACCACTACAAAATTCTTTCACCATATTTGCAGAATGGGACAGCTGGGAGGAGGCACTTGATGAGGTGGCAAGGAAAGATCTGGGGTCTTTAAAATGGAAAGCCCCAAGGTAGGAGGAAGAGGCCCCCAGCCAAGCAGGAAGCACCTCTAACATGAGGGAGATAGATTTAGGAATAGGAAGAGGAGGGGAGGGAGAGGGAGGTAAAGTGCCTACTTGGTGCTTTACCTAGGAATAATGGAGAGAAGATCCTGAGGATCGTTAGCATGGCAGGTCATGGGAGGGAGCTGGATGTCATTGTCCACCTAGGGATTAATGACCTGGCAAGGGATGGAGCAGAGGTGGTTCAGGGTAAGTTCAGGGAACTGAGGAGGTGTTTTAAGCAGGTAGTATGCATGGTGGCATTCACCGAGGTACTACCTGTGTACCTGGTGCTCCACACCAGGAAGTTCAACAGTTAGTTGAAGGCATGGTGCAGGGAGGAAGGTTTAAGCTTCAGTGGGGACAGGTAGCCCACTTGGAAGGACATGGGCCTCTGCAGAGGTGACAGCCTGCATCCTTTTAGGAGGGGAAAACACAGTCCTCAGTGGGAGGTTTAAATGTTACTTGGATGAGCATTTAAACTAGCCAAAGAGGGAGTCTGATGTACCATGGGAGAGATAAACTGCCCCCCCCCCCCACAGGTTAAAGCAACAAGAAGGGAGGACTCAAAAGTAAAAGAAAACCCAAGGACAGTGGCAGAATAAGAAGGAACTCTAGACAAGGGGAGGACAAGGGGACCACTGTCAAGAGGAGTCCCCCAAGGCTCTATTCTGGGTCCTATCCTTTTTGCCATTTATATAAATAAAATTGATTCAACCCTTACCAAGTCCTCAGTACATCTCTTTGCTGATGACACTGTACTGTATGTCAGCAACCCTTCACCTAAAGTTGCTCATGAAATCCTGCAAGCAGAATTCTCCCCTGTTACAACATCAGCTTCTCGAGAAAAAGCTTCTGCTAAATGCAAAGAAAACCAAAGCAATGATGCTCACAACCCAGAACTCCACCAACACATCCTCTTCAATCAGTCTCCCCCAGCTATGCACTATACTTGGAGAAAATCTGGAGTATGTTGAAAATTTCAAATACCTAGGTGTGTGGATTGACAACAGACTTGACTTTACTCAGCATCTAGAACAACTGCTGAAAAAGCTTCGCCTAAGGCTTGGCCTCTACAGATTAAAACCCTTCCTTAATAGAGATTCAAAGATGAGATTAGTCCAGGCCATCTTTCTATCAGTCATTGACTACGCAGACTTCCTCTATAGTCACTGCCCCACTCCCTACCTTCAAAAGTTGGATACCTTATACCATAGAGCAATAAGGTTCATTACAGACCTGCCATATAATACTCACCATTGTTCTCTCTATGGTGCAATTGGATGGGTTTCCCTTCATGTCAGGAGGAGCAGAAATGCAGCTCTATGGATCTACAGAGCTTTATCAAAAAAAACTCCCAAGCTATATCCCGGACTGCTTCAACCTGACCACTCCCAGCTCCTATGCCCTAAGAAGCAACAATATCATCCTGCTCAAATTGCCCAAAGTCAACACCAAAATAGGGAGGGCAGCAATCAGCTATTCTCTAGCCATAGCATGGAACACCCTACAAAAATCCCTAAAACTGTCCATTATCATTCCATTTACATCCTTCAAGTAGCACTGTACAGCCTTCTTCACAGAGAAATGCAGTTGCTACCGCTAGAGATAGAATAGTCATCTCACAAAACCATATTCCAATCACATATGGCATATTCCTTCCAGCCAGACACCGCCAGTATATGGCACCCAATATTCCCTTCACCATCCTTATACTCATTATGTGAGTGACTGTCATGGCCTTCATTGTGATATATATGTACTGTACATATTGTAGATGTTAGTTTAACTTTCTCTTGCCAAGCTTTAACATGTGAATTATCTGTATATTATTGTGTTATAAATAACATTTTCTTTTTTCTGTATGTATAACTGTCTCATAAGTATGTGATGTAATTGCTGTGCATCAACTCGAACCTTGACCTTATCAGGTCCATCTTGTAAATGAGCCTTGCTCAATGATGATCGCCTGAATAAATAAAGATTTGATTGATTGATTGATTGATTGAAGAACTAAGGAGGCAGAAAGAGAGGTGTAGAGGAGACGTGAAACAGAGACTAATGAGGGACGAGGTGAGTCAGGGGGAGTTATGGGGAGCAGCACAGGTAGAAATGGGGTGGAAAGGGATGGTGTAGGCAGGGAGAGAGAAAGGTTTGCAGAGCTATGTGCACCAACACAAGGAGTGTTGGGAATAAAATTCCAACCAAGGAATCCCTCATTTATACTTAAAGATCAACTGCAGATATATTACAAACATAAACTTTACTCATTTTCCCTAACATAAGGACAACCATGCCTTATTCATTAAATATGAAATGAAGAAATTGCCATTTGTCATGTACAGATACTATTTTAATGTTCTCCTTTTTGATGGTTTCACAGAAAATTCCTCAGACATTTTTAAAAAAGCTGGCGGAATCTTGAGTGAATGCTCATTCCATTCAGGCAACAATAACGTAATTTTCATCAAGGTCCTGGCAGCTCAGTACATACCCACCCACCCACCTATACACACTCACCCACCCACCTGTACATGCACACACGCACACACACTAATGTACATCAGATTGCAAAATGGCAACAGCTCATGTTTACTTTCAATTATCTGAGGATATTTGCCTATAGAATATTATCGATACAGAAATACAGATCAATATTTAGTTACTTTCACAGATTAATCAGTCATTTTTAGGAGGCAATACTTTAAAATAAGGAGGAAGCTGTTGGGGCTTCATTCAGGGTAGGAAGAGAACAAAGGAAACAAAAATGTTCATGTCAAGAGCCTGTCATGTTGTTGATGTTTTTTTTTGGTGGGGGTGATACTGAGCATGGGAAGGTTTGAACGAGGTTCAATGTGGGGATTAGCTTCTCCCACAGCCTCTACTTAAGCCCTCCTCTAACACACCTCCCTTGCTTAGGGAGTGTTTTTTGTCCACCACCATCCCCTCCTCCTTCTTCAGCGCTCTTCTTACTCCTGTTCATGGGCCTTCAATTCCCCACAAATTACTACCTACATACCTACTACTCAAGGGTGGGAATAGAGTAAAGCCACAAAAAGTACTACAAGTAACACAAGCACTATGTACCTCACCTCTTCTTATCGCTATTCCACAAACATTGAACCAAGCGTTGATCAGCTTAGAGAAATTGACAGATATTTACTCATGGTGTTTTGCTGGAATAATTTGATTAATACAGGCCACCACCAGAAAATTGAAAGCAAAGACAGATTTTTTTTTCTATATACATTTTTCTTATTTTCTCCTGTTTTTTTGTTCCCCAGACCCAGGACCCTGGCAGACATGTACGTGCATGTGTCTGGAGGTGCACGTGCATGCCAGGCACCGGCTCAACCCCTTCCTCCCCACCCCTGGTATTTTTGCCACCACTCCCCCTCACCTACGCTTCCCATTGGACCTCCACCCTGTGGGAGCGGAACTACAGGGGGACTGGACAACCACCCCCGAAAGGGGAGAGCTGCCTGCAGCAGCTCAATCCTGCTCCAACCCCCCATATGCCAGCTCCCTGGTGACCTGAAGTCATTCCCAAATCCAGGTCTCTGGCATAGCATGAGGTAAGGCATTCAGCAACTCAGCCCTCAGCGCCACTGAGCCAGCTACAAAGACAGATTTTTAAATGTCATACTATGATGTACTGATCTGCCAGGACCTTGAGGTAAATGATGTAATTTTTGGTTGAATGAAATCAGCACTCACCCAAGATTCTGCCAGCTGGTCTGAAAATGTCTGAGGGATTTTTATGTGAAACCTTCAAAAAAGACAAGCAATTAAACAGCATCTGAACATGAGAAATGACTGTTCCTGCACATTACTTGCAATATATACTGAGTGGTTGTTCTTATGGTAAGCAAATAAAATATAGTAAAAGCATTTTAAAAACACTGCAATTGATCTTTAACAACTGCATCATTCCCTTAGAATGAGCCACCTGGAGCTAAGAATTGTATGCTAATCAGAGAACTGAGAATGAAATACAAACTCTGCTGTGTGGTCATGATAGCTCCTGCATTCAAACACCAAGATTTATTTCTTCACCATGTAACATCCCCTTACTTACTACCTGGCTTACCAAGAGGGTAGCATCTTTCAGAAAAAGATGTGCAAGAACAAGGGGACACAATTTGAAGATAGAGGGGGATGGCTCAGGTGCAATGTGAGGAAGTATTTTTTCACAGAGAGGGTGGTGGATGCATGGAATGGCCTTCCTGAGGAGGTCGTGGGGTCAAAAACAGTGGGGGAATTCAAGAATGCATTGGACAGACATAAGGGAATTCTGGTGGGGGGTAGGAAGTAGGCTGTTCGTTAACTAGGAACTGCAGCTTATCAAATAGGTAAGGAAATGGGCAGACTAGGCGGGCCAAGCGGTCCTTATCTGCCATCAAAGTCTATGTTTCTATGGCTGTTACAGGGCCCTTGGGGTGCACACTGCACTCACCTCTGAAGGGGCCGGCCTGTGTTCACTAAAGGGTAAGATACATTGGAGTAGAATGGTGCAGTGCCTCCACCTGCGGCAATGGCATGGGGTACCTATTGGATAAAACACAATGTTACCACTGTCACAAACTCACTCAACAGATCAGGCCCTCTACTCCCAAAGTGCCAACCTTTGAGTGCAGTATTGTGAACAGTGTAGCAGACACGGTAACCCTCTTGTCTGATTTTGTGAGTTCAGATCAACCTTTGGTCTCCAGTTCTGGAGGGATTCAAACTGTTAACCTCTTGCTAGCATACCCAATGCACAGGCTCAGATATATCTGTCTTTGGGGGGCCAGATATCTTTGCCTATGGGCACTTAACCAGGCGTGCAGAAATGAACCCTTTAAAACTTTAATAAAGACCTCAGATTTAAGACGCTTCTCTTTCCAGTTTGGTACCACCATACAAGCTCTGTCTGCTGTCTGCTAACCATAAATATTTCTTAGCAAAAGAAAGCAATTCAAAGACAGACCAGGTTTGCTCTAAAGTGTGAGTTTTTACTAAACTATATAATAATACGTCAAACATACAATACAGAACTCATATCAAAAGACATACAAATCTTTAAAACAAAACAAGGTTTTGGGCAAGTGCAATTCCTACAACAATATTTAGATTTTGTCTAGCTTTCTAAATACCTGTTTTCAGTGCTCAGATTTTATCTTGGTCAGAGTCAGCTAAAAGTGTCCTCTGTAGTGAAAAAGAATAATCTTTACAAGCAGCATTTGCCAACCCCATTTTGGATGACGTCATCCAGCTCCTCCTCTGTCAAAATATCTAAAAAAATATATCTTCCTATACAACCACAGGATGTAATTTCAAGTATTAATTCTGCAAACTTACTATAACTCAAGTTTCAAATGACACTTTCTTTGATCTCATGCTGTACCCTCCTCACACAGGCTTCATGTGAGCATTTATGACCTCTCATCTCTCTGTAATATCCTAGCTTCTATTTCTAACATCATAAACCTAGTTTATGATTTCGCTCTTAAAATTAACTTAAACAAGTCTGTAATTAACTCAGAGAAACAGGATCCTTGATTAAAGTCTTCCAGGTAACACATTGTCTCTGAAAAAATGGAGTGTGTGTGAACTCACATACTGTCAGCCGTTTCCCATGGCATTCATCTCTCAGCTGAAATCTGGGGGGGATGAATGAGGTCATTCCTAGCATTTGAATTTTCAGCAGAGACATTAATATATTTTATATTAAAAAAAATATATTACAGCACTCAGAACTGGCTATCACACTCCTCCCCACCTAGACTTAATTTAGGGGATCTATCCCCTACATGGGATGAGCATCCCAAATCAGTTCCCTCCTCAAAGACCCTAGACAGCCCATCGGCATTCTGATTCTTAATGCCTGCCCTATGTATGATTGTCAGATCAAAACCTTGCAAAGCAAGACTCCATCTTAGCAGTCTCCCATTGCTCTTTCCCATCTGAGTCAGCCAAACCAGGGTTTTGTGGTCAGTCTGCACCACAAAATGCTGCCCATACAAGTATGGCTCTAATTTCTTCAGGGCCTACACTATGGCAAGACACTCCTTTTCCACCGTGGAGTATGCTTGCTCCCTGGGAATAAGCTTCCTGCTCAGGTACACAACTGGGTGGTCTGTCCCATGGCTGGACGTCTGGCTAAGTACTGCCCCAATATGCACGTCTGAGGCATCTGTCTGAACTATAAAGGTTTTGCTATATTCCAGACTTGTCAAAACAGGAGCACTGCACAGTGCCTCCTTCAGTCTGGTAAAGGCTTCCTCACAGGCTGGGCCCCAGGTAATTTTCTTTGGCATCTTTTTCTTTGTCAGGTCAGATAGGGGAGCAGCCAGGGCACTGTAATTATGTACAAACTTTCTGTAATACCCTGCTGTCCCTAGAAAACTCCTGACCTGCTTCTGGGATTCTGGTCTGGGCCACACCTGAATCTCCTCTATCTTTATTTGGTTAGGACGGAGCTGTCCCCGGCCTACCACATGTCTGACGTATGCCACTTCCCCCATGGCCATCTGGCACTTCTCGGCTTTGACAGTGAGTCTGGCCCTCTGTATCCTGTCCAGCACTTCCCTAAGGTGTGAAAGGTGTTCCTCCCAGCTGGTACTGAAGATAGAAATGTCATCCAGGTATGCTACAGCGTACTCCTCAGCACCATTCAACACCTGGTTCACCAACCTTTGGAAAGTGACTGGGGCATTCTTCATTCCAAAAGGCATTACTTTAAACTCAAATAAGCCTATCGGAGTGATGCAGGCTGACCTCTCCCTAGCTCTGTCAATTCTACCTGCCAATACTCCTTGGTCAGGTCAATAATCGTAAGGTAGTTCATCCCTCCCAACTTGTCCAGGAGTTCGTCTGTCTGGGGCATCGGGTGGGCGTTGGACTTCGTGACTGCATTCAGTCCACGATAGTCCACAGAGAAATGAGTTGAGACATCTGGCTTGGGCACAAGGACTACAGTGAGGCCCAGGGGCTGTGGGATCTCTGGATTACCCCTAAATCCAGCATCTCCTCCACTTCCCTCCTAATGTCCTTTTGGACAGCCTCGGACACTCGATATGCTGTTCCACTGTATGGGCATCTGTGTCCCTGTCTCCACATCGTGTGTTGCTAAGGGGGTTAGTCCAGGCTTGGTGCTAAACAAGGGGGCAAAGTCTGCTAAAACTTCCCTTACTTTCTGGACCTTGTCCAGTGTCAGCTGGGGAGACAATTTTACTGCCTCCACAGAGGACTTCCGCTTACTCTTTTCCAGCAAGTCCAGAAGGGGGTCTCCTTTGTCCATCCCCTCCCCATCACTACACACTGCAAACACCAAGTCAGCTCTATTTGCATATGGCTTCATCATGTTGACATGGTACATCCTTGCTGTCTGTCAATGGTCGGGTAGCTCCACAATGTAGTTCACGTCATTTACCTTCCTAACCACTTTGTACGGTCCTGCCCACTCAGCTTGCAATTTGTCTTTCCGGACTGGAATAAGGACCATGACTTCCTGACCCACCATGTACAAGTGAGCTCTGGCTCTGTGGTCGTACCATACCTTTTGTTTCTGTTGAGCAGCTGCCAGGTTGCTCTGGGCTGTCCCCATAAGCTCCTTCAGCCTTTCCCTAAACCTTAGGATGTAATCCACATTGGGAGTTCCCTGGGTGGCGTACTTGCCTTCCCAGTCCTCCAGGATCAAGTCTAGGGGCCCGCGTACCTGGCGTCTATACAAGAGTTCAAAGGGAGAAAATCCTGTCGACTCTTGGGGCACCTTCCTGTATGCAAACAACAGGTCGGGAAGGTATTTCTCCCAGTCCCTCCCATGCTGTTCAGCAAATGCCTGGAGCATTGACTTTAGGGTACCATTAAATCATTCCACAAGCCCACTGGCTTGTGGGTGATACAGTGTTGTGCATCTCTACACCACTCCACACTTCTCCCATAAACATTTCATCAGGTCCGACATGAAGTAACCCCATCAATCAGTGATTACCTCCTGCGGAAACCCAACTCGGGAGAAAATCCCAAGTAAGGCATCTGCCACTTTGTCTGTCCTCAGTGAGGATAGGGTGACTGCCTCTGGGTACCGGGTGGCATAATCTACCACAGTCAGGATGAATCTCTTCCCTGAGGAGCTGGGGGTATTTAAAGGCCCCACACTATCCATTCCCACCCTCTGGAATGGCTCCTTCACTACAGGCAAGGGGATCAGGGCGGCTTGGGTTTTCTTGCCCGCCTTCCCTATTTCTTGGCACCGGCGACAAGACCTGCAATACTCCTTCACCTGCTGGGTGAAGTTAGGCCAGTAGAAATTCTGGGCCAACCGCTGCATTGTGCGCGTGATTCACAGATGACCAGACAAGGGAATATCATGTGCAATTTTGAGCAACTGTTCACGATACCCCTGGGGAACAACAAGCTGCCTGCCTAGCATCCCTCCCTCTGTCTGTACTGCCTGTGTATTCCTAAGTCCATTTTCCCAATAAACCTTATGTCTGCCATTACCTCCCCGTGTGCTCTCAGAGTCTGCCCAAGCCCTCAGCTTCTCTAAACTAGGGTCACTCCTCTGAGCAGCTGCAAATGCCTCACACAGTCCCAAGGCATGGGACAAGTCCCCTTCAGTCACTAAACTAGGGTCCCTAGCACTAGCATCAGGGCCCTCAGTATCACTGTCAATCCTAACCCTCTGGCAATTGGTCACCCCTCCCTCTTCCGGAGTAACCTTCCATAGCTGTGTGGTCACTCGCTACCAGGGAAATTTCTACCCCCTTTTTATCAGTCTCCCCATCTGGAGACACAGGCTAGGGAATCAGCCTCTCCATGATTTCCACACTGGTTTCTGGGGGGGGGGTTCAGGGAACTGCTATTTTCCCTTGCCGCTTGGCTACAGGTGACTGCACACCCTGTTGGAGATTGTTACCCAGGATCACATCTACTGCTAATGTTTTAGCTACAGCCACCTGTTGCACAGTTCCCCCTGTTTCACCCCAGTCCAGGAGAACACTGGCCAGTGGCAATGTTTTCTCTTCACACGCAAAGTCCTGTACAGTCACATATTTATTGGGTATAAGCTGACCAGGCTGTACCAGATCCCCTTTTACCAATATCAGGGATGCCCCCTGTGTCCCTTACCCCTGCATCTGTACACCATTTACCATGACTGGGTGCATGTGTTCCCTCAGGTTCACTGGCCACTTCCTTTCTGATACTACTTTGTATATTATTGCTTGTCCTTCTTGGACACTATCTGGCAATGTGCGCAGTTTCTTTACATAACCAAACATTTCTTACTTCTTGACCTGCACTGAGAGCTAATGGGGTGAGTGTGGCAGTGCAGAAAGGGACAAGTGCACCTTCAGGGCAGCTAAAACCCTCACTGCCTCCATCGAAACCAGTTAGCCGCAGGTTTCAAAGAAAAGATTTATGACATTAGAAATGGATGCTAGGATATTACACAGAGGTGACACTTTCTTTGATCTCATGCTGTACCCTCCTCACACAGGCTTCATGTGAGCATTTATGACCTCTCACCTCTGTGTAATATCCTAGCTTCCATTTCTAACGTCATAAATCTTTTCTTTGAAACCTGCAGCTAACTGGTTTTGGTGGAGTCAGTGAGGATTTTAGCTGCCCTGAAGGTGTGCTTTTCCCTTTCTGCACTGCCACACTCACCCCATTCGCTCTCAGAGCAGGTCTACACTTGGAATAGCAGTCCGACAGTTCAGCAGCTTCTTGCAGTGTTTTTGGATGACGATCCTCTAGTCAGGTTTTTAACTCTGCTGGGCATGCCCAATAAAACTGTTCTAATAAAATTACATTTTCAATTTCATCAACAGTGTTTGCCTCAATTCCTTCCCATCAACGTTTTAAAAACTGACGCTGTTTTGTGGCTAGCTCCTCATAGCTCATATCAAGGCTTCTCCTGAGCTTACGGAATTTAGCTCTGTATGACTCAGCAGTTAATTCAAACTTTCTTAGTAGTGCAGCTTTTAACTTGCTGTAATCATCACTGTCTTTATTGTCCATTTGACCTAATGCATCTCAAACTTTTCTGGTAGGTAGCGGGGATAGCTGGAAGCTCCAGGACTCTAGGAATTTTCACCTGAACACAAACTTTTTCAAAAGAATTTAAAAAAGCGTCCATATCTTCCCCATCCTTAAAGTCAGTTATTAATTTAGAGTTCAATTTGTAACCTAGTCCTGCAGTCCCAGTTAAACCCAAGCCACTTACCTGCCCTGGTGCCTCTGGTTGGAGTCGTAGCTTCTCCAGTTCATGTTGCCACTGGTGCTCCTCTCTCCTCTCCTGTGCCTCTCTGCATTCTCGCTCTCTCTTCTCCTCTGCCTCTCGCTGGCACTCACGTTCCTCATGGTCTGCCTCCCTCTGTTGTCGCTCTGCCTCCAGTTCTATCCTCCACAACTCAATTTGCAGCTTGAGTACCTCTGGATTCAGGATACTGGTGACCTTCCCCTGCTACTGTGGCCCTTCACCGACAGTGGCTCTGCTGTCCACCTCATCGGCTCGGAACCCCTCACTGGCCACTAGTTCTGCCACACTCGAGGTCTGGTCCCTTTCATTCACGGTCTGTGACTCCCTGCTCTGGGTATCTGCTACCGTCAGGTCCTCTATGAGGTTCTGCTTACTGGCTTTCACCTCGAACAGGACTCCTCTGTCCTTGCTCAACTGTTTTAACTGTTCTACATTGTGCCTGCTGTAGTAGGACGCCATCTTTCCTAACTACTGCTACTCTGACTTTGCACTTTAGAAAAAATTAAAATGAGTAGGAACTTGACTGTAAACCAAGTGATATATAGTTCTGTTTCCTTTTTAAAATAAAACTCTCTTTTTCTTTCTTTGCAAGAGAGCTTATGGTCTCAGCTGACAGAACAATAAAACTTGTGATACCAAAATTATGCCACTGCTGCCAACCAATCTGTCACAAACTCACTCAGCAGATCAGGCCCTCTACTCCCAAAGTGCCAACCTCTGAGCGCAGTCTTGTGAACAGTGTAACAGACAAGGTAACCCTCTTCTCTGTTTTTGTGAGTTCGGATCAACCTTTGTTCTCCAGCTCTGGAGGGATTCAAACTGTTAACCTCTTGCTAGCATACCCAATGCACAGGCTCAGATATATCTGTCTTTGGGGGGCCAGATATCTTTGCCTACAGGCACCTAACCAGGTATGCAGAAATGAACCCTTTAAAACTTTAATAAAGACCTCAGATTTAAAACGCTTCTCTTTCCAGTTTGGTACCACCATACAAGCTCTGTCTGCTGTCTGCTAACCATAAATATTTCTTAGCAAAAGAAAGCAATTCAAAGACAGACCAGGTTTGCTCTAAAATTTGAGTTTTTACTAAAATATAAAATAATACGTCAAACATACAATACAGAACTCATATCAAAAGACATACAAATCTTTAAAACAAAACAAGGTTTTGGGCAAGTGCAATTCCTACAACCATATTTAGATTTTGTCTAGCTTTCTAAATACCTGTTTTCAGTGCTCAGATTTTATCTTGGTCAGAGTCAGCTAAAAGTGTCCTCTGTAGTGAAAAAGAATAATCTTTACAAGCAGCATTTGCCAACCCCATTTTGGATGACGTCATCCAGCTCCTCCTCTGTCAAAATATCTAAAAAAATATATATTCCTATACAACCACAGGATGTAATTTCAAGTATTAATTCTGCAACCTTACTATAACTCAAGTTTCAAATGACACTTTCTTTGATCTCATGCTGTACCCTCCTCACACAGGCTTCATGTGAGCATTTATGACCTCTCATCTCTCTGTAATATCCTAGCTTCCATTTCTAACATCATAAACCTAGTTTATGATTTCGCTCTTAAAATTAACTTAAGCAAGTCTGTAATTAACTCATAGAAACAGGATCCTTGATTAAAGTCTTCCAAGTAACACACTGTCTCTAAAAAATGGAGTGTGTGTTAACTCACATACTGTCAGCCATTTCCCATGGCTTTCATCTCTCAGCTGGAATCTGGGGTTGGGGGGGAAGATGAATGTGGTCATTCCTAGCATTTGAACTTTCAGCAGAGATATTAATACATTTTATATTAAAAAAATATATTACAGCACTCAGAACTGGCTGTCTATGTCACAACCACCCCCCCAGGAAAAATACAATATTTGCCCACACACAGTGATCTTTTCTCCACACAGCAATTTCGCACTCCAAGCGATAACCAGGTATATCAAAATGTAACATGATCTAAATTCAGATTTATTATCTGGGAGGGTAAAATTGAGGAAACAGTTTAACAAGTTTAACAAGCAACAACTTTTGTTCAACAGCTGTACCCCAGACAGTCCCAGTATCCTCCCTGTGGGTGCACCCTGCTTCCCCACAAATGGCCGTACTCGTGTTAACAGTCTGTTGCAGTGAGTACCTCAACGAGTTGCTGGTGGCCAAACAGAGGATGCCGGGTAGGTGCACTGCAGACTTTGGGATGCAGAAGAAGCAACAGTTTTGAAAATAACTTGCAGAACTTTGTATGTGGCTCAATAGTAAATTCCACCACTAGCAATATATGTCCCACGTTTCTGCTTGGGCTTATCCTGAAGATTGCAAAGTCCTGCCCAGGACTTTAGCCCCTTTACACTGTCTATCTAGCTAACTAATGCAGAAAGACTCCTCAGAGTCACAGCCTAGAGGTACTTACAGTTCAGAAGACATCGGGGGGGTGCTGGGAAACACTGATAAACGGTACTGTTCTGGTAACAACAAACAGTCTGGTGGTTCTCCACATCAGCTGGCTAAGGATATGCAGCAAGCTGGACCTTCACCTGTCAGATCTTTCCTCACCTTCACCCCTGGGGTCTTTGTATCTTCCCCCGACAGGCCTCTTTTTTTTTGGTTACTGTTTCTCCACTGGTTTCCACCAGCCATTTCTAACATTCCCCCCTCACCATCATCGAGCATCAGACTCCCTCCCCTATCACCCACACAACTTACCCTTCATGCTACGGATGGGGAGTTACTTGACCCAACGGCATGGATCCAGCTTAGGAGGTGTCCTCTCAGGGCAGCGCTGCAGGGTGGGGACTATCATCATCCTGCTGCAGTGGGAACCATTTTTCCAATGTTCTTGTTGCAGCTGTGAGTGCACAATGCTGCCAGTGATACCCAGTGTGCACATCCGCACACTGTACATCGGGCAGCTGCTCCATCTCTTCCCCCACGTTATGGGACCTGGCATGCTGGTCCCCCCAACCACCGCTAGGGGTCAGGCAAGTGCCGGTCTGTGTCACCACCCTTACTCTGTAAAGAAGAGCTATCCACCAGATGTTCAATCCTCTTCCTCCCTGGCTGACCCCCGGTGACCACTCACCATGAACACGGGTCGCCGGCATGGCAGGAGATAAGTCAGTGATGCCTCATCCCTCCATGCCACTGGGCTGGCTTGAATGGCCTCTTGTTGTCTTCACTTCTTCTGGCCTTTCATCAGTCCAGGGTGTCTGGGCAGGCTAGGAGACACCCTGTATGTCCAATGGGGCACACAACTTTCTCTGGCACTGAAACACAGCTGGGTTCTAAACAGTCTTTGCCCAAGCACAAACAGTTCACACAATCCTAAATGTTCATCTCTTGAGGGGAAGCACAGTTAACACAGTCCAATAATGTTTACAAGCTGCAGACACCAACACAAGAATGCAAGTTTGAATCTCAGAAATGGAATACAACATCTGCAGCTCCTTTATCTCCAGCTGCTTAGGGAATCATGTAGGTGAGCTGTCTTGAATTGTCTTTCATGGCTCAGAGGGGCCTTAATGCACACAGACTGGCTTTTGGGCTGAGTAGCCCACCACAGTCCCTCCCTCTTGATTCTCCCAGGAAATCCCACTTTTGCAGGCTCTGCAATCTTTTTTTATAGTAGCCCAAAGCTTCACTTCTGATTGGATGGTTCATTCCTGGGCTCTGAATGTGCCCTTTCACACTATAGCAGCAGTCTTTACTTCAGGCAAACTCCAAGGGCACTGCCATTATTGTTTACATTTGCAACACATTACAAAAGCAGCCCTCATTTTCATCTTATCCCCAAACTGGGGTCAGAGCCCAGCAATTCCATGCCCGTGGGCATCTGTTACATGATCCCCAGCTCCTCTGCCTGCTCTGTGGCCTCAAATCCTTGTAGACAATGGCTGCATGGCTAAGCATTCTCCTGGGAGCCGTAGCTCCTTTAATTCCCCAGCCATGTTTGTGCAGAAGGTGCATGGTGGCCATATTTATTTACATTTTGTGATTCACTACTCGCTGCTTGGACTGGCCAAATACCTTCCCTGGTGCCCGGAGGTACAACGCAGCCCATCGAACTTCGGTCCTGCTCTCCCAATGGGGCTGAAGAACAAAAATTTGGCAGCAGCTGCCATGATGATCATAGAGAAGCACTGGCCTGAATCCCACCAGGAGCTCCTGAAGAAAGCCCTATGGTCCCATTTTGGGACTACTGAGGACCAGAGTCAGAACTTTTGTTTTTTTTGAAATTCAACTTCTTTATTGATTTTATCATAAAACCTGCATGTATATGAGCAAGTCAAGCAAAAGACCTTGGCTAACACAAACTACTATCTAACCACCCCCCAACCCACAACCAGTCCACCCCTGGAGTGTGCCCCTAGTAAGTAAACAAAAGGTACATCATACATTCTGAGAAATTAAGCACATGGACAGTTAAGAAACCCCAGTACAATTAATACAGATATAGTGCATATAATCTGCCCCACATTTGGTTCAAGAGCTTAAGTCTATTACGGGAGCTAGCAATCAAGTAGTCAGTCCTGAAACACACTGAGAGTTCATTCAGCCATTCACTGTAAGATATGGCAAGCTGGTCCATCCAATGTTTGAGTACCAGTTTCTTGACAACCATTGAGATTAAGGCCATGTGGAATCTTCTCTCCTTGACCCAGATGGTGGTATAATAACCTAAAATGCAAACTTCTACAGTAAAAAGACCCTCCAAACCAAGTAAGAGATCCGATCCATCTTGGTTTGGATTAACTGCCATAAGGGAAAGACCTTTTCACAGTACCAGAATATATGAAGGATATTCCCCTCTGAATTACCACACCTAGAACATATGGAAGATGGAAGGTGGACCATTATGGTTAACTTAATGGGCGTGTAGTACATGTCATTTAGAATGTGATATTGGGTGAGTCTGAACCTGTCCTGAGAGTTGTAAATGTATATATCTTTCGAGTGCTGTGGCCAATCAAGGGTTATATCTGGTAGTAGGGAATTCCAAACCTTAGAACCTGGTAGAGGCTCAGGATGGCCTATGGCTAGAAGACAGGAATATAGAAGGGAGATGGCATGTGGCCTGGGGCCAATTCCCTTAGCTGTTCCTGGATAGGATTTAGTACAGAAGGTTTAGTGGTTGTGCCAAATAATTGGCCCAGCAGGTGTTTCAGCTGAAAAGTCTTAAAGATGTGCACTTTTATTTGATGCTGTATTTCAGGAGAATATCTGGAGAAGAGAGGAGAGAATCCTAAGAATACAAGTCAGCCACTGTGGCCTCACTTAGCTGAGGTAGCCATCCTGGGTTAAGACACTTACCCCCTAACTTTATATTTGGATTTAGAATAATAGATTGTGCAAAGTCTTTTTGGGGAAGGAATTTGTGGGAGGAACAGAACTGAGAGAAAACCTTATTGAGGTGCCAGGCACTGAGTGGAGGAGCAAAACTGGCAGTGATTGCCATGGGAGACAAAAGATGGTTGGGACGGATAGGTTATGCAGCTGTAGAATCTAGTTCTCAATTTGTAGCCAGATAGGGATATATTCCCCTTCAGAACTCGAGAGCCATCTTCCACATTTGAGAAATGACTGGCCCAGTAATAGAAGAGGATTTTAGGAAGGCGAAGACCCCCTGAGTCCTTAGGAAGATTAAGTTTGAGGAAGGAGCATCTAGGATGTTTATTCAACCAGATAAAATTAGATATGAAGAAATTTACATGTTGGAAGAAAGAGAGAGAGTAAGCCAGAGATTCAACATATTTAGGGGATAGAGTCTGAGGAGGATGTTCATATTTATTATACTGATTCATCCCAATAAGGATATCGGGAGAGACTCCCACCTCTGGAGATCCTGTTGGATGTGAGCCATCAGGTCGTCTAGGTTTAATTTCTTGGTGAGAGAAGGATCAGTGGTTAGGAGAATGCCCAGATATCTGATTGAATGTGGGGACCATTTCATGCCGAATTGATTAAAGTCAGCCTTGTGAGTATAGTGATTAAGAGGAAAAATTTCAGTTTTGTTAAAGTTCAATTTACAGTTAGAGAGCCGACTGAACTGGGATGTCACATTGAGTGTGTGTTTGAGGGAAATAGCAGGATGTTCTAAATGAAGAAGGATATCGTCCACATATGCCAAAAGCATTAAAATGGAGTCATACACTGGGATACCCTGTATCTGGGGGGATATTTTGATATGTCTCGGGAGAGGGTCCAACTACAAATTGAAGAGGAAAGGTGAAAGAGGGCAGCCCTGTCTAGTACTAGTGAAGAGAGAGAAGCGAGCGGAAAATACACCATTACAGTATATCCTGGTAGAGGGGGATGAGTATATGGTTTGGATCCATTGGAAGAAAGTATGGGGAAGCCCATCTTCTGTAGAGTCAACCAGAGAAACTCCCAGTCCTCTCTATAGAAAGCCTTCTCAGCATCTAATGAAATCAGTGCCATAGGAGTAGGAGACGAGTAGGCGGCCTGGAAAATGTGCTTCAACTTCCTTAGGTGGTCTGCAGAGGACCTTCCTGGAACAAACCCCACTTGTTCCAGGCTCAGAAGATGCATCCATACCCTCCTAATGCGTGAGGAGAGAATTTCTGTTAGGATCTTGATATCATAGTTCAGAAGAGAGATGGGGCAGTAACTGGCGGGGATTATATGCGGTTTGTCCTGCTTAAGGAGATGAACAATCGTTACTTCTAGTAAGGAGGGGTCAAGGGAGTCAGCAATTAGCATGTGTCTATAAAGTCTGAGAAGCAAAGGGGAAAGTTCCTTAGAGAAGGTTCTGTAAAAGTTAGAGGGAAAGCTATCTGGCCCTGGCACCTTGTCAAGGGTTAGGCCCTTGACTGCTTCCTCCACTTCTAGAAGAGAGATGGGAGATGAAAAAGGGGTCTGATGGTGAGCAAGAAGACACAGGAGGTCAATAGAATCTAGATAATCCTCCATTTCCTTGGAAATTGGGGGGGGGTGCTTCCCTTAGAGATTACGATAAAAGTTTTCAAACATCAGGGCTATTTCCCAAGGGGAGGTCTTGGTGGAGCCGTCTGGGGCAAGAATGGAGGGGATCAGTCTGGAGCCTTCCAGCCTGCACAGACAAAGAACCAAGAGCCTACCAGCCTTTTCACCTTGCTCAATGTATTTAGAACTTGTTTTTAGGATGGCATATTCTGCCTTCTCTCTCAGTAAGTCAGCATAGTTATTCTTTAAGGAAAGCAAAGCTTCTATTGTATTGGGTGAGGTGTCCGAGGAGAGAGTGAGCTCAGCTGACCTAATTTGTGTTAGGAGAGATAAGGTCTCAGCTTCCCTCTGTCTTTTCCTTCTTGAGGCGAGTTTAATAAATTTGCCTCAAAGATAGCATTTCAGTGCACACCATTCAAGATCTTCCCTACATACAGAACCTCTGTTAGAGTCAGTGAAGAATTGTATAAAGGACTGCACTTTAGTGGTAGTGTATTTATATTTTAAAAGCTGAGTATTGAGCTTCCATGCTGTGTCCCTCTGCATGTCAGGATCTGGGGAGGGAACTAACCAAGCAACCGAGTGGTCAGAAAGGACAATTGGTTCGATCCCTGCATGACATAAGCTGTTCAGGAGGGAAAGACTGACTAGGATATAGTCAAGCCTGGACCAGGACAGATGGATATTAGAGTAATAGGAATAAAGACAGTGAGAGGGATTGAGAATGTGCCAGGGATCACACAATCCTAGAAGATCTGTGAAATCTCTCAGAGCTCTTTGGGATGGAGAAGGGGGTTTTAGCGGTAGGTAAGATCTATCTAGGTCTTGTGTGGGTGGGATATTCCAATCCCCCCTCCAAGATTAGGGTGGTGGGTTAAAGGGATGCAAACCTATTGGCTAGCTCCATGAGGAATAAGGGGTCACCCCTGCTGGGCAATATAGGCATCCCAGGACCACCTCGGTGCAGAGAAGAGAGCCCTTAATCAAGATGAATCTACCCCCTGGGTCCACAGTAGTCAAGTCAGCCTGAAAAGAGATGGTACCCATCACTAGTATAGCCACTCCTCTACTCAAGGAAGAGTTCCTCGAAGCAAAAACCTGAGAAACCCCTTGTCGGTGAAGCCAAATGGCCTCCTTTGCTAACAGGTGTGTCTCTTATAAGAAAATAATGCCTGTGTTGAGCAGGGCACAATGTTTCAGAACCTGATATCTATTCCCTAACTCCCCTGACCTCCCAAGTTATGATTTTAATCGTAATACTCATCTTTCATGCCAGTTGAATTAGCTAAGAAGATCGAACTAAAAATTAGCCCACTATAACCCATGAGGCACACTCTAACCCACCCCCCATCCACTAAACAGTCATGTCTCAGGAGGAGCCAAATGAAAACAATACTTGAGGTAAACCAAGGCAAGCAGCTCCAAACAATCATTGAAACATTGTCCAGAGGTACAGAGCCAAGGATGAGCCTCCCAGTCCCCCACCCCTCTATTTGGTCAAAAAAAACATACAAGATTTGTGCTCTAGATAACAAGACCCCCGAGTTAACTCTCCCCCATAACACAAAACTGCAACAAATCCCCAGTGGGTTCTGCTCTCAGCTAAAAAGACTGATCCTGAAACAGCAGAGGAGAAGAACCCCTGTGCCTGATTCTGATCATCTTACTCCAAGATTCTGGGGCATGCAGACCACCACAGGCACTAGACCAGAGGAAGAGAAGTAGGCACAGATCCCTCATACAACAGTTTGTGGTGTTGTACAGCACCGAGAGCAATCCGACCCTGAGCCCCCTTCCCCCACATACCTTGCAACACTCCAAACACTTACCATTTAGGCAGGATTAAGCCAGAGAACATTAAGGTAGAAAGATGGCTTACCTTCCTCCATATTCAAGGTTGATGGGGCTTCCTATTTGAATCAGGTTTAAACCACAGGTTCTTACTCCCTTATTAACTGCAATTCCTTGAGTCCCCAGGTTGCATGCAAGGCGGATTAACCCATAAAGAGGGGGAGACAGGAAAGCAAGGAGTTTGATAAAAGAACCTGATCCGCCTCTCATCCTATCAGGAACTGACCTCCTAGAGGATGTGGTGAGTAATGGACTCGCACGGCTTGGTCCTAATGGCAGTGACCGGCCTTTGAGATGACTGAGCAATTAGTGGAGCTAACCTCCCCCCGCTTTTCCCCAGCCATCCATTAATGGGCTAGTCCAATCGGGGGGACCAAAATAGCACTGGACCTGTCTGGCCCCACGGAAACCTCCCCTGTACCGACGGATCTGGTACCAGAAGAACTAATATTCAGTCGGGAAACCTGCAGCCCCCTTAGAGGAGTTGCAAGGCCCCACACAGCGTGTTAGGTTAGGAATACCCGCAGGGGAGGCCATGCGTCTTGCATCTGTAGGCCTCATTGACAACCCACACCCTCCGGATGTACCAATCTGAGAAGAAATACCCGAGAGAGAGAAAGGAAATCAGAAACAGTAACCAGCTACAGAAAACCACAGTAACAATACAGTTAATAACTTTGAAACATTAACCACAGCATTATTTAGGACAATCAGCTAGCAGCTCAGGTGGTGCTGAAGAGATCAGGTAGGTGCTGAGACAGTTCCTTCCTGGCATGCTTGGGGGTATCAAAGAATGACCAGGTGCCATTGAGATTGACTTACAGGCATGCTGGATATATCATTTTAAACTTGATTCTGGCAACAATGATCTTGGAGACAATCAGATGAAAAGCTGTGAGTTTCTGCCAAGTCTGTGGTGGAAGATTCTTGGTAAATCTCTGGGGTTTGCCCTCCCACAGTATGGCCTGTAGTTCTTGGGCCTTTGCTATCACATGCTGCTTTTCCAGGTAGCTCAAAAATGTTAGGATGATCGGCCTCGTGGGTGCACCCTCTGGGGGTCATGGTCTCATCGACCTGTGTGCCCTTTCGATTTTGTAGCCTGGGTTGAAAGGGGAGGGCCCCACGACTTTGACTAGAAGCTTTTGAATAAATGATAACATGTTGGTGCCCTCCTCAGATTTGGGTAGACCAAAAAATGAGGATATTATTCCTCCTGCTCCTTCTCACTGGGTCTTCCATTTTAACTTGAAGTTTGCTCACTTGTTACCTCAGCTTAACTAACTCAGGATCGGTCCAGTCCTTCCAGGCCTCCAGCGATGAGGATATAGCATTGATGTCCCCAGTCTTGTGCCCCAGGTCCCCCATGCCTGTGCGCAGGGATTTAAGCTCTGAGGAAATATCCGCTAGAGCTTCCCAAAAGGGAAGCAACTCCTGAAGAAATCAGTCCTCGGTTAAGGGGCCTGCAGATGTTGGCTGAGAGACTGAATGGGCAGGCTGTGCTCCCTATGCCTTAGATTCCTTGGGAGCCTTGAGTGGTGAGGTAAGAGGCATGTGGTGTGGTGTGGCCTGCCACATTTCAGCATCCATCATGGCAAAATGATCACCAATCGCGACGTAAGAAGACGATTCTTAGATTCAACAAGTAGGCAGGCACTAGCTGGCAGCAATTTGGAGTGTTCCCCAAGGAATTAAAAGTAGATTCAGCTGGTTATAGTTGGAGAAGGAGAGAGCTCCTCTAGAAGGCTGTTACTAGGCTGTAGACATCATGTGACCTCCCAGAGTCAGAACTCTGACACTGTGGAGCAAAACAGGGATGGAGCCTACTAAGGTAAACCCCAGGTTGGGGGGTGGGCTTACAACCTGAAGAACGCAGTCGCCCCAAAGTCTTCTCTTTAAACTTCAGACTGATTATGGTTTGTTTTATTTCTTTTAAAGTTTTAGTTTATTTTAACTTTAGTTAAGTTGTTGATAATTAGCATTAGATAGGGTTTAGATTGTGCACATTTTACTATTTCTCTGGTTCCTCATTGGTTCCCAGGAACAACAGAAGGCTGTTTGGTGATGCCATTCCTGCTTTTAGGAACTGCTTTATTTTGGGACGAAAAAAACACCTGTAACTTTTTAAATACACCACTTTGCGATACTTTACTGAAACTATTTCTGGTTCCCTGATTTCTGGAACCGAGATAATTAACCTTATTTGTAGATTTTAATACCATTAGGTGTTATTTTAAATCTTGGTTCTCTTTTGAAAAGGGAACTGAACCATCCTTTTTCATATTCTCCCACCATATCATTCTTCAAATCTTCCCTTAAATCTCATCCAACTTTATCCATGACCTGCACCTCTTTTTTGCCACTCTGTCAGTACTTGCTCTACCCTTGCCTAATTTATTGTGTCTCAGATTTGCCTGCATCCCAAAATGTACCTGTTCAACTTATTTTTGTACTTTGCTCACTCATTGTACTTTGTAACATTTCATATTGTACCTTTCCCGAACTTGGAACTGTGAGCTCTCAAAATCTGTATCTGTATCTGTTTGAAGAATTTTGTTTTGTATTTTGCTGGTTCATACCTGAAATAGGCATTCAGTTGTCTAGTGTACCTTCCCAGTTGCCCAAAAACAACAAAATAAATAAATATACATAAATAAATAAGTAACTACATGTAAACCCCTTCTACTTATATAGGAGTTTTGTTTTACCACTGTTAATTAGTATTTTTGGGAACCAAAACATCTTCCCTGGGTGGTCAGTGTTTGACATGACTGACAGGCCCAGAAAAGACAGGACACACAGGCTGTAAACATTGTAAGGTTTCTTTCCATCTCCTGGCTAAGGCATACTGCCATGAGTTGTGTTTAAGGTGCCTGGGTCCAGATCACAATTTTGTCAATTCTGAGCTTTGTGGTAAGTTTTGCCTACAACGCAAAAGGAAAGGGCTAAAAATTAGAAGACATTTTCGCTTCTCAGTCTGCCTCCACATCAAATAAAGGCCGAGATGAGGATTCAGCCCCTCAAGGCAAGCAGCAGTCCCTGTCAAAGGGGAAAGATAAGGAAGAAAAGGCTGCAAAAATGTTTCAGAAATAAGGGTGCCTGAATGGGAAATCCCTGAATCCAATACAAATAAAAGAGCCTCACAGCAGACATTGAAGATGGTGCTTGCAAAGAAAAAACTAAAAGAAAAATATGTCACTGTCCTTCCTCCTAAAAAATGAAAGGAGCTGCCAGTGGACACAAATGAAATGCCCTCAGTAAAGGACATGACTAAGGCATGGCAGTTCTGCCAGGCTTTCCAGACTATAGGGAATTTCGTGAATATTCCTGCTGCCCCTACCCAGGCTCTGGTTCCACTCTCAATGCCAGTGGAGGAGGAGGATATCAAATTGTATTTTGAGGAGGAGGATGAAGGAGAACTCATGCAACCAGATGGTTCTCCAGAACAAGAGTTTGGCTTTACTCCTAGACCTTCAGATGACTGTAACCCCACTATTCCATTGTCAGACATATGGTAAACATCCTAAACATCACCTCCCAGGAAACTGTCGAGGATGAGGATGAGGTGGAATTTATGGATACGATGGGTTTAACTACCACAAAGAGGCTGCTGTTGCCCATCCACAAATCCCTCATGAAGATCCCTTGTAAAATCTTGTCAGCACCCATCTTGGGTGTTGACATAGATAAGAAAATTGAAAAGAAGTATCAGGTGGATAAACAGGGTATGAATACCTATATTTTCACCCTGATCATGAGGGTGTGGTCCAGGCTGCTCTCTGTGACGAGGCCAGGTGCCTCTTTCCTATTAGCCTCCTGAGAAAGATTCCAGGAAGCTAGATAGTATGGGCAAAACACGTTTATACTTCAGTTTCCCTACTACAGTCAATTCCTTTTTTGTGCACAAGGTCGGGACCTGCTGATTTTGTGCACACAACCAAAAATGCACTAAAATGAAAATTACATTTTACTAATGTGTCTGATAAGCGGTTGCGATAAAATCATGTAAGCTCTTTAGTAAACACTGTAGAACACTTTAGAAACACTTTACTTAAGAAGAACGATAGTACCATAGTAGATAAATAGATAAGCACTTTAAAAAATGTGATAAATACTGTAACATAAAATGCGCTTTTGAATTCTTAAAGCTACAGTACCGTATTGCTAAAAGCACTTACAGAATTGCTGACACTTACAGCACTGCTGACAGAAACGTTCATTCCTGAGCAGTGTAGCCATGAGAAACTATGAAACTGAACTGCTAAAACCACTAAAATAATTGACATAAAGTGCTGATCAAAGTTTTTGTTCACATTATAAAACCCTGTGAAACAATTGGAAATGGAAAAAAAAACAGAGTATGTTACCACTAGCAGTCCAGTCACAGTTCCGGTGTGCTATAAAAATCAGTGCTTGTCTCACTGTTTGTTTAGTTAGTGATTCCACCCTGGGGCTGTGATTTAACAGTCTGACTTGGCTTTGTGAGTTGTGAGCTTTCATCCTCCCCCCTCCGACTCCACTAATTGCACCTGAGAGCAATTATCCAGGTGATTAACGCATGATTGTTGAGGCGGAAAGCTCAAAGCATTACAATAGCAGGCATTGAATTGTGGGCAACAGCAATTAACACCTCGCACAAATGCAGCTACTGACATCTACATAGTGTCGGAATTGTGCACATGATTGAAAGTCTGAGTGCACACAACCGATTTTTTTAACATTAGACACATAGAAACTGAATCGGGACCAGTGGAATGTGTGCACACAACCGGAATGTGCACACATCTGAATGGCAGACAAGTGAAATCGACTGTATTAAGGCAGGCAGCGTACTTGGCCTACACAGCTCAGTACCAAAAAGCCATCTGGAGCTCATTATTAGCAATGAGTGAGAAGGCTACTGGTGACTTGGCACAAGATCTAGCCGACACAGCAAGATCAGCTATCGATGCCACAAAGTACCAGTTCCATATGGCAGTTGACACAAACACCACTTTATCCAGGGTTATGGCCCATGCAGTGTCCTTAAGGTTTGTCTGGCTTAGAACTACTAATCTACCCCAGGACAGTCAGACAAAGGCAATGGAATTTTATTGGAAGGGAAATTCACCCTTTGGTGGCAAAAGAGGCTTACATGAAAAAGGTGGATGAATACAAAACTACCTACAAGAGCAACACTGAGAAGCAAAAGGCCACCACTTTCTGTAGGCCTTCTGGAAGGGGAGGTAGGGTAGAGGATACTTTCCCCATGCTTACATTACCTATGACTACCCTCCACAGAGAGGTTTCTTTAGAGGTAGTAGTAGAAGGAGCACCAGGCATACAGTTGTACAGATGGCCCTCAATTCTCAGACCAACAAAACCCCTGAAAATTCTGAACAGAACACCCATTCATTGCCAGTAGAGGAAAGGCTGATTCACTATTTTCAGAAATGGTTAGATATAACCACAGACAAGTGGGTTCTGGAAATACTGAGTCAAGGTCTGTCAATACTGAGTCAAGGTCTGTCAATACTGAGTCAAGGTCTGTCCCTGCAGTTCAGCAAATTCCCAAGACTGCAGAATCACAAAGGCTTTCACAACTTTCACATTCCAGCAGAAAGGCTCATGTTGGAGATGGAGGTGAAAAAATTGCTACAAGCAAATGCAGTGGAAAAGGTACCACCTCACAATGGAGAAAGGGACTTTACTCAAGATACTTCCTGACCCACAAGAAAAATGGGGAACGGTGACCCATTTTAGACATGAGATATCTGAACAAACACTTAAAAAAGGAAAAATTCAAGATGGTAATACTGGGCTCAATGATTCCATCACTGCAAAAAGGAGACTGGCTGGGGTCACTGGATCTGAAGGATGCCTACTTTCACAAACCAGTCAAAACGTACCTCAGATTTAGGATAGGGAATCATCATTACCAATTCACAGCCCTACCCTTCAGCTACTTGACAATTTGTCTCAGTCATTTCACTCTGTGACACTCATACATTATAAAATAAACTCCACGTGGATGCAATTTGCCCACCTAAATCAATGGTTTATGGGTTTCAGAAGAGGAAGTCATGCTGTAGTTAGAGATGTTGCAAAATTAAATTTTGCAGGTGAAATTCCCACAAAACCGGCAATTTTGCAGTGCAAAATATTTTGTGTAATTCAGTCATTCCACAAAATATATTGCAGGGTGCGAAGTTGTGAAATTTCACCTGAGAAATACAACATTTTGCCCCAAAATGGTGAAATCTGTCCTGCAAGTGGTGAATTCCATCATTGTACAGGCAAAATTTTGCCCTCGTGGGTGAAATTTCACACTCCACGGGTGAAACGACACATTTTGTTTCCACAAAACATTTTGCGAAACCGCTGAATTACTTAAAATATTTCGCATAATGAAATCCAGTAATTTCACACATCTGTAACTGTAATTGTTGTTGGAGTACAGTACAATAGGTAGTGGGAGTGAATTGTCTAGAGACGTGTTGACATGGGAGCCGATTGACACCAGAGCTAATAGTCTGGGGTGAGTTGTCGCAGAGCAAAATGGCAGGGACGAAGTGTCATGTAGCGAAATGACCAAGACAAATTGACGTGACCCCCTTCCCTTCAGCCTATCTGCAGCACCAATCATGTTCACAAAGTGCCTAGCCATAATAACACATTTGTGAAGGTAAGGGGTGATTGCTTTTCCTTAAATGGACTACTGGCTAGTCTCAGGAAAATCACACAAACAAGCCAAGTCCTCCCTCCTTCTGACAAAAGGCACTCGGGAGAACATGGGTTTCCTCATAAATGCACAAAAGTGACAAACAGACCCTGTTCAGGTTTTGGACTTTATAGGTGCAGAACTGGGCACCCTACAGGGGAAAGCATTCCTTTCAAAAGCAAGGGTATCAAATCTGATTGCAACGGTAAACTCCTTCAAGACAGGTCAGCATAGGCCTGCAAGGGATTTCCTGTGCTTGCTGGGGCACATGGCATTGTCTACTGCAGTGGTGTCAGGTTCCAAATGAGAGGTATCCAGTACCACCTAGGGAACCATTGGTCCCAGAGATGGGAACCACTTTCAAAACTAGTGCCTGTCACAACATCCCTGTTAAGAGCACTGGAAGGGTGGAAGGATGGATGCAACCTCACAGAGGGAGTCAACTTCATTCAGCAATCACCTAAGCTCATCCTCACAACAGATGCCTATCTTCTGGGTCTGGGTGCCCACTTAGAGGACCTCACTGTAAGTGTCACGTGGAGTACACAGGAAACTCAGCAGCACATAAATCTCCTAGAGTTCAGTACAGGGTACCTGACCATGCAAGCTTTTTCCTCCCACATCAGAGGTCAGTTTATCCAGATCAGGACAGACAATACCATAACTATATATTACATAAACAACCAAGGAGGAACAAGTGCTTCAAAACTGTGCACAGAAGCAATGAAGATCTGGAACTTAGCATACTCCTTGGAGGTCTAGCGTTTGGCAGTATACCTGCCAGAGAAGGATAATGTGCTGGCAGATTACTGCAGCAGAATCAGACAGGGTGGAAAATCATGAATGGACATTGAACCAGTAGGTGCTGACGACAGTGTTCAGAAGGTAGGGTACACCAGAAATAGGTCTGTTTGTATCTTGGGAAAACAATCAGCTTCCACCGTTTTGCTGAAGACCCCCATTGGTTGGTACAGTCCCAGAGGATGCCCTAGTCCTCAGCTGGTCATATAAGTTTCTATATGCCTTCCCACCTTTTCCACTCTTGCTGAAAGTACTTCTAAAATAGAGAAGTGAGTAAGCAACAATGATTCTCATAACCCCAGATTGGGCCAGACTGATTTGGTACTCCCTGCTTCTGTCCCTGTCCAACAGAGATCCTATCAACCTGCCCTTGAAATACAATCTGCTGACATTATCTCAGGGCAGGATAACATTCCCAGGTCCAAGAACTCTGCAACTCAGAGCATGGTACTTGAAGAGCTAGAGTTCTCTGGATTAAATCTTTCTGAAAAGGTTATGGAAGTGCTTAACGTTCCCAGAAAACCAGCAACAAGGAAAACCTACACTTCAAAGTGGAAAAGATTTTCCCTTTGGTGTTCTCCTAGACAGCTCAATCCATGGCAATGGAGTCTAGCTTCAGTCCTGGTCTGTCTAGTCCATCTCCAATCCCTGGGCCTCTGGACCTTATCCCTGAAGGTTCATTTGGCAGCAGTATCAGCTTATGCATCATCTTTCAAGGAGAGGCCAGTTGTCTCACAGTCCATTTTCAAAAAGTTCTTTAAAGGGGAACTGTCAGCATTCCACAAGTAAAAATATAGGACCTATGGGTCCCAATTAGCTAAAACACACAAGCTATACATTTTATAAAAACCTTACATTGCTGAAATCTCTACATTTTTCTGGTTGATTCAGTGACCCCCCCCCCGTAAACCATATTGTCCCAGAGTCCTCTGGGGCCAGCCCTCTGATTATGCAACTGATGGGCTAAGCTGTGGGGAATTCCTGTCTGTCAGTACAAGTGCCAGAAAATATTAATAGAGAAGAAGCACATGTTTACCCTTCCAATGCTGGCACCAACTGAGTGAGGAAAGCACTTTCCTTGGTTTGGAGGGATGTGAAGAAATACTATTTCATGGAGAGGGTGGTAGATAGAGGAAGCCATCTTTGAAGGGAGGTGTTTTATGTTGAGAGGCTTGCAGGAGTCCTTTGACAGTGGGACAGATACATTGTTGTGTTGAAAATGACGAAAGGGAAGGGGGTCGAATGGGAGTCATTTGACCAAGAAAGCAGAGTTACCAGTTAAGAACACTGTATGGGTCCTACCAGTGCTAGACTTTTGGGTAGTGAGGACTAAGGTAGAGACAAACAGACTCAGTGGGCCAAGGACAATATCTGCCTGTAAAATTCTATTTCTATGTACAATGTCAACTTCACAATTTGGAAACTGGGAACTATTGTAAGTTCCAAAAAAAACAATCAGAAATTACTTCTAAATTTGATCACTTAGAAATATTTTGATATCCAGAAATAAAAAAAAATACTGAAACCCTTTCTAGATGTACTGTAACTGTAATGGATGTAATTGCTAAAGGTCCTTCACTGGCTGTTCTGGGAAAAGAAGTGACAAACCAGACATCTTCTGCATCATCAGCCAAGCAAATCAGTAGGGGTTCAATACCCTACAGTAATATAGAAGAAGGTTCAGGTATTTCCCACAGGTCAGTCCTCAGAACTACAAGGGCAGGATTTTCAAACTGGTTCTGTCCACCATTACACTATATCAAAACAAAAGCTGCACTTGGGAGAGCGGGGGCACCAAGGTAACAAGCCAACAATAATCGGAAAAGACATACAAAGCACAAGCACAAGCACATACCCCCTCTGCTATTTGCATTTTAACCCCCTATTTAGAAAAGGTGGATCAAAATACTGAGCTATTACGGCAAGATAAGGAGGCAGTATAGCTCAGTGGTTTAAGGCTCTGAACTGCAAATCTGGAGAATCCCACAGCCGCCACTTGCATACTGTGTGACCCTGAGCAAGTCACTTAACTTCCCTGTGCTCTCAGGTTGCACCTGTAAACAAGCTTTCAGCTTAGTGTGCCTCACCTGGTTAAACAATTGGGGGAAAAAATTCTTTATAAGCCATAAGTAACTTCAAGTCAAAGCAGGAACAGCTACAAAACCCATCAACAACAGCATGCTTTTTTGGGATTCTATTAGATGGTCTAGCATGGAACCAAATATAGAGTATACAAAAAAAAAATGGGACATGCATCTTGTAGTGACCCATACACCATGTTTTCAACATAGGCACCATTTTGTGGACATATGAACCCTTTTATTTTAATGCATGTATCATTTTTTTTGTGTCGTAACTTCCAAAAACCATAAAAACTGTCACAAAACATGGGGCCCTTTGAAAATAGACTTCTGAGTTTAGGTAGAGCTGAGCAGAGGCAGACACAAGCTGAAAATACATTTGATTTGATTGTCTCCTTAGACATTTTTTTACCTGCTTGGAGAGTGCACTGAGTATTGGTTTTCTAGGATGCTGAATTAACTCTGATTCAGTGGCACCTCTTTTATCAAGGGCACACCTCACCATTGCTGTGTTTTACAGAAAACGCATTTGAGTCAGCATCTGCCCCTTCGGAAGCTCCCTCGAGTCTTCTCTCTGAGTATGTTAATTAAAAAAAAGTATTTATTTTCCCTACAGTGGGATTGCTTCATTTAGATTCAGAACTTAATTTGCAAGAAAGTCTCAGGGGGTCAAGTAAAATAGCAGCAGCCCTTGTTACATTATCAGAAATGTCTATTTAAAGCTGTATAATTCTTTCTCTAAACAGTCATATGATGCAGGAAAGTATGTGTTCTGGATATGACAGGTATAAAGATAGGTACACAATTTCAGCAATAATCTTAACATACTGGGTTACAGAAACAGAATAGGTTAGCTAGAGTATAAGGATATTACAGGGTTTACTTATTGGGATACACTTAGTGAAGTATGGATAGGATTGGGATCTGTGTTTGAGTTTGGGGAACAGACATTTGTGAGGTGGCTAATAAGCAATGTGTGAAGTTGCGATTAAGTAATAATTAAGCAGTAAACTCTGTCCCAGATACTTTCTGTGCAAGATAAGCCCTGCTGGATTTATTTATAAGAGATGAAGAAGGGCTCCAGTCACCAGAAATAAAAACAAGCATTTGTCAATGCTGAATGTTGTCGCACTGGCATTGGCAGTGGCAGTGGCGGAGCTAGAGATGCATAGTGCTGTGATTTTGTTAATGTGTCCCAAAAGGTGATTTTCCACAGCAAGCACGCCATTGTAGACCACAGCTGCGGAAACGCGTTTTGGGCAGGCTGTGAAAAATGGCAGCTGGACTGTTGACAAGAAGGCATGCACAAATGCCAGTGGTGAAAATATGGCATGAAAACATTGCAGATTTACAAAGTTACAAGGGTGCGTGGAAACTGCACAATGCACGCTTGCAACACAGTCATTTTATGGACTTTCGGCACCAAATTTTCAACATAGGCATTTTAGGACCTCTGCTCATAAACAGCATTACCATCATTTCCTCAAACTGTCCGGAAAACTAATTTCACACAGCAACCATGCAATTCTGCGCTGGATGTGCGAAAACACATTTCAGCCAGCTGTACTGTTCATAAGGAGGTGTAGAAAAATGCCAATGATGAACAGCTGGAGTGAAACCATTACAAATTCACAAAGTCACGAGTGTGCATGCAAAAAAACTCATTTTATTGACTTTCATCCCTAAATTTTCAACATAGGCATTTTAGGATATCTGCTAATGAACAGTGTCACTGTCATTTTAATGATATGTCTTGAACACGGACTTTTCACAGCGACCGTGCTATTCTGCGCCTGAACTGCAAAAACAGATTTTGGTCAGGATATGAAAAATGACAGCTGTACTGTTCATTAGAAAGATGCAGAACAATGGCACTGTTGAAAATCTGGAGTTAAAATATTATAAGTTCACGAACTTATGAGCGTGCGTGCAAACTGCACAAAGCACACTCGTAACACAGTCATTTTATGGAGTATTGTCACCAAATTTTCAACACAGGCATTTTAGGACCTCTGCTCATGAACGGTGTCACTGTCATTTTCATAATGTGCCCCGAACACTGATTTCCCACAGTGACCATGCTATTCTGCACCGGAAGTGCGAAAACACATTTTGGCCAGGATGTGAAAAAATGACAGCTATATGGTTCACAAGAAGATGTGGTAAAATGCTAATGTTGAGAATCTGGTGAGAAAATATTGTGAATTCACTCACTTACGAGCGTGCGTAGCAACTGTGCAATGCATGCTAGTAAAACAGTCATTTTTTTGATTTTTCCCACCAAATTTGCAACATAGGATTTTTGAGGGCCCCCCTCATGAACAGTGGCACTGTCATTTTGTTACTCAGTCCTGAAAGGTGATTCTGCACAGTGACTGCGAAATCACCTTTCAGGACTGAATAATGCCATGACAGTGACAGAATTCATGAGGAGAGGTCCCAAAAGTCCCATGTTGAAAACTTGGTGCCAAAATTCCCCAAAATGCCTGAGATATGCATCAAAGTTGAAAAACCCATATTTATTCCATTATACAGCTTACCGGCATTTCTTCAGTTTACGGTCGGCTTTGAAGAGTGCAGACGTGTTCCCGGTAGACCGAAGATCATCGCGCCAGACTCCGGAGGTAAATATGGGGTGAAGGGGTGGGTAGGTGCACAGAGTGGGTGGGTGGAGGCTGGGAGCAGGGAGACTACGAGGGATAGTTTTTGTTTTACAGGTAAACATCGTGGGACAGTTTTTAGGGTATTTGGCATGCTGGGGTAGGCTCCAGCATGCCACTAACTGTTTGGGGGGATTATGTAGCCGACGGGGATTGGGGCAACCTCATCAGCACACAACACAAGGGGGGGGAGGAATTTATGCCAACGGGGATTGGGCACCCCCATCAGCACACAAAGAAAGCGGGGTGCAGATCCGAGGGGATTGGGCACCCCCCTCAGCATGTAACAAATGGGAGGGTGCTTTATGCCAATGGGGAGTGGGATCCCCCATCGACATATACATAGGGGGCAGGGTAAACTGACAGGGGGATTGGGCACCCCTGAAGTTGGCAGTTTGGCAGCCAGTGTGCCACCATGTTCATAATGTCGGTCAGCATGTCAAGGGAAAGTCCGCTGCATCTGATGAGCTTTGCTCGGATTGCAGTGGACCTTTTCTTAGTTGTGCTCGCCACATTATGTATGCATAGTGTGGCGCTGGCATGCAAGCTGATTGGGGAATGAGGGACGCACTTACTGGTGCATGCCCTGCATTCACCCAACAGTGACTGTGCCTCCAAAGCCACACTACTGAAATATGCTGGCTGCACAAGCGTGCCAACATAAAAATGAATGTTGACATGAGCAGAACTCAGTTACCAAACTTTCGAAACAGTTGTGAATTTCAAACCATTTTTTTCTTTATCATTATGGAGATTGACATGAAAATGAAATCTGTGTTCCTTATAGTCAGGGCCCTTAGTTCTCCATTGCACTTCAGTCCTGATTTCAGCTGTAGTGCTTATAGGTTTCTATGGCAACATCTGCTCTTTACTGTCACATAAATTATTCTTTTCTGTGGCAGTATGCAGTCTTGTCATTGGCTAAAATATGATGTGCTGTTATTGATGACATCACACACAGAGCATATAGGGGGGCATCAGATTAAACAAGGATGAGAAAAAAGCCAGGTACTATGGAAAAACTTTACATTTTAGTGAAAAATGACTGAAGGAATGAATTCTATGGCACTACATTTACTCTGAGGTATGATGCAGGTTCTGTGGAACATTCTGCAGCCATGAATTTACAGAATTCCAGAGACCTTGCTTGCAGTTTACCTACAGTAGTGGCTGAGTCAGAACTGGAGGTGAAATCATAGCCCCCTGTATGTGACATAACTTTTGCAGTAGAAATGACTGTGATGTCACACATTAAGGCTTAGATAAATTTATTTATTTGAAATTACTCCAACTGGAATAACCCCAGTAGATACAGCATCTTGTTTTCATGTGGGTCCCAGGGAGGACAGCAGTAGTCAACAGGTTAACATATCCCAGCAGGAATAGTTACTAACCGTACATGCTAAAATATACACAGGAAAGAAAAATGGTAAATTACAAACAGGAAGCAGTTAAAAACAGATTAAGTAAGGGTACAAAAACAAGTATGATTACTGGTGAATCTGTTTAATAGCCAGGCTGTCACCACTTTCAAATATCATAATAACTAACCATGTCGGGTCTTACTGCTTATGTATATATACAATATGGATTTCCCACAAAATTTAGGTACACATTAATAGCAGTCAGGCAGTAAAAAATAGTTTTTCTTCAAGAAGAGCACAGTGAGCAGAAATGGTTCTTTATAGACATGCCCTGGGGAAACATAGAAACGTAGAATTTGACGGCAGATAAGGACCGCTTGACCCACCCAGTCTGCCCATTTCCCTGTCTACTGGATAAGCTGCAGATCCTAGTTAACCAGCAGCCTACTTCTTCCTACCCCAACCCCCTAGAATTGCCTTATGACTGTCCCATGCATGCTTGAATTCCACCACTGTTTTTGACTCCATGACCTCCTCCGGAAGGCCATTCCATGCATCCACAACCCTCTCTGTGAAAAAATACTTCCTTAAATTACCTCTGAGCCGCCCCTCTATCTTCAAATTGTGCCCCCTTGTTCTTGCACACCTCTTTTTTTGAAAGATGCTACCCTCTTGGACTTTGTTGATTCCCTTGAGGTACTTGAACGTTTCTACCATGACCCCCCTCTCCCTCCTTTCCTCGAGGCTATACATATTAAGCTCCTTTAGTATCTCTTCATATGTCTTCCGGTGCAGACCCTGCACCATTTTAGTTGCCCTCCTCTGGACAGCTTCCATCCTGTCTATGTCTTTGCGAAGACTGGGTCTCCAGAACTGCAGCAGTACTCCAGATGGGGTCTGACCAGCTGTCTGTACAGAGGGATAATAACTTCCTGTTTTCTACTGGTGATGCCTCCCTATGCATCCCAATATCCCCCAGCCCTCCTTGCTGCCCTCTCACATTGCTTGCCCACCTTTAGGTCATCTGATATGACTACCCCCAGGTCCCTTTCCATTTTTGTTGTTGTTAGTATCTCACCCCCCATTGTGTACTCTTCCCCTGGGTTTTTGTTTCCCAGGTGCATTACCTTGCACTTCTTAGCATTGAATCTAAGCTGCCATACATTTGACCATTCCTCTAACCTTGCCAAGTCCATTTTCATCCTTTCCACCCCACCTTGTGCATCAACTCTGTTGCAGATCTTTGTGTCATCTGCAAAGAGACATACTTTTCCTTCCAGTCCCTCTGCAATGTCACTTATAAAGACATTGAAGAGGACTGGTCCTAATACTGAACCCTGCGGTACCCCACTAGTAACCCCCCTTTCATCAGAGTGGACTCCATTTACTGTTACTCTCTGTGTCCTATTTTCCAGCCAATTTTTTACTCCAACTGGAATAACCCCAGTAGATACAGCATCTTGTTTTCATGTGGGTCCCAGGGAGGACAGCAGTAGTCAACAGGTTAACCAGCAGCCTACTTCTTCCTACCCCCATCCCCTAGAATTGCCTTATGGCTGTCCCATGCATGCTTGAATTCCACCACTGTTTTTGACTCCACGACCTCCTCCGGAAGGCCGTTCCATGCATCCACAACCCTCTCTGTGAAAAAATACTTCCTTAAATTACCTCTGAGCTGCCCCCTCTCATCTTCAAATTGTGCCCCTTGTTCTTGCACACCTCTTTTTGAAAGATGCTACCTCTTGGACTTTGTTGATTCCCTTGAGGTACTTGAACATTTCTATCATGTCCCCCCTCCTCCTTTCCTCGAGGCTATACATATTAAAGCTCCTTAGTCTCTCTTCAGATGTCTTCCGGTGCAGACCCTGCACCATTTTAGTTGCCCTCCTCTGGACAGCTTCCATCCTGTCTATGTCTTTGCAAAGACTGGGTCTCCAGAACTGCACGCAGTACTCAAGGATAGAGGTGAACCCAGATATACTATTGCACCAGAACAACAAATCAAGAGAACAATGAACACAACTACAGCAGACAGAATACATGCTAACAAGCAACAATGCAGTGGATATGATAAGCAAATAATTGGTTTCAACACATTGATAACAATAGTTTGTTCTCTGCTAGGAAGTTTAAGTGCCATTTCTGGGGAGAAAAGGCAATTGCAAAGAAAGTAGGAATGGGGGGGAGGTAGGATGAGAGAGAGAGAGATGGGTAAAGGGGTAGATGGGGTAAAAAGGTAAGAAAGAAACAGTGGGGCTAGATACAACACCAAGTATGCCTGGTACATGGAGGACAGCTCCTGTAGTGAAAGGGGAGGAAAAGAAGTGAAGAGAAGGGGAGGTGAAACCTAAGAAAAGAACATCTGCAGGAAGAAGTCATCTTTCTGGCTGAGGACATGTGGAGAGGGAAGGAGAATATGCAGGCAGTCAGAGTTACTAAGCAGATCTGCAGGTAAGCTGGAGATAACATGCTCAATTTATTTATTATTATTTATTCATTTGAAGATTCCTAAATCCTGGAAAGGTACACTGAAGCAAAACTTGTTTCCAGGTATGACCTGGGGAAGG
This sequence comes from Neoceratodus forsteri, assembly GCA_016271365.2. NCBI lineage: Eukaryota > Metazoa > Chordata > Ceratodontiformes > Ceratodontidae > Neoceratodus > Neoceratodus forsteri. The sequence goes on from CM057458.1 coordinate 200,555,737, forward strand.
GGAATTAAGAAAATACAAAATACAAGCAGCAGAGATTACAGAGCAAATACATTACACAAACAGTTGAGATAAAGCAGTAATCATGATGAATACCAACAATCGAGACTACAAAGCTATATATAGTATATATCAAACAAGCATGGCAGCATACAGCTAGTAAATGACAGCAGTAACAGCATAACAAATAAATTCAGCAAGACAATTTAATTTTTTCTTCAATTCCAATTTATTTATATGCTAGAAAGTATTTGGCAAAAATGTCTGTTTTCACAAATGTCCAGTGCTGGAAAACAAAAACAGATAATACTAACAAAGGCAAAAGGTAATACAAAGAATGTACATTGTTTTACAATGGTAGACTTACAGAAGTATATGTACATTGTTTTTTACAACAGAAGTATTACAGTAGTACATGATCATATTTACAATGGTATTAACAATGGGAGTAGTCAGCAGACAACAGGCAAATGAGAAATTATAGTGTTAGCAGGCAGAAAACCAGGTGGATAAGGTGATTGGTGACATCAAGAGAACAATAGAGCTAACTGGAGAGGGGATGATTTGAAGCTTAGGTGTATACTTGAGAAAGTCAGGGAGAGAGACGGGCCATGCATGGACCCAAGAGTTTAAGGATAAGAGATGGTGGGGGGGGGGGAGTGCAGGTATTATGGAGAAGTATACCATTGGATTGAGTGAGTGGGCTGAGGTGGGGGCCTACCAGGGCAGTGGCAGGTGGATGATTCGAGGAGGTGCTTTTTGAGGGCAGTGCTAAAAGAATACACTGATCCACAGGCCTGGATTTAAGGGGGCAGATTGTTGTACAGCTTAGTGCCCCTGTAGTTGATTGAATTCTGGGCCTGTTTAGTCCTGTAAAAAGGGATGCTGAAAACCAAACTGGAGGCACTCCTGGTCCACCACACAGGGGTTGTCAATGGGAATAGGGAGTTAACACGGGAAGGGGGGATACTGAGAGATATCTTGTGGAGGAGGGAGAACATGTTTAGTTGAAACCTCCTTTCAAGAGTGGGACAGCCAAGTGTGGAGCAAAGATTGTAGTGGTGTGTGAGCCAGGGGAGACCAGTGATGAAATGAGCTATGCTGTTGTACGTGACTGAGTTTTGAGTGGAGGAGGAAGGAAGTAGGGGGAGAGAAGATAATGGACCCATAGTTAATAAGAGGCAGGAGTAGAGAGCTGGCTAGGTGAAATCTGGATGCGGGAATCAGGAACTTTCTAATCCTTTATAGAAGAGCAAGCCTAACATGGACTTCTTAATGAGCTTGCTAATGTGGAGATTGTAGGAGAGGTGGGGGTCAAAGTGAAGACCCAGGTATTTGACCTCAGATACTTGTTCAATAAAGTTATCAGAGTTGTCAAACAGTTTAAAGCTGGAGACAGGGGATTTTCTAGGGCCTGAGAAGATCATGAACTTGGTCTTCTTGAAACTGAGGACCAAGCCTTTACTGGAGAACCAGGAATGCAGTTTCTTAAAATCAGACTGCAGACTGTGGAACATGGTGTCAGGGTTTTTGTCGCTGCAGTACAGAGCCACATCCTCAGTGTAGTGGACAAGTTGAGTGGAAAGGCAGATAGAGGGGAGGTTGTTACTGAAAAGTGAGAAAAGAAGGGGGCCAAGAATTGATACTTGGGGGACCCCATATTTAATCAGACATTCAGCGGAGAGGTGGCCTTCAATTGAGGTTATGTGAGATCTCCTGGAGAAGTAGCTACTGACCCACTTGATGGCATTTTCAGAGAGATGCAAACCTCTTTAGGGTGTTTAGGAACAGTGCATGATCCACAAAGTCGAACGCCTTGGTCAGGTCAACAAAAACAGAGCCGATGTACTGGCCTTTGTCATTAGCAGTGAGGATTTATTTATTTAAGAGTTTAACCAGGACAGCATACTGAGCAGAGGACCTGCTCAATTCCAGATGCATCCTGGGGACAGGGTTACAAATGGGAAACAACCTAGGCAAGTACAATCATAAAGTAAAGGATGTCAATGGTGAACCTGACCAGGTTTGTATCAGTGCTGTGCCCAGATCTGAACCCATGCTGGGCATTAAAGTGTAGGTTGTTGGCTTCAAGGAAGGAGGTAAGTTGAGTATGCACTGCTTTCTCGATAATTTTTGAGAGAGGCGCGAGAAGGAAAATAGGACGGTAGTTTTCAACTTCATTTTTGGACCTGGACTTGAAGTGGCCTGATGGTAGCAGTTTTCTAGGTGGTGGGGAAATGGCTGGAGCAGAAGCAGCGGTTGAGTAGGTTGGTGATGGGGACCACCAAGGCACTGATGGAGAATTTCAAAATTTTATAGTCGATGCCATAGGCACCTTTCCTGGGTTTGAGATTGTTTCTATGGATGCACTTGATGGTGTCTGCAGGTTTTAGTGCCTTAAAGTAGAAATTGGGGAACGGTCTAACAGAGGGGTCTGTGCAGGGGTGGTGCTGGGGGGGAGGTGTTGGCAGAGGAGAGAAGTGGGTGGGTATGTAGGTATGTAAGACTAACACTGGATGAGGAGAGCAAACTATAGTCAGGTGCCAGCTGAGTGGAGACAGGGGCAAGCAGGAGAAAAGTGGTCACACAGAAGCATCTTAACAGAGGGGTAGGAGCGGGCTAGTCTATGACAGGAGGGGAAAATTGATACTGAGTCATCAGAATACAAAGTTGCCAGTTCAAAACTGGGGTCAGTTGCAAACATTGACGAGGGAGCAGCCACAGATAGGACTGGACAGTTCCCTGACTTTCGGCTCAGCTGTCAGTAGAATAGACTAGAAACTTGAGTCTTTCACAGTTGCAGGGATACTTGGCAATTATCTGTGGTAAACTGTGAATACTCACTAACTGTAAAAGCAGTGATTTTCCTGCAGTACAGGCATAGTGGAATTTGTTTCAGTGGTCCAGCAGGTTACACACTTGCCTCTGAGGCTGGAAGATTGGAAGGTTGTGGGTTCAAGCCCCACACCAGGCACTTTGGGTAAAATGTAAAATCCCAGTGCTGACATTGCTGTGCATCTTGAGGGAATGTTGCAGTCCTGAGGTGCTGTCTTTTGGATGAGACATGGAACATTCTGACAGAGATGGTGCCCCTCTCCCCCCCACCAAAGTTAAGCACAGAACTCCATGCCACCCATACTGTGATAGGAACACATACATTTTGTGATTCCTACCTATCCAACATGGAACCCTGTGTCATGAGGTTGCCCCACATTCCAGAGGCAAGCATGGAACTCCATACTGCCCATGTTGGGATTCCTTCACATCCAACATGGAACCCTATGACACTCAGGATATCCATCCCTACAGGCAAGCACATCACTCCAAGCCACCCATGTTGTGATCACCACATGTCCATGTTGTAATCACTACATATCTGACATATAACCCTCTGACATCTGGGATCACCCACCTCACAAAGGCAAGTACCACAGTCCATGCTGCCCATGTTGGTATCCATAAACAACCCACATAGAAGTCTGTGACACCCAAGATGCACCCCCAAAAGCAACTTTAGAACTGCATGCCATCCAGATTGTGTTTCGTAACTATCCAATGTGGATCCTGGTGACATCGAGTATATCACCTCCAAGAGGCAAGCATGGAACTATTACATGCTGCCCATATTCTGATCACTAAGTACCCAACATGGAACCCTCTGATGTACTGGATCCACCCACTACTATAATGCAAAGCATGGAACCACATGTCATCTGTGTGGGCATTGGTGCCCCTCCAACATGGAACCATCAGACTTACATGTCTCACCCTCTACAAAACTGAAGCATGGATATGCATGTTGCCTATGTCGTACTCACAGCACAAGTCACGCACAACATACTGCCATTGTTTCTCCCTTCCTACACTACTAAATAAGTCCATGATAAAACACAATCACATACAACCATGGTAAAAGAAAGGGAAAAAAAAAGGCTGATCGGGAAGTGTTAGTGTAAAGCAGTGTCACCACGGCAAGGCCCTTTCTAGTCGATACCTGTTAACAAAAAAAAAAAAAAGAAAAAAAGAAACACACATGCCAAGGCTGTGGTACATAACCAACAATCAACAAAGCATGTAATGGGTCAGCCTGCCGGTGCAGAGGTTGGATTTTCATTTGTGACACTGAAGTCCCAGGTTTGATTCCAGACTCAGGACATTGGCCAGCCAGCGGGGGGGGGGACTGAGTGTTTTCAGGACTGCTCTCCTCCTCCAGGGGAGAGTTGTGTGACTGGTACATGATTGACTCTTGGTGGTTGCCAGGGGGACTACTGTTAACAGAACCAGAAGCTATTTGGGAGGAATGCTGGATGTTGCCTGCAGTGCTTCACATCATTGAACACCACGCCTCCCAGGGAGCTATACTGAAAGTCCAGCTGCCAGCTCCATCAATGATGCCCATGCCTTCAGCTCCACACTGCTCTTCAGGGCACCTGGCAAGTAACTGAGCAAGAGTTTCTGTCACTGCAGCCTGACCCTTTGGTCGGAGGGGATTGAGTCTCACTGATGGCCCCACCCAGAGGGGGTAAGCCTGGGTAGATCGCTGCTCCAAGGCAGTGTGGGTGTTGACTGGGAGGGTTGAGGGCTGAACTTCAGGAGGTCTGGTACCTAAGAGCATAGTAAATTAAAACAAGCTTTGGCAGAGCCACTACGACTGTGAATGCATTAACTAGATAAGGGTGTTCCATGGGCTTAAACATAAACATTTATTTAGTTAAAAAATATTAGATTTACAAACCTTTGAGACAGAGACTCATTTACAAAGGCACCTCATTGAAACTAATACAAAGACAGCACAGTTAACAAGTCAAAAAACAATGGCTCGGAGAGCAGACAGTTATAACAATCGTTCACTGGAGATACATGGGTATCAGTAGATAAACAGATTACATAGTTTAGGCATACAGGCACCACATCAAGAAGACCAAAGCAGTTCAAACAACATACAATAGCTAAAGCAAATAGACATCAGGAGTCAAAGAGAAGCCCAGAGTTTTCACATGAGGGCTGTTACATACACTAACTGAATCAAAGTACAGTACATTGAGAAACGGCCTATTTAAGCAATAAGGCATAACAGGGTGTGTGTGTGATCATATAATAAAGTCACTCCTGGGGTGGGTTGAAGCACGAGGCAAAGCCGAGTGCTTCCACCACCCCAGGAGTGACATTATTACACGATGGCACACACCCTGGAGTGCCTTATTGCAATTATACAATGGTTTGTTGTTATATACAGAATAAAAAATAAATGTTAAAGGATGTTTTTGTTAGTGTGTAAAAATATTTCTTAAGAGAAAATGCAAGGAATGATCCAAATCCAAAGTTACGGTGATGTTATTGTGTAATAACATCACTGTTTCAATGGGTCAGCAGCCAACTAGCTTCTTACATTTTTCCTTGCCATTGTATGATTAAAAATAATGCCACCATCTGTATTACAGTTACCTATATGTTTAGCATTTTATTCTATGTACTGTTATAGCAATAAACTCAACAGAACCAGGCCATCATATACATGAAGATACTGTACCCTAACTGAAGACACTGCTGAGACAACTGTATGTTGTGACAAGGTGGAAGATAAACACAATGTTGAGATAAGTTTTTGAAGACATTTGATGTGTTTAATTTTTTTTTAGAGACTGATATACAGTTCACACACAAAATTCATATAATATAAAAGTGCATATGCCCAAATGCCAATGTAAATTCGACACATTTCATTACAAGCTGTTCTGTTGAAGAAGGATATTACTATATAAGGCCTACAAATGGGCATCAGGTAAATGTAAACTGGGGTAGGTGTGTTATTGAGGGTATTGCATAGTTTATCTTTTATTGCTGCTGCACTGGATCAGCAATATTTGCACAAGCTGTGCCCAGTCCAGATTTTGCAGCTCTGACCTGGGTCTGGTGATGTGGGTTTTACCCATACCCCACTGCATATGGCTTAGTGATATACTGTACAGATGGCTACAAAGTCTAACCCATTGAAGGATGAAGTTTTAGAAAATCACTATGTTTAAAATACCAAAACTCACTCTCCCCCCCCATCACAATTAATCCTCTACCAAAGTCATGCTTAAATACTGGTGCTTCTACATCCATACCACTAAGCTTTTAATGCCAACATGCCACTTCTGCTGTTATGAGCTCCCCCATCCGTGAAGTCCCATTCTACTTGTGGCAACCCCCCACCCCCAAAACCAGGTAATTTTCTAGTGAACAGCTCTTTACACATGGGTAGCAGCAGATAAACAGATTACATAGTTTAGGCACACAGGCACCACATCAAGAAGACCAAAGGAGTTCCCCTTCACAAAAGTGGGACAAAGACAGAGACAGGAAACTACAGACCTGCCAGTCTGACCTCTGTGGTAGGGAAAGTGATGGAGTCACTTCTGAAGGAAAGAATAGTTGAGTACCTAGAGGCCAGTAGGGCACAGGGCCCAAGGCAGCATGGGTTCACAGTGGGAAGGTCATGTCAGATGAATCTAATAGATTTCTTTGACTGGGTGACCAAAGTAGTAGACCAGGGAGAGGTTGGGGACATGGCCTACCTAGACTTTAGCAAGGCATTTGACACAGTCCCACACAAAAGATTAATAGTCAAATTAACCAGCCTGAAGTGGGTCCCAGGGTGGTAGCCTGGGTAAAACATTGGCTGCACAACAGGACACAGAAGGTAATTTTAAATGGAGTCCACTGTGAAGAAAGAGGGGTTACTAGTGGGGTACCGCAGGGTTCAGTACTGGGTCCAGTCCTTTTTAATGTCTTCATCAGTGACATTGCAGAGGGACTGGAAGGAAAAGTATGCCTTTTTGCAGATGACACAAAGATCTGCAACAGGTTTGATACACAAGGAGGCGTGGAAGGGATGAGAAGGGACTTGGCAAGGTTGGAGGAATGGTCAAAAGTATGGCAGCTAGGATTCAATGCAAAGAAGTGCAAAATAATGCACCTGGGAAACAAGAACCCAGGGGAAGAATACACAATGGGGGGGGTAACAACAACAAAAAAGGAAAGGGACCTGGGGGTACTTGTATCAGATGACCTTAAGGTTAGCAAGCAATGTGAGAAGGCAGTAGGGAGGGCTGGGGGTATACTGGGATGCAAAGGGAGAGGCATCAGCAGCAGAAAAAAGGAAGTTGTTATCTCTCTGTACAGACAGTTGGTGAGACCCCATCTGGAGTACTGTGTCCAGTTCTGGAGACCCCATCTCCGCAAGGGCATAGACAGGATAGAGGCAGTCCAGAGGAGGGCAACTAAAATGGTGCAGGGTCTGCAAGAGAAGCTGTATGAGGAGAGACTAAAGGAGCTTAATCGTATACCCTTGAGGAAAGAAGGGAGAGGGGGGACATGACAGAAACTTTTAAGTACCTCAGTGGAATCAACAAAGTCCAAGAGGGTAGCATCTTTCAGAAAAAAGAGACGCCATAAGAACAAGGGGACACAATTTAAAGATAGAAGTGGGGCGGTTCAGGGGCAATGTGAGGAAGTATTATTTCACAGAGAGGGTAGTGGATGCGTGGAACAGTCTTTCTGAGGAGGTTGTGGGGTCTAAAACTGTGGGAGAATTCAAGAATGTATGGGACAGACATAAGGCAATTCTTGTGGGGGGTAGGAAGAAACAGGCTGTTGGTTAACTAGGATCTGTGGCCTATCCTGTAGGTAGGGAAATGGGCAGACTAGATGGGCCAACGGTCCCTATCTGCTGTCAAAGTCTATGTTTCTATGTTTCTATATCAACTACATTACTGCTAAACTCCTTATTTGTAAAAATTTTGTTGAGAAATTTTTGTTGTAATATATCCATGATCAGGAGAAATGAATTTGTAAAAGAAACCAAAATCCCCATTTATTAGGTCATTGAATCACAATAAAGCATGTTATGAACTCAACAGATTCTATGTGTAGCCTACAATAAGTCAAACAGAAATTAGACACACAAATGCCTACGTATTTGCAAGTGAAGCAAATGTGGTTACTATCATTCAGTTGTAAACACCTATAGTCACAAATTGCAAGTTAAGAAAATTCAGTAGAATATAAACAGTAGCCCAGCCCAGAATTGCCTGAGAATGAAGTTGCTGTATTATTTGGAAAAAGGCAAGGCTGGGACTCTTGCTATGCAATGTCCTGCAAAGAAGCACACTGACTGCTCTTAGGATGGTGATGTCAAATGGCTTAATGAGGTGTTGTGAGTGGCCTTGGGGAACTTTTTCTGCAGAAAGTTCTGACTGCTGGAAGATAATGAGTTAACTTTCTGAGGGCTCCATTAATTCCTCAAGCCAGAGGAAAAATAGTGCTCTAAAACTTCCTATACACACACACACACAGGCAGTGTAGTAATGAGGCTTCAGCGGAGGAATCTATTTTTAACACACTATTATGTTCTTTGGTAGCAAAGAAGAAATCAGCCTTTTTCTGAATGCAATACTTTATTGCTGCTCCACTGGATCAGCAATATTTGCACAAGCTGTGCCCAGTACAGATTTTATAGCACTGGTTCTGGACTGGTGATCTGGGTTTTACCCATACCACACTGCATGTGGCTTAGTGATATACTGTACAGATGGCTGCAGAGTCTAACCTATTGAAGGCTGAAGTTTCAGAAAACCATGATGCTAAAAATATCGAGACTCACTTCCTCCCTCACACCCCAGTCACAATTAATCCTCTACCAAAGTCATGCAAATATTGGTGCCTCTACATCCACGCCACTAAGCTTTTAATGCCAACATGCTTCTTCTGCTGCTGTGAGTTCCTTCATCTGTGAAGTCCCATTCTGCTTGTGGCAGCCCCCCCCAAACCAGATAATTTCCCAGGGAGCAAGCTCTTTACACCATATCAACAAAATTACTGCTAAACTCTTTATTTAAAAACATTTGTGGCAGCCCCAACCCCCCAAACCAGATAATTTTCCAGGGAGCAGCTCTTTACACCACATCAACTAAATTACTGCTAAACTCTATCTAAAAACATTTTGTTGAGAAATTTTTGTTTTAGTATATCCATGGTCAGGAAAAATGAATTTTCGAAAGAAACCAAAATCTCCTTTTATCAGTTCATTAAATCACAATACAGCATGTTATGAATTTTTCAGATTCTGTGTGTAACCTACAGTAAGTCAAACAGAAATTAGACACACAGGTCCTAGTTGCACTCATGGAAGCCAACTGGATAATACTCCAGGCTTGGAGACAACCCATCCCGACTGTCATCTCTGCATGGCATTCTGCCCTTGCTAGGCTGGCTGTCTTTGAACACCTCACCTATGCCAACAGGGCAGGGGTGTAGCCAGGCATTTCAGATTTGTACACCAACCTGCCACACTGCTACCCTTCCCCCACTGTTGTTCATGCTTGCCCCCCCGTGACTCGAGTCCAAGGTTCCTGGCTACAATCAGATGATTGCCATACCAGACCTGCTGTCTGTCTGCATTGCTAGTGTGGTGCTCGCTGCCCCTGGTAAACGCCACTGACTGTGCCATGAGTCCAAGACCACAGAAGAAATTTCTTCTCTCTCCCCTGCAAGTAGGCAGATTTGCTCCACTCTGCACCCACATGAAGTCTTCATTCTTTAGCTGGCTCTGAGTCTTTTCTTCCATCTGCTGCTCCTCAGTTGTTTAACTGCTTCTCTTGCTTCCTGTACAATTGAACTAATAGTATGGCTTCTAACTTTGCTGGGGCATTTAAACTCACCATCCAAGACTTGCCACATCCCCTACCAGATGCCACAGCCAATCACTATGCAGGAGTACCATGCAGACCTAACTGAGACCTTCAGCTTCAATGTCCATGGTCCACTCTGCCACCCCCCAAAAGAAAGCTGAAAGAGAAAAGAAAAAGCCTGTGAAGCCAAACAAAGGAATTTAAATGCAATGGACTGGAGAGGCCAGATCAATGCTGGACAGCTTATTTGCTACCCTCTGCTACTAAACTCGGTACACCATGGCTTACCTGGAGTATCAGTAGCTATGCCCTTGCAACAGGGGGCAACTCCCAACATACTACCACAAGTGGGAAGCCTACCTCAACTTAGCCTTGTGTTGGGCCCCCCTCCCTCCTCCTTGAAACCCTTCTACCTAAGAGTGTATACAATATGCTATATCTCTCTCCCCATGTAGGTGCTCCAGGAATAAGAAAGAACTCTGTAATAGTGGTGCTCACAAACCCTCAATCTGTATCTCTTTTATTTCCTATACTTTATACCCCAAAGCTGATGACCTGTGATCAGCTGTGTCTGACCGCTATGAAACAGTATTTCTCCTGCTGGTTACTTTGTTTCTTAAGGGGTCCTCCAGGAAACCTGGGTAGCTATGATTGTCTTTTCTTTTCTTTTCTTTTTTTTTGTTGTTAAAGTAGTGATGGATAGTAGCAAATGATGCAAATTGCTTTATATCACTGCTAATATGATACACTGTTTTAGCTAGCCTCAATATAAGGTTGTAGACTATACTGTAGTATGCTGGTTTTGGAATCTTATCCTGTATGAAACTGAATAACCTTGAATTGTACCTCTTTTCTCAGTTAATAAAAATTATTATATGATAAAAAAAAGAAATTAGAAACACAAATGCCTACCTATTTGCAAGTAAAGCAAATGTGGTTATTATCATTCAGTTGTAAACACCTATAGTCACAATTTGCAAGTTAAGATTCAGTAGAATATAAATAGTAGCCCAGAACTGCCTGCCTGAGAATGAAGTTGGTATATTATTTGGAAATAGGCAAGGCTGGGTATCTTGCTATGCAATGTCCTGCAAAGTAGCACGCTGATTGGTCTTAGGATGGTGGTGTCAAATGGCTTAATGAGGTGCCATGGGGAACTTGCTATGCAGAAAGTTCCAGGAAGTGTTTAACCCATTCTATTTCTGATAGCTTTCTATAATGTCTGTACTATCCATTTGCAATCTGTCACAGAATGACTCCCAGAAGATAATGAGTTAACTTTCTGTGGGCTCAATTAACTCCTCAAGCCAAAGGAAAAATAGTGCTCTAAAGCTTCCTATACACACACAGGCAGCACAGTAATGAGGCTCCAGCTGAGGAATCTATTTTTAACACGCTGTCATGTTGTTTGCTAGGAAAGATGACATCAGCCCTTTTCTGAATGCAATGCTCCTGTTGGTTCCACCCACAGTCATAAAAACTGGAATAACAGGTTCCAAGGAGTATAAACTCACCAAGAATGTTAGAAAAAACAACCCCTCCCCATTCATTCACAGATGTCAATGAATGTATTTGTTAACCATGCTGGTTCGTCTTCTTGCTTCCCCCATGGTAAAAATGTGAAACTACATTTGTGTTATTTTAAATGAGTGATACATATCTTGTCCAGGGAATGGCAGCTCTGATAGTTGTTCCAGTCTTTCTTTTCTCTGATATAAACTGAGCCAAGAGAAAAGTAAGTAGGAAAAAAAAACACAGCATTTTGTTTCTATAGGTAGTTGTTAATTGCAGCTGGTATTTTAACATGTACAAGCCAACGCCACTTCTCAAACTTAAAAGAAAAATACACTTCATCACAGACTGTATTTACCAAGTACTGTGCATATAATTAAAATAATTTGAACCCCTCCCCCAAAAGGTGTGCCCTCACATGAACCTGCATGATTTATCTGTAAAGACAATTAAAAAATGTATTTCTAAATGCATTACTAACACCAATGCTTTCAAGGTTTTGAAACTACTAAAAGATGAACTATATATATATATATATATATATATATATATATAAATATGGTAAACAAATATTGTTAATCCCAAAAGCTGAACTTTGTTTTTAGTATATACATGTTTAAGAAATACCTGAACGCTGTCTATTTTCCTTGGAAGCTGAATCCTTGGAAGCTGTAGTTTCAGACACTTCTTAGGACACCAGGTGACTCTGATAATCATTTGTTCCAAGGGTTTTTAAGTCAGTTTGAAGGCATTAAGTACTTTCTGTTCACCTAGTCCTTAACAAAATGCAGGGACTCCACAGACTTGTTCTGTTCCTTGGTCCAGATCCCAAACTAGAGACTCTTCTTTCAACATGATAGATCCACCTCATGTCCCTCCCACATGAATTACACTTGTATACATTATCTAAAAGGAGTTTTTTTTTCTCATCCTAACTGGACCAACTGTTGGCATAGCATCCTTGACAACCTTTAAACACTTTACATACTGCATTTTAGCCACAATACAGTAATTTACCATTCTGGGTTTGGGAATGTAGACTGTAAGCACACAATGCTGTGTGGCTCAGTAGACTAACACTACCAGTCTATGTGATACTATAGATAGTTAGAAAAAAATAACAAACATTTTAAGTGTCTGTACAGCCTTATAAATAAGCCTTGCAATGCAGTAGACAATTATATCAGTGTCATTAAATGCACTTAATATAACGTGGATATGCACATTCAGTGAATGTTAATAATAAATTGAAATTAACATAAAGGTAAGTTAAATAACATGCTGTTTCATTCATTTTAAGGAACAAGCAGGACATGTGATATGCTGTGCCACTACAGCCCGACTGTATAACATGCCCCTTACAAAGGAACAACCCAGGCGAACATCACATCAATAAGGCAGACAATGTCTATAATTTCTAACTAAATGTCTGATTCTTCATAAGGGGTTGAAAAAAGAAAAGTACAACTCCGACTTTATCTCCTTTTAATTAAGTGTTATAGTGCTTTTTGATCACATCACAATTATCAAGGTGACAACATGGTGTGCTAGCACAGTTTCAGTTTTTCCTGAGAAACATTGATCCTTGACGCTTCCAGAGGATGGCACAGTGCGTTGTGGTAGGCAGGTGTGGAACAACAATAACACAGCACAAGACAAGCACAGACCTCATTAAAATGTTGGATATCTCAGGACAGTAAGAACAGATTTTTTTTAAGTAGATGAAATTGAAATTGGAAGTCAGCATAAGTTGAAATATATATATATATATATATATATTTTTTTTTTTGCCAGTTTTAAAGATGTTTGAAATTTACTTTACACCAAGGACCTGTCTGCCTTTTGTGGTGGTTGTTCAGCTGGACATCAAAGATCATATGGCATGTCTCTAAAAGAGTAAGGCGCTCTTACTGAATAAAACAACAATAGGACACTCACATCAGATAAATGACATACATTATCACGGAATCATCCAAAAGGATATCACATCAAATAAAAAGAAAAAGCAAAACACAGCTATTTTTTCATTCTTTGGTAACCGGGTAAGGCCCACTAGGCACAAGTGCCTATTTTCAGGGGCAACCTGGGAGCACTGGGGGATTAAGTGACTTGCTAAGAGTCACACAGTATGTGACTGGAGTTTGGGGGAATCAAACCCAGGTCAGCCGGATATACCAAGCTCATTCACGGTTCGTTACTCTAACCTCTAAGCTATACTGCCAACTGTATCAGACCATCTGAAATTATATACTTGCCAATTTCAGAAAAAACAAACTAAATTATATCAAGATAGGAAAAGCTCCTACCACAGGAAAATCAAAGACATGTTCTTCCACAAATTGTGCTTTTCAGAACTAGAACACACCTTTCCTTGTAAGGAATATGTATGTTGCATTGAGCCTAAAATCATGGTTAATAACTGACCGATCCTTCTTTTTGTTGTAAACTCCTCAGGAGGCACACTGGATGTGTTCTGGATTTACAAGCAAAAGGATCAGTGGTTTGATTCTAGATGAGGGCACATATTTACTGTCTTTTCAAGAACACTCAAGAATTATGCTATCAATGGGACATAGCTGACAATCGCATGTCTCGGGACCACACACTCATGGCACAGTTAGGTAGATAGCTAGATAGATAGCTATCTTTATTTTTATATAGGTATAAATCATGTCATTAAGGTTGTACAACCTTGTTTTCAAGACAGTCCTGCCAGTGTTTATGTTTCTTAGACAAAACAAAATTTACATTGTACGATCACATTTATACTTACATTTAATTACATTTAGTTACATAGACTAGTGATTACTAGGCTACCCATGATAACAATTTGAAATATAAAAAGGGGGGAAACATTTATACAATCACATTTTTACTCAAAACATTAAGTGCCAGATATTCAAGGCATTGCACCTGGCACAAAGCCATAGCGCTGGAATAGTGCTGGATTTGTGCCAGGCTGCAATATTCAGAAGCCCTAATAGCACTGGTGCTGTGTGATAGCACCAACGTTAAAAGTAAGTATATGCTGGGGTGGGAGTTAGGGGAGTGGCCATGACTGCCAGTTGCATGGCATATTGAAATGTGTAGCGCCGTGCTACAGGCATTAGCGTGACCTGTAGCGCGGCGCTAAATACCGCTGACAAAAGCTGGCAGTAGCCGTAGCGGTGCCCCCCCCAGCATGATCCTGAACCCAGTAGCCCCAATAAGCACAGTAATCCCTGGTGTGCTAGTGGTCCCCCCACCCCCAGCACAATCTCCCACCCCATAGTCAGAGATTACTAACAGACTATCCCTGGTGTTCTAGTGGTCCCCACCCTCCAAGCATGATCCCTGGACCCCTTAGCCGTGTTAATGACAGTATATCCCTGGTGTTCTAGTGGTCACCCCACCCCAAGCATGATCTCTGACCCCTTTAGCCATGTTATTGACAGTATATCCTGGTGTTCTAGTGGTCCCCCACCCCAAGCATGATCCCCGACCCCATAGCCGCATTGACAGACTATCCCTGGTGTTCTAGTGGTCACCCCACCCCAAGCACGATCCCTGACCCCTTAGTCACATCATTGACAGAATATTCCTGGTGTTCTAGTGGTCCCCCACCCCAAGCATGATCCCCACCCCTGTAGCAGCATTACTGACAGACTACCCTGGTGTTCTAGTGTGGTCCCCCACCCCAAGCATGGTCCCTGACCCCGCTGCCATGTTACTGACAGAATATCCCTGGTGTTCTAGTGGTCCCCCACCCTCAAGCACGATCCCCGACCCCCATAGCCACATTATTGACAGAATATCCCTGGTGTTCTAGTGGTCCCCCAACCCCCAAGCATGATCTCTGACCCCTTAGTCGCATTACTGACAGAATATCCCTGGTGTTCTAGTGGTCACCCCACCCCAAGCATGATCCCCACCCCTTAGCCACTTTATTGACAGTATATCCCTGGTGTTCTAGTGGTCACCCCACCCCCAAGCATGATCCCTGACCCCTGTTGCCACGTTACTGACAGAATATCCCTGGTGTTCTAGTGGTCCCCCCAAACCCAAGCATGATCCCTGACCCCCGTAGCCACATTACTTTAATAATGTCCCTGGTGTTCTAGGGTCCCGCCACTCCCAAGCATGATCCCGACCCCTATAGCCCCGAAATGACAGCAATACCTGGTGGTCTAATGGTCGCCCCACCCGGAAGTGCGCCTCCCATCCTCCCGTACACAGACTCAGCAGGGTGCCGGCGACTGGCTCAGCCCTCCTCTCACCACCACGGCCGGCCGCTGACTGCGGTATGCATGAGCGTAGTGCATATTATTTTATAGCCACTTCTTCCCTCAATGAGGTGTTATCACTTCAAAATATAATAAATTGCTCCATTATTGCAATGCTGGCAATATGCAGGTTCTTTAATATCTCCACAAGATCTTGATCCAGAAAATGTGAGTAAGTACATTGTTTGCCATTTTTCTTTCTGGGGTTTGCTCCTTTTCTACAAGGTCTTTTAAGCCTATTATTGTATCTTGCAGTTCCACACTAATTTGATTTATAAATTTCTCTCTAAGTTCATTAGGATTGTTTTAGTTTTAGAGGATAAATCCTACTGATCACAGTTTGTAGGCAAGTGTTGATAACTATCAGTTAGTAGAACAGGTTCAGGATTTAGGGTCATATATTTCTTGGTTTCCTCAGTCAGAATTATTTCCTGCACTGATTGATTCAAATAGTAAATTTGTCGTTCACCAGTTAGGAGCACCTGTATGGATTCAAAACACAAATTCAGAGATTTTTCCTATGAGCTTGTGTTTTCCTTGTTATTTTTGGATATATTTATTACAGGGGTACCTTTTGTTAAGTTAATTATTAGGGTTGATGTGTTTCTCTGGGCTGGCTGTCTTAATAGATGTTTAGTAATCAGGGTCTGACCAAGCTCTTTTGATTTGAGGCCCTGTGATTTCCCTTTGTTATTACTTTTAACTTTCTTCCCCTTTGTTCTACCTTTAGCTTATATAGATATATTTATGTTACTATTACCCTTCTTACAATATTTTCTTTGTTTCCCTTTTCCGTTCACTGGGGTGGATATAAAGGAGGATTTAGCTCTAAATATTTTTTTACTTCTAGTTTTCATTTTCAGTTGAATACAATAGGAGAAAACAAAATTACCAATAATATTCCAGTCCACAATTGTGCTTTACAGTTCCTGAAGTGTTCCTAGATGTTCTTTTTGTTCAGGTGCCACCAACTGTGGTATGCATGAGCACTACGCTCATGCATACCACAGCCGGCGGCCGGCCGTGCTGGTGAGAGGAGGGCTGAGCCAGTCACCAGCACCGTACCTAGTCTGTGTATGGGAGGACAGGCGGTGCACTTCCAGGTTGGGAGGGGGACCACTAGACCACCAGGTATTGCTGTCATTTCAGGGCTACCGGGAGTTAGGGATCATGCTTGGGGGTTGGGGGGACCACTAGAACACCAGGAAAATTATTAAAGTAACGTGGCTATGGGGACGGGATCGCACTTGGGGCACTAGACTACCAGGGAAAATAATGTTATATGGTGGAACAGGGGTCGGGAGTCATGCTTGGGGTTGGGGGGTCCACTAGACTACCAGGGTCACTTATGTATAACAAGCACACATATGCATGGGTGGGTTTTATGCACTCACACCTCTTGACTGTCCCTACTATTCAGGGTGATCCCTGATTTAGCCTCCAAATTTTCCTCTGTCCCTCACAGAATATGTGTTACTGTGACAGAACAGTGGGGATTAACCTCACACATTCATGTCATACATGACTGTTACAGACTGGTGCTGCTTCTTAACACAAGTCCCCTTATTCTATCAGCATTCTGAATGCATATCTCTTAAACTGTGTCCCTGATTATCGGTCTTTGTCCCTGATCCTTTGAAGCCTTGTCCCTTCTCTTGAGGCAAGGGGTTGTGAGGTACGTATGCTCCGACTGTGCCTGCCATCACACAGTTCCTGCAGCTTCCAGCCTGTACTTCTGTTCTGACCAACAGGGGATGCTGTGGGCATGCCTTGGCCTGCAGCGTCCAGCCTGTACTTCTATTCCGAACAAAAGGGGGAGCTTTATGCTCCATGCAGTAGCACTGGGCAAACTGCATGGTAATGTATGCTAAGCAGCACCTAATGAGATGCAAATATACCTATTTACCTACAGATTACCTAAGTAGGCTCATTTGCATGGGAGCTCTGAATATAGCTCCTGTTTGCCCTGGGCTAACCAGTTTGCACCAGGTTAATGTGTTAGCACTGTGCAATCAGGTTAGCCCTGGGCAAACCTTGCTTCAGCATAGCACAGTTCTGCAGTGCGTGGCTAACATTGTTTGCAGTCATACCTCTCAACTGTCCCTGATTTTCAGGGACACCCCTGATTTTACCTCAAAATGTTACTCTGTCCCTCCTAAATATTGTGTTTCCATGACCAAACAGTGGAGGTTGTAAGCATAAAATACTGTCAGACATTAATGTTACAGATGTGTTCTTCTCTAGAAAATGCATTTTACACTAAACCATTTATTCTGCCAGCTTCCTGAGTGGATATCACCAATTTTTAAGATGTGTCCCTGGTTTTAAACATTTGTCTCTGATTTATGAGGCAGGGGGTTGGGAGGTGTATTTGCAGTACATGAGAGACATCTCTGTGCAATCATACACAATATTCTCCACCTGCAACACTGGCTTGCTACAGAGTCTACTAAGCTGCAGTTGCAGCTTGCACTTCCCTGTTGCTATATTCAGTGCTGTCTTATTCCTGGGCTATTTTCACCTTGCACTCCCAGACCTGTTTGCCCGGCTTCCTTAGACTGCTATATTCAACAGGATTCGCACCGGGCTATTTCCTTTTCAATATAGCTTGCTTTGTGCTCTGGGCTAAGTTTACCCTCTGGGCAGTGCTAATTTAGCCCCAGGGCAAAGTTTTGAATATCTGGCCCGAAATATAAAGTGCTATGAACTAAGTTCACTAATTTATTACTACCTACAAGAACACTGGAACTTGTGTATCCCATTTATCTCCTGGGTAAATATCTCATAAGAAGATGACATTTGAGCTGTGTAAGGTAATACATTCCAGGCTTTTGCTGCCTGTGATCACAAAGTTTTTATGCCAGATTTGTTTTTGGTCTTAAGCAATGTTATTTTATTTACATGAACTGATCTCTTTGAGTCGTGGAAAAAGTTTCTATCCCTGTCAAATATTGCTTTAGCAATATAATGTTCAGGGTAAAAATTCTGATAATTATATAAAGAAAACTAGACAATTATATTAATTGTTTCTGCCAACAAGTCAGTGGTCAGATCCTTACCAGGCAAAAACAAACCCATTATAACCTCTCTCCACTGGAACGGAGAGCTATAGGGACACTGAAATCAAACCACAACATTGTCATCAAAAAAGCTGATAAAGGTTCTGCAGTGGTGATTTTAAACAGAGATGATTATATTACTGAAGCTAATAGACAGCTAACAGATCTTACATACTACAGAGAACTGGAGAGTGACCCCACTACAAGATATAAAGATGAACTATGTGACTTAATTAAAACTTTTCCTGACCATGTCTGAGAGAAACTAACTCACCTCATCCCTGCTGAACCAAAGCCAGAGACATTCTACATGCTGCCTAAAATACATAAACCTGGCAATCCAGGGAGACCCATAGTCTCTGGTAATGGTACCTTGACTGAGGGGATCTCAGGGTTTGTAGAGACCATTTTGAAACCGCTGATTATGGAAAGAGACAGTTACATCCAGGACACTACGCACTTTTTGCGTGTACTTTCTGGTTATAAGGATTTACCACCTGATACCATTTTAGTGACAATGGATGTAACATCCCTCTACACTAATATTCCACACACAGATGGCATTGCAGCATGCCTTAAATAAGAGAAAGGACCTGACCAAAACATCAACCCCCTGGAGTGGTGGGGGAACTTATGGAATTCATTTTGACACATAACAACTTCAACTTCAATGGTAAACATTATGTTCAAACTATGGGAACAGCAATGGGCACCAAAATGGCTCCACAGTATGCTAACCTCTTTATGGCTGACTTGGAAGAGGATTTTAAGGCAGTATCCCCACAAACCACTGGCTTATTTCCGCTACATTGATGATTTGTTTATCATCTGGACGGAAGGCACAGATGCACTCAAAGATTTTCATCACAATCTTAATAATCTCCACCCTACCATAAAAGCTTACCTTGAGTACTCTACCACCAAGGTTAACTTTCTGGACACCACAGTCATCATTAGGATGGAACCATATACATGTATTTACAGGAAGCCAACAGACAGACAGAGATACCTGCACAGGAAAAGTAACCACCCAAACCATACAAAAAAATCTATCATATACAGTCAAGCACTTCGTTGTCAATGTATTTGTTCAAATGAGGATGACAGAGATACACATTTGGCTATGTTGAAAAACACCTTCATGGAACAGGGACACTCTTCCAGGTAAATTGACAGGATAACAGAACGGGCAACGCAAGTACCAAGACAACAACTACTTCAATAAGAAAAGACAGCTACAGAAAGAATACCCTTGGTAGTCACATATCATCCAGACCTTGAACGTCTGCATAAGATTATTAAAGATCTCCACCCAATATTTAGTGAGGATGACACCCTTAATTGTATTTTTAAGGAACTCCCACTACTATCTTTTAAACAACCACCAAATTTATCCAGCCTAATTATTAGGAGCAAACTTTCACCGGAACAGAATACCATGTCACACAATGGCACACGACTCCTGCAATCAACGCCTGTAAGACTTGTGGGCTCATTTCTACTCAGACTGTGTGGTTACATCCACAAAACAGACAATTCCAGGTTCATGGGAGTTATACATGCATGTCACGACATGTTGTTTATTTCATTCAGTGCAAGAGATGTCCACAAACAGGTTATGTAGGAGAGACACGCAACAGCTCCACACTAGGATGAACTCACACAGACATACTATTACAGCAAGGAAGACCTGAAAACCAGTGGGGCATCACTTCTCCCAGCCTGACCACTCAGTCTCAGATATGTCAGTAATGGTCTTAAAAGGAAATCTCAAAAAACACAACAGAGACGAGCTTTGAGATTAAACTTATTTTACATCTCAATATGGTAGCAGATGGGATGAACGTGGATCTTGGCTTTATGGGACACTACAGAAACTAACATCCACAGACCTTTTCTTCTTCAAACTGACATATTATAGGACTTCAGCATGTGTGGGATGTGGATGCGTGTGTGTATGTATGTGTGTGGGTATGTGTTGTGAGGTATGTGATATAACAGATGTGGGTCTTGCTGTCACATTGAGGTAAGTCTCTAGCTATATGGAGTTATAATGTGTTACTATTTTTATTTCACACACATAATGAATATGAATTTCTCCTTACTTTTTATCTTTGCCTGGGGGGGGGGGTTGATTCCATTGCACCATATTCAGATTACCCAGCCTGCTAGTGTACATACAGGAGTGTTATCTTATACTGTTATATATATTTTTTGTAACTCTGTACGTATTGGGATGTGTGATCTCATTTGCTTGGGGGTCCTGCACAGATCTTTTTACATTAGGCTAATATTGTAGTAATTTGTGGATATGTAGGTATGTTAGACCTCTGGTCTTACACATATACTTTATATTTACTTCTAGTTACCTTATCCTGGGGAGGGTGGCAGGTTTATTTCATGGTAGTTCTATCTAGTATCCTTGGAAATGTTACTTTGCAGATAGTAGTACGGTTAAATAGTGTTACTTTTTTACTCTGTAGATATATGAGACATAAGATCTTTTACTCAGGATTTCATGACAAGTTGTATTCCTTTGGGGAACAATTGCAGTGACTGAAGTTAATATAGGTTCACTAGGAGAGAGAGTGAGAGTGTGTGTGTGTGTGTGTGTGTGTGTGTCTGTGGGAGAGAGAGATAGAGAGAGAGAGAGAGAAAAAAGGAGGGGAGAGAGACAGAAACATCTCCTTTAAGCTATGTATCTCCCCCACCCACATTATTGTGATGTGGGGTGGGTTAGATGGTATTGTTTGTATGAAGAGGAGGAGAGAAATTACATTTTTATCTCTTTTTCAGATTCCTTAGACACTTGTGGTACATCAAGTTGCTACATTCTCAGTATATATGTACATCAGTACATATCAGGCTGCATGGTCTTAATTCCTTGAGGTTCCTCGACTAGAGTTTTTTGTTTGACACTAATATTATCAATTTATATTTAAATTATCATTTATATAGTCCTGAGGTTTTTTTAATTTCTGGGGCCTTTTATTTAGCTTGAGTATACAGCTGGGTGACATGTCCAGCTAGGTCTTACACATCACACAGTGTGCACTGATGTTTTTTTAGACAACTTTACTGGTAATTCTTGTCTTTAATGCATACATTGTAATTTCATGAGCCGTATAACTAGCTTAGTTTGTCTTTAAGCTGGGTGGGGGTTGCCTTTCAGTAATCACATCCTTATACTAACTGTGACACTCATAGCTTGATTTAGGAGTTGTCTGCTTCAGCAGTGTTATCTTATGTCAATTAAATTTATATGCAGTAGGATTCTTTGTATGTGTGTTGCACCAAGCACATCTGAACCCAAGGTTCTTTCGGACTGAGGGCAGTATTGTACTGTTAAACTTCTCTGACATCATCTTCTGTTTATTTTTGTTTGTTTGTTTTTAAATGAGTATTTTAAACCAATGGGGATTTTTTTCTATTTTTTCTCTGCATTATCTAGCTGTTATAAGTACTGTATTTTCTAAACAACTGCCATGAGCTTCTGAAGAAGGACTGGTTGGTCCGAAAGCTAGAGCACTTTGTTCTTGTTGTTACATCTATGTTGGTCCATTAAAAGGTATCAAATCATTTGCTTCTGGATTGATAATTATATATTATTTTCAATCATGTTTTTATATGGTTTGAGTGCAGAGTCTGCCAATTAAGTGCAGTCAACATAGTACAATGGTGTGTATTCATTTTACATTTTAAAACATACCTGGGTATTCTATATTGAGTTCTAGCTATTCTGTCCAACATTTTTTCATTTGTTGTCCAACATACCAGTTCACCATACGTCAAAGTTGGAATAATTAATTGCCCAGCCAATTTTTTCCAATCCCTATTTAAAAAAATTGTTGTATGATGTAAAGCGCCAAGCTTTTTATTTACTTTACCAATTACTGAATTTATATTTGGAGGTCTGGAAGTTCAAACCCCCTTTGTCCCAATATTCCTGTAGAGTTTTTCCTAGAGGAAGTGGTGGGAGCTAGAATGGTCTTGGGATTTATGAATGCATGGGATAGACACAAGGGACTCTTAGAAGCAAGAAGGGGGTGTAAGCCAGAGTCCAAAAGGGGACTCAGGTGGCACTATATTTAGGGAATTTGGGGCAGACTAGGTTGGCCAAGTGGTCCTTATCTGCTGACAACTTCTATGTTTCTATGTAAGACCAATTGACATCTTATTTGCCAAATATAGAATTTGCAAGCTGCAAACTATAAATGTAATGAACAACTGTATTATTACCCCCCCACAGTTTCAAAAGTTGAAGCTTTAAATGTCTGTACTTTTGAAACTATGACTCCTCTATTCCAAAAATTAATAATAAAAGGATATGTCAAAAAAGGTGTTCCTGAGTTTTACATTGCTTCATCCATCCCTGGGACAATACCTTTCATTGACAGACATATGTTTATTACCTTCAGGAATTTCCTGGTGTTCTGGCCAATTTCCCATTTCACTAAAAATACTGTACCACCAACAGCTTAATCTGGTACAGTTTCAGTTGCTTACCATCCATATCTCTCCCCTCCTCCAGAACAAGGCTGAAAATAGGTGGAATTGCCTAGCCACCCTTTCCCAGTCAACAAAAAACTAAAAAATAAAGTTTTCTAACTGTGCTCTAATGGAAATATTGGCCCAGATATTCAAACTGCGCCCAAAAAGTGCGCAATAGCAGAAGCAAGTGCAAGTCCATTACGCCCATGCTCAAGAGATGTGATATTCAAAAATGGAGCAGACCAAACTGCACCTACAGCCAATGACTGAATATCGCACCACCTGCGCCATAGTGCAACTAGGGAGGGGAAGCTGAGCAGATCTGATGTGCCATAGCGCAACAAGGGATGTGCAGATGAGCAGTCCAGAGGTGCCATAGCGCAACCAGGGATGCCCCCCAGCAGCAGAGCAATGCAACTGCACAACCAGGGAGGTAGGGGCCCACCATCCATGCCACAGATGGGCACAGGAACACACAGCAGAACAGACATCATCCCCCCACACCCCATGCACTGGCCAACTAAGGGAGGGCTGGAATAACTACCAGTCCATGGAGACAATCAAACAACCCACAGCCGGGCCACGGTGCCCCATCACACCCCCTGGCAAGCTGTGACTGGCACACAAGGAGGACTGACCACCCCGTGCCACACCATCCCCCCAGTGCAGAGCACCCCCCCAGAAGCAGTGACCACCACTGCAGGAAACCCCATGCATGCCACCACCCCCACTGTGACACTGCAACCCTGTGCACCACAGAACCATGCAATGCAGCCCCACCACGAGCACCCATCAGTGGGTGGCAGCACACAGCAATGCAACAACGGCATACACAGTGCCACCATGCACAGTCTCCTCGAGGTACTGCTAAGAGACCAACCATACGTCGGCACATGAGGTACCCCACATGGGACAGGGCTTGCCCCGGACACCACCACCAGTGGTACAGCACCCTGCACAGTATTCCAATGACACACCCCGACCCACCACTGGCCACAACAGCCAGCACAGACACCCACAGTGGTGTGTGGAAGCATGTACCACACCGGATGCCACACAGTGCATGGACAGGCACCCACCCATACCCAAGGGCACAACAACACAGGGACACAGTGGTGGGGCAAACAAGCCCCCAGTGTGGGCCCATGTAAACTGTGTACACACAACCCACAGTCCTCCATGGCATTGGAGTGCCAGCCATGCTGCGCAGGCACTGTAGACCCATACACCACCATCATTTGCCTGGAGCACAAGTCACAGACAGTGGTACACATCCCCTGCAACACACACAGGGCACAGCATGGAGCTGGGACAACAACTGTGGAGGCGACAGTGTCACCTGAGGCAGACATGCACAACACCAGTGACAGGAGGCAACCCAGCATTGTGACGGGTACAGTGGCTGCCCTGCAGGGACTGCCACCACTGACATGCCAGCGGACCGTGCCGGTCACAGACGTGCATGTGTGTCAGTTGCACAGGCCATGGATGGGCTGATAGGGATGCCATAGACACAGAGCACGCACCATGGACCACTGCACACAGTCATCCAGTGCACAGGGCACAAACACACACCACAGACACTGCCTGATAGCTATCCCCACACCATAGTCACCTCCACATGGACACACACACAGATACCCATGACCGCACCACCCCAACGCCATGCACACCACTGCAGCTGATCACCTATAGCCCGCTGCAAATCAGAGACCACAACAGTATTCATATCAAAATAACTGTATTGAACAAACATATAAAAGTTAACTATTTACAGGACTATTTACAAAATATATACAAGGTGAGGGGGAGGGCCACAAACAAGGTGGGGTGGGTAAGGGGCAGGGGTGGACAAATGGGATGGGAAAGGAGGGGTGTGAGGGTGGGTCCAGGGGGGTAGGGGATTACAGGGGCTGAGGGACCCCTAGTGGGAGCACCACTCCCTCACTCTAACTCTGTCTTGGTCGGTGACTCTGCAAGACCCTGGTGTTGTCAATTCTGCAGAGGATGTCCAGCAATGCCCTTGCCACTTGGAGTATCTCCCGCAGTGCCTCCCTTATCTTCTGGAGATGGTGTGTACCTAGGACAAGGGAGCACAGTCAGTAGGTGTGAATGCACAGCCCCTTACAGCCCGCCTACTGTGCATGGCTTACGGCCATGGGACATACCTCTGTGATGGTGTGTGACCACCCACAGTGATCACGTCCACATGACCTGCCCACCCAGGCACATACGGAAATGCGGAATGCTGCACACACCCACCGTCCAAGTCATGCACAGCACCACCATGACCATTTAGTGACATGGCTACGTGGTGCAAAGGCAGTGGCACAACCATGTACCTGGTGCATGCATGGACCACCATCGACGCACTCCCAGACATGCATTGCCACTGGACAGTGTTGACTGTAACAAGTCACGTGCATGGCAGTGGTGTCTATGGATGGTGGCCATGCCCCCGCTGCCCACCCTGTTACACAGCATGCAATAGTAATCATGGAGTTATGGCACTCACCTTCATCGGGCCGGTCCAGTGTGCAGTGAGGGCCCTTGCCCTGCCTGGTTTCCCTCTGCTCCTCCTGCCGCCAAAGATCACGGGCATGGTGGCATTCCTCCGGGCCTGTGGTGCAAACATGGAGAGAGGAACATCAGTACAATCCTGTAGCAAAGTCCCCCTGACCCCAGGTGTATGCCCTCCCACCCAGCCAGACCCACTCACCCCACACCCTGATAACACCACCACAGCCAACCCCGGATGGTCCCTCCCCATGTGCTGGACACATACGACAGTGTTACCCATATGGAAGATAAAAGTGTGTTGACATAACACCTACCTGGCCGTGGCACTGTGCCCCTCCTGGCATGTGCCCACAGGCATGCTAGCAGCTCCGGCTCCCTCCACCGCAGGTCCCCATACCTGTGATGTCACTGCTCAGCACTCCTCCCCCATCTTGTGGCCTTCTCAAGTGCAGTGGCCACCTCCTCCCACATCTGGGTCCTGGACCTGTCCAGGGGCACCTCCCTGAACAGTGGGCCATGGTGTGGCTCCACAATGGCCACTAGGTTGGCCAGCTCTATTGCCGACCACTGAGCTGCCCTCCTGTGTGCCATGTTCTCTGCTCGATTTGCCAATATGGCACTCTGCAGTGTGGCTCCCCATGTGCAGATGCTGCACGGTACAGCACTGCCATTCCCTATCGCGCTGTCTCCGAACAGCGCGATAAAGGTGCACCCTCACCTGACACATGGCGTCTAGGGGGCAAAGGTCGGGCACAGGGTCAAGAGTCTCTGACGCACGGACATGCACAGCGCCATTGGAACCCAATGCATATAGCGCGATTGGCTGCCTGTGTGCTACCACCATTAGCGGCCTACTGCACAGTTGGCCCAGTGCGCCTATGATGGCCCAATGCCACAGTGCCATGTAGTGACCATCGCTATAGCACCACTGGCACAATGGTGGCCATGCCCTGCATTGCCTACCATGCACAGCACATCAGCAGCATGGCAGACACCTGCGTCAGCACCCCAGGCATGCGCAGTGAGGTGTGTACTACGCATGTCACAGAACTGCGCCATTGGCTCAGCATGTTCAACACAATTGTGCAAAGCACAAAAGCGCGATATTCAGCCGTCATATGCAAATCATCTAATCAGCCATTCTATGGCGCAGCACTGCAATTTGTATCTACTTAAAGTTGCGCCTCACCTCATTTGCATGGATTGCGCTATAAAAGTGCGACATTGGGCTGCACTGGCCATAGTCGGTTACAGCAGTCTATTGGTGAGTTGCATGCTGTTTGGGAGTGTAGACTGTGGATTTAGGGACATGCATGGGACTGCACAGTCACAGATAACAACTGCCGTTCTTACAGGCTAAATAATGACCAAGCAAGTTGTGGGAGAGGAGGAACACAGCGGTGGGAGGAGGAGGAGGCCTAACTTTACCAAGGCCGAGACCAAAGCCCTGTTTGAGGCTTACCTGGATCAGGAGCCGCTTCTCAGCGGATGGCAGGGAACACCTCAAGCCCATGCTGCTGCATGGGAGGAGTTGGCACATGCTATGAACCTGCATGGCAGACACCAGCGCTCCATGCAGGAGTGCAAGAAAAAGATGGGCAAGGACAGGAGGAGGATAAAGGAGAAGGTGGCTGCCATCAGGGCAGCATGAGCTGCAATAGGTGGGGGACAGCCGGAGGTGGTACAGCTGATCCCACAGGAGGAGAGGCTTGCTGGAAGCATGCAGCATAGTGCCATTGAGGGTGTTCCAGGTGGTGGCTTCCAGATGGGTGGTGGCCCATCACTGCATGGTAAGTCATGGTCTGTCTGGGGGGGTCAGGGTAGGTCACATGCGGTAACGCGACTTTGC
The DNA here is from genome assembly GCA_016271365.2 of Neoceratodus forsteri. Classification (NCBI taxonomy): domain Eukaryota; kingdom Metazoa; phylum Chordata; order Ceratodontiformes; family Ceratodontidae; genus Neoceratodus; species Neoceratodus forsteri. Next base: position 200,583,101 of record CM057458.1, read on the forward strand.
TTTCCCTTATAGATCCTGAGTGTCAGCATGGGTCAGCGGTGGTGAGCCTGTCCACTGAGGACAGTCAGCTGGAGATGGAGGAGGGCTCATCCACCTCCACAGGTATACGTGGCTCAGTGCGACGGTGGGGCCATCTGGCTGTCCACACTGATGTTGTTGTAACAGGTGGGGAGGAAGCCCTGCCTGTGTCCCAGCATGCCAGCGTCCACAGATGCCAGCATGCTGTGCCTGGGGCCGGTGCAGAGTCCATCACCAATGATGATGTCGCTATCGTCATGGGCAGTGACACGTGTGTGCCACAGGATGGCCACACAGCAGGACACATCATGCCCATGGCTGTGGGTGGTGCTGCCATGGAGGTCTGCATGTCATCACAGTTCCAGCCTGTGCCTGTCAGCACCAGTGGGGCAGCACTGGTGTTTGTTCAGGACAGTGAGACTGTTACGGCCACTGTGGCAGCACCACTGAGCCCTGGGGAGCGGCAGCCAGAGGGACAGCATCAGCAGTTGGCCAATGGGCTTGGGGGTACAGGGTTCAGTGGCGGTGTCTGTTCACTGCCTGTGAACATGCCCAGACCTGGTCCTGGTGCGTAGCGCCCACCCTCAAGGGGTGCTGAGCATCAGGGCCGCGCACACCCTGAGGGACAGGATGCCAAGGATGCAGATGACCTCTTTGACGAGCACACCTGTCTACTATGAGCATTGGTCCAGCAGCAGATGCAGCTTTCGACATCAGTGGATGCACTGCGTGCAGCTCTGGAGAGGGCAGAGGAGCGTCACAGCAGGGACACCGCTCTGATCCTGGCAGGGATGGACTGTTTGCGGGAGGATGTGACCGCTGCCACTAACAGGCATGCACAGGCATTCACTGTTGTCATGGCCACAATGGGCACACAGTCAGGTGCCCATGTGTCACAGACACCATGCAGTGCACTGTCCACCCCTCATTCCCGGCATTGTGCAACTCCCTCCCTGTCGACACCGGGTTCAGCTGTGGGCATCCTGAGCACTCCTGGCGCAGGCATGTTCGGAGTGCTGCAGACCCCTGCACGAGCACGGTTGTGTTCATGCAGTGAAACCCTTGGGGGACCATCAATGCCACCCCATGAGGCCAGTGGTTAGCCTGTCACTGCTGGCGGGTCTCGGCGGAGCCGCCCACGCATCCGTGGTGGCCGGGGCACTGTGTCGCATGACTGACCTGTCTCCCAGTGCGGTTACTGTCTGGTGTTGCACTGTGTGCATTGTGTCTTTCAGTGGGCATTGCACGGTTGGGTATCCGGCCCTGCATGCAGACACACAGTTCACCTGCACACCCTCCTGGCTGCTGTCCACAGTTGCGTGTGCATGATGTCTGCATTGCACTGTACACCAATGTGCAATGGTGCTCATCATCTGACACACGCACATGGACAGGCAGTGGGTGTGGTGGTCTGTGGACATGTGTGTGACTAGGGTTGTCGTTCTGGGTCGGTGTGCCTCCTGCCCTCTGTGCAAGTTTGGTACATTGTGTGTGTGCGTGTGTGTGTGTGTCCGTCCATGTGGCATGTTAGTCCTCACCTATCCCTGGTTGTGTGTGTGCTTCTGTGCCCTGCCACTTCCCTTGATGGCATGCACCCCTGGTGTGTGTCCATGTGTGTTTGTCGGCTGTGCCTTAGCCACTGTTGGCTGCACATGGCCCCATGACTTACCTGGGTTGGCTGAAGTGCTCCTCTGTGATGGTGTCCCGGTGCAGCTGTGCCAGCCGGATCAGTCGGGGGTCCCATCACTCAAGGGGGGGCTGCCCATCACCATCGTCACCGGCGTCCTCATCGTTCTCATTGCTGTCCCTCTCTTTGACCTGTACGGCTATCCCACATTTGTTGGCCATGTTGTGCAGGATGCAACAGGTCAGGAATAGCCCGCAGGCCTTTGAGGGACTGTACTGTAGGGCACTTCCAGAGATGTCCAGGCAATGGAAACGTGCCTTCAGCATCCCAAACACCTGCTTGATGACATTACGTGTGGTTGCGTGTGCCTCATTGTAACTTTGCTACGATGAGGTCACAGGCCGCTGGTTGGGCGTGAGCAGCCAGGGACGGAGTGGGTATCCACTGTCACCTGTGTGTAGAGGGTGGAGGTTAGTTTGGTGATCAGCATCGCCCTGCCCCGGGCCATGTAGGCCACTACCCATGTCACCTCTTGCCATGCCCCCCCAGGCCCTGTGTGTGTCCATGTGGTTTTCATACTCACTTAGTAGGTGTCCAGTGGGGATGTCCCCACTTTTGAATCTGTGGCACAGTGCCAATTGGTGCCAGATGAAGGCATCTTGTGATCCCCCAGGGTGCGTGGCACAGACATTGATTATGCGCCCCCTGGCATCGCACACTACCTGGCAGTTGATGCTGGCATAGCCCTTGCGATTGATGTATGCGGCCCCCTCGGGGCCAGATGGTATGCGTATGGCCACATGGGTGCAGTCTATTGCCCCTAGCATGCCAGACATACATGCTACCCTGTGGAACTCTTGTATGTTTGCTGTGCACTCTGCTGGTGTGCTGGGGAAATGGATGTACTCCACAGCATGTGGTAGCAGTGTGCTGAGGAATTGGGTGAGGTGGCATGACATGGCCGACTGGGTGATGCCTGTGGTGTCCCCAATTGGTCTCTGGAAGGTACTGGTGGTGAGCAAGCACATGCAAGCTGTTACTTTAGTTTCCACTGACAAGGCATGGCTCCGTCATGTGGGTGCATGCATCACATCACTGCACAGCTCACAGAGCCACCTCAGAATTGCCCTATTCAGGCGGTACCAGCCCACAATCTTAGTACCACTGTACAGCTCGAAGCTGGTGCAGGCTCGGTACTGCCTGTTGGGGTCATACCACCGACAGGCCCTTCCACGACCATGCCCCCCTGCCGCCCGCCTTCTCACCCCCTTAATAACGGCCTCCATCTGGAAGGTGGCACTGGCTATGTTCCTGGCTTGTGTTCACCACCCTGGCAGCTGTTACTGTACTCCCCCCACTGTCCTCACTGCTACTTCCCTTGCACCGGGAACACCTGCCTGTGGTGGCCTCTCTGCTGTGTGGCACTTCCCCCTTCTGCACTGGCTGTGGCTCCCCACACTTTCCCTGTGCCTCTGTGTTCAGGGTGCCCTTTCCCTGGCCTACCCTGTGTGTCCCTCCCGCCCTGTTTGTGTGGCTAGAGTTCTGCCTCATGTGCCTTCCCTGTAGTGTTCTTGTGCCTCTCCCTTGCTCCTTTTTATTTTGGCTTATTTCCGCTATGGCACAACTTCCGCTTGCTCTCCTATTGTTGAATATCGCACTGCGCCATTTATGCATGGTTCCTCCCCCTTCAGTTGCGCATGCCTTCAATATCATTGCACTGTTGCTCAGCATGATTTCGGGGGTGCAATTGCCTCCTGCTGAATATCGCAGAATGGCGCAATTTCGGACTTGCGCAGGCGCAACCCTATTGCGCGTGGCTCAACTCTTTTGAATATCTGGGCTATTGTGTACAATGTAAAGGGCAATACTGGCACATATAAGCACACCTGGCTCAAGTTTTGGAATTCCTGAAATAGTGCCTTCCCCCTGCACACAACATATTTATATGTAGGTAATAAGACATAGCTGGGTGTTGGTAGTACTGAGATACCGGCACACCCGGAGGCATAGTTTCAGCCTCTGGGTGTGGGGGTATCTCAATAGTACAAACACTCAGCCATGTCTTATTGCTTATATAAAATGGTTCCATAGGCAAATTTTATTTATTTATTTAAAAGTTGATAACTGGGAAAGGGGTTCCATGTGATAACGGCGACCACGTAATAGCGATCACCATTTGGGTGGGTCTACATCGCCGAAAATGAATTTTGGTGATGTAGGCTTGCAGTGAACATCAAGACAGCACTGGAGACTTACATGTTATTGTTTTATGTGGAGGGCTGTGCACCCAACACCTCCTCACTAAAGGATTCTCAACTCCAGGGGGGTGCATGTCCGGGGGTGGGAACAAAAAAAAAAAAAGATAACCCACGACCACATGCAAAAAACGAGTGCTCCCAGAACCAAACCCGGCACCTTCCCAACCCCAGTCTGCCACCAGCCCACCACACCACATAGCCAGCTCGGCAGCCCACTGCCGCACTACACCTCACAAACCCTCTCTCCCTTTCTGCCCATCACACGGCATGGTCCCTCACCACTACTCCCCGCACGTGCGTGTATACATAGAGACATCCTGTTGCTATAGTCGCCGAACCTCCTATCTGGTTGCCCTCCCTCCCCAGTATCCCTTTGTAAAAGCTCCTTGATTGAGTCAACCTTATTGAAAGCAGTCAATCATAAGTCACCTAATACACTGGATACCAGGAAAGGCACACAGAGCCAAGGCTTGTTTCCAGGTAAAAAAAGAACATTCTTAAAGTTTTGAAGCCACAAAAAATATATTAAAATGTTGCTAAATAATGTAAAATAGTCCTTCCACAAATGTTTTTTACCTATCAGTCATCTGTCTTTCTTCACACTCAATACATTGTGTGATTGTTTACCATGGAATAGAAGAATTCAAAGTTCTGCATTATTCCAGTAGTAGAATGCTTCCCTCTCCTACACACAGAATGGTAAGATGGAATACATGAATTCAAAATTCTTCAGAGTTCAACTGGCATACAAACAAAGACAAGCACAGGCCTCAAGTGGAGCCAGAACCTCAATTTTGTCTGTTGTCTCAGTTACTGTTACACTCTAGGAACCCCTTGATATTGCAAATCCCTTCAATCTGGCATTTATGAATCTTACAGGGATATTGCCAGGAGAATACCTTCTGGCACCAACAGAACAGCCCTCTGGCCTGCACACACCCTCATCCACAGGAAATGGACCACCACCTTTCTATTTCTAACAGATTTCAAGAACTGAGACAATTAAGTACGTCAAGTGGGTCCTAGGTAAGACCAGGACAGGGAGTGACCAAGTCGACCTGAAGCTGGCAGCCTTAACCCTGGATGAATTGGCCAACCCTCTCTCAAAGGTATTTAACTCCTCCCTTAGATCATGCATGTTCCCAGATTCCTGGAAGCAGTCTCATTTCACACCTGTCTACAAAACTAGAGCTAGAACCAACATATCTAACTACAGGCCTATCTCAATCCTCCTTCCCCCAAAAGCTCTAGAAAGGGTGGTCTCTGACCAGCTCGCTGACTACCTGGAAAAGTATAAACTCCTCAACTCCCAGCAGCATGGCTTCCATAAAAAAACACTCTACAATTACTGCACTTGTCGAATACACCTCACAGCTATATGAAGCGCTTGATAAGGGGAAGGCAGTGGGGGCAATATTTATCAACCTCACCAAGGCCTTCGACTCAGTTAACCACCACCTTCTCATCTGCAACCTGTTATCAGCTGGCCTATTCCCTGATGCAGTGTCTTGGTTTGGGAGCTACCTCTCCCATAGAATGCAACGTGCCAGAATAGGCAACATATACTCCAATCCAAAGTAGATGAGCCTAGGAGTCCCTCAGGGATCCATCCTCGGCCCACTCCTCTTTAGTCTTTTTATAAACACTCTTCTTTCTGCCTGCCCTGCACACATCATACTAATGCAGACGATGCTGTCATATCCATCCCTGGCAGAGACCAATATGACATCACTTCTGAGTTGCAGGATAGCTTCCTTAAGCTCGAATCCTGGTTCTGTCAGAACAAACTCCTGCTCAACCACTAAAAAAAAGTGCATGCTGTTCAGAGTCCCCCCAAATAAAAAGAATTTCAGCCCCATGCAAATTCTGAGCTTTAAGGGAGACCCCCTAGAACAAGTCTTCCTATTTAAAAAGCTTGGTATATACCTTGACGACACTCTCAGTTTCTCCAGCCATACTGATCATGTCTTCAAGACCTCTAACATGGAACTGGGTGTCCTTTACCACCACAAGCACTCCCTACAGCACTAGGATGAAAAGTCACCAGCTAAAAAGTAGCGGTTACTACATTGTGGTCTACAGGTTGCCCAGGGCATACATTGCCAGAGTAAATGTTGCTGATAATGTTGCCGCATTGCCAAATGGCGACATTATTTTTTTTTTCCGTTTTTGAGCCACACCGGGGAACCGAGATGCCCACCTGATCTCTTTGCAAGGCAAAAAGGCATGGAGGCAAGGAGCAGCTGTTCAAGCAACCGCAGAACTCTGCTTTAAGTTTAGCACCCTGCATTTTGCCCTTCCATGATTGGCTGCTTCCACATTTTGCCTCAAGAACTTTTCTGAGGGAGTTTGGCTCTTCTGGGATCTTTCTCAAAATGTTTTTGCTCCAATAGCCTTATTAAAAAATTGTGTAGCAAAGGGAGACTTATGTGTTTTTAGGTTGTGCTCTGCCCTTGTGCTGCTAGCTAGTTAGGCTAAATTCTGTTAGCGCTTGGCTCCTACAGTCTACTGCTGAACTGGTGCAAGACCATTTGCAGGGCAAATTCCTCAGTTGTTGGAATCGCTGGTTTTATTTCTATTCAGCCTACAGGCTGAACTCTGTTAGGGCTAGGCTTCTACAGCCCTTTATTGTTTGTTGCAATAGCTTTTTCAGGGGTTAATTCCTTTCTGCTAATGGAATCCTTGTCTTAGCTGTATTTAACTTTGGTGCAACAACTTCTTAGGGGTTAATTCATTTCTGCTAATGGAATAGTTGTCATAGCTGTATTTAATTTTTATTGTGTATTTAACTTAATTGTTACCTGTTTTATGAACTTTAAGAAGTGTTGTTAATCTCCCCGCGGCTCATTGCTAACGCCTGTAATGTCCATGGGCGACATTTAGTCCACAACTACATATGATGTATGACTTTGTTATCAGCATTATATTGTCCACACAGCATTTTAACTGCTCTATTTTGTCCACAACATTTTGTCCGGGGGCAAATCATCCGCTTTCGCTCCCTACCACCTGCAGCTCTAAAACTTGCCATAAGCAGCTCAGTACTAGCCTCCATAGACTATGGACTACCAATTTATGGAGCTGGCTCTGACACCACCCTCAAAAGAGTTAACACTCTACTGAACAAGGCCTGTCACCTAACCCTAGGGGCTGATCTCTATAGCCACACCTATGCCCTCTATAGTGAGACAGGGTGGCTCCCACTCCACCTCCAAGCTCAATTCCAAACCTGCATGCTAATTAAAAAAGCCATGCTAGGCTTATGCCTGAGTTCACAAACAGACTCTTTACAAAGGCATTACCCACCAAGACAAGGGGTGCTGCAAAAGGAGGACTCCAGGTGCCTGTCAAGTGCACTAAACTGGCACAGAGATCCCTTTCCTTCTAGGGCCCTAAGTGGTTCAATGAGTTGTCCACTGCACTCTTGGATTGTCCCAAGTTCAGACAATTTAAAAACTGGGCTTTGTTCCATGTTGGACCTCAATAAAGTCTGTGACTGCCACATGTAACCCCTGCAAAAGGCTCTTCTACTCCATTCACTACCCCTTTGTGCCTACCACCCCCTGCTGCCCCTGGTCTCCCCCTCCCCCAATGAATCCTCCAACCCCCTAAACACCTGCTGGCACAGATTTCACTCCCCTCCCTATCCCCACAATACACTGGCCTCTTCCCTCCTCCTCCACCTCCCTCCCCCTCTCTCACTCCATCTACTTCAATTGCAAACACTTGACAATGCCTACCTATGGCTGTGCCCCCCCAGCACTTGATCAACAATGCTTGCTTTTGGCCACTCCCCCCATCCTCTCAGCTTGAACGCCCCAGGGGATACTGTCCCAAACCTTCTCCTCTGCACTTCCTTGTAGCTCTATACTGTTCACAGTATGTGATGATAGTTGCTATGCTAGATTCCTCTGTATTAGTGATTATTAAAGTAAGTGCAACCTTTATATAACCTTCATTTACCTTAGCCAATATGCAATGTTGTACCCTAGTTATTGTGCAATGATGTATGTATTCTGTATGCAATTTTGTCTGTTTGTTGTCTGACATGGAACCTTTGAAAATGAGTCCTTGACTCAAAGGTATTAATCCAAAACTAAATAATAAAAAAAAAAGAGGAGCAGGGAGTTCTCTGGCAAAGTGGTAGGGATAGGAGGGGGATTTTTCATGGGCACCAAAGAAACACCAGCAATGGAAACTCTGAATAGTACTTGATTTTTTAAATTTGTGTATGTGTATAAGGGGGGCTCATGAGTGTTAAAAGCATTAAATTATTTACTTACTTTATTTAATTTAATGGACTTTTATTTTTTGGGGCCTAGTTGAAGTTTTTATATATGAGTAAAGGCTGTAGCCATGTTTGTGATGGAAATTAGGAAATAGGTGGCTTATGAATTCTGTGAGTTGCCGTGGTTGGCAGGGACTTGTTTCAGCCATTGTTGGTACTCTTACAGCCATTGTTAGAACCAAGGCTCAGCCAATCAGAACACAGGGATTTACTTGCCTATTTTATTTATCCCTATATTGGAGTGTCACTGAAGGGTAAACTGCTGTGGTGGAGGGCATTATGGAGTAATATTCCTTCTCCTCATGAAGTATGACGATAAAGGGTCACCACAGGAAGAGAAATGTCACCTCGTGAAATATGATATTCAAGTGTTTGCAATGGTTCTAAGTTGTTCTGTTTTTTGCTTTTCTTTTCTGAACTTTTACTGAACTGATGTCCGGTTATATGTATGGATTGTAGTTTTGTATGCGCTTAAAGAGAAAATCAAACAAACCTCACACTCTCCCAGTCCCCGGCTAAGAAGGATGGGGACAAAGAAATTGTAGTGCAAAAGATTTTATTACTTAACAATTTCACATGAAAGGTTTGATGCTGATGAAGTGTTGTGCATATAGTTTGGTGAGAGTGAACCTCTGCAGCCTGGACAAATCACCCAATGCCATTTCGTGCCAAGACAGGCACTTTTTCAAGGGTACAAATCAGGGGATTTATAGGCCATCCAGTGATGACACCACTATGAGGTTACTAATTCAACAAATTCAGACATTCAAAGTGACATGTGAATTACATACTGTACACATAGTTACCAATATTACAAATATTAAATGGTAGCTCATCCCACTAATGATTCGCTGATGTAAATATTATATCAATTAGAACAGCTCTGCCATTTCTGCCTATAGCTATACTGTGTTATTAAGGATAGTCAGTTAACAGTTTGGTTTGCACAGCTGAAGCAGGTTTCAGCAATCCACCCCTTCCACATGTTGCTTATAGGATCTGGAGACTTCTGTACAAATTCATTGCGTAAAAGGATGGGATGAGTAATATAAGAACTCCAAGGTTCTTTTAAACTGCACAATGGTGGGACTTGAAGCTGTACACAATATACAAACAAACAGAATGAGATTAGTTATGCCACACATGAAAGCCCTAAAATATAAGCCATCTTCTATATATGGCAACCATTAAGTTAAGCAGTCACCATTATATACATCATTGTTTCTCTATATGTGCCTTAGATCAACTTCCCTGACACAGCCTTTAGGGCTGAGCCGATTGATAACACTGATGTTGGATTTACAGCATTAAAGACCCTGACACAAAAAACATTATCTATATGGTAGCAAAGTGGTTACCTTTATAATTCTATATACATGTACATTAAATCAACATACCTGACCCAGTCCTTTAGGTAGCCCTGGCCAATAACACTGATGTTAATTTTACAGCTTTAGAGACCCTGATGCATAAGTCATGCATTATATAAGGAATAAAGTATGGGCACCCATACACAACGAGCCTGTGTTTCCATCGAGGAGTTGAGATACCAGCGTAGGAACCTCGAGAACGAAGCTCGAGAGATCCATGCTGGTGTCTCAACCCTGAGATGGAAACTCAAGGTGGGTTGTGTATGGGCACCCATATTTTGTTTGTTACAGTATATGATTCCCCCTCAAAAATAGAGAAAAGTGACTATAGAGATGCTTGTCGTTTCTTTGAATTTCTGCCTGTCATTTCTTTTGAGAACACTGGTGCTGAAATGTTTGCTTTTCAGATGTTTTTTGACAGTCTGTCTTGGTGCCCTGATTTTGAAGGTGCTGCAGCTGCTGAGGAGTTCCAAACAAGAGCAGGTCCTGGGTTCTATTCCTGATGTGTGCTTTTCACCAGGAGCTGCATTGTTCAGGAGATTTTAAGTAAATACTAGTTTCCTTTGTGATAAAGTTTTTTTACTGAGGGAGACTGCTTGACTGTGCTACTGCAGTCTTTTCTCATGTCTTCCTGGTGCTGTTTTACTGCAGGGAGAGAACATGACAGGAGTGCACTGTTTTTATTAGTCTCTGCAGTGGTTTTCATAGAAGAGAGATCTGAAGGACTGCCGGCTTACTCCGGGCTTCCAAATGAGAGATGGCTATATGGAGCATTTCAGGAAGTGAGAGAGAAAGAGAGAGAGAGAGAGAGAGGGAGCGGGAAAAAATAACTGTTCTATTTTTTATTTGAGCAGTGTTTGTGTCCATCCGTTTGACATATTCTGACAATGGAGATTGCGTGACTCTGTGAAGGACTGCTATTTTTTTTTTTACTTTTATTCATACCATGTTTTTCTCTCAAGGTAGACCACTATGGAGCCATGAGAGATGTTGGAGAGGGAGAGCACGAGCTGGCTTCATAGGTGGCTGACAGCACGAGCCACATTGACAGGTACTTCTTATTGTAAACCATGCACAACAACATTTAGAATGTGCACAACAAGCTTAGCGTAGCCACCATTTTTCATACATAATAAGGCTTAACCATATACTATATAACAACAAAGTAGTTACCCAGTCGCCATTACACAACTGCATTTTGCCCCGTGTATACAGTGGATTGGCATCCCTGACACAGTCCTTTGGATCAAAAAACATTGACAATGGTGCAGATAAATACAGTTAACCTATCCGGACCCCCTCTTGATTTTTGCTGGTGAATTCTCAGATAGCGAATATTTTAAAGACTAACCCGCAAGAGGTACCACATAGATGAACTTACAAAATGCCATAATCTCAAAGTGCTCATTAAGGACTTGACAGATCCTCCAGTTTCACTACCCAAAATGAATCCATTTAGAAAAGAAGATTTTTTGGGGGGGGGGATCACGTGATGTCTGCAGCTCCATAGCAGCTCATCTTAGGCGCTCCCTCCACTCTGCTCACCCATCCCCAAAATCTATTTTATTAAAACATCTCTGAAGCTTCAAAACTGCCTACTTCAACATCCTTCTGCCTGCGACTATCAACTAAGTGCCTTTTCAGCATCGTTATTGGCTTATCTTGCCGTGATGGAGATGGATACTGGGCAGGCCCCACATTATCAAACACCTCCAACTTCTCCGGAGAAGGCTGCAAAGAAAAATAAACCTCATACTACAGCACCTACTAAGCAATCCAATCCCTCAGTCTGAGGATCATTTTCTTCAAGAGCTTATGCCTTTCAAGGAGACCCTAGCCAACATCTCTGTGGAGCTCAAGTCCCTTAGAGCCAATATTCGGGACTTGGGCTGCAGAATCAGAGACACTGAGGCCCGTACTATTTCACTGGAAGGTTGGTGCAGCTGAACGGACCCCAAAATAATGAAGCTCAGACAACGAATTACAGAACTACAGCTTAAGACAGAGGATTTAGAAGGCTGCAGTCGCTAAAATAACGTATTGATCTTCGGGCTGCCAGAAGCTGAGGAAGGTCCCTCCATGATCCTTTTTCTTCAGAAATTGCTGACTAAAATAGTGGGCCCATCCCCCCACAATATGACCTACCATATCAAACAAGTTCATCGCTCATTGCGCCATCGACCCCTGGATACTGCACCTCCTTGACCCAAAATAGTTTGATTCCTGAATTATCTCAAAAAACAACATGTTTTATCAAAATCTAAAGAACTGCAAGCGATACTCTCTGTATCACCCAGGATCTACTGTTTGAAATCAGGCAAAAAAGGGCCACATCTCACCCGATTGTAAATAAACTTATTGCGGCAGGTTATTAAATTTAAGATGTCCTATCCTACTCATCTCCAACCCATTATAGTGGGCTCCTGGCTCTCCTTTGATTCCCCAGCCTAGGCCTCCAAAGAACTAGCCACTCATCTTCCCAATCTATTTAAAGATCCATGAATGGCCTGACAGAACTTTTGAGGTCCCGATTTTTCAATCTGTTTGTGACATGCCTTATTTGCTTTCTTCTCCTTTCTGGTACGGTTTGGACTTGGTCTGTGGTGGATCTAACGAGATCTGAATGGTGGTTGCTCCTTGCCTGAGTTTATGGCTTCTGATTTCTTCTGCTTTCCCTGGACACCTGGACCTGAATATGGACACTGGGACTGTGATAGGGCGCAGGTATATGTGAGCAATCATATAGAAAAAAATGTCTCACCAGTCCTTGTAGATATTTTGGATTTAATTTATTCTTTTTCAGATGTTGTTTCAACAGGAGAATTTCAGCTTGGCAGTGTACTTTTTTGCAGCTTACACTTCCATTCGGACAGTAGACATCAAACAGACGGCATAATCTGGTATTTATAAATCTTCCATTCCAGACAGTAGATACCACAGTAGACAAAATATTCTGACAATTCTAAGTCTTCACTTCAGAGCAGTAAATACCACAGTTCATTATAACTCCATAGAGCACTTTTCAGCAGTTTCCAGAGCATACCTCCAGTCCCACAGCAAAACGGAATCTGACTCTCAACTCACACAGTCTAAATTTATACCCAGAAGGGGTCATGTGATTATTTAACTCCACCCCAGCATATAATTATATACTTTAAATCTTTATTTACTATACATTTATTTTATTTATAAACACGTTGCCCCTTTAAATAATCATAACAAAACATTTTCACTCCTATAAACAATTTAAACCCTTTTAATAACTTTTTAAACATAATTTCTAACAACTAAAGCACCTCCCCTTCCTATGTTTTATAAAAGGAGAGGAAATGAGGCCGGCCGGCTCCTAGAAGAAAAAGACGCTGCCAGGACCCGAACTCGGGACCCCACAAACACCGCAAACATCTTCGTTTTAAAGAGATTCCAGAATCAACTCCAAATTTCCCCACTCTACCTCCAGAAGGTTTGTAAAACACAAAACGATTATGCTTTGCTAATATAATCTATTTTAAGGGAATGTTTAAAAGTAAATAACTTTGAGATAGTGCGAACAGTCGCACTATCGAGAAGGAGCTTAGCGATTTATTAAAAAAATATACAAAGCCGAGAACATATTTTCAGGGAACACTAACACACTATAGTTGTGTTACCAACGAAATAGGCATTCATATGCCTTTTCAAATCCCATTTATTTAAATTGCTTCATTTTTATTTTATTATTTCAAATGCACTCTGCACGGAACACAGCGCAATACAAGCGCCTTCATTCTCAGTGTCCAGCTACCCAATTCTCTCACCACCACAACCTCAATCAAAAGGCCACTAAATAAATTCATGTACAAACATACTTTCCAGCTTTCGAGTAATTTAAACCTCTTTTAAGCGTTTTAAACTTTAATTCTGGTAACAGGGAAGCACCACCCCTTTTTCCACAGTATTTAGTAATGAACAGAATGGCCGGCCGGCTCTTAAGAGCAAGTTGAATCAGCGGGAGCGAAGAACTGTAATTGGAACCCAGCAATGCCAAAGAACCGACAAAACCACCGCCCGCAACAAACACCCAAAAGAGCACAAAATATCACCCCCAACCACTTCATCGTTCCACGGTATGTCAAAACTATACTAAGGGTTTTAAAACATCAAAGTACAGTTAATAAAGGGCTAGAAGAAGGAATACCTGCTCAACGGTGTGTACACTCGCACAGTAATTCTACCGGCAATTCATGTTGCCGCCCGGAACCTCAGCAGCGTTCTTATGTACAAAACAACCACATTCCTCTATGCTCTTATTAATAATATTTAACGGAGAACAAATAAAGAATTGACAGGTTGTTTACATATTTTCAGGGTCTCTAAAAGGTACTTTCTTTTACAGGTGTAACTTTAAATCACCAGAACCCTGAACACAACACCCTGAGCTTTTCTTTACATAGCCCTCAAAATGCAACAAACTTAATTACCATGCTCAAACTAAAAAGACTAAAGGTATTAAACAGTGCCCTGAAAGAAGTCTCTTGAAAAGAATGGTGGATTTGAAAGAGAACCAAAAGATTCTCAACACTATTACAAAGCTTGCAAACCACAAGCCAGCCCATTTCCTGTCAGCTGACATTTCAGCCCGACGGCATACATTTCAATTTGTCAATTTCTTCTAGGGAGTCTGATGCACCCCAAGAATATAACACCTGCTAACTATTTTGCTACAGCTTTCAAGCAACGGCCAGAATATATTTTTAAGCTGCACGAGCGTGTGTATAATCGCACAGTCGTGCCGCTATAAAGATCGTTCCAGCTGCCACAGTAACAGGAAAAGCTACTCGCAGGGGGAAAATTAATAGAAGATTTTCTCCATTGTCTCCTAGGAACTACATCAAAGAATAAGATTTTACAAAAAAGGGAAAATAATTCTATTAAGTTACTTCTCCCCAAATCTCACAGAGCTACTCTGTGACAGGGACCGAGCTTACTTCAAAGCAGGCCTACACTAACTGATTATCCTCATCCTGGGATTTGTGGAACATCGGGAACAAGCCTCTGTTTCCTAGGGGTGATCTCTCCAAGGACCTGGTCCGGCTCCTTCTTGGTTCCTACTCAACCCATTTGGACTTCATCATTACTATCTCTAGCAGGGGTTTTGCTAGTTCTCTAATAACGTACCCCTCATCAATTTGGAATGGCTGATTTTAATATCTGATAGTTACCCGTGAGTATTAATTCAGTCCAACTCCACTGGTGGTCCCCCCATGGCAGTTTCGATGTATATCCTATGGTACCTGTGCTTGTGCTATTCTCTCCTCCCTTACTAAATTCCCTCAATAGTCTTGCCTAGTTCTCTCTGCTTCAATGTCTCATCTAACCTTCAGCTCGGACTTCTTATTCTCCTCGTTTGTATGCTACTTTTATTTATACTCTGTTTTTCTGACTATGCATCTGGATCTTAATACTTTTCACTGGGTATCTCACTGGGGGGGGGGCACCAGTCGAGGCAGGCACCTGAGACAATATCAATGAACCCACATTTCAGGTATGCCTGTTGGTTTCAATACTGTTTTACTGTTATAATTTATCTAAATGGGTATGTTATGTTATGTTATGTTATGTTATGTTATGTTATGTTATGTTATGTTATGTTCTAGGATTTACTGGATGGATGGATGGGTTGGGATTGGTGGGGTTCCAGGTGGGGCTACAACTGTGGGCTGTCTTTCCTCATGACCTGGGCAATGGGGGGGAGGCCCTGGACCTTATGCTGCCTCTCCTATTTCCAGCCACACATAGCAGGTCTGACTACTGGATGGGGCAGTGGTGTGGTGAGTCCCTTTTCTTGCTTTGGTTTGTTATCCATTATTCCCACACTCCCATTCCACTTCCAATGACAGTCTTTACCTTAGTTTTGCCTAGTCTAGGGAGAAGGTTTGCTGGGGCCTTGGGGGTTCGGTCCTCCTTAATTTTGTTTTTTACAAGTTCATCTGGGTCCTGGCACTTTTGGGGGACCTACAGTATGTACATAGTTATAGTATGGGGTGGGCAGGTTGAAGAAGATTGTCATGGAGAATTGGGGCAGGGGAGGGATGGGAATGGGGAGGGAAAATTGCACCATTGCACACCTGCTTTCTGGTGTCTTTCCTGATGAATGGGTGGGGGGAGGGATACCTGTCACAGTTTATTCAGAAGTGGGTGCTACTTTTACTAATGTTTGTTGTTGGGGGATGGGAGGGCAGTGTTCTCACCAGTCTCTTCTCTGTTGTGATTTAGAGGGGTCTGCTATTCTCAGTCTTTTTTTTATCATGTAATACTTTTACTCGCCTCTGGTGCTGAGAGGGCCACAACAACTGCCGTACACCGGCACCCGCACCCTGGATCAGGTCTGGCATACAATGCTGTGCCTGCCTGACTGACACAGGCCTCGATGAAATTAACAGGACACCTCCCTCCCGGGGGGCCTGTGGCCAGGAACCAAGTGGCCACACCTCTTGTGTCTGGGGCACAAAGCTCAGCCATAAGCCACTGTGGTCAACCTGTGATTTTCTGCCTGTTTTACTTCCCAGTGGGAGCTGGATGTGCAATGATGCCTGATGCACCTACGTGCAGGCATCTGCCATGCTCCTTCCCCTTTGTATGCTCACCTCTGACAATGCACCTAGCCTCTGCTAGGCCTGCTGCAGTGCAACACATGCCCTGAACCCACCCCAGAGGTAGTAGAGCAGTCGTGGGATGCTCAGTCCTATCTCTCCCCTGCCAGCCCCCAGCGGCCAAGTCCGTTCCTGAACCCAGGTCACCAGCGTGGCGTGAGGTGTGGCGTCCAGCGTTTCAACCCTCAGCACCACCGGGCCAGCCTATTCTCAGTCTTATATGTCTTCCTGTATTACAATGTTTACTTGTTGGTTTTGCATATTTGACAATTGTTCTACCTGAAGGATGGGGGGGACCTTGGGGGTGGGACAGAGTGTGTTTTCACGTTATCAGTTACAGTATTAACCCTTCTGCTTGTGGTGATTATGGCTAGCAACCTAATCAAGTTCTTAACTTGGAATGTTAGGGGAATCAGAGATCAGCTCCAAAGGTACCAGGCCTTAAAACATATTTCTTTACTTCATGCTCATGTTGCGTTTCTTCAAGAACTGCACCTTCTCCCCCACGAGGCAATCAAGCTTTGCAGGCAGGGTATTGGCCAGGTGTTTGCCTCTGGAGACTTGTCTTCAAGTAAAGGAGTAGGCATTTTAGTGAATCATACTATTTCTCTTCGTGTGGACCAAGTTTTTTCTGACCCACAGGGAAGATATGTGTTCATTAAGGGCCTGCTTGATCACCGTGAACTGGTTTTGGGAAGTGTTTATGGGCCAGTGGGAGGTGACCCAGCTTTCTTTATGGATTTAACTGACAAACTGTCCCCATACCTCTCCCGCCCCTTGATTATGGGTGGTGATTGAAACCTCCCCTCCCACTCAAGACCTCGTTCATTCCAGCTACCCCCTCAAACCTCTCTCATCAGCACAACAAGCCCTGGGGGGAGTTTATGGATTTATTGGGTCTCTGCTATCCCTAGGAGATTCTCAACCACCTGTTCTGCATTTATTCCTTTTATTCAATGGTGCATCACACCTCTTCCAGGCTCGATTATGTCCTCACCAGCCTATCTCTTCTTCCCAGTCTATGCAATATAGGCCTAGAACCCATTGTGCTTTCCGATCATGCGGTTGCTTGATTATTGCTTACCCCTGATTCTGATTTACAGCGAGATACTTCGTGGAAACTTTATACTCAACTTCTTAAGGATGACCATGTTGTTTCCTGGATATCAAATCTCATTCAGTCCTTCATCACCTCTAATCAGAATTCCGTACTGAGGCGGGATCATGAATGGTGTGCCTTAAAATGCTTTTTGCGGGGTGAATTTATCCACTTGGCTTCCACTTCGAAACATCATAGAGAATCTGAAGCCGTCTCGATACTTGACCAAATATGTGCCCTAGAGCAATCTCTTTCTTCCACTTCTTTCCCAGATTCTTTACAGGCCCAACTGTCCCTTCATGGCAAATACTCTAATCTCCTGCAGAAGAAAGTAGAATACTCCATTTTAAAGACCCAATTCAAATATGTCGAACAGGGAGAAAAGGCAGGGCAGCTGCTTGTGCTCCGTCTATGGTAGTTGGATGCCTCAAGGGTTATCCATTCTATCTCTGTCGCAGATGGAACCATAAAAATGTTTCCCAGGGAGATTGTATTGGTTTTTGAAAATTTCTACTCTAGTCTATATGGTTGGAGTCCATCCCCACCAATCACCAAAGAAATGTCATCCTACCTAGACTCCACTCCACTACCCTTTCTTTTGGAACACCATCGAGCCCTCCTTTCTACTCCTATCTCCCTGGCAGAGGTAGAAGCTGCCATTAGCAGTTTAACCCTAGATAAAACTCCCAGAACAGATGTCTTTCCTTCAAACTTCTACAAACTTTTCCTTAAAGTCTCATCTCCTCTCTTACTTCATCGTTACCAGTTCATGGTTTCAGCTGAATCTCTTGACCCCTCACTTCTGGAAGCTACTATTGTTCTTCTCCTTAAACCAGACAAGCCTCCTTCTAACCCTGCAAGCTACCGGTCTGTTTCCTTGTTAAACTGTGACATTAAAATCTTAACCAAAATCCTAGCTATGAGAATTAGGAAGGTGTGGTCGGGTCTACTCGGTCCAGAACAAGTTGGTTTTGTTCCTGGGAGTTCTTCTGCTGATCACCTTCGCAAGATGTGTCATTTGTTTCAAGTAGCCCAAGCTTCTCCTCTACTGATGGCCCTAATCTGTCTTGTTGCTGAAAAGGCTTTTGATAGAGTTGACTGGTCTTTCTTATGGCTAACCTTACAGAACATGGATTTCCCCCCTCTTTTCTACAATGGCTTAAAGTGATCTACTCTTCTTCTGCAAAAATTTACTGCAATGGAGTTTTCTCCTCCTCATTCTTCCTGTATACTGGTACCAATCAGGGCTGTCCTCTTCCCCCTTTCTTTTTAACCTATACCTTGAACCACTCATTCGTTGCCTTAAATCTTCTCCTAACATACGAGGCATCCCTACTGACAATTTGTCACCATCTCTTTCGATGTATTCAGATAACATCTTACTGCATCTTTCTGTACCTGCTTTCTCTCTTATGGAAGCTTTGAATGTAATTAACTAGTTTAGTTGTTATTCCAACTACAAACTAAATCTCAATAAAACCAAAATTTATCCCCTTAATCTTCTTGTTTGCAGCCAGGAACTCATTTCTTTTGGTACGTGATGGTCTCCCCAATCCATCAAATATCCTGGAATTTTTCTAACTACCAATCCCTCTCTAATGACAAAACTGAACTTAGAGGATCTACTGGTTGTGATACAGCATGAATTATTACAATGGAAGGACCTTCCAATCACACTATGGGATAGAATTAACATTATTAAAATGAATATTCCCCCTAGACTTTTCTATCCCCTAAATATGCTTAATATTTTGCTCACTCTCTCCTTTTTTAAACGTATCCATTCACTCATTACTTCTTTTATTTGGTTAGATAAATCTCCCAGACGTTATCTTAAACTGGGGCTCCCTAAAGAATCTGGTGGACTTTGACTACCTAACTTCTTATTCTATTATTGGGCTAGCCATTTTTTATAAGTGTCGTTAATGGCTCTCCATGCCTCAAGCTATATCTGAAGATGACTATACTCCCATCTTGTTACAGATAGAATCCTGCCTGATCTCTGCTCACAACCTCTCTCCTGTTGCAATTATTTTCTCTCCTTGAAAATCTCTCCTGAGTCCATTGGGTTCTTCTCCAGTCGCCAAGTCTTCTAGCAAATGTGTGCCTCTCTGAAGGTGTCTCCTCCTAAACAATTTGCACAACCTATCCTTTCTAATCTAAACATCAAGATTGGGGATCGCCCATTAACTCCAGAGTGGTTTCCTACTCTCCAGGAACTTAGAGTATCAGACTTCTACTCCGAGACTTCTCTTCTTACTTCTCAAGCGCTACTAGAGAAGTTCCAATTGGGTCCAACGAGCATTTTCAAAATGTACCAGTTGTGGTATCTGATATAACAATTTGGCCACTCTTTGAAATCCTCTGAACTCAGTGACCTTCTTACCCAGATTCAAGATTTAGCAGTCAAACTCCATGGCACCTCTGGTTTGTACTTGTGGTTGCTTACTAACCTCCCATTCCTCTTCTCTGGTTGGTTCCAAGGTATGAGAACCTTTGATGCCTGATTTTAACTTTAACTGGCCACATATTTGGAAAGATCTCTATACTTAACTAACTCAAGACTGGTTAAGACTTATCCAAATACCATATCCTAAATAATATGCACTACACCCCTGTCAGACTAGCTAAGATGGATCGGTTCCCCTCTCCCACCTACACCAGATGTGGCAAGGTGGGTGGTAACCTGTTGCATATTTTTTGGTCCTGCAAGAAAGTATCTTCCCTGTGGGTACAAATTGAGGAGCAGATTGGTCCCCTCCTGGGGTTAGGAGGCCTCTTCTCTCCTGATGTATGCATTGTTGGTGACTACTCCCTGATCCCAGTCAGGGAAAGGAGATACCATATTGCTCTCATTTCCATGGTGTTTAAAAAGTTGGTCATTTCCATGGTGGTCAAAAAATTGGTCCTTAGACACTGGTTGGATCAATCGCATATTTCATATTGTGAATGGCTACATGAGCTTTCCTTTTCTTTCCAGACTGAGTGACTGATTGCCAGTCTTCACCATCGCTTGCCCTTTTAATAGAAATGGGGCAAACGTTATGCCCTCTACTTGACTTGACTCCTTCTGAGTTTTCTCTGGTTTCCCACACAGACTTCTTTTTTTTACTATTTAATATACTTTATTAAAGTTTAAATTGTACATCAAATACAACAAGAACAAAGGAAGAAGAAATAATGGTCATCACAAGTAATAAAAAGCTCTCCCTGATCATCTGAAAAAAATAAAGTAACAGATTCTAAATAATTATTAAGGTCAGGGAGATATTGTCTAAAACTATTGGGCCTAAGACCAGTTAGGAAAGAAACATGATGTCAATGCAAGGCCCAGTTAGAACAATAAATGAAACCTATCTATAATAAAAAGGAAAATAAAATAGAACAAAGTAAAAACTATCCCCACCCCAACCCCACCCTCCTGATCCCACCCTCTCCCACCCCTTGAAGCATGCACAGAAGAGGCAGCAGAGGTATGGGCGAATCATGCTACCAAGCCGTATGGAGGTCGGGGGCTACTTCACAGTTCTGGAACTGCCCAGGACTTGAAGGTGGAGCTAGTTCACATGGATAGCTAGGAGTCCCCCAAGTTACCGGAGACCACACAATCAGAATGCATGATTGGAACTAGAGCAAGGAGTGTTCCCCATCGTGCTTTACAGGCAGACACATGATTATTCCACTGGGTGATATGCTTTTCTAGTTTCAGCACCTGGAATAATTCTGCATGCCATTCATGGAAAGGTAAGCCATGCTGGTCCAGCCAGTGGAGGGCGATGATCATTTTAGCTGCTGTGGAAATAAGAGCCATATGTGCCTTGCAAATCCCTGGCATCTCCTTAGGGAAGAGTCCAATAAGGCAAATCTGTGAGGTAAAATAGGGCTTTAAGCCCAGAATAAGATCGTGAGATGTCTTAATTTTCTGCCAGAAGGAAAAGATTCGGTCACAGTCCCAGAAGAGATGTTTTGTTGTTCCATCCTCTTTCCCACAAACAGGGCAGAGGGGTGAGTCCCGCCATCCAATACGGTGCAGGCAAGCAGGGGAGAAATACAACTTATGCAGAAAACAGAATTGGAGGAACCGCAATTGATCCTGCTTGATATATTCATACAGAGATTGCTAAACTTTTAACCAGTCCTTGTCACCTTTTGTAAGACTGAGCTCCTGCTGCCAGTAAAAACAAATTCCTTTTGGACGATGGGGGTCTTGAGCCTGAAAGATCTTGTAGAGATAGGAGATTGCATGAGGCTGCTTAGCAGCTTCCAGGAGAACCTGCTTCACCAGATTAGCCACAGGGAGCCAAGGAAAAGGGCGCAGAGAGGCAGAAAGTGCTCCCCTCAATTGAAGCATTTTGAAAGGGTTCCGGGCAGGAGGATGGAGTCTAAGCAAGAGTTCTGCTGCTTTGCTTAACCTGCCATTTTCCAAAATAGTGGAGGTGGGTATCCCCCACAGGCTATGGCAAAAAAGTGCTGGGATGATATGGTTCACAGTTTTGAAGTTGGAGTTTCCCAGCACTGGTTGGTCCAGGTCATTGCAGAAAGATCTGGAGAGAAGAGAGCATATTTGATGCAAAGCCTTAATGGATCACCAGATAGGGGGTGTCTTTAAAGTGGAGGAGAGTCCAGATGGTTTGGAATAGAGAAGTGATTGCAAAGTGAGGCCGTGAGATCTACAAAGTTATAGTTCAAGATGTAACCATAGAGGGATGTACGCCTCTATGGTCCCATCCATATGCTTTGTGTTCCATCTGAAGATCTTGCTACAGTGGATAGTGCAAAAGTATAAGAGGAAGTTGGGGAGACATCGCCCACCCACCTCCTGAGGGTGGGTAAGTTTATAATATGCCCGGGGAAATACTTTTCTTGCCATAGGAATTCAGAGAAAAAGAGTATAGTTGGGTGAACCATCATTTGGTGAGATAGGGGCAGATCATACTAAGAGGATAAAGCAACCATGGCAGGATATTCATTTTGATTACGTTTATGCGACCTCATAATGACAAAGGAAGATATGTCCAGCACTGTAGGTCTGCTTTAACAGAGGCAAGGATAGGCGAGAGGTTAAGTTTGGCTATGTGTGACAAAGTACAAGGGAGTTAGATACCGAGATATGTAAGAGCTGTGGGTTCCCAGGCCAGTCCCAGATCGGTAACCCAAGGCTTCTGGACAAAACCATTAAGGGGCATAACACAAGATTTCGCTAGGTTAATCCTGAAATCTGTGAAAAATGATGTATCATGTTAAGGGCTGTGGGAATGGAAGACTGCAGATGCACCAGGTGCAAGAGAAGGTCATCAGCATAGACTGACAAAGAGAAAGAGAGCTGTCTAATTTGGATGCCTCGGACCTCAGTGCAGGCCTGCAGGGATTGGATGAGAGGTTCCAAGGAAAGGTTATAAAGGAAAGGGGATAAGTGGTAGCCCTGCCTAGTGCTGCAGCTCAGAGGAAATAGGTCAGAAAGGACTCTGTTGCATCTGACTTTCATGGTTGGGTTACAGTATAACACCCGGAGCCAATCACAGAAGGGGAAGGGGTAGCCAAACCTGTCCAGGACAGCAAAAAGGAAAGGCCAAGAAATGCAGTAAAATACTATCTCAGGGTCTAGGGAAACCAAAACCATGGGTGTAGAGCTGGTGGCTGCCGAGGCCATAAGCTGTAGTACCTTACATGTATGGTCAGAGTAATCCTGGCCAGCCACAAAGACTACTTGCGAATGACTCAGCAAACCTTGCCATACCTGGTGTAAAAGATTAGCTAGGATTTTTGCCAATATTTTTATGTCTGTATTTAACAAGGATATAGGATGGTAATTGCCAGGCAGGAGGGGAGATTTACCAGGTTTTGGAAGCACTGAAATCCAGGCTTGAGTAAAAGAGTGATCAGATAGCCCAGAGGAGTGAAGGTCACTGAACAACTGGGATAAAAATGGGACTAATTCATCCTGGAAGGTTGCATAGGAAAAAGCATTAAAGCCATCAGGGCCCGGTGCTTTCGCCTTAGGGAGCTGTGCTGTCACCTGTTTGACCTCAACAACCAAAATAGGTGCCTGTAAGAGAGCTTGCTGTCCAGGAGTGAGAGTTGGCAAGGATAACAAGTCTTAGAAATGATTTATAGAGGGTGCGTCGTGCTGATGATCAGCCTCTGGAGTGTATAAATTTTCATAAAATTGTTTAAAAGTTGCAGCTATCTCCCTGGGCTCAATGAGGATCGATCCAGGTGAGACAGGCTGCAGACCTTGATTCATAATCAGCCCCCCCTTAAGCTAGGATACAAAAGTATTTAGCTCATAGGGCATTTAGATGGGCCCAGTTGTTCATGTTGGACAAAGAGGACAAGGCTCGCTCCAGCTCCCTGATCTGAGGAAGCAACAGTTTGGTGGCTGATTCCCTGGATTTCTTGGCTTTGGCAGCCAGCCAGATGCACTCACCCCTGATGGCACACTTTGCAGCCCCCCACAACATATCCAAGGGAGTAACTGAACCGAGGTTGTCCCTGAAGAAGTTTTGGATATAGAGTGGGAGGGCTTGGACAAACTGTATATCCCGCAAGAGTCTGGAATTGAGCCTCCAAGTTCTACCATGAGGTTCCATGCCACCAAGGAATGCTCCATGTAAACTGGGGCGTGGTCCAAAAGGACCTTAGGGAGGATATCACAAACCCTGAGCCCAGGGAGAATAGACAGCGACATCAGAAAGTAATCGATGCGAGAAAAAGAGTTGTGAGGGTGGGAGTGAAAGGTAAAATGTCTGTCCGTGGGATATAAAATATGCATCCCAATCACATATCTGGAATGTGTAGTACGGTATGGGCTGCATGCCCATTGGCTCTCAATGTGGACCAATGGGCATACAGCCCTACCGATGGTGTCAGTCAGCGGACGGGCGGGCAGCAGGCGGGTGGTGCTACCCGCGCATTGACTGGGGAGCGAGGTGGTGGGGATCAGTGGGTGGGTGGGGAGGGGGTCCACCGTACCACCAGGGATGATAGGTTTTCTTTAATTCTATTGCAGCCCGTGATCAGGCAGACAGGTCCACTGGACCACCAGGGATAATATGGATTTTCATTTATTTACTTAGCCCGTGATCGGGCAGGCAGGTCCACTGGATGACCAGTGATAATAGGGATTTTCATTTATTTACTTAGCCCATGATCAGGCGGGCAGGTCCACTGGACCACCAGGGATAATAGGGATTTTCATTGATTTACTTAGCCCGCGATCGGGGGCAGGTCCACTGGACCACCAGGGATAATAGGGATTTTCATTTATTTACTTAGCCCATGATCAGGCGGGCAGGTCCACTGGACCACCAGGGATAATAGGGATTTTCATTGATTTACTTAGCCCGCGATCGGGCGGGCAGGTCCACTGGACCACCAGGGATAATAGGGATTTACATTTATTTACTTAGCCCGCGATCAGGCTGGCAGTGGTCCACTGGGCCACCAGGGATATAGGGGTTCTTTTATTTTACAAATGCCTGCCATCGGGCATGGGGGGTGCAGCCGGAGCTCGGGTGGCCACCCACAGGTGGCAGCTGCCATGTTGCGCCCTGCAGTGCGGCAGCTCACCTGTGGGTGGCCATCCATTGTTCCTTTTTTTTTTTTGGATCAACTTTGTGCTGGCACAGGTAGGGGTTGAGCATGCATGGCTCCGCACATCCCGGGCTGAATATCGGACTGTGCAGAGTATGCATGGGCACACACCCCCGCACCTGTGCCTGCATACATTACTGGTGTGCTCCGGCGCATTGGGATTTGTGCCGCGTACTTTTCCCTTTTGAATATCACGTCGGGGCGCATCAGTGGGTTGCGCATGGCGCAACACTGTTGCGCCATGTGCAACCCTTTTGAATATCTGGGCCTTTGTGTCTTTCACACAGAGAGTAAAGAGGGAGTCCTGTCTTGGTTTCTGGCCCATCTTTCTGCTTCTCTGTTTCCCTATTATACCTCATTTGTGTGAACTTTTTGGATATCTCTTGTGCCCTAATTTCATATAACTCATTCTCACTGCAATTCCATTGAATAGGTAGGAATTAACTGTGGGGTATAATATGAATAAGATGGCTAGTGTGGCTACTTGAAGCCTGTAAAATCAAATTCCGGTTAATCTCCTTTGAGATTAAATCTGTTATCACATTCCTATTTATCCTCTGCTGATCTGCAAATCCAGGAAATGAATGCTACTTACATCATACTTTAAGGTAAACCTGAGATTTTTCATTGCTGTCTTCCATGTAAGGTTTGAAGGTCTGTAGTTCATCCGGTGTACCTCACCAAATCACTGTGAGGTTGTCTATGTATCTTCTACAAATAATAACATGTTTATAAAAGGGATTTAAATCTGGTTGTTGTATTGCGATTTTGTCCCATAGCCCTAAGTACAGATTTGCATAGCTTGGTGCTAGTGATGTGCCCACTGCTCTATGCACAGCACTTTATCAGCACTTTACCTTTCATGTGATATTGTAAGTAATAAAAGTTTTGGTGCTTCAGTTTCTTTGTCCCTGACCTCTTTAGCTGGGTTTTGGAGGGGTGCAATGTTTGTTAGGTTTGCTGTGTTAGCTTGTACCTATTGCACACTGATTTTCCCCTAGGCAACCCTGCTGTTCCTTAAAACATTGAAGAACCAATATGTTTTAAAAAAAATAATTGCAGGGATCAGAAATTACTGTTTTTTTTTTTTTTTAAGGAAAATTGGCTGAGGACCAAGGGAGATAGAGTCCTTCTTTTCAAAAGTGTTTCTTTATCCTGTATCTGTAGCAAACAGCTGTTCTAAATAGGGCCAGCATCGGGGAATTCAGCATCATTAACTCTTCTGCTAAGCCAGCAAGTACTGATGTATAGGGATTCCCTGGCCAGTTACACCACTCTTGGTGCATTTACATTACTTGTTGTAATGTGCAGCATTGTTATTAAATTTCTTGCACCATCTGATCATAAAACTGTGCATCCACACTGTATTTCCCCAGTAGTGCTGCCTCTGCTCTTTAATGTTGCGAGCAGTTTATAAAAGGGAGGGGCATGGCATGAGGATCCACAATGGGGGTTCATAGAAGAGAATCAGTCTGCAGCACTGCTAGTGAAGCAGAGGGCTCACACCAGTAGTTAGAGGTGGCAAGCCAGGATTATTTCACCTAGATCCAAGCCAGAGCTGAGCCAGGGGTCTGGCTTGACTATGAGCCAAAATATGAGCTGAGCCCTGGCTACCGCGGGCTGCTCTGTGCATAGGAATTGAATGTTTCAGACACTACAGTAATGGCTCAGGCTGACAAAATTGCTTACTTTGGCCACAAATGACTCAGCTTGACCTTGGCTCTCAAGAGCTTATGGAGGTTGAGCCGAGCCAAGCCAAGTCTAGCTCGAGCCTGCTCTGACATGCACACCTCTACCAATGGCTATAGTGTCACGCTCCATACCACTAAGGAAGTGCACCAGCGTCACACTGAAGTGGCTCCACAGTGCTTCAACATCTGTCCAGACAACAATGCCTGCAGCAGATCAACTTCTCTGCACTGATTGCTGCCATGTAGAAAACCTCTGATTCTTTACACCACAACAAATGTGAGTTCTAAGCACTGAGCTCAGTTATGAGTGTTCAAAGGACAGTTCAATATATTGGAGGGCAGAAGGGAGGACCTGTAACTGCACACTGTAGTTGTGGCCCCTCATCCTCCCCCCCCGCCCACTAGAAAGCAAAATAATGACTTCTGCCCTACACCCTTCCATAGCACACAAATAAATGCAGATTTATTAGCAAACAGGACATAGGAAAGGAACATGGCTGGTTAGAATAAGTGGTGGGTGAGGTGGCTGAAAACTGCTTCACAAAGTACTTCATCAAGTTGGCAAACATTTGTGAAATGTGAAGTGCCAACTTCACTAAGTTCCTTCCAGGCAAAGTGGCTGAGGAAAAGATAGCCAACTCAGTTAAGAAGGGGATAAAACCTTTATAGGTACATCAGGGAGCGAAGGAAGACCAATGAAGGGATAGTGAGGCTTAATAAAGGGGAGGGAGGGTGGGCAGAAGGTGACCGTGAAAAGGCAGAGATACTAAACAAATATTTTGCTCAGTATTTACAAAGGAAGAGGGAGGTACCTAAAACAAACAGTAGAAACACTCTGGATACAGAAGTTGATACCAGCCCATTTACAGAAGAAAGGGTTCTGAAAGAACTTTTAAAACTGAAGGTGGACAAAGCAATGGGGCCTGATGGAATTCATCCCAGAATTCTAAAAGAACTAAGGGTAGAACTAGTGACACCACTGACTACCCTCTTTAACAAATAATGGGAGGATGGGGTGGTACCCGAGGACTGGAGGAAGGCAGATGTGATTCCCCTTCACAAAAGTGGGAGCAAAGCAGAAGCAGAAAACTACAGACCTGTTAGTTTAACCTCAGTGGTAGGGAAAATGATGGAATCACTTCTGAAGGAAAGAATTGTCGAGTATCTAGAGGCCAGAGGGGCACAGGACCCAAGGCAGCATGGATTCACAGTGGGAAGGTCATGCCAGACAAATCTGATAGATTTCTTTGACTGGGTGACCAAAGTAGTAGATCAGGGAGGGGCTGTGGACATGGCCTACCTAGACTTTAGCAAGGCATTTGACATAGTCCCACACAAAAGATTAATATACAAGTTAGCCAGCCTGGGAGTGGGTCCCAAGATGACATCCTGGGTAAAGAATGGGCTGGAGAATAGGACACAGAGAGTAATAGTAAATAGAGTCCACTCTGAAGAAAGGGGTTACTAGTGGGGTACCGAGGGTTCAGTATGGGACGGTCCTCTTCAATGTCTTTATCTCTCGACATTGCAGAGGGATCAAGGAAAAAGTATGTCTCTTTGCAGATACACAAAGATCTGCAACAGAGTTGATGCACAAGGTAGGTGGAAAGGATGAAGGGACTTGGCAAGGTTAGAGGAATGGTCAAATGTATGGCAGCTTCGATTCAATGCTAAGAAGTGCAAGGTAATGCACCTGGGAAACAAAAACCCAGGGGAAGAGTACACAATGGGGGGTGAGATACTAACAACAACAAAAATGGAAAGGGACCTGGGAGAAGTCATATCAGATGACCTAAAGGTGGGCAAGCAATGTGAGAGGGCAGCAAGGAGGGCTGGGGGATACTGGGATGCATAGGGAGAGGCATCACCAGTAGAAAACAGGAAGTTATTATCCCTCTGTACAGACAGCTGGTCAGACCCCATCTGGAGTACTGTGTGCAGTTCTGGAGACCCAATCTCCGCAAAGACATAGACAGGATGGAAGCTGTCCAGAGGAGGGCAACTAAATGGTGCAGGGTCTGCACTGGAAGACATATGAAGAGAGACTTAAGGAGCTTAACATGTATAGCCTCGAGGAAAGGAGGAGAGGGGGACATGATAGAAACTTTCAAGTACCTCAAGGGAATCAACAAAGTCCAAGAGGGTAGCATCTTTCAAAAAAAGAGGTGTGCAAGAACAAGGGGGCACAATTTGAAGATGGGGGCAGCTCAGAGGTAATTTAAGGAAGTATTTTTTCACAGAGAGGGTTGTGGATGCATGGAACGGCCTTCCAGAGGAGGTTGTGAAGTCAAAAACAGTGGTGGAATTCAAGCATGCATGGGACAGTCATAAGGCAATTCTAGGGAGTGGGGGTAGGAAGAAGTAGGCTGCTGGTTAACTAGGATCTGCAGCTTATCCACTAGGTAAGGAAATGGGCAGACTGGGTGGGCCAAAGTGGTCCTTATCTGTCGTCAAATTCTATGTTTCTATGTTTCTATGTTTTTTCAATGCGAACTGAGCAAAATTTGCTTGCAAAGTTTCCACTTTGCAAAGTGCTTCATGGAAAAAGAGTCACTTCATGTGACACACTTTATAAAAACAGTCAAGTGCAATCTGAGGTTTCCAATGAAAAATTCACAAAACTTCACAAAGGCAAATGTCAGCCATTTTGCAGCAACTTTGCTGTCAAAGTTTAAATTGGCTGCATCTCTAGTTAAAATCTTGTGGGTGATAGGCACCCCACAAGCACTGCAACTTTCACAATAAACAATATGCAAACAAGATAATGTCAGTTTGGTTCAGTTATGAACACATACATCACAAAAAAAATAGAGTTTCTTTTGTTTAAAAGGGTTGGATCATCAGCAGGGAAATCATACAAAATCCAAAGTCCCGGGCTGGACCAGTAGCATGGAGGGCTGAGGCATCCATGCCTTACCTCCTGCCATGCCAGCAACCCGTGTTAGCGGTGAGAGTGGGTTGCCAGTGGTTGGCCAGGGAGGGAAAAGGATCAAGTGTCCAGAGGACAGCTCTCCTCTCCCAGTGAGGGTGGCTTGGCTGTCCCATGGAATGACTGCTCCACATGTGGAGGCCTGAGGGTAGAGTGGGACTCCACAGCATGCGTATGCCTCCACGTATGTGTGCTGATATGTTGCACCCCAGCAACACGGAGGGTCAGGGTGAAAAATGGTATAAAAACACCCATGGCTGCGAGATGACAGTTGACAATTGACCCCCCAGGCTCCACACCAGTGGCCCGGCAAGCCAGGTCCTGTGGCTAGGCCAGCATGAAGCTAAGATACCAGAGGAGCCAGGTGATGGGACTGGGGGGATCGATTAGATAGTGGCCACCGGGGCAGACAAGGAGCATAAGCTATTAATAAAAAAAAAATCCTGCACATTGATTCCCCCCTACTTCAGCTATGATAATGAGAAGGCATTAAAAACATTTGGTAGAATGGGGCTTTAGTAGTCTAGAGTACTCTAAAAAATGACCTGCAGACTCCCTAGTGAGGTGATGTACCTGGTATCTAGCATTTGTAGGCTGGATTAGCCGCTTTGGTGTTCCCTCCTGCGATACTGTATCTGCATGTCCCCTTGGCTGTCCACTGTACTGAGGCCTTGCCACTCATGGTCCTCTGGTTACTCTACCATGCTAAGTCATCTAGCCATTCTGCAGCTCCCAGTTGTCTAGTTGATCCCCATCCTTTCATCACTTCACAGTTCTTAGTCCTCTGATTGCTCTGCTGCTCCTGGTCCTCTGGTGGGCTCACCCTTGAACCTTATGGCAATTGTAGTCCCCAACTACAGGCTGGGGTTGCCTCTCACTGCTTGACTGATGTTTGGGCTTGTAAACATGTAAGCCCACCCTATCTAGCCTCAGGCCCTAGAGCTGTCTATACCCAACAAGTCCCACATGCAAGAAAGTAAGGACAAGGAGCAAGAAACTGGGCAGACCCAAGTTGCACCAGATGGGACAGAGACAACCCCTTGCAGTAGGCTCTAACTGTATGAGAGGACACTAGTGGCTGTAAGGGGAAAAGCCTTGTCCCAGTCTGAGTGGGGAGAACCCCTATGGCTCACTACCTCTGGCCCCCTAGAAGGAAGCACTGAAGATTCCCCTGCTCCTTTGCTCTTATCTGCCCCAGAAAGCCTATCCCTGGCTGACACCCAATGAGAGGATCCCCTGTCCACTTCTGTTGAGCAGGATACAGACTGTGGGGGCAACAGACGTATCTCTCACAGCCTCCTGCTGGCCCAGCCATGACCTGTGCAGTACTTGTGGTGCTGATGCTTCACCCAGCCCTATTGACACAGTGGTTCAAAGAAACTGCAACTCCACTGCACCACTCCTCCTCAACCATGGTAAATTTAAAAAGAAATGTGGTTCTAATACCTTTTTCCTTCTGGCTGTGTAGCAATCTCAGATGGCCACCACTCTTGCTCACCACTATCCAACCCAATGTCCTACTCCCATGCAGTGCTAAACAACAAAGAGAGAAAATGAGAGTGGACACTGCTTTTTAAGCACCCTCCCATCCTGCTATAGATAGTGGAGTTCCTGGAAGTAAATGGTTTTCAGGATGAAAATCAGCATGGGTTTGTCTGGGGTAAATCATGTCAAAGCAGCCTGGTGGAATTCTTTGACTGGGTGACACGGTACCTAGATGTGGGTAAGCCAGTTGATATTGTATATCTGAATTTCAGAAAAGTTTTTGATTCCGTCCCACATGGGATATTGATCTGGAAGCTGAGTGAACTGGGGTTGGGGGAGAAATTGGGGAGATGGGTGGCAAATTTGCTCAAGGATAGGAAACAGAGGGTCATAGTGGGGGGACAGATATCAACACCCAGAGGAGTCATCAGTGGAGTCCCACAGGGCTCGGTCCTGGGCCCAGTCCTCTTTAACATGTTCATCGTGGACATCAGGTTGGGGGTGGCTAGCAAAATGAGTTTGTTCGCTGATAACACCAAAGTGGGGGCAGTGGTTGAAAATGAGGAGGGGAGAAGGGCACTCCAAGAAGACTTAGATACTGGATAGTTGGGCCCAAAAGTGGCAGTTGGGGTTCAATGCATGCAAATACTGTGTGCTGCACTTGGGAGGGAGGAACCTCAGGTTCACTTATCACATGGGGGGGGTTGAGCTGTCTGTCATGCAGGCGGCAAAGGACCTGGGAGTGTTAGTGGATGGTAAGGGGAACAACTCAGAGCATTGTAGAATAGCAGCGTAGAAAGCTAATAAGATGCTTGGTTGCATAGCTAGGGGTATTACATCCAGAAGAGGGGAGATTATTCTGCCATTGTACAATGCACTGGTGAGGCCATACCTGGAGTACTGTGTCCAGTTCTGGAGACCCCAGCTAAAGAAGGATGTGGTACTGCTGGAGAGAGTCCAGAGAAGGGCAATCAAAATGATTCAGGGAATGGAGGGGGTGACGTATGAGGATAGGCTCAGAAAACTGAACATGTACACGTTGGAGGACAGAAGGGACAGGGGGACATGATAGAGACTTTCAGAAACCTGAAAGGGTTCAATAAGGGGAATGTTGATGAGCTTTTCCAACTAAAGGAAGGGGGATCTGAATAGTGATGCCACTTTTGTCTCCCATTGTAGTCAATGGGAAAATATATATGTGCAGTGTGAAAAGATTTGCTCATGCAGCAACATGTCTGCAAAGGATTGTCCAGGGTGTTTCTTTCTCTGAGACAGTTGTACCATTCCATTGTGCTTCTGGGGCCATATCTCTTGGGTGCCAAGTTGTGGTGCCACAGATGTGTGTTTTGGCATGAGAGCGCCCTTATCTTTAGGGTGCAGTAGGCACTTTAATGTTAAACATCACATTTTTGCACTCTTATAACTTTGCAACTGTTTAATGGATTTGACTGAAATTTGGAATACTTGGTCTGGTATGGTAGCTCTGTTGATTTACCAAATTTTTGTTTCAGTTGTACATATGTTTTTGTGCAGCAAAGTGCCAAAAATATACTTTTTGCCACTCCTGTGCAGTTGTTTGCACATGTCTCTATGCAACCATTGAATGGTTGTTCACAAAATTTGGAACAGACTGTCTGGTATGGTACATCTCTTGTTTTACCTATTTTTGTTTCCATCAGATATATGGTTCTTGTGCAGTAAAGTGGCAAAGATGTTCTTTTTGGTACTCCTGCACAGTTTTCAGCTCATGCCGCTGTGCAACCGTAGAACAGATTCAGATAAAATATGGTATACATGGTCTGATATGGTACAACTCTTCATTTACCAATTGTCATTTCAGTCAGACATACAGTGTTTACACAGTGAAGTGACAAAAAATGCTTTTTTTGCTGCTTTTGTGCACTGTGTTGCCAGTGTTGCTGCACAGCCATTGTGTAGTTGATCACTCTGAGGCTTGGGACACAGAAAGCCCTTTATTCAAGGAACATGCCACTTTTCATTTGGTAAAAAAATATTATTCCGTTCCAGAGTTATAAGCATTTGAATTTGCCCCCCCCCATGGTCAAAGAATTTTCAGGCCACCAGATCCACCATTTTAGTGCATTTCCGTCAGCGAGGTCTACAATTTTGTGGCAGTCGTGGCTGATTCTTGCAACCAAAGAATTTTTAAAGGTGGTAAAACGTAAAAATTAAATATCTCTGAAATGGTTAGGTCTTTTTCCTTGAAATTTGGAGGGTGTTGAGGGGATATCCTAGAGATGTGACTGATGCTGTTTAGGTGTTGGAAAATTAATTCACTGCGGAGCTATTGAGTGACGTATTTAATGTTTTGACCATAGGATTATGCATGGTGCTACTGGCTTTATATTTATAGGGTAGGTAGCCTTAGTACCACAGAAGTGCCTTTCAGTGGTTTGGTGTGTAAAACCTAAACTGGTGCAGAATTATGCCATTCTGACTAATGAAAATTTTGCTCATTCCACTTCAAAAACTTTTGAAGTATTTTTCCAATTTGCCTGAAATTTGGAATGTAGAAAGATTAATCATAGATCTTTGATTGTGACAGTTTTGTGTCTGTGGCAGTTATGGTTGCTGAACTGTGGCTCATGCTCATTATAGTTAATGGGAAAGTATCAAGGTGTATTGTGAAAACCATGGTACCCTCCTTCAAGACAGTATATGACCATTCGGTCAAGGAAATTTGCAACTGCAACTCCCGATCCAAAACTTCCCTGCACTTATAGCGTACCATGATGGCATTGTCCTTTCTGCTACACCTGACCTTGTGGCCTCTCCTTCACATTTCTCTAATACCTAATTGTGCTCCCCATCCTCCTGTCCTGTTTCCTATCCGAGGCTTCATCTGTCCCTTGTCTATCCCCTACCACCCTGCCTGTACCCTATCTCGCCTTGCCTACCACACACCCCTTCTACCCTGTTACACTGTTTTTTTTTCTTTTTTTAACTCACTGTCTGTCTTGTTTCTTATGGCATTGTATGTAATATACCACTACCTAACAATTGTCCTCATTAGTACTTCCAGCTACTGTTACTAGACTCATTATACACTACAAAGGAACTGAACTACTGTTTCCAAACTGTTCTCCATTTATGACTACGTTTAACTATTGTATCTCTGTATTGTATAATATTACTGAGGTGTTATGTTGTGACTGCTCATATATTGTATATCCTGTGTTCCTGTGCTAACCAGGTCCATCTTGTACATGAGCTATGCTCAATGGTGTTCACCTGGATAAATAAAGATTTGATTGCTTGATTGATTGATCTTAGGTGCACAGGAAGATCCCATTATAAGGTATAGGACAGCTCCAAAGGTATGGCAGATGTATATTGAATGCAGTACTGGGCAATGTGGTGGGGCCCCTGTGCTCCCACCAGTACATGTGGCTTACTACTTATGTTATGCAGAAATTTGAAAGTTGGTGGGAGCGTGGGGCCCAAAGAGCTCTGCGCTCCCACCAACTTGCGCGCCAATGTACTTACCTATGCTTTTTCAAAAAGTAAGGACATTCTTTACAAAAAACTGCATTAATGCAACAGTTAGGGTTTTCTACTGTGACAAAAGTAAGGAAATTTGGCATTAGGGTTTTTAACCCTAACTCTGACTCCCCCCCATTGCCACACATACACACACACACACACAGACACACAGACACACACACAAAACACACAACTGAGGGGGCAGTACAAGGCAAGGCAACCAATCCCAGACACACACATAATAACGCAACAGAAATAACATACAACTTCTTAAACATACCACAACAGGCATCCATCATCATGTTTCACCAACTGTATCTCTTCTGCTATCATCCCCATCCCCTTCGGTGCATACACCCTTCTGCATAGCAGCATAATGTAAGTAGTAAAACACATGTGTTGGTGGTGGTGTGGGACCCTTTGGGCCTTGTACTTCCACCAACTTGCCCATTTCTACATAACAGCATAGCCCCATGCTACCACCAACTTGGCCATTTCTGCATAACACCATAATATTACTAGTAAAACACATGTATTGGTGGGAGTGCAGGACCCAGACCCCACCAACTTGCCCAATTCTGCATAACAGCATAGCCCCATGTTCCCACCATGTTGTCCATTTCTGCATAACACTTTAATATAAGTAACAAACTACATGTATTGGTGAGAGCCCGGGACCCTTTGGGCCCTCACACTACCACCAACTTGCCCAAAATTACCCATTTCTGCATAACAGCATAGTATAAGTAGTAAAACACATGTATTGGTGGGGGCACAGGGCTCTTTGGGCCCAGCGCCCCTACTAACTTGTCCATTTCTGCATAACAGCATATTCCCATGTTCCTACCAACTTGTCCATTTCTGCATAACACCATAATATAAGTAACAAAACACATGTATTCCCACCAACTTGCCCATTTCTGCATAACAGCATAGCCCCATGTTCCCAACAACTTGCCAATTTCTGTATAACAGCATAATATAAGTAATAAAACAGATGTATTGGTAGGATCATCTCACATGTTTGTAAAAAATGTCAGTGTATGCACCCAAGAGACTGGGATGGCAGCAGAATTGATACAGTTGGTGAAACATGATGGATGCCTGTCGTGGTATGTTTAAGAAGTTGTATGTTATTTCTGTTGCGTTATGGTGAGTGTCTGTGGTTGGTTGTCTTACCTTGTACTGCCCCCCAGTTGTGTGTTCTATATGTGTGTGTGTCTGTGTGCATCTGTGTGTGTGTGTGTATGGCAGTGGTGGGGGAGTTGGAGTTAGGGTTGAAAACCCTAATGCAGAATTTCCTCACTTTTGTCGCTGTAGAAAGCCCTAACTGTTGCATTAACACAGTTTTTTGTAAAGATATATATATATATGCTATTATTAACAGAATTTCAAATAAAATATTCCTTCTGCCACGTATGAAATGATGTCATTGTGTTTGTTATTGTAGTTTTCTTCCTTAAAGTCCTTTCATATAGTTGGCAGCCAGGAGCCTCCTCCATGCCCCCTCAAACCACCCACACAGTCTGTGTTATTGGGCAGGAAGAGAAACCAGAACTGCAAGAGGATGCTGCAAATGTAAGTGTAGGGCCTCAGCTGGTACACTGGACATGTTCTCACCTTACAATCAAAGCACCACAGGTTTGATTCCCAGGGAGGACATATATCTGCCACATCATTTAGATAATGGAAAAAAACAGTTTAATTTGTCAGTGTCAGTGGCTCAGCAGGTACCACACTCACCTCTGAGGCTGGGAGATCAGAAGGCTGTGGATTATATCCCCACATCATGCACTTGAGTTAAATCCCTGTACTGATACTGAAGTGCAGCAATGGGGGGGGTGCTACACTTGTGAGGTGCCGTCTTTTGAATGAGACATTAAACTGAGGTCCCATCTGTCTGTTTTGGTTGTAGTTCAGGTGGATGTTAAAGATCCCATG
This sequence comes from Neoceratodus forsteri, assembly GCA_016271365.2. Taxonomy (NCBI): domain Eukaryota; kingdom Metazoa; phylum Chordata; order Ceratodontiformes; family Ceratodontidae; genus Neoceratodus; species Neoceratodus forsteri. Next base: position 200,619,536 of record CM057458.1, read on the forward strand.
GCACTTCTCGAAAAGAGTAGGGGAATTTTTTATTTACATATATACATAACCAAAACCAAAAATACAACACAATACATCTCCATACCATTTGGTTTAAAAAAACAAAACCAAAATCACAATCATAACAGTTTTTCCTAAGTAAACATGTGTACAGTCATGCTAAAAAACCGGTTTATCTAAAAGAAGAAAACCCTATAAAAGGTCAACAAATGAGGGGGAAAAAAGGGGGAGGGGAGAAAAGAAGACATAACCAAAAAACAACCAGACCCACTTATATCTTAAAACAACCAACACCAACGTATAGCACTATTATTGCTTGACTGTCACAAAATGCCTAGTACCTGTCTCCTGCTTTTAAATAAAATTGTTATACATACCTTTTCATAAGGTACCATCACCCTTCGAACATTTACAGTGACAATTATGGAGACATTCCTTTCAGCCATTTGCACAAATAAGGAAATTAATTGTACTAAAAACCCTGAAAAAGAAAAGATTTTCCAAATGAGAAAAAACATATATTCATTTCTTCATTCATTTTAAGCTTTTATATTTATTACACAAATCTGCCAAATTACTGGCATTTTTGAAAAAAGCTAAACCCTTTCCACCTTATATTTACCTTAGATTTTGGATTTAACTTCACATCCTTCCAAAACGCTTCTTTCAAAACTAAATCACATAATTTACATATAACATCATATGTCATTTGTTTTTGTTGTAAACATCCACTGATTTCCTGCATTCCACAAATAATATTTTATACTTGCAAAGAAGACTGTTAAAGTACCTTTATCAAATTGCTCTGGCATATTACCATAATCACCTAGAATTAGCTGTTCATATGTTATTTGTGACAACCACTTTAAGTCCCACCTTTCAGTGGCAAAATTCCAAAATCCTTTAACGTAATCACATTCAAAGAAAAAATGCTGCATTGTTTCTTCCTTAGCTATGCATTTGGAATATGGGCACTTTCTTTCTGATAACACTTTATGCTAATGGTTACCTCTAATTTGTAGTTTGCCATAAGCACACATCCATAAAGGTATCCCACATTTTTTGTGGCACTTTATTCTCATTCAGTTGATTGCATACTAACTTGACCTTTGATGGTCTACAATTTTTAAATTCTGGATGTGTGAAACCCATATAGTCCATCACCTTTTCATAATGCCATTTTCTTGTCTTTCCTAAAATGTCTTCCCTTTTTACCTTCCATTTGGCCAATCTCTATACCATTCTCTTAAAGAATTCTGGGACCTTGTATTGTTTTTCCAATTTTGGAGGTATCATCCCAGGCACCCAAATATTCCTCTAAAACCCCTTGCATCCAAATTTTAGTGTGTTTTCTTTTCTTGTAATCCAAAATTTAAAATTTTGCCCAAAATAAAGTATGAAAAAATACAATCGGATGCACCATATTTAATCCTCCTTTCAGTTTAGACAGGAAGGTGAATTATATTTTGACCGGGTTAAGTTGACTACCCCATAACATTTGAAAAAATATACTCATTACTCTTGTTTCCATTTGTGTGGGTAGAGGGAACACCGTACTAACATAAAGTATTATTGGGATACGAAATTGTTTTATTATGTGTACCCTTTTTAATTTTGATAAATTCCAGCTCTTCCACCTTTGAACTTTTAGGTCACAAATTTTCAGACTCTCTTCCCAATTGTACTGAGCCATATCCCCCCTCAAAAAAAAATACCCCCAGAATGTTTATAGGGCTGTCTGATAACCCTATTCCCACAATCTGTCCTATAGTCTCTTCTTTTGGACTTAAAGCCAACCCTTTTGATTTTTCTGCATTTAATTTTGCCCCTGATACTTTCTCTTATAATTATATCTCCCCTAGCATCCTTTCTCCACTCACTCTATCCTTTATGAAGACACTCAAATTATCCACATATGCAATGATTTTTAACATTTCCTGCATCTGAATTTCTATGATTCCATCAATTTCTGGGTTTGCTGTTCTCCTTACTAATGGATCCAAAGGGAAAATATACAACAACAGGCTAAGTGGGCAGCCCTGCCTTACACCAGTTTTCACCTGTACAAATCTTCCTTCTCTTCCATACAGTAATGGTGCATTTTCTGCTTTTCCAAATAAAATTTTAATATACGAAATAAACGTTTTAGGAATTCCATAATATGCCAAAACCTAGAAGATATTTATGATCCACTTTGTTCGAAGCTTTTTTTTTATCTAATGTTAATATAAACCCTCCCATTTTATGTTTATGACAATATTCCATTACATCCCTTATAATAGATAAGTTTTCTTGTATTTTCCTTTCTGGGATGGTACTCATCTGAACAGGATGTATTAAATATTCTGCCACTTTTGTAACCTCTTCTGTAAAATATGTGTCAAAATTTTAAAATCCAAGTTTAACAGGCTGCTAGGCCTCCAGTTATCTATCTCCCACCTATTTCTTGATTTATGCAACAAAAAAAACACTATTCCTTTTGCAAAATTTGCTGGCATTTCTTTTGATTCATTCAAAAAAAATATGATACATATTTGCCAGGCAGGGCACCATGCTATCTATCAATTCTTCATAAAACCCATTTGGTATCCCATCTTGGCCAGGAGATGTCCCTTTTTTTAAATTTCTAATTGTGTCTTCTACCTATGAACTCATAATAGGTTTTATAATTTCAGGTTTTAAATCATTTGGGTATGTGGGAGGCATTATATAGCTTAAATAGTCTTGAATTTGTGCTTCTGTCTTATGAATTTATATGTTCTATGTATCCTGATAGATTAGAAAAACTAAAATTAAATTCCTTAGAGACAAGAAGTTATGGGGAGATCTCTTGTTTCTTTATAAAATCCTACAAAAACCTACACTAATGGAACAATGTGGGATCAAATTAGCAGTTGGAAAGTTTGTACCTAGATTACATTCTAGACAAATTGAAATACAAAAAGCAATAACTAATAAAAGATTACATTTTTTTACAATAAGGGTATCACAAATTTGGAATAAATTACCAGGCTATATTGTAAACAGTAATAATTTTGAAATATTTAAAGCTAACCTAGACCTCTGGTTAAATATCATTTAACTCTTGATGTTCCACTGAATTGTGGGGGGCATTCTTGATGGGCAATCTGCCGTCTTATGCCTCAAAATATCAAGTAATACCAAGTAATATGTTAAAACGGTATAAAAAATGTTATAGAAAAAACAGTATTTCTTTTGGATTATTTAGAATATGTTCATTTGCATCTTTTAATGTACTAATTTGAGAATGTATCCTTTTCTCCTTACAGGCTTCACAGGGATCCACCTGAGGATTTTTTTGTATTCCATACAACATCTCTGCCTGAAGTGAAGAAGCTCTGTCATATTGACATTTTCTCATTTCCAGCTTTATAAAGTTAATTTGTTCTGATAACTCCTGGTTTTTTTGATAAGGCACAGAATAAAGCTTATATAACTGCATTCTTAAATTTAAATATGTAATGAAATTATTTTGTACTTTCACTTTCCCTTATTTAGAACACCATAACTTTGTCTACTTTTGTCTCTTCCCACCATTCCCCTGTATTTTCATATAAACATATCAGATATCACTGAGATTCAAGCTGATATTTAGTCCCTCAGCTGCCATTTAACTTCAGGAATTTTTAAAATAGCAACATTCATTTTCCATCTGTTACATATCCTTCGTACATTTGGATCTATATTTATCACTGAAAAAAATAATAAATGGTCTGACCATTCAACTGGGACTACTGCTGTTTTATTTACATTTACATAATTTGAAACAAAAATGTAATCTATTTTTGAAATTAAATTTTTCCTAACATATGTATGTGTGATCTTTGGGTTAGCCTGTATCATCACATCTAATAATTCTGCAATTTTTATGTACTTTTGAAATGTATGTGAGTCACAGTATACTTTTTCCCTTATTTTTCTCTTCCTGCAACATCCTTAGTGCAGTTAAAATCCCCACCTAAGAAAACATCTTTTGTCTTGGCCAAAAATGTCTGTACTTGAGCAAAAAGATCCACTCTTTCAGCTTTTGATTGTGGCACATAAATATTCAAAAACCTACTAGGTCTATTTTTCCATATCCCATCTATAATCAATACTTTTCCAGGTATTAAGTCTACCATCTTTTAAAGTTTAAGCCCTTGTCCAGAAAAAATAATTCCCACCCTATCCACTCTGTCCTCCTCGAAAGACCAGTAAGATGGTCCCCATACCCAACTATGTCTAGCAGTCTCCAGCTGTATAAATGAATCCAACCAAGTTTCCTGTAAGAAAATGACATCCAATTTTAGATCATGCAAAACTGAAAACATGGCATTTCTAAGCCCTGTGTTCCTTATGCTTCAAGTGTTTAAGGAAGAGACAGAGAAACTATTCATTTAACCAAAAGTAATTTTCCTGTTTCTTCTTTTTTTTCCTTTTTCCCAAATTTCTCTTTTTCTGGTTGTGTGGGTATAGGCATTTTTTTTGTCTCTCCAAAGTTTGAAATATCTGACAATTGATCCTCTAGCTCAGACACCCCTTCAGCTTCTGTGGTCAAAGTATTAATGTTTTCTGCTTCTATCCCCTCCATTTGCTGTTGACTCCTTAGGTTTCTTGAACTTCTCCTTAACAGAGGTGTGCTGTCCTTTAAAGGAGAAAAGGGGAGGGGCTGATCTGGAAAACCCTCTTCTAATAATTCTTGTGAGACCCCTGGATCTACCCCCACATTGTTCTCTGTGACCTGACTTGCCAGCACCACCCACTGTTCCAAATCCTGGACTTCTTCCTCCATTCTCCCCTCTCGTGTGGGCTTTCCCTACCTGCATTTGGTGACATTTGCCTAGTTACTTTTTCCTTTTGTTCTCCCGTTTCCTGTTGCTGCTCACTCTGATCCCATCTTTTCTCTGAGAAGCCTGCTTCCTGTTGTGCTTTTTTGAATTAAAAGTTTGGGATTTACTGCATTTCTTGCATCACTTGCAGCCCATGGGCAGTCCTGATAAATATGTCTGAACTCATCACATAGGTTGCACCTTGAGTGATTTTGGCACTGCATACAAACATGATTGAATTTGTGACATATTCCACACCTTAGTTTATTACAAACATTTGACAAATGCATTCTTGTCCCGCATTTGTAACATGCTTTTTGGTTGACCTGGGTAGAACACCACTCCTCTGTCCTTACTCAAGAAAAAGCTATTTGGCACCTGCTTGACTCCCTCAGATCCCTGTCTCAGTTTCACTGTAAATTTCCATGCTCCAGTCTAAAATTGCTCCAAATCTATGACTGCTTGTGGCTCACTCAAAACCTTACATCTTTGTTGTAACCAAAACAGTGTATCTCCCACATGTACATTTTCATTTCTAAACATAACTGTGACTGTCTTTATCAGTGGTTTGGTCAGCAGTATAGCCATGAATGGAACCCATATAGGGGAAAGCTTCAATTGATTATAAAGAGACCAGAATCTCTCCAGGCCATTGGGATACCTGAAACTAATGTCACAATTGTCCTCCCCTGATATATGTATGAAAGCATATATTTTAGCAGCTGAAAACTTCATACTTTATTTAAGAAGTTTTCTTCCCACATAGAATCTATCTGGCCTTGGGTCTAAACCACCCCTGAAATGTAACCTTATTGCATTTCTTCTTGGCAAAGGTTGAATCCTTGAAAAAAAGTCTGCATATCTTGGCCTTGATGGTGGAGGGGTTCGGGGTTCGGGGGTATTTGAACCAGACTTATCTTTTTGGGATGATCCACCTCCTGGCACTTGTTCAAAGTTTCTTTCCTCCTGACCATCATCTGTCCCCTTTTCTGTATCCTGTGAAGCATTTTTCTGTGACCACTCCAAGATGTTATCCCTCTCACTTACACTGTTTAAAATCCAGTGTGCAAGGCCTGACACCCCGTCTCCACTCTCCATTTCTTTATTTTTGTTTTCCTTTTCTTCATTTTTCTTCAACCTTTCTGTGCTGCAGTGAGGGCCTGCATTTCCTGAAGGCCTTTCTGCATTTATCTGCAAAACATTTTCCCCATCCCAGCTTTCACCTTACTTTTACCTTTTTGACTGCCCACAGGATTTGAAAAGGTTTTACCTGTGCCTCCTGTTTTGCCCAAACACTGTCTTCCTGGCAGTTGTTTGTCCTCTCCTTCCTGTGACACATCTCAATCCATATCCAAAAACCAATTCCCGCCTTCCTTCCACTTCCATCCCCCACCTTTAAGTGCCTTCTATGGTGTCCAGTTGTCTTCAGTTAACTCAATTTCCTCTTCTATATTGAATGGGGAGGCAGTATAGCGCAGTGGCCTAAGGCTCTGAGCTGCAAATATAGAGACATCCAGCAGACCAGACCTGGGTTTGAATCCCACAGTTTCCACTTGCATACTGTATGACCCTGAGCAAGTCACTTAACTTCCTTGTGCTCCCAGGTTCCTCCTGTAAAAAAGCTTTCAGTTTAGTGTGCTATTCCTGGTTAAACAACTTAAAAAAAAAAAGAAAGCATTTTTTATGGCTTCCCTCACCATTTTCTGTGGTGTTTTTACTCCCGGCTCAATTACTCCAGCTACCGAAGCTTCTCCTCTCCTACAGGAAGTCTTGACTTCTTCCTGTTCCTTGGTATTCTATCCCTCTGGTGCACTCTTGCCTTCTTTGTCTTGGCTCCCATTACCTGTCAGTTCGGATTCCTCTTCAGTAATGTGCACTTTGCTTTGTGAGATTCCCACCTTGCCAGGTGTCTCATTTGGTATTTTTTTATGGCACGATAAAGCTGCTTTTCTTTTCTTGTACCTCTCATCATCTTTCACAAACTCTGTCATGATTTTCTATCTGCGATCTTCGATCTCTTTCTCCAGCTGAACTGTTGCCACTGCAATGTCGCTCTCTGAAGTTCCCTCGAAACACTCCTCCTCATCCATATCTGCAGGTAATCTTTCTTTTTCCTTGGAAATGTTAGTCTGATTTACATTTTTACCAACTCTGTTTTCCACTGCAACCATATCTATACTTCCTTTTCTGTCCATAGGTAGCCCGACCCTGTGCTCCTCCATCTCTGCACACACAGAGGAACAGCACCCTCTACTGCCAAGAGTAGGTGAATTTTTTTGGGAAATAGGAAAATATAATTCAAGATAAACCACAGCAGAACCAAGAGCACTCTGTGTCATTGCCAGAAAGGTACAGAGCGGTAGTCATGGTAAGTACAATGTAATTCTCAGGTTATTATCAACTGAAGAAAAATTAGTGACATCCCACTCAATGAATCACACTTCATAGTAAAGAAGTGCAGGCAAACCATAATTCATGCAGCCTGTGTTTCGAGTATTTCTTTGCATCCTGGTCATAAACTTGTTGGAATGAGACCTGTATATTGTTAATAAATACGTCTTTAACTACATGACATTGTTGTAGTACCCATTTACATCTGGATTGCCAGATATAATACTTAATAATGGTGAAGATTACTTGTAGAGTATTCGCAGAACAGGGGTCCCAACATGGAGAGTATAATGAAAAAATCAGTTCTATGTAAGTCAAGGAAGACAACCACGGGATTTTCCAAATCTGAATGATCTCATCCCACAATTGTCACACATAGATACAATCCAGAAAACGGTGTTCCTGAGTTTCCAATATATTCAGGCAGGTATGTCTTGGGCAAAATCTTTCTTCTCTAGATTTATGTTTATTATTATTTCTCACATTTAATCTATCATGAAGGGTCAGCCACAACAAATCCCAAGCAAAATCTGGAATTCTTTCATTCATCAATTGAGAGAGTGCTCTTGTAATTTCTCCATCAGGGCATGTGGGCAGGGACACCACATCTTGACAGGCAGCTGTCATAATTATAGGGTATACTCGTTGTTTGGGACCAGATAAAAGTTAGGTGTAGGGAACACAGAAACATAGAAACATAGACTTTGACGGCAGATAAAGACCGCTTGGCCCATCTAGTCTGCCCATTTCCCTACCTACAGGATAGGCCGTAGATCCTAGTTAACCAAAAGCCTATTTCTTCCTACCCCCCCACAAGAATTGCCTTATGTCTGTCCCATGCATTCTTGAATTCTCCCACAGTTTTAGACCCCACAACCTCCTCAGGAAGGCTGTTCCATGCATCCACTACCCTCTCTGTGAAATAATACTTCCTCACATTGCCCCTGAACTGTCCTCTTTCTAACTTTAAATTGTGTCCCCTTGTTCTTGCAAGTCTCTTTTTCTGAAAGATGCTACCCTCTTGGACTTTGTTGATTCCACTGAGGTACTTAAAAGTTTCTATTATGTCCCCCTCTCCCTTCTTTCCTCAAGAGTATACATATTAAGCTCCTTTAGTCTCTCCTCATACAGCTTCTCTTGCAGACCCTGCACCATTTAGTTGCCCTCCTCTGGACTACCTCTATCCTGTCTATGTCCTTGGGAGATGGGGTCTCAGAACTGGACACAGTACTCCAGATGGGGTTTCACCAACTGTCTGTACAGAGGATAACAACTTCCTGTTTTCTGCTGCTGATGCCTCTCCCTATACATCCCAGTATACCCCAGCCCTCCTACTGCCTTCTCACATTGCTTGCTAACCTTAAGGTCATCTAATATGATTACCCCCAGGTCCCTTTCCTTTTTTGTTGTTGTTACTACCTCCCACCCATTGTGTAATCTTCCCCTGGGTTCTTGTTTCCCAGGTGCATTATTTTGCCCTTCTTTGCATTGAATCCTAGCTGCCATACTTCTGACCATTCCTCCAACCTTGCCAAGTCCCTTTTCATCCTTTCCATGCCTCCTTGTGTATCAACCCTGTTGCAGATCTTTGTGTCATCTGCAAAGGCATACTTTTCCTTCCAGTCCCTCTGCAATGTCACTGATGAAGACATTAAAAGGACTGGACCCAATACTGAACCCTGCAGTACCCCACTAGTAACCTCTTTCTTCAGAGTGGACTCCATTTACAATTATCTTCTGTGTCCTGTTGTGCAGCCAATGTTTTCCCAGGCTACCACCCTGGAACCCACTCCCAGGCTGGTTAATTTGACTATTAATCTTTTGTGTGGGACTGTGTCAAATGCCTTGCTAAAGTCTAGGTAGGCCATGTCCACAGCCCCTCCCTGGTCTACTACTTTGGTCACCCAGTCAAAGAAATCTATTAGATTCATCTGACATGACCTTCCCACTGTGAATCCATGCTGCCTTGGGTCCTGTGCGCCACTGGCCTCTTGGTACTCAACTATTCTTTCCTTCAGAGTGACTCCATCACTTTCCCTACCACAGAAGTCAGACTGACAGGTCTGTAGTTTCCTGCCTCTGTCTTGCTCCCACTTTTGTGAAGTGGAATCACATCCACCTTCCTCCAGTCCTCGGTACAACACCATCCTCCCATGATTTATTAAAAGAGTAGCCAGTGGTTTCACTAGTTCCTCCTTAATTCTTTTAGAATTCTGGGGTGAATTCCATCAGGACCCATTGCTTTGTCCACCTTCAGTTTTAGGAGTTCTTGCAGAACCCTTTCTTCTGTGAAAGGACTGGGATCGACCCCCCTATCAAGAGTGCTTCTGTTAATTGGATTAGGCACTTCCCCCTCCTCTTTTGTGAATACTGAGCAGAAATATTCGTTCAGTATACCTGCTTTTTCACTGTCCCCCTCTGCCCACCCACTGTTCATTCTATTCAGCCTCACTATCCCTCCCTTTGTCTTTCTACGCTTGCTGATGTACCTATAAAAGGTTTTATCCCCCTTCTTAACTGAGTTGGCTATCTTTTCCTCAGTTTGGGCCTTTGCTATTCTGACTTCCCTCCCTGCTTCCTTCTGCCTTAACTGGTACAGCTCTCTGTCCTGCTCCTTCTGTGTTTCCTTATACTTCCGGAATGCTATCTTTTTCTTCCTGACTTTCACAGCCACCTCTTTTGAGAACCATAGTGGCTTTTCTTTCATTTTGATTTGTTTATTTGCTTCACACAAAGGCTTGTTGCCTCTGTGATGGCAGTTTGATGATTCCCCATTGTTGCTCCACACTCCTTCTAGCCTGTTTGCTAGTGCTTTTCTGAGGCACTCTCCCATCTTGCCAAAGTCAGCTCTCCTAAAGTCCAGTACCCTCACTTTTGTATGGCTTGACTCTGTAGCTGAGTTTAATGTGAACCACACTGTTTGATGGTCACTTGTCCCCAGATGGCAACCCACTTCTAGATCTGAGATCCTCTCACTGCCCCGTTTGAGAGTACGAGGTCTAAGATTGCTCCCTCATGAGTGGGTTCTGAAACTAGCTGTCTAATGCTTGCCACCTGTAGGGCACCAAGAATGGCCCTGCTCTTGGATGTGGCTGCAGCAAATGTGCTCCAGTTAACATCTGGCATATTCAGATCTCCCATCAATAGTATCTCCCTTTTCTCTGCCATTCTAAGAATGCCTTCTATCATATCCTTGTCCATTCCCTCCCCCTGACATGGGGGTCTGTACACAACCCCTGTGTGGATTGTGGTGCCCTTTCCAGTCTCCAAGGTGACCCACAGTGCCTCTCTCCTCCCTGTTTACTCTTTTGTTCAGTTGCTTTTATCCTTCCTTTACATGAGAGCTGCTCCTCCCCTCTTCTCCCTGCCTGTCTCTCCTGAGGTTATGTACCCTGGTATGTTAACATCCCAGTCATGGTTCTCTGTGTACCATGTTTCTGTGACTGCTACGATATCCAGGCATCCTCTTCCATCAAGGCCACCAGCTCAGGAGCTTGTTGCCCAGACTGCGGCATTGGTACTCATTACCCTCCATTTCCTGATGGCCTTACTCCCTTTGCCCCATCCCTGTCCTTCTTGCCTTTGTCACTTTCTCCATTTACCCCTGCCCTTCTCCCTATTGACACCTCTATGTTGGTGTTTGCCGCACTTACTACTGTGATTATTTTGGGGGGGCTAGGATTTCCCTGCTCCTTTCCAGTGCCTCCCCCCTTGGCTAGTTTAAAAGCTTGCCAATGAAGCATTTAAACCTATCACCTAGGATCCTGGTTCCCCTCCCGGACAGATGCAGCCCATCATGCCAGTATAGGCTTGCATCACTTCAGGTGGACCCCCAGTCTCCAATGAAGCCAAATCCCTGAGCTCCACACCAGTTTTTCAACCACTGATTGAATCCCACCCTAGCCTCTTCTATGCCATAGATGGGCAGCACCTCCGAGAAGGTTACCATGCGTGCTACTTGACTAAGGCCCCTCCCCAATTCCACAAACTCTTCCTGCACTTCTCTAATCCCTTTCTTAGCCAGGTCATTTGTCCCTAGGTGGACAATGACATCCAGCTCCCTCCCCTGTGCAGCTGCTCCGGCAATCCTGAGGATTCGCTCCCTGTCCCTGTAAGCCATGGTGCCAGGCAGGCACCTTACCTCCCTCTCCCCTTCCTCCCCCAGTTCTACCTTCCTAACAATGAAGTCCCCCACCAGGAGTTGTTTCCTTCCCCTGCAGGGTCCCCTGCCACCCTCCTGTGGGTCTCCTTTGTGGAGGTTCCCAGCATCCTCCTTGGTCTCCACTGCAGGTGCCTCCATAGGAACCTTCCATTTAATCATTTTTTGGAAAACTGATTTAGCAAACAGAGGAATAATGTGTACTCTTGATAATAATCTACTCTTCCTTTGAGCCCATGCATCTAGACCAATTCTAACCCATTCTGAAATACTGTCCTGCCAAATTTTAGTCATTTAGCCATGCCAGCTGATTACATTAACATATAAAAAGAAACTATAATAAAAAAAATCACTGGATTAATCATTCCTATACCACCTTCCTTAATGGGTCTGTAGGTCACAGTCCTCTTTATGGGGTTCAAATGACTTCCCCAAAATGTCCTAAAAAAATACCAAACAATCTTGTCTCAAATTGTACTGGGGAAGGGAAAACAGCACTAATGTAAACAAAAATAGGAATCAATAAAGTTTTAATTAATAAGATTCTTTTCCATTTGGAAATATGTCTATTAGCCCAAGATTTGGAAAGATTATCTGCAATATTCAATTTTATTTCCCAATTCAAACAAGGGTGGTCCCCCAGACCAAATAGAACTCCTAAAATGGAGATAGGAATTGGAGAAATCGAATACCAACTAATGTTTATCTATGAAACTAACGTAATAGCTGTAAATCATGAATGAAGTCAAATTGTGAGCCTGATTGTCCTATGCCTGTATGCTGTCGCAATGTATATTTGTGTATAATATGTAATTGCTGTAAATATTGCCTTTAAATGTTTCTTTATGTAACTAATTCCAGGTCACCCCTGAAAAAGGGACTTCTGGTCTCAGTGGACTTACCCGGTTATCAAAATCCAAATAAATAAATAAGAGATCTGTACCAAATCTTTGCCACCCAACTGCAACTCAACAATTTTACCCATGTTAACCCGGGATCCAGAAATGACTGAGTATTACATCAAAAGTCATACAACTTCTTGTTCATCAGTCAAACACTTAAGGGTCAGGACAACATCATCCGCATATGGTAAAACAGATAATGGACTTGTATTGTCTGTTAAACGAAATCCACTAATCCTATTATTACACTGTATCATTCTCAAGAGGGGGTCAATACAAAATACATATAGGAAGGGGCTAAGGGGGCAACCCTGCCGTACCCCCTTCTAACCTGTACTGAAGTGCCCAGCCACTCATTAACCCTCGGTAGTACTGTAGCTGAAGCATACATGCATTCAATCCATGTTACAAATACTGCTGGAATCCTAAAAAACTTTAATGTAGTAAACAGATAATTATGGGCAATAGAATCAAAAGCCTTCTGTTGACCTAAACTCAATAAGAAACCTACTGTTTCAGGAGTTTGAGTTTTATGAAACAGTTCTCGTAAAGTGATTAAGTTATCATACATACCCCGTTTTTCAATAGAGCATGTTTTTACTGGGCTTATCAAAGTATTGGTGACTGAACTGAGCCATTTGGCCAAAATCTTCTCCAAGATTTTAAAATCTATATTCAGGATACAAATAGGTTGCCAATTTGTCAAGAAGTCCCTATCACCTTTTTTATACAGATAGATTAATTCCGCAATAGTTAAACTAACAGGAATCTGATCAGATTGCAATAACTCATTAAATACTGTTGTTAATTCTGGAAGTAGTCATGTTTTGTAATGTTTATAAAATTCAGAGGTTAAACCATCTACTCCAGGTGCAGTACCATTTGACAAGGAAGAGATTGCAGACTGTACCTCCAATAGGGAGATCGGCCACACTAGGTCTTGTTTCTGTAGATCAGATAACAGGGGAGGTTGAAGCATTGAAAAAAGTGTCAGCAGTACTGACACAGGGAGGTGTGCCTAGATTATCCTTCTCATATTGATGTACAATATCCAAAATACCTTATTTAGTATTATACAAATGACCTGAAGTATCCTTCAACTGTGTAATAGATTTGTTACCAATCTGCTTTTTATGATCTTTATATGGGTCAAAGGTTTGCTTTATACCTTCAGTACCAAATCGCAATTCATTTTGTAAGGATCGAGCTCTATTGTACTGAATTTGGTACATTTCTTTCTTAAGCAGAGAAATTTGTGTCGTGTAATCAATTCCCAAGGATTCTGTTCTGGAAATTAAAGAATGTAGTTGTTTTCTAAGATTTAAATACTGTAAGTAAAGATAAGTATTCTGTCTTTTTGTGGATGTCTGAAATAGTATTCAAAAGTGTTGTTTTGAATCTTCCCACCAAGCAACATAGGAATCATACAAACAAATAACAGATTTCCTGGCTAACCATAAATATTCCCATGTCGCATTTATAGTCACATTGTCTAACAATAAAGCATTGAGCCTCCAAGGGCCCTTTCCACAAGGGGCTGTAGTATTCCAACATATGGCAATCTCAATGGCTTTATGGTCAGAAAAGGAAAAGTCCCACATCTTCCCGACAGTAATATCTAAAAACCATGAAACAAAGAAAATATCTACCCTAGTAGAGTGAGACCCTCTAATATAGGAGAAACCACCAGTATTATGAACAGTCCGAAAAGAATCTGTAAATTAGAAGTATAGATGATGTCAGCTAGGGCATTGCTATCACAAAAGATTTCATTTGTAGCCAATCCCCTATCTGCTATAGATAAGCTACAATTAAAATCCCTTCCCCAGATAATAATTCTGGTAGTATGTAAATAGGGTTGCACTTTCTTAAACAATTCTATATGAATAACCTTTCCCTGTGGGGCATAAATATTTATCACCCACAATCTGGCGTGATTATAATGAATATCCAGCAATAAGGCTCTCCCTAATTCGATTTCCACTAATCTGGAGACTTTTAAATCAGGATTGAGAAATGAAACCCCTAAGCCATCATATAAATCCAATCCATGAGACCAAAAGGAAACTCCTTTGTTCCATAACCAAGTGACATGGGTGACCTCAGATAGGGTTTTGAGTCTAGTGTCTTGTAGACAGATAAGGGGCACTGTATAGTGAGATAAAGCCATTAGAATGGTCATTCTCCATTTACTATTTTTCAGGCTGTTAACATTTAGAGTGAAGATCTTAACAGAAGACATTATAAGGCAAGAGGTGGTACCCTATGTGGTAAAACAGTGTCCATAGTGGATAAAGATCCCCTATTTTTGTGACCTAGTTATCCATTTCTTTTTGACAGTGTATGTATATCCTGAGTCTTCGATTTCTGAGGAAGGGTCCCTAGACATGGAAGACTTAGAAGAAGAATCAGAATTGCCATCATCAGAGTCTGCAAATGATAGAGCTTTGTATTTATTCGCTACAGTCCATTGAGGTCTGCCATGAGAGGTTTTTCTGCCCTTCCCTTTTGATCCAGATTTACTATCCATTTTAGTATGAGACCTTTTTTGGTAAGTCACAATAGTAAAAGAAGAGACCATGTCTACTGGGGGGGCATAGGATCAGGAACTGTAGGGGACTATGCATCTTGTTGTGAAAGCGGGAATGCAGCTTGAGGCATGGAAGTTAACTCAATATTAACCTGCGGTAGGGCAACCATGTGGATCATAATCAGGGGATCTTGCTCTTGGCTTGTCTGAGGTAAAACGGCATCTGACAAATCAACTGTTGAAATTGGTGTAGGAATAGATTTTTCAGCAGGTACAGTAATTATGGCATCAACTTCCTTGATAGTATCCTGTGATTGCTGTTTACAAAGATCCTGCAGTCTTTTCTCAGAGGCCACAGCACAACCTCTCTTTTGTACTTGAGTAATGAAGGTGTCATGTGTGGTAACGTCTGTCCCATTATGTGAAGCCCATGGACACTTCACATATGAGTGGCCTTTTTCTTCACACAAATTACAATGGAAAGTGTTAACACAGACATTTGCAAGATGACCCAGTTCCAGACAGTGAGTGCATTTCTGAGTGTCACAGGCATTACTCAAATGAAGTCGTGAACCTCAACGATGACAGGATTTGGGCTGGCCCAGGTAGAAAATGGAAACTCTGTCCCTCCCCAGGTAAAAGCAGCTTGAAAGGTGGCTAATACCTGTGTTCAACACAAACAATTTAACAGTCACACGCCATCCCCCGTCCATATTTGTTCTGAGTCTAGAATTGGAATAGGTTGGTCCAAAACTTCACATCTTTGTTTTAACCAAATAAGATGTCGGAAATATTCACTCCCTCATTCTTAACGATAATAGTAATAGTATGCACTGCTGGTTTAGTGATAGGTACAGCCTGAAATGGGGACCAAAGAGGTGAATTCTTATAGTCATTATATTTAACCCAAAACCTATCCAGGGCTTCCACTGTCTTAAAGCTAATACCGTAGTTGTAGTCATCAGTTTGAATTAGAGCAAAGATCTCAGATGCATAGAATTTCATGGAATCTTTTAGCAAAGTTCTGCCTATATAAATTCTATCTGGAGGGAGTTCTAGGCCACCCTTATAAAGTAATCTCAAAGCATTCCGTCTAGGTGCAGGTTCCCCTTTATTTTTAAAGAGGTCAGCCATTCATAGCATAGGTTTAAAAAGCTTTCGTTTGTCAGGATCCTGCAAGATAGACATACCAAAGCCAATAGACAAAGAATCCTCCTTTCTGTGTTGCTCAGGAGCAGCAAAAGAGGAACCAGGGAGGTTTGCATGCATGTTCCCTGTAGGCAGTTGCAAACTACTACTAGAAGCATCAATGCGTGTTCATGTGAGGTCGTCATTGTCATGACAGAGAGGATTTTGTGGTGCAGAAATCATAGTACTGTGAGTTGTAGGTGGAAAAGACAGTCCTCAATTAATAGAGTGAGGTACAGCAGATTTAGGGGAGGTGACCAATTTACCAGTACCTGTAATCACTGTATTGGAAAACTGAGCAACTGCAGGATCTGAGGGATTTGACTTTCAAGAGCCGTCTGTATCAGGAATCTAACCCACATCATGAAGCACATCTGAGGGGCACCATACAGCTTCAGGTTTAGTCTGCCGATTCAAAACACCCAAAGTTTTCTTCGGAAGGCAGTCTCGAGTAGGGTATGGAAGATCCGGGGGTGGATTTAAACTCCCCGCCGTGTCAACAGGTAAAGGCACCATAGTAGCAAGTGGTGGAAAACAAGGTGCAACAGTCATTCCTGGGTGTTCCATTTCAGTAGCGAAAGCAGGAGCAAAAAAAGGACTCAGCTCACCAGAATCAGAAGCGTGGGTCTGCAGTTCGGAGATTTCAGGAGTCGAGTGCTGTTGTTCTTGGGAAGAAGACATGGCAATGCTCAACTCGTAAACAGTCATCTGAGCCATAGAAGAGTCTGACTGAGCAGTGTCCAACAAAGGCGTGTCCAATCCTGCAGCCAGAAAAGAGTCGGTAAGTTCAGCAGAGTTCGGTAATATACTCGCAGCAGAATTCTCCACGATGGCAGGAGAAGAAAAAACTTCAACAGGAACAGAAACTTCGGTCTCTAAGATTTCGGAGGCAGGGGAGGAGACCAGCTCCCCAGCCTCCCGCACATCCACGCACTCCGAGAAATGGCGCGAAGTGGCCATCTTGGCTGACAGCCAGCACTTCCCCCTACAGCGAAGTAGGGGAATTTCCCCAGTGCCCCTTGCCAAATTTCCCCCATTTCACTAAAAATAACACCAACAGCTTAATCCGGTTCAAGGTCAGTATCCCCCTCCCCTGGGTTATGTCTGAAAATAGGCAGAATTTGTCTAGTGCACTTACCCGGTCAACAAAAAATAAATAAATAAAACGTGTGCTTCTTTTGGTTTATTTTATGTTTTTAAGGGAAGCATGACTGGTCCAACGACACACACAGGAGTGAGCAACTCTTCCCCTTCCAGTGATAGTCAGTGCCTTTGCCAAGCGAGCAGAAGTACTTGCGTCCCATGGGCACTTTTGATAATGGAACTGAGTAAGTGAATGTAGAAACATTTAAAAAAATACTTGTAGAAATATATTTTTGTTTGAGAAGTGCTGGGGTGGGCACTACCAGACTGCTACCAGAGAAAGCAGATGCAGGCATGCAGTGGGACTGGCAGTGGGATTGTAAGTTCAGACCACGGGACAAGTTAGTAGGTTTTTTAATGCACATTTACTGTAGGTGTCAGATGTGTACAGCTCCAATTTCTTAAAAGAAGTGTTAGGCATGGGTTTTGTGGTTCATGGTTTTGTCATTGATATACAAGAAAAAAAATGGCAGCATTTAAAATGTAGCCATTGGAATGGTATAGGGATTTTTATTTGGTACTGTGGTCATGCTTTTGAGACCTTGTTTCTACCCATGCATTGAATGAATCCAATGTGCAGCTAACAACCACTCAGAATGCAGGAATTTCTTGCCCATTTTATAAACTAATTTATAACATGGGTACTTTAAGTTTATTTATTTAAATTCTTCGGATACAACCTTTGAGCATGGTGTTCATTTACAAATGTTCCACATCAGCAGTACAAGACATTTTAATTGTTACAAATCATATAGACAAAGACTCAAACTACATAGGCAACAGCAACTACCAGAGAGGTATATAACAACCTGTTGATTAAACAAATTACCAGAGTTAAGACATTGATTGGACTTACAACAGCCAAGAGTGTCAACCTTGTCAAAATTGAAACACTTTCAGCTAATTAAAATGAGCAGTGAAAAACATAGGTTGAGGGGGTAGGATCAAACTGGGGCCTGGTGGGGGGAGGTTTGAGGAGTTCCAGTCATAGGAAGAGGAAGAATTAGTGGAGGGGAGTAAGCTCAGGGTTTAGGTCAGGACAGAGAGCACACAGTGTAAGAGGTTAGAGCCTTTGTGGTGAGAGGGATTAAGGGTGAGGCAGCAGCTGGAGGGGGAAATGCTAATGGGTGTAAGTGCATAGGCAGTAGGATGATGTAGATGAGAGGAAGAAATAGAGGATTAAGGTTTCCAAACCAACACAGGGGATTTGTTAGGGTGTCAGGGAGAGCAGAAATTGGGGGTCAAAAATCTATCATGCAAGTCCACGTATTGACTTTGACTAGGCATTGTTTCATTTCAAGCTTGTAGGCTGGAAGGTTCACAATATTATTTATTTCAGCTGCAATCTCATTCAGCCAGTGAGGAGCCCTATACATGAATGAGCGTTGACCAAGACATGTCCTTCTGAATGGAACACTGAGAGAACATTGAGCTTTACCCCTTGTGTCATAAAGGGAGTGTGCCACTTGGAGGATATTTAGGATGCAGGGGGTGTTTGGCCTAGCAGTGCTTTCTTCTCTGAGAAAGCATATCTGGAACTTTATCCTGTCATTCAGATTAAGCCAGTTGGTTTGTTCATACAGTGTGCATGTGTGGGTAAGGTTACTTGCCCCTAGAGTAAATCTGTAAGTCTTATTTAGGGCTGTAGCTATCCTTTTGAGTGCTGTGTACAAGGCAGCACTGTATGCTACCAGCCCGTAATCTATTATTGACAGGACTGAACTGGTGATAGAAAGGCAGAGAGCAGTGGGTGTTAATCATTGTCTGTGCCTGTATTGGACACCAAGTCTAAAACTGACAGCTTTTACTATCTGGTCTATGTGCTGTAAATAAAGAAAGAATTGTGATTGGCTGAGTCCCCTTACATGACCGTGTGGTGTTTTAGCTCAGTCACAGTAATCCTAGTACTTAGCTTCATCACATATCGCTCCACAAGTAACAAGTTTTCAAAAATGATTTGGCTGCCTATCATTTTGCCTCACTGAAGCACATCATAAGACCCAAACAGAAAAATACACATTTTATAACCCTATTTTTAACCCCCCAGTTCTCCCCATTGGAAAAATTCATACTACCTCTAAAAAAAATACTGCTGAAACTTAGCTCCACTAAATCATAAGTAACGTCAAGTGCTCAGTTATACCTGCAGTTGCAGAAACACTCCCTTGCCCCCCAAACTCAAAGTTCACAAAAAAATTACTGAAATGCCTGCAAAATTTCAAACCTTTTTTCGCTGCTCTCACAGTCTCACATGTTGGAAAAAATAGTGATAATTATGATCCAGCACCACCATGGAGCTCTCTCATACTTTCCACCCAAACTCCCATTGTGAAATGTGTACACCATAAAAACACACTTTTACTGCCTTCTTTGTTTCTTGGAAAGACTGAAGAACCCCAATATGTAATCCTGGAATAGAGGAGGGAGGGTGATGTGACAGATACCTTGAAATAAGGTACAGGAAGGAAGGAAGGAAGTGTTTTTCAGTAAAAAATGAGCTCAAGAGCAAGGGGCATACTATTAAGCTGGAGAAGGGGTAGATTCAGGAGAGCTGTGAGGAAATACTTCTTCAGAGAAAGGGTGGTGCATTCCTGAAAAAGCCTTCCAGCAGTGGTGGTGGGAGTAAAAAAAAGTGGTTGGCTCAAGACTGCATGGGATAGGTGTAAGGGAATCTTAGTGAAATGGATGGGGGTGGGTAGGAGAAAGAGCTTGAGAACAAATAGGGTCTGCAGTGATCATGCTGGTAGGGAAAAATGGACAAACTGAAAAATGGGCAGACTGGGTTGACCAAGCAGTCCTTATCTGCTGGCAGATTCCAACTTATGTGTTTTTCCTTGCTGCCTGCACAATCCCTGTGTCATTCAAGATAAATCCTTTTTTTGATTATCAAATTCAATTGGGGGCGGGCTGACACACAGACACAACTACTGAACTACAACTATGGAAGCTAGAACTGGATACATTTCTTAAACCCAAACCTGGAAGTAAATGAAGTTCCAACAGGTAGAAGAACTATCTTACAACAAACCTACATAATGCCTTAATGGGCATTTGCATATACTTCCCATGATGCTTTGCAGTATTGGGGTGTATGCAATTTGTGTTTTCTTTAAAATTTGGCTGTGTGGTCAATATCCTCTGGGATAACCCTTGCCCCACTGCATTTGCTCTGGGGTTCTTTTGTTGAAACCTACATAAAATCTATATAAACATTCATATTTTTGCATATTTAATTATGTATATTTTGAGTCTTAAGCAGGTTTTATACATAAAAAAACTTGTATAAGTACAATAACACACTGCATGGTGTGGGTTACGCTAGATCGCCACACATTGCAGTGGTGGAAGGCACTTGGCCTGCAGTCTTGTGCCTTTGAGCATGTGGCTATCTAGCATAATGCACACCCTATGGTGCGTTATTGCTAGTTTATTAACAGAATCACCATGTTCCAAGACTGAAAGTTGAAGCTGTTAAGCAATACAGGAGCTACTGCATTTATAGCAGTTCTGGGTATTTTAGAAACTGCTAGCTTTTAGGAAATGCTACTTGTTTAAGGCTCAGTCTGAAATGGGCAAGCATTAGGTTGTACAGAATTTTCAAATTTTGGTGTAATGGAATTCCATGGAATTTTGAAAATTCCTACTAATTCTGTGGAATTCTGTTGGTAACAGAATTGTGGAATTCCAGTCATACTCACATTGTGCTCCATGGAATCGGTTGTTCTGCACCTAGGCAGAACATAAT
Source organism: Neoceratodus forsteri (assembly GCA_016271365.2). Taxonomy (NCBI): domain Eukaryota; kingdom Metazoa; phylum Chordata; order Ceratodontiformes; family Ceratodontidae; genus Neoceratodus; species Neoceratodus forsteri. Next base: position 200,640,423 of record CM057458.1, read on the forward strand.
TCTGCAGAATACATTCAGTAGTACTACACTTTTGCAGATTGGTGGAATATCGTTACATGGATGCATTCTGTGACTATTTTATGTCTCTACCATGGAATTAAATGGTCAAATTAAGTTGTAAGTGTACCCACTTAGTGTCTTCCTCCTGCCTCAGGCCTGTTGCGCTCATGATTTGCGTTAGTGATTAAATTTTGCAATTTGCTGAAATTGCACCAGTTTCTGCACATCAGGGAATGTTTTCCTTGGCTTCTGCTATGCTGCAGATTTCCATTTCCCGGAACTTCCTGAGATCACATGGTGGCACTTTGTGAGATCATATGATGCTGCATTCCACAGGGACGTGTACCATGTTACTCCTTCTGCTTGCTGCAGAACTTAAAGCAGCAGTACTAGGAAAAAAAATGGTGCTTTTTTGACAGTTTATTCCCTGTGCCCTGCTAATCGTATATCTGGTACTCTTTCTCACTGGCATTGTACTATCACTGAGTAATTTGCTCAGTTATTCTCTGCTTTTGTTTATTTCTGCCACTAAGCATGTTGCACTGGAACCCACTGTGCTGCCAACTGCACATGTGAATGACTTGCAGAGACATCCAGAATGGTCAGCTGACAGTCCCTCTGCTGTTGTCAAAAGATCTGATGTGACCTGAAGAAAAAGCGCAGCTCAAAATTAGTCAGCCGCCATATATGTTGAAGCGCTACAACCCTTCAAATAAATTGCAAATATCTAAAAAAACTAAAGACGACTGGAAAAAAACATTTACAGGTATGGAAACTGGAACTTTGGCCCTCATGCTTACAGCCGAGAAACAGAATTTTGATAGATCCCTTCCTGATTCAGTAGTGCTGCTGCTTTAAGTGCTGTTGTGAGCGAAGGATCTCGTCTGGAGCTCCAGTTTCTAAACTGTGTTAAAAAACAGAAAAACAGAAAAATCTTTATTTTTGAAAATGTACTGCTGGAATGTAGCACAACGGTATTAGAGTGGTGTTGCTTTTGAGTTGTAGTTTATTATTTGTTTTTGGATTTACTTAGCTCTTAACTGTAGCAAGTTCTGAAGAGCAGTTAGTAGTGGGGGGGGATGGGCAGAAGTGCTGCAGGCTTCAGCTATTCTGTGACATAGCTTCTGCTGCTGCCTTAGCACTATGTAATAGGGATGTGCAAGCAACAAATGTTACTTCCTGAATACCACAAATAATGCACTATTCATTATTTGTATCCCAAATAATGAATAGCAGCACAATTCATCTCTATTGAAGAAATACTATCTTTAAAAAAGTTTAGAAAAAATGAAAGGCCAACTACCCCCTCCCTCTTCACTAGCCCAGCTCCTTTAAATATAGAAGCCCCATATCCCCACCCTGGGCAGCACCCCAAATCCACCCTCCCCAGCACCCAGATTTTGATAATTACTGTATGTGGATCTTTTAATTAAAATTAAGTAAAATTCCAATAATGGGCAACCAGAACAACCTGCCTGCCTCCACTGCCAGCCACCAACTATCAACACTTTGCAGCACATTATAAGCGGTATTAATTTCCCCCCATTAGCCACTCCCTCCTCCACATTCACCCCCCTCCGTGCACCCCACACCCAATGCTGAATAGAAGAAGGTGACCAACATAGTCTGCCCTCCTCCATGGCTGTCCATCTTCTTTTACATAAAAGCATTGAAGTGCTAGCTTGTATATTAAAAGCAGTTGATCATATGATTAGCTGGTTTTACCATGTGATGAGGCATGCAAATACTTTCATTCAGAAGAAGGCAGCCAGCCATGGAGGTGGGCGGGCTGTGTTGGTCGCATTCTTCCCTTCAGAATTGGGTGCGGGGTGCATGGAGAGAGTGCAAAGATGGGTGCTGCCACCAGAGTGGAAGGTGGAGTGACAAGCAATACATCTTATAATGATCTGCAAAGTGCTAAAAGCAGGAGGCTGGTGTGGAGGAAGGCAGTTGTTCTGGTTGTCCATTGTTGGAGTTTTACTTAAAAATACATATAATTATCAAAATGTGGATGCTGTGGGGGGAGAGGGTAGGAGGGACTGGGTGCTAATTTAGGGGACGGGGGACTTCTATATTTAAAGGATCTGGGCTAGGGAGGAGGGTGGAGGCTGTTTGTTTACCTTTTCTTTGAAATAATCCTAGTATTATGACACCAACAAACATCATACCAAATACTGAATACCTGGGCCATGAATAAGGAATATTTGGCGAATAATTGGAAAAAGGTATTCACACAGCCCTACTGTGTAGTCTACTAGAGGTGTTTAATTTCTTATTATTTTTCAACTTTAGAAGATAGTGTGAGAGAGTCACACACACACGCACTTGAGAAAGCATATAGAATGTTAGAATTTTGTTTTATTAAAGCAATGTGTGCTTATCCATGTGGAAAACAACTATACTTGTTTTTAATATCTGAAATATATCCTTGCATCTCCAAATATATTTAAAACATATGTCAGATACATTCACACTTTTCAGATATATTTCGAGATCTATTCTAGATATTTGCTGAATGTTCCAAGATATATCATATTTGGGAAACATCTTAGATAGATCTGAGATAGAGATAGAGATAGAGATAGAGATAGAGATAGAGAGAGAGATAGATATATATATAGAGATAGATAGAGATAGAGAGAGATAGAGAGAGATAGAGATAGAGATAGATATATATAGAGAGAGAGATAGATAGAGATAGAGATAGATATATAGACAGAGACAGAGAGAGAGGGAGATAGAGATAGAGATAGAGATAGAGATAGAGATAGAGATAGAGAGATAGAGATAGATCTATAGATATAGATCGATCTATAGATATAGATATCTATAGATATAGAAATCTATGTATCTATAGATATCTATATAGCTATATCTATACATCTATAGATATCTATATATCTATATCTATAGATTTCTCTCTCTCTCTCTCTCTCTCTATATATATATATATATATATATTATGGTAGAACAGTAGTGCTACCATAGTTAGGGTTGAGGAGCCATTTACATGTTAAACCTAAAATATTGCACCGTAATAACTTTGCAACCGTTCAATGGATTTGCCTGAAATTTGGAATACATGATCAAGAACCATAGATCTTGGGATATGCCAGCATTTGTACTGTTCAGATATGCAGCTGCGGAGTTATTAAGCATGATCTGTGTGCATGTTTATGCTTTTTTGGAATTCTTTGGTCATCTCTAGAGGTTGCATGTTTTTTGTGTGACCAGTCCAAAATCTTCAGGGAACATGCGGCCAGTGTCCCTGATATGCCTTTTGAAGATTTCGTGAAAAAATATTAGACGGTTCAAAAGTTATTCAAAAAACAATTTCCCATTATAAGTCAATGGGAAAAGTTAAAAAGTTCGACAATGTTGCAAATGCAGTTTTTACTTTTGCAAATGGCCCTTTTACTGTCGCCAATCCACCATTTTGTTTTCAGTTGGTGATCAGACAAATGTTTGGCATTTAAATGTGGGACCCTCTATCAACCTAATTATTTTTGTATTCACCTAGTCGGACCCTGAGGATGCTAGGCATGTCTTTATTTTGGGGTAAAACACCCCAGAAATATGTTTTCCAGATTTCTGGAAAAATTACTTTCACAAAGTACTTTCGCACTTGCAACACTGTCTAATGAATTTGCGAACGCTTTCGCAAAGTTCGACAGTACTTTTCCAGACTGTGTGAAAATGACAGCAATTTTTTGGCACTCTGCTGCAGAAGAACGGTGTGGTCTTTTGGGCTGAAATTTAGAGGGAATGCAGGCAACATCCCACAGACATGCCTTTCAGTGTTGTAGTGAAAAAATATTACATGGCGGCAAAGTGACAGCACTCCAAAATTGATGCTTTTTCCCATAAGATAACATTACGGCGTCTGCTGCATTAGAGGAATCCTTTGATGCCCTGTTGCAAAATAATGGTTTGTTCTTTTGGGATGAAATTTGCAGAGAAGAAAGGCAACATACCACATACATGCCTTTCAGTGGTTTGGTGAAAAAATATTACAGTGAGGAAAAGTTATGGGACTGCGAATTTGTCTTTTTTCCCCATAGGATAACATTACGGCATGTGTTGCACCTTTTGGGGCCTGTATCTCGGAAACGGTGTGAGATACGGACATTTTGTTGTGAAAAAGCTTAGCCTCCTACCAGGGGCTAAGTAAAAACTAACCAAGAAAGTGATAACTAATATGACTTACATTTTTTTATATGTCGTACGGTTCCTGAGATATAAGCAATTTAGTATTCCAAGTCCTCATTTTCTGTTCCGAGAGCCATTATTATGCATACATTCTTTGTACTCACTGTTTTTCTATATGCAGATTTTGGGGTATACTATTATGTGTGTTTCTATAACTGTTATCCTTAGTGCTTCTGGTTGTGGTTCTGTACCTGTTTCAGTTACTTTTCGTGTCTATGCCGCCTTGTGTGCTACTGTGTGCGTTTTAATTTGTGCTTGTGTTTTTGCAATTTTAACATTTTGTGCCTACAGTACTGTTTGTCTTTGTGTTTCATTTTGTGCTGCCATGTGCATTAACATTTGCGTTTGCTGGCACTGTGTTAGTATGTGTGAAGACATCTCGTGGCGGTAGCGCAGAGCCCGAAGGGTCCCGCGCTCCCATCGCTGTATTATATTCAGTATTTTTCAGGACTGTTTATCTTTGTGTTTCACTTTGTGTTACCATGTGCATAAACATTTGTGTTTGCTGGAACTGTGTTAGTATGTCTGAAGACATCTCGTGGCGGGAGGGCCCTGAGCTCCCGGTGCTGTATTACATCCAGTTTTTTTCTGTATTGCTTATCTTTGTGTTTCAGTTTGTGCTACCATGTGCATTCACATTTGCATTTGCTGGCACTGTGTTAGTATGTGTGAAGACATCTCGTGGTGGGAGCACAGGGCCCAAAGGATCCTGCACTCCTGGTGCTGTGCTACATCCAGTATTTTTCAGTACTGTTTATCTTTGTGTTTCGCTTTGTGCTACCATGTGCATTAACATTTGTGTTTGCTGGCACTGTATGAAGACATCACATGGCGTGAACATGTTTATGGGCACTGTGTTAATGTGTGAAAAGACATCACATGGCAGAAGTGTGGGGCCCATGTTACTGTTGCTGTATTACATTCAATATTTGTCAGAGTAATTTTTAAAAAGAAGGGAAATTAGAGAGAAACACTTTGTTTATGGTTTCGGTTAGTGTTGTTTGTCAGTGACAGAAGTGAGGATATTTTGTGTTAGGGCTCAAAAACATAAATGTGCATTCACCCCTCACCCCCCCTGAGCACCAGTGGCACACAGAGAGACACACAGACATGGGAGTAGGAGGGAGAAGCAAGGGAACAGGCCCAATCACAGACAATCAGCAGGAGTTGTGAGGAATAATATAAAACTAGTGTGCATATTGCATACTGAGTGGAGAGACAGTAAGAATATACCTATGTAAATGAATAGTGTGGCTTTTTCATTGCAGCTGTAGAGAAGTTAACACATTTAGGAGTATTATTGCTGCTGTACAGAACTCAGTACGCTTAGGAGTTGCATGGTGTAATGAGGTAGGGGACTATACCTACATACCTGTTGCTGCATGTTATGTGAAGAGGCACAGGCAAAGAATGGTGATGTAGAGCACTTGTAGACTTCCATGATTACAGGTACAGTGTAGTTAGCACAATTATCACCTACATTGCCTTGGCTAGGTAACGGTTTCCAAACTGTGACAGCAAGTACTGGATCCTTAGTAAATACCCATAACATAGCTGAGGGTATGGACATCTGTGGTAGTTGTCAGTGATTGCAGGGACACTCAAGTAAGCATAGTTAGTGTTTGTGGGGGTAGATCAGAGAGGTAATGCTTCACCTAAAAAAATTGTACTGCATCATGAGCAAGGCCACTGTTTTTCAGTTTTAACCAGAAAGCCTGGTAAAATTCTGGAATTAGGACTGCCTGAAAACTGGTAAAAACAAAGATTTCATGGAATCTGCCATTTTATATCAGATCAGTAAATCTACAAAACTTGTATTTTTTTATAATTCCTTCCTGTACTAGTTTCAGTTTGCTTTATTTAATGCTCTGTATAGTAAGCCTTCTTTAATTCTGATTATTTATGCACATAATAAAAGAATGATAGCAAAATCCTGGTAAAATCTGGGAATTAGAGTAACAATCACTGGTGCAATTCTGGAATGTGAAGTCTTGAAAATGGAATTTCATTGTTTTAATCACCGTAAATCAGTGGCCTTGATCATGAGTACTGGTGTAGAGAAAGAGTGAAGAAATGGATATCAATGGTATGCCTATGCATTTGTTGGTTGACACAAGTTTACACAGTTAGGATTCATATGGCCTCACCCAGGGAATTTTTTATGCATACTAGTTACTGATTGTGGCTGTACAACCACAGCTTCATGGACATATTAGCAATGCTGCATATTTCTCAATAACAGCTACTGCAGTCTGACTGTAGACTCAGATGAAAAGTAAGGGTGGCTTATGCTAGTTGATTTAGCTTGGAATTACAGGAATTCTGTCAGGCAATGTCTGAACTCCTAGCACAGGTACTGCTTACTGAGTAGAGAGTACAGAACAAAATAGCCTATGGAGATGAACAGTGTCATGGGGTTACTGTACTTGCAGACCACTTGCTATATGCTGAGTGAACAGTCAGAGGAAATTATAGGCAATGTAAATCAGTTGTACAGCTCCTTGATTACAAGAGCTGTCCAGTTAGTACAGTTATCACTTGAATGGATTCAGGCAGGTGATGTGTCTTCAAACGTGACAGCAGGTACTACATTGTTAGTGTAGATACACAATACAGGTGAGGGTATGGACATCTCCCAGGGTGGTAGCCTGGGTTGCAAACTGGCTGCACAACAGGACACAGAAGGTAGTAGTGAGTGGAACACATTCTGAAGAAAGGGTGGTCACTAGTGGAGTACCTCAGGGCTCAGTACTGGGTCCAGTCCTCTTTAACATCTTTATAGATGATATTACAGAGGGTCTGGAGGGAAAGGTATGCCTCTTTGCAGATGATACAAAGATCTGTAACAGAGCTGATACACAAGGGGGGTAGAAAGGATGAGAAGGGACTTGGCAAGGTTGGAGGAATGGTCAGACATATGGCAACTTAGATTCAATGCAAAGAAGTGCAAAGTAATGCACCTGGGAAACAAAAATCAAGAAGAAGAGTACACAATAGCAGGGGAGGTACTAACAACAACAAAACTGGAATGGGACTTGGGGGTAGTCATATCAGATGATCTAAAGGTGGGTAAGCAATGTGAGAAGTCAGTAAGGAGATCCAAGGGGATGCTAGGATGCATAGGAAGGGGCATCACAAGTAGAAAAAGGGAAGTGGTTATCCCTCTGTACAGACAGTTGGTGAGACCCCATCTGGAGTACTGTGTGCAGTTTTGGAGACCTCATCTACAAAGGACATAGACAGGATGGAAGCAGTCCAGTGGAGGGCAACTAAAATGGTGCAGGGTCTGCATCAGAAATCATATGAAGAGAGACTGAGAGAGCTTAATATGTATACCCTTGATGAAAGGAGGGATGGGGACATGATAGAAATGTTCAAGTACCTCAAGGGAATCAACAAAGTCCAGGAGGGTAGCATCTTTCAGAAAAAGAGATGTGTAAGAACAAGGAGACACAATTTAAAGATAGAGGGGGGACGGCTCAGGGGTAATGTGAGGAAATCTTTTTTCATGGAGAGAGTGGTGGATGCGTGGAACTGCCTTCCTCGGGAGGTTGTTTGGGCTAAAACAGTGGGGGAATTCAAACATGCATGGGACAGACACAAGGCAATTGTAGTTGGGGGTGGAAGGAAGTAGGCTGTTGGTTAACTAGAATCTGCAGCTTATCCAGTAGTAGGGAAATGGGCAGACTGGGTGGGCCAAGTGGTCCTTATCTGCCGTCAAAGTCTATGTTTCTATGTTTCTATCTCAGTGGAGATACACAACACCTGTGAGGGTATGGACATCAATGGTAGATATCAGTGATTGCAGGGATAGTGAAGTTAGCTGAGTTAGGATTTGTATGCATTTAGGCAGCTAATGCTGCTCCTCCGCAAAAAATTTGTACAGCATCATGAATGGTGATCCACAGGGACAATAAGGCATTGGAGATCAACGGCACAGCTCTGAAATTGTAGGTACAGTGAAGTTAGCACAGTTAGGAGTTGCATGCACTCAGCCAGGGAATTGCAGCACACATAGCAGTTACTGCATCCTGAGTGTATAGCCACAGCTGGTTAGTGTTACATTGTGATGCACCACACCTCACTACAGCAGGTACTGCCTGCTAACTGGAGAGGCACAGGAAAAGTAAGGGAGGTACAGACTTCTTAACACAGTTAGGAATTATGTGAAGTGTGTTAGGCAATGTACCACATGGCAGCCCACGTGGTGGATATTGAGTGGTGAGCCATGCCAAAAAAAATAAGGACATGGACACGTAGTTGTGGTAGTATTTCTTACAGCTGATTTGCATGCTTAATAGAAGCAATAGTTACATTCTAATTTTATTATGTTATGGTTCATTAAAGACTCAACACAGGTGGTTACATTTAAGAAAGATTTATTGCCAATTGGAAAAACTGGAAAAGGGCCAATTAAGATTATTTTTTTTTTTACAAAATCAGTCTCACCATGCAATCCTTGCATGTGTGTAATCATTGCTTGGAATATACCTAAATGTGTGTCATTTATAGTAAGCAGATGATATGAATTGGAATAAGTATGTATATGGTAATACACCATAGAAAGAATGCAGCAGAAGAAGGCAATTTGGTATTATGTCTGCTCATGTTGCAGGGTTTGCATCTTGAGCTAATGTCTCTGCTATCCCTGCACTGTTCTCCCATCTTTTCTAGGCATGCTTCTTATCTTCCAGCTATGCATATACCTGGGTCTTTCATAGCTGGTCACTGTCTTTAATGAAGTTTCTTCTTGTAGCAGTGCAGTGTAAGTGTTCACTACTCTTTGTGGGAAGATGTGCTTTCTGACATTCCTCCTGAACACCCCATCCTCAAGTTGAAGCCTGTGCCACTTCATGATATGTTTGCTACTCAGCTTGAAGAAACTTTGGTTGACAATGTTATTTCTACCTTTTAAGTAGTTGAATGTTCCAATCATGTGTCGTCCCTTAGTTCTGTCCTATATTAATGAAGGTATGTCAGGAGCTTCTAAGCAGTGATTACACATATGAAACAGTGATGTTTTGTTATTGTGTGCCTGATAATGTGTATGTTCTTGGGGTGGGCAAAAAACCATATGCTAAGTGTTCAAGTAATAGACTATTAAAAAGTTACAATTTCAGTGACATTTGATAACTGGTATGTTTTGTTAATTTTTTTAAGATATATCACTGACTAGGTGCATATGGAAAATTCCAACCCAACTCCTCAATAGAGGAGACCATAAACATTGTCAGGAACAGGTATGAAGTGCGTTGTGATCAGTAACAGTGTCTGATTTACAATTTTCAGTATTATTAACATAGGTTACAATTACTTGTATGCCAAGTACAAAAAAATGCATATTATTACAGGTACAGAATAAATTTCTTTCAATTGTTACATTAGTTACTATGTTGGCTCTGAACTAGTAAAAAAATGTGTGTAGTACGTTGTTTTTATGAAAGATATGGGTCACTGAACTTAACCACTATAGTATTGTGTTACATATTAAGGATCAATTGTTACTTGGCTCTTATAGTAATAATTTTACTAGAACAATTAAACTAGTTAACAACAATAGTGAGATGGAATGAGAATGCTAATATTATTTACATGTCTTTAGGAAGGTATGCAAAAGTCATTTGATGATAAGCTGCAATAGTTCAGTATTTACACTTGATTCATTTAATTTCCTGCATTATGACTAAAGAGTTTTATTTTTACATATATACAGTTTCAGTGTAACAAATACATCAGGCATAGTTCAACACTGTTGCATGGTGACAGAATGATGCTGTTGTCTAGATGTCAACAGCTAATAGACAAAAAAAACAGTGACAAAAAAGTTGTGACACTGTTTTCTCTTTGGTGAATGAGATGTGTTACACAGTTATTTAAAATGATAAGGGACAACTTTTGTGTCTCTGCAGAGGCAAAAAGTTATTAACTTGCAACAACTTCTTGTTATGTATGGGTATGACACAGCTACAAGAAAATATATGTACAGAACAGGAGAGTCAGAAAGGCCTTGTTTTTGACATGTACAATCTTTGATAGACATGTAAGCATGGTTTCTCTAATGACTGAACACTGTTGGTGCCGATTTAAGCGCCTACAACAATTTCCATGTTGTCACTGATCCACACAAGATCTTAGATGTCATAGTGCATGAAACGTCTCTGCCAGTATATCATTTTGTTGATGTGCTATGGTTTATTGAGAGTCGTAGATTGGAAACAATTGTACTGAGCTATGACTGATTCTGTCAACAAAGTAGACATTTAAAAAATGCTAGATGTTGTCTGTTATTCTTCTGAAATATGAAGGTCATCATAATTCTTCAATATTAGAAGATATGCATTTTTTTAAGTGTTGTGGCAGTCTCTGTTTAAAACTACTTGTAGAGTCATCACACTCTACCCATCCACTTCTGTGCCTTAGTAAACAGGTGTAATGTCCAGAATGCATAGACCGACCATGGTGATAGACTACACTGTGAGTGTCAAACACTGATTGGTTAAAAAACTATTCTACCAGCTGTGTAATCTGTGATATGAGTGTCAACTCTGAGCCCATTGGAGTCAAATCTGTGCAATATAAGCAACAGATATTGAGATGAACTCCTGAGGCGTATGGACTGAGTGCATCTGCCTCCACACCTTTTACAGGAGTGACCACATTGAGCATTGGTAAATAGCTGTCAAAATTTGACACTTTTGGCTTGAGGGGCAAAAAGAGTTATCCACAGCATGTCTTCTGTGGTTTCACACTGTAAATGACCACATGATACACATACATATTTGGCTACATATGACACTGCGAAGTAGTGGCACATTGGAGTACCGTCTTCATCCAAGCTGTTTATGATAGCCATCATAAATTCACTAGTGTCTTGCTGTATGTCAGCAGCAAATGTACTACACCCGTCATATGTACCTAACACCTAGTGTAGTGGTGTTAGTGACTGCACATTGTTAGACTGGTCAGAAGTCATGCTGACAATCTGCTTCAGTACGTTAGGGGAGTGTCTTGTGAAGCAGATATTGCCTGCACAAAGTGTGGTATTTGTAGAAAAACTTGCATAGCTGAGTTAGCATAGCAGTTCACTCTAGTGCTGTTGTCAAAGACTGGTACAGCAGCTACACCAACTGATTTCTGATGAATTGCTGGCTGTGAATGTTTAGTTGATATTATGACCTTTGTTGAACTGTTTAGGGTTGAATCACTTGTGGAAGCTCGTGCCTGTTTTCTGACTCCTGTAGATATTACTGTACGATGTGAGACAGCCAGATATGTAGGCAGTGGTATTAAAGACATTTGTGGCTGATGGAGAGTACGTAACCTGTTGTACTCTACAATACATCGCTTGTCAGCTCGTATCTTCTGGGGTGCAAGAGTTATAATGTGCAACCCAGAAAGACTACGGACACGTGAAAGTGCCACGTAGCTCATGCCATCCTTGAAAATGTCTGTACCTATGTACACCATTGCTGAATCCAAACTCAAGCCCTGAGATTTGTGAATAGAAACAGCATATCCAACACATAGTGGGAACTGTTTCCTGTTTACATAGATATTCTTAAATACCTAAAATTTCACACAGGTACGTTCTATGTGTACAGGCTGTTCCATGTTGTCAAAGTGAACTACAAGTGTCTCGATATATGTCTTCTGGACATTATAGATAAAGTCAGAGATATTTCCCATGGCACCGCTTACCATGCCTCATTGAACATCAAGATTACGTCGTAGCATGATACGTGCATTCCTACAAAGAGTAAGAACAGCTTCTAGGCCAGCTGTGTGTGAAACATCTGACTTCAGTTCACTGAGTCGTTCAGTCATCTTTGCTACTAGCTTACGACTAAGAATGACACCATCAACTGTATCAACAGCATGGAGAGTTAGAATTTCTTGGTTTTCTCTCTGCAGCATAATATTGTTGAACTCAATGCATTTCTTTAGCCGTGGCATAAGACACACTATGTGTGTACCGGTAGAGTACACATCACTGAAAACATTACATGCTGTTTCTATGGGTGCAGTATCTACTTTGATTCTCCGATCATTTAACATAGCAACATGTTCTGGTGATAGAGAACCTGTACGAGCTTCATCTAAAAGTGATTTGTAAGCCAGATCACCACTTTGGTGCATGTTCTCATACAACTCAACATAGGTAAATAACTCCCAAATGTTATAACCTGCAATACAGCTGAGCATGTTCTTAGCTTGCTTAGCAGTCAGAGTTGCAAACACATGCTCTGCATTAACTGGTGCAAGCTGTAAAAGGTTGCCAAATACAACAATACTTTTGCCACCAAATGGTACTCCATCGTCAGTACCTAAGATCTCCTATAGATGTAGATGTATACAGGTAAGCATTACATTGGAGGCCATGCTGATTTCATCAATGATGAGTAACTTCATCTTTGTGAACATGGAATGGAGCTGAGATGCAACCTCAAATGACAGTTTACAATACTCTCCTGTTTTGCCATGTTCTACTGGCAACATAAAGAGACGGTGTAATGTAACTCCACCAATGTTATATGCAGCTAGTCCTGTGGGAGCAGTAACAGCAACAGACATTGATGGCCCTGTCAGGCTCTGTATTTCAGCAGTTATGGCTTCAATAAGGAAACTCTTTCCTGTGCCAGCTGAACCGCTAACAAAGATTAGTAGTGGTTTGTAGTCAAGACAGTCACATTTTTTTTTTCATGTAGTAGGCCATGTCAAACAGTGTCAATGACTTGAGAGTGAACTACAAGCTGCTGCTGATTAAGTCTTTATCTCAAGTCAGCTGGGTTGACAGTGGAGTGTGTTCTATGTTCCATGGCTGTCTCAAGTTCTGATATTAACACTTCTGGGGCATTTAAAGGCAGAGGTTCGCCTAGAACAGCTTGTCCTTCTGGATCAAGATTGTCTTGTGAGCTAACAGAAGTGTCTTCCTGAAGCTGCTTCTCTGCCTTCTTAAGCTGTTCTTTCTCAGCCTCCAGTCTCTGTATTCATGTCTGAGTATTCAGTTTTGAAAGTCTCGTAACTGAGATTGAATTCTTCCTTGAATGTATCACAGTCACCTTTTAATTCAGACTCATTCCTCCAGGGTCTAAATAGGAATAGGAGAGCAAAGTAGTAATGCTCTCTGCTCTCTGATGTGCCTAGATGTAATTTACAGTGGTCTATGAGCCAAGGCTTGTGTCTCTTTATGAGACAACCATCCACTCTGTTTACCTTGTAAATGTGGTGTGTTGAGTCAGGTAATACATCTGCCTTGTAGTCATACCACTTAGCCACCTGAAAGAGATGCATATCATCCACATCATCGTGTCTAGGGGGGTAGTATGTGTCTATCAGGTTATTCTTCAAGATATGTTTTGAAGAAAGTCTATTGGCAGTGAGTTCTTCAATTTTGGCATGGGGAATCAGTACATGTTTGTGTTTCCCTTTGTAGTTCACACTGAGAAACCGTACAGTGTCAGACTTCCTGTACAGATGTGTACCCATTAAATGGTCACTGGCTTCATAAGCTCCACATTCTCTGTGTGAAAGGGTCTTCAAGCCCAATGACCACAGCTGAGATGTCAGGCTTCTGCTTGAACTGGCAATATCTTCCCAAAAATCTTGCATGCTAGTCTGCTCATGTTCGGTTATGTACGAAGTCATGTACTGCACCAGGGCCAATGAGTTATCAGCCACAAACTGGACATCTATGTTAGCTTGTCACATTAAGAGAAGAGTTGGGTTGTAGTCATTGATGAACACCTCTTTCTCATCTCTGGATAACTCATATACCCTCTTGGTTGATTTTGCCTTCAAGTGGTGTTGCATTGCTGAAAAATGTTAATTCATGGAACCTTCCTGACAAACTCATCTAGGAAATCTGAAGCGACATCGTGTGTACCAATTAGATTTGTTCTTTATTACTCGCCGGCAGTATTTTGTGCAGATATGTCACTGGAACTTTTGTACCAACTTCCATAGTGTAGGACTGTAATACTTGTCTGGAATATGACAAGTGATATATTTCTTGATGAATGCTAACACTTGTGCTGCTTCATGTTCACCTATGCATGGTGCATCTTTGATCCACAACAACATATGGATTTGAGGGTCACCCCGTGCTTGATATTTCATCCTTCAAAAGTAATGCTCCACAATACCAGGAGGTGGATTATCCTTTGACAACAGGAGCTAAAGGAGGAACTAGCAGAGCCATTAGCAGAATTGTTTAGTGAGTCTCTGAGCACAGGAGAGGTCCCAGAAGACTGGAGAAGGGCTCATGTGATCCCGCTCCACAAGAGTGGTAGCAGGGAGGAGGCGGGGAACTACAGACCAGTCAGTCTCACCTCAGTAGTGGGCAAGATTATGGAGGCACTCCTTAAGGAAAGGATAGTGCAACACCTGGAATCCATAGGGGCACAGGATCCAAGACAGCATGGGTTTACAAAAGGAAGGTCCTGTCAAACTAATCTCATAGATTTCTTTGACTGGGTAACCAGAGTGGTGGACCAAGGGGGAGCAGTTGATGTCACCTACCTTGACTTCAGCAAAGCTTTGACACTGTTCCACATAGAAGATTGATAAATAAGCTAGGCAGGCTCGGGTGGGTCAGAAGTTGGTCAACTGGGTGGCAAACTGGTTGACTGGCAGAAAACAGAGAGTGGTGGTAAATGGTATACAGTCAGAAGAGATGCAAGTCACAAGTGGGTACCTCAGGGATCAGTCCTGGGGCCAGTCCTATTCAACATCTTCATTAGTGACCTCTGAGATGGACCAGAGGGTAAGGTTTGTCTGTTTGCAGATGACACCAAGATCTGCAACAGAGTAGATGATCCAGATGGGGTGGGCAGAATGAGAAGAGATCTGGATAAACTAGCAAAATGGTCAGAAGAGTGGCAACTGGGATTTAATGCAAAGAAGTGCAAAATCATGCACATAGGGAAGAGAAACCCTGAAGCCACTTATAGGCTGGGAGAGGAGTTGCTAGCAGTCACAAAGGAAGAAAGAGACTTGGGCATCATCATCACTGATGACCTAAAATCATCCAAGCAGACCTCTAAAGCAGTAGGTAAGGCTGGGGGGGGTGTTAGGGTGAGGTATCACAAGTCGTAGAAGGGAGGTAATAATTCCTCTGTACAAGACATTGGTTAGGCCCCATCTGGAGTACTGCATGCAGTATTGGAGCCACACCTTCACAAGGACATTAACAAATTGAGGCAGTCCAGAGAAGGGCAACCAAAATGGTGCAGGGACTGCATCAGAAGACATATGAGGACAGATTAATGGAGCTCAATATATACCCTTGAGCAAAGGAGGAGAGAGGTGATATGATCGAGACATTTAAACACCTTAAGGGCATAAACAAGGTGAAAGAGTCTAACATGTTTAAATATAGAAAATAGCAGGACAAGAGGACACAGCATGAGATTAGAGGAGGCCGATTAAGGGGAATGTGAGAAATTCTTTTTCACAGAAAAGGTGGTAGATGCATGGAATAGCTTACCACAAGAAGTGGTGGCTATGAATACAGTGCAGGGCTTCAAACAGGCATGGGATAGGCATAAGGGAGCAATACAAATGACTATGAATAGATAGGTCACTGACAGAGCAAAGGCCGATGGCACATTTATAAGGTAGAAAAAGAAATGGGCAGACTGGATGGGCCTTGCGGTCCTTATCTGCCGTCAACTTCTATGTTTCTATGTTTATGTTTCTATGTTTCTACAATATGAAAGTCAGAATGTATTGGAACTGCTTATGAAAGTGTCTTGTGACAGAGACAGGATCAAGTGAACACATTTCTCCAACAGTCATTGATGAAATGCCATCAACACCAGAATTTTCCCACTTTAACAGTTCAGTGAGCTCGTCCCAGGCATTTTCAGCACAACTAAGTGTGACAAACCATGTGGCTGCACCATACTCTCACAGCATTGTCATCACTTCGGAGTGTCTGAGATACCAATATTCTTTGGTACCATGAAGACTTGAAAGTATGGAAGACAGGTTCACTTGCACGTTTTCATCTTTCTGCTTTAATTTCTCTAGAAATTGAGCAGCTGTTATTCCATCTAGTGGAGTTGTGAGATGAATAGTACGTGCAATAGGCACAGACAGAATGCAAAGTTCACCCACTGTCACACTTCATAGTGACAATGCTCTTTTGCTTATCGAGCGCCACTCTGGTTCAATGGCCTCAGCCCCACCATCTCCTCTGCCCCAACAATTGGTATGTTTAAAACTAGGCT
The DNA here is from genome assembly GCA_016271365.2 of Neoceratodus forsteri. NCBI lineage: Eukaryota > Metazoa > Chordata > Ceratodontiformes > Ceratodontidae > Neoceratodus > Neoceratodus forsteri. The sequence goes on from CM057458.1 coordinate 200,656,862, forward strand.
CTGGGACTATCTCACTACCAATAGTTCCTGTGACTGCCCAACTTAACCTTGTTTCTCCACTTCTCTTCCTGCTCTAGTGGCACCCCCTCCTCACTGGATTCTACCCTCACATCTTTGTATACCCAATGCTGCACTTTTCACCCTCTCCCCACCCTTCCTACAGTCCTTCTCCCCCTTCCCTCTCCCTATGACTCTGGCACTTCTTATCTGTTGTCTATTTTCTCTGAGAAATGCCGCTGGCTGTCTTGTTACAATGCTACCCTTGAATTGTATTAATCTGTACTCTGTTTGCAATGTCCACATTGTTGTAATGTCTGTCTTGATGTTCCCCACAATTTGTATTTCTCTGACATGGAACCTTTGTAAAAGAGCCAAGGCTCAAAGGTATTTGTAATCCTAGACTTGATAATATAAATAAAAATAAAAAATAAAACAATAAGTTCACTCTCCTAGAGGAGACGAAACAGGTACTGTACGTTACATCTGAATTTGCCATCTTTACTGAGCACATGGCTAATGCAGTATTCTGGACCCTGCACATGCACTTCCCTTTCATCTAGCCATCCACCTGACCCTTTTGGGAATAAGTCTGGGAAACAGCATGCTTCTAGTGTTGCCTCCCAAATGCTGACAGGCTCATCTTTCACCTGTTTCATTTGATAGAGATCAATGTTGTCTCCTACTGGATCTCTGCCATGTAGTGGGTGAATTGTGTACTGTTCATACACATTGTCACTTGTCTGTCTACTGACCTTCTCAATCATTGGCTTAGTTGTTTCTAAGAGATCATGTTGAACAGAGAGACTAGTCATGTGATCTATGTCAAGGTCCGCATAGAAGGGATTGTTACTCTTTAAATAAGTAAGAGCAAGCTTTACCTTCTGTACTTTGACCACATCTTGCCAGATGACTTTGGACTTAGTTGGAACACCATTTACAAGAATCACCAAACTATTTTCCATAGAGATTGCCTGCACATTTTCCTGCAGAGGAAGTGGGCGGTACATCATGGAACCCTTTAGAGATCTAATGAGTTCTTTCTGTGGAATGTTCCGTGTCTTTGTGTTCAGACATAGAATGGTCTGAAATGGTTTCATTGTCTGAATTAGAATGTGCTCAAACATATTCAATGTTGCAATCTCACTTGATGTGACATGTGCCTTCATATTATTCAACAGTGACCTTGGTGGAAGAATGTTGGACTTTAGTTTGGAGAAACAGTGCTTGCACAACACAATGGTGATCTGTAACTGAAAGTTAGATTTCATCAGCAAAAATGCTGAGAGACTGAACCACATGTCATTGTATGGTGACAACGTTTCCAGGTTCACTGTGACTGTTTACTGTAGCACAGACGGTCACATGACACACATACAGAGTCAAACTTCTGAGCCTTTGCCAACTCAAATTTAACAATTTCTTTGCCATGCTGTTTCAGTATGTCAGTTTCTAACACAGAAACAGATGTTTCAGCAGAACTTACTGACTGATAAATAGTTGTGTCTGGTACAGAAGTAACACATTGCAGCTGCTTGAGAAATGTGATGGCACCCTGTATGTCACCAGACTGCAATAAGTCATTTAAACAAGTGTACTGATTGACAACTTGTCAGACTTCATATACTCTGTATACAAAGTTTCGCATGCCTGTTTGATGCACTCCCAGCATCCGCATGTTGGGAAATACACTGTCACAAACACTGCTATCAAGGCATGCTAGTGAGTGACCCATAAGTCCAGTATGTGGACAGATCTCACAAAGGTCAATCATGTTAAACAGTTTATATCTTTCTTTGCAATCTGTTATCACAAATAGGTTGACAAACTGTTCAACTTTTTCAAATGACGATTGCCTATGGTTGCAGGTTTCATCACATGGCCATGAGAGACAGTGCCATTTATGGGACACAGTGGTTGCATCACATTCATCATTTGTGTCTATTGCTGTGTAATCACAGACACTGAGCACAGTGAAATTTTTCTCTTTTTTCTGTGAATAATAAGATTCTTCCCAGAAATATACCTCTGAGTGCTGTGTGTGCATCTAGTGACCTGTGAATACATCACAGAAATTGTGAACAGTCAAAGTAGGATACTGTTGTAGCCTTTTTTTGATGTCACACAACTTTTCTGAATAGTTCTAGCATGAGACATCTTACGCCATAACCGTTGAAGAACAAATACTGCTGTGTTAACAGATGTGCGTACTTTGAGACACAATTTCATCAAAGTCAGATGACTCTGTTTTTTTGCGTTCATGTCTAATCACACCAGCAATAAGCCTGTCAATCTTAGCTTTACTTGCTAGTGATCAGAAATACTTTTGCTTTCTCAGATGAAAATCACCAGCTGTGAGTTTACGGCACTGTTTAGAAGGTCTGCTGATGGTTGCTGTAGCAATAGTTGTGTTTTGTCTGAGAGATCTACACAACTGATGCTCAGGTAAGCATTTTTTACTTGCTGTTGAGCAAGTATTTTGTTTTGTTGTGGAGTGAGTTACTGCAGAGCTCACTATTTCAGTAGAACTCTGTTTTGTTTTACGTCTTGAACTCACATCACTTTTTTTTATCATTCTTAAGCAACAGTGAAGTACTATGATACCGGTTCTGTTTTTTCATACATGCACATCTGTATTTACTAGGCATCTTTCAATCTGTTAGTTCACAGTGCCAGTCACCAATGTTACAGAAGTATCAGGCACCTGTATAAAAAACAAAGAAAAAGACAATATTAGTATATGCTTGTGTTGCTGACATCTAACATTGTATATTGAGACTGAAGATTTCTGTATAAAATATAAAAACAAAAGAATCATAAAATTTTTAATCAGATTGGTCGTTCAGGTTTTGACAGGCTTATTTTCATTCATGTCACAGTGTCCTGTATAGCGTTTTCACCATGCTACATAGATTTTTTCCGTACTATTTCACTGTTCAGCAATCCAGATTCAGTGTCATTCTGTATGGTGATTTTTATTTAGATTTGGTTGACCGGGTAAGTGCACTAGACAAATCCTGCCTATTTTCAGGCACGACCCAGGGGAGGGGATACAGATGAATGCCAACTGACCTTGAACCAGACTAAGCTGTTGGTGGTATTTTTAGTGAATGAGGGAAATTTGGCCAGGACACCGGGGAAATTCCCCTACTCTTTTCGATAAGTGCCATGGGATCTTTAACATCCACCTGAACTACCACCAATCCAGGCAGATGGGACCTCGGTTTAACGTCTCATCCGAAAGATGGACCTAGTGTTGTAAAACTGCTGGTCAAACAACTACTTTATTTAAAATCTTTCTGTAAATGAGTAGCAGATTAATAAGACAACTTCAAATACTTAACTTAAGTTAGTGCATTTGTAATATTTTCATGTCACATTCTCAGCATTGGCATTTTAGCACACCTTCTTGTGAACCGTACAGCTGTCATTTTTCACATCCTTGCTGAAATGTGTTTTCGCACTTATGGTGCAAAGTAGCACAGCTGGTGAACAAAATCAGTGTTCAGAACACAACAAAAATAACAGTGATATTGTTCATGAGCACAGGTCCTAAAATGCCTGTGTTTAAAGTTTGGTGACAATAGTACGTAAAATGACTGTTTTACCAGTGTGTGTAGCAGCTGCGCAGTGCTTACTTGTAACTTAGCAAATCTGAAGTATTTTCATGTCACATTCTTAACATTGCCATTTTTCCACACCTTATTGTGAAGCGTACAGCTGTCATTTTTCACATTGTGCCCGAAATGTGTTTTAGCACTTCTGACGCAGAATAGCGCAGTCGCTGTGCGAAATCATTGTTCGTAGCACATTCTTAAAATGACAGTGACAGTGTTCATGAGCAGAGGTGCTAAAATGACTATGTTGAAAATTTGGTGACAATACTTTGTAAAATGACTGTTGTATGAACGTGCATAGCAACTGCTCAACGCACACTTGTAAGTTAGCACATTTCCACTTCTTTTATGACAGCTTCTCAACATTGGCATTCTACCACACCTTCTTGTGAACTGTACAGCTGTCATTTTTCACATGCTGTCTGAAATGTGTTTTTGTAATTCCAGCGCAGAATAGCACAGTCGCTGAGCGAAATCAGTGTTTGGAGCACATTACAAAAATGACAGTGACACTGTTCATGAACAGAGGTCCTAAAATGCCTGTGTTGAAAATTTGGTGACAATAGTCCATTAAATGACTGTTTTACAAGCATGCTTAGCAACTGCCAAAAATACGTTACTGCAAGTCTGCTATACAGTGGTGTACTCGCTGTGCAAAATCACGTTTTGGGGCACATTAACAAACTCACAACACTATGCCTCTACACCTTTGTCACTGCCAATGCCAGTGTGACAATGTTCGGCATTGAAAAACTGCTTGTTTTTGTAATAAATAATCAAATTGTGTTGTAATTTGAAAGTTTTGGTGAAAATAGTGTCTTGAGCATGAAAGTGTCTCAGAAAGTAGTGTCATGCATTCGACAGTGTCACAAAAAGTAATGGCGTGCGTTCAACAGTGTCGCAAAAGTAGTGTCGCGTGTGCGAAAGTGTGGCAAATTTAAACTTGGGAGTGACAACTGTATTCATTATCGAATCATATCTGATTGCTATTTGAGTGATAGCTTGTCCTGCCAATGTTATGCTAGATTTGTCAGGCCATGTGAGACAACCAATCAAAGATAGACAACACCGAAGAAGAAGTCAACAGCAGCCATCTTAGTTGACACTGAGAGACAGCAGATTTAGAACTGTAAGTATATCATATTTTATAAACCATTTTTCTAGTATGATAAAAACTGTTACTAACAGGTAAATAGTATTAATCAAAACATTTTTTTACTCCTTTATTTGACTATGTTGCTTGAAGTAACGTAGGATGCTGCATTATTTAGGTAAAAGTGTTTAAAGTCAGACAGTACTTTAGTACTTACTTGCACAGATACAGCTGCAAATGGAGGGAGATGGGAAGGTGCACGTGGACCCACAAGAGAAGAGGGAACCAATCAGACATGTTTCTGCAGTTGTAATTGTTTAAAACTGCCTATGAAAATAATGCATTTTTCCCACCTCATGATTTTTGCACATTTTAGTTGTAGCAGAAGTGCAGTGATAGTCAACGCATAGACTACATTGGGCAATGAAAGCACAGTAGTAGCCAATGATTTGTTTTATTTGTGTGTTATGGATCAGCCCAGTGAAGCTGTCTTGAAGCTAGGAGAGAAAATAGCAGTTTTACTTTCACTAGTGTTTAGGGCACTTCAGGGTAAACTGACTTTTTTGGTAGCTCTCTGTCCACTTCTAAGTTTAAAAGCTGAGAATGACAGAAAACAGCAAAAGGACTTTGTGGATAGTTGGAAGCAGTATTGTGAGACGGGCGTCTGAGTATGCTCAAAATAGTGATTTGTGGAGAAACCTGCAGCTCCCAAATTGCTGTGTTAAGTGGTTTGGTAGAGGTGGAATGAGGTGGAAGCACCTCATGCCAACCATGCACAGACTTTTGAGTACTCATCCTCATTCAGACATATTGCTGATACATCTTGGAGGCAATGATTCGGGAACCAAATGCTGGGTAGATTTATTAACAGAAGCAAAATTGGACCTTGCTTCTATTATGACTATGTTGCCTGCCTATAAAATCATTTTTTGGGATATTACTGAGCGTAGGGTCTGGCAAGCAGAACACCATATGTACCTGATTGACAGAGCCTGAAGAAAAGTCAACATACAGATATCTGCATTTCTATGCATGTCTGGAATGTACACCATACGTCACCCAGAAATTAAGTATTGTTATGATTGGCTATACCTATCAGAGGGTGTACACTTCTCGCATGCTGGAGATTGCCATTTTCTGGGAGACCTTTGAGATGCAATCCTCAAAGTCCTGTAAGAATGTCAGACTGTTTGAACAAAAAACAAAGTGCAAACAAAGGTTCTTTTCAGAACCAAAAAATGTTGGTCAAAAAATAGAACAGCTGCATACATCACTCACACAGATGTAACACATGGGCTGAGAATATTCAGACTGTGCCTGGCTGTAGAACAAGTCTGGGCAAAGTGCAACTGCAATGTAGCAGGTTGTTGTCAGGGCAATATTTTACAGTACTGTGGCATGGTTAGCATTGTTAAATATTTCAGTCTGGCAACCTGCATTGTGCATGTTACTCTGGCACTGCATGAGTGTAAGTGGGCAGAGAGGAGTGGGGGGGATACAACACTGAAGTGCTGTGTTGGTAGGTTCAAGTATGACAGTATTTAGTACTGTACATGCAAATGGAGTCATAATGCATGCAAGGTATTATTACGCCTATTTGCATATAATAATGGTGTCATTAGTGTCCAGGTGTGGTGTTCATCAGTAACTTGTCACTCGTATTGTGTGAGTCAGTACCTGTTGACTAGTGATGTGCCCCCCTCGGTTGCTCTGTGGTAATGTATTTCAAAATTAGATCTTGGTTTTTCAATAAAAAAATACTGCTGGTAGTACACTGGACTGTACCCTTTCACCTTATAATGGATTAACTGTATTACATTTATCCCTTGTGGCCTTGTTAAGTCTACTTCCTCGTTAAATTGAGCTGGAGTGGTAGCTGCAATACAACACAACGGTTACTTTTAAACAGAAAGCCCACAATTGGATGAGGGGGTGTGGTGCAAGTGGATCACCATGGATATATTTTCCATAGCAAATTAGTTGGTGAGGGAGGGCTGATGCCAACACATGGCAGCCCTGGACTTTGGGTGGGCACGAACAGCTGTTGGCTGCATATTGTAATGTGCAGTGCTACAGGTACACTGTGGTTGTAATTTTTTTAAACTTTTTTTGTTTGGGGGCTTCAACAGTGTGAAGCAGAAGTATGGGTTGTGGTTGCAGATGCTCATGTTATTACAGGATCAATACCAGGATGTGTTAAGCGTGCCTAGGAGTGTTACTGTACCACAATACAATCCATGTAAAAAAAATAATTGCTATGTGAAGTGGTATGGTAGGGTTGTGAAATGTTGTTCTTGCCATGTTCTAATCAGAATACTTCATAGAACACATAGAAATGTATAGACTCTGAGACGTGAAAGTAATGGAATGTTTGTGTATGTTTTATTGCAGAATTGATACATTGACATGAGGCAGTGGACCTTAAGAGAGGTGTGCTTGCTGTTTGAGGCAGTCCAAGCCAGGGGAAGTGGCCATGTTTTAATGCGGAGCACTAACCGTAAGTTGGACTCAATGGAGAGGTGCATTAATAGTTTCCTTCATGTAGTGTTGAAGGTGAAAAACAAAACTCTAATCCAGCTGAAGAGGAAGTGGAAGCTGTTGTGCCAGAGCTTCAATGTGCTGAAGCAAAGGGAGGAGATACCGGAGAATGATAAGTGCTGGTACTATCTCGCATATGAATTGTGGGAGGCTGCAGGGAAGCCAGCTGCGGGGGAGCACGTCACTCATCACAAGTTATTCAATAGAATTCCTCAGATTCTATGATATTAAAGTAGGTACACAATTGGGTACAAAATAGTCTTTTTCTTATTGAAGTCTCTGTTGTTGTAGCCATGTTAGTATCACAATAACATGTTACGAGTCAAGTTGCTGTAGTGTCAAAAGAAGTTAATATTTTGTACGTCACAAAAGACAAAATTTTTTTAGGCTTTTGTTGTTTTTTTGTGTTAAGGGAAAACGTATTTATAACTGTTACTAAATAATGATGCATATTTTTTGTTATATATATATATATATATATATATATATATATATATATGTATATATGTGCTTATACAATACATGTGTCTTGATATTGACTTAGATAAAAGTTTAGAAATATACCATCACAGGGAGTGGGTATATTGATGGATTTGCCATGCCCGGTGTGGTTCGGTCATGAGGCGCTGCTTAGTGACTTAACCACATCAGGAGTGGTAAAGTCACCCATACAACCACTGTCTGTCATGGTATATTGCTATCTTAAAATGTTCAACTTGTTTTGTTTTCTTTATAGTGATATAAAACTTTTACAGTGCATATACTGGAGGATTTATCACTGTTATATGATGTGTTTTGACCAATGAGGTTACTGAATTTTCATATCCCCATTGTATTACATGTATTTTACAATGCTTTTTAATGAATCACCCAATGATAGTGTTGGAGTTACTATCCAGTATCCATTTAATTTAAGCAGAATTATATTTCATGTGGCATACTATAGAAGTATTAAGTATTGTGTACTGAGTCAGTTTACGATCTTATATTTAAGAAATATTTATGATGTATGTTAAGTGTCTATTAACCACGATAATCAGCAGTCACACAGCTTTGTTATGCACTGTTTAGAATTTTAACAGTTGTTAACCACACTTTGGAACTTCCAAACAATGGCATAACAAAACAGAATACACCAGAGTTCCATAATCCTCATACATAGAATGCAAACAGTGTTTTTTTTTTTTTAACCATGGACTATTAAAAGATGATGACTGGGGATCTGGTGAGAACCACGTTTAAACGTTTCGTGGTTGCTAGGCCTACAGTAAACCTCTCAAGCTGTGCTCTTGAGGTTTACCAAGTTGGCAAAGCAACCATTCGAGGTGATTACAACATTGTTATCACCTGCTACCCAGCCATTATCCTCTATATTTTCAGTCATAGTGATTTTCTACGTGTCTGCAATGGCTCTGTGATACCTGATTACAGGCAATGTTAGGTGTCTGAAACATGTTTAATGCTTAAAGAAAGTGTTGTTAAAATGTGATGACATTTACATGCGAAACTTAGTGTCTCTACTTTTTATCTTCTTTCACAGACCAGCGCAGGCCCCCCCCCCAGTTGCAGCTGAGGTAGTACCAGCACAGTCTGAAGCTGTGGAGGCTGATCACTCTGACACCAACAGTGTCATTCTTGTCGAGTCAGAGGGTAAGATGCTGATAGAAAATATTGTATTACGTAATTGGGGTGGTATGAGGCTATCTTGCAAGGTGAGAGCTGGACTACTTAACTCACTTCTTTTTAGGAAATACTCAGTCATGTGATGCAGTCCTCCAGATAACTGCCTTTCACCGCAGCTCCAGCTCTATGACCCATTTAAGTCAACATTTTTGCGATTAAACCGATGACCGATGAGCAGATTGAAGCTCATTACCTTCTGGAGAGGATCGAGTCTAACCTGAGCAGCTCATTTAGCTCAGAAGAGATGCAATCCAGGAAAAATGCCTCAAGACATACGCCACCAGTCTCACCCGAAAAGGCCCCGAAGAAAGCCAGGGCCTCAGGGAGTGAAGACGAGCAGACATTAGCGGCCTCAGACGCGGATCAGCAACCCCTCACATTACGATGCTTTCTCCTTGAGTTTTCCCCCTTTAAAGAAAGCATGGCAGAGTTAACCTCAGAGCTTAAATCACTTACCAGTGCCGTGGAAGACCTACAGCAGAGATCTTCAGATGCTGATGCAAGAATCAAGTCAGTGGAGAGGCGTGCTGATAAAATGGAGCCCAAGATGGTCTCTATCCATCAGAAACTTGCCAAAATGGAGATGAAGATAGAAGACCTTGAGGGCCGCAGTCGCAGGAACAACGCGGTCCTCATAGGTCTCCCGGAAGGAGCCGATGTGATAACCTTTGTTCAAAAGCTGATCGAAAAGATAGCCGGGCCTTCCCCCTATGGCTCCACCTATATCATTGAACGTGCGCATCGGGCCCTTTGCCCCAAGCCACCACCTGGAGCTCCCCCCCCACCCGCTGATCTTCAAATTCTTGAATTACCTCGAACGTCAGCACCTGTTTGTCAAAATCAAAGATCTAAAGGAGGTGCGTTGGGAAGATACAAGGATCAGACTGGCACAAGATCTACCAGCATCTATAAGGCAGCGGAGAACCCAGTTCCATCCCTTGGTCTCCAAGCTAGTTGCTGCAAGCATAAAGTTTCACATGTTTTACCCTGCCAAGCTAGGGGTTATGATTTCGGGAGCCTGGGTGATATTCGAAGATCCGGACGCAGCCGCAAAGGCTCTTGCAAATGCCTTCCCTGAGTTATTTAAAGGTACCTGAAGCTTAGGCAGCCACGACTGACCTGCTTTCAAGCCATCAGAGTTGACTCAATTTCTGGACTGCTTTATTTGTGCTCCTGCAATGATCTCTCATTCCCTGAGTTCCCACCCAACTGGTTGCTCATGTTCAGTGTGAGCAGTTTCAGTGCCTACTCCCCATTCTACCTGTCTAAATGCCTATCCATGGCACATCGGCTATATCTCTGGAAACTTCATCCCTGTGAATACCCCACTACATGGTCCCTTTCCCAGCAATCTTTTCTCGAAGGCGTGTGTTTCCTTGGAACTGTTTGTCATTCTGTTGCCTCACCTTCGGTGGGATACATGGCCATCGACTGCGAATATGTACTTGCTTGTGACACCCCACATCAGTGGCAGAACTGATCAGTTTCACGCTAAGAGTGTCCCTGGTTAGATGTGCATGAGGGTCCAGTGATGCTCTGTTCACCGCTCTGGCTCCTCTCATGATTGTCCTCGTCTGCTGTGACCCTCAGTTTATTACTGGGAGTTCCTAAAGCTTACAGTTCTAACGCACTACTTATAAATCAAAACAAGCTCACCCCAGCCCCCCCGAGGCTATAACTCGCTGAGCATGCACAGATCCTAGTTGAGTGTGTCTCATTCATGTGGGTGTCCTGGCTCTGCTGCACTACTGAAGCCATTTACCATATCAGCTGGATTGACCTCTCTCGCTGTTTCCTGAGCCCGGCGGACTGTTCACCATTCTTCGCATATTTCTCAGTGACCAGTCCTATCGCCACCACTGGGATTGTTATTCTGCTATTGTTATTCTAATTCTCATGTTTTTGATTATAGCTAAGAAGTCTGGTGACAACCATGTTTGCTACCTTAGGTTGAAGACATCCGCATTGTTTACCAGTTAATTTGGACCAAATCATCTTTTTTCAGACTGGTTCAATTATCTGTTAGCTTGTACTGTGTTTTTTTCTGATGAGCGCTGCCTCTTATTACAGTTAATAGCGTTAGTTGTTGGGACTTTATTCCGGATACTTCTAGTTAAGTGGTTAATGTTTGCCGCAACCCCCATAGTCAATTATTACAGTACATAACCAAATATTTCAGATATTGGGTTTGCAGATTGGGTTTGGGGGGCTGGGGGATGGGAAGGAATAGCTAGAGGATTTGTTGTTCACTGTCTGTTGCTACGGTGGGAAGGGGGAGGGCTGGGTTGTACCTCTGGTGTCATTGTACATAAGTTTTTTTTCTTTCATTGGGGAACTGTGGGGAGGTGGAGGGGAAGGGAGGGGCTCATCCGGACCAGGCCCTTTTAGACAAATACAACAAAGGGATGGCAGATTTTCCCTCTGTAGCGTGGCCTATATATTCCTGTATACACAACCCTGAACAAAGATGGGTAGTTTGAATTTCTTTTCATGGAATGTCAAGGGTGTCAGGCAGAAGGTTAAACAGTACCAGGTTTGTAAGCATCTTAGACTCCTGAGAGCTGATGTCTCGTTCATTCAGGAGTCTCATCTTTTGACCACCGAAGAATTAAACATGAAGAAGCAACAGGTAGGTCAGGTATTCTCTTCTCAAGGCACAAAACAGAGCTGTGATGTCATGATACTGATAGGTAGAACTGTTCCCTTTGTCTCACATAAGGTTATAAAAGACACCCATGGGAGATACATTCTGGTTCAAGGAAGAGTTTTCAACATGGACATTTTACTGGGAAGTATTTATGGTCCTAACTCCGATTCCCCGGAGTTTTTTGTAGATCTCACAAATAAACGAATCCCTTTTGTTAACATGCCGATGATCCTGGGAGGAGACCTCAACGTGGTCGCCGATCCTAATACAGACCTACAGGGCACAGGCCCAAAGGCTTATCACAAGCTCAAAGGGCTCTTCAAGACCTCTGGGACAAGGTCAGATTACATGATGTGTGGTGATTATTGCACCCCTCTGAGAGGGGCTTCACATTCACCTCTCCCATTCACCAGACATCTTCCAGGATTGACTATATACTGATCTCGCATTGTCTGATCCCTGGAATCGTTGACTCCGTCATCCATCCTGGCCTGCCCTCTGACCATTCATTGGTCTCATGCCATCTCTCCCTATCGGATAACCCCAATAAGAACAGTCGCTGGAAGCTCAACAACCAACTCTTAAAAGACCCAGAAATAGTGAAATATATCAATAACCATATTGTCCAATATACTTTAACTAACTTAAACTCCACGGGCAAGCCTGATATTGAATGGGGGGCCCTTAAGGCTTATCTAAGGGGCCTCTTCATCGGGGTGGCCTCAAGAAGAAAGAAACTGAGAGAGCAAGAGCTAGTTCAACTTCTCAGACAGATTAGGAATATTGAAAAAAATCTCTCCCCTCACACCTCAGAACAGACCTTATTAGAATTGGCTAAACTTAAAAACACCTACATGGAACATCTCAGAGAGAAAGCCGAATATATAATTCTCAAAACGAAAGCGACATACGCCGATCAGGGTGAAAAAGCGGGCCTTCTCCTTGCTGCCCATGTCAAGCAGCAGGAATCCACTAGATATATCTCCACAATTCGGGCACACAAAGGTCTCCTGCTGGTAGACCCCAAAGAAATTACCTCCGAATTCCAAAAATGTTTTCAATCCCTATACTTACCGATGACAAATCCCCCCACGAACATGGAGTTGGGTCGTTACTTAAGGGGGTTGCACCTCCCCACACTCAGAGCTGACCAGTGTGTTGCATTATGTGCTCTTTTAACGGAGGCAGAATTACTGGGCGTGATCGACAGTCTCCCCAATGACAAATCTCCTGGGCCTGATGGGTTCTCCCCGAACTTCTATAAAGTGTTTGCAAAGACCCTTGTTTCATTACTTCTTCCTGTTTTTCAGCAGATCCTAGATGGGAAAAGCACGGACATATCACTTTTCGAAGCCATAATCATTCTTATTTTAAAACCAGGTAAAACCCCTGAAAATGTAGCAAGTTACAGGCCGATCTCGCTACTCAACCAGGATATCAAGATTCTCAGCAAGCTGCTATCAAACCGACTGAGCGCCGTGATCCCAAGTCTCATTGGAGCAGAGCAGGTCGGCTTCATGGTGAGCAGACTGGCCAGTGATCACATCAGAACACTGGACCATGCCTTCTTGGCGTCCAGAGATGCCGGGTTCCCTGCAGCCTTGGTCTCTCTGGACGCTGAGAAGGCTTTCGATAGAGTCGACTGGAATTTCCTCTTCTGGGCTTTGAACACCTTCGGCTTTCCCTGGGAATTTCAAAACTGGATTCAGGCCCTTTATACTGTCCCAACAGCCAGAGTCTTCTGCAATGGGTGCTACTCTGATAGGTTCCCCGTTCTCTCTGGAATGAGGCAAGGATGTCCCCTATCCCCTCTACTCTTCAACATTTATCTTGAACCCCTTATCCGCAGACTGGTGACTGATCCCAGGATCCTAGGAATACCAACACAGGACATCGAAATAAAGGTATTGGCCTATGCTTATGATCTACTTCTCTGCACCTCATATCCCAGAAAATCTATCCCACACCTACTTGAGGTCAGAGAATTTAGTTTATTATCAAACTATAAACTCAATGTGGAGAAAACGGTAGTTTTTCCCCTCAACCATAGAGTGATGAGGAATGAGGTCGAGGCCTTAGGCCTTTCCTTGGATAGGAAAACAGTGAAGTACTTAGGCATCACATTATCAAGAAACACCTCCCACATGCGCAAGCTTAATCTGGATTCCTTATTAAACACCATCATTCATGACCTGAACAGATGGTCCCTTCTTCCACTCACAATATGAGGCAGGATCAGCCTCATCAAAATGAACATCTTCCCGTGGCTGCTTTACCCCCTCAGCCTCCTTAACATTTGGTTATCCCACTCATGGTTTAAAAGAGTCCACAACATCTTCGCTAACTTTATCTGGGCTGGTAAAGGGCACAATCTGGCCTTTTATAAGCTTGCTGCCCCTAAGCTTAAAGGAGGCTTGAGGATCCCTCATGTTGGTCTCTATTACTGGGCCTGCCATCTAAGTAAGTACCTAAGATGGCTCTCCCCTCAAATTCTGGTCACCCTGATAAGTATACACCCCTTTGGGTCCAAATAGAGTTAACCCAAATCCGTAGGCATAACCTTTCTCCAACAGCTTTGATGTTTGTCCTTCCTAAGAGTCTTCCTAAGTCTTGGGTCGGATCACCCATCGCCACATCGGTGAAGGTGCATGCCCAACTCTGCTCAATTTTCAAATATAACCATCGTGGAGACCTGGAGCAACCTCTTATGGGGAACCCGAACATTAGATTAGAAGGGAAAACTCTCTACCCCACCTGGATCCCACAATTTCGGGAGGTCAAACTCAGTTACTTTTGGGCAGGGACAGAACAGAAATGGGCCTCCTCTGTGGATATTTTAGGAAAATCAGGCTTGCCCACCTCCAACATATTCAAATTATTTCAATTACGTCATATCTTGATAAGAACTTATGGAACCCATCTCCCGCCACCTGATGGATCCCCCTTCTGGTTTGAAATGGTGCAATTTGTAGGCCTTCCTCATGCAGTCTCCAAAATATTCAAAACCTTATACAACAATTTACACCCTGGTCCCTTCGGACCTAAGACCTTTTGGGAAACTCTCTTACCAGGGATATCCATCAAATGGGAGACACTCTGGGGGGGATGTCACCACTATATCACTCAGGACAGACTCCAACTCATCCAGTTCTGTATCTTATACAATCTGTACTGCACGCCCCAGAAGATTGCTAGGTTTGACAGTAGACAGTCCGCTACCTGTCAGTGGTGTGGCCAAGGCCATGGCAATTTAGTACATATTTTCTGGTACTGTCCTAAAGTAGCTCCCCTCCGGGAGCAGATTAGGGTGCAGGCAGACCTCCTGTTTGGTCTAGATGAGCTGTTCACGATCGATATTTGCCTGCTTGGAAACTACTCTGAAATTTCCGTAAAGACACGAAAATATCACGTCGCCCTTATAGCCATGACAGTTAAAAAGTTAGTACTAAGGCATTGGAAGGATAACGAAACATTATCATACTGTGAGTGGTTGACAGAGTTATTACATTGTCTCAGAGTTGAGAAGATGATTTTCAGCTTACGAAACAAATTAAGTAAATTCAATGATATATGGGCCCCTTTCCTGGCGCTCTACTCTTAGCAATTGCCACAACCTTAATAAAATCAAAGCTTTGATAGTTGCACCAAGGTTTGACACTGAGTAGCCTGGCCTGGGATGAGTGGGGAACAGGGGTAGGGGAGGAAGGGGTTAGTGGGGGACAAACGTCCAGTTTTTTTTGTTGTTTTGTTTCTTGTTTTTTGTTTTCTCTGTTTTGCCTTACTTCCCAAATGTACATGTCTCTTCTAAGTACACCTGCTTTATGTTGTTTGTATACTTGAAAGTCCAATAAAGATTTAATGAAAAAAAAAAAGGAAAAACTCTTTAGAAAGTTAATATGACTTCCAGCACCCATGTAATATTTGTAATAATACAATGTACACTAAAAAATTTAATATAATTCTGAATTTTGATTATCTAGCTGGCACCTTTTCAGTGTTGTAAATACTACAGTGTACTCGTTGTAAAAGGCACCAGCCACCAGTCAGCCACATCAGGAATTCCATAGCAAATGCACATGTTCATTGCTAAAACACCACTGCAAAGCTAATAGATGGATGGCAAACAAACACGCAGCAAGTTTTAAATTTAATGGATGTTCACATATTTTTTTTTGTAAAAAAAAAAATAAGCCCTTCTATAATTTAAATATACCACTCCAGTAAGTGGGTATACTGGAGGATCTACCAGTCTTGGCGTGGGCAAGTCTCTTGGCTGCATCTTGTGACTGAACTACAGCAGCCGTGGTAGCTCCTCCAGTAAACCAACACCTTGTTGGGGTATATTTCTTAAAAATTTTAAAAAGCAAGGTGTAGTACTTCATAATTTAAATGGTGCTTCAAAAGGAAAAGATTTTATACCCAGATGTATGGTAGTTGTATGCATCTCAGTTTAGTTTAACTGACTATGATCCAGAACTGGTCATGACATTTCTAGACAGCAATGGTATGTGAAATATTGTAGTTCTATGAATTTCTTATCTATTATTTAATAAATGAATGTTGTCCTCATTGCACTCTAAGAAGATATTTGTACAGATTTAAATTTATTTTTAGTGTCATCTCATGTTCAAAATGAGTGATACAGGTACTCAGCTCAAGTATGTTCCAACTCTTCCTACTCTGATTGTAACCCTATGTAATCCAGCTCTGTAACACAATATGTCATCTATCAACTTGTACTGTTCTGTTACTTGTATGTTATTTTTACCCCCGGGTCGCCCCTGAAAAAGGGACCTCCGGGGCCCAGTGGGCCTACCCGGTCAACAAAATTCAATAAATAAATAAATATATGTTATCTAGATCTTGGCTGGTATATTTAAAGTGTTTCAGCATATTGATATACTACCCACTTAGGTGAGATGTAGTGATGTAACCAGACACAATGTACGCAAGAGAATGTTCTGTTGTACACATAATGATGTGAGAAGGGAAAAATAGTAATGTATGTGAATGAAGTTGGGGGGCTGCCCCATGCATATGTTACAGACTGTGATTTTGAGCCTGTTATGTCCTAGTTATGTATTGCCAGAACCTGTATATTTCTGAGTTGACAGTATTGTATGTCTATGGTAACAGTGGGGTACTAAATGAAAATGGGGTGGGTGTCACTGAACAGCTGCATGGGGACGTGCAGTGCTGCACAGAGAGAGTTTCTGAATTACAATGGGGTGTGCAGTGCTAATGTGGCTGATAAGGTATGGGAACTTCTCTGTAAGATTGGTTGTGGCACTGCAGTTGCTGTTCATGTAAGTGAGTTTGTTGCTGTGTCCACAAGCAGTCCCGGTGCGTGGATGTCACTGCTGCTGAATCATGCAACGTCCATGGAAACACAGAAGTGGCATAGCAAAGACAACTGCGATACATGGTTGAATTACACAATGAGGCAGTATAAAAAAAATCTATTTCCCAATAAAAGTTTTGTGACAGATGAATATATTGTGGCATGTGTTATAATATTGTTTACTAATATGTTTTATAGTGCCCAGGGAAGCTGTGGCAGTAAGACCTGTGGAGGTGAAGGAGGAGCTGGGCATGAGCTCTCAGCATAAGTACCATCATAAAAGATATTCACAGAAGAAATAGTGTCACAGTCCCTTGCACCCACAATGTCTGTTCGGTAGTATGGAGTAGCTTTCACCCCGAAGGCAGCCATAGAGCTACTGATTGCTAGGAACTGTGAGATCAGTGTGGCTATTTCAGAGAAGTGATGAGCAAGTGGTAATGTAAACATTACTGTAGTGGACAGTCTCAACATGTGAATGGATGATTTGTATATTGACATTCTGTGACACAGTCTGTTATCTATATTCATATATCTACTTTTTCCTTTAGTATGCATACAGGTGTACTATATGGTGTCACTGCATGCATAGCTGGGAGGTATTTTGTTGAATAGTGTACCTTATTTATTATGATGGTACACTTATGACATTTTTGCTTCTCAGTGAGTACGTGGTGAGATGGTGGTACTACATTAAGGTTAAATCTATGGTGTGTTAAGACAAGTGTGGTACATGAGAGCAGCTGTACTAAGCCAATTCTGAGTATGTTATAATTATTGCAATGTATGTGGAGGGGTGATGGAGTGTACTGGACTGGTGTGTCATGCATGTGTGTCATAACAAGTTAACTGTATGAAGGGGGAAGTGCACTGGGATAAGAAGTGTATTTATATATAGAAAGTTCCTGATGATGCAGATGATAAGGCCTAGTGTACTACAATGCATACTCAACAAACTCAAAAGCAGTTTTCACTTCAATGGGGAATGCCTAGTATAGTAATAGAGCTAGTCACCATATTCTAAGACTGTGATAAATGTTGGGGGAGTACAATGGATATGTCACCTGGTGTACTTGCCATTCACAGATGATAGATGTACTGTAATGTTTTGCAATGTGTCAAGTCATCTTAAGTAGGTGCATATTGTTGTTGTTTGCTTATGGTGTATGCTCACACCCATACTCCTGTACAGAGACAGTGGACCGTTAGTATGCTGGTATATATATGACACAGATTACACAGTGAGTAATGAAGACTGATGATTATGCATGCTAATGGGACACTTATTTTTTGCACCAATTATTGCTGCAGTTTGCTTTATCATAGCAAACTGCTGTAATATAAAAAAGTGTAGATGCAAATAGGGCCATCATGAATACAAGCTGGATATGTGCCATTTGTATGTCATGATGGCCCCATTTGCATGCACATGTGCCAGTCGCTGATGACTTGTGTCTGCCACCCTGCCGGGCTGCAGTTGTTGGGGAATGACGTCCCTTTCTAGTACTGACAACACGCTCCGACTACCATTTGTGTGCATATGTATAAATAATAAACAACCATGTCACTGCTGTTCCACTGCAACACTCACAGACTGATCATGGGTATATGTGATAAACTGTTATGTCACATAACACTGGTAGTCCAGTGGAGCACTTGTAGCACAATTGCGGGAATATGTAATGAAATAATAGTCCAATATCACTGGTGACCTAGTGCAACACTTACAGCCCGATTGTGGGTATATGTGATAAACTACTATTTCCTATAACCATGGTGGTCCAGTAGCCCACCTTCAGTCAGATTGTGGCCATATGTAATGAGATTATGGTCCAATGCCCTTTGTGGTATACTAGGCTGCTCGCAGCATGATTGTGGTTGTCAGTGAGATATAATGAGAAACCAATGCATCACTGGTGGCTCAGCATTACTCCCCTGCACACCCATGTACTGAGCCCCACTGCCCCACGCCCCCCACCCCTGATTACTGGTGGGTGGTAGTACACCATCTGCTTGCCACTGTGCTGTCTGCCGATGGATTCCATACAGTAGGACTGTACAGCCATTGTTCCACAGTGTAAACAATGGCTGTGCAGGTCATATCAAACTACACAGTACATAAATGTGAAAGGATACATTCATATACCTGGGTTGTGTAGTACAGTATGAACTGCATGTCCATTGGCTTATGTAGTGGCCTAATAGCTGTACAGCCCTACTGTTTAGAGTCTGCCATTGGGTGTCAGGGTGGGAAGCTGGTAAGGAACTGCTGACTGCTTCTGACAGGGAGGCGGGTTGTGCGGCTTAGTGGGTGTGAGTGGCTGGGTCTACCGCTGGACCACCAGGAATGGATTGGTTTGACATAATATAGCACTGAAGCCTGCAATCAGCCTGCAAGTGATATACTGGACCACCAGGGATATAGCACCATTATTAGTATAGTAATGACTGCAATCAGCCTAGGGAGGGGCCAGCATGAAGGTGTACTGTAGCTTGGGTTGTCACTAATAGCTGTCAGCTGCCATGTTGCAAGGTGTAATATTACAGCTGAGCTGTGGGTTTGCAGGTGTTGCTCATTTTTTCAGGGGATCAACTGCGTGCAGTGCAAGTAGGGGTTGTGACTACACGGGTTAGTACATTCTGGGCTGAATATCAGGATATGTGTTACATGGATGGGAATGACCCTCCTAATTGCGCTGCATACATTACTGTTGTGCTTCAACTCTTTGGCATTTGTACCAAGCACATTCCCCTTTTAAACATCACACTGGTACACATCAGTTGGTTGTGTATGGTGACACTGTTGTGTGCATTGCACAACCCTTCTGAATATCCAACCCACTGTTTCTTAACATGATGTGTAAAGAACATAGAAACATAGAAACATAGATTTTGACGGCAGATAAGGACCGCTTGGCCCACCCAGTCTGCCCATTTCCCTACCTATTGGATAAGCTGCAGATCCTAGTTAACCAGCAGCCTACTTCTTCCTAACCCAACCCCCTAGAATTGCCTTATGACTGTCCCATGCATGCTTGAATTCCACCACTGTTTTTGACTCCACAACCTCCTCCGGAAGGCCATTCCATGCATCCACAACCCTCTCTGTGAAAAAATACTTCCTTAAATTACCTCTGAGCCGCCCCCCTTCTATCTTCAAATTGTGCCCCCTTGTTCTTGCACACCTCTTTTTTTGAAAGATGCTACCCTCTTGGACTTTGTTGATTCCCTTGAGATACTTGAAAGTTTCTATCATGTCCCCTCTCTCTCTCTTTTCCTCGAGGCTATACATATTCAGCTCCTTAAGTCTCTTTTCATATGTCTTCTGGTGCAGGCCCTGCACCATTTTAGTTGCCCTCCTCTGGACAGCCTCCATCCTGTCTATATCCTTGCAGAGATTGGGTCTGCAGAACTGCATGCAGTACTCCAGATGGGGTCTCACCAACTGTCTGTACAGAGGGATAATAACTTCCTGTTTTCTGCTGGTGATGCCTCTCCCTATGCATCCCAGTATCCCCCCAGCCCTCCTTGCTGCCCTCTCACATTGTTTGCCCACCTTTAGGTCATCTGATATGACTACCCCCAGTTCCCTTTCCATTTTTGTTGTTGTTAGTATCTCACCCCCCATTGTGTACTCTTCCCCTGGGTTTTTGTTTCCCAGGTGCATTACCTTGCACTTCTTAGCATTGAATCGAAGCTGCCATACATTTGACCATTCCTCTAACCTTGCCAAGGATCTTCTCATCCTTTCCACCCCACCTTGTGCATCAACTCTGTTGCAGATCTTTGTGTCATCTGCAAAGAGACATACTTTTCCTTCCAGTCCCTCTGCAATATCGCTTATAAAGACATTGAAGAGGACCGGTCCTAATACTGAACCCTGTGGTACCCCACTAGTAACCCCCCTTTCTTCAGAGTGGACTCCATTTACTATTACTCTCTGTGTCCTATTCTCCAGCCTATTTTTTACCCAGGCTGTCATCTTGGGACCCACTCCCAGGCTGGCTAACTTGTATATTAATCTTTTGTGTGGGACTGTGTCAAATGCCTTGCTAAAGTCTAGGTAGGCCATGTCCACAGCCCCTCCCTGATCTACTACTTTGGTCACCCAGTCAAAGAAATCTATCAGATTTGTCTGGCATGACCTTCCCGCTGTGAATCCATGCTGCCTTGGGTCCTGTGCCCCTCTGGCCTCTAGATACTCAACAATTCTTTCCTTCAGAAGTGATTTCATCATTTTCCCTACCACTGAGGTTAACCTAACAGGTCTGTAGTTTTCTGCTTCTGCCTTGCTCCCACTTTTGTGAAGGGGAATCACATCTGCCCTTCTCCAGTCCTCGGTACCACCCCATCCTCCCATGATTTGTTAAAGAGGGTAGTCAGTGGTGTCACTAGTTCTACCCTTAGTTCTTTTAGAATTCTGGGATGAATCCCATCAGGCCCCATTGCTTTGACCACCTTCAGTTTTAAGAGTTCTTTCAGAACCCTTTCTTCTGTAAATGGGCTGGTATCAACTTCTGTATCCAGAGTGTTTCTACTGTTTGTTTTAGGTACCTCCCCCACTTTCTTTGTAAATGCTGAGCAAAAATATTTGTTTAGTAGTCTCTGCCTTTTCACAGTCACCCTCTGCCCACCCTCCCTCCTCTTTATTAAGCCTCACTAGCCCTCCCTTGGTCTTCCTTAGCTCCCTGATGTACCTATAAAAGGTTTTATCCCCCTTCTTAACAGAGTTGGCTATCTTTTCCTCGGTTTGGGCCTTTGCTGTTCTGACTGCCTTCTCAGCTTCCTTTTGCTTTAACTGATACATTTCCCTGTCCTGCTCCTTCTGTGATTCCTTGTACTTCCTGAATGCTTTCTTTTTCTCTTGAACCTTCACTACCACTTCCTTTGAGATTCTGTGTACATATTTTCATTGAAAAAATCGTATTTTACTGCTGTTACATTAATTAAACAGTAAGGCATGACCAAGAGTTATGTTAGTGTGCTGTTGATAACCTGTACGTTTGCAGTGTGGCAAAAAGTTTAACATATTTAATTTAATTAGGTGCCAAAGTAAGTGAGTTGTTGGTTTGTAAATGTCTAACATTATTTTAAGTATTATAAAAAGAGTATGACAAATAGAGCTTTCTGATTGTGTGCAAACATTCTAACAACCTCATGTAAATCTTTAATTAACATACATCTACAAATTGGTCATATGGTCAACAAGGTTTAAGAGTGTTAAAGAACATGTTTCATTATAATACGAATAAGGCACTCCCACAGATTATGCTACTGGTTAGTTAATCATGGTCTAGGTGCATGTGGTATTCGGTTCAACTTTTTGCCACACTGAAAACGTACAGGTGATCAACAGTACATTAACATAACTCTTGGTCATGCCTTACTGTTTAATTAATGTAACAGCAGTAAAATATGATTTTTTTCAATGAAAATATGTACACAGAATAAATAAATATATGATGTGTGTCTCTTGTAGTCATTAAACAGATGATTATATGAACATTAGAAAATGGAGATAGTACTGTTGGTGTACAGGTCATGCTATTATTCTCATGCAGGTGTAAAGAAATAACATAGGTTCAGATGTTCAAGTTTACTTGTTCATACACAATTGAAGATCTAGTATCACTGTATATCAGACTGTGTTGTTTATTATGACAAAACATTTAGGTACTGAGTGTTACCAAATACTAAGTGATATAGAACAACAGTGTGGATAGTATGCTGTTCATATGGATCTTTTTAAGTTGTCCACTAAGAACATAATATGGTACAAGGAAATATTATAACACAACTGAGAAGACAGGAGTTCTGATTTACATCACACTCGTAAATAGTCTTGAGAGTGCTCAGTAAAATGTATTACAATTATTGAATTAGATATCAATATTGTAAGTGCAAGAGAGGTAGGTAATCACCATTTTGAGGTTCATATATTGATTCATGTTTTTCGTCACTTTGCAGGACGCCCTCGCTTAAAGCGGTGCACTGGCCACTGCTGCTGTTACCGCAGACTCGAGTGCAAGGTCGACAGTCTCATAAGAGACAATGTTGTGCTCCATGAAGGGCAGGAGAAATTGCTGTCCTTCATGGAAGTACAACAGAAGACTGTCAACCTTGTGCTTGAGCCTGTGGTGATAGTGGCTACTGACACCGTGGCCAGCTCCAGCTCCTCACCTCCACCAGAAGCATCCAGCTTCCCTGGGACACAGTGACCAGCCTCCACAGCTGCTCCGGTATCTCCTTTGGATGGTACAACAGCTTCTACTTCCATTGCACCGCCACATTGAGTCCAACTTATGGGTTGGGCTGCCTCAAGCACCAGCAGCACACCTCTCCATATGACTTGCTGTAAATATTGTAAATAGTTGTTTGTGTATTTTTCTTTGTGTTTTTTTACAAAATCATTTTTATAAGCTTAAAAAATGAATATATATGTATATATATTTTTATGTAGTATTTATTTTTGTAGATAAAAAGTCAATATATTTTTATGTTTATTTTTTATTTTGCATTCAGTGTGATTAAATTCACTGAAAATTTATTTTATGATGAATACCTGTTTTGATTTGAACATTTAAAATAATATTCTTTTATATATATATATATATATATATATATATATATATATATATATATACACACACAATAAATATTTTTTTAATATAATATTTTTTCTTGTGGTATTATTAAGTTGTGGGGATCTTTGTCATCAATATTTATAAAAAAGGGTCTGACAAATGCAGCTTTCTGATTGGCTGCAAACATTCTGACACCCTTATGTTAATGTTTTATTAACATACATGTACAGCTTAACCATATACTGAACAAGGTTTAACGCTGTTTAACACCAGGTTTCATTATTATAGCAATAAGGCACTCCCAGGGATTATATTAATGGTCAGTTAATCAACCTCTAGGTGCATGTGGCAGTCGGCCACACCTTGTGCCACAGTACACCCCTAGCAGGCGATTAACAGACCATTAACAGAACTGTTGGTCATGCCTTATTGGTTAAATATTCTATAAGAAAGCATTTGGTTTCCTTAGTTTGGTAAAGAAGGGTATTATACACAAAGTTTGAGGTTTAAACAGATAACATATTAAAATTCTTGTTGTGATACATATCTTACAGTGTTAGGACAACATTTTTGTAGGTACATTAATAAGTATTAGTTATGTTCAGAATTTGTGTCTAGTAAAGGTTCAGAAGAGGACCATGTAAGATATATAAATATTTAACAGTGGTGCTGAGAAATAGAGTGCCACATTGTTTATGTCCCAAGAGAGTAGTCTCACTGGCTGCAAAAAGATAGTGAGTGAAACAGTACAACACCATAAATTAGTATTGACATAACAGTGGTAAGCAAAAGGAAATAGATAAATATTGAGAGACATACGCTTGAGATGGATGTTGTCTTACTCTTCATAACAGAAAATTCTGTTAGATGACTTCCTGTGTTCTTCATTTGTGTGCATTTGTCTATGTATGTGTGGTGCTGCCACAACAACATTTTCTCATAGTATTGGTACTTATCATTCTCAAAAAGACAGGATATTCATGGCAAAAAAACTGTTTAATGCATCAGTTAGGGTTGTTACACAGCAACAAAAGCAAGGAAATTCAGTGTTAGGGTTGAAAACCCTAACTCCGAATTCACCCCCCAGCACCACACACACACAGACACACACACATGCAAGTAGGGGGAAGGACCAAGGCAACATGACCAATGACAGACAACCAGCAGTAGGTGACAAAAATAAAAAACAACTGTCTAAATGTACTACAAGACATCCCCACCCACCTGAGCAGGTACTGCATGCTCAGTGGAGATCAACAGCTAAACTGAGGCCATGTACACCAAATGTACACATCCCTGATTGCAGGTGCACACAACATACCACACTTAGTAGTTGCATGGCCTTACCTAGCGACGCCCCACACCCCACCACACCTGGTACTGCACTCTGACTGGACATCAACGATGCAACTCTGATTGCAGTTGTACAAAGGTTTGTACACTTATGAGTAAACATAAATAAAGACAACATAAGTGTACTAAGACACATCCATCATCAAGATACAAGAACTGTTGCATTTATGTATGTTATTTACGTAGTAGTAAATTTACTGCATCTGTCTACTCAAGATACACAGACTGATCTCAAGGTACAGAAAAACTATTGCCTGTACAAGGCTGTACAACTACTAATGTCACTATCAGTTATACAGTTTCAGTGATGTAGGTGTACTGTTGATGTCCATGTAGTTACCTACAGTGTGTTTGTATACTAAGAAGCCAGTAACTGCTATGTCTAACAAAGAGTGGAATTAGCTGGGTGAGGCCAAGCAAGTTCTACATGTGCTAACATTACTGTACCTACAATGACGGAGGTGTATCACGGATGTCTATAGGCTCAATTTTGCTGTAGCTGTCTACTGGGGATGTACTACCTGGTTATCAAAATTGTAGTAAGTTGAGTATTCTTGCAATGAGTGAGCTGTACCATTTATGCCCACAGCCTTACTTTTTTGTACTTGGTCTACACTCAGATTGTAGTACCTAGAGTTTGGTTTTGTCAGACCATTCTGTGGCTGACGTCTGTAACAGGGTCCTGTTATGAAGAGAAATATCAAGAATTTACAAGATGCCCCCCCCATACTTTTCAATTTTCACTCTATCCTGTCTGCTTCTATATTCGTATCTATCCTAATTTTATTGCCAGGTTGGCCACCCTGACAAGAAAATTAGGATAGGCTCTGATATAAACAGGCTGAAATAAGTGAAGAAAGAGCTGTAAATCTATGATATTCTCTTCATAACAGGACCCTATTACACTCTCCACCACAAGAAGGCAACATAATAAGTTTTTATTTGTTGGCTGAGACCCTTCACCCTTGAAAGGGTTGGAACTTCCACCACCCACTCTCAGAGTTCCACCTCAGGGACCCTTATAATTAGTTCTGTACAGAAACAATATTTACTGTCTTATCAGAACTACTGTACAAAACAATTCCTGGGTGTCTAGTGCTTACTTAGCACCAATATTCATTTACTTTGGTATTCTTGCAGCACCATATCGAGATAGAAAATCAGCATTTAAATGCTTCGTTCCTGACCTGTGTTTTACGGTAAAGTTATATGGTTGTAGAGACAAATACCATCTCATAATCCGTGCGTTTTTATCTTTCATCTGGTTTATCCAACACAACGGATTATGATCTGTCATCACTACAAAATCATTTCCCCACAAGTAATACTTAAGGGACTCTATGGCCCACTTCAGTGCCAAACATTCCTTCTCTATCGTAGAGTACTTCCTTTCACGCTCATGAAGTTTCCTGCTAATATACAATACTGGATGTTCCCCTTTTTCATCATATTGGGTACCCCATGCCCAGAATAGATGATCTGTTAGATAGAATAGGAAATGCCCCCTACATCAGCGCGTTGGATTTAACCAAGGGGTACTGGCAAATTCCCTTGGCCCCCACTGCCCAAGCAATAACAGCTTTTCCTACACCAATTGGATTGTACCAATTTACTACTATGCCATTTGGACTCCATGGGGCACCTGCCACATTCCAACGGTACATGGACCACATTCTAAGAGCACATGCCCAGTACAGTTCAGTGTACTTGGATGATGTAGTCATTTTCAGTCATGGCTGGCATTCACATTTGGTGCATTTAAGTGCAATTATTCAGATCATGAAGGATGCGGGATTAACAATAAACCCTGCTAAGTGTGCCATAGCAAGGACAGAGACCAGATATTTGGGTTTCATAATTGGGAAGGGATCCTTGAAACCAGAGATTGATAAAGTGGAGGCAGTAGCCAACAGCCCCACCCCCATTACAAAGAAACATGTTCGATCTTTTTTGGGTTTAGCAAATTATTACCGTCGATTTATCCCAGATTTTGCTACTCTGGCAACTCCTTAACAGAGCTGACCAAAACAAATATCCTAATAAAGTTAAATGGGCGCAAGCATGAGGAGGCCTTCAGGAACATAAAAGCGGTCCTTTGCTCAGCCGCTGTGCTAACTAGCCCAGATTTTACAAGACCGTTTGAAATTCAAACAGATGCCTCAGAGACAGGTTTGGGGTCTGTGTTAACCAATATGATGAAAAGGGAACATCCAGTATTGTACATTAGCAGGAAACTTCATGAGCGTGAAAAGTACTCTACGATAGAGAAGGAATGTTTGGCACTGAAGTGGGCCATAGAGTCCCTTAAGTATTACTTGTGGGGAAATGATTTTGTAGTGATGACAGATCATAATCCGTTGTGTTGGATAAACCAGATGAAAGATAAAAGCTACGGATTATGAGATGGTATTTGTCTCTATAACCATATAAGTTTACCGTGAAACACAGGTCAGGAACGAAGCATTTAAATGCTGATTTTCTATCTCGATATGGTGCTGCAAGAATACCAAAGTAAAATGAATATTGGTGCTAGTAAGCACTAGACACCTCAGAAATTGTTTTGTACAGTAGTTCTGATAAGACAGTAAATATTGTTTCTGTACAGAACTAATTATAAGGGTCCCTGAGGTGGAACTTCTGAGAGTGGGTGGGTGGAAGTTCCAACCCTTTCAAGGGTGAAGGGTCTCAGCCAACAAATAAAAACTTATTATGTTGCCTTCTTGTGGTGGGAGGTGTGTAACAGGGTCCTGTTATGAAGAGAAATATCAAGAATTTACAAGATGCCCCCCACCACACTTTTCAATTTTCACTCTATCCTGTCTGCTTCTATATTCGTATCTATCCTAATTTTCTTGTCAGGGTGGCCAACCTGGCAATCTTTAAATCTTTCTTTACTGTCCATGATTATCTTTAAAACAATCTGGCATCCAAATCTTGATAAGCTGAAAAGCAGTCAGCTGAAATTCTAGCTGTGAGGAATTTCATAAAAACAAGCATTATGCAGCACATATAAAGAAAATATGTTAGAGGAGACTACTGTGTAAAAAAGATTTACTAAATTGTTGTCTTAAATAAATGCATGTTTACTTTCTGGCAATTACATTTAAAAGCAAATAGAATCCTGAAGCCTTGCAAGAGGAGACAGATAGGGGAAGCCCCTCATCTGTTTTTCCTTACAAAACTACGAATTTAATTCAATCTTTAACAAGTGTTTCTTTTCTTTCTGTATTAAAACAAAATGAATGTGTACCTGAATGTCTTGCTTCTCCTGCTGAGGTCCTGCTATAGGGATGGCAGCCTACAAAATGGCTGCTTTTATAGTATTCAGGTAATGTGATGTCACAATAGGGAGGGCTCAGTTCAAGACACACCCTTCTGGAAAATATATAAACCCTCCACTAGGAGACCTGTGTAGATGGATAGAGAGGAGAGTCAGTATTCGACTGACCACAGAGCAAGAAGGTTGTGTGTGTGTTTCCACACAAAGTGCTGTACAGACAAAAGGAAAGGAAAAGGCAATTCAGGAGTCTGTGGAAAGAAGTATTTCCTGTTTTGGGGTGTGAAGACTAACACCGATTGTTTTCCTTTCTATGAACTTTAAGTTAAGAATATTTTTTTGTTTTGTTTTTGGAAATAAATGGACAAACGCATACCTTTGCGTTTTTTATGCATCTTAAACCTTTGGTCTGGACATCTGTTATTTCCCACCATAGTCCTTTAATTTTGCATAGATTTCTCTCGGTGTATCATGAATAGTCATTCTCTGGGTACGAAACCGCTGTCTATAGGTTTCCACGCTAATATCATAGCGTCGCAATATCACTTCTTTTACTCGATCATAATTATTTGAGTCCACCCCACTTAACTGGCTATACACCATTTGAGCTCTACCAGTTAAATATGGGACCAGTCTTATGACCCATTGATCTTGGGGCCAAGCGCAAGTTTGGGCAATCCGCTCAAAAGTGGTGAGGTATGCCTCTATATCATCACTCTCTGACAGCTTTGTTAATTTAATGTCTCTGGGTATAGTTCGATCAGACTGACCTTGTGCAAGTGCCTAGCCTTCAGGGTATCCATCCATTTCTCATCCTGTCACCGGCGTTCCTCAGCCTGGACACGCCTGTCCTCTTTCCTCTGGCGATGATCCTCATCTCTCTGGCGACGATCCTCTTCCCTCTGACGATCCATTTTGATCTGGTGAATACACAGCCACTTTAATAATTCTCAGGGTCATCTGGTACTGGGGTCACCTGGGCTGTCTCTTCAGGGTTCCGTATCCATATTCTCCTCCTCTGTTCTTCTCATTTTAGGCCTTGCTCCAGGTTCTAGGCCAGGCAATAACTGAATACCAGTTTTTCAGTCACTGCTCTAGTGACATGATATACATCTTTCTTTGTCAGGTCCTCTTCCTCCATCTGTTAGGGTACTTAACTTCAGTACCCCCTGGCAACACCTCCCAGGCAGTCTCGACGTGCCAGTTATATCCCACTTCTGACACCAGTGTAGAAGCGTGGGAAATAACAGATGTCCAGACCAAAGGTTTAAGATGCATAAAAAATGCAAAGGTATGCGTTTGTCAATTTATTTCCAAAAACAAAACAAAAAAATATTCTTAACTTAAAGTTCATAGAAAGGAAAACAATCGGTGTTAGTCTTCACACCCCAAAACAGGAAATACTTCTTTCCACAGACTCCTGAATTGCCTTTTCCTTTCCTTTTGTCTGTACAGCACTTTGTGTGGAAACACACACACAACCTTCTTGCTCTGTGGTCAGTCAATACTGACTCTCCTCTCTCTATCCATCTACACAGGTCTCCTAGTGGAGGGTTTATATACTTTCAGAAGGGTGTGTCTTGAACTGAGCCCCTCCCTATTGTGACATCACATTACCTGAATACTATAAAAGCAGCCATTTTGTAGGCTGCCATCCCTACTAACAGGACCTCAGCAGGAGAAGCAAGACATTCAGGTACACATTCGTTTTGTTTTAATACAGAAAGAAAAAAACACTTGTTAAAGATTGAATTAAAATCTGCAGCCTTGGCAAGGAAAAACAGATGAGGCGCGCTCCTATCTGTCTTCCTTACAAGGCTTCAAGATTCTATTGCTTTTAAATGTAATTGCCAGAAAGTAAACATGCATTTATTTAAGACAACAATTCTAGTAAATCTTTTTTACACAGTAGTCTCCTCTAACATATTTTCTTTATATGTGCTGCATAATGCTTGTTTTATGAAATTCCTCACAGCTAGAATTTCAGCTGACTGCTTTTCAGCTTATCAAGATTTGGATGCCAGATTGTTTTAAAGATAATCAGGGACAGTAAAGAAAGGTTTAAAGATTGCCAGGTTGGCCACCCTGACAAGAAAATTAGGATAGATACGAATATAGAAGCAGACAGGATAGAGTGAAAATTGAAAAGTATGGTGGGGGGGGGCATCTTGTAAATTCTTGATATTTCTCTTCATAACAGGACCCTGTTACAACGTCATGCAAGTGATAACTATGTTCATCGTAGTACACCAACAATCAAGTAGCTGTACTGTATATATAAAGAGAGTTGCTTTTACTATAGTTTTTAGTGACAATGGGCCATGTGTTGTAGGACGGGAGGGGGCATTCTCTACCACAGACTCTGTGAGTCATAATTGTACTAACCTTTGCAAGGCTGCAATCATGGAGTAACATTGTTTATCTTCATGGGTTCATTTTAACTGGGGTTCTCCAGTAACTACACAGTACCTGGTCTGAGTGGGTGGGGCACTGCCTTGCGAAGGTCCTCCAGTGCCTAACAGTGGGAGGTTGCATATACATAAAATCAACTACACATATTATACCTATACAACTACTTAGTTTTGCTGTGTTCTATAGCTGAGCTGCAGTACCAGGTGTGGTGGGGTGTGGGGCATTGCTAGGTAAGGCCATGCAACTACTAAGTGTGGTACGTTGTGTGCACCTGCAATCAGGGATGTGTACGTTTGGTGTACATGGCCTCAGTTTTGCTGTTGATCTCCACTGAGCATGCAGTACTTGGTCAGGTGGGTGGGGATGTCTTGTAGTACATTTAGACAGTTGTTTTTTCACTTTTGTCACCTACTGCTGGTTGTCTGTCATTGGTTATGTTGCCTTGGTCCTCCCCCCTACTTATGTGTGTGTGTGTGTGTGTGTGTGTGGTGCTGGGGGGTGAATTCAGAGTTAGGCTTTTCAACCCTAACACTGAATTTCCTTGCTTTTGTTGCTGTGAAACAACCCTAACTGATGCATTAAATGGATTTTTTTGCCATGAATTTATATATATATATATATATATATGGGATACATGATGGGCAGGAGTGGGATATGGAAAATATTCTCACTCTGCAAGAGTGAGAATATTTTCCATATCCCATGAACTGACCATCATGTGTGTGATTTATACCATTGGGGTGGGAGCTCATCTATCTGGTTATTGAGGTTTTAGTTGTGAGGAGCAGATATGAATGGGATATGTGTGAGGCATGTGATTGGTGAATATGTGTGAGTGTGGCTATTCTGTGATTGGTTGGTGTCATGTCGTTTGGGATGTGTTTGTGTGGGAAGGTGTGGAAGAATTGCTACACTTCTGGGAGTAACTTGTGTTTGTGTATTTATGCTTGGTGCAATTTGTACTTATGGGTAAATGCCTGTGTAATGCTTGGTGCACTTTATATTTATCGGCAGTGTATTTGCTGAAGTCAGCAAGGAGTGGAGCCACAGACGTTTGCATTTTGAAACAGTGCTTTGTTTTATTTGGATACATGTTCTTTTGTTCAGGTACGTAAATGAACATAAATTGAGAAGTTTCACATTTCTTTAACTGAAAACATACAGTACTGTATATGGAAAGAGATAAATGTTTAAAAAATAGCAACTGTTGTTCTGCCAGCTAAAGTTCGGTAATTGCAGTTTGGAGTATGTCTTTGTCCCGTTTCAAGATATGTCGGTTAAGTGCAGTCAGTCATTTCAGTGAATGTGTTGTGAGTTATTCAGATTCTGAGTCTGATAGCTTACATGGTCATTTTCTGTCTTTTGTAGAGAGGTATTGATGTCCTGAAAAAGGAATGGGATACATTAATTAATGGATTTTTGTATCTACTGCAGACTGTATTTTGAAATATGGTTCAGGTTGCATTTATCTTGAATGATATTGAAGGTTATATTGGTAGCTGTTATTGTCACATTTTGAAATGTGGATGGTATAGTTTGTAGGCAAGTACCTGGTAATGTGTTACTGGGTTCAGGTTTCTTGTGTGATTCGATTGGTTTGTTTTCAGCTTCAGATTCAGTGTGCCTGCTTGTGCTAGGTTTTGGGTCATCATCACTGAAATTACTGAGTATTGAGGAGATTTTTCATTTCTTTTCTTCATTCAGAATGGAGTGTTAATGGATTCTATTTTTTTGTGTCCCGATATCTGTATGATGTCGGTTGGGGCAATATTATTGTCAGCAAGCTTTTGAATTAAGTGCTTGTGTATTGAATGATTGGTGAGTCTTTTATTTGTGAATACTTCAGCTTGTTCTATCATCATTTTCATTATTTTGGATATGGTGTTTATTCCCAAGGGTTGGTTTTTAAACCAAGTGTTGCATTGTAATCTGATAGGGTAGAGGATGGCTAAAAAGAATGGAGCTTCTGGAAAGTTGCTCTTTGCAGGTTGTTTGTTAGCATACAATATATTAAGTAGTTCTTAATAGGGCAAGTTGTGAAATCAGCTACTTCATAGACTCGTGGTTTGGTCATGCGGGTGTCTTTCGGATTAGATCTGCTTCGGGTTTTTGTTTGTCGCTCTGTTGAGTATTCTAGGTATTTTCAATTGTCAGCATCTTGTTTTAGAGAGATATCTCCCCATCTCATATTTTAAGTCTCGGTGTTACCTCGGACTCTGAAATAAAGTGTTATAGTCAGCCACATGGTATTAATTAGTGACTGAGGGTTGTTTGGACCTAGTAATTGAGACTTGTATAATTTTTCAATTATTTCATAATTGATTTCATCTGATGCAAATGGTTTGTTTCCCATGCCTAGTTGTTTCAGATGTTTCTGTTTGGATGAAATTACTTGTCTTGTTTTTTTCAAACTTGAGTAAAGTTGATAGTGACTCACTGTAAGACTTGTCTTTTAGATATCTTTCCAGACTTTGGAATCTGGATCGGACTGTAAGTGGTTCATAATGGGATCCATTCTTTTTTTAGCCAAGATGAAGTAGTGACATAACAGTTCATTTAATTGCTTTGGAGGAATGTCTTCAATATTAGAGTTGATGTTCATGTCTTGTTGTAGGAATTGGTGCAAATGGTTTATATCGGCATTTGTTTTTTTTATTGTATTTGAGTTTTGGGAGCTGTGGATGTAGCTTTTTATGTAATGTGGATTGAGAACGTATTCATTTTTGTTTGGCATCTTTTCTTTTGTCTCAGGAATTGTTAGGTCTTGTGCATTTTTATCCGGTTCAAGAAGTGGCTCGATATCGTGTTCAAATTGTGTACATAAGTCAAAGATTTCTTCTTGCAGAGTGATAGTTTTGGAGCTTTTCTGTAGTGTCATTTTGTTGATCCAGGTTTGTTGTGATGTTTTTTGGTGAATGTTAATGTTATTTGTTTCCATTTTTGTTATTTAGGCAGAGTCGTAATTTGTTTTATCTTTTTTCCTTTTTCAGGTTTTACCGTGAGGCAGATTTTGCACAGATGGGAAGGTGCTTGTAGATCTGGAAGAGGAGTGCTATGTGGGCTACATTTATTGCTTTCTAGACAGGTGGGTTTAATTTTGTCTGGTCATCAGTAATTTGTGAAGGATAACAGTTCTGTTCTGCTATTTTTCTGTGTTTTGTCTTGGATGTAATGTGGGAGGAGAATGGGTGGTGATGTGAGCAGAGTGAGGATAAGTGGTTGTTATTCTTACTCCGGTGACACAAGCAGAGTGTGGATAAATGTGTGATATCCTCACTCTACTGATGTCAGCAGGATTCCTTTTGGTGAAGTGTATATATCAGTGTTTATTCCACTGAGGGAGCTCTCACCCCAATGGTGTATATATATATATATATATATATATATATATAGGCCCAGATATTCAAAAGAGTTGAGCCATGCGCAATAGGGTTGCGCCTGCGCAAGTCTGAAATTGTGCCATTCTGCGATATTCAGCAGGAGGCAGTTGCACCCCCGAAATCATGCTGAGCAACAGCACAATGATAATGAAGGCATGCCCAACCGAAGGGGGAGGAACCATGCATAAATGGCAGAGTGAGATATTCAACGACTTGTGCCATGCGCAATAGGGGAGCAAGTGGAAGTTGCACCATAGCAGAAATAAGCCAAAATAAAAAGGAGCAAGGGAGAGGCGCAAGAACACTACAAGGAAGCCACATGAGGCAGAACTCTAGCCAGACAGAGGGCACCCTGAACACAGTTGCACAGGGAGGGTGTGGGGAGCCACAGCCAGTGCAGAAGGGGGAAGTGCCACACAGCACAGAGGCCACCACAGGCAGGTGTTCCCGGTGCAAGGGAAGTAGCAGTCAGGACAATGGGGGGGAATATAGTAACAGCTGCCGGGGGGGTGAACACAAGCCAGGGAAATGGCCAGTGCCACCTTCAGATGGAGGCCATTATGAGGGTGAGAGGCAGGCGGCAGAGGCATGACCGTGGAGCCTGTTGAGCGGTATGCCCCAACAGGCAATGACGAGCCACACCAGCTTTGAGCTGTACACTGATACTCGAGATTGTGGCCGGTACCACCTGAACAGGGGCAATTGAGGTGGCTCTGTGAGCTGTGCAGTGATGTGATGCAGGCATCCACACGACGGAGTCATACCCTGTCAGTGGAGACTAAAGTAACAGCCTGCATGTGCTTGCTCACCACGGGTACCTTCCAGAGACCAACTGGGGACACCACAGGCATAACCCAGTCGGCCATGTCATGCCACCTCACCCAATTCCTCAGCGCACTACTGCCACATGCTGCGGAGTACATCCATTTCCCCAGCACACCGGCGGAGTGCACAGTAAACATACAGGAGTTCCACAGGGTAGCACATATGCCTGGCATGCTAGGGGCAATAGACTGCACCCATGTGGCCATCCACACACCACCTGGCCCTGAGGGGGAAGCATACATCAATTGCAATGGCTATGCCAGCATCAACTGCCAGGTGGTGTGCGATGCCAGGGGGTGCATAATCAATGTCTGTGCCACGCACCCCGGGGGAGCACATAATGCCTTCATCTGGCACCAGTCAGCACTGTGCCACAGATTTGAGAGTGGGGACATCCCCCTGGACACCTAGTGGGTGAGTATGCAAACCACATGGACAATCATATGGCCTGGGGGGGCATGGCCAGAGGTGACATGGGTAGTGGCCTACATAACCCAGGGCAGGGCAATGCTGATCACCAAACTAACCTCCACGCTCTACACACAGGTGACAGTGGATACCCACTCTGTCCCTGGCTGCTCACACCCTACCGGCGGCCCGCAACCCCATCGCAGCAACGCTACAATGAGGCACACGCCACCACACATAATGTCATCGAGCGGGTGTTCGGGATGCTGAAGGCACGCTTCCATTGCCTGGACACCTCCGGCGGTGCCCTACAGTACAGCCCCTCAAAGGTCTGTGAGCTATTTCTGGCCTGTTGCATCCTGCACAACATGGCCAACGAATGTGGGATATCCATACAGGTTGAAGAGGGGACAGCGATGGGGACGATGAGGACACCGGTGATAGGCAGCCCCCCCTTGGCCGATGGGATGCCCGACTGATCTGGCTGGCACATCTGCACTGGGACACCATCATGGAGGAGCACTTCAGCCAACCCAGGTAAGTCATGGGGCCATGTGCAACCACCAGTGGCTAAGGCACAACCCACAAACACGCATGGACACACACCAGGGGTGCATGCCGTCAAGGGAAGTGGCAGGGCAGAGAAGCACACACACAACCAGGGATGGGTGAGGATTAACATGCCACGTGGACAGACACACACACACGCACACACACAATGCACCAAACATGCACAGAGGTCAGGAGGCACACCGACCCAGAACACCAACCCTAGCAACACACATGTCCACAGGCCACCACACCCACTGCCTGTCCATGTGCCTGTGTCAGATGCTGAGCACCATTGCACATTGGTGTGCAGTGCAATGCAGGCATCATCATGCACATGCAACTGTGGACAGCAGCCAGGAGGGTGTGAAGGTGGACTGTGTGGCCGCGTGCAGGGCCGGGTGCCCACCCGTGCACTGCCCACTGAAACACACAATGCACACAGGGCAGCACCAGACAGTAGCTGCACTGGGAGACAGGTCAGTCATGCACACAGTGCCCCGGCCACCATGGGTGCATAGACAGCCCCACCGAGACCCGCCAGCACTGACAGGCTGACCAATGGCCTCATGGGGTGGCACCGATGGTCCCCCAGGGGTTCCACTGCATGAACGTGACTGTACTCATGCAGGGGTCTGCAGCACACTGAACATGCCTGTGCCAGGAGTGCTCGGGATGCCCACAGCTGAACCCAGTGTCGACAGGGTGGGTGTCGCATGACACCGGGACTGGGGGGTGGACAGTGCACTGCGTGGTGTCCGCGATGCATGAGCACATGACTGTGTGCCCATTGTGGCCATGACAGCAGTGAATGCCTGTGCATGCCAGTCAATGGCAGTGGTCACATCCTCC
Organism: Neoceratodus forsteri; assembly: GCA_016271365.2. Taxonomy (NCBI): domain Eukaryota; kingdom Metazoa; phylum Chordata; order Ceratodontiformes; family Ceratodontidae; genus Neoceratodus; species Neoceratodus forsteri. The sequence goes on from CM057458.1 coordinate 200,693,418, forward strand.
CACAAATGGTCCATCCCTGCCAGGATCAGAGTGGTGTCCCTGCTGCGATGCTCCTCTGCCCACTCCAGAGCCACACGCAGTGCATCCACTGACGTTGCAAGCCGCATCTGCTGCTGGACTGATGCTTGCAGTAGGCAGATGTGCTTGTCCAAGAGGTCATCTGCCTCCTCAGCATCCTGTCCCACAGGGTGTGCATGGCCCTGATAATCAGCACCCCTTGAGGGTGGGTGCTGCGCACTAGGACCAAGTCTGGGCATGTCCACAGGCAGTGCACAGATGCCGCTGCTGAACCTTGTACCCCAAGGCCATTGGCCGACTGCTGCCCCTCTGGCTGCCACTCCCCAGGGCTCAATGATGTTGCCGCAGTGGCCAGAACAGTCCCACTGTCCTGAACAGACACCAGTGCTGCCCCACTGGTGCTGAAAGGCACAAGCTGGGACTGTGCTGACACGCAGGCCTCCACGGCAGCACCACCCACAGCCATGGGTGCGAAGTGCCCTGCTGTGTGGCCATCCCATGACACACAAGTGTCACTGCCCATGACATTAGCGTCATCATCATCGGTGACAGACTCCTCACCGGCCCCAGTCACAGCATGCTGGCATCCATGGATGCCGGCACGCTGGGACACAGGCAGGGCTTCCTCCACACCTGTTACAATGACATCAGTGTGGACAGCCAGGCAGCCCCACTGTCGCAATGATCCACATATACTTGTGGCGGTGGATGGGCCCTCCTCCATCTCCAGCTGACTGTCCTCAGTGGACAGGCCCACCACCGATGACCCTTGCAGATGCTCAAGATCTGTAAGGGAAAGCAAAGTCGCTTTACTACATGTGACCTACCCTGCTCCCCCATAGACAGACCATGACTTACCATGCAGTGATGGGCAACCACCCATCTGGAAGCCACCTCCCGGAAGACCCTCAATGGCACTGCTCTGCATGCTTCCAGCAAGCCTCTCCTCCTGTGGGGTCAGCTGTATCACCTCCAGCTGTCTCCCACCTGTTGCAGCTCATGCTGCCCTGATGGCAGCCACCTTCTCCTTTATCCTCCTCCTGTCCATGCCCATCTTTTTCTTACACTCCTGCATGGAGCGCTGGTGGCTGCCATGCAGGTTCACAGCACATGCCACCTTCTCCCATGCAGCAGCATGGGCTTGAGGTGTTCCCTGCTGTCCACTGAGAAGTGTCTCCTGATCCAGGTAGGCCTCAAACAGGACTTTGGTTTCGGCCTTGGTAAAGTTAGGCCTCCTCCTCCTCCCACCACTGTGTTCCTCCTCTCCGACAACTTGCTCGGTCATTATGTAGCCTGTAAGAATGGCAGTTGTTACCTGTGACTGTGCAGTCTCATGCATGTTCCTAAATCCACAGTCCACACTCCCAAATAGCATGCAACTCACCAATAGACTGCAGTAACTGACTATGGCCACTGCAGCCCAATGTCCCACTTTTATAGCGCAACCCATGCAAATGAGGCAAGGTGCAACTTTAAGTAGATGCAGATTGCAGTGCTGCACCCTTGAATGGTGGATTAGATGATTTGCATATGACGGCTGAATATCGTGCTGTTGCGCTTTGCGCAATTGTGTTGAACGTGCTGAGCCAATGGCGCAGTTCTGTGACATGCGTAGTACACATCTCACTGCACATGCCCGAGTTGCTGACGCAGGTGTCTGTTGCGCTGATGACGTGCTGTGCATGGTAGGAAATGCAGGGCAAGGCCACCATTGTGCCAGTGGCACTATAGAGATGGTCACTACATGGCGCTGTGGCACTGGGCCATCATAGGTGCACTGGGCCAACTGCACGGTAGGCAGATATGGCGGTGGCACACAGGCAGCCAATCGCACTACACATATTGTGTTCCAATGGCACTGTGTGTGTCCATGCACCAGAGACCCTTGACCCTGTGCCTGACCTTTGCCCCCTAGGTGCCATGCGTCAGGCATGGGTGCACCTCTATCGTGCTGTTTGGTAACAGCGTGATAGGGAATGGCAGTGTTGTACCGTGCAGCATCTGCACATGGGGAGCCACGCTGCAGAGCACCATATTGCCAAATAGAGCAGCAAGAATGGCATGCAGGAGGGAAGCCCAGTGGTCTGCAATCGAGCTGGCCAACGTAGTGGCCATTGTGGAGCCACACCAATGGCCACTGTTAGAGGAGGCACCCCTGGACAGGTCCAGGACCCAGGTGTGGCAGGAGGTGGCCACTGCACTTGAGGAGGCCACAGGATGGGGGAGGAGCACTGAGCAGTTCCGCCACAGATACAGGGACCTGCGGCGGAGGGAGCTGGAGCTACTGGCACGCCTGCGGGCACATGCCAGGAGGGCACGGTGCCACGGCCAGGTAGGGGTTACATCAACACACTTTTATCTTCCATATGGGTAACAGTGTTGTATGTGTCCAGCACATGGGGAGGGACCATCTGGGGTTGGCTGTGGTGGTGTTCACAGAGTGTGGGGTGGGTGGGTCTGGCTGGGTGGGAGGTCACACACCTGGGGGCAGGGGGACTTTGCTATGGGATTGTACTGATGTTTCTCTCTCCATGTTTGCCCCACAGGCCTGGAGGAATGCCGCCGTGCCCGTGAAGAGTGGCAGCAGGAAGAGCAGGATGCAGCAAGGCAGGGCGAGGGCCCCCACCACCCACTGGACCAGCCCAATGAAGGTGAGTGCCATACATCCATGATTACTATTGCATGCTGTGTGACAGGGTGAGCAGCGGGGCATGGCCACCATCCATCGACGCCACTGCCATGCACGTGACTTGTTACAGTCAACACTGTCCAGTGGCAATGCATGTCTGGGAGTGCGTCAATAGTGGTCCATGCATGCACCAGGTACATGGTTGTGCCACTACCTTTGCTCCACATAGCCAAGTCACTAAACGGCCATGGTGGTGCTGTGCGTGACTTGGCTGGTGGGTGTGTGCAGCATTCCGCATGGCTGTATGTGCCTGGGTGGGCAGGTCATGTGGATGTGATCACTGCAGGTGGTCACACACCATCACAGAGGTATGTCCCATGGCCGTATGCCATGCACAGTGGGCGGGCTGTATGGGGTTGTGCATTCACACCTATTGACTGTGCTCCCTTGTCCTAGGTACCCGCCATCTATGGGAAATCAGGGCGGTGCTGCGGGAAATACTCCTGGTGGTGAGGGCATCATTGGACATCCTCAGATGGATAGATGACACCAGGGTTCTGAGGAGGCACAGAGCCTGGAGGAGTCGGAGCGGGAGAGGCGCTCCCACTAGGGAACAATCAGTCCTTGTATTCCCCTACCCCCCTGGACCCACCGTCACACCCCTCCTTTCCTGTCCCATTTGTCCACCCCTGCCCCTACCCACCCCACCTTGTTTGTGGCCCCCCAACCTTGTATATAGTTTGTATGTATTATTGTAAATAGTTAAATTTTATATATTTGTTCAATACATTTAATTTTGATATGAATACTGTGGTGGTCTCTGATTTTCAGCGAGCTATAGGTGCTGAGCTGCAGTGGTGTGCATGGCGTCAGGGGTGGTGCGGTCATGGGTATGTGTGTGTGTCCATGTGGAGGTGACTATGGTGTGCGGGTAGCTATCAGTCAGTGTCTGTGGTGTGTGTGCTGTGCCCTGTGCACTAGATGACTGTGTGCAGTGGTCCATGGTGAGTGCTCTGTGTCCATAGCGCACCCATCGGCCCGTCCATGGCCTGTGCAGCTGACACACATGCATGTCTGACCTGCATGGTCTGTTGGCATGTCAGTGGTGGCAGTCCCTGCAGGGCAGCCACTGTACCCGTCACATTGCTGGGTTGCCTCCTGTCACTGGTGTGGTGCATGTCTGCCTCAGGTGGCACAGTGGGCACCACAGTTGTTGTCCCACCTCCATGCTGTGTCTTGTGTGTGTTGCAGGGGATGTGCCCCACTGTCTGTGACTTGTGCTCCAGGTGAATGATGGTGGTGTACGGGTCCACAGTGCCTGCGTAGGGTGGCTGGCACTCCAGTGCCATGGAGGACTGCGGGATGTGTGTACACAGTTTACATGGGTCCACACTGGGGGCTTGGTTGCCCCACCACTGCGTCCCTGTGTTGTTGTGCCCTTGGGTATGGGTGGGTGTCTGTCCATACACTGTGTGGCATCCGGTGTGGTGCATGCTTCCACTCACCACTGTGTGTGTCTGTGCTGGCTGTTGTGGCCAGTGGTGAGTGGGGGTGTGTCACTGGAATACTGTGTAGGGTGCTGTACCACTGGTGGTGGTGTCTGGGGCATGCCCTGTCCCGTGTGGGGTACCTCATGTGCTGACGCATGGTTGTTCTCTCAGCAGTACCTCGGGGGCACTCTGCATGGTGGCACTGTGTCTGCCATTGTTGCATTGCTGTGTGTTGCCACCCACTGATGGGTGCTCATGGTGGGGCTGGCTTGCATGGTTCTGTGGTGTACAGGGTTGCAGTGTCACAGTGGGGGTGGTGGCATGCATGGGGTTTCCTGCAGTGGTGATCACTACTTATAGGGGGATGTCTAGGAGTCTGGTGGGGTGTGCTCTGCATTGGGGGATGGTGTGGCACGGTAGGGTCATCCTCCTTGTGTGCCAGTCACAGCTTGCCGGTAGGTGTGATGGGGCACCATGGCTCGGCTGTGGGTTGTTTGCTTGTCTCCATGGACCAGTGGTTATTCCAGCCCTCCCTCAGTTGTGCAGTGCATGGGGTGTGGGGGGACCATGTCTGTTCTGCTGTGTGTTCCTGTGCTCATCTGTGGCATGGGTGGTGGGCCCCTACCTCCCTGGTTGTGCAGTTGCATTGCTTTGCTGCTGGGGGGGGCGTCCCTGGTTGCACTATGGCACCTCTGGACTGCTCAGCTGAACATCCCTTGTTGCGCTATGGCTCATCAGATCTGCTCAGCTTCCCCTCCCTAGTTGTGCTATGGCACAGGTAGTGCGATATTCAGTAGTCGGCTGTAGGTGCAGTTTGGCCTGCTCCGTTTTTGAATATCGCGTCTCTTGCGCATGGGCACAATAGACTTGCGCTTGCTCCTGCTATTGCGCACTTTTTGGGTGCAGTTTGAATATCTGGGCCATAATATATAATATATTTTTTGCTATACTATTTCAAAATTTGAGTTTTTGTTCTTTCAATGTTATGTTCTTGCATAAAATCAAAAATACTTATTTGTACATACACGTTATTGCAGTTTCTACATAATTTGCATTTTAGGCAAACATATCTTTTGAATCTATCAGCATATATATTCTGAGTTACTTATACCTTTTCATTTTTAAGTTCCCTTGTAAGATGCTAAATATAACATACACACACACAATATTCATAACATAGTTTTAAATTATACCCATATGGAAGATAAGTATAATTTGTTAATATGTAGACTATATCTGACTATGCCTAAATATATCACATTTTTCAGATATATGTGCATTTTTCCAGTTATATTTTAGATATTTTTAAAATTCAATGATATATGTCTCATACTTGGCATTTATATTCATTCATAAGGTAGAAATAGAAATGGTCAGGCTAGATGAGCCTTGTGGTACTTATCTGCCATTAACTTCTATGTTTCTACGTTTCTATGATTTTGTTTTACTTTTTGTTTTTGTGGACTCTCTTATGAAGAAGTATTACAGTTGTATGCAAGTGACATTTTACTCTGTAATTTCTACAATAAGTGTATATTAGCAAATATATATTTTCACTATATTAGCGATTTATATTCTGAGATTTATTTCATATATGTTAAAATGGGTTTGGCTGACATACATCTGGAAACTATCAATATTATATGCATTATTTATCCTATATATATTGATGATAAATTTTAAATATATGTTTTACATAGCAAATAACTGTTTTATAATTTATAAATATGACCGGACTATATATTACATATGCATTTATAATACATATGGGCCCAGATATTCAAACTGCGCGCAAAATGTGCGCAACAGCAGGAGCAAGCACAAACCAATTGCGCATATGCGCAACAGGCGCGATATTCAAACATGGAGCAGAACAAATTGCGCAAGCAGCCAACGTGTGAATATCGCACATACTGCGCCATAGCGCAACCAGGAAGGAGAAGCTGAGCAGAAAGGTTGCGCTATAGCCCAACCAGGGCAGCCCAGCTGAGCAGTCCAGAGGTGCCATAGCGCAAGCAGAGCCTCCCCCCAGAGCAATGGAACTGCACATCCAGGGAGGCAGGCTGGGGCCCACCGCCAGCCATGCCACACATGGGCACAGGAACACACTGCAGAACCAAGAAGACACCTGCACACCCCAAGCACAGCATCACTGGGGGTGGGACGGATGATCTACTGGCCCATGGGGACAAGCCAACAAAGCACAGCAGAGCCATGACACCCCAGCACAACCACTGGCAGGCTGAGAGTGCCACACACAGGGGGTTGACAACCACAGTACACATCAGCCCCCCATACGCACAGCACACCCTGCACAGTGACCCCAAGACACCACCCATGTGCAGTGACTGGCACTGCAGGAAACCATGCATCCCCGGCACACGTCAACCCCGTGCAGCAGAGAAGCATACAAGCCAGACACACCTGTGCACCCAGAAGTGGGTGGCAGCAGACGAAAGACCAACAGAAAGTCACTGCCATGCTGGATACCTCCCATGCACACACACGTGCACACACACACACACACACACATACCCAGGACCATACCACCCCAGATGGCATGTACACCACTGCAACTGAGCAACCATAGCCAGCTGCAAATCAGAGACCAACACAGTATTCATATCAAAATATAAATGTATTATCAAAATGTAAAGCACAAAACAATCAACCATAACTATTTACAAGGGGGGGTACGGGTACAAGGTAGGGGTGAGCAAGGGGTAGGGATGAACAACTTGGAGAGGGAAGGCAGGGTGGTAGGGATGGGTGAAGTGGGAAGGGTAATGTGGCCTAAGGCCCAGAAGGCTGGTTCTCCTCCACCTGGTGCCGCTGTTCCCGGCAATGCCTCCTCCGCAGGCCATGTCTACGGATGTCACTGAGGATGGCCTGGTTGTCTAGGGACACTTGTGTCAGTGCACGTATCTCCCGCTGTATCCTCCTGAGAACAGTGAGGCCTAGGAAAATGGGAACACAGTCAATGGCTGTGACTGACCACAACCCTGAACACCACCCAACCTGCAAGCCATATAGCCCAATGTCCCACACCTGTGATGGCATGCACCCACCCACAGTGAACCTGCACGTGGCCATCACAAACAGGTGGCACCAGCTATGTGCACCACTGCACACACACACTGCCCATGTCCATCACAGCATAAACAAGGCTGTCAAGTGACGTGGCAACATGGTGCGATGCCAGTTACACAGCTATGTGCCCAGTGCATGCATGGACCACCAGTGACGCATACACAGACGTGCTGTGACACTGGACAGTGATGCATGTCGCCTGTGTCGTGCATACATACATAGATACATAGACAGTGTCGGCAGATAAGGGCCTATGGCCCACCCAGTCTGCCCATTTGAGCTTGTAAGTTCAGTTTGTTTTCCTAGAAGTCTGTTGCACCTTACCCCTGACCTCCAGAATTCCTTTATGTCTATCCCATGCATTCTTAAATCCCGTGATTGTTTCAGCCCCCACTACTTCCTCTGGCAGGGTGTTCCACTTGTCCACCACCCGTTCTGTGAAGAAATTCTTTCTCATGTTTCCTCTGAATCGTCCTCCCTCCAACTTCATCCCATGCCCTCTAGTCCTGGAACATCTTTTTCGCTTAAAAATAGTGTTTTCCTGCACCCTGTTCCTCCCTGTAAGATACTTGTATGTCTCTATCATAACCCCTCTCTCTCTCTCTCCTCTCTTCCAGGGAGTACATGTTCAGTTCATTCAACCTGTCTTCATAGGACTTGTGATGCAATCCATACACCATCTTTGTTGCCCTCCTCTGAACCTTCTCTACCCAGTGTATGTCCTTACGTAGGTATGGTCTCCAGAACTGTACACTGTACTCCAGGTGGGGCCTCACTAGTGTCTTGTATAGTGGAATTATGAACTCCCTTTTCCTGCATGGTTGTGTTGTGCATGGCTGGTGGTCTTGCCCCCCCAGCATGCAATAGCATCCATGAAGTAATGATACTCACACTCCTCAAGCAGCTGGGTCTGCCGCTGCTGCTGCTGGGGCGCAACACCCACAGCACCACCGACCGGCACCGGGGCCCTGGCATGGTCCTCCTCACCCCGTGCCTGCATCCTCACATCCCGGCCTGTGGGAGACATATGTTGAGAAAAACATCAGTGTGACTCCAAAGCAGACTGCCCCCTGCCCCAGTGAGAGTGCCTGCCCACACAGCCAGACCCATGCATCTCACACCTGCACACACTGACACAGCCAACCATGGCAGAGCCATCACCTATACACAGCCACCAAAACACACTCACACCCCTACAGAGAATACAGGTGCATAGATGATACACCCACCTGGCCTAGGCACCACGCCCCTCCTGGCATGTGACCATAGCCGCTCCAGAAGATGAGGATCCCTCCTGCGGAGGTCACTGTACCAGTGCCGCACTGCTCAGCTGACCGGGCACCGCCCAGTGACCCCCACCAGGTCACTGGCCACTTGCTGCCAGAACTGGGTCCTAGCAATGGTGAGGGTCACCTCACCATCCAGTGCCCCATAGTGGGTCTCCACCAGGGCCACCAAGTTGGCCACTTCTACAGGGCTCCACTGCACTGCCCTCCTGTGTGCCATGGTACCAACTTTACAGCAGGCAATATGGCACCCCGCTGCTCCGTAACCCCATATGGAGATGTTGCACAATAGACCACCATAGGTTCCAATCGTGCTGTTCAAACAGCACCGTCACTTCACATAGCGCTGTCACCAGACAGCACAATAGGGCCGTACACATGGCAGCCGAACAGCGCCGGGGGCAAAGGTCAGACACCAGGTCATGGGCAATGACGCAAGGCCACGCACAGCGCCATCTGGACGATCCGCATCCTGCGCAACCGACCACCTGCATACCAGTGCCACAGTGGACTTTTGCGCAGTAGTGCCACAGCGCCATATAGTGCCCAGTGCTGTAGCGCCACTGGCACAATGGTGGCCATGGCCTGAATTGCCGATCACACACAGCACGTCAGCAGCGCAGCAGATGCCTGTGTAAGCTATCTGGGAATGTGCAATGCAGTGTACCACACAGTCACAGTTCTGCGCCATTGGCTCAGCCGACTCAACCGTATTGTGCAAAGCGCAACTTCGCGATATTCAGCTGACACATGCAAATCATCTGATCAGCCATGCAAAGGCGCAGTGGCGCGATTTGCATCTCATTATAGTTGCTCCACCCTAATTTGCATGCATTAAGCGCTATAAATGTGCGATAACAACAAGTGCGCTGGCCAGATTAGGTACTGCAGGTGAGAGGTGAGTTGCATGCTGTGTGATGTTCTGGACAATGGTCTTGGGAAAATGCTGTAGACTGCACAGTGACAGGTGTCCCCTTCCCCCCATACAGATCGCCATGACCGAGCAGAGACAAGGTGAGGGTGAGGATGGTGGGTGTAGGAGGAGGCCCAACTTTACCCCAGCAGAGACAGAGGCCCTCTTCCAGGCCTACCTGGAGGAGGAGCCACTACTGAGTGGACGGAGGGGCAACCCTCAGTCACATGCGGCTGCATGGGAGGCGGTAGCTCGGGCCGTGAACCTGCGCGGAAGCCACCAGCGCTCTGTGCAGGAATGCAAGAAAAAGATGGGGACAAACCACAGGAGGCTGAAGGAGAAGGTGGCAGCCTTCAGGGCGGCACGTGCTGGCACTGGCGGGGGCCAGCCAGCTGTGTTGGAGCTGACCCCGGCTGAGGAGACACTGGCGGCATCAATGCAGTGGAGCGCTATTGAGGGCGTACCAGGAGGTGGATTCCAGACAGGTGGAAGCCCATCACCGCACGGTATGACATGGTGGTGGTGTTGGGGGGGGGGGGAAGGTTGTTCACATGCATTCACATGTACTCTTTCTGTTACAGATCCTGTTGGTCCTTCAGGAGACGGTGGTGGTGAGTCCAGGCAGTGATGATGACCTGCTGGACATGGAGGAGGGTCCATCCACCTCTGTCACCAGCCAGCATGCACTGCAGCAGCATGCACGCTGGGCCGCCAACTCTGGTGTCGGTGATTCGGTGGGGGTGAACAGCCTGTGTTCAGCAGTCTGGCATGCAAGCATGCCAGCACATTGTGACTGTGGTCAGGCACGCACTGCACCATTGATGATGCAAGGACTGCAATGGGCAGTGATAGGTGTGTGTCCCATGACGGACACACAGCAGCAGCAGCACGTGCCCCTGGGCCTTTCTGGTTCCAACTTGTGTACCAGCATGTTGGCACAGTCCCAGGCTGTGCCTGTCAGCACCGGTGGGGCAGCACCGGTGGCTGTGCAGGTGTCTGGCACTGTTGCGGCAACAGCGGTGGAACGAGTGGACCCTGGGACACAGCGGTTGGAGGGGCAGCAGCAGCAGTCACCCACCAGGTCTGGGGGTACAGTGTCAAGCGGTGGCACATGTCCGCCGCCCTTTGTTCTGCCCATTCCTGGTCCTGGTGAACAGCGCCCACCCTCAAGGGGTGTTGTGCATCAGGACCTTCCACACCCTGGGGGAGAGGACGCAGTTGGGGCACAGTACCCATTGGACGAGCACACCCGCCTGCTGCAGGAATCAGTACAGCAGCAGAGGTGGGTTGCAATGTCCGTGGAGGCACTGTCTGTGGCTGTGGAGCGGCACACAGGGAGTGTGCTCTGGACCGTGCAGAGCTGGTTCGTATGCGGAGGGATGTGACCGCCGCCATTGACAGGCGGACCCAGGCAGTGGTCTCTGTCATGGACGCATTGGGCACACAGTCAGGTGCCCCTGTACCGCACACCCCACACAGTTCACTCTCCACTCCCCATTCCCAGCATAGTGCGACACCAGGTTCTGTCGATGCGGGTTCTCGCTGTGGCCATCCCGAGCACCCCTGGTGCAGGTTTGTTCAGCGAGCTGCAGACCCCTATGCGGGCAAGGTCACGTTCGCGCAGTGGGACCCCTGGTGGTCCAACAGTGCCACTGCATGTGGCCCCTGCTCAGCCTGCCAGGGCTGTTGGGTCACGGCGGGGCCACCCATGCATCTGCGGTGGCTGTGGGACAGTGCTACATGACTGACCTGTCTCCCAGTGCGGGCCCTGTCTGGTGCTGCCCTCTGTGCAATGTGTCATGGTGGGCAGTGCTGCTGTGCTCTGCTCAACACGCCGACACACGACCACCTGCACACCCCCAACTGCTGTCCACAGGTGCGTGTGCATGATGATGCCTGCATTGTACTGTACACCAAGGTGCAAGGGTGCCCAGCATCTGACACATGTACTTGGACAGTACAGGTGGTGGGGGTGGTCGGTGTTTCTGTGTGTTAGCAATGTCGGTTCTGCTGTGCTGTGCATCTGCCCATGTACGCTCTGTGCCTGGTGTGTGTGTGTCCATATGAGTGTTCACCCCTCCCTGATGGTATGTTTGCATGCCTGGACCCTTCCACTCCCCTGGCCGTCATGCACCCCTGGTGTGTTACCCTGTGTGCCTGTGGTTTGAGCATGGACAGTGTTGGTTGCACATGTCCCCTTGACTTACCTGTGTTCTGCATAGTGCTCCTCTGTGATGGTATCCCGGTGCAGCTGGGCCTGCCAGATCAGTCGGGGGTCCCGCCATCCTAGGGGGGGCCGCTCATCACCATCAACACTGGCTCCACTGGCGTCCCCATCGCTGTCCCCCTCTTCAACCTGTAGGGCTATCCCATAGTCTTTGGCCATGTTGTGCAGGATGCAACAGGCCAGGAATATCCCACAGGCCTTTGGGGTCTGTACTGTAGGGCATCACCGAGGTGTCTAGGGCATCGAAGCATGCCTTGAGCATCCCAAACACCCGCTCTATGATGTTGCATGTGGAAGCATGTGCCTCATTATAGCGTTGCTGCGGTGATGGGGTCATGGGGCGCGATGCGGTGTGAGCAGCCAGGGATGGAGTGGGTATCCGCTGTCACCTGTGGGAGATAGTGGAGATCAGTCTCATGTTCAGGTCCATATTGCCCATATCCCTGTGTGCCACTACCATGGCACCTGTGGCATTCCACCCTTGCCCGAGTTTGCATTCCATACATGCGTACTCACCCACTAGATGGCCTGTGGGGATGTCCCACTCTCGAATCGATGGCACAGTGCGGACTGATACCATATGAAGGCATCATGTGCTCCACCAGGGTGTGTGGCACAGACATTGATTATGCGCCCAGTGGCATCACACACCACCTGGCAGTTGACACTGGAGAAGCCCTTTCTGTTCCTATATGCAGCCCCATCGGGGCCAGGTGGTGTGCGAATGGCCACATGGGTGCAGTCTATGGCCCCTAGCACACCAGGCATACGTGCTACCCTGTGGAACTCCTGCATGTTTGCTGTACGCTCTGCTGTGGTGCTGGGGAAATGGATGTACTCCGCAGCATGTGGCAGCAGTGCGCTGAGGAACTGGGTGAGGATGCATGACGTGGCTGACTGTGTGATGCCTGTGGTGTCCTCTGTTGGCCTCTGGAAGGTCCCCGTGGCGAGCAGGCACATGCAGGCTGTCACCTTGGTCTCCACCGACAGAGCGTGACTCCATCATGAGGGTGCCTGCATCACATCACTGCACAGCTCACAGAGCCATCTCAGTATTGCCCTGTTCAGGTGGTACCGGCCCATGATCTCTACATCTGTGTACAGCCTCAAAGCTGATGCGGCACGGTATCGCTGTTGGGGCATACCGCACACGGGCCCTTCCACGGCCACATCCCCTGCAGCATGCATTCTCACTCCTCATTACAGTTTCCATGTGAAGCTGGCACTGTCCATCTCCTGGCTTCTGACCCCCCCGGCTGCTGTTGCTGTGTTACCCCCACTGTCCTCACTGCTACTTCCACTGCACCAGGCACCCCCCGCTGGCCTCTACAGCCTATGGCCCGCGTTTGCCTTGCCTGCCCTAGCCTGTCACTGTCTGTCTGTCTGTCTCTCTCTCTCTCTCTCCCCCACTTGGCATCCTTGTAGCATTCTTGCGCTGCTTCCTTGAGCCGTTTTATTTTGGCTCATTTCTGCTAGTGCGCAATTTCCAGCTGTTCCTCTGTTGCACATTGTGCAAGTATTTAAATATCGCATTGTGCTCTTTATGCATGGATCCACCTCCTTTGGTTGCACATGCCTTCATTTGCATTGCGCTGTTGCTCAGCATGTTTTCGGTGGCGCAACTGCCTCCTTCTGAATATCGCAAAATGGAGCATTTTTGGACTTGTGCATGCGCAACCCTGTTGCGCATGGCGCAACCCTTTTGAATATCCGGGCCATAGACTACATTCTGTAAATGTATATTGAATGCACTATTTCTATATATCTTCTTGTAGTTAAACATGTATACAAGCAAAGAAGGCAGTTCCAAAATGTACAGGTGCTCATAACATTAATGTAAACAGCACTCATAGTAAAAGTTAGGCACGCACACATACAGCAGATCAGGAATTCCAGAAGACAGTTCTTAGATTTTCCAATACAAAGTTTATTTGTATAAAAAATAAAATGTTGTAAAACCAAAGTCAAAAGTAGCAATAGTAAAAAACAGACCTCCACACATGACTGTCATTTTCAGCTGTTCTCTTGCTTTTTCAAGAACAGTGCAAAATGTTGGTCCTGTGAGGAGGTTTGTTTTTCTCTGTTGTTACTTTTGACTTTAGTTTTACAATGTTTTCTTTAATGTACAACTAAACTTTGTGATGGAAAATCCAAGAAGTACCTTCTGGAGCTCCTGGTGTGTGTGTGTGTGTGTGTGTGTGTGTGTGTGTGTGTGTGTGTGCCTAACTTCTGGTGTGAGTAAAATATGTATATTGTTTGCTTGCAAGATACAGTATGTGTAGAATATATGTAGAATATATATTTTTATATATGTCAAATATATTTTTGTAAATGACTGCTTTGGTACTGTGTAGGTATTTGCATAACCAATTTGCATATTTCTAAAGTACAGTTTATCAACCAAAATCACAGTAAGTTCTATTTTCCAAAAAAAAATATTTGAATTAACAGCATCAGCTTACAGACCAGAGGGGAAAGTAAAGAGTAAAAAACAAGTACATGTAGGAACTCACCCCGACATGAAAGGGAACCAAACAGGGGTGATATAGATACTAATCTGAGCCTTTATGAATTGTGAGATCAAGAGGTAAGTCCTATGTGCATGTATAAATGTACATTCTGTATATCTGTGTTAAAAGAGCATCAATAAATGATAATTCTAGTACAGATATCCAAATGGTTACTAACATACTAAAATGCCAGCAGAATAGGCCTAGCGGTCTTTCATGACTGCTCGTTTGGTCAGCCCCCATTATGGGAGCTGACCTTGCTGCTCCCTTCACCTTCTCTGGCTTCTTCCTTCCCATTTCCTGATATTCTCGCAGCACTGGATTTTGCTTCCAGAACCCTTCCCCTGTACCTGTCCCACCCCCTCTTGAACCCCTCCACCAGCCCCCTGGGCAGTGCATTCCATGGCTCCACCACCCTCTCCATGAAGTAGCATCTCCTCCTTTCTCCCCTGAATCTTCCCCCTCCAGCTTCCACCCATGCCCTCTAGTTGCCCCTTTCTCCTTCCCTCAAAGCACCCTGGCTGCTCCTCCCTTACTAATAAGAGAAATTCCAAATGTACAGATAAAGATATGGTACATCAGAATTAATCTATTGTCTTTTTGTCTGGATATTTTCAGATATTTTTAGAATGAATGTATTTTAAAAATATTTTAGATATATATCAACTACATAAACAAGCATTTGTCAATGCTGAATGTTGTCTTGCTGGCATTGGCATTGGTAGTGCAAGCATTAGAGAGATGCATAATAGGAATGGCAGTGAAGTATAGAACTGACATCAACCCCATACTGCCCTGCAGAGAGTGACAGGCATTGGGGTGTACCTTTGGGTTGTTGGCCATAATGTTCATGCCATTTCACCTAACCCGACCCTGCAGGCTCTGACAAGTGTCACATTGTGCCTCGGGGTCATCGGGCCTTATGCTCACCCCATTTCATAAGGAAGTATGTTGAGATGGGTGCAACATAGGAGAATGGGGTGAACTATGGGTCGGAAGAGTCCAAGACACACCTGGATAGCTGTCTGTGGCTGCAGGGTGGGGGTGCAATGGCATGAGCATTACAGCCGACAATCCAAAGGCACACTCTGAAGCCTGTTAGTCTGTACAGGGTGGGATGTTATGGTTAGAAACCTAATGCCCTGGGTGTTTATTGGTATCTGCACTCCAAATTTCAACATGGCCTTTTTGTGGCCCCATATCATGAAAGCATGTGGGACCTCTGCTAATGAATGGTGTAGCTGTGATTTTGTTAATGTGTCCCAAACGTTGATTTCCCACAGTGAGTGTGCCATTCTGCACCACATAAAAATGTCAGCTGCACCATTCATAAGGAGCTGTGAAGAGATGGCAATGTTGAAAATCTGGAGTGAAAATATAAAAAATTCTCGAAGTTATGAGTGTGCATGAAAACTGTGCAACAAGCTTGTAACAGTCTTTTCTTGGAATTCTTTTACCAAATTTTGCCATAGGCATTTTGGGACCTCTGCTCATGAACAGTGGCAGTATGATTTTCTTAATCTGTCCCAAATGTTGATTTCCCACAGCGACTGCACCATTGTGCACCAGATGTGCGAAACCACATTTTGGGCAGGATGTGAAAAAGACAGCTGTACTGTTCATAAGAAGGTGTGCAGAAATGGCAATGTTGACAGCTGGAGTGAAAATATAAAAAATTCTCAAACTTACAACTGTACATGACACTGTGCAACACACGCTTATAACAGTCATTTTGTGGAATTTTTTCACCAACTGTTTAACATAGGCATTTTGGGACCTCTGCTTACGAACAGTGTTACTGTGATTTTCTTACTCTGTCTGGAACATTGTTTTCCTACAGCGACTGAGTCACTGTGCACCAGATGTGTGAAAACACATTTCAGGCAGGACGTGGAAAATGACAGCTGTACTGTTCATAAGGAGGTGTGAAAAAAATGGCAATGTTGAAAATCTGGAGTAAAAATATTAAAAATTCTCAAAAGTGACAAGCATGCATGGAAACTGCGCAATGCACACTCATGACACGGCCATTTTTTGAAATTTTTTTCACCAAATTTGCAACATAGGCTTTTTTGGACCTCTGCACAAGAACAGTGTCACTGTGATTTTCTTACTCCGTCCCGAACATTATTTTACAACAGCGACTGAGCCACTGTGTGCCAGATGTGCGGAAACACATTTCAGGCAGGATGTGGAAAATGACAGCTGTACTGTTCATAAAGAGATGTGAAAAAAAGGCAATATTGAAAATCTGGAGTAAACATTTTAAAAATTTTCAAAGTTACAAGCGTGTGTGGAAATTGTGCAATGCACCCTCGTAACATGGTCATTTTTTTGAATTTTTTCACTAAATTTGCAACATAGGCTTTTTGGGAGCCTGCCTCATGAACCGTCACACTGTCATTTTGTTAATCAGTCCCAAAAGGCAATTCCAGGCAGTGACAGCAAAATCACCCTTTGTAACCAAGTAATAGGATGACAGTGACAGAATTCACGAGGAGGGGTCCCAAGAAACCTATGTTGAAAATTTGGTGCCAAAATTCACAAAAATGGCTGAGATAGGCACCAAAGTCGGAAAAAAAACATTTATGCCATTATACAGCTTACTGGCATTTCTTCAGTTTTCGGTCAGCTTTAAAGAGTGTAGCTGTGTTCTCGGTCCACTGAAGATCATTGGGCCAGGCTACAGAGGTAAGTATGGGGTGAGGGTGTATGTGCGGAAGTGGTGTGCACAGAGGGTGGCTGCAGGCTGGGGTAGGGGACAGGATGGCGAGGGACCATTTCCCTTATTTCAGGTAAAATTAAAAAAATTCACCACAGACTATTTTCTTTTTTTACAGGTTTGGCCACTCTGGGGTGGGCTCCCAGTGTGGTACATTTCTTTGGGGGGGGCATGTTAGCCACACTGGAGAGGGCTCCTAGTGTAGCACACTATTGGGGTGGGACAGTAGCAGGAAAATTGGGAGGGGGTTAACATGCTGACAGGGGGATTGGGCACCCCATCAGCAAACATAGCTGTGTTCAGAGGCATGATGCCAAGGGGGATTGGGCACCCTATTGGCAGACCACATCAGTAAAGCGGTCACATATGCCAACAAGGGGATTGGGAACCCCCCCATGTTGGCTTCCTAGTGACTGTGAGTGGCAGGCGGCAGGTGGCGAGCCACCACCCACAATATTTATTGAAGTGTTACAGCAGGCAAGGCATGCCCTGCAATGAGGGGTCGCTCCCTCATTGCAGTGGCTAAAACGTTTCAAGTTAGTGGCATTTTTGCAACTGCTGTCATTGAGAGCATGCAATCTAATTTGTGCCATGGAGTCCAGCCCTAAAAAGCAGTGGTGCCACAGGCCACAACATGACTGTACCTCCAAAACCTGCTCTTCCACTACATGCAACCTCAATATGTTGTCTGTGCTGTGTGCGGAAGACACCATAAAAAGTATGTCTATTAAAATATAGAAGGCATATAAGCAGATACACAAAATATATATCATGCACCTATAATAAATATATCATGGAAATATATTTATGATACATATTAAATATATTTGTCACATATATTCTGCAAATAAATCAGATATTTCAAATCAATCAATCTGAGATATTTTGCATATTCTTCAGACATATGACGAAACTATATTTTAAAATGTAATCAAACATGTATTTGAAACATAACTTCATAAATGTATCTAAAATATATTTCTTTTCCATATTTTTTGTATTATTTTCTTCTAATTCTTTGGACTTTTTGTACCGCTTCTCTCAGTGCAGCGCAGCCAGCAAATCACTGAGCATGCACTGTGTACAACTTGTGAAGTGCAGCAGTACAGTGTGCTAATTCTTACCAGAATAATTTTGCCACAATAAACAAAGTTATAATTAAAATATGAAGAAGAGTGGCAGTGGTTGAGGATGAGGGGCTTGGGATTCAAAGTGAAAAGTCAAAGGGCAGTGAATGGGAATCTGGTGTGGGTTCTAGTGACAGGCATGTGAGCGTGCAGCCTAGATGTCCAGCAAGAAAAATTACATCTGATGTGGCTGCAGTATTTATGCAGATGTCACAATCCCAAGGTGGATCATCTGTGGCAGAGAAGGAATTGGTGTCTGAGACACAGAAGACTGTTGTAGATGAGTGTGAGACTGGGAGCAGCAAAATATTTTAGAAGCTAAGGAGGAGGCATGGAGTGTTCGAAGGGACTGGCCACTGAGAAGATGATGGTGGGGGTAAAGAATGCAAGCCTGACTTGTGAGGAGATGGCAAATAAAAGTAAACAAGCTCACGAAATGGAGGAGCAGTGTGACATTGATCTGGGCATCAGTGAATTTTGTTTTGATCTTGATCTTCTGCTAGATGGTGATTGGGATCTGCTGAGTCAGAGCAAGAGATTACTTACACCCATCAAAATGTAAACAGACTTCTTCATTACAAGACAGTGACTTTGTGGAGGAGCCAGAGGTGGAAAAGGATGGTGACAGTTTTAGATCCAAATCCAAGACATTGTGTGAAAATATTGGCAATAGCAGTGCACATGGCAAGGAAAGTTCAAAAGGCAAGGGTAGTGCAGATGGCAAGCAAAGGGACTGTGGAGGTAGTAGTGTAGTGTTTGGTGCTGGTGGTGGTAATGGTGCTATAAGTAGAATGAGTGACAGGCCCCTTCAGCATGGGCAACCATTAAAGAAGCCAGTAGTGGCAGCAGCATCCCAAATATCATTAGACTCAGATTTTTATGACATAGATCCCAATGATGAGAGCTTTGCTGTATGTCAGCTTTGCAAATCTAGAGTGGGACTGTGAAGCAGCCAAGTCACTGAAAACCAAAACTGATAAATTGGGAGCAGCAACAAAGGGAAGCACAGCTTGGTTTAAGACATGTTGTTGGCCATGGTGGAGGGGTGGAGGTGTGGAGGAGGAAGAAGGAGTGGTTGAGGTAGAGAATATCAGCATTAGCACTACCAAAATCAGAGCTACACCTCTTATGCTCATGTAGTGACAAGCACTCCTGCCAGTAAAGCTGTAAAGTTCATACCTAGCTATTTTTTCAAAGTCAAACCACATAAGAAACCAGGCAATGACATTTAAAGTATACCACAGTCCACAAGGGAAAGGAGAAATTGTTTAACCAGGAAAGGCACACTAAGGTGATCTGGGAGCACAAGGAAGGTAAGTGACTTGCTCATAGTCGCACAGTATTCAAGTGGGGTCCGATGGAATTCAAGCCCAGGTCTACAGGTTTGAAGATCAATGCCCTTAACCAGTATGCTATACTGCCTCCTACAGTTTTATTTATTTGTTTATTTTTTTTGAAAGTTTGTGACCGGGAGAGGCACACTGAGCCATGGCTAATTTTCAGGTGTGACCTGGGGGCAAGGAAAAGGGAACATGTGTACAGATATAAACTGACTCACAGAAGCCGATTACGCTGTTTTGTGGTATTTTAGTGAAGGAGGGTTGGGGGGAATTTGACCAGGACACTGGGAACATTCCCCTACTCTTCCTGCAGGGGGCGCGGTCTCTGTGGAGGGATGGAGGAGCCCAGTGTTGGTCAAGGTCTGGAAGGACGAGGATGTGTTTCAGGGGAGACACATAATTTGGATAATCTTATACAGTATGGCCCTTTTAAAGAAATTGTCGACATGGAAGTGACTGAAAGCCAACCGGAGGAAGCAGGGTCTGAGACAGTCCCAGGAGGTCCGATACCAGCTCCCATGCAGCTGCCTGCCTTGCAAAAGACTGAAGGAGATAGTAATGGATCTGCAGTAGTGGAAGAATTACTCTTACAGTCTCATCCTCCCTCCCCAACTTCCTCTCTCCATCCTGTAACTGTTTCTAGTTTCCTTGGTCCCTGTCCCCTTCCCCCAGCCAGCATAGCACTTAATGTGTGCTAACCTCAATGTGATTTCTTTTGCACATGCACTTCTGTATAGTAATTATAATATTATCACTTGCACTCCTATACTGACCAAACTGCATGTATATCTACTATGTCCTTACACTTTCTAATGATATATTGTATGTCTGCTATGTCCTGATGCTTTCTAATGTTGTACTGCATATTCCTTGGTTGTTGTTTTTCCAAGTTCAGTAATACTTCATGTAATTGATATTTGATCATGTACTCCAATGTTCCCCTTCCCCCAGGACGCACTGTGGGATGAGCAATTTTAAATTGTTCAGTGTGTTTTTCTTGATGAAACTTTAATAAATAAAATAAATAAATACAGCCGAAATTGGATACAAAAAAGAAGCTGCTCTTAGAAATGGTGTCAAGGGCAGAACGTGAATACTTACAACATAAATTGAAGTTGGAAGAGGAGCGCAAATGAAAGCGCTCAGTGGTGAGCCTGTCTATGCAGTCTGATAAAACAACTTATTCTGAGTGAAACGAAGGTTGCACTCGAGAGTCCTGCAGTGGAGCCAGAGGCACCAATATCTGTGAATCCCAGCCAGATGTCACCAGAGAGTGATATTTCATCATCAGTGGAAAGGTCTCCAGAAAATGCCCTGAAGCAAGCAGGCTGGATTTTTTCAAAGGGTCAATGGGTTCCAGACCCCAGTTTTCTGATTCCTGGAACACCTGAAAAAACCTGAGCCAGCTCATCAACAAATCTGGGGATGCCCGGAGCCCGAATCAGATATTCCCCAGAGATTTGAGCAACCAGCTGCTGTAACTGTAACAGCTGGGGGTGGAGTCAGTGAACTGAAGCAAATTACTGCTGTGACAGATGCTGCTGCTGTGACTGGACTGCTGCAGCAACAGCCACATTTGGAGGTGGACTCAGATCTTGAGTTGGTATCAGACACATCAGAGGGACTGAATATGAATTTCAGTAAAGACTCTGCAGCAACAGGACCACAGCATGGTGCTACAGGTACTAAAGCTATATTTGGGGCAAATACTTTAAATGAACAAGGGGGAGCATGGTCTCTGGAGTCAGTCCACATCATCCACATGACAAAGCTTCTAGCTATGCTAGCCTTTTCAGACAGTCTGTGGGAGCAGCAAAAGGTCACTTTGTAGTGCAACTTAGATATAAAGGGGGTCTTGGGCAGGTCCCTGACTGCATTTTTGTAGGCCACGAACTAATTAAGGATTCCTTACACTTTACATTTCATGCGCCAGGGGATTATAATTTCGATATAAGCTTTTGTACTGCTGCATTGTTTGATAAATTCTGGAACTTGCATGATACTATGAAAGACACCCCCATATGGCAGGCCTTCACAGACATTCCAATCACCAAACCTACAGTAAAAACTGTGACTGTATTATTTCGTAATGAAGCGGTGAGTGTCAAAGACATTACTTTTTGGATCGAAAAATGGTGTGGCCTACAAGGTACAAGGTTTTGGACTGGGGGGGTGGAAGTTTCGAGTTCATCTGCACCAAACTGAGTAAGGGGATTAAGCATTTGCCAAACTGTTTTTTTCTGGGCAGGGACCGGGGTATTTTATTATACCCTGGTCAGTCAAAGACCTGTTACAGGTGTGGATCTTTGGCTCAACTTAACACTAACTGTACCCCAATCAAGTGTTTTCAGTGTGGCTCACTAGGCCATACAGCCAATATATGCACTTTGCCTCCAATATGTAACTAATGTGGTGATGACGAGCATAATTTTCGGTTCTGTCCATGGGCAGCCCATAATTCCACTGATTCAGTCGAACAAGACTTCTATTTACATCAGGCTAAAAAGACCATTGAGAAGCAGTAGGCCTCCCCAGCTGCCTCTCTGTTTTCCATACCCTCAGAAGGAGGCCTGATGATAGACAAGTTTCTGTTCCCCCTACTACACCATTAACTATAACACTGAATATGCAGTGCTAGCATATGCAAAGTCAGGAGGCACCCCCTGAACCAGTAGAGGTGATGCCACCACCACCACCTCCACCTCCATCCCCTTCCCCCTTTGGCACCCCCTTCTGGGTGCTAGCATGTAATTTAGTACAGGTTTTATCAAAACTGTCAGGTGCTGCAGTTAATATGGTAAAACGTAGCTGTGCCTCACTACAGGATCTTCCAGATACAATCTTACTATAGCAGGGATTGTGGTTTGGACCCTACCGGGTCATAATGTCGCACGCTTAATAGCGTATGGCATTATGGAGAACTCGGACTTGTGCACTCCCCGAGTTGGACCCCCCGGAGTTGAGACTCTTTAGTGTGGGGGTCTGGGGGGCACAGTCCCCCATAACGAGGGATATGGGGGGCAGAGCCCCCCCACAGAACAAAGACATATGCCTCATGGCATGAATCACGCAGTGCTACCGTGCAATGTGGCATTATGTCTTGTGACATAATGACCCCATGCCATGGTGGACAATACACCTTGTAAAATGCTGGGAATTTTCTTTGGGCTGGGTGATATGGCTAGATATAACTGGGAATTGCAAACTGGGAAACGTCAACAGAAGGCGACACGCTGGAATGGCTGGCATTTGAGTAAACAAAAAAGAGTCTATTTTTTTAATGCTTTTTTAGTTCCAGTGTTCTTATTTTCAAGTTATGTTTACCCTATCTTTAAGCAATTTGAAACTTCTTTATGCTATTGTTTTTCTTTTCTTGTTTATGGGGTAGCCGACTGAATTTGTTGAAACAGACTATTACCTATTTAGATATGAAAGAAGGAGGGGTAGGTATGTTAAATCCAGTAGTATTTTTGGGAGCATATTTCTATATGCTAACATTGTACTGATCCTTAGGGGAAGCACATCACTAAGGGCAATTTGGGCTCATCCATCTTTACTAGAAATTCTACAGGATTGTCAGGCTAATGAGTTCTGCCATAAAATTAGGAGGAAACAGAAACTAAATTCAGCATGGTCTTATCATTTTGATTATGTTAAAAAATGGCAGGTGACAGTCTCAGAAACCTCGAGTACTCCTAGGAAACTTTTTTGTAAGTCAGTGGTGGCAAACCATTTTTTGGAGTCTCCTTTTGAACACTTGCCTACGCCAGAACAAGAAAGTATAGGTAGGTTATTCACTGACCCCGGGATCCCTCCTAAATGTGGGATGTGGTATGATTGGGAATACATGGGAGAAGTAATGTAAAAGGCAACCAAAAACATAAGGAGTTGATGGAAAGAAACTGCCCTAGAGAAGCATGTTTAAATACATTAGAGACCATGGAACACTTATATTTTGCATGTCCATATGCCAGACCTTTGGGCAGTGGTTGCTGATAGATGGCAGGATGAAAGGTTTTTAGATATTACTCCAGCTATGTTATATAGAGGGTAAATATTACCAACTTGGTCTCAGTTTGATGAAAGTAGTGTTCGGATTCTTATGGCCAGTTTCTTAATCTGGATTTGGCAGACCCACTATAAATTGGTTTTACAGCAGCAACATATTAACCCATTGGAACTTTTTTTATCATCCGAAAGGAAAGTCACACTATTAAACAGATGCAATTTAAATCAGTCAGTAGGGTTTTTTGGCATACTAGACAGGATGCATTACAGTGGTTGGTATAATTTCTTACTGTGCCATATAATTATTAACAGAAAGAGGAATGGTATGTACCCAGGGGTATTTGCTTCACTTTATGTATTTTGTTTTCATTTAGAAATAATAGGAATATATTTGTTTTAAGAAAGATTTACAATTTATTAGAAAATGACAGTAATAAATTCTCAATCCTGGTTGGCTGACATGGGCTCCAAGCTGGGCATTTATTTTACAGTAGATGCCCAGCAAAAAATAAGTACAAGCCCAAGTGCCACCTCACCACATACCCTTGTACTGAGCTGCTCAGACTGCTTTGTCATTGGTTGAAAGCAGTCGATGAAATTTTAAATCCCTGCCATGTTTTTCGCTCGCTTAGTGAGAGCTACTGGTCTTCAACCCCCCAACACTCGTTACCTCTGCAGTTACAACAGCTCATTCTCAATGAAAAATAAAAGAAAACTCTGCAGTTCTTCAGCACTCAGAAAAATGGGCAGAATATTTTTTATCTCACTCACACACACACTCCTGACTGCAGGCTCACAGGACTGCGCTGAACAGAAAGTAAAGTGAAGCCATCGCTCTGAACAGTTTCTTTCTAGGAAGCATATTTTTGAAATCACAGATGAATTCCCTTTCAGAATGATGCCCCTACAGTTAATCAGTCCACTGATTTAAAATAAAAAAAACATTATTTACCTTGGGGCTATTCTTCATACCAGCTGCACTACACTCTGTCTTTCAGGTCACGCAGGGTCATGCTTACTAACCGCAACCAAATATAAACAAAAAAAATATTACAAAAACGGGGGACAACTTAAAAAAGATGCCCACAGTCTGCTGGTGGATTTTGTCTATGCCATAAATTTCATGTTCACATAGGTGTGTTTGTGTGTCTGTGTGTATTGGGGGGGACTCAGTCGATCAGAATGGCTTTGTAGGGAGGAGCAACAGAAGGTGGAAAAGCCTTAAATGTGGACTACTTTTTCAATAAGTTTTTTTTTCTACTAATTCTATTAATTTTTTGTGCTCAGTTCCTCTACTTTTAGTACATTTTTAAACCTTATTAAGATGGTCATTTTCTAAGTGCAATAATACCCTCCAGGGTGGGCATTATTAGGAAATACTGGACATTCCAGGGGCTATAAGGCCCTCCGCCTGCGACATCGGGCCTCAATATGCCCCTGGGCAGTCAGGTATTTCCCAATAATGCCCACCCTGTCGGGTATTGCTTACTTATTTAGCAAGAACAAGAAGATATAAAGTTATGTTTGTTTTGGGAATTAGTAGGGAAAGAGGTTTGGGTTACTATGCTTCAATATTTATTTGCTTTATCTTATATTAAGTTATGTTATGTTCTATGCTTTTTACTTTCCAGTGCCACAGAATATATTTGTATTATGATTTTCTTTGAATATAAAAAAAAAAATTCCCCTACTCTTATCGAGAAGTGCCATGGGATCATTAATGTCCCTCTGAACAACCACCAGAGTAAGCAGACAGGACCTTGGTATAAAGTCTCATCCAAAAGACAGCACTTCAGAAGTGCAACACCCCTCTCATAATGCACTACAGTGTCAGTATTGGGATTTATCCCACATTTCTGGTGTTGGACTAGAACCCACCACCTGATTTTCCAGCCTCAGAGGTGAGTGTGCTACCTGCTGAGCCACTGACATTGCGCAGCAGAACAGCATCATCTGGTCCTGTGCCCCTAGTACATTCAACCATACAACAGACACTGTCTAAAGACAGCAAATATCACTGTAAACACTCAGTGACAATAGAATTGAATGTGTGCTTAGCATAAATGATAGCAGTTGATAAGCTGCTCTACTCATTTGTGGAAAATACTGACTTCAGACATTTCACAAGTAAGGCTGACCCAAAATTTGACATATCATATGCACATATTTTTAAACTTGGGCTGTTCCAGAGTTGTACCTTGACCTATATGTAGAGCTCAATGAGAAAATCCTATATATTTCAAATGAAGCATCTGCCAATCAAGACACCTTTCTGGACCCCAAGATAGATGTGTCCTGACCATTAGGAAGCAAGTGGCTGCATTTTAATTTATATTCACCCACTGAGTCCACATAAACTCCATTTAATGCTCATGAAATTATTATACACAGAATACAGTTTGGCAATCATACGCTAGAGAATTCAGTGGAATAAACCTCAAAATTCTAATGGAAATTCTTCCACTGGAATTGCTATTCTGCACTAATTCTGTTGACAGAATTCCGCATTGCACATAGCGCTAGCAAGCATATTATATGTGAAAGTGGTATGTTGCTGGGCCACGCTGCTCAGCTATTGCTACTCCAAAAGTCTACTTGTGTAGCATTCACAAACCCTGCCCACCCCTGTCCACATGTTGTAGAGGCCTTCTCATGTGTGAAAAGGGCCTCCACTGCCCGGCAGGTGAGGGTGGACCCCCACTCACCTGAACAGACCAACAAAGCCTATTGAGCTCCACTAGCTGTAGGAATGCTCCTGAGCCCTCCATCCACCTGGGTAGACCAACAAAGCTGACAGAGCTCCACTAGCTGCAGGAAAGCTCCTGAGCCCCCCCCCCTCCACCCACTCAGGCAGACCAACAAAGCCACGGAGCTCCACTAGCTGCAGGAAAGGTATGCAAAGACCAGAAACTTAGTTACAGTCTGCTGCACACTATATTACACTCAGTAGACATATCTTCTGGCCCAATTTTGAACTTGGCACCAATTTTCCTTCAGCACGGACTCTAGCTTGTTTGCAAACTATGGTGCTACCATTCTGTTTGTAGGCTAACATCTCATTTTGAGCTTGATTTTGTCCTGCTCAAAAGTTAGTAGTTTGAGACTAAAGGTTAATTTTATACTGTATCTGCAAGCTCAGGGAAGTTAAGTTCACACCGTTTAACCAGTAGCCCAGATAATTCAGTTTTACACTGTTTTATCTGTAGCTCAGAGAAGCTAATTTTACACTGTTATTCAACAGCTCAGAGAAGTTAATTTTACATTAATTAATCCTTAGCTCAGAGAAATAAAAATTAAAAAAAGTCATTAGCACAGCAAGTTTCTAAATAGCAAATCTGTCTGCTGTGAGAAACATGTTTTAGCCTACAATTGGTTTCCTTGCCACAACATTAATTTTTAAATAATTGCGTATTTGTTCCTTTAAGTTTAATTTAAGTTTTGCAATCACACTTGAATTAGAAGCTTTGTCTCACTTTATCGCTTTTCTCTGACTTTCTCACCTCTGATTTTGGCTCCAGATCTCTAATTTCTGACTCATCTCTGATTCCTGCCCTATTGTTTCTCCTTCCTTTGTCTTGCCTGCTCCAAGTCCTGCCCCGAGTTGTCTGCCTCTCCCTCCAACCATTTTGACCTCCAGCTCCCACTTTGTCTTTCTTTTAGCTACTGAGCCTCCCACTCACCCGGGCAAACCCATAAAGCTGATGGAGTTCCAGTAGCTGTAGAAAATGTATGCAAAGGCTGAAAACCTAGTTGCAGTCTGCCACACACTGCACTACACTCAGCAGCCCTCTGGCCTGATTTTGAACTTGGCACCAATTTTCCTCCAGCACGGACTCTAACTCATTTGCAGTCTATGGTGCTACCATTCTGTTTATAGGTTAACCTCTGATTTTGAGCCTGACTTTATCTTGCTCAAAAGTCAGTAGTTTGAGTCTAAAGATTAGCTAAATTACGGACGCTGCTGTATGGCGTTTCCCCATCCACCACCATCCCGCTCGCCCTATTTGAGCAATTACTTATATAGGCAGTGTGGAATTCACTGGTTGGACGAAAATAGGCAGTGTGGAATTCACTGGTTGGATGAAATATATTATCTCCCCGTTTTGCCATTGGCTCCTTATACCTTGCTACCACTAGAGGGTCACAATAAATAAACACATCTCAGCATTAGCAGAACTAGTAATCAACACATCTAAGCCCATTGGTAAAGGGACTTCTGCTCTGATAAGCTCTATCCCTCTAAGCCTAAACAAACAGATGAAAGGCTCAGAAAGGTACCCAACATCCCCCATCCCCCTCTGATTCTCATCCTAGCTAATCCTTTCTGTACTTGTCACAATGACCAGGATTAACATGATCTCATCATAGACAGTATTTCTGCTGCTCCTTACAATCTCCACATGCCAGGAACTACAACTCAGCTTCTCCCCACAGATCTTCCAGGAACACCACCTAGTTCAAAATGATGACATAAGAATCCCTCAAGGAACATTAGGAGTCTGTCTTCACCTTAAGACCTGCATATCCCTTTCACCCCTTAGGGAAGTGCAGCAAGCCATTAACACTGGCCACAAGTTACCCAACATACTCTTCCCACTCTCAGTGAGACTGCAGCATCCCAAATCCCTCAAATTAAAAACACAAAGGGTAAAGATGAAGTTTCATTTCAATATCACTGTAGGAAAGGTAATACTAATCCTTCTACTACTTTCTGGGAATATACACCCTAACCCGGGACTGCCACATACTCAGTATGAGTCAGGTAATAAGTGGAGTGGTTTGAAGATTGCTGCCATGTACATTGGAAGCCTTCTGCCTAAGATGGTGCAGTTCCAGGTGTGGACACTTATGCACAGCCCTGACATCATCTGCCTAGCAGAGACTTTGCTAACTTTCAAAATTAAGGACAATGCAATAGTGCTACAAGGTTATGAGATCTACATATTAGACAGAATGGGTAACAGTGGTGGTGGCTGTCTTGTCTATGTCAGGGACACCATACAGGGGAGCCTGCTCCCCATATCTGGTATCTTGGGGGCCATGAACTGCTGGCTATTTAACTTTAAAAAGGCATTCCTCGACAATGCCCCCTGGCTGCACTGTCTCTCACCCTCGCCCACCTCCCCCTCGTATCTCCACTCCTGCCCCTGCCCCAAACCTCCCATACTCCCCTTACCCCCTGCACCTCCTTCCCCCCAATCTCCTACCCTCACTTCCCCACCACCCACCCCTTCCTTGTCTTGCTCATATCTCAAGTCTTTGTACTGGTTATTACATGTTTGTAAGTCAATGACTATATGTTTGTAACTAAAAATGATGACTGTTGCACATGCTGACGTGGAACCTTTGTAAAAGAGCCTCGGCTCGAAGGTATTGTAATCCTAGATTGAAATAAATAAATAAAAACAACAAGTCTCTGACTATAACTACAGTTTACCTTCCTTCTAGGAGGGCGACTGTGGGCCTAGTCAAAGTAGTTGAAGCTATCAACCAAGTTAAAAAAAACAGTGAAATCATTGTTACTGGTGATTTTAACATCAACTGGCTCAGCCAGGAATCTGTCCCCCCAAAAGATCTAGTTGCCAGTGTGTGCCTCACACAACTAGTAACCAAACTTACTCAATTAAACTAAAAAAGTGGCAACAGTACACTCCTAGACTGGATCCTGTCCAGCTGCCCATCAAGGATAACAAAGGTCACAGTACTTCCTGATGCTTTAAGTGACCACTCACCCATCACTTGTCTTTGGACAAATAAAAACATTGCACCAAGAATCATTGAAAGCAGAGTACTCATTTGGGGCCAGCTCAACTCATTTAGAACAGCCTTATCCATTATCAACCGGACCCTCTTGATGAACAACAAAATGTTGTCCTTGCCCTGCAATACTTCGACAGATTCAGTGCTGTATGTGACAAGTTTTCCCCAGTTAGGAAGAGGAAAACATGTGGATCTTGTAATGGGTAAATCACTGAGGACCTCCTGGAATGAATGAAAGACAGGGACAATTTGTGGAACAAAGCCAAAATCACGGGCAACAACAGTTACTACCAGAAATACAGGGAAGCAGGGAATAAGTGCACAAATTTTATTAGGCTTGCCAAAACAGAATTCTATAAGGACCAAATGGAGGGCCTGGGGTGACGGCAAGAGATTTTGGGAGAATAGAAAGGATTTATTAGGGAAAGAGGATAGGAAACATCCTACAATGCCTAACATCAGTGGTACCCCCACTCTTGACCCTCACACTATTACTGACTCTTTCAACTCAGCCTTCATAGATCTTAGCTCTGTGCTCCCCCAGACTATCTTAAGGTTACAGAACCCACCCTGAATACCCAAAGCCCTGGCAATCAGCACCTACATTTTTACTTCAAGAATATTAAAGTGAAGGAGGCTAGGACTTATGTAAAAAAGGTCCTTGGCAAAACCAGACTCGGGAGCGATAAGATAGACATGAAACTGGTGGCCCTTGCTCTTGATGAAGTATAGTCCCTATCTCAAAAATATTTAACAACTCTCACTCTGGCTAAATTCCCCTCAATATGGAAACAGGCCTTGGTGACCCCAGTATTCAAAAGTGGGGACAAACTAACACTGCAAACTATAGACCCATCTCAATCCTATCCCCTCTCTCAAAAGGGCTGGAAAGAGTAATGGCTGATCAAATCACGGATTACCTCCAGAAGTACAGTTTGCAATGCTCTCAGCAGCATGGTTTATGGAAGAGCTGCAGTACTTCTACTGCATTGGTTGAGTTCACCGACTTTGTCTACAAATCCCTGGATGATGGCAGGCTCCTGGGGGTCTATCTTCATAGACCTCACCAAAGCTTTTGATACGGTTAACCACTCCTTACTTCTGCAGCAACTGCTGACTCTGGGACTGTCTGTTCCCATTGTCCTCTGGTTTCAGGACTACCTATCACATAGATTTCAGAGGGTAAAAACAGGGACAGCTGTGTCCACTGCTAGAGAAGTTATTCTGGGGAGTCCCTCAAGGATCTGTCCTTGGCCCTCTCCTGTTCAGTTTGTTCTTGAATGCTCTTCCTGAGGCCTGCAGTAGTGAAATAATATTATATGCTGATGACTCAGTTATCCTAAGCAGCAATTCCCATCTTGCCCAACTCCAAAATGACCTACAATCCATCTTCATCCTTTGAGAGGATTAGTTTAGCACACAAAAGCTGCTACTTAATTATAAAAACACAAAAAACATGCTTCTTTCCAGCCATCAAAATAACAACCACCCCTTTTGACTATCAACAAAAAGGCTGATTCCCTAGAACAAGTCCACTCTCTTAAATATCTAGGGATCATGACTGATGACACTCCTTTTTGCAGCATATTGACCTGGTAGTAAGGGCAGTTAATTCCAGACTAGGTGTACTCTACAGTCCCAGGCAATACCTAATGCCCTCAGCTTTTCGCCTAACCATTTCCAGCTCAGATCTGTTGGTTATAGATTATGGGTTGGTGGTATACAGTGCAGCCTCAGATATGGCTCTTAAGCAGGTAGCTATGGTTCTTAATAAAGCATGTCAACTTACCCTTGGTGCAGACAGGCTTATCCACACATGTGCGTGGTATGAACAATCTGAATGGCTTAGCCTGAATGACAGGATAAAGTTCTAAATATGCCTTCTAGGAAAGAAAGCTGTACAATACCTCTCACCTCCCTGCATTTCAAATATTCTCCAAATGGCAGACTCCCAGTACACCATGAGGGGTAAAGGTCATAGTACACTCTGTGTCCCCTTCAGAAGAACTTTGCTTGGACAACTCATTCATGTATAGGGCACCCCTCTGGTTGCATGAGCTCCCATTAATAATAAATAATGCCAGGAACCTCCCAACCTTCAAGTTGGAATTGAAGCAACACCTAGTCAAATCCAGTACATGCAAATGCAGGAACGCAACTTGATCGCCAATTGTTGCCAGCTGCATCCCACATCCACCCTATTGTAATCCCTGGAAACTCTGCACTCATCACCTCCCTGCTATTCAAGTTCTCCATTAGACTTTACACTTAACCCCTAACACTACCAATGACTCTTCTAGTCTATGCACTAAACTCCTAACACTCCCCCGAATGCCCTCTTCTCCCTGACCCACGTCCATCCTTCTCAACAACTGATTCCATCCTTTCTTTTCCTTCCCTCCCATGCCATCTCCCTGCACTCAACATCTTCCCTCTGTTCTTTTACCACCCTACACACCCCTGATGGCCCTCTGCTGGCTGACCTTACTTCAACCCCTCACCAATGACTTGCTCTTACTGTCTCTGACCATACCCCAACTGCTCTATACCCTAACACCCCACCCCACCCCATCCTACCTGGCTTCTTCCCATCCCTTCTGCCATTTTCTCCCAACTCCCCCCACCTAGCCTTACTGAAGACCCACCATCCCCAACCCCCACTTCCCTCTCCTCTTACTCTCTCTATATGTAAACAATTGACAGTATCATTTTACATGGCTTCTCCTACTTCTAACATATCTTAAAACTGACCACTTGTTCTCATTCTTTCCAGCACCCTAGCAAATATAATTTTATTGATGTATGTGTATTCTCTAGATGCTGTACAATTGTGTTTTGTACCAATGTAACCGTCTTGTGTTATTGACGTGGAACCTTTGTAAAAGAGCATCATGCTCAAAGGTTATTACTGAAGAATCAATTAATCAATAAATAAATAAATAAACTCTGCGTGGACTGCTGTATGCTGCCATATAGGGTGTGTAGGGTGCAGTGGATTGGTCGCTAACATTACACAGTAAAGTACCTATGGACCATATTGCAGAGACTCAAACAAGAATCCAAGTTTTTTGAATTCAGACACATGATTTAGAGCAGTGCTGTCTGTGACTGACTCCTAGAATGATTAGTCTGAAAAGAAACCATAGTCTGCTAAAATTAAAATTATATTAGGACAAGAGTATTTCAGATCACTACTGTACTGGGAGACAGATTTGATGGTCCTGAGCTGGAAGACCAGACTTTTCTGATAGAGTGGAGAGAAGGCACTTAGCTTTACCTTAAAGGTATAGTAATATTTATTTATGCTTCTCTTCCTTTTGAAAGTAGCAGGTTAAGGCAGGAGAAAAAAAGAGACCTTTAAGCAATGTTTGGAGCAATCTGAAATTTGGTAGGCAGTGTTTGGACTGCCTTGAAACTTGGGTTTTAAACAGGTTGTGTGGAGGAAACTAGCTCAGGAGCTTAATTTTGAGGTGAGTAGATTCAGGAAGCCCTGTGAATCAGGTGTGTAATTCAGGGGTGGAGCTGACTGAGTCTTAAGGCCTTCATACAAGAGCACTATCAAAGTTCTTCCACTCTAACATGTTCAGCGCGTTCATGTCCCCGTGAGTTAGTGGAACAGGTGATTGGTGTCACAGGCATCAGCAGGCACCAGTGGAACAAAGTGGAGAAGTGGAAGACTGCTGGTCAACTGAGGCAGGGAACATATTCACTACTCTGTAACAATCACTGCTGGGAAGGGTTGAAGATCAAGGATAGGTCAAAATGGGAAATAAATGCAACACACTATCTTGGATAGGAGCATAAAGAGATTTAAACAAGAAATAAGGGAAATTCAAATAGGAACAAACAAATAAAGAGGTAAGGGTACAAAAGTATTTGCAAGTAGCACAGGAAAAATAGAAGTTGAGAATGCTGGGAGTGGGGCAGTGCCATGGCTGTGGGGCAGCAGTTTTTAGAATGATCTTCTGGAGACTGCATTGCATCCCCATCTGCACACCCCTCTCTGGGTTGAGGGAGGAAGTTGCTAGACTCCAAGCCAAGTTAGTTAGGATTTAGGGGACCTCCTCCCCCACCCAGGGGCCACTAAGACTGCCACCATTACCTCAGAGGATGCCTGGGAGGAGGAACAGCTGGACTATGGTGACTCTGGAAAGGTGGGGTGGTGGGAGAGAGGTACATTCCTCAACTGGTACCACTATGTAATTCCTACACTGCTCTAGTGAGGTGGGACTGTCAAAAGGAGGTACCCACGGTAGTGACCATGGAGGAAGGGGGGGCCGTCCATTGTGGAGATGCCAAGGTGGTTGATAGAGGATCCCAGAGGAAGAGGAGGATGCAACTTCTGGTGGGGGACTTGATTGTGAGGGGGATACACTTGAGAACAGGAAAGGGGCAGTTTAGGTGCCTATCAGGACCCACAGCCTGGAGGGATGGGGATCACTAGGGCAACAGGAGGGAGAGCTGGATGTCATTGTCCACCTGCAGACCAAGGGGAGGGAATGGATAGGAATGGATAGAGTTTTGATAGAGAATATACAAATTATGGCAGCAAAGGGGGAGGTTCTGTTGATGGGAGATTTTAACATGCCTGATACAGATTGGACAGCACCAACTGGGGCATCAACAAGAAACAGGGACATAGTGGATTTCCTCCAGAGAAAGGGCATAAGACAACTAGTACAAAACCCCACCAGAGACAGGGTTATCCTAGATCTTGTAATGACAAATGGAGAAATGATTACAGACCTCCATGTTGAAGGGCAACTGGGGTCCAGCGACCATCACATGGTATTGTTCAACTTGGTCACAGACACACATTCAACCCAATCTAAGGTTAAAATCTTAGACTTTAGAGGAGAGGATTTGGGAAGATGGTCGAGAGCTTTAAAATAGCCTTGGCAGAAAAAGATACAGGAAAGGGAGTAGATGCAAAATGGGCAAAGATTAAAAATGCAGTACTCGAAGTAACAGGCCAGTGAGTGAGAGAAAAAAGAAGAAAAATAAGGAAGAAACCACTTTGGTTCTCAAAAATAGTAGCTGAGAAAGTCCGAGCTAAAAGGTTGGCCTTCAAAAAATACAAAGAAACACAAAAGAACAAAGATAGAGATGAGTGTCAGAATTCCCTAAGAGAAGCAGAGAAAGCTGTCAGGCAAACAAAGGCCAAAACTGAGGAAACATTAGCACAAACAGTGAAGGAAGGTGACAAGAATTTCTACAGAAACATTAGTGATAAAAGAAAGTCTAGAGGGGAAATTGCTAAACTCAAGGAGAAAAGGGGAATGGGTGGAGGACCAAGAAAAAGCATCCTTATTAAATAAATACTTCTGCTCAATGTTCATGGAGGAGAAGGAAGGGCACAGGGGGAAGGGAGGTAATCACAGGACAGTTTACAAGAGAAAGGGTCCTACAAGAGCTCAATAAGTTTAGGGTGGACAAGGCTATGGGACCCGATAGCATACATCCCAGGATAATAAAGGAGCTTAGGGAGGAACTAGCGGAGCCTTTGGTGGAATGGTTTATTGAGTCATTAAACACAGGGAAGATCCCGGGGGACTGGAGGAGGGCCCATGTGATCCCACTCTACAAGAGTGGCCGCAAGGAGGAAGTGGGAAACTACAGACAATTTACTGTAGTCTTACCTCAGTCATTGGAAAGATCATGGAGATGCTCCTAAAGGAGAGGAATGTGGAGCACCTGAAATCCAGAGGGGCACAGGATCCAAGACAACATGGATTCACAGCAGAAAGGTCCTGTCAGACTAATTTGATAGATTTCTTTGACTGGGTTATCCGGGAGGTGGATCAAGGGGTGCAGTTGACATAGCCTACTTTGACTTCAGCAAAGCTTTCGATACTGTTCCACACAGAAGATTTGTTAAAAAGCTAAGTAGACTTGGGATAGGGCAAAAGCTGGTCAACTGGGTGACAAACTATCCGACAGACAGAAAGCAGAGAGTGGTGGTTAATGGTATCCTATCAGAAGAGATGCACATCACAAGTGGGATGCCACAGGGATTGACAGAGATCGGTCCTGGGGCCAGTCTTTGATATCTTCAGTGATATCATGGTCAGACTGGAGGGAAAGGTGTGCCCATTTGCAGACAACACCAAGATCTGCAACAGAATGGATGATCCAGATGGGGTGGGTAGAATAAGATGAGACCTGGAAAAGCTAGAGAAATGGTCCAAAGAGTGGCAACTAGGATTTAACACAAAGAAGTGCAAAATCATGCACATGGGGAGGAAAATCCCTGAAGCTAACTATAGGATGGGGGGGAGTTGCTAACAACCACAAGAGAAGAAAGGGACTCTGGCATCATCACTGATGACTTGAAAACCTCCAGGCAGACCATAAAGGCAGTGGGAAAACCTAGAGGGATGTTGGGTTGTATCAGTAGGGATATCACAAGTCGAAAGAGGGAGGTAGTGATCCCTCTTTACAAGACACTGGTTAGGCCCCAGCTGGAGTACTGCATTCAGTACTGGAGACCATACCCGTAAACAGACATTAAGGGGATAGAAACAGTCCAGAGAAGGACAATCAAAATGGTGCAAGGGCTGCAACAGAAGATATATGAGGACAGATTGCAGGACCTCAATATGTACACCCTAGAGCAGAAAAGGGAGATGAGAGATATGATAGAAACCTTCAAATACCTTAAAGGCCTAAATAAGGTGAAAGACTTCAACATGTTTCAATATAAGATAAACAGCAGGACAAGAGGACATGACATGAGACTGGAAGGAGGCCGATTGAGGGGTAATGTGAGAAAGTTATTTTTCATGGAGAGGGTGGTGGATGCATAGTACAGCCTGCCCAAGGAGGCAGTGGAATGGAGTACAGTGCAAAGCTTCAAAACAGCATGGGATAGGCACAAGGGAATAATACATATGACTAAGAATAAAATAGGCCAATGCTCAAAATAGAGACATATGACAGCATCAACCAGGTAGAAATAATGAGCAGATTAGATGGGCCTGGAGTTCCTTATCTGCCATCAACTTCTATGTTTCTATGTTCTGTGCAATGATCTGGCTAGGGATAGGGCTGGGATAGTGCAGGGGGAGGTTAGGGAGTTGGGGAGAGGTTTAGAAGAGTAGCTCACTCAGTAGCTTTCGCTAAGATGGTACCTGTCTATGCCAGTGGTGATGAGAGGGATCTCTACACTAGGAGCTTCAATTTATGGCTGAAGGAATGGTGCAGAGAGGAGTGGTTTGGCTACACTGGGGAGTTGGAGCCCACTTGGGAGGATAAAGGCAATACAAGGGTGATGGAGTGCATCAATCCGGGAGTGGAACTGTAGTCCTCAGCAGATGGTTTAAATGTTACGTTGGTGAACATTTAAATTAGTGAAGAGAGGTGGCGGAAGTAATAAGGGAGGCAAAAACTGGCCTCCCTACAGGCTGAGGTTGAGAGTAAGAACCTGTTTGAAGTGGAATCCCCAAGGGTGCAAATTAATAAAGGAAACGGTAATAGAGGTAGAGGGAAAAGAAATGGCAGCATTAAGAGAGGGGAGAAGGAGGGACAGCAAAAAGGAAAAAAGGGGAGCAACAAGCAGAGTCAATACAAAATATGGAAGGTCATGTGTGCGAATGCTAGAAGTTTAGCAAATAAGATCCTGGGCCTCAAGATCATCACGGCAGAGGCCAACCTGGATATTGTGGCCATTACCAAGTCATGGTGCACTGAAAACCATGACTGGGACATGGCCATACCAGACTATACTCTGTTAAGGAAGGACTGGGTGGGAAGGAAAGGAGGGAGCGTGGTGCTTTATGTGAGGGGAAAATGTAAAAGCAACAGAGATACAGGCAATACAAGGGGGGAAGAGGTACTGTGAGTCAGTCTGGAGATGGGGAATGGAGCCACTATTTACACTGCAGTGATCAACAGACCTCTAGCACAGAGGAAGGAATTAGATAAGGTACTTTTCGAAGCCATCATCAAGATGGCAGAAAAGGGGGACGTGCTGCTGGTGGGGGACTTTAACCTGCTGGATGTAGATTGGAGCCTCCCAACAGTGGCTTCAGCTAGAAACAGGGACATCCTGGTATCTCTGCACGGGGTGTTCCCCAGGCAACTGATCAATGAACCCACCTATGAGGGGCAATACTGGACCTGGTACACACTAACAGGGACAGTATTGCAGACATCAAGGTGTCAGGCCACCTGGAGACTGCTATTGAGGCACAGGTCAGGAAGCATAGGAAAAACCAGGAGCAGTTGTAAAATTCACAAAGAGTATTTATTAGAGCTAGCAGGAACATCAAAAAAATTAAATTGTTCAGAATAAATATGTACAAAGGCAGGATAAACAGAAGATCCATCTGAGTTTTCCTTCAATCCCTGTTTCCTGCAAGCAATTGCAGCTCAGTCTTATAAGTCTTTGCAATCCCCTTAACAAGCATCCTGTTTTTTTCTAAAATGTTCTTGTAAGTATCAAGCATGTGCAGCTAGAACACAATGTCCCAGAACTGAGGCCCCTTCTCCACAGCTTTTGAAAAAGGATTAAAAATTGCATTCCAGGTTAACCCCTTGAGTTCTAAATAGCTTTTTGCAATCATCGCAAACTATAATCATACATTTCAACAGTAACACTAAATTTCTAAACAAAGGGATCCCAATATCAGTTACATTTCCACATAATGATTTGCATAAATTTTTATGCCAGCAGATGTGCAAAAGAGGAAAAGACAGAATCAGCAAGCGAAGACTGAGAGACAGTGAGAGGCAGAGAATTGTAAGACTGTCAGGGTGATCAAATCCTAGGTCTCACAGAAAATTTGGTTGCACAATCAGACAGGAAAGGAAAGAACAGAACAGATCTCCGCATTCAAACTCCCCATAACAACTGGGACAGGGTCCTATTCAACCCTGTCACATACACTCCCTCCTTAAGAGGGAACCTGTTTTATCAAACAGGTTTCCAAAACTTTCTATTAATTCTATACTAACATTAGCATCCAACTTTCAGAAGGTAAGCACATGCTCAGTATCCTTTTTCTATAACAGTACAGCAAACAGTAAAGTTTAAACTCATACATTTGTTTTTCAGTCTTCAGAACCTTCAATTCCTGATCCATATCTTGACAGAAAATCAGCATTGCTATTCTCTTTACCAGATTTGTATATCACCTTGAATTTAAATGGTTGCAGTGCCAGGCACCACTTTGTGATTCTGGAATTGTTATCATTCATTTGGTTAAGGCAATAGAGAGGATTGTGATCTGTTATAAGTACAAAGTCAGTTCCTAGCAAATAAAACTTAAGGGACTCCATGGCCCACTTTGCTGCTAAACATTCCTTTTCAATGGTGGAGTACCTTTTCTCTGTCATGCAACTTCCTACTTATGTACTGAATAGGATGTTCTTTCCCATCTATATGCTGACTCAAGACTACACCTAGGCATACCTATGATGCATCTGTTTGTAACAAAAACTGTTGCTCAAAGTCTGGGCTTCTTAAAACAGGGGCTGAACATAATGCAGCCTTAATGGCTTAAAAAGTTTCATCACACTCTGAGGTTCATTTCACATTATATGGGCACCTTTTTTTTGTGAGTTCAGTGAGGGGAGTAGCTAACTCAGCAAAGTTGGGAACAAATCTCCAATAATAATCAGCCAGCCCTAAAAATAACCGGACATGTTTCTCTGTTTTAGGGACAGAGCTGTTAGCTACAGCTTCTATTTTAGAAATTTCTGGATTAACTTCTACATTTCCCAACACATAGCTCAAATATCTGGTTTTCTGCATGCCCAATGCACATTTGGTACTGCAGGATTAATAGTCAGACCTGCATTTTGATAGCTTGGAGAACTGCTCATAGGTGTTCCAGGTGGCTTTTCCAGTCTGGACTGTATACCACGACATCATCCAGGTATGCAGCACAATAACCAGTGTGAGGTGATAAAATTACATCCATGTACCACTGGAATGTAGCTGGTGCACCATGTAAATCAAATGGCATGGTGGTGAACTGGTAGAATCCAACAGGAGTGACAGATGTAGTTTTGTCTCTGGATTCTTTAGCTAAAAGGATTTGCCAGCAACCCTTGGTGAGATCAAGGATACTGATATACTTTGCACTCCCCAGTCTGTCCACCAAATCATCTATTCTGGGATTAGGATAACTATCAAATTCTGACACTTGATTAAGTTTCCTAAAATCAAGGCAGATTCTAACACCCCCTTCTTTTTTGTTTACAATTACCATTGTAGATGACAAAGCACTCAGACTCTTCTATGATATCCAATTATTTTATTTTTTGTATTTCCTTAACCATGTTAGCTCTTAATCGCTCTAGTAACCTGCATGTCTTGCCTAATTGGGTGAGCATTCCTTATCACTATTATGTGCTCGACCCCTTTTGCTCTGCCTGATACGGTGGCAAAAGTACTGTTAAATGTCTTACGCACATTATGAATTTCTACAGTTTGTTCTGAAGTTAAGAAAACATTCACCTTTACAGCATCAGCATTTACAGTTTGCTCCAGTCTATCATAAGCTACATTAATATCTTCTTTATCTGTTTCTGGTAAAACTAGCAAAGCAGCTTTTGGCATTTTTTTAACCCATTTCTTGATGAGGTTAGCATGGTATATTTTAGTAGGATTTTTCATATTGGGGTCTCAGTCTCATAGTTAACGGTGTCAGGACATCTAAGCGCTCTATAAGGCCCTTGCCACTTCATTAACAGTTTATTTTCTGTTGTGGGTAACAGTAGCAAAATCTTTTCACCTAGCTCAAAAATGTTTTCTTTGAC
This sequence comes from Neoceratodus forsteri, assembly GCA_016271365.2. NCBI lineage: Eukaryota > Metazoa > Chordata > Ceratodontiformes > Ceratodontidae > Neoceratodus > Neoceratodus forsteri. The sequence goes on from CM057458.1 coordinate 200,733,302, forward strand.
CCCATGGTCATAATATACCTTCTGCTGGTTTTGGGCCTCTTCCTTATTATTATGGGCAATTTCAACATATTTTGCCAGCTTCTTTCTTAAGGCACACATGTAGGACATTATAGACTGGGTTTATCTTCTCATGTTTCTTTTATCACATCCAGTGACCCTCTTGGCTGCCTACCATACATCATTTTAAATGGTGAAAACCTGTTGATCCCTGTGGCAGTTCTCTGTAAGCAAAAAGTACATAAGGCAAGTATTGGTCCCAATCTTTCCCTTCCCCTTTTCAAACCTTTTCAACATGCATTTTAGGGTTTGATTAAAATGCTCAACAAGACTGTCTGAGGGTGACAGGGGGAGGTTCTTATGGCAGTGATACCTAGTATACCTAGGCTTGTCACAAAAAGTAACAGCTACGCATTCAGGTGGCCACACATTGGATTTGGTTTTTCATCGGGCTTAGATGTAAATGATCTCAGTGATGATCCTGTAGTTTGGTCAGATCATAGCACCATGAGGTTCACACTTGGTGGCACCCCCCTAGATGGTCCTGCCCCTGTGGAGATGGTCTGGTACCACCCAGTAAGAGGAGTTTCCTCAACGGGACTATCAGCGGTGCTGGACCTATCAAGTGTTGGGGTGACTTGTGTGATCGGAGCAGAGGAAGCTGTAGTAGCCTATAATGGGGCAGTTGCAGCTGCCTTTGATTCCATCTCACCCATTTGTGTCCATCCCTTTTCCGTTTGCCAGAGATCTCCCTGGTTTGATGGGGATCTCTGGAGTTTAAAGACTAAGGGGTGTAGGTTAGAGAGATGCTGGAGGAGATCTGGCCTGCTGGAGGACAGGTTGGCCCTGAGATTGCATTATATCAACTATCAGAGGGCAATCTCTCGTAAGAAGGCATAATATCTGTCTAGAGAGATTGCTGTGGCAAGGAACAGACCAGCTCAGCTTTTCCACACAGTGGATGGGCTATTACATCCTGTCTGTCTGTGTTGGGGGAGTGGGTTCAAGCGCTAGGTGCAAGGAGCTGTATGTATTCTTTGCTGACAAGGTGTCCTCTATCAGGGATGAGGTCTCCTGGAGTATCTCTTAAAGGGGATGCATGGACTGGCCTAGAGAAAGTCAAAACCCTCCTCCTGCCTGGAATGAGTTTGAACTGGTTGGGGTGGAGGAGGTGGTGAAAACAATCCTGAAGTTGCAGTCAACCCAGTTTGAACTTGACCCAGGTCTGACCCAACTGTTGGTTGGTTGTTTGGACCTGGTTGGGCCTGTGATTGCTGGTGTTGTCTGGAGTTCCTTGAGGAGTGGAGTCTTCCCAGTGGCCTTGAGAGGCCTTGATAAGACCCCTTTTGAAAAAACCCTCTCTGGACCTGGACTGCTTCAGCAATTACAGGCCAGTCTCAAACCTTCCATATTTAGGGAAGGTTATTGAAAAAGTGGTGGCCATGCAGCTTCAGAGACATCTTGCCTCTTCTTCCACCTATGAGCCTTACCAGTCTGGGTTTTGTGTGGGACATAGTACAGAGACCACCCTGGTGAGGGCGCTTAATGATCTCCTGGTAGAGAGGGACAGGAGAGACCAGGCCATCTTGGTCCTCCTGGACCTCTCTGCAGCATTTGACACCGTGTACCATGAGGTGTTGCTTGACCAACTGCAGTAATGGTGTGGCCTGTCTGTTATTGTCATCCACTGGTTCAGGTCATACCTGACAGGCAGAGTGCAGATGGTGACGATAGGGTTAGCCTCATCTAACCTGAAACCTCTGTGCTGTGGGGTACCTCAAGGTTTGGTCTTATTGCCTTTGTTGTTCATGGTGTACATGTTGCCACAGGGGGACAATATCAGGTGGTACGGGCTGGGTTCTCACTACTATGCAGATGACATCCAGCTGTACCTGTCTTGTGTGCCCAATACCCTGGTGTCAGACTCTGTATTTAACAACTGTCTCAATGAGATCCAGGCTTGGATGACTCAAAACTGGCTTAGGCTCAACCCAAACAAGACAGAGGTACTTGTTGTGGATCCAGTTCACCGAGGTGGAGGGCGCTGTGAGGGGTTACCCCCTGACCTTGTGTTGGGGGGTATTCCCCTTACTCCATCTAGTCAGGTGAAGGATTTGGGCATGATCCTTGATGACGGTTTGATGCTTGATGCTCAGGTGTTGGCCATCATCAGGAGTGGATTTTATAATCTAAGGAACATTGCCCAAATCCGAGCCCGGATTCTGACGGAGGATCTGACCACACTTGTGCATGCTTTTGTCACTTCCAGGCTGGACTACTGTAATGCCTTGAACCCAGGGTTTTCTGGGGGCAACCTCCACAGGCTTCAGCTGGCGCAGAATGTGGCAGCAAGATTATTGACTGGGGTGAGACGAAGTGATCATATCACTCCGGTCCTCCGCAGACTGCACTGACTGCCAGTCAGGGGAAGTACTGTCTTCAAGGAAGGGCTCCTGACCTACCAATCCCTACACAAAAGGGGACCTGTCTGTCTGTAAGATCTTGTCCCCTACTGTCCACCTGGGCACTCTGTTCTGCCGGGGGGCCCTCCTTGGAGTTCCCAGAGCAAGATTGCGGCATTCTGGAGATAGGGCTTTTTCAGTGGCTACACCCTCTTTGTGGAACTCCCTGCCTAATTATTTAAGGGAGGCCCCCCTTGGTAGAAGCCTTTAAGAAAGCATTAAAAACTTACCTGTTTAAGCAGGCTTTTAATGTCTGATTGGTTTTAAAGGGATGAATAAAATTTTAGTTTGTGTTAAAGCTGCTGCCTGTATAAATTGTGTTATTGAACTGTTTGTACAGTGCCAAAATTCCATGGAAATGGGCGCTTTATAAATAAAATATCTGTCTATCTGTACAGCTCCTTAAGTAACGCAGCACCAAAATTACTACCCCGATCAGTAAGAATTTCTTTAGTCATGGACACTCTGCTGAAAATTTTTGCAAGCTCTGCTGCCACTTTTGAAGCTGTGACAGTACGCATTGGAACTGCTTCTGGGTATCAGGTAGCATAGTCGCTTACTACCAGGATAAATCTATTACCCTTTTTACTTTTGTTTAAAGAATCAATCACATCCATTACAATTCTCTCAAAAGGCACTTCTATCAAGGGTAGTGGCACCAGGGGCACCTTGTCTTTTCTAGTGACTGTGGCTACTTTCAGACACTCAGAACATGAATTACAATAGGTAGCAACATCTTCATGAATTCCAGGCCAGTAAAATCTATATGGAAATCTGGCAAGGGTGTGATTCCTCCCAGAGTGACCAGTCATAGGACTATCATGTGCTATCTGTAACAACTCTATTCTATACTTCTGTGGTATAACCAATTGTTCTGCCTGTTCCTGTGTCTGAGGTTTGACCCAAACTCTGTACAGTAACCCATTACATTTTTTTTAAACATTGCTCCACCATGTTTTGGTTTCACCCCCAGCTGCCTAAAATAACACTGGAGAGAAACATTGTTAGCTTGCTCTGAAACACAATCAGTTATCAGTTGAGTTTCAGCATTTTCAGATTCTAACCCCTTATGTCCATCAGTCATTTGTTGCCACAGTTTCTTCAGGCATCTTCTTTCTTCCCTGGGTTTCTGGATCTTGGAGCCATGCTCAAACAAGTTTGAATCAAAGTCACTGAAAGGAAAAGTGTCCCCACCATTTGAAATTTTCTTTGCCTGAGCTAGTTTCCATTGCTGCTGAAACTGCAGGGTTCAGTTGCTCTGAGATTAAATCAGTAAATCCTGGATATTCATTTTCAATAATCATGGGTACAGGTAACGTAGGTACTACCCCCACTTTCATTTAGTGTGACACACCTTTAATGGTCAGAGTCACTTGGGTGGTGGGATAGTGTCAAGCATCCCTGTGGATGCAGCTGACACCAGTACCTGGTCCTTTTGCACAGTGTTTTCCCAGCACTTCAACATGCACTAGGGTCTGTCTGCTTCCTGAATCAGTGAGTCCCTTTACAATCTTATCCCTCACCTTCACATCTGTTAAGTACTTGCCCCAGTTTGCCAAAGAAAAATCTGCTTCAGTGTCACTCTTATGGCAATTTCTTGCAATATGACCTGGCTCATTACAGTTCCAGCAAATAACATCTTTGAGCACAGATTTGTTACCCCCAAAAGAGTTCTTATCCAACTTGGAGTTTAAATGGGAAAAAGTGCGTCTTACTGGTGCTTGGCTGTTACCTTGCTGCTGTGGTGTTTGTCTGCCATTTGGTAGTCTTCGGCGAAAGAAGCAGCCTTTTCCCCACTTTCTGGTTCCTTTACCCAAAGCTATACATCTGGGGGTAGGATGTTGATGAATTGCTCCATTAAAAATGTGTCGATCTGTGGAACTGTTTTGCCCTCTGGTTGGAGCCATTTTATCAGGAGTTCTGAGTCAGGCGAAGGCTTCGAGGATTGTCGACTGAGTTGTACTTCAGAGATCGAAAGCTCTGCCTGTAGGTCTCTCCTAAGATGTCATACTTTTTCAGGATTTCTTTTTTCACAATGTCATGGTTTTCTGACTGTGAAATGTCCATACTGCCGTAGGCAAGTTGGGCTTTACCTGTCAGGTAGGGTACCAGTCTGATTGTCCATTGCTGCTTTGGCCATTGGCAGGCTGTGGCAACTCTTTCAAAAGTTGTCAGGTATGCCTCGAGGGACACAACTTTGTAATTTTAATGTCTTTTAAGTTGCTTGTGTTTTGTTGCTCATCTGGATCTGTGCCAGATCCTCTGTCTTTGATAGCTTGCAAGGCATCCAACTATCACTGCTCCTGTTGCTGCATCTCTTCTCTCATCTTCTGCTTCTCTTCTCTCCTCTGTTTCTCCATCTCTTTTTGTTATGTAGCCAACCATTTGAAAAAGCTAATCACACTTTCAGGTTCTATCACTGCCTGCTCTTTTCCCATAACTTGTGCTGGCTGTACAATCTCAGCTTGGACTTATGTCTCTGATAGTTTGGCTGCCATTCTTCTGGTAACCACTCCTGGACTTGCTGCTGCAGAAGCCATACTTTTCTCTATGCTTCCCTGGCACTAGGTCCAGTACCCATGCACAAAACTACTGGCTTAGGTTATGCATGGTATAATCCCACTTCTAGTACCATCTATCATTAAGGCACAGGTCAGGAAGCATAGGAAAAACCAGAAGCAGCTGTAAAATTCATAAAAAGTATTTATTAGCACTAGCAGTAACAAAGCAATTGTTCAGAATAACTATTTACAAAGGCAGAATAAACAAAGATCCATCTGAGTTTTCCTTCAGTCTGTGTCTCCTTCAAGCAATTGCAGCTCCGTCTTAAGTCTTTGCAACCCCCCTTCTTAACAAGCACTCTGTTTTTTTCTAAAATGTTCTTGTAAGTGTTAGGTAGGTGCAGCTAGAACACAATGTCCCAGAACTGAGGCTTCTTCACAGCTTTTGCCAAAGGCTTAAAAATTGCATTTCAGTTGAGTTCCAAATAGTTCCAAATAGCTTTTTGCAATCATCTCAAACTATAATTATATACATTTCAACAATGACACTATATAATATCTAAACAAAGGGATCCCAATATCGGGTACGTTGCCACATAACGATTTGCACATATTTTTATATCAGCAGATATGCAAGGAAGGAAAAGACAGAATCAGCAAGGGAAGACTGAGAGACAGTGAGAGGCAGATAATTGCGAGATTGTTGGGGTGATCAAATCCTAGGTCTCACAGGAAAATTTGGTTGCTCAACCAGATAGACAAGAGACAGGAAAGGAAAGAACAGGACAGAACAGATCCTTGCATTCAAATGCTCCATAACAACTGGGACAGGGTCCTATTCAACCCTGTCAGAGGGACCAGTGATTACTGCACAGTGTGGTTTAATATAAGGATGAATTGAGCCACACAAGGGCAAGGGTCCTGTACATCAGGAGGTCAGATTTTATAAAGGTGGGTGAATTCTTCAGGGATTGCCTGGCAGGAGGGCATTGCCTGGGAGGGATAGAGGAACAATGTGCAAAGCTAAAAGGGAGCATAGTATAGGCAACAAGACTGTGTCAAACAAGTGAGCCAAAGCAAGAGGAAAAAGAGACTGCTATGGTTCTCAGAAGAGATGGCTGAAAGGTAAAGGCAAAAAGAGTATCATTCAGAAGGTATAAGGAGACAGAGGGAGGAGGATAGGGAGATGTGTCAGAGGAAACAAAAGGAAGCAGGGAAAGCAGTAAGGCATGCAAAGAAGCAAACTGAAGAGAGAATAGCCCAGGAGGTTACAAAAGGAAGCAAAACATTTTTAGGTATAAGTGAAAAGAGGAAGACCATGGTGAGATTGTAAGGTTAAAAAGGGAAGGAGGGACTGTGCAGAGGGGGACCAGGAAAAGGCAGGCATCCTGAACAAATACTTTTGTTCAGTATTCACAGAGGAAGGAGAGGGGGAGGGACCACAAAAAAGAAACAGAAGCTTTGGAGGGAGGAAGGTGGATACTAGTTCTTTCTTGGAGGACAGAGTCCAGAAGAAACTCACTAATCTTAAGGTGGACAAAGCAATGAGACCAGATGGGGTGCATCCAAGAGTATTGAGGGAGGTCAGGGAAATACTAGTTACACCTCTAACAGACCTGTTTATCAGTTCATTGGAAACAGGAATGGTTCTGGAGGACTGAAGGTAGGAAAATGTAGTCCCACCACACAAAAGTGGTAGCAGGGAGGAGGCTGGCAATTATAAGCCAGTCAACATGACATTGGTGGTGGGAAAATTAATGGAATCACTGCTGAAGGAAAGGATTGTGGCACATCTTGAATCCAGTGGGTTACAAAACCCAATGCAGCATGGTTTCACAGGGAGGAGGTCATGTCTAACAAATCTGATAGATTTCCTTGACTAGGCAACAAAGGAGTTAGATCAGAATGGAGCAGTGGCTGTGGCCTACTAAGATTTCTGTAAAGCTTTTGCTACCATTCCACATAAGACACTAGTAAGCAAGTTGAGTAGCGTAGGAATGGGTCCAAAGATGGTAAAGTGGGTAAGAAATTGGTTAGGGAATAGGCAACGGAGGGTGGTGGGAAATGGAGCTCACTGAGGATGGAAGAGTAACTAGTGGGGTGCCTCAGGGATCAGTGGTGGGACCAGTTCTCTTTATAAGTGACATTGCAAAGGAGCTGGAAGGGAAGGTCTGCCTCTTTGTGGATGACACCAAAATCTGTAATAGCATGGACACTCTAGGGGGAGTGGAAAGGATAAGCAGAAACCTGAGAAAACTTGAGGACTGATCAAGGGTATGGCAACTGGGTTTCAGTGTGAAAAAATGCAAAATAATGCACTTAGGACACAGAAACCCAGGGGCAGAATACAACATTGGTGGAGTGGTACTGACAACCACAAAGCAGGAAAGAGACCTGGGGGTAATCCTATTGGATGACCTAAAAGTGACCAGTCAGTACAACAAGGCAGTTGGTGGAGCTAGTGGGCTGCAGGGGTACATAGGAAAGGGTATCACCAGCAGAAAGAGGGAGGTGGTGTTACCACTGTATAGATCTCTGGTAGGACCCCCACCTAGAGTACTGTGTGCAGTACTGGAGACCATATCCCTGGAAGGACGTAGAGGCACTCCAGAAGAGGGCAACCAAAATGTTGCAGAGTCTGCATCAAAAACCCTATGAGGAATGACTAAAGGGCCTCAATATTTACACTGTGGAAGAGAGAGGGGTATGATAGAGACCTTTAAATACCTCTCATGGGTAAATAAGGTACTGGAGGGAAATATTTTTCAGAAGAAATGGAACTCAAGAGCAAAGGGACGTTATGAAAGTACCTCTTCACAGAAAGGATGGTGTATTCCTGGAACAATGTTCCAGCAGAGATGGAGGGGACAAAGACAATGGTTGGGTTCAAGAATGTATGGGATAGGCACATGGGAATCATAGTGAAAAGGAGGGGAGGGAGAAAGAGCAGTAGATCAAGTATGGTCTGCCGTAACAATTAGGTAGGGGAAAAAGGGCAGACTGGGTGGGCCAAGCAGTTCTTATCTGCCATCAAATTCTATGTTTCTATGACCACTGGTATTTCCTTTTATTCTATTTGTGTACCTATATAACTGTTAGGAGGCACACAGCATGGCAGTCTTTAGTATTTATCGTCAGGTTCTTTATTGCAAGATATAGGAATTCAAAAAGGCCTTAAAGACTCATTTATGGTAAAAGGCTTACCACTGATAATGATATTTTATTTTATTTTATGAATACAGTAGTTAATGGATCTGTGTTTGTTTTACTGTTTTTACGTGCAGCTGTTGTAAAGGTACCTTGGTTTTAAGAAAGGCTTGATACAAATAAAGAATTACTATTATTATTATTGCAAAGTAATTGGCATGTAACCTTTTTCTAACCTGCAAAATTAATTGAGAAGGCATGCGAAAAAAGTGCTCCATTTAGTTATAGTTGCAAGTATCTCTGGTGCAGTACTTGCTCTCAAGAGAAAATCTATACAATTATCAAGCACATAAGCCTCTTACTGAGACATAGAAGTGGCACATAATGAACATATTCTTTCAAATCCTTTTTTATGCCTCTAGACTTTCACTGTTTAAAATACTGTACAGAAGAATTATACCATGACAATGATGTTCCAGCCTTCATGATTTTATTCTTTTTCTGTTTCCAACTGACTGGAAATGCATAGATTGAAGCCAGTTCCAAGAGTTACCACAACAGCAAATGGCCACTCACTAACTACCACCTGACTGGAATTTAACTACCTTTCAACTGAACTTTACTTAGGATTGGAGTCCTGGTGAGATGCTTGCTTATAGCAGCTTGTTTTGACAGGTAGTAGCATTCAGAATTAGCTTGCACAGTATCTATGTACTTGCATTCAGTTAAACATGGCAGAAGAACAAAACAGATATTTATAAGCATCATTGAAACATAGAAACATAGAAACATAGAATTTGACGGCAGATAAGGACCGCTTGGCCCACCCAGTCTGTCCGTTTCCCTACCTGATGGATAAGCTGCAGATCCTAGTTAACCAGCAGCCTACTTCTTCCTACCCCCACCCCCTAGAATTGCCTTATGACTGTCCCATGCATGCTTGAATTCCACCACTGTTTGTGACTCCACAACCTCCTCTGGAAGGCCGTTCCATACATCCACAATCTTCTCTGTGAAAAAATACTTCCTTAAATTACCTCTGAGCCACCCCCCTTCTATCTTCAAATTGTGCCCCCTTGTTCTTGCACACCTCTTTTTTTGAAAGATGCTACCCTCTTGGACTTTGTTGATTCCCTTGAGGTACTTGAACGTTTCTATCATGTCCCCCTCTCCCTCCTTTCCTCGAGGCTATACATATTAAGCTCCTTAAGTCTCTCTTCATATGTCTTCGGTGCAGACCCTGCACCATTTTAGTTGCCCTCCTCTGGACAGCTTCCATCCTGTCTATGTCTTTGCGGAGATTGGGTCTCAGAACTGCACGAGTACTCCAGATGGGGTCTCACTAGCTGTCTGTACAGAGGGATAATAACTTCCTGTTTTCTACTGGTGATGCCTCTCCCTATGCATCCCAGTATCCCCCCAGCCCTCCTTGCTGCCATTGGCATTGTATCATTAAAAAATGTTTTATTTATTGACTTTTTTCCAACAGTATTTTTGTCCTCCTCACGGGATGTCTGGTCAGTCCTGTCCCTGCCCCTCTGAGTCAGCAATCGTCTCCCCCAGACTCACCTGATCTTATGGTCCCCACACAGGTTTGTCACAGTGGCGGGGCTAGAGAAGGGATGGCTGCCCCCAGCCAGAGTATACATTCAGGGTGGACTGGTGAATCCTGGGTGATGGCACAGACTTACGCACAGGCTGGCAGGGCTACATGAAGCTCCTGACTCCAGTCTTTCATGTTTCCTTCCTGCACTGCCACCAGATGTCAATGCATACATGTGGAGGCATGCATGCATGGCTTTCCTGTGGTCCCTCCGTTAGTGCTACCCAAAGCTGCACTACCACCAGGTCTCCACCTGGTGGCAGTCAAAAGTTGGTTGAACCTCTCTCCCTTCATTGGGAGAAGAAAGCAGTTCATCAGATGTTCAATCCTCTCCTGCCATGGATGATCCCCATTAACCCAAGTCCATTCCTGAACCCAGGTCACCAGCATGGCAGAGGGTAGGCATCCTGCACCTCAGCTCTCCACACCACTAGGCTGGCTTATTCTTTGAGTTTTACATGAAAGAACAATAAATTGCATTACAGGTACTGCAGTAAATCACAAAAAGTGAAGCACATTGTACTGTATACAGGATATACTCAGAATATGAAATCCATACCCAGTTTTCATTACACTAAGTGAGGGATATAAGTTACACATTTCAATAAAATAAATTATGAGGAACTCTATGTTATCAATGAAGCGGATCTATAAACAGAAATTTCCAATGACAGTGTTCTGTGCCAAAGTGCCTAACCTACTCAGACAGAAAGATCTGCATAAAATAAGAAAATAACAAGAAGTATTTAAGAATGCCAGGTCCCAGCCTCAGGCTTAGATTTTTTTTTCTAATTCGGTGTTGATTCTCCTTCACATGCTTGGCCCCCATATTCCTGTTCATTCAGTCCTATAACCACCCCTCCCAGGGACTTAACCCTCAGGCTGAGATTCTCCCACAGATTCTTCCCCAAATGGTGGGGCCTGGAGGCAGAGGGCCATCCCGCTTCTCCCCAAAGACACACATCCAGAAGGTAGTCCTGGAGACCTGTCAGTTATGCAGAGCCTGTGACAACCAGTGGTGTCATTCTGCCAGTACAATTTTCCCATTCTTCTTCCTGTCCACCTCCCTGCATGCAGCACACCAGTCTGACATGCACAGTGCTCCTTGTGAGGGAAGGTTTCCTGGCTCACTACAAGGTGCCAAACATGTAACAGAGTGCTGCACCATCCCTCTTAGAGATAGGAGCATTGCCATGTACAGTAACAGCACTGTACCCCAGCACCAGACCACCCTGCTGGCTTCCAAAACTCATTCCTAATCTCAGGTTGCCTTCCCAGGATCATGACATGCTTAACATTAGGCTATCAGGTGACCCACTTATCTACAGGATTTACAACAATAAAATTATTTCCCCAGAACACTGTATGGTGCCTCCAAATGTATACATAACTAGATCAATTACTAACAACTTAAACAATTAAGAAAAATTGTGGACTGAGTCCAATTTGTGAAAAAGGGCTGCTAAAATTCCCCCAGCACCTCTCCCCATCTGATCACTGTCCTTAATACAATCATTTGAGCAATTTTCTTCACAGTATACAGAACCAATGGTGTCTCATTGTATCCACAAAGTTTAAATGGTGTTACTAATAAACTCCCTACCACCTCAACTATCCCTGGTATTGTCAGTTCTGAAGAAAAAAAATAAAATATACAGTGTATATAGAATAAATTATGGGAAAGTGTAGTATACAAGGTAATGAACCTATTGACAGGGCTAACCAGATCATAAGGCCATGAGCTGGAAGAGCAAGTAGCTTTATAATCTGGTTAGCTCCCTTGATGGGTGTAATCCCTTGTACTGAGTACTCATCCATATTTTGTTTTATAGAACACATTTGGATGATTACTGTTAGTTTTGATCACAATTGCATACACAGGAAAATGGTATACAGGAAATAACATCCCTCTTCTGTGGCAAAAAGTCCCATCCATGTATTAAATATATGTATATTCATTGCAAAAAAAAAAAAATTAATGCACTAGTTAAGGTTAAAGCAATGGAATTAGTGAAATGTGGTGTTAGGGTTTCCAACCCTAATACCTCACCCTCATCCTGCGGGCAGCAACAGGAAAAAACATTATGGTCTGACCTCTCTTGAACCTTCACAAATCAGGTGTGAAGTGTGCTTTGGGGTTGTCAACCCTAACGCTCACGCCACTCCATCAATAAATAAGCTGAGATGTGTACTGTGTATGAGAATGGGTGAGTGTTAGGGTTGACAACCCCAAGGCACACCCCACGCTTGATTTGTAAAGACACAGAAGAGGTCAAACTGTGATGATTTTTCTGTTGCTGCCTGTAGGGTGGGGGAAGGGTGTTAGGATTGGAAACCCTAACGCATTTCCCTACTTTTGTTGCTTTAACCCCAACTAGTGCATTAAATTTTTTTTTGCAATTAATTTATTTACTTTTTGAGATAGTAAAATTGTATACTCATTTTCCTGGAGGGCCCTGTGCTTCCATTCCTCCATAGATGAATATGTGTATGTTGATGTGGGCTCTGCACTTCAATTTCTGCCAAAACAGCAATATCTTTCCTTCAAATAAGGAATCTGACAACTTGGTTTCAATGCCAAAAAGTGCAAATAGATGTACATAGGGGCCAAGAACCTGATGACAGAGTACTACATAGGAAAGGTTCAGGAAATGGTTTCCAAAGAGGAAAAGGATCTAGGGGTGGTAATTACTAGGGACCTGAAACAAACCTTTCAATGCAAGAAGGCTGTGGCAAAAGATAATAGGATGCTGGGGTATATTGCAAGAAGATTCAGTAGTAGGAAGAGTGAGGTTATTTTACCACTGTACAGGTCATTGGTGAGACCTCATTTAGAATGTGGAGTGAGGTACTGGCATCCATATCTTAAGAAGGGCATTAACATGCTAGAAGAGGTCCAGAAGAAAGCAAATAGAATGATCAAGTGGCAACAGGATAGGTCCTATGAGGAGAGGCTTGGAGCCCTGAGGATGTACTCCCTGGAAGAGATGAGGCAGATTGGTGATATGATAAAGATCTTCAAGTACATGAAAGGAGTTAAGAGTGGAAAGGAAGGGTCTCTTTAAAAGGAGTGACAACACCACCAGGTGGTGGCACAATCTAAAATTGATGGCGGGAAGATTCAGAAGGGATGTAAGGAAGCATTTATTTTATGGAGAGGGTAGTGACCACCTAGAACAAGCTGCCTGAGGAAGTTGTGGCAGAAAAGATGGTGGAAGCATTCAAGAGAGCCTGGCAAAAAGAGAGGGAACCCTCTGGACGAAGGATGGGGGATTGGAGGGAGGGGTGGAGGGGTAGGGTCATTGGCATATGTTGTAAGGCCAATACCTACATCATTTACTGAGCAGACATGACAGACCAAAGGACTTCCTCTGCTGGCTATTTTCATATGTTCACAATGAATGGCTTGTTAAAGTTTCAATGTTATCCAATGGGAATTTGCATTTTTTTATTTTTAAACTTTTTCTATATTGCCCCATTTGTTTAGGGGGAACACATGTTACTCTTGTAGTACTCATTAAGACCTTTGTTTTGATATATATATTGTTCCTTAAGTCCAAATACTGAGGGAGTTGTGGATTGCTGAAGTTCCAATGTTATCCTATGGGAATTTGCATTTTTTATTTTTTTATATTGCCCCTAAATATTTTTTTGGGCAGAAGAATATGTGTTATTCTTGTAGTACTCATTAAGACCTTGGTTCTGATATATAGATTGTCCCATAAGTCCAAATTTCGAGGGAGTTATGGCTTGTTGAAGATCTAATGTTATCCTACAGGAAATTTCTTTTTTTCATATTGCCCCAAAACATTTTTTTTTGGGGGGGGAGGGTATGTGTTATTCATGTAGTGCTCATTAAGATCATTGCTATGATATACACATTGTGCCTTAAGTCCAAATATTGAGAGAGTTATGGCTTCTTAAAGTTCCAATGTTATCCTATGGGAATTTTCATTTTTTTATTTTATATTGACCCTAAATGTCTAAGAGGAATATGTGTTATTGTAGTACTCATTAAGATCTTTGTTTAGATATATACATTGTCTCTTAAGTCCAAATATTGAGGGAGATATGGTTTGTTAAATTTCCAATGTTATCCTATGGGAATATTCATTTTTTATTTTTATATATTGCCTCTAAATGTTTAGGAGAGATATGTGTTGTTCTTACAGTACCCTTTAAGACCTTTGTTTTGATATGTATATTATCTCTTAAGTCCAAATATTGAAGGAGTTATGGCTTGTTGAATGTCCAATGTTATCCCTTGGGAATTTGCATTTTTTTATATTGCCCCTAAATGTTCAGGGATGAATATGTGTTATTCTTGTAATACTCACAAGACCTTTGTTTTGATATACAGATTGTGCTTTAAGTTTGAATATTGAGGGAGTTATGGCTTGTTGAAGTTCAAATATGGGAAAAAACTAAGTACAAAATCTGTTTTATATGAAGGAATCCTTTTTCATATAAAATGAAAAACCACTATGAAAGAGGATGCCTTTATAGAAAAAAAGAATAGAGGAAAAAAATAAGTCCAAATTCTTTATTCATATGAGGGCATCTTTTTTTGTATGAATGGAAAAACATACTAAAAAGGATTCCTTCATACAAAAAAAGAATTTGAAAAAAAGAAAACTAAGTCAAAAATCTTTTTTTGTTCTTTTTTCATATGAGAGCAACCTTTTTGGGATGAATGAAAAAAGCATACGAAAAAAGCGCCCTTCATTAACGCATTGTGCCTGCATCAAATAGAAATGACAGAAGTGGCATCTTGTGTCATTAGACATATACTTTAAGCAATGAGCCCCAATGGTTCATTGGTGGTACTAGGTTTCATCCATGGTCAGGTGCATAGTGAAGCACGAGGCAAGACCTAGTACCTTCAGCCACTAACCGGGGGGGGGGGGCTAGTACCACCTACACTCCCAGATTGTCTTAATGCTTATATAAAATTGGCACATGTGCAACTTTAAAACCACAAACACTCTAAAAGTTTCCAAAGTCACAAAACATATAATAAAATATTGCTTAATAATGTAATGTAGTTCCTCCACAGATGTTTTTCGCCTGTCAGTCACCTGTCTTTCTTCACCTTCAGTGCATTGTGAGCTTACAGTGGATTACAATAATTCAAAGCTCTGCATTATTCCAGAAGTATAATGCTGGCCCCCCAAACACACACACACATATGCAGAATTGTGACATAGAATACATGAATTCAGAATTATTCAGAGTTCCTCTGGCATACACACAGACACACACACATAGGTCTCAAGTGGAGCCAGAAACTCAATTTTATTTGATGCCAGGTAAGGATTAATGAGTTTTCTGGCAAACTGGTAGGGATATAAGGGGAATTTTTAATGGGCATCAAAGAAACACCAGCAATGGGAACTCTGGATTGTACTGTACTTGATTTTTTTAAACCTGTGTGTTTGTGTAAGGAGGGGCTCTTGAGTGAAAAAAAAACATTAAATTATTTACTTACTGAGTTTTATTTAACAAACGTATTTGTAGGTCCCAGTTCAATTTTTTCATATATCAGTAAAGGTTGGAGCCATGTTTGTAATGGAAGCTATGAAGTAAGTAGCTTATGAATTCTGGTTGGCATGGACTTGATTTTAGCCTTTTTGTGGTGATCTCTTATTACCATGGCTAGAACCAAGTCTCAGCCAATCAGGACACAGGCATTTCCTTGCCAATTTCATATTCCCTATTCAGAAATGCAGTCTGTATCAGAATGGTAGCAGCTGTGCCACAGTAGATCTACACCACCATTTAGACTAACATTGGGCAGTGTAATGTATCAATGGTCACATTACAGAGCACCATTTAGACCAGCCAGGAGGTGGTATAAGTGACTTGCATGGCTTGTATGTTTGTTATTCCTTAAGTTATCTCTATCGTGTAATCTGTTTTCTAATTATACTAGCTACTGTCCTATCTCCTTTGTAATTGTACCCCAGTTGATTAATTTTTATAATTATTTCCAGGTCACCCCTGAAAAAGGGACTCTCCAAGGCCCGGTGGGTTTACCAGGTCAACAAAATTCAATAAATAAATAAAATTAGATTTCAAGATTTCTTTTGGGGCTGCAATTCTGCATGACAGGTTGGGGCTGCCTGTTCCAGGGAGCACCCCTAAATTAAAATCGTGCCTGTTAAGCTGCTGCTTTCAAACTGACTAACCTGCCTTTTTCTCATTCCCTGTGTGGATTGGGAGCCACTTTTTCCTTTTTTGTCGATTACTGGGTAGCCATTCTGTTTCTTACCTGACTTTTTTATTTATCTACATAAATGTTAAATCATGTGTTCATAAACCAACCCATTTTTTTATATTTCAATCCACCTCTACTCAAGTTCCTTAAAAGCTTAGTAATTAAGGTAATAATGTTCTTTCATTTCCTTTGAAGTTCAGATTTAACTTATTTAAACCATGTGTGCACAAAACAAACCTAAATCAGTTCTCTAGTGCCATGTGCTTCTGGCATCTGATGCAGTTACATGCAAAGCTTCATTTGTTTCCCCTAGTTTTCCTTTTTAGCTTATCAGATAAACATTCTCCTCAAAATGTTACTAAATAATACAATTCACTTCATAGTCTAAAACTTTTCATTTGCTGATTTAATAATCCTTTTGCTGTTAACTAAATAAATCCTATGACCAAGTGCATTTCTAAGTACAAATATTACAGAAGAAAAATCTCTGTCTTACTCAATGGAGTTCTGAAGGGAGAGAAGTCACATGACACCAAAGCTTGTGTCATCATTCCTTGCCAAAGCAAGGTGATCGTCATGGTGACCAGTGACTCTTTTCCCTGACATATTTCAGCATTGCAAGGATAATTAACTCTGCTGAAAAGTCTTTTAAAGAGATATGCATAGTTTTTAAATGTATACTGACTCTTTATGGAAGTGACTGAATTAATCAGTCCATCCATTGTTCACAGAAAAATATATAGAAGCTGCATAAAATGTTAAACAAAGTGTATAGTAAATAACACAATTCCAAGTGCATTTTTAGCACTTTATAATATTATTTTACTAAATAGCCCCATCTAACATTCCTAGCTAGCTGCAAAACTGCTGCTAATAGTAAAAGGTAACATAGTTATATCAGCTTGAGATGCTAAAAGGTGTGTAGTTAAGATGCATGATTTTGATTGTGTTGTAACACTTAAATAGTATTATGCTAACTAGCCCTATTTAACACTCCCAGCAAGTTGCAGAATTGCTGAAAATGATAGATGATAGCGTTCCTTGCCTTCGTACCCTTAAAGGATGGTATATCCCATGGACAAAGAGGTGAACAGCCAAAGACTATCTAAGTTGCACAAGCATAATACAATACCAAGTTGTGTAGGCCCATTGAAGTACCTTAGAGGGTTTTTGGTGGTTTTTCACCACAGACCTCTGTTTTTCCATTTGCGCAGCTACCATTAGGGCTGGGTGCACGCTCTTCCTTCAATCCATTTTCCGGCCTTTGTGTTAAGCGTACGCCCATGGTGTACACATTTGTGGAGCACAAGAAGCATTTGCACAGCACAATACCCTATTAAATACATTGCACTATTGCATTTGTGCATTCAATGGTGAATGCACATCTCCGCTAGTGCACTAATGTCCTGCGCATACTCGCTATTGAGTGTGCATGCTTATTTTAGCATTTTGATGTGCTAATTGTAGTGTACAGCTAAATGGAGAGTTGTTTAGCCCAATAAGCTCTAGGACTAATAATTACTGTTTTTAAAAATTTTTTACCTGGGTTTTTCTGTGGGAACTTTAATTCTTGGCACTATGGCTTATCAGAGACCATTAATTATGAAATGACATAAAATCAGCAAAAGGATGATGAGGCCCTCCCCCATTGGTTCCTATTGCCATCATTGTGTTGCTCAGCATAATATTTCTCTCACGGTT
The DNA here is from genome assembly GCA_016271365.2 of Neoceratodus forsteri. Lineage (NCBI taxonomy): Eukaryota > Metazoa > Chordata > Ceratodontiformes > Ceratodontidae > Neoceratodus > Neoceratodus forsteri. The sequence continues at coordinate 200,750,930 of CM057458.1, forward strand.
TCCCCCAGCTGGTCCTCTGAGTTGGGGAGGGGGACACCGGGTCCATCTATTGGCAGTGGCAAAGCAGAATTGTGAAAATCACTTTTGTTGCTCCTTGGAGACCTTTTGGGCCCTGGTGTTCTGCAGAATCTCCCAGCAGATACATCTGACCCTAAACTGGGCCCCTCAGGTAAGGTGGGGTGCATCCAGGTACATAATAGCAAGAAAAGGCTCCAGGAATCAGATGTGCAGGCAGACCCTGATCCTGACATCTTAGAAGATTTCAGGGATCTTAGGGAAGATCCTAACCTTACAAAATTGCTCTCTGATGAGGAGGACATCCCCTCTAAGGAGGAAGGAGAGGAAGGGGAGTGGACGGAGCCCACATCAATGATACTGATTCCCTCCCATTTGACAGTAAGTCCTTGTCCTTTTTGATAGCTGAGGATTGTAGATCCTTGCAGCTTCAGGAGGAACAGTCCACACAGATGGTGGATGTTAATCCAATTCTGTCTGCATCCTCCTCTGCTCCAAAATGTTTCCCAGGTTTTAATCACCATGTCCAAATTATTGAGCAAGAATGAGCAGGTGTGGATCAGAGAAAAAAATCTTCCCAAACCAAAAACACAGAATTTTTCTTTTTTAGGGGAAAGGTCTCACAGGTGGGAAGCTCCTCCTCTGGTGGACAAGACCATTTATAATTCATTAAAACACACCAACCTTCCTATTGAAGGCTCTTTGGACCTAATGGATTCTTATGACAAGCAGGTGGATACCACATGCAGCAGGGCTTTAGCCTCTAATGGCATGAATCTTTGTACGTATTATGCTTCATTTATTGTCACAGGAGCCTTAAATATCTGGGTCACTACTCTGACCAGTTTCGTTCCACCTGATTTGCAAGGTGCGAGCATTTTGCAACTAGTGGCCATGACTTCCACCTTACTTGGTGACTCTACAGTGAAGAACTTATGCATGTCAGTCCATGTGGCCTACCACATTGGCGTCAGTCATGAGAGGTGTGTGGCTCAGACATTGGTCTGCTGATCAAGCTTCAAAAGAAGAAACTTTTTAATGTTCCTTTTTTGAGAGGTGCATTGTTTGGCTCTGGCCTGGATTCTATCTTGAAGGATCTTCAGGACAAGAAGGGCCACCTCCCAGTGCCTAAACAACAGCGTAAGACCACAGCACCCTAGAGGGGTCAAGGCAATGGCCAGTGCAGGCAGTCCCCAAGGGGGTTTTGTCCCTTTTGGAACTTTGGTAATCAAAGATATAGAGGAGTCTTCTCAGGTAACAAAGGTAACAGAGGAGCCTTTGCCAGGTGCTGTGAAGGAGGACCAGCACAAAAAACATGGTGCCTAGCAATGACAGTACATGGAACCATCCCTGATTTCCTTTCCTTGGTGGAAGCCTTCAGGGTTCTTTTCAAGATGGTCCCAACAGCATCAGATGCCTGGATTCTGAAAATCCTTCACCTGGGCTATGCCATGGAATTCCCAGTTTTCAGGCAAGTGGCAAAACACCAGGCAGTGTCAGACACTCTGACCCAAAACATTCAAATCGGAGCCATTGTTCCAGTCTGACCAAGCGAGCAAGGTCAGGATTCTACTCGATCTATTTCATAGTTCCCAATAAGTTTGGGTGTTTCAGACCTATTCTGGATCTGAAGAATCTGAACATAATTGTCTGCCACAAGACATTCAATATGGAGTTCCTGAGGTCGATAACCCGGGCCATTCAGCCAGGGGACTTCTTAGCCTCAATAGATCTGACAGCTGCCTACCTTCGCATCCCATCCACCAGTCTCACCAGAAGTATCTCAGGTTCTTGATACTGGGCCAACATTTTAAGCACAGGGTGCTTCTGTTTGGCCTTGCAACAGCCCCTCACATTTTTTTCAAAGGTGTTGATAGTCCTGGTGTCTCAGCTTTGACAGGAATGGCATCATGTCTATCCTTATCTGGATGACCTGCTCATTGGACACTAATGTTGCCTTTAACAAACAGGTCAGTGCTCAGGATTCTGGAGATCCTGGAGTCACATTTCTGGGTGGTGAACTGGGAGAAGAGCAATCTCGGGCCATCTCAGACCTTGGAACATTTGGGGGCAGGCTTCAACAGGAATCTATGGAGGAGTTTTCTGTTACCTTCCTGAAAAGAGACCTTATTGTCAGAGGTCCTCTGGCTCAGGAATCAGACATTGGCCTCTGCCCACAGTCTGCTGTGAATTCTAGGCCTCACAATGGCAGCGATAGTCTTAGTCCCATGGGCTCACTTCCATATGTGGCCTCTTCAGACAGGTTTGCTGATGGCCTGGGATACATCATCGGAGAATAATCAGGCCAGGATTCCCCTCACCCCTCCGCTTCATCACTCCCTGAGTTAATGGGCGAATATGCAGAATCTCAGCAACAGGGTTCTGCTGGAATTTCCCCCAGAGTTAATTCTCAACACAGATACCAGTCTACATGCATTGGGGGCAGTCTTGGACCAATTTCCCACTCAGGGGATGGGGTAAATACAGAAACACCTCCACATAATGTTCTGGAGATGTTGGCGAGGAGTGACCATGCCACGGTCTGGTTCTGCCTGGACCTAGGAGGGTTAGAAGGCTGCACAAAGATGGAGGTAACTGACTTCAGGGGGGTGGATTTTAAGGAAATGGGAAGGATCCTTAAGGAGCATTTGAATGTGATTGGGTCAGACATGGATGCTGACAGTAGGTGGGAAACAATCTGGAGAGGGGTACAGGATGCTACCAGCACCTGTGCCAGAGTAAGAGGAAAATGCGGTAGGGCCTGAAAATCCTGCTGGTGGACCAGGGAGGTCCAGGAGGTGGTGCGGGGAAAGAAGGCAGCCTATAGGCAATTCAAGTGCTCAAGGAGTGAAAGGGATTGAGGGGAGTACGAACTGATGGCTAGAAGGGCCACTAGGTTGGTGAGGGTGGCTAAGGCAAGGAAGGAGCAGAACCTAGCCAGGGAAATTAGAAGAGGGAACAAGGGGTTCTTTAGACACATTGGGGAAAAACGAAGGGTGAAGTGGAAGATTAGCAGGATTAAAACAGGGGAGAGATGGGCACAAGACCCTGGGGAGCAGGCTGAGGTACTAAATGAGTACTTCACCTCAGTTTCCACCAAGGAAAATGGGGGTGCTGCATCATACAAGGGAGGAGGCAGTGATACTGAGGAGGAGGGACCCTTACCGATCGGTGGGTCTGGGGAGAGGGGGAGGAATCACTGGCAAGAGGGGGGAAGGCTAAGCAGGGAGAAGAGGTAGAGGAGGTGGAAATCACAGCAGAGAGAGTGAGGGAAGCCCTCAGGTCCCTTTAGATGGAGAAAGCACCAGGACTGGATAAATTACATCCCAGAGTGCTGAAGGGACTTGCGAATGTCCTGGTGAAACCCCTGGTGGAGCTTTTCACCATCTCTCTGAGGACAGGATGTGTGCCCCAGGACTGGAAGGTGGCACATATAGTGCCTATCTACAAGGGGGGATCAAGGGAGGTGGCAGGGAACTACAGGCCTGTCAGCCTGACATCAGTGGTGGACAAGGTGATGGAGGGCATTCTCAAGGAGAGGCTGGGGGGGACCTGGAAAAGTCAGGGTGCCTGGATGATAGACAGCATGGATTCATCCCAGGGAAATTGTGTCAGACAAACCTTGTGGAGTTCTATGACTGGGTGATGAGTGCCTTGGACCTGGGTAGACCAGTGGACATCCTCTTTCTAGACTTCAGCAAGGCATTTGACTCTGTATCACATGAGGGCATGTTGGATAAGCTGGGAGAAATGGGGTTGGGGAACCAGATGATCAGATGGATAGACAATTGGCTCCAGGACCGGACCCAGAGGGTCATAGTTGGTGTGATAGTCTCATCCCCAAGGAGGGTAATTAGTGGGGTTCCACAGGGATCAGTCCTTGGGCCCCTCCTGTTCAACGCCTATGTCTCTGACATAAGGACAGGTATCAGGAGTGAGATGACTCTCTTTGTGGATGACTCAAAACTGGGGGCGGTGGTGGATGGGGAGGAGGGAAGGGTGGCCCTACAGGGGGACCTGAAGGCTCTGGAAAGATGGTCTTGAAAGTGGAAGCTGAGGTTCAATGCAGGGAAATGCAAGGTATTGCACCTGGGGGCCAGAAACCCGAGCCAAGTGTATACCCTGGGGGGGAATGCTACAAGTCTCGATGGCTGAGAGGTACCTGGGGGTGGTGGTGGATGTCAAGATGAACAACTTTGAGACTTGTAAGAGGGCAGCAGCCAAGGCCAACAGGATGCTGGGATGCATCACTAGGGGGATCACCTCCAAAAGGAGGGAAGTGATACTCCCTCTGTATAACTGCTTGGTGAGGCCACACCTTGAGTACTGCATGCAGTTTTGGAGGCCACACTTAAAGAGGGACATTAAACTCCTGGAGAGGGTCCAGAGGAGGGCAACCGAAGTGATTTGGGGCTTGGGGAACAGGACCTACAGGGAGAGGCTTGAAGAGCTAAATATGTGCACATTGGAAAAGAGAAGAGACCGGGGGGACATGATAAAGGTCTTCAGGTACATGAAGGGGGTAAATAGGGGAGGAGCAGTCAGGGTGCTTTGAAGAAAGGAGGAGGGGGCAACTAGAGGCCATGGGTGGAAGCTGGAGGGAGGAAGATTCAGGGGAGAAAGAAGGAGGTGCTACTTCACTGAGAGGGTGGTAGAGCCATGGAATGCGCTGCCCAGGGGGCTGGTGGAGGCAGAGATGGTGGAGGGGTTCAAGAAGGGGTGGGACAGCTACAGGGGAAGGGTTCTGGAAGCAAAATCCAATGCAGTGAGAATATCTGGAACTGGGAAGGGAGAAGCCAGAGAAGGTGAGGGGGGCAGCAAGGTCAGCCCCCAGGGTGGAGGCTGACCAAATAAGCAGACACGAAAGACCGTTAGGCCTATTCTGCTGGCATTTTAGTATGCTAGTATGTGGGCAATCTGCTCAGCTCTCCTTCAGTTTCAAACCCTGCTGAAGAACAACATGATAAACATTGGGTCAGACAATGCCTCACAGTGGTGTACATAAAGAACAAAGGAGGCACAAAAAGCAGGGAAATGCTTTGAGAGGCCTCCAAACTCCTGAGGTGGGTGAAGGATAATCTTCTCTCTCTGTTGGCAGTACATCTGGCAGGGGAGTTTAACATTCAGGTGGACTGGCTAAGTCATAAAAATGTTCACCCCTGAGAGTGGTAGTTGAACCCTGAGGTATTCGAATTCCTGAGCAACTGGTTTGGTCAACTGCAGATAGATCTGTTCGCATCCAGCCACAATGCTCAGATTCAAAGGTTCTTCGGTAGTTTCCGGTGTCCACAGGCAGAAGCAGTGGATTAGAGCTGTGCAGAATATAAAATTATTCCTGTGGATTGCCCATGGATTGATCATTCAGATTCTGTGGAACTTTGTGAAATTTTCACAGAAATTCTGTGGAATTTTGCAAACTTTTAAATTTCAGTTAGTTCACTGTAATTTCAACAGTACATGTTCAAATAGCACCAAATATGAAATGTAAGCAGTACCCAATGGCTTATAAACATGTACCAAATATTAGAGCTGTATGTTAAAAGAGTTAGCATTATGGGTGGTCAAACATTTAATCAAAATTTAGTTTTCAGTTATTTTGAGATAATTTTAAACTTTCTTATCCAAATTTCTCCACAATATCAGGATTTAGAGAAGCATCTAGCATTGGTATATGCTCCATGTTTTAAGTCTCAAGCTTCAATGGGAGCTGAGGTAGAGGTAGCCAAACATTTTGCCAAAAATTTAGATGTCTGTAAGTTTAGTATCATTTTAATAGTTTTCATGGAAATGTTATAAAATTTGACAGGTATACAGGCTATCATTACATTTGTATATGTACATAGTTTCAGATTTCTAGCTTTAGATAGGTCTGAGTTATAGCCTGCCAAACATCTTGCCAAAATTTAAATTTCAGTTATTTCCCTCATCTTTAAAACTACATATTCAAATTTAACCAGAGTTGAAACATTTAAACTACTGTACCACATGTTCATTTTTGAAAACATTCATCTGTGTAGCTTTAAATGGGGCTGAATTAAAAGTAGTCAAACGTTCAATTTAAAAATAAAAATTTGCAAGAATTTAGACTACAAATCTATAAACCACAAAACTTTAAAGCTAGAGAATTCAGTACCATTAAATTTGTCAGGTTCTTAGACCTTACAAGGAGACTGTTTGTGTCAATTTTATCAAATGATTGCTGCCAGAAATTGTAAAATAGCATCTGTACTTAAAGTCAAATCCCATGAGTCTTTGAAAAATTGTAGAATTTCGTGAAAAATTCCATAAAACATATTTTCTAATTTCACTCAGCCTTATCTGGGGGATTCTAGTTAAAGGGTAGGGGTATAAGAGGCAGGTAGTGCAGGGGAGCACCAGATTATGGAAATAGATACACAGTTTTACCATGAAATGGACAGCTGAGCTGGGTAGCACAACAGTGATAGATTCCCGAGTTGGAGCAAGGAAGCAGAGTGTCAATAATTCTAGCCACAATGCAGGATATTTAAGGATCACATCCAGTACATTTATGATCTAGGGAGGCTGTTGTACATGCAAGTCTAGGACTTAGAGATATTCAAAGGGGTGTAGTGGGGGAAGACAATGTCTAGGACAGCAGAAAAAAAAATTCTGGCTAATCCAACAGGTTAGGTTGCTAGGAAAAGGTGTAGGAGACTCACATTTTAAGGGAGTGTGTCACTGTAAAGAACAAATAGAATATCAGTGGGATCAGTAGTTCTACTGAGTCAATCTGGCTATGCCAAAAGAGAAGGGGGGTAGTCACTCAGAGAGGAACAGCAGAACTGCAAAAATCTCAGTCTGGCTTATCAAATGAAGTAGTGATATGGGCATTGTTAATGTTAAATTTCACAAAACAAATTCTGGATGCTTCATCTACAGTATATGCCACCATAAATATGTGAGAAAATGTTACTAATAATTTGTCTTTCTCCTGCAAATTTAGAACTGCTAAACCAATTTATCCAGTTGTGTTAGACACCAGGATACACTGACTATGTACATGCATGTCAAATGTTAAGTCTATGGGCTAGATATTCAAAGGAGTTGTGCATGGCGCAACCAAAATGTACCAGTGCAATCACAGAATTGCACCCCGGAGCCATATTCAAACAGCAGTATTGCGCAGTGCATTTCCAGATGCGCTGATGCGCAACAGTAATCTAAGCTGAACAAGTATGGGGGGCATGACCGTGAATATGCGGCACAATGGCATATTCAGCTGAAACACATGGCACAACTGTGGAGCAACACACAGATTGCACCACACAATGTTGAGCATAAAAGAAAGAGGCTCAACTATACACACAGGACAGGCTCAAAACAGGAAAGCCAGTACAATGGATGCAGCACCACTGCTGATGGAGCAGGCAATGAGGGGGGTGAGAAGGAGGAAGGAACAACAACATGGCCAAGGAAGAGCCCATTGGTGGTATGCCCAACACAGATGGTACCGTGCCCGGCTCACATTTGAGAACTATAGTGACACCAAGATAGTGGGTTGGTGCTGTGTTAACAGGACAATTCTGAGGCAGCTTTGTGAGCTGTGCCATGATGAGCTGCAGGCACCCACCAGAAGGAGTCATGCCATGACAGTGGAGACCAAGGTGACAGTGGTAATGTGACTGCTCACCATGGGCACCTTTCAGACACCAGTGGGTGTCACCACTGGCATATCACAGTCAGCCACATCCCACCTCCTCACCCAGGTCCTCATTGCTCTGCTGCCACATGCTTCAGTGTACATAAAATTCCCAAGCACACAGACAGAGTGTACAGCAAACATGCAGGAATTCCACATGGTGTCACGCATGCCAGGCATGATGGGGGCCACTGATTGTACCTATGTGGCCATATGCACACCACCTGGCGTGGAAGGCACTGTATACATGAACAGAAAGGGATACCACTCCATCAACTACCAGGTGGCGTGCAATGCACTGGGCGCATCATCAGTGTGTGCGCCACACACCCTGGGAGTACAAACAATGCATTTATATGGCACCACTCCATCCTGAGCCAGTGTTTTGAGATTGGGGTGATCCCCACAGGGCACATAATCGGTGAGTAGGGACTGGGAAGAGGTGAAACCAGCAGCAGTGCAGTACACCACACAGCAGCAGGATGGGGAGGTGGGGAATGAGGACAATGCTAGGTGAGGATACAGGACTGGAAATGGAGGATGGCAACAGTGCAAGGGAGCATGAACATAGGTGCCCAGGCATGTAGAACACAGATGGCGAGCTGGGAATGGTGGCACAGCAGCTGTGCATGGGGAGCATTGGCCAGGGCACACTGGGTGGCAGGCAGTGGCAGTGTGATCTGGAAGGGGGGGAGTGGAAACAGGTAATGACAGGCAGTAACCAACACATGTGTCTTCCCCACAGGTGACAGTATGTATCCCCTCTGATCTTGGCTGCTCACCCCCATATGGCGAACCAGAAATGGTGCTGAGGAGAGGTACAATGATGCACACATTGTCACATGCAACATCATAGAGCATGTCTTTGGCATGCTCAAGATTAATTTCCGTTGCCTATACAGATGCAGTGGTTACCTACAGTACAGCTCTGAAAAAGCCAGTGGCATATTTCTAGCCTGTTGTGTGCTGTACAACTTGGCCAATGACCATGGGATACCTGTCCAGGTGGATGAGGGCAACAGTACAGATGATGAGGAGGAGGACCAGTTGGGGATGTGTAGCCAGCCATGGAGAGGAGGGACCCTAAGCTGGCTGCATGTGCCAGGAGGCACAGGGATACCATTGTTGAGGAGCACTATGGGAACCACAGGTGAGTACTGCACAGGGCAGCAGGGCATGCACAGCAACACACACACACACACACACACACACACACACGGACACACAGAGATGCAGGCAGGGACACATGATTGCACACTGCTCACACAGGTGGACACGCATGCATGCACATGCACACCCACACCCCTATGGAACAACAGATACAGACACAACCACCCAGGTGATGTGTGCTGTATACCTATGTGGACAATCACAAGCATGCACATGCAGCAGTACTGCCACATGGCACACAGCAGGGCACAGGGCACCTGGTGGGACACACACAACAGTGCAGCCAGAGACAGAGAGACACATACAGCAGTATAGCAGGCTGTGGCATGGATCAGAGGGGAAGCGCCGGCACACAGGCAATGCCAACATAGTACTGCACTCATGCCCATGCCACATGGTCCAGCAAATCTGCCCACACACATGCTGGATGAGACCCAGGTCACACGTGTGCCACAGCATGTGAACCAGGCCACACCCAGACATGCACACAGCTGGCAACAGCAGCAGGGGACTGGACTGGGCAGTGCACCCATCAGGACTACCATGCACAACCACAACCACCATGATCATGTGGACAGCCATGTCCTGACAGTGTGGCAGCCACAGGCTGCTCAATGGCCATAGGTGGTGTCACCAACACATTAATGGTGGTAGAGGCTTGAGAACGTGACCAGGTTCTCACGGATGTGTACATACCAGCAAACAGACTATTGTCAGTTGTTGCAGGGATGGGCATTGAAGTGGGTGGCATCATCCTCGATGGGGTTGCCAGACATCCAGTCCATGGTGTAGACCTTGGCTACAGGGAGTCCTGCACACCCTGCTGTGACCTGTGGTGTGCAGGTGGACCTGGACCAGGGCTGATAGGCAGGGCAAGCAACCAGATGATGGTTCAGTGGCTGGGCCAGCAGGACAGGTGGCAGGTGAGTGTGTGCAATATGCATTTCACATCAATGGCTGGGGATGGTTGTTTGAGGGGTGCCAGTACACATAGCAGGGCACTGCCTGCATGAAGTGCTTGATCATGCATTGGCTCACTGTCACTGTTGCCGGTGTTGGTCAGCAGCATGTGGTAGTCCCATGGTGCGAGTGGCATCTATGTGGTGGTACCCTGTTGCTGTCACTGCTGGTGGCTGTGTGTGACCCACAGTGCACACATGCAGCTGCTGATTGACTGGCTTGTGTAATGCACCTGTGGGCATTGGTCCCTCACTGTGGGGTGTTTGTGCACATGTGACAGTACTAGATATTCTGTGGCAATCCGCACAGTTCATTTGTGGCACGGGTGTCCTGGGCTGCTGTGGGTGTTCACTGTGCATGTGCTGTTGGTGTCCTCATCCATGGGTTGCCCCACCTCATTCCCCTACACACACAGTGCTGAGTGGGGGGTGGGGGCCATTTGCAGTGTGGGACCTGTCACTCAGTGGCTGTTTTGTGTTTCTCCTGCATGGGTCGTCCAGGGCCAGGGAAATGTTGATGTGGTGTAGGCGTCCTGAGAGGTGGCATGCTTCATCTTCAGTGCTTGACTATGTACATCATGACCCATCTGGCAGTACACATCTGGTTGTCCAGGAGGCATCTGGTGGTGACTAGGATGCAGGTGGCAGAGGTGCACCAATTGAGGGCAGACATCCACCTGATCTGGAGTTGATCATTGTACATTTCTTTGTATAGCCCCGTTTATCCTCCCATTCACCCCATCCCACCTGAACAGTTGTGTCATCTCCCCCTTGCACTCCCTGCACACTCCCATCCCCATACCATTCTGTATGCTATTGGAATGTGCCCTGCTTTACATTTCCTTTACATCTGCCTGTATTCACCACTTTGGCTGTTTATCACTGTGTTGTTGTTTTGCTTTCTCCATTCATTTTTATTAAACCATTTACTAACATTTACCTGTGTGTTTCTGTGTCTCCCTTGCATGCTTGTTGCTGCTCTGTGCTGGTGTTGTACATTGCTGGGGTCTGGCTGGCACATGTCTTGGCCAGTGGTGTCCCTGCAGTGTGGGTCTGGTAGGTGCCCAATGCCTTGTCTGTAACATCCATGTGGTATGGCCCACCTCTGTGTATGCCACAGTGCTGGGTGCCATGTCCGCATGTCCAGCATGGTGCCCCCCCGCTGTGTTGCCCTTCACTGTGCTGCTGTGCTATGCAGTGCAGTGTCCGGTGTTTATGTGTGGCTGTTTGGCATGTGCTGCATACTGCCATGTGCCTGTCTGCCAGTGTGGCTGTGACTCACTGTGTATGCATAGTGCCTTTGCATGGTGGCTATGGTCCTTAACTATTCCATATTGGCCATTGGGACTGTGATCTTGGGGTACTCAGTTCCAGCGCCCATCTGTTCCATGGTCATTCCATGCCCTATCACATCAGTTCCCTGGGTCTGTGTGGGGCTATACACCTTGGCCCAGATATTCAAAAGGGTTGAGCATGGTGCAACAGTGTTGCACCATGCATAACTCACTGATGCGCCCCGGCACGATATTCAAAAGGGAAAAGTGTACGGCACAGATCCTGATGTGCCACAGCACATCAGTAATGTATGCAGACACAGGTGGGGGGGTGTGCCCATGCATAACCTGCACAGCCCGATACTCAGCCCGGGATGTGCAGAGCCATGCATGCGCAACCCCTACCTGTGCCAGCACAAAGTTAAGCCAAAAAAAGGAACAAACTGATGGCCACCCACAGGTGAGCTGCTGCATTGCAGGGCGCAACACGGCAGCTGCCACCTGTGGGTGGCCACCTGAGTTCCGGCTGCATCTAGCAGTGCCCCCCCCATGCCCGATAGCAGGCATTTGCATAATAAAATGAGAATTATTGCAATATCCCTGGTGGTCCAGTGGACCGCTGTTCACCCGATCGTGGGCATTTGTATAATAAAATGAGAATTATTCCACTATCCCTGGTGGTCCAGTGGACCTCTTTGTGCCCGATCGCGAGCATTTGTATAATAAAATGAGAATTATTGCAATATTGGAGGTCCAGTGGACCGCTGCTTCATCACAGTACTCCTGAACCACGAGTGAGCCCCTGGTGGTCTAGTGAGATTTCTCACCCACCCACTGAGCCCCCGCCAGCTGAGCAGATGGCAGCGCACTACCCGCTTGCCGCCCACCGCTGGCCACGATAAGCCAGGCTGCATGCCCATTGGTTACAGCATGAGCCAATGGGCATGCAGCCCATAATATATTATACATTCCAGATATGTGATTTGTTCACATATCTGGAATGTGGCAACATGGGCTGCACACCCATTGGCTCATGCTGTGAACTAATGGGCATGCAGCCCTACTGAGCTTGTCAGTTGGTGGGTGATGAGGCGGCGAGGTGGATGGGGTGCCGCCGGGCTGACGGGAGGATCGGGGTGGTGGGGCTCAGTTGGTGGGTGGGGAGGGGGGCACCACTAGACCACCAGGGATATTGGTCTGTTCTTTGGGTACAGATGCCCACGATCAGTTGGAAAGTGGTCCACTGGACCACCAGGGATAGTGGAATAACTCTTATCTTATTATACAGATGCCCACGATCGGGCGAACAGCGGTCCACTGGACCACCAGGGATAGTGCAATAATTCTCATTTTATTATACAAATGCCCACGATCAGGCACAAAGAGGTCCACTGGACCACCAGGGTTATAGGAGTCTTCTATTTTTGGACAGATGCCTACGATCGGGCAGCATTCAGTCCACTGGACGACCAGGGATATTGGACGGGGGGTTATTATGACAGATGGCTGCGATCGGGCACATAGCGGTCCACTGGACCACCAGGGATATTGGATGAGGACTTTATATTTAAACAAATGCCTGCGATTGGGCTGCAGGGGGTGTCGGTCCCCGATGACTGCTACGTGGCAGGGCGCCAGGTGCAAGTCATTGGGGATCGGTGCACCTGTATGTAAATGGGATGCAAATGGAGCCATAATGACATGCAAATGGCCCCATGTGCACCTTGCATAAATTATTGCTCCATTTGCATGTCACCTTTTGAATATCACAGGTTCTGTGAATGGCGCAATGGCACTTGCACTAGTGCATCTCCATGCTCCACTCTGGCCACTTGCGCTAGTGCAGTGCCACTGTGCCATGCACAGTGGGGGTGGCCAGGGTGCGATATTCAAAGCAGCTGAGCCATGGCACAGCTCCTTTGACTATTGTCCAGGCCACACCCCTGCACAGCCAAGTTGAGCTGTGCCCAAGCTTGCGCCACAGCCTGGCGCAGTTTGAATATCTGGGCCCTTGTCCATAAACACTAGGCTCTGTGCTTGTTCTGTGCCTTATGCACCTTTTTCCCATTGTGGTTGTACCTTGCCTCCACTACCATGGTCCTCTGCCTTTGCGCAGCCCTGCCTGTGTTCCCTTGCGCATGGTGCACCTTGCTCCACTTGCTATATTCAGCATGCACTATTGCTCCTGCACAGTTCAGATTGTTCCGGCGCATGTCTGTTTGCACTATGGCGCATTTGTGCTGTATTCAACATGGTTTGCACAGGTGCATTTCTGTGTCGCATCTGCTGAATATTATATTTTATTGCTGTGGCACAGATGGATTGTGCTGTGCACCCCATTGCACATGTTCTGGGTGCACTTTTGAATATGTAGTCCTCTGTGTGCAACTGCAAAGAAGTTACAAACATCCACATTTTTTATAGTTTTCACACAATTTTGCAAATATTTAGATAGTAAAGTTTTAAATCCCTGTAACTTAAAAATCTCTAATCCAGTTCTCTCCATATTTAGGTAATTCTATAAGCATTACAAAAAGGTTATCCGTTCTAACTTGCACATGTCTAGCTCCAAAGGTGCCTGAGGTAGATGCAGATGAAATTTATTCTTGAGATTTCTCCAAAAAAATAAAATGACAGATTTTGAGCACATATAATTTTGAGATGATGAGTCATATTGTCATGAAATCTGACGCATTGTTAGAACACCTATCATCAAGGAATCATTCCAAATGTAAGATCTATGACCCGATAGATGGCTGAGGTATATGCAGATAAATATGTTCATGAATTTCACACAAAAAATAAAATGAAAAATTTTTTGGTACCTATAATTTTGCAGCTATCCATCTGAATTTTATGATGTTTAACAATCAGTGGCCCTCTACTCAAAGGGTATATATGCCAAATTTCAGAGCACTAGCTTAAACGACAGCTAAGTTACGATCAAATTACTAAATTTTAAAAATTCCTCAAATTCTAATGAAATTCCATGAAATGTCATGGAACTGCATGAATTTTTTTCACAATTCCACAAATTTGGAATTTTTCCTTTCTGTACAGCTCTACAGTGGATGCTCTGACTCAAGAATGGTCCTTCAGCATAGTGTATGCCTTTCCTCCACTGCCTCTTCTTCCAAAGGTCTTACAAAAAATAAGACACTCAAGAGAAAACTTTCTCCTAATAGCTCCAGAGTGACCAGGAAGACCGTGGTTCTCTAATCTAGTGAACCTAGCTCAGCAAGTACGTTTCTGCCTTCCGATGTGAATAGACCGTCTGTTACAAGGTCCCATTCATCCAAATCCAGGAGTAATGCAGCTCGTGGCCTGGCTCCTGAAAGGAGGAGGCTCCTAAACCTAAGTTTCTCCAGGAAAGAAGTTGAAACCTTGATGGCTGCCAGAAAGACTTACAGTATATGTACACAGCTTATGCTTGGATATAGACCACCTTTTCATCTTTGGCCATATAGAAGGATTTTAAGCCTTCAAAGGCCTCAATGTCACAGATTCTGTATTTTTTACAGGAAGGTGTGGAGAAAGAGTTAGCACAAAATATGCTGAGAGTCCAAGTATCTGGTTTTGGAGTGTCCTTGGGTTTCTCCCTAGGAACTAATAGAGAGATCATTTGTTTTTTACGCACAGTTAGCAAGAGTTGTCCAGTGTTCTGATCCCTGGTCCCTTTGTGGGATCTTAATCTGCTTCTGAATGTGCTCTGTAAGGAGCCTTTTGAACCTCTATCATCCCTATCACTGAATGTGTTGACCTACAAGGTGTGTTTCTTGGTGGCTATGTGTTCAGCCAGGAGAATGGTGAACTCCAGGCCTTGTCTCACAAGGAGCCATACATTATTATGCATAAAGACAAGGTGATACTCAGAACAGTTCTGTCTTTCATTCCCAAGGTGTCCACAGCCTACCATGTGAACCAGGAAATATGCCTTCCATCCTTCTGTCTGCAATCTTCTCACCCTAAGGAGAAGGAATTGCATAAGTTGGATTTGCAACAGGCAGTTAGGATACTGGGTTCTTATACTGGGTCTAGAACAGTAGAAGACCTTGGTGCATGAAAAACTGTTCCCCACATTAGTGGGCACATTTCAACCTTTTATCCCTTATCATTTGGTCTATTCTTCTTTTGAATTCTACTACTGACTTACTGGTCACTACCTCTGCTGGTAATATGTTCCATATTCTTGCAGTTCTATTCAGGAATGAATAATATACCCTGTTCTTTTTTACTGTATCCAACTTGATTTGCATTTCATGTCCTCTTAACCCCTTTAGTTTAGTCTGGAATCTCAAACCTATCTCATTTACTTGTTCTTTGTCATTAATAATTCTAGACAATGTCATTAAATCTCCTCTTAGTCTCCTCTGCTCCAAGGAGAACAGGCAAGCTCTTTTTAGCCTTTCAGTGTATTCGTAGTTACCCAATTTTTCCATCATTTTGGTATACCTTCTGTGCACCTCCTCCACTCTCCTAACTTCTCCTTTCTTGTATGGACTCCACAACTGCGACCCAAAGTCCAAGTAAGGTCTTACATATGACCTATAGATAGGCAATAAACAGCCAACTTATCTATTCATAAAGCTTTGTTTTATATTTCTTACCATGTAATTAACTTTTTGTATTATATGAGTCCTTTGTTTTTCAAAACTCAGTCGATTATCTACAATTACCCCCACAGTCTCTCTCTTCCTCTACCTCCCGTAATTCTTCTCCATTCAACATATATTTGTTTTTCCTGTTTGATCTTCCTAAGTACATCACCCCTGATTTTTTCATGCAAAATCTCATCCTGTTTTGCTTTACCCAATTTTTGATCCTTTCCAAATCCATTTTCATTAATTCCTGCTGTTCCTGTGAATTAACAGGTTCCCCATACTTTAATATCATCTGTAAATTTGGCAGTCTGATTGGCAATACCATGATGCAAATCACTGATGTACAATGAAAATAGAATGGGCCTGAGGACAGATCCCTGAGGGATACCACTTACCACTGTTATGATTTCTGAAACTCCCCCTGTAATTCTTACTCTCTGCTTTCTGTTCCCTAGCCAGTTCCTTATCCAAACATTGATATGGATATCCAATCCCATATTAGCTATTTTCTCTATCAATTTATCTTGTGGCACCTTATCAAAAGCTTTCTGGAAATCAAGAAATATAATGTCTGTAGGTATATTTCCACTAACTTTTTCATTTATACTGTACCTTCATAGAAGTACAAGTGGTTTGTAATACAAGCTAGATTCCTCTTGATTCATGCTGTTTTTCATCTACAAATCCCAATGCCTCAAGATTTTCTTCTATTCTAGTTTTCAGTATACTCTCAGCTGTTTTGCCCAGAATTGCCATCAAGCTTACAGGTCTATAGCTGGACATCTCTGACCTATCTCCCTTTTTAAACAACGGCACCACAAAAGCCTGCCTCCAATCCTCAGATCCAGAAGCAAATGATTTGATACCTTTTAATGGACCAATATAGATGTAACAGCAAGAACAAAGTGCTCTTTTTTCAGATTCCTTAGACACTTGTGGTACATCAAGTTGCTACATTCTCAGTATATATTGACATCAGTACATATCAGGCTACATGGTCTTAATTCCTTGAGATTCCTCGACTAGAGTTTTTTGTTTGACACTAATATTATCAATTTATATTTAAATGATCATTTATATAGTCCTGAGGTTTTTGATATTTCTTGGGCCTTATAAAAATCTTAGTTTGTCTTTAATCTGGGTGGGGGGTTGCCTTTCTGTAATCACATCCTTATACTAACTGTGACACTCATAGCTTGATTTAGGAGTTATCTGCTTCAGCAGTGTTATCTTATGTCAATTAAATTTATATGCAGTAGGATTCTTTGTGTGTGTGTTCCACCAAGCATGTTTAACCCAAGGTTGCTTCTGGCTGAAGGCAGTATTGTACTGTTAAACTTCTCTGACATCATCTTCTGTGTTTTTTTTTTTTTTTTTTAAATGAGTATTTTAAACCTATGGGGATTTTTTTCTGTTTTTCTCTGCATTATCTAGCTGTTATAAGTATTGCATTTTCTAAACAACTGCCATGAGCTTCTGAAGAAGGACTGGTTGGTCCGAAAGCTAGAGCACTTTGTTCTTGTTGTTACATCTATGTTGGTCCATTAAAAGGTATCAAATAATTTGCTTCTGGATCTATTCTTGCAAGGACCAATATGGCAACTACTAAATCTAGATTTCAACATGGAAGATACCGGGAATTCACCATAGAATATGGCAGTTACATAACAACAAGAAGAAATTGGCACAGCTAGACAGTGACATCTATTTTCTAACCCAGTGCAAGAGGAGAAACATTATCCCTAAAGGTCTTACTGTTTGGAATCCATTAAGAAATACAAACAATTCTACATATGCAGAACAACTTTGTCATAGGACCTCTGAGAAACTGAGAAATCACAGGATTCGCATGTCATATGCCCAAAAAGTCATTCTGAACAAAGAGTTTGCTGAAATTGTTACCACTCTGGAAAGGGTGTCTGGGGAACCTATTCAGGACATCTTGCGAGAGATACACATTAACTACCAAAGGACCTCAAGAAAAGCCATGCTTATGAAAAATAGGAAATTGGATGCCCTTCAACATACCATACTTCCTAACAACCATGAAGAACATAATGGAGTCACTGAACAACAACACAATAGTGATGGGCACCTTTCAGTTGTTAATTTGTCCAACCACACACTGACTACTGGAGAACTAAATGTACTTTCAAAGGGCCTCACTTTCTGCCCAACAAAACCACTGGGTAACATACTGTTTTGTGGTGAACTGGAGGAATACTTCCGTAGATTGAGACTTAAAGAATTCTTTCATGGCAGAGAAGAAATCACTGGTAGTGAAGACAATGCAAACAGCAATAATGTAATGGATAAGAAAAAGGAATCTGATTTTACCCCCTCAAGTGGGCGTAACAAAAAACTAGACAATTACATTAATTGTTTCCGCCAACAAGTCAGTGGTCAGATCCTTACCAGGCAAAAACAAACCCATTATAACCTTTCTCCACTGGAAAGGAGAGCTATAGGGACACTGAAATCAAACCACAACATTGTCATCAAAAAAGCTGATAAAGGCTCTGCAGTGGTGATTTTAAACAGAGAGGATTATATTACTGAAGCTAATAGACAGCTAACAGATCTTACATACTACAGAGAACTGGAGAGTGGCCCCACTACAAGATATAAAGATGAACTACGTGACTTAATTAAAACCTTTCCTGACCATGTCAGAGAAACTAACTCACCTCATCCCTGATGAACCCAGGCCAGGGACATTCTACATGCTGCCTAAAATACATAAACCTGGCAATCCAGGGAGACCCATAGTCTCTGGTAATGGTACCTTGACTGAGGGGATCTCAGGGTTTGTAGAAACCATTTTGAAACCACTGGTTATGGAAAGAGACAGTCATATCCAGGACACTACCCACTTTTTGTGTGTACTTTCTGGTTATAAGGATTTACCACCTGATACCATTTTAGTGACAATGGATGTAACATCCCTCTACACTAATATTCCACACACAGATGGCATTGCAGCATGCCTTAAATACATACATGAGAAAGGACCGGAACAAAACATCAACCCTGGAGTGGTGGGAGAACTTATGGAATTCATTTTGACACATAACAACTTCAACTTCAATGGTAAACATTATGTTCAAACTATGGGAACAGCAATGGGCACCAAAATGGCTCCACAGTATGCTAACCTCTTTATGGCTGACTTGGAGGAGGATTTTTTAAGGCAGTATCTGCACAAACCACTAGCTTATTTCCGTTACATTGATGATTTGTTTATCATCTGGACGGAAGGCACAGATGCACTCAAAGATTTTCATCACAAACTTAATAATCTCCACCCTACCATAAAGCTTACCCTGGAGTACTCTATCTCCAAGGTTAACTTTCTGGACACCACAGTCACCATTAAGGATGGAACCTTACATACATGTATTTACAGGAAGCCAACAGACAGACAGAGATACCTGCACAAGAAAAGTAACCACCCAAACCATGCAGAAAAATCTGTCATATACAGTCAAGCACTTCGTTGTCACCGTATTTGTTCAAATGAGAATGACAGAGATACACATTTGGCTATGTTGAAAAACACCTTTATTGAGCAGGGACACTCTTCCAGGGAAATTGACAGGATAACAGAACGGACAATGCAAGTACCAAGACAACAACTACTTCAATATAAAGAAAAAACAGCTACAGACAGAATACCCTTGGTAGTCACGTATCATCCAGACCTTGAACGTCTGCGTAAGATTATTAAAGATCTCCACCCAATATTTAGTGAAGATGAAACCCTTAATTGTATTTTTAAGGAACTCCCACTACTATCTTTTAAACAACCACAAATTTATCCAGCCTTATTATTAGAGCAAACTTTCACGGAACAGAATACCATGTCACACAATGGCACACGACCCTGCAATCAACGCCCTGTAAGACTTGTGGGCTCATTTCTACCTCAGACTGTGTGGTTACATCACAAAACAGACAATTCCAGGTGCATGGGAGTTATACATGCATGTCACGACATGTTGTTTATTTCATTCAGTGCAAGAGATGTCCACAAACAGGTTATGTAGGAGACACGCCAACAGCTCCGCACTAGGATGAACTTCACACAGACATACTATTACAGCAAGGAAGACTGAAAAACCAGTGGGGCACCACTTCTCTCAGCCTGACCACTCAGTCTCAGATATGTCAGTAATGGTCTTAAAAGGAAATCTCAAAAACACACAACAGAGATGAGCTTTTGAGATTAAACTTATTTTACATCTCAATATGGTAGCAGACGGGATGAACGTTGATCTTGGCTTTATGGGACACTACAGAAACTAACATCCAGAGACCTTTTCTTCTTCATACTGACATATTATAGGACTTCAGCATGTGTGGGATGTGGATGCGTGTGTGTATGTAAGTGTCTGGGTATGTGTTGTGAGATGTGATATAACAGATGTGGGGCTTGCTGTCACATTGAGGTAAGTCTCTATTTAGATATATGGAGTTATAATGTGTTACTATTCTTATTTCACACATACAATGAATATTAATCCCTCCTTACTTTTTATCTTTGCCTGGGTGGGGGGGGGTTGATTTCTTTGCACCATATTCAGATTACCCAGCCTGCTAGGGTACATACAGGAGTGTTATCATATACTGTTATATATAATTTTGTAACTCTGTACATATTGGGTGTGTGATCTCATTTGCACGGGGTCCTGCACAGATCTTTTTCATTAGTTAATATTGTAGTAATTTGTGGATATGTAGGTATGTTAGACCTCTGGTCTTACATATATACTTTATATTTACTTCTAGTTACCTTATCCTGGGGAGGGTGGCAGGTTTATTTCATGGTAGTTCTATCTAGTATCCTTGGAAATGTTACATTGCAGATAGTAGCACGGTTAAATAGTGTTACATTTTTACTCTGTATATATTAGCAGACATAAGCCCTTTTACTTTGGATTTCAAGACATATTGAATTCCTTTGGGGAACAATTGCAGTGACTGAAGTTAATATAGGTTCACTAGGAGAGTGTGTGTGTGTGTGTGTCTGTCTGTCTGTGGGAGAGAGAGAGAGGGGGGGAAAAAAAAAGAGAGCGAGACAACATCTCCTTTAAGCTATGTATCTCCCCCACCCACATTATTGTGATGTGGGGTGGGTTAGGTTGTATTGTTTGTATAAGAGGAGGAGAGAAATTACATTTTATCTCTTTTCAGATTCCTTAGACACTTGTGGTACATCAAGTTGCTACATTCTCAGTATATATTGACATCAGTACATATCAGGCTACATGGTCTTAATTCCTTGAGATTCCTCGACTAGAGTTTTTTGTTTGACACTAATATTATCAATTTATATTTAAATTATCATTTATATAGTCGTAAGGTTTTTGATATTTCTTGGGCCTTATAAAAATCTTAGTTTGTCTTTAATCTGGGTGGGGGTTGCCTTTCAGTAATCACATCCTTATACTAATTGTGACACTCATAGCTTGATTTAGGAGTTATCTGCTTCAGCAGTGTTATCTTATGTCAATTAAATTTATATGCAGTAGGATTCTTTGTGTGTGTGTTCCACCAAGCATGTTTAACCCAAGGTTGCGTCTGGCTGAAGGCAGTATTGTACTGTTAAACTTCTCTGACATCATCTTCCGTGTTTTGTTTTTTTTTAAATGAGTATTTTAAACCTATGGGGATTTTTTTCTGTTTTTCTCTGCATTATCTAGCTGTTATAAGTATTGTATTTTCTAAACAACTGCCATGAGCTTCTGAAGAAGGACTGGTTGGTCCGAAAGCTAGAGCACTTTGTTCTTGTTGATACATCTATGTTGGTCCATTAAAAGGTATCAAATCATTTGCTTCTGGATCTATTCTTGCAAGGACCAATACAGCAACTACTAAATCTAGATTCCAATCCTCAGGTATCTCACCCATTGCAAATGACTGGTTAAAAATTGTTACCAACATTTCTATTATTAGTGGTGCTATTTCTTTAATGTATTTAGGATGTAATTGGTCCAGACCTGCAGATTTATGTGACTTTAATTTAAATATGAATTTTTCTACTTCGTCCCTCGTTGTTAATAAATCGGATCTCTGATGTTTTTTTATTGACTTTGACATTCATCACTTTTCCATTTGTTTCAAATACTGTACCAAAAAATGTTTTTAATGCATTTGCCATATCTTTTGGTTTCCTAATTTCATTATCATCGTTCTTTAATGGCCCCACCCCTTACCTATCCTTTCTATTTTGATTTATATATGTAAAACAACTCTTATCATTATCCTTCCTATAAGCTAGATTTGCCTCTGCCTTCCTTCTTTCTTCCTTAATTGTATTTTTTACAGTCTTCATAGTGGCTCTGTAATGTGGCCTCTTCTGTCCCTAGTAATTTCATCTTTCTATATGCTTTGTGCTTACTTTACTCATAATTTAGTCACTTTATTATTACACCATGGTGGCTTTTTCCCTTTTCTGTTGTACATCTTCCTATCCGTTATATATATTTTTTCCAAATCTATTAATTTATCTTTAAATACCTTCCACATGTGATCAACAGTTTGTCCTTCAAAACTCTTTTTCCACTTCCATTTTTTTAATTAGTTTCTAATCTGTTTGAAGTTTGCCCTATTATAGTTCTTCGCTATTGTTCTACCTTTTATATAAGTTACTTGCTTTTTTACATTGAATGTTATAATATTATGGTCACTATTTCCCAATTGCTCCCTTATTTTTATTTTATGTATAATATCTGTCCTATTTGTTATTAATAAATCCAAAATTGTTTCCCCCCTAGTCAGCTTGTGACTAACTTGTTCGAGGCTTCTCATTTCCAACATTTGTATAAACTTCTCATTTTTTACCTTCTTATTTCTACCTGTTCCCCAATCAACATAGGGGAAATTAAAATGTCCTGTAATGATGACATCTCCCTCTGAGGCCATTTGTTCAATTTCATTCCTAATTAAGATGTCAATTTTTTTACCACTGTCAGGTGGTCTGTACAATAGACCAAATAATATTTTTTTAGCCACTCCTTCTGCAGCTTGAATCCATAAAGATTCAGCTTCCTCATTGTCCACTGTATTACATAGGTTACTTTGTATAACCTCTCTAATATAAATTGCCACACCTCCTCCTTTTTTGTTTTTCCTTTCCTTAGAGTATAACCTAAATCCTTCTATATTAATATTCCACTTTATTTCTAGATCCCACCATGTATCTGTCACCATACACATATCAGTCCTTTCACTCATTAATTTAATTTCTAATTCTGCCTTCTTTTCAATATTCAAACTTCTGGCATTTAATGACCATACTGATATTCCAATACTTCTCTTCCTTAGTTTACATTTGGCACATATGTTGTTACTATTGCTCTGTTTAAATGATTTGCCCCCTCTCCCCTTGCCATCTATTTTCAATTACTGTTTGCGACTGTTTTTATTTCCAACTTCAATTTCCTACTCACCTTTCTACTCAAATGCAGTCCATCTTTGCAATAATATGACGGTTCATTAATGTATTCTTCCCAGTGTTTTATACATCCTAAGTAATTTTTTAGTGTCCACTGCCTAAACCAATTATCCACTGTTTTGATCTTTGTACTATTAAAACCATTCTCTCTTGGTGCTGGCAAAATTTCTAAAAAAATACACTTTACATTGTAATGTCTCTGTGTCTCTTCTTATCTCTTCATATTCTTTCTGTATGTCCACAATTTTCTGATTCTTGATATTATTTATACCTAAATGTAAGATTAATGTTGCTGATCCATCTTTTCCCTAATTTAATCCCCTAACATTCATTTAACATCCCTTATTTTTGCTCCTGAGAAGTAGCTAGTTGTTATATTGTCTTTGCTACTACTCAATGTATTCCTATTCGTATGTTTCAGTATGGAGTCTCCTAATACATAAATCTTTCTTTCCTTGTACCCTATATTCATTTGTTCAAGTTTGATGATTTATCATGCCACCCCCAGCTGGAATTACATTATCCATTTCCTCATTAGAATTTACTCCATCCATTTGCTCTGTAGCTCTGTCATCAAGCTCTCTTACATTAGTGCTATCCTCTTCCATAATTATTAACCGACTATCCATTTCCACTGTCATAATTCCACAAGTGTTTGTTCCATTTACCAGGTTACCACACTTATTTTCCTCCTCACCTATCCCCATAAGTGTGTTCTTAGTACCCATCAGTTCCGAGCAGGATGTGTTTGGTGCATTAACCTGGTCATCGGGGTTGGGGGATATATTTATTTCACTGTTGGTTTTATTCAGTTTGTCACTATTATTATTTTCCAAGTCCAGTAAAATCAAGGACTTAAATGGATGGCTGAGTCCCGAAAGCCCAGATAGTCTGTTTGTTCTTTATGGAGCAACCAAGCAGGTTCAAAAAGCCTCCAAGGCCACCCTAGCTATGTGGGTGGGGGAGTTTGTCACTAAGGCCTATGTTACAGAAATGTAGAGGCCTCTGGCTCTCATTAAGGCTCACTCCACTAGAGCTACAGCAACTTCCTGGGTGAAGAGAGGTGAAGCCTCAGTTTAGAGCTATGTAAAGAAGCTACATGGTCTTCTGGCCACGTATTCACAAAACATTACAAATTGGATGTTCAGAGTTCTGACAATGCTGCTTTTGGTCACACATTGCTACAGGCAGCAGTTCACATGTAATTCTTAGTGCTTGCCTCTTGTATATGGGATAATATTCTCCCCCTCCTGTTTTTTCTGGGTACTGCTTCTTAGAACCCATTTGTTATGATTACCCTTTGACAATGTGGAGTGCTACTGAAAGAAGAAATGTCTTCATACTTACCATAATTTCCTTTTCTGTTAGCTCCAACATAGTGAATGGGGCTCACCCAGGATCCTAGCTCCTCCAGGAGAATTTTACTCACTATGCTAGGAGGGATGTGCTTTCTGATAAAATCCCCTACTTTCTGGCATCTCTCTATTCTGCTGTGCTCTGTTCATATCTATCTATCTAGCTATCTATCTGTCTGTCTGTCTGTCTATCCAACTGTCTATCTATCTATCTGTCTATCTATCTATCTATCTATTGTAGCGTGGTAGCTCCACTATAGTTAGGAATGAGTAGGCAGTTTAATGTTAGACCTCAAATTTTGCACTTTAATAACTTTGCAACCATTCAATGGATTTGCATGAAATTTGGTATGCCCTATTCTGTGGGGTAGATCTCTCGATGTCTCAAGTTTCATTTTGATTGAATTAGTGGTTTTCATGCTGCGCATAATGAAAAATAACTGTGAATGTCACTTTTTTTGCCTGTTTTGGCGGTTTTGTCCTCATTGCGCTTTGACCACACTGTTTGATATTTTGGTCTGTAGTGTTCAGCATAGAAGGAGATTGCCTCAAAGAACAAGCCAGTATCGGTTTGGTGAAAAAATATTAATCTGTTATAAAGTTATTCAATTTTGAAATGTTGGATTCTGGGCATGTTCAGTTCAGTCTTTTGGATAGCTGCACAGTACAAAAAGAGATTTACAGCCCACAAAAAGAGATTTTGACAGCTTATGAAAAGGGATTCATCAAATCCCTCTTTGTGAGAAAAATTCCTTTTCTTGAGCTGCCATCTTGTTTTCATTTTTCCAGCCCAAACAAAACACTGTAACTTTACCTAGGGATGTCGTCTGCAGACATCCAAGGATGGATTTAGTTCATGTGGATGTCCTTTACAGTTCTCTGCCTTTGGTTTACTTCATTGTGGCCTCAGAACTTTTTTTTGGATTTTTAAAATCCCTTTTTGCAACTCACTTCTGATCCCTTTTTGTGATGTGAAAAGGGATTTTGACAGGTCACGAAAAGGGATTGGGTTGTCAGACCAGATGGCCCTGTGGGTAATCCCTTTTTTGCAATGTGAAAAGGGATTTTGACACCTCACAAAAGGATTAGATTTTTCAAATCCTTTCATGAACCAATCAAAATCCTTTCGCATAAACCAAATCCCTTTGCAAGCTGTCAGAATCCCTTTTTGCATTGTAAAAGGATTTATCGAGACCATCTGGTCCCACAGGTTGTGAAAAGGCATATCGATAGCTCACAAGGGATTCAGCTTGTGAAAGGTTTTGGCCTCACGAAGGATTCATTTTCAAACCTTTCATAAGCTGTCAAAATCCCTCTTCTTGCGCTGAAACCCTTTTTATAAGGTGCCAAAATCCCTTTTTGCATTGTGAAGAGGGATTACCCACAGGGAAACCTGATCTGACAACTCAAATCCCTCTTCATGTGCTGTCAAAATCCCTTTTTGCAAGCCAAATCCCTTTTTGTGAGCTGTCAAAATCTATTTTCTCACCATGAAAAGGGCAAAAGACACCAGGAGAAAGGACTGCTGTGTGACTGGACTTCTCTGTTGGGACTAAAGAAGAAGAATTCTTGTACTTGGACCTTTAATTTAGGGTAAAAAAAACTAACAAACAAAACAAAAAAAAGTGTGTGTTTGTCTGAGTTAACTGAACTGAATCATTATCTGAACAGTTATCTAGGTGTAAATCTCAGGTGATTGAAAGAACTTAATAGCTGTGAGGTTTAAATTACTTGTAGAAAGATCTAGTAAGTAGGGGGAGTGGCTTAGTTAGAAGGAAGCTACATTTAAAGACTGCCTTAGAAAGATTCTGCTAATAGCTTGGCAGAAGACACTAGAAGAAAGGACTGCTGTGTGACTGGACTTCTCTACTGGGACTATATTGCCCTCCTTCCCTCCCACCCAAAGCTAGTTCTACTTTTATAGGCACAGGATTTGACTGACAACAGGAACTTCCTGTTTGGGAGCAGGAAGTGAGTGATCACAGAACCACCAAAGACCCACCATTCTAGAAGGGCAAGAGTAGCTCTCCGGCCCCCTCTAGCTGCTGGAGGTCTGCCTCTGAGCAAGTAAGGGGTCTACTGAGAAATATAGGATATTCTTGTCTCAGAACAGGACAATCAGGAGCTTAAAGGGCACACAGGCAGAAAGTAAGCGAGAGAGAAAAAAACAGAGGAAAGAGTAAGGACTGCAAACAGTTAAGAGGCCAGAAATAAGACATAATTGGAGTGGTGCAATGCAGTGGCTGTGGAGCAGCAGTCTTCCAGGAGACATTCTGGAGGATGCGGTGTTGTCCCATCTGCAGGCACCTCTCTGGGCTGAGGGAGGAGGTTGCTCATCTTCCAGGCTGAGTTGGCCAGGATTTGTGGGACCTCCTGTTCCATCCAGGGACCACCAGTGCCACTGCCATTGCCTCAGAGGTTGCCGAGAAAGAGGAGTGGTTGGACCACAGTGGGCTCAGGGATGGTGAGGATGGTGAAACAGAGGTACATCCCTCCAGTTATACCTCTCCACAATTCCTATGCCATTCTGGCAAAGTGTGGTTCCTCTATAGAGGCACCCGCCATGGAGACCAAGGACGATGCTGGGAACCTCCACAAAGGAGACCCACAGGAGGGTGGCAGGGGACCCCGCAGGGGAAGGAAGCAACTCCTGGTGGGGGACTCCATTGTTAGGAAGGTAAAAATGGGGGAGGAAGGGGAGAGGGAGGTAAGGTGCCTGTCTGGCACCATTGCTTGGAGGGACAGGGGGAGAATCCT
Organism: Neoceratodus forsteri; assembly: GCA_016271365.2. NCBI lineage: Eukaryota > Metazoa > Chordata > Ceratodontiformes > Ceratodontidae > Neoceratodus > Neoceratodus forsteri. Next base: position 200,778,177 of record CM057458.1, read on the forward strand.
CAGGATTGCCAGACCAGCTGCACAGGGGAGGGAGCTGGATGTCAATGTCCACCTAGAGACAAATGACCTGGCTAAGAAAGGGATTAGAGAAGTGCAGGGAGAGTTTGTAGAATTGGGGAGGGGCCTTAGACAAGTAGCATGCACTGTAACCTTCTCAGAGGTGCTGCCCATCTATGGCACAGGAGAGGCTAGGATATTCTACCCCATGGTATTGAATCAGTGGTTGAAAAACAGGTGTGTAGCTCAGGGATTTGGCTTCATTGGGGACTGGGGGTCCACCTGGAGAGATGCAAGCCTATATTGGCATGATGGGCTGCATCTGTCCAGGAGGGGAACCAGGATCCTAGGTGATAGGTTTAAATGCTTTATTGGCAAGCATTTAAACTAGCCAAGGGGGGAGGCACTGGAAAGAACGGGAAATCCTAGCCTCCAAAAAATCATGGTAGTAGTGTGGCAAACACCAACATAGAGGTGTCGATAGGGAGAAGGGCAGGGGTAAATGAAGAAAGTGACAAAGGCAAGAAGGACAAGGATGGGGCAAAAAGGAGTAAGGCTATCAAAAAATGGAGGGTAATGAGTACCAATGCCCATAGTCTGGGCAACAAGCTCCCTGAGCTGGTGGCCTTGATGGAAGAGGGATGCCTGGATATCGTAGCAGTCACAGAAACATGGTACACAGAGAACCATGACTGGGATGTTAACATACCAGGGTATATAACCTACAGGAGAGACAGGGAGGGGAGAAGAGGGGGAGGAGTAGCTCTCTATGTAAAGGGAGGGATAAAAGCAACTGAACAAAAGACTAAACAGGGAGGAGAGGAGGCACTGTGGGTCACCTTGGAGACTGGAAAGGGCACCACAATCTGCACAGGGGTTGTGTACAGAAGCCCATGTCAGGAGCAGGGAATGGACAAGGATATGATAGAAAGCATTCTTAGAATGGCAGAGAAAGGGGAGATACTGTTGATGGGAGACCTGAATGTGCCAGATGTTAACTGGAGCACATTTGCTGCAGCCACATTCAAGAACAGGGCCATTCTTGATGCCCTACAGGTGGCAGGCCTCAAACACCTAGTTTCAGAACCCACTCATCAGGTAGCAATCTTAGACCTCGTACTCTAAAATGGGGGCAGTGAGAGGATCTCAGATCTAGAAGTGGGTTGCCATCTAGGAACAAGTGACCATCAAACAGTGTGGTTCACGTTAAACTCAGCTACAGAGTCAAGCCATACAAAAGTGAGGGTACTGGACTTTAGGAGGGCTGACTTTGGCAAGATGGGAGAGTGCCTCAGAAAAGCACTAGCAAACAGGCTAGAAGGAGATGTGGAGCAACAATGGAGAATCATCAAAACTGCCATCACAGAGGCAACAAGCCTTTGTGTGAAGCAAATAAACAAATCAAAATGAAAGAAAAAGCCACTATGGTTCTCAAAAGAGGTGGCTGTGAAAGTCAGGAAGAAAAAGATAGCATTCCGGAAGTATAAGGAAACACAGAAGGAGCAGGACAGAGAGCTGTACCAGTTAAGGCAGAAGGAAGCAGGGAGGAAGTCAGAATAGCAAAGGCCCAAACTGAGGAAAAGATAGCCAACTCAGTTAAGAAGGATAAAACCTTTTATAGGAACATCAGCAGTGTAGAAAGACAAGGGAGGGATAGTGAGGCTGAATAGAATGAACGGTGGGTGGGCAGAGGGGGACAGTGAAAAAGCAGGGATACTGAATGAATATTTCTGCTCAGTATTCACAAAAGAGGAGGGGGAAGTGCCTAATCCAATTAACAGAAGCACTCCTGATAGGGGGGTCAATCCCAGTCCTTTCACAGAAGGAAGGGTTCTGCAAGAACTCCTAAAACTGAAGGTGGACAAAGCAATGGGTCCTGATGGAATTCACCCCAGAATTCTAAAAGAATTAAGGGAGGAACTAGTGAAACCACTGGCTACTCTTTTTAATAAATCATGGGAGGATGGTGTGGTACCCGAGGACTGGAGGAAGGCAGATGTGATTCCCCTTCACAAAAGTGGGACCAAGACAGAGGCAGGAAAGTTCAGACCTGTTAGTCTGACCTCTGTGGTAGGGAACTTGATGGAGTCACTCCTGAAGGAAAGAATAGTTGAGTATCTAGAGGCCAGTGGGGCACAGGACCCAAGGCAGCATGGGTTCACAACGGGAAGGTCATGTCAGATGAATCTAATAAATTTCTTTGACTGGGTAACCAAAGTAGTAGACCAGGGAGGGGCTGTGGACATGGCCTACCTAGATTAATAGTCAAATTAACCAGCCTGGGAGTGGGTCCCAGGGTGGTAGCCTGCGTAAAACATTGGCTGCACAACAGGACACAGAAGGTAATTGTAAATGGAGTCCATTCTAAGAAAGAGGGGTTACTAGTAGGGTACCGCAGGGTTCAGTATTGGGTCCAGTCCTTTTAATGTCTTCATCAGTGACATTGCAGAGGACTGAAGGAAAAGTATGCCTTTGCAGATGACACAAAGATATGCAACAGGGTTGATACACAAGGAGGCGTGGAAAGGATGAGAAGGGACTTGACAAGGTTGGAGGAATGGTCAGAAGTATGGCAGCTAGGATTCAATGCAAAGAAGTGCAAAATAATGCACCTGGGAAACAAGAACCCAGGGGAAGAATACACAATGTGGGGGGGAGGTAGTAACAACAACAAAAAAGGAAAGGGACCTGCGGGTATTCATATCAGATGACTTTAAGGTTAGAAAGCAATGTGAGAAGGCAGTAGGGAGGGCTGGGGGTATACTGGGATGCATAGGGAGAGGCATCAGCAGCAGAAAACAGGAAGATGTTATCCCTCTGTACAGACAGTTGGTGAGACCCCAACTGAGTACTCAAGGCCCAGTTCTGAGACCCCATCTCCTGCAAGGACATAGACAGGATAGAGGCAGTCCAGAGGAGGGCAACTAAAATGGTGCAGGGTCTGCAAGAGGAGCCGTATGAGGAGAGACTAAAGGAGCTTAATATGTATACCCTTGAGGAAAGAAGGGAGAGGTGGGACATGATAGAAACGTTTAAATACCTCAGTGGAATCAACAAAGTCCAAGAGGGTAGCATCTTTCAGAAAAAGAGATGTGCAAGAACAAGCGGACACAATTTAAAGATAGAAGGGGCAGTTCAGGGGCAATGTGAGGAAGTATTATTTCACAGAGAGGGTAGTGGATGCTTGGAACAGCCTTCCTAAGGAGTTTGTGGGGTCTAAAACTGTGGGAGAATTCAAGAATGCATGGGACAGACATAAGGCAATTCTTGTGGGGGGTAGGAAGAAATAGGCTGTTGGTTAACTAGGATCTGTGGCCTATCCTGTAGGTAGGGAAATGGGCAGACTAGATGGGCCAAGTGGTCCTTATCTGCCATCAAAGTCTATGTTTCTATGTTTCTATGTTTCTGTTCCTGATTGGGCCATCTGGCCCCATAATCATGAGAAGGGATTTTGACGCCTCCCAAAAAGGGATTCAGCTCACAAAAAGGGATTTTGACAGCTCATGAAAAGGGATTTCCGTTTACTGTTTTTTGCCACATCACTGCAAAGAAACAGTTTGGAATTTCAGGATGAAATTTTCAGGGTAGAAAGAGGTTGCCCCACAGAGGTGACTTTTTCTGTTTTGGTGATAAAATTAACATTGCTGCCATAGTTATAACATTCTGAAGTTTGGAAATTTCCCATAATATAACACTGTGGAGGACACAGTACCTTTCGGCGCCTATATCTTGAAAAAGGTTTGAGATACAGATTTTTTCACTAAACACAGCTTAGTACACCTGTAGGTTTCCCATGCACACATGCAGGTTGCCAGGATCATGATTACTACTGAGGTAGATTTTTTCCAAGGTTGCTATGGTTACTGAAATATTGCACCATTTGCATCACAGGGGTTACTTGGAATATCTCTAGGTATGCACTGTGTCTCTTCACTTATGGGTAGGTGGGAGTGCAGGGCACTCTACTGTCCATTATGCAATACTGGGAGTGCAGGGCATGGACTGCCCTTTTGTCCCACAGGGAGATTATAGTTCATTACAATGTCACTACAGTTATAGATAGATGGGAGCACATGGATACCATTATAGCACAGGCAGATGCAACCACAGCATACTATGGACTGATGGGTGTGCAGTGCCTAGAGGGCCCTGCACTCCCACAAACATAAGAGGGTAAAATTACACTTTCTCAAAAAGTAAGGAAACTCATTGCAAAAAACTTTGTTAATGAATCAGTTAGGCTGAAGCAACAAAAGTAGGGAAATGAGACATTAGGGTTTTGAACCCTAACACCAAGTACCCCAACTAGCCCCCCAGATCCACCCTCCACACACCAACAGGCATTAGGGTGTGTCTTGGGGTTGTCATGCCTAACTTACACCCCATTCTCCTGTACTGTACTGTACGATCACAGCTTCCTTACACATGGAATGGCATTAGAGTTAGGCTTGATGACACCAAGGCACACCCTGATGTCTGTTGGTGTGTGGAGGGTGGGGTGGGTGGGATGGTAGTGGTTGGTGGGGTGTTAGGTTCAAACACTAATGCCTTACTTTCTACTTTAGTTGCTTCAGTCCTAACTGATACTATCATATATATATATATATATATATATAAATATAGTAACAGAAAGAGCCAGGCACCACCATCATTGAAATGTTGACACCACATGAAAGATTAATAAAACATTATAACTGACGAGTTTTGACTACATCTACCCTTTCTCAAATGCCTTTGTAATGTGAAAAAACTCATACATATATATATATATGTATGTATGTATATGTGTGAATATATATATATATATATATATATAGTATATATATTTATTACACCGTGCCACTATAGTTAGGGTTGAGTACCCCATTTAAGGTTAAAGTGTGAAATATTGCATCTTAATAACTTTGCCATTATATGATGGATTTGCCTGAAATTTGGCAGACACAGAGTGGTACCATAGATCTCTGGATCTGCCAAGTTTTGTAATGGTCGGATATACTGTATGGTTGAGAGTTATAAAGCGACATGCTGTAGCACATTTACACTTTTTTGCCCATTCTTTGCTCGCATCAACAGGTTGCACGGTTTGTGCGACTGGTCCAAAAATGTCAGGAAACATGAAGCCAGGGTCCTCAATGTGCCTTCTGAAGATTTTGTGAAAAAATATTAAACGGTTCAAAAGTTATTCAAAAAACAAGTTTCCCTTTATAGTCATTGGGAAAAGTTAACAAAAAGTTAAACAGCGTCACAAATGCAGTTTTTAGTGTCACAAATTACCCCGTAGTGTCGTGAGTCAGCCATTTTTTTTTCAGTTAGTGGTCACAGAAATGCTTGGCATTTAAATTTGGGACCCTCTAGGGGCATGATTCTTTTTGTGTTCACGAAGTCGGACCTTGAGGATGCTAGCCATATCTTTTGTAGGGGGTAAACACTCCAGAAATGTTTTGGAAATTTTTGTAAACAGTAGTGTTGCAAAATAAAGATGGGTGAAGTGGTCCCAATTAAACTCCCATGATGGGCAGCTGAGTGAAAGCAGTCTGCTGGTGCTCCACAACGTGAAGCTGAGTACTTCGCGTTGTTAATGGGTAACGCGAAGTCCATTGAAAACAATGACTTCACATTACTACAACTTCCCAAACCACTACTTCACTAATTCTTAAGGTGAAGTACATTGAAAACAATGTACTTCGCTTTACTTCGCCTTGTTTTTAAGCTCCAAAGGCGAATTTTGAAGTGATTCATGGGATTTCAGGTCACATGGGCTCTAGATTGTTCTGCACAGCCTCAGTTTGGGGTAGTGTATGTAGGAAGCTGTAGGAGACAATCTGCTCTGAGAGCTCTCTGTGATTCAAACCTTCTAAAAGCTGTTAAAAAAGCCTTTTTGAGTAATTTCTTTTGCTGAAAGTTTAGTTAATCGATTATAGGAAATCCTCCTGTGCTCATATCGAGTGTTTATTATTTGTGTGTGCATTTTGAATGTTAATGTACAACATTCAGTCTGTGTACTGGGAGACAGTGGAAATGTGCTTTGGGAGAGGGGCGTATCTGTGGTGTAGGTAGATTAACTTGGAGAAAAAGACAGTCCTTTCTGTTTTGGTGATATTTTTCTTGTATAACTGTGTTAATGTACACACAGTAATGTTTTCAATAATTCTTGCCATTTTTTTGCCAATTTTTCTGGTGCAGCAGTGCATACATTTAGTTTGTTTAAAATATGTGGTTATATTACTGAAGTTTTCAATTTGCTTCGCATTACTTAGTGTGCGTGTGAGAGTATGTGTGACGTGTGTTATCAAATCAGACACCTTTTATTGTGCCACATAATTTCAGCAATGTGAACCTGCTATCCACTGCAGCTGAGTAATTTTTTGTACTTCTTTGTGATATCTTTACTGGTACTCGTACTAGTGACTCTTACTGCAGCAGTGCAGTACACTGCCTCCCCCCCGTGGCCTGCCCCAGCCGGCAAAGATATTCTTTTCCAGATTTTAATTTCTGATGGTGAGCACTGGTTAGGTGTCATGTCTTTGCATCTGCATCTCTTCAGTGTGCAGTGCAATCTTAATTTGTCTGTACATTTGCATCTCTTTAGGGCCCAATTTCCATCTCTAACTTAAGTCACAGTTGTTTCTTTGGCTTCCCTTCAGAGTACTGGACTGGTGTGGTGCATAATTCAGCATGAACATTGTACTCATTAATATGTGTTTTTAAGTCAGGACCATCATCAGGAGTCACTCGTGATACAAATCATGTTCTTCATCATCACGGTCACAAATGCAGTCACAAATTATGATTTACGATCACGTCACGAATCACAACAGTAATTTTTTGCTAGTTACTTGGATGTTTTGTAAGCCTGATTTGTAGTATCTCGCCATGCTTCATCACCCCACCATTGTACTCATTGATACGTGTTTTTAATTCAGGGAGTTGGACAGTGTCTGCAGTACATACACAGACTGGAAAGAAAACTGCACCTATGCAGTTTCGCACAGTATACTTCCACTGCTCAGAATACATACGGAAGACAACAAAAAAAGGGCATTATTACACACAAGGGTCAGGGGTGGTAGAGGAATACATTTTATAACACATCAAGGAAGGTGTGGGGAGGGAACATGGTGTGAGGGAAAAAAAACTAATATGGAATCCCATGGTGATCCAGCAGCAGTTCCAGCATGGACATAATTTGCAACTGATGTCCATCTATGTAAGAAAAATAAAATTTACAGAAAGAACAAATTAAGTAAAAAAGAGTACAGACAGAAAAGACAGAAAAATGTAGCTTTTAACAAACCTGTTGGGTCTAAATCAAAGTTCAAATCTCCTCCTCATTCTGATCTCAAAGTATCAGCAATCACAAAACACATTCCTCTCTCTCTCTCTCTCTCTGTCTGCACAGGAGAAAGTAAAAGTGTCTGCTTGTATGATTCACTTTCTTCCTGCCTAGCTAAAGAGCATGTGACTTACAATACTGTAAGCCATGTGATGTGTGGGGGGGGCCTGCCAAATCTGAAACACCAAGTGGATCACTTAGAATCATATTGAGGAACACGAAGTCCATTAAAAACAATGAATTCACCTTACTTCGCATTGCCATTCCGCCTTAACGCGAAATGGTAATGACAAGGCAGAGTGAGCACTTTGCATTGCCCACTCCACGTAGCAGAGTGGCAACGTGAAGTGCCCACTTCACGTTCACTTCACCGGCGGAATTTAAATTTGCTGCATTTGTATTGCAAAAGTACTTGCGACATGTTCATGATTTTTTTTGTGAAAGTGTCGTGATTTGCAACACTATTTTACGAAACTATGGCCAAAATAACAGGAATTCTTTGCCACCCTGCTGCAAAAGAACGGTTTGGTGTTTGGGGATGAAATTTGAAGGGAAGAAAACCAAAATACCACAGATGTGTGCATTTTGGTGGTTTGGTGACAAAATATTACAGGGATGCTAAGTTACAGTACTCCGAAATTGATGCTTTTTCCCATTGACTAACATTACAGCATCCACCATGTCTTTCAGGGCCCGTATCTCGGAAATGCTTCGAGATACGGTTTCGTCACAAAATGCTTAGCCCCTATTAGAAGCTAGGTACAAAACTAGCCAGGAAAGTCATAATTTATACGAAATTGTAATTTTTATTTCTACGTCGTACGGTTCCTGAGATATAAGCAATTTAATATTCCAAGTGCTCATTTTCTGCTCTGAGGCCCATTATTATGCATACATGTTTTTTAATTTTTTACTTTTTTATGCAGGAGTTGGTGAAAAAAAGGTTGTGTGCTTTAGTTATTGTCACAATTAGCATTCCCACTTACGTTTCTGTAACTGTTTGCGTTAGAGTTCCTGTCTATGCCACCGTGTGCATTACCCTTTGCATTTTTGTTTCCGCTTGCATTTGCTTTACTGTTACCATTTGCATTTCCATTACTGTTTCTGTTTGCCTTTCGCTTTGCGTCACCGTGTGTATTACCATTTGCATTTGCGTATGCACTTCCATTTTCATTTCCTTTGGTGTCATCGTTGCTGTTACCATTAACAGTTGCATTTCCTGTTGCGGTACTGTGACTGTGCACATTACCAGTTGTGTTTCCATACGTGCTTGTGTTTGCGTTTCCATTTGTGTTACCATTCCCGTCTACGCCACCATGTGCGTTACCCTTTGCATTTCCGTTTGAGCTTGCATTTGCGTAACTGTTAACATTTGCATTTCCATTACTATTTTTGTTTGCATTTCCTTTATTTTGTTTCACCATGTGCATTTCCATTTGTGTTTGCGTATGCACTTCTTTTTCCATTTGTGTTTCTGTTTGTGTTTCCTTTGGTGTCATTGTTGCTGTTACCGTAAGTGTCTGCGTTTTCAATTATGTTACCATGCCCATGTGCATTATGGTTTGTGTTTCCATATGAGCTTGCATTTCTGTTTTCATTAATGTTTGCGCTTGTGTTTGTATTACCATTTGTGTTATCATTTACGTTTGTGTCACCATGTGCGTTAGCGTTTGCGCTTGTGTTTACGTTGCCGTTACTTCACTATTTATAGTGCACATTCTCAAAAAGAAGGGACATTTATGGGGAGAAAACTCCATTTAATGCATCAATTAGAGTTGTTCCACAGTGACAAAAGTGAGGAAGTTTGATGTTAGGGTTTCTACCCCCTCACACCCCCACCTCCACCAACAGGCATCAGGGTGTGTGTTGGGGTTGTTAGTCCTAACTCTCACCCCATTCTCCTATACTGTACCACTTCAGTATGTTTGCACATGGGATGGGGTGAGAGTTGACCGACAACCTAGCGCATTTCGATGCCTCGTTGGTGGGTAGGTGGGGTGGGTTGCAGGGGGTGGTAACTCCTAATATTGAATTTTCTTGCTTTTGTCACTGTGGAACTTAACTGATGCATTAAATGGAGTTTTTTGCCATGATATATATAGATATATATATATACACATATATTCTATGCAAAAAACTTCATTAATGCATCAGTTAGGGTTCTTCTACAGTGAAAAAAGTGAAGAAATTCGATTTTAGGGTTCTGGCCCCTTGCACACCACCCCCTGCCCACCCCTACCAACAGGCATCTGGGTGTTCTTTGGGGTCGTTGGCCCTAATTCTCATATATATATATATAGATATAGATATTATAGGGGTGCAGTCGGGCCCCTATAGTTAGGGTTGAGTAGGCACTTTAATGTTAAACCTCAATTTTTGCACGTTAATAACTTTGCAACCCTTCAATGGATTTGCACAAAATTTGGAATGCGTAGTCTGGTATGGTAGTTCTTTTGATTTATCAAGTTGAGTTTTGGTTGGATTTATGGTTTCTGCACAGCAAAATGTCAATGTACACATTTTTCACCATGTTTGACACATTAGTTGCCCATGGTGCTGTGACCACACCATGTAGTCTTCTGGCCTGAAATTTGGAATGTAAAAAGAGCTTGGGTCAGGGAACAATCTAATGTTGGTTTGGTAAAAAAATATTAATCCTTTCAAAGGTTAATACATTTTTAATTTTCAAGTTCTGAGCATGCTCGGTTCACTCAAAGATGTATATGTATTTTTGACAAACTAAAAATGGGCTCATAGTCAAAGATTTTGTCAGCTCATGGACTAGGATTGTAAAAAAATCCTAGTCTGTCAGAAAAATTTCTTGTCTGCGAGCAGCCATCTTGTTTTCAGCATTTGAGCCAAACAAAATATCATAGCTTTCTCCATGGGTGACTTTTGGACCAAATGAGGCATGAGTTTTGTTCAGGGTGATGCCTTCTACAAAGCCATCATTTGGTTTGGCTCATTTTGGTGCAAAATAGCTTTCTAAAAATTAAAAATTATTTGACTGTGACTTGCTAACGATCCTAGTCCACGAGCTGACAAAATCGTAGTCCACGAGACAGTCCTGGTCCATGAGCCTTGTTCGTCATTGTGTGACCAGATGGCCAGAATTTCATGACCAGATGTCCCTAATGGCATGACCAGATGTCCTCTCGTGGATCAGGATTAAGCTGACAGACTAGGATTTTGCTACCTCACAGTCTAAAAAATCCTAGTTCACAAGAAAGATTTCTTGTCCATGAGTCACCATCTTGTTTTCAGTTTTTGTTGCTGTTAAAATGTGGTAGCTTTCTCCACTGGTGAAATTAGGACCAAATGAGGCATGGGTTTTGCTCAGAGTGACACCCTCTACAATGCCATGCCTTTTGTTTAGCTGGTTTTCATCACAAAAATAGCTTTTTAATATGTTTAAATTCTTTGACAGTGACTTGCTAATGATCATAGTCTGTGAGCTGACAAAATCCTGGTCCACGAGATGATCCTTGTCCGCAAGCCTTGTCTGTCATTGCGTGACCAGATGCCCACAATTCTGTGACCAGATAGCCATGATGGCATGACCAGAAGTCCCTTCATGGACTATTTTGTTACGTCATGGACAGGGATTGATTTTATGGTCCAGGATTTTGCTATCTCGCAGACTAGGAATTTTTAAAGATGTAAAAATTTTATCATTGCATTGCTAATGAACGGTTTGGTCTTTTTAATTGCAATTTTCAGGATATTGAGGGAATACCCTACAGGTGTGAATTATGCTGTTTAGGTGTTGCTGAATTAAGCAGTTCCATAGATATGCCATTACGAAATTTAGATTTTTCCCCATAGGATAAGATTGTAGCACCCATTGCGCTTTTCGGCTTCTGTATCTCGGAAACGAAGCAAGATATAGACTTTTCTCTACTGTTGACTTAGCTAACCTTTGAGTGAGCTAAGCCACTGGAACAAGATTGGAAACCACAGACTACACCTGCAGTGGAATTTTTGTTGTGGGTACCATGGCTAATAAGATATTGGCAAATTAGTATCACAAGGGTTCAAAGAGTGCCTGTCCAGTGCATTTCAGTGCCTGTATCTCATAAATGATATGAGATACTGGTTCAATCATTGATTGCACACACAGTACTCGCTATCACAGTTACAATGACAGTTGAATTTTTTTCCTATCTGTTATGGTTCCCAAGATATCAGCAAATTAGTGTTACAAGGGTTCCCTGCCCTATAGGACTGCTGTATGGCTCTGTAGCTATGTGTAAGTGGCAGCGCCAGACCCATAGGGCCAGCACTCCCACAGATGCATATTATTATGCAGAAATGGGCAACTTGGTGGGCCCACCAACTCATGTCATTTACTAGTAATATTACGCTTTTTCAAAAAGTAATGAAATTTATTGCAAAGACTTTGTTAATGCATCAGTTAAGGTAGCTTATACAGTGACAAAAGTGATGAAATTCAATGTTACGGTTTTCAACCCTAACTCCAAATCCCTCCCCACACACACATACACACACAACAAACATACAAGCAGGGGATAATACAACACAACATAACCTATCAGAAACAGACACCACAAGGTAACTGAAAGAACATACAACTCTGTAAACATATCATAAGAGGCATCCATCATCATGTTTCAGCAACTGTGTCACTTCTGCTTCCATCCCAGTGTCTTGGGGAAGTTATTTAAAAAAGTAGTTATTTTCTTCTTTCTTCCAAGAAGGGTTTCAAATCAACACCATAATTTAAACCAGGACTTTTATTAGCCCCAAAGTGCTTCTCTTTTTAAGATTAGATTTCTAAAAGTCCCCCCTCTTGGATTGAGGCATACTTTATCAGTTGCCACGTACTTTAAAATACGTATTGTATACTGCCATCATTTTTGCATTTGGCCACATGTGCTGCTGTTGCATAAGTAATATCTCCTCTGGTAATCACTCATTGGTGTTTTTCTACTCAAATTTTGAAGATTCTTTCTGTTTTTCCAAAATAAAAAGCTTGGCAGCTACATGTGGCCAGATAAATTACCCCTGCTGTATTGCACTTAGTCATTTGACACATTATAAATTCTTTCTCATCATTAATAGTGGAGAAGGTTTTGCCTACCTTCACCACATTGCAATACATGCAGTTAGGCATTTAAAACAACCAGTTGGCTGGCCAAACCATTTCTTTGGTTCTTTTTGATCAGAAAAATGACTAAGTACTAATGAATCTTATAAGCTCTTAGCTTTATAGAATGACTTCATAGGTTTAACTGCTGACACTTCTTTCAAGCCTTCTTCAGCAGCCAACCCCCATGCATGTTAATAACATCTACAACCAGATTTGCATGTGCAGAATATGTAGTAACTATACTCATTCCATTCTTACCCCTTTCTTTTTTTATTTTGTCCTGCAAGATTCCCCCTTGTTATTTGGTCCACTTCTTTCCTTTGATGGAGAATTAGTTTCTTATTATATCCCCTCTCCATAAATCTTTGTGTAACCAATTCTGCACTGATTTCATAGCTACCCTGAGCACTGCAATTCCTTTTTGTTCTTAAAAATTCTCCTTTGGGAATATTCTATGTGGTGTGGGCAGGGTGGTAGCTCATGGCCATCAAAACAGTGTTCCCATCTGTTGGTTGTCTATAGATATCTGTAGCTATTTTATTTGTTTATTTATTTAAAGGTTTTACCAGGAAGGCATGCTAAGCAGACTATTGCTTGACTCCAGATGCTCCCTGGGGGTTGGTTGGGTGAATGGAGTACACACATAATAGACATGTTCCAGCACCTTACAAGACATTCTTACAAGGAGAAAGTGCAGTACTGCAGGCAAACTGTACAGGTCATTAGACAATAAAATATAATAACAGAGTTCAGTTACAAAGCATATAACAATGAAATATAGTAACAATTACATTAAATTAATACAACACTTTTCTAGTATTCCTGTTTTCAGAGTCAAGAGCTAATAGTAGAGCATGAGCAGATGGAGGAGAAATGTGTTCTGAGAATAGAGTTAAGGTGCTGACTGGGGGAGGCATGCTGGATATCCAGAGGGAGTGGGTTCTAAAGTTTAGGCATGCAGTATGTGAATGCTGACTGACTAAGGTGGACATGAGTGGAATGGACAGGATATGTGAGTTGTTATTCCTGAGTGTATAACCTGGGGAGGTAGGGGCTGAGAGGATGGAGGTGAGATAAGGAGGGAAGGACTGTGTCCAGAATTTGGTAGTGATACTGGCACAGTGAGATTTCCACCAATCCTGCAATGAGGGGAGGTCAAGGTTTTGGTATAAGACACAGTGATGAGTGGTAGGAAGACAGTCAAGAGCAAAACAACAGAAGGATCAATCAATCAATCAATCAAATCTTTATCCAGGTGAACATCATTAAGCACGGCTCATTTGCAAGATGGACCCGGTAAGGTCAAGGTTCAATTTACATAGATACATAATAATATTCAGTATACACACATTCTAGGATACTACATAAAATATTCAGTATACACACAATCTAAGGATACATTCTAATCAGACTATACACTAAATTCAGGTGTATTGGTAATAAGGGGTGAGGGGAAGAGGAGAGGGAAGTGGTGTGCCTGGCTGGTGGGGGAGGAGGAAGGTGGTGGGGGCCTATACTGTGGAAGGGATAAACTGTGGGCCTATGAAGAAGGAGTAAAAGAGGGGGTCCAGTCTGGCTAGGGTGAACTTAGGGGCAGCACTGTAGACTATGTCTCCAAAGTCGAAGATGGGGAGAATCATCTTCTGCAAAATTGCCCGGTGAGCCAGTAGTGGGATGCATCCACGATTGTGGTATGCATTGCCCAGCTTGGGGTGAAGCTTCTGATGGATGGCATCAATATTTGTGGAGAAGTCTAGGTGCTGATCAATCCAGACTCCAAGATATCTACAGGAGGTACAAGTGTCAAGAGTAATCCCATCCAGGGTGTGGAAGGGGGAGGAGGGGAGCCTAAAATGTATCTGCCTAGTGCCGAAGGTCATGGAGACAGTTTTCTTAGTGTTGAGAAAGAGCTGATTTAAGTGAAACCAGCGCTAAACTGCATTGAAGTCCTGCTGGAGTCTGGTCACCACGTCAGAGGTTGGGGGGCCGGATATGTACAGTACTGTATCATCCACATACATGTGAATGGATGAGTGGGTGCAGACAGAAGGCAGGTCATTTAGGAAGATGGGGAACAGAAGCAGGCAAAGGACTGAGCCTTGGTGTACACCAGAGGTAACAGGGAGGGAAGCAGAGGTGGCACTGCCAATTCTGATAGATTGGGATTTGCCTATCAGGTAGGAGTGAAACCAACTGGTGGCTCCATTGGAGAGTCCTGCTAGAGACAGCTTTGATAGGAAAAGGCAGTGGGAGACGGTGTCAAAGGCTTTAGCCAGGTCAACAAAAATGGCTGAGGTAATGTTGCCTCTATCCATACCAGTGAGGATGGAATCAGTGAGTCTTAGGAGAGATGTGGTGGTGGAGTGGGATTTCCTAAACCAAGACTGGTAAGGTGCAAAAAAAGAAGAGGAGTTGAGTTAAGTTAGGAGGAGAATTGTGAGAAGACTAGGTGTTCCTGGATTTTAGCCACGATAGGCAGGAGGGAAATTGGGCAGCACTTCCTGGTGCAGAGGGGTCACCTCCTTTAGGTAGGGGGATGACTGTGGTGTACTTCCACCAAGTTGGGTGGCAGCTAGAGAGAACAAGAGGTTATAGAGTGAGGCTAGGGGGATGGCAATGGCTGGAGAGGACAGGTACAGTATTTTGGAATACAGGCCAGTGGTGAATTTGCCCTTGGAAGGATTAAGGGTGAGAAGGGCTTGGTGGACCATGCTGATCTTGTTTACTTAAAATATCTAAATAGGGAATTTGTTCCTCACTGCTACTGTGGACAAATCTCAGATTCCTGTTCATAGAATGCAGGTATGTAATAAATTCTTGTAAATCTCCATCAGTACCTCTCCTCAAAAGTATGATGTCATCAATGAAACATCTCCATAGCACTATGTCACCTTGGAAATGGTTCATCGATGCATTAAAAATAAACTGTTTTCCCCACAAATCCACATATAAATTTATCACAAAGGGGGCACATGTGGCTCCCATAGCTGTAGCCTTGATCTGCTGGAAAATAGAATGATTGAACAAAAACACATTACATTTTAAAACAAATTCCAATAACT
This sequence comes from Neoceratodus forsteri, assembly GCA_016271365.2. Taxonomy (NCBI): domain Eukaryota; kingdom Metazoa; phylum Chordata; order Ceratodontiformes; family Ceratodontidae; genus Neoceratodus; species Neoceratodus forsteri. The sequence continues at coordinate 200,793,682 of CM057458.1, forward strand.
GCAGCAGAAAATCAACTGGGGGCATGTTGGGCAGTGTGCTGTTGTTTAAATAAAAAGAAACAGCCTTTAATGCTCCATCATGGGAGACATTAGTATATAAGGTCTCAATGTCCAATGTCACTAACATGACTTTTTGTTGTAAATGCAAACCATCAAAAATGAGTAAAATGGCTTCCATCTGGGTTCTTAAAAATGAATCTAAATATTGTGAAAGGCATGTAGTTAAGGAACTGATCCTGCTGAATATGGGGTGACCTGGGGGACAGTGTAAAGTTTTATGAACTTTAGGAAACATATAAAATGTTGCCATGACAGGTGAATCATTAATTAAGCACTCTTTCACATCCTTAGATATGAATCCCTTTTCAAAGGCTTCATTTACTTTATCATCTGTTTGGGTTTTGTATTCCACCAAAGGATTATAGGTCAATTTCTCATAGAACATTTTATTACCAAGCTGATGTATGTAATGCTTCTGTCACATAATCATTGTTATTCAAAATAACAACAGCCCCTCTTTGCTTATTTAATAACAAATCCCCCATTCTTCGGCAAAGTCTTAATAGCATTCCTTTCTTCGATATTCAATTTATTAAAACTCAGCTGTGTTAAATTTGAAAACAAGGCATCCAGTTCCATTTCCACCAATTGTCTAAAAACAGCCACAGTAGTACGTGTCAGTGGACACAAAGTTGAATTAGGTTTACATTTGTCCATGGCTGTATTTGGTGCAGTTCCATTGGCATCACAATTAAACTTATTATGGAGGAAAGTCAAATTCAGTTTTCACATAAAAAAGCCACAACAATAAAAGTTTGTATTTATCCAAAGATGACGTCAGGATAAAGTTGAGGCCCTTCTTTAACAACTCAGTTTCTGCAGATGAAAATTATTATGATGACAAGTTAATAATCTGTGCGCTAGATAAATAAGGACTCACCTGCTCCCTCCCCCAGGGTCTCTGGCTGTAACTTGAGTCTGTAATTGCGGTATCCATTTTGTCTCCTCCATCTCCCCTTCATATTCTTTTCCTCTTCATTTTCCTCTTGGTGTCTCTTCATAATAATTCCCCTGATAATAGCTCCCTTTTTGATAATTGAGTTGTGGAATCCTGAAGGGTTGGAAGAATTGTTGTGGGGGGTAGAATGTCTATAGGTGGAGGATGTGGTGCTATCCCTTGTAACACTCCATCAGTCCTTTGTTCTAAAAAAAGGATACCAATTTGTGTCATTTCCATCATTACTCTCTGCCTCGCCGACATTTGTGCTGAAGTCAAATGAGACATTTTTCTTTAGGATACTTTTCTGGTTTGTATCTTTTTGTTTCCCAGTATAAACCCTTCTGGCCACATTGTCTCCTTTTTCCCTAGTAAATTGAACTTGTTTAATTCTTTTTAAATTTGCATTAAGTTTTTTGATAGTCTGTTTGAGTTTGTTGTTAAGTCTCCCAAATTCCTATACATTGTTAGCATATGATTTTAAGATATCTGCTTCATATATTTTTAAGTCCTCCTTGATTTTATTTTCCTGTTCCTTGCTGAAATCAATAATTAGGGCAATCAGCTTCAAATCTGGTTTAGTTAAAATCCACTCCTATTTCTGCATGAATGAGATATTATCTAAACCATAAGCTGGCTTCAAATCAATTCTCAAGCACTGTGGGATTCTCTATACCTGCAGGTATGCTGTAATGTTTGTTTTTGTCTGATATAGCATTTTGAGTTGTACAATTAATTTCTCCACATTTCTGTATGTTTCTTTTAGTGATTAAGCTCTGGGAACATCCACATTCAAGACTGACTCCTCTGTTAGAAAGGGATTAGCCACATTCGCTGCTTGTAAAATGTGATATGTTTTTGTTCGATCATTCTATTTACAGGCAGATCAAGGGTACAGCTATAAGGGCCCCCTCTATGATAAATTTATATGTGAATTTATGGGGAAAACTGATTATTTTTGATTCATCAGTGAACTGTTTCCATGGTGACATAGTGCTATGGAGATGTTTCATTAATGATGTCATACTTTTGTGGACTCTACTCCCACCAACTTGTTAACATGTCCAAACCATCAACACCCTCCAGATTTCAATGAAAAAGACCAAACTGTGCCAGAAATATAACATTTTAAAGTTTGACATTTTCATTCATTGGAGTTGCGGAATTCCACACCTGTTGACATTTTATAGACACAATGATTGAAAATAACATCCATGACACTAAGGCTAGGCACTCTATCAATTTCAAGCTACCACCACAATGGAAAACGCTGTCTGCAAAACATAAATTGTGCCATGCAATATCTCTGCAACAGATATATTTTCTGACATGTAAACACTGTAATTGACATCTACAGGACATGCTGTAAACACCCTCCAAATTTCAAGTAAAAAGACCAAACCGTTTCCAAGATATTTAATGTTAAAGATTGATAAAATTGACATATCTAATGCATTATAAAATCTGGCCATCTTGTCCCTATCTTGCTATCAAAGATGGTGATCAAAGAATCTTGCGATAAAATAATTTGCAGGCTCGTTATCAAAGAATTTGCTGGCTCACAATCAAAGAATAAAAAATTATGTAATTCTAAAATTTGACAGAAGTAAAGCAAACCACCACCATGGTTCAATAAAACAAAGTCCCCTGAGCAAGACCCTCCCTCATCTGTGTTCCTAGGCCACCCCTGGGCTAAGAAATTTAATTTTTTTATTGGGCCATCTGGTCATCATTTTGCGATCAAAGATCGCGTTCAAAGAATCTCGCTACCAATAATTTGCAGGATCACATTCAAAGATTTTGCTGACTCATGGTCAAAGATTAAAAAATGGTCAAATTCAAAAATTTTAGAGAAATACAGTAAACCATCACCATGGTTCAAGAAAATGAAGCCCGGAGCAAAACCCACCCTCATTTGTGTTCCTAGGCCACCCCTGGGCTGAGAAATTACATTTTTTCATTTGGCCATCTCATACCTCACTCGCAATCAAAGATCGGGATCAAAGAATCGTGCGAACAAAGAATTTGCAGGCTCACAATCAAAGATTTTGCTGGCTCACAATCAAAGAATAATAAACGGTCAAATTGGAAATTTTGCTACCAATACAGCAAACCACCACCATGGTTTGAGGAAGTGAATCCCCCTGAGCAGAACCCACCCTCATTTGTGTTCCTAGGCCACCCTGGGCTGAGAAATGTATATTTTTTCATTCAGCCATCTCATCCCTTGCTCACAATCAAAGATCACAATCAAAGAATCTCACAATCAAAGAATTTGCAGGCTCGCGATCAAAGAATAAAAATGATGAAAACTCTATTTTTTGACAGTTTTACTTCAAACCAAAGACACAGGTCAATAGAATGAAGCCCCCTGAGTAAAACCTATGCAGGTTTTACTTCAGGAGTGACCTCTGAGCTGAGATATTTGATTTTTTATGATCGGATTTGAAAAATAAGATGGCGGACCTCACGATCAAAGAATTCTCGGGGACAAAGATTCTTTGATCATGAGGCTGCAAATTCTTTGATCATGAGACTAGAACAGATGTCCAGAACCCCATTCTTTCTTCACAAAACAACCATATAAATGTTCCCATTGACTTATAATTGAAGCTTAAAAGTGCTATAACATTTGAATGGATTCATATTTTTTCACCAAATGAAAAGCGACATCTTTGGCCAGTGAAGCCCTTTTAAATGAGCCAAGTTGCAAAGCAGAACACCACACAATGGCCGCACAGCACCACAGGCAAAATCCCCCAAACTGCCCACATAACTTGTGAAAAGTGCATTTTTCAGCATTTTTGTGTGCAAAGACCGTAAGTCTGACTGAAACAAAATTTGGCAAATCGAGAGATCGACCATGCCCCATCACGCATACCAAATTTCATGCAAATCTGTTGAATGGGTCCAAAGTTATAAACATGCAAAATTTTTGAGTTTAACATATAAGTGCCTTCATAACCCTAACTATGCCCCTATTTTATATATATATATATATATATATAGGGTTTGTATATGTTGTGCAATTGATCATTGTGTGTGTGTGAGTGAGTGGTAATAGGTTGATGAGTGTGTGAGTGTGATCTGTGGTTGGATGATGTGTTTTGGAAGGCGGGACATGTCCGGGAGGTTTCCTGTAGATACTGTGTGTGATTTTGCTTTTTCCCTATATTTTATTATGTGTAGTGTTTAATTTTTGTTGTATGCTGCTGTGCATAACTTTTTCATTTGTGGTTAGCTTAAATGTTACGTGTTTTGGAATGTCTGTGAGAAGCTCCATGGGAACTACAGGTAAGAGAGCAGTTTTGATTGCGTGAGGTGCTTTAGTTGTCATTGAGATGCTCAGCTTTATTTTTTACTGAGACCAACAGCAAGAATTATACACTTTCAGAGTATATATCATGTAAGTAATACCAGTTTAAAGAGGTCATGTTTAGGTTGCTGTAACATATGAAGAAATGAAATTAAGAACTGAAGGCTTCGGTGTGGAAATATGTGTGCTGTGCAGTTCACTGGTATGTTAGTCAGAGTTGGAGTCTGTAGACAGATTTTCTTTATGTCTGTTATCACAGAGACCATAAATGGAACCCAGTAGGTTTACAGTTTTGATGCAGTGTGAGAGACTGCATGACCATTCAGCAGCTTGTAGTACAGAAATGTATTGTTTTAGGTGTGTGCCATTTGGTGCAGTGAGGACTGTACTGCTGCAGGCTTCTGGTATTTGTAAAACTGCAGCAAAGAATGAAGAATGCAGACCAGCTGCTTAATTAGGTACCTCAAACATTTCAGTTTCACATGTAAAAGAAGTTCTAACTTACATTGCGGACATGCTGCTGGAGTGAGAATATTGGCTGATGACATAGCTACAGCATGGGTAAATGTAAATACTTTCACTGTAGCTATGTCATCAACCATTTATCTTACTGGGGTGGCATGGTCACACCTCTATAATTAGGGTTGAGTAGGAAGTTTAATGTTAAACCCCAAATTTTGTACTTTAATAACTTTGCAATTGTTCAATAAATTTGCACGAAATTGGGCATACATGGTCCTGGATAGTGGAACTCGTGATCTGTCAATCTTTGTTTCAATCAGATTTGAGGATTTCATGCAGCTAATCATCAAATAATGCATTTTTTTGCTAATTTTTGACAATTTTTCCCTGTTTTAGTCTCACCAACTCACTTTCTTACCTACAGGTTATACTGTTTGATCACTAATGGTCACCAAAACACTAAATTTCTCACTTGCTGCTCCCTCCCATCCACACCATTTGGAATTTTACTCTGAAATTTTCAGGGTAGAAAGAGCTCACCCCACAGATCAAGCCAACATTGGTTTGGTGAAATAATAATTATCCTTTGCAAAGTTATTCAGTTTTGGAAATTTCGGGTTCTGAGCATGTTCAGTTCAAGTTTTTGGATAGCTTCACAGTTGTGAAGAGCAATTTGTGCACACAAAAAGGGATTGTGAAAAGGGATTTTTAAATCCATCTTTATGAAAAAAATCCCTTTTCATGAGCCACCATCTTGTTTTTCATTTTTTGGCACAAACAACACGTTATAACTTGCACCAAGGTTGTCTTCTGTAGACATCCATGTACAGGTTTTGCACAAGGGTATGTCCTCTACAAACCCATACCTTTGGTTTAGTCAGTTTTCTGAAAAAATGGTACTTTTACAGTTTAAAAATCTGTTTTCGCGACTCACTTCTGAAGCCTTTTCGCAAGCTGTCAAATCCTTTTTCTCCAGCCAATCCCTTTTCATGAGCTGTCAAAATCCCTTTTCCTGAGGGAAGGATCATATAACCCTACCTCGCAAAAAGGGATTGGCTCACAAAATGGGATTTTTGGCAGCTCACGAAAAGGGATCAGTTAGTGGAAAAGGATATTGTCACCTCACGAAAAGGGATTTTAAAAGGTCACTACTAAGAAACCGTTTGATATTTTGGGCTGAACTTTTCACGGTAGACAGGGCTTGCCCCAAAGATAAGACTTTTTCTGGTTTGGTGAAACAATTTACATTGCTTCCATAGTGATAAGATTTTGAAGTTTGGAAATTTCTCTTTGGATAACATCGTGGCGGACCCAGTACCTTTCAACGCCTATATGTCGAAAACAGTTTGACATACAAATTTTTCACTAAATGCAGCTTAGTAGACCTTTAGGTATATTAAGTTGATGTGTGGGTTGCCAGGGCATGATTACAACAGCAGTGGAATTTTTTCCAGTGTTTGTAAGGGTACTGAGATATTGCACCATTTGCATCAAAAGGGTTACTTGGAATGTCTGTAGGCCTGTGCTGCACCTCTATACTGATTGGCAAATGAGAGTGCAGGGCCCAGAAGGCTCAGTGCTCCCACATATGGATACTATTATGCAGTTATGAGTCTGCAAGGACCTTCATTATGCAGTAGTGGGAGTTATGGATGTAAGAGGTCAATACATTCTCTCTACAGCTATGGATAGATGGGATTGCAGGGCCCATAGGGCCCTGTGCTCCCACAAATGCATACAATTAGAGAGGGAGATGCAAACACAACACAGTATAGACTGACAGGAGAACAGGGCCCTGCACTCTCACCTATAATGGTAACATTACACTTTTTCAAAAAGTAAGGAAATTCATTGCAAAAAACTTCATTAATGCATCAGTTAGGGTCAAATAAATAAAATAAGGAAATGAGGTGTTAGGGTTTACAATCCTAACACCTCCCCCCACCAAACACCAATCAAACCACCCCACCCACACTCACCCTCCACAGTCCAACAGGCATTGGAGTGTGGCTTGGGGTCATCAAGCCTAACTCTCACCCCATTTTTCTATACTGTACCATCTCATTTTCCTTACAATTGGAATGGGATGAGAGATAGGGCCAATAACCCTAAAGCACACCCTGATGCCTGTTGGTCTATAGAGGGTGGAATGGTTGGGTTGGGTGTCAGTGGGAGGAGGCGTTAGGGTTGGAAACACTAATACCTCATTTCCTTACTTTTGTTACTTCAACCCTAATAGATGCTTTAATAAAGTTTTTTCAATCAAAAATATATCTATATATTATATGTGTGTGTGTGTGTATATATATATATATATATATATATATATATATATATATATATATATATATAAAATGGGTAGGAAATTGTTGTTGTTTTATTGGATGATGAGCATCACATGACCGTGCGTATATCAGACCGTGACCGCACACCTGCACTTTTACCCCCCTCCAAAACAATTTTGACATTTTATAAGATAGATAAACCACTCTGAGGTGTGTGGTTGCACTCTGATATACTCACGCCTTGGGCGGTTGACGTACGAGGCCACAGGCCGAGTGCGTACAATGCACACCAAGGTGTGTGTATATCACAGCGTGACTGCACACCTCAGAGTGGTATATCTATTACATATATCAGCCCAGTAGAGCCAGTGTAGTTAGGGTTGCACAGTCATTTCAATGTTAAACCCCAAATTTTACACTTTAATAACTTTGCCACTGTTTGTCTGATCTGCCTGAAAGTTTGCATGTGCAGAGTGGTACCATAGATCTTTGGACTTGGCTCTTCTTACAGTGTATGGTAGAACACTGTTGAACAAGGAAATCTATGCTCCCAACAGCATTGTTGTGCTGCACTTGCTACGTCACTGTAGCTGTTGTGCTGCACTAGCTACATAGCTAGTGCAGCACAACACCTAGATGATGAGTGCGCATGCGTGGAAGGTGAGTGCGCATGCGTGATCGGGAGACTGGTGAAGTGTAAAGAATGGCCACAGCAGTGAAATAGGCTGTAAGGAACAAAAACCACACAAGAAACTCAAAAAAAGTAAGAGCAGTGTTTTTATGAATGACCATACACTATAAAAAGACTGTGTATGATCGTTCATAGACAACAAGGGTATTTTTTGACTCTCGAGGATTCCATGGTAACGAGACCTCTCAAGCTGTGCTCTCAAGGTCTCCAGTTACCATGGAAACCTCTCGAGTGAAAAATACCCTTGTTGTGTATGAGCTATCATACACAATCCCCTATGTTTCAGTTGGAATTTTGGTTGCAGAGCTGAGGACTGTTGAAAAGTGTGAAAAATCCTCAACTTTTTTGAATTCTTTGCTGATCTCTACAGCCCAAACAGTTTGTCCAACTGGTCTGAAATTTTCAGGGTATATGGGGACTAGGTCAGGGAAGTGCCTTTTGAAGATTTAGTGAAAATATATTAATCAGTTCAAAAGTTATTAAACTTTAAATGTCCCCATTATAGTTTATGGGAAAAAATATATGTGCACCATGAAAGCTTTTAAAAGCTTTCACGAAAGCAAAATTTGTTTTCAAGCAATGGAATTTTTTTACATGCTGCCGCCATCTTGTTTTCCGTTAGTGATGGACAAAAATGGCTGTAGTTCAAATTTGGCTGGCCCTAGGAAAGCACTGACAGTTGTGTTTACCTAGTCAGGCCCTGAGCTACACAGCACCACTTTGTTGGGGGGATAACCCCCCCAGAAATGCCTTTCCTGAGATTAGCCCACATAGTGTTACAAATTGTGACAAAACAGATGTGACACTTTTGCAAATCATGACAGTGTCGTGCCCATTCTTTTGTAATTTTTTGTGAATGTTTTGCAATTTGTGACACTACAACATCCAAAAACAGGAATTCTTTGTCACCCCACTGCACATAAATGGTTAGGACTTTTGGGCTGAAATTTGCAGGATGGCAAGCCCTGGGCCCATAGATGTGCATTTTGTTGGTTTGGTTCTAAACCATTTAATGCTGCCTTAGTTACAGCACTCTGAAGTTGAGAAATTTTGCATAGGTTAACATTGCAGCACCCACATCATGTTTCGGTGCCCATATCTCAAAAATAATTTGAGATATGGATTATTCACTCTGGGTGACTTTGTCCTACACCTGTGTGGAGGTTTTGAAGTCATGATTATAACTGCAGTGGAATTTTTTTCTTAGTTGCTATGGTTACTCAGATATTGCCAAATAAATGTTACAAGGGTTCCTTTTCAGTACTATGGGGCTGCTGTATGGCTCCGTACTTATGAGTAAGTGGGAATGCAGGGCCCAGAGATCCCACAGTCCCACATATGCATATTGTTTGGCCAAAATGGGCAGTGTGAAGGGAGTTCAGGGCCCAGAGAACCCGCGCTCCCACAGCCACATACCAGTTACATTACACATTTTCAAAAAGAAATGAAATTCATTGCAAAACAATCTGTTAATGCATCAGTTAGGATTGATGCCACAGCCACAAAACTTTGAAAATTCGATGTAAGGATTACCACCCCTAGCACCACACACCCCCAAGTCCCCTTTACCTTCACACACCAACAAGTGTTAGTCCCATTATAGTCTGTGGGGAAAAATATATTTACAGCATGAATGTTTCTGCAAAACCACTGAGTATTTCCTTGAAAGTACCATCGGTTTATGTGGGGGACTTTCACAAAAGTACTTGATAATTTTGTGAAAGTTCCACATGTCAATCAATGGTACTTTCATGAAAGAACTGTATACTTTTGTGAAAGTACCATTGGTTAACATGGGAGTACTTTTGTGGAAGTCCCCCATGTTAACCAATGGTACTTTGTCAAAAGAACAAGTGCTTTCATGAAAGTAGGCTAGTACATAGACCCAATATGACAGTTTTTTGGCCACCTTATAACCTTCAAAAAATGGTTAGGACTTTTTTTTGGCAGAAATTTATAGGATGGCAAGCCCTTCCCCTCAGAAGTGCCTTTTGATGCTTTGGTGAAAAAAATTACACTGGTAATATGTAAGTGGGAGCAAAGGGCCCAGAGGGAATGTGCTCCCACATACGCATACTATTAAGCAAAAATGGACAGCGTGAAGTGAGCACAAGGCCTTGATGGCCCATGCCCCCACAACCACATACCACTTCCATCACACTTTCTAAAAAAGAAGGAAAATTCATTGCAAAAATCTGCATTAATTAGTTAGGGTTGATAACACAGTGACAAAAGTTTGGAAATACAATGTTAGGGTAACCACCCCACCACCCCCATACACCAACAGATGTTGTGGTGTGCCATGGGGTCATCAGGCCTAAGTCTCACCCCATTCTTAAATGCTGTAGCATGTCATCTTATTTACACATGGAATGGGGTGAGAGTTAATCCTAACAGCCCATTGGCACACCCTGATGACTATTGGTGTGTGGAGGGTGCGGGGGTAGGGGTCATAACCCTAACATAAAATTTCCAAACTTTTGTCACTGTGGTATCAACCCTAACCGATGCATTAATGCAGTTATTTTTTGCAATGAATATATATATATATATTTATACAATGGGGGGAGACATATTCCAGTGAGATAAAACAAGTTATTTTCACTGCAGTGAAATAAATCCTGATGACAACAGCAGAGTTAAAATAAATGCCATTTTGTACACCCTGAAAACCCGCACTAAACCTGTGCAAAGCCATGCAATCACACAAAGCCTCACAAAGCCGTGCAAATTATGCATTTTGCAACAGTGAGGCCCCCATTGTATAAATAGGATACATGATGTGCATTAGTGTGATATGGGAAATATGTTCAGTCCCGTATAGTGACCTCTGAAACCTCACTCGTGGCTTTGCCACTTGTGAGCATTCAGAGGTCACTCTAGAGGAGTGAAAATATTTTCCATATCACACTCATGCCCATCATGTATCCCCTATTTATATATACAGTATATATATATTATGGTAGCACAGTAGTGCTACCATAGTTAGGGTTAAGGAACCATTTACATGTTAAACCTAAAATTTTGCACCTTAATAACTTTGCAACTGTTCAAAGGATTTGCCTGAAATTTCGAATACGTGATCAAGAAACATACATCTTGGGATCTGCCAACTTTCATACTGTTCGGATATACAGCTGTGGATTTATTAAGCATGATCTGAGCACACATTTATGCTTTTTTGGAATTCTTTGCTCATCTGTACAGGTAGCACGGTTTGCGTGCCATCAAATCTTCAGGAACGTGTGGCCGGGGTCCCAATGTGCCTTTTGAAGATTTGTTGAAAAATATTACACGGTTCAAAAGTTATTCAAAAAACAATTTCCCATTATAATTCAATGGGAAAAGTTAAAAAGTTCGACAGTGTCACAAATGCATTTTACTTTTGCAAATGGCCCTTTTACTGTCACAAATCTGCCATTTTGTTTTCAGTTGGTCATCAGAAAAATGCATGGCATTTAAATTTGGGACCCTCTAGCAACCTAATTCTTTTTGTATTCACCTAGTTGGAACCTGAGGATGCTAGGCATGTCTTTATTTTGGGGTAAAACACCCCAGAAATATGTTTTTCAAATTTCTGGAGAAAGTACTTTCACAAAGTACTTTCGCATTTGCGACAGTGTTGCATGAATTTGAGTAAGCTTTCGCAAAGTTTGACAGTACTTTTCCAGGTTGTGGGAAAATGACAGCAATTCTTTGCCACCCTGCTGCAAAAGAATGGTTATAATTTTTCACCGAAACACTGAAAGGCACATCTGTGGGATGTTGACTGCGTTCCCTCCAATTTCAGCCCAAAAGACCAAACCATTCATTGACTTATAGTGGGAAATTGTTATTTGAATAACTTGTGAACCGTTTAATATTTTTTCACAAAATCTTCAAAAGGCACATAGGGAACCCTGACCACATGTTCCCTGAAGATTTCAGACCAGTCACACAAATCGTGCGACCTGTAGGGATGAGCAAAGAATTCAAAAAAAGCGTAAGCGCACATGCAGATCATGCTTAATAACTCCGCAGCCATATATCCGAACAGTACAAAAGTTGGCATATCCCAAGATGAATGGATCTAGATCATGTATTCCAAATTTCATGCATATCTGTTGAACAGTTGCAAAGTTATTAAGGTGCAAAATTTTAGGTTTAACATATACATGGCTCCTCAACCCTAACTATGGTAGCACTACCATGCTACCATAATGTGTGTGTGCATTAGCACCAGTATAGTTAGGGTTGGTCGAGAAGTTTAATGTTAAACCTCAAACTTTTCACTTTAATAACTTTGCAGCAGTTCTACAGATTTGCACCAAATTTGGGAAGGTCTCTTCACATGCCTAATTTCATGTGAATCTCTTTTGTGGTTTTGAGATACAGAGTGCTGACAGAGAGAGAGAGAGAGAGAGAGAGAGAGAGAGAGAGAGAGCAGCCAATGCATCCTTAAATCAAGGTTATTTAATAGACTACACTGGACTGAATTATTACTATTTGGACCTGTGTAAGTAACTAGTTTTGAATCTCTGTTTTTGGGGTTGACTTTTCTTAGTTTAACTTTTATTTGCCAGGGAGGAACTGTAGCTGGGAGATATTTGCAGTCATTTGTGACTAGACCTGTTACTTAACCTCTGTGAAATAGATGACTGAAAGGAAGGAAGGCACTCCCTGGGTTGGACGGTCAGAGTTGTAGTTGATTGTTTCTGGAGGCACAGCTTTTACTCCCACCCTGCCCCTCACCCCACCCACCCACCCCAAGCACATAACTTTCTTTATAGCAGTGGTTCTGACTTCACTTACTGAAAACTACTAACAACATACACCTGTTCATATCCTTAAAGGCACAGCACACTGAATAGGAGGTAAAGACACTTACAAGCTTGCACACACTTAAACAAGAAAAAAAGGAAAGCATCTGTAACAAGAAGGGATAAAGACATGTGGGGAGTGGTGCAATGCACTGGCTGTGGAGCAGCAGTCTTCTGGGAGACATTCTGGAGACTGTGTTGCTGCCCTATTTGCAGGCACCTCTCTGGTCTGAGGGAGGAGGTTGTTCATCTCCATACTGATGTGGCAAGGATTCAGGAAGACTGCTCCCCCACCCAGGGACCACCCAGGCCACTGCCACTACCTCAGAGGTTGCCAAGAAATAGGAGTGGTTGGACCACGGTGGGCTCAGGGAGGGTAAGAGTGGTGGAACAGAGGCAGATCCCTCCAGTTGTGCCTCTCCACAATTCATTCACCACTCTGGCAGAGCATGGTTCCTCTATGGAGGCACCTGCAGTGGAGACCAAGGAGAATGCTGGGAACCTCCAAAGAATAGTTGAGTACCTAGAGGTCAGTGGAGCACAGGATCCAAGGCAGCATGGGTTCACAGTGGGAAGGTCATGTCAGATGAATCTAATAGATTTCTTTGACTGGGTGACCAAAGTAGTAGACCAGGGAGGGGCTGTGGACATGGCCTACCTAGACTTTAGCAAGGCATTTGACACAGTCCCACACAAAAGATTATTAGTCAAATTAACCAGCCTGGGAGTGGGTCCCAGCGTGGTAGCCTGGGTAAAACATTGGCTGGACAACAGGACACAGAAGGTAATTGTAAATGGAGTCCACTCTGAAGAATGGGCGGTTACTAGTGGGGTACTGCAGGGTTCAGTATTGGGTCCAGTCCTTTTTAATGTCTTCATCAGTGACATTGCAGAGGGACTGGAAGGAAAAGTATGCCTTTTTGCAGATGACACAAAGATCTGCAACAGGTTGATACACAAGGAGGCGTGGAAAGGATGAAAAGGACTTGGCAAGGTTGGAGGAATGGTCAGATGTATGGCAGCTAGATTCAATGCAAAAAAGTGCAAAATAATGCACCTGGGAAACAAGAACCCAGGGGAAGAATACACAATGGGTGGGGAGGTAGTAACAACAACAAAACAGGAAAGGGACCTGGGGGTAATCATATCAGATGACCTTAAGGTTAGCAAGCAATGTGAGAAGGCAGTAGGGAGGGCTGGGGGTATACTGGGATGTATAGGGAGAGGCATCAGCAGCAGAAAACAGGAAGTTGTTATCCCTCTGTACAGACAGTTGGTGAGACCCCATCTGAAATACTGTGTCCAGTTCTGGAGACCCCATCTCCTCAAGGACATAGACAAGATAGAGGCAGTCCAGAGGAGGGCAACTAAAATGGTGCAGGGTCTGCAAGAGAAGCCATATGAGGAGAGACTAAAGGAGCTTAATATGTATACCCTTGAGGAAAGAAGGGAGAGGGGGGACATTATAGAAACTTTCAAGTACCTCAATGGAATCAACAAAGTCCAAGAGGGTAGCATCTTTCAGAAAAAGAGACTTGCAAGAACAAGGGACACAATTTAAAGATAGAAGGAGGGCGGTTCAGGGCAATGTGAGAAGTATTATTTCACAGAGGGTAGTGGATGCATGGAACAGCCTTCCTGAGGAAGTTGTGGGGTCTAAAACTGTGGGAGAATTCAAGAATGCATGGGACAGACATAAGGCAATTCTTGTGAGGGGCAGGAAGATATAGGCTGTTGGTTAACTAGGATCTGCAGCCTATCCTGTAGGTAGGGAAATGGGCAGACTAGATGGGCCTAGCGGTCCTTATCTGCTGTCAAAGTCTATGTTTCTATGTTTCTATGTTTCTATGAAGACCTACAGGAGGGTGGCACAGGACCCCATGGAGAAGGAAACAACTCCTTATGGGGGACTCAATTGTTAGGGGTGGTAGAACTGGGGGAGGGAGGGGGAAAGGGAGGAAAGGTGCCCACCTGGCACCATGGCTTGGAGGGACAGGAAATGAATCCTCATGATCATGGAAATAGGGCAGCAATGAAGTCTCCAGAATGTTTCCCAGAAGACTGCTGCTCCACAGTCAGTGTATTGCACCACTCCCCACATGTCTATGTCCCTTCTTGTTACAGATGCTTTTCTTTTTTTCTTTCTTATTTTAGTGTGTGCAAGCTTGTGAGTGTCTTTACCCCCTATTCAGTGTCCTGTGCCTTTGAGGATATGAACAGGTGTATGTTGCTAGCAGTTTTGGGGAAGTGATCAATCCTGGGACCTCTCCTCTTCAATATCTTCATCAGTGACATTGCAGAAGGACTGGAGGGTAAGGTTTGTCTGTTTGCAGATGACACCAAGATCTGCAACAGAGTAGATGATCCAGATGGGGTGGGCAGAATGAGAAGAGATCTGGATAAACTAGCAAAATGGTCAGAAGAGTGGCAACTGGAGTTTAACACTAAGAAGTGCAAGATCATGCACATAGGTGAGAGAAACACTGAAGCCACCTATAGGCTGGGAGGAGAGTTGCTGGCAGTCACAAGGGAAGAAAGAGACTTGGGCGCCATCATCACCGATGACCTGAAATCATCCAAGCAGACCACTAAAGCAGTAGGTAAGGGTTAAGGGATGTTGGGATGTATTAGTAGGGGTATCACAAGTCAGAAGAGGGAGGTAATAATCCCTCTTTACAAGACGCTGGCTAGGCCCCATCTGGAGTACTGCATGCAGTACTGGAGGCCGCACCTGCACAAGGATATTAACAAAATGGAGGCAGTCCAGAGAAGGGCAACCAAAATGGTGCAGGGACTGCATCAGAAAACATATGAGGACAGATTAATGGAGCTCAATATGTATACCTTAAAGCAAAGGAGGGAGAGAGGTGATATGATCGAAACATTCAAACACCTTATGGGCATTAACAAGGTGAAAGAGTCTAACATGTTTCAATATAAGAAAATTAGCAGGACAAGAGGACACAGCATGGGATTAGAGGGAGGCTGATTAAGGGCTAATGTGAGGAAGTTCTTTTTCTCAGAAAGGGTGGTGGATGCATGGAATGACCTACCTCAGTAAGTGATGGACATGAATACAGTGCAGGGCTTCAAACAGGCATGGGATAGGCATTAGGGAGCAATACAGATGAGTATGACTAGATAGGCCATTGACAGAGCAAAGGCTGATGGCACATTTATGAGGCAGAAAAAGTAATGGGCAGACTGGATTGGCCTTGCAGTCCTTATCTGCCATCAACTTCTATGTTTCTATGTAGGCATTAGCAGCTCTTTAAGAAATTAAATCGTCTGATGCACAAGTTTCTCTGGATGGGTAAGGTAGTCCAAATTAAAAGAACAATCTTATAATTACCTGTTAAGAATGGTGGTCTAGCTTTACCCAACTTCAGGTATTATTATTGGGCAGCACAGTTGGCCTACCTGGATTCTCATAATTCCACTCGAGTCCCAGCATGGATGGAGATGGAGGAGGAAAATAACCTGGGGTCTAGTACAGGGAATTCTATCCCCCACCATGTTAAGTCTGCCCCCCAAGAAGCAAGAACCCACTAACCAGATCTCTCATAAGGTTGTGGTTGGGGAGGCATAAGCATATTAACCATCCCTGTGGGCTGTCAGCCAATACAGCTTTGCATCTGGATTTTTGTGAACTAAAGGGTTACAAAGTATTCCTACATCAGGCATTGTTAAGATGGCATAGGGTAGGATTAGCCATAGTATGGGATTTGTCTTATGGAGATAGGTTAAAGTCTTTTATAGAAATCAAACAGCAGTATGGGATTCAAACATGTGATTTTTTTTTGCCTATTTATGAATAAGACAGATAGCTGTTGGCTGTAAATTTTAAGCTGTTCCCTATCAAGGAGGCTATCTGTAGCCCTCAGCCCAACACCAGCCTTCTATTCACTCTGTATAGACTATTTCTGAATGCCAGCCCCCCCACCAATAAGATCCAGACATACTTGGAAGGAAGATGTGGACCTAGTCATAGATGACAATACATGGGGAAAAGCAATTAAACATGTGCATTGTTGCTCAGTTTCTAGTTTCCAATTGATTGCATAGGGTCCAGCTCAACTATTTATTTAGGATGCAACTCATGCCAAACAAAATGCACAAGTTTACCCCTTCTAGGCAAAATACATGCCCAAAATGTCAGATTTCAGAAGGCAATTTTTTACACATGGCATTTACAAATGGCAAGGTAGCCCCTTTTTGGATTGAGGTACATAGTATTATGCAACAATTCCTGGGGCTTGATCTCTGAACACCCTGCTGGAATTAATGTTGGGAGTGAACCAACCCCTCAACAGTAGGAAAAAAAACAGGTTGTGGGCAATGGTCTTGATAAAAAGCCATGAAAACAGTTCCACAACACTGGATTAGTGACACCCCTCTAAGCCTTGCTCATGGTTTAATATCTTAGGACAGTGTACTGTATGCATATAGAGAGGATCCAACTGTGGGCCAATGGTCAGGAGTCAAGCTTCGTTGACACTTGGTAACCCCTAGTAGATGCTAAAGAAGCAGGATTATTACCTTTTTTGAGGACCCCCACCCCACCTCCCATGTATAACTCCCACCTATTAGAGAACTGGGTCTGTTTTTAAGAATGTCTGTACTCATGGGGATGTACCACTCAGTCAACCAATTATACTATGGTTTCTTGTAAATTGCCATTTGCGTAATATCAGGGGTAGTGGTGGGCGAAGTGGGCTCAATCTGTTCTGCGGAGCAATTAGCGGAGCAAAGGCAGATTCGCAGATTGCTCTGCAACGCGAAGCAGAGTACTTCGTGTTATAATGAGGAACGCGAAGTCCATTGGAAACAATGACTTTGCATTACTCCGCTTCCCCAGACCACTACTCTGCCAAATTTAAGGCGAAGTGCATTGCAGGCAGTGCACTTCACCTTGTTTTTGAGCTCCGAAGGTGAATTTTGCAGTGACTCATGGGATTTCAGGTCACATGGGCTCTATATTGATCTGCACAGCCTCAGTTCGGGGTAGTATGAGTAGAGTGAGTAGGAGACAGTGTGCTTTGATAGCTGTCTGTGATAGGAATCTTGTAAAAGCTGTTCAAAAAGCATTTTTGCTTTTTTTGGGGGGATCCAACTTTAGTTCATCGATTGTAGAAAACCCTTCTGTGCTCATATCATCGAGTGTTTTTGTTTTTGCTTGGATTTTGAATGTTAATTTACAACATTGACTGTGTGTGGTGAAAGACAGTGAAAGTGTGCTTTGGGGAGGGGCATATCTGTGGTGTAGGTAGATTTAAGTTGGAGAAATAGTGATTTCTTTGTTTTTGGTTATATTTTTGTTATATAACTGACTGTGTTATTGTACACACAGTAATATTGTCAGTAATAGCTGAAATTTTCTTGCTGTTTGTTGTGTGGCTGTGGTGCAGCAGTAAATAAGTTCAGGTTGTTTACATTACAAATTTATAATACGTAATGCAGCATAGTACTGAACTTTTGCATTTGCTACGCATCCCTCATTCAGCATTGTACACAAACTGTTCTGTGTGTGAGTGTGTGTGCACTGTTGTGTGCATCAAATAATACACCTTTTATTGTGCCACAGACTAGTGTAATTGCAGGCGCAGTAGTGTGAACCCGCTATCCACTGCAGCTGCCTGATTTTGTACTGCGATTGTGGTATCGGTTCTTACTTTTGCTGCTTGTAGTGCCGTAAAAATCTGCACCATCTGCATTCAGTTTTCCCACCTACCTCCATGTTCAAAAGGTATTTTTTACCAGATTGAATTGTTTTTGTCACCTCATCAGCACCACTTGTTACTGAAGTTGTTTTAATTCCATGACAGTCTCAGAGTAGTCTCTTATCTGTTGCTGAAGCCACAGTTGTTAATTTGGCTTCACATCCAATGTCCCTCCAAACAGAGAGTTAACATATCAAAATCTGAATTTGGTTATAATATTGTGGTTGATCCCCCAAAATGCCTACAAAGAGACATGCAAGCAAAGCTCTTTCTCACCATGGCAATGTTGACAGTAAGATGGTCTGTAGGCGTGGTAGTGGTACGCAGACACAGAAGTGCATTGCTGATGTGAGGAAAGGTATTTCTCCTGCAATGTTTTTTACAGCCCAATCAGTAGCTTCACTCATAGTTGGAGGAGATGATGTTTTCCCAGCCGGTGGTGTTAGTGTTACTGGTGTTAGTGGTGGTGGTGGAGGTAGTATTAGTATTGTTGCATCAAGTTCTAATTCCGACCAGTGCACCGTATCCAAAAATATTAAGTGTGAAACAGTGCAAGTGAGTGGCAGCGTAGATGATGTCATACTTCCCAGTAACATCCCAGTAACTGAACCTGAGGATTCTAATAATCATGTCACCGATAGCATACAATGTGATATTCCATCCACCGAGGCACTTAACATCATGCATTTTCCATGCAGTGATTCACAATGTGGTGAAAAAATATCATGTGATAGTGGTGTAGATGCTGATGATGAATGTGATGATGATGATGATGTTGCTGTTGTTGCAACATGCAGTCCACATTCTAGCTTCCAAGCAGAAGATGTGGATGTGTGTGACATTGATGAATATGATGATGATGTAATTGACCCCAGCTGGGAACCGGAGAAAAAGAAATTCAAAGTGGCTGTGTTTGAGTCTGTTTTCAGGAATCCCCCCATAAAAACTTGTGATCTACCAGTTTTAGTTGATGATGATGATGACCCAGTAATCAATATGATAGGTAGTCATGGTTGTCAGTTGCAGTCCGGTGTGCAATGCCTGAAACATCACGCCCCCCACACTTCAGTGCTTAAAGTAATGGACTTAAATAAGCCACATCATGGACATGTTAAAAGCAGAGCATAACAATCCCTTGTTTGGGATTTTTTTGTTCAAGATGCAAATGATGAGTCAGTTGCAATCTGCCAGGTTTGCCATGTGCATGTGAGTCAAGGTAAAAAGGGAAGATATCTGGGCACAGGAGGACAGCATACACATCTTAAGAATAGGCACATGGCACTGTGGACCTAGTACAAGCTGGCAGCTAATACCACAGTGGGGCGTTCACCCTTGTCACCGGAAACCATAGCCAGCATGTTATCCCCTTCCATGACTGTTAAGCCCAGTAGGAAATTAAATGTGTGCAGTTGTGTGGTAATAAGAGCAGAGGATTACTACAGGCATGATGAGGTGGCGGACCATAAGGACTTTGAAATGTTGTCCAGTGCTGGTGAGAGTAGCAGTTTTTATGTTGGTGGTGGTGGTGAAAGCAGTATGTCTAGTGCAAGGGATACATCAACCCCAGTTGGCAAATCTGGAAAAATAACAGCATTTCTGGGTTTGTCATCATCACCTGTGCAACTGTCTTCATCAAATGTCCACACTCCACCCCCTGCCAAATGCCATTCATCACACAGCACAACCATTTGAGATCAACACACCCCATGTAAAATATTTAAGTCCGCTCACGTATAAGCTGAAGTACCCCTGAATCATACAGTGTCACGTGAACTTAATGTTGCTGTAGCGGAAATGCTGGAAATTGATCTTTTGCCCTTCTCCTTTGTGGAGAATTCTGGGTTCCAGCAGTTTGCTGCAAGTGCCTATCCAAAATGGAAAGTCCCATCCAAGACATACTTTTCTACCTGTGCTGTCCCCAAGTTGTTCCGCACTGTGTCCGACTCCATAAGACATGCCCTTCAACATTCCTCCTCTCCATTCATCCATTTAAGTATGGATATGTGGACAAGTGACAAAAAGCGGGGAGTTCATATTTGTGTATAACTGCACACTGGGCACAGGTGCCTGGAGTTGTTTGTGATATTGGTAGTGTGAATAATCAGTGTAGTAAGGTGGATTGTCATGGTAGTAATCTTCCAGGAATTCGACAGCATGCAATGATTGCTATGCACAATGTGACTTGTTCACACACTGGTGAGAACATGTTGGACATGGTACTGACTGAAACTGACAAATGGCTAAATCCTCTGTCCCTGACAGCTGGGGTCATAGCAAGTGACAGTGGGTCAAATGTAGTGAGATGCATCACGAATTGTGCTTTTTTTTGTTTCATGCATGGCCCACTGTTTAAATCTTGTGGTTCAGGAGTTTCTGCAGCACCCTGATATAAAGGAAATGCTGACCGTTGCACAACGTATCTGCTTTCACTTTTCAAGATCTGGAAAGGCCCGTGACCAGCTCCGGCAGTTGCAGATACAAAACAGCCTGCCTCAGCACCGCTTGAAGCTGGAAGTTGTCACCTGATGGAACTCCACTTTATACATGGAAGAGAGGTTGTATGAACAATATAAAGCCATGCTCAGAATATCTTGTTATGCACACTAGTTGTGACAGTTCCAGGGCCTCCATGCCTATGACGACTAAACAGTGACGCCCCATGGACTCTGTAATAACAATTTTGTGGACTTTTGAACATGCCACACAGGCAGTGAGTGGCAAGTCTGCCTCCTTTAGCCAATAAATTCCACTGCTACAGGCACTGATGCAGACATTGGTGAATGTACAGCATGGTCTTGATGTTGCCAGAGACGGTGGTAACAGTATGTTGCTGCAACACATGCTGACAGTATTCAACCAGAATCATCACATTGTGAGCATTCAGCGTAACGACAACTTTGCCATAGCAACAATGCTGGACCCATGATACAAATGTGGAATTGCATCAGTACTGGATGGAGGGCCTGAACAGGTAAAACATATCAGTGGTCAACTGGTGCACTTGGTTCATGGGGCACAGAAGTCACGTGCCAAGGTCAGCAAACCTAAGCAGCATAATCCTGCTGAAGGTGTACCTGGAGGACCATCAAGCATATCCTGCAAGGGGAAGGGGACTGCAGTTCCATGTGGTCTGTCATCCAAAGTGGCTGGCGTCAACCCACTTTGGGAGGCTTTGTCTCAAGTGGGAATTTGTGAAATAAATAATTTGGAAGAACAGGATGATGCATCAACAACTGGACTTAGTGGGGCACAGAGAATGGTTGAGTCATATTTGTCTAAAAACAGGCATCTGACAATAACTGAAGAGCCTCTTTTGTACTGGAGTGGAAAGGTCAGTGAATGGCCAGAGCTGACTGCAGTGACACTGAAGTACCTCACATGCCCACCCTCCAGTATAAGTGTTGAGATGGTATTCAGCTTAGCAGGTGCAATAGTCAGGGATCATTGGACAAACCTGTCCCCTGCAAATGTTAGTTTGCCAACATTCATTAAAATGAATGAGAGGCACATACCAGCACAGGCTGCAACCTCGGTATTCATACCCCGACCTAGTCAAGGTGGTCTTGCTGATGTGGAAATGAAACATCCTGGTGGCACTGGTAGTGGCTGCCTGAAACGGCCCACCACTGACGTAGATGATGACACAATGGAGAAAGAATGTCCCAGTGGTCAGACTTCAGACATCGATGACTGTGAGGGCAGCTTTCTTTATGAAGATGATGATGTGATTAATGTTGGCAGGTTTTAACTGAAGTTTTTAAAAGGTGGTGTGCCCCCTCCAGACCACTACCACTGGGACTGATGTTAGCCACCACCACCACTGAGCCTGAGTCTGTCCACCCCCTGCACCACCACCACCAGGAATGATGATAGCCACTGCCACCACTGAGCCTGAGTCTGTCCGCTCCCCGGACCACCACCACCAGGACTAATGTTAGCCACTGCCACCACTGAGCCTGAGTCTGTCCACCCCCGGACCACCACCATCAGGAATGATATTAGCCACTGCCACCACTGAGCCTGTGTCTGTCCGCCCCCCATGGACCACCACCACCAGGAATGATGTTAGCCACTGCCATCACTGAGCCTGAGTCTGTCTGGACCACCACATCCATCAGCCTGAGACACAAAGCTTCTTAATATTTAAACCATAAAGTGAGTATGTGTACTCATGTTTGTTATGCTGCTTCACTTCATTTAGTTGTATGTTTTGTTTTCTGTAGCTTTTCAGAGCTTCAGTGGTAAAACACATACAGTACACTTATTTTGTTTCTTTTACAGGGTAACAAAAAAAGGCTCCATCACTAAAACTCATTGGGAATGGTACTGTAGCTGTACCTTACAGAGAGGAAGCAATGTAATATCCATGTGAAATCCATTCTGGTAAGTTTTTATTTCATCCATGTCATTGTTTTGGAAAGACTGCAGCAAATATTGCACACAGGTTATGTTAGTTGACAAGATGTGGGTTTGAAATGTAACTTGACTTTAGATTGAGATTTGAGAACCAGGGAAGGACACATAACAAATAAGTTGTAAGAAGTCATTCATTTTTTTTTTAGGAAACTTCCAGATGCTTTGTTGTTCTGTCAAAGTGGCCTTATCCAAAAAAGTTCTTCAACATCAGGCACCCCCCCTCCGAGCTTGGGCACACATGCAACACACAGAAGTCATTTCATTAGATGACCATGACCACCATTAACAACTGGACTCCACTCCAGAAGGATTCTGATGAAATCTGTGAAGAAGTAATAAAATAAGAAACCATTGTAGACAAACCTACAAATATGATTCCCCCCACCCCCCAAAAAATACTTACCTTCATGTGCTTGAGAGTTATCCGTTTCCAATTTCAGTGCAAAAATTTCTCATTGAGCACTGGAATATGCACACCAACAGTTTCTGTGTGACCTGTGATGCAGAACAATACCATGAATAATTGTCCATGTCAATCCCCCTCCTCACCTAAAAAATACGCAACCATATATCTATATCTATATCTATATCTATATCTATATCTATATCTATATCTATATCTATATCTATATATAGATATATATATATCTACTCACCAAGGCTACTATTAGTGTACAGCCAAAGGGCACCCTTCAATCCAGTTGAGATGATCACATTGCATTTGCTCGAATCATCTCGCAGAACACATTGAACCAGCAACACAACACTCACAGTCATCATTTTATACTGGGGTATGTGCTGAAACACTGTTATTCCACTGTGTTAACACCTGTCAATTTTCTGCACACAAGCAGGATGCATTTTGGGCCTACAGAAAAAATCTGGGACTCTGTGCCACCACTGCGCGCATGACTGAGTGTGCTATTAATTCTGGGGGACTTTCCATGTGCTGAAACACTCTCATTCCACTGTGTTAACACTTGTTGATTTTCTGCACACAGGCAGGATGTATTTTGGGCCTGCAGAAAAAATCTGGGACTCTGTGCTACCACTGCACGCATGACTGAGTGCGCCATTAATTCTGGGGGACTTTGTATGTTCTGAAACACTCTCATTCCATTGTGTTAACACTTGTCAATTTTCTGCACACAAGCAGGATGCATTTTGGGCATGTAGAAAACATCTGGGGACTCTGTGCCGCTTTTGTGTGTTCTGTGATTGTTGCTGTGAGCTCATGATGTCATACTGACATTTTTACAATTAAAGCAGCATTGCAAGAATGTCCTGACAGTTTTTAACTGTACCTTTTTATGCTAGTTTACATTACCACAGCCACCACTAGTTACCTCCGAGTCATGACTTGAGTGATACGCTTATTTTCACAATTTATGTCTGCTTTACTTACTTGACTACTTTTTTCATGTATGAAAAAAAAATAAGCATGCCTTCCAATATTGTTCAGACCAGGTTTGTATTTATTTGCAGCTGCTTTTCAATAACTATTGTTCTGTGGTGTCATAAAACACTGCCTGCTGCATAACTGTTAATTAACAACAGAAGTGATATATAACAACTAATAGATGTGATGGAGAAAAGCAGAGGAAAACAATGACAAAGACCTGGTCAGCATCAATTTAGAAGGAATGCTCCTTTGCATTATTTCGTACATGAAAAAACATAGTACAGCAGACTCATCTGCTGCAAATTCGCGTATCATTCCAGTCAGTCAGGATGTAAGTAAAGAAAGTTGTAACATAGCATTAAAAAATATAGGTCAGAGTTATCAACAGATTGCTGCGCTGCTGCTTTACAGAGATTCACCACATTACATAGTTATGGTGATGCACATAAACTAATATGTGGGAGCATTACTCCCACTGGAATATTTTTTGCTCCACAGGGTGCAATATATTTCTGTGTAAATCACCCATAATTTCATTACAGTGTGCCATGTGGTGGAAGAATTACCAATCAGAAAAGCCACCTGCATTCTGCCCCCCTTTCTCAGCAACGTTAGGAAGTGATGCCAGGGGGAGTGCAGGTGCATGCTCCACTATAGTGAATGTCCGGCAGCTATCCCAATGTTTCCTTATGTTATAAGGTTGACTTTGTGTTGAAATGTGGAAATGTTTCCACTAACAAGGCTCTTCTTACTGGAAACGTGCCCTCACGTTTCACCACAAACTGACCATTATAACATAAAGAAACATACAGAAAGCTGCTGGACAATCGGATATTCACTGTAAGGAGCACGCACATGTGCTCTCCCTGCCATCACGTCCTAACGTTGCTGAGAAGGGAGGCAGAATATGGGCATATTTTCAGAACGGGAATTCTTCCATCATGTGACACACTGCAATGAAATTATGGGCAGATTTCACACAAATGTATTGCACTATGTGGTGCAAGAAAGATTCTCCTGAAAGGGAAAATGTGTATGATTAAACAACAACAAAGAAAAAAACACACAAAAACAGTACAACACAGTAGTGGGGTGGGGTGTGGGTGGGGGGCAGAAAACAATCCCCTAACTTACTGTGGCCATGGTGGTCCAGCAGCAGGTGCAGCATTGAAACTATTTGCTGCTGCTGTTGTTCTATTCTGTTCATCTGCTGCTGCAAAGCACCAAACCGCTCATTGTTTTCTTCAAGAGCTACCCACACCAGGGCAATGTCAGACTGTGTTGCAGGGACTGTGGCGGGGTCCACTGCAGCAGGGAATCCAGATAGTGGGGGTGGTGGTGGAAAGGGTGGTGCTGGTAGCTGTGGTGATGGTGGTGGTGGTGGAGCAGCTGCTGTACTAGCCCTCCTCCTGCTGTGGCGGTGACGAGGCACAACTCCCACCCCAGCAGCACCCTTGGCCACTACCATGGAAGGGCTAGCAGGTGGATGCCTGGCCACTTCTGTGGCAGCCTGCCATTCTGCCCTGTGGTGGTTCAGCATGTGTGACTGCGCTGGACACCAGTCCCCAAATGTGTCCCACGGGGGCCACGGCACACCACCACACCACACAGATGGCACACCACCACTGTTCTGTCTCCCCTCACAGAGTTAAAAAGCTCCCACACTGGGGAGCTGTGGGGGGGACCAGACACAGTCCTCGCACGAGTCCCACCACCTACATTTTCCAGGGCCACCTCTTTTGGCTGTGGAGGTGGTGGAGGGGGTGCTGCTGGAGTCCCTACAGCTGCTGCTACCGGTGGTGGTGGTAGTGGTGGTGCAGAAAGTGGATGCACAGTAGCCACCGGTGGCACTGGTGCTGCTCCTGTTGCTTGAACATGGGGGAAGCAACACCCAGGAGTCAGGAGTGGTCCAGCATGACACGACAGCCTTGCCCCCCATGGGTCCACATTCTCCTCCAACCGTGTCCACGGGCCAGTGACTCGCCTCCTCCTGGGTCCATCCTGACACACACAACAAGTCCCTGGGCAAACACACACACAGACAAACACACTGGCACTCACTGACACACACAGTCAGTCACACACACAAAACAAAACAAAATTTATACAAAAAATTCACTAACAAAAAAACCCCTACAAAAACTAAATAAAGATATAGCTTTTAAAAAAGCTGTTGGTTTTCTTCTGAAACGCAAGTGGCAAGGAAATCTAGCACTTTAACTCCAGTCTCCTTTCACAATGCTTTCTCCCTCTACAAATGCGAAGGAGAAAGTGAAACTGACGCTTCTGTGACTCACTTCCTTCCTGCCTGGCTAAAGCATGTGACTTACAGTACTGTAAGCCATGCGATGTGTGGGGGGCTGCCTATTCTCTTTTCACTTCGCCTTATTTCACGTTAAGGCATAATGGCAAAGCAAAGTGATAATAATAATGATGTGAAATGAGCAGCTTGCAGTGCCCACTTTTCGTTGTGCTCCGCTAATGCCGGCGGATTAAAAATTCACTGCATCTCTAATCAGGTGTAGCTTATAGTAAGATATTGCTGCTATGGAGTGATGTGGTACTTACATTGCAAATTTTTTGTTATTATAAGTAACTAATACTGTATGTTAGGGAAGGATTGAGGGAGAGAAGATGGGGCATAAAAATGAGCCCAAATCAAAAATTACTTCCAGATCCTGCTAAAGTTACAAAATGTAGGTACTGAAGTCTTGAGATCCTAACCTATGTGTTTGCTATGCTGATGTATATAATAATTCATTGAATGTCACAATGGATTATTATTGTGTATTTGTGATACCTACTCAAAATATGTTTTAAAAAAATAAAGTTAAGTGACAAATTAGCTGAAAAAAGTCCTCTCAAAGTTTAGATATAGTGGGGACACTCCCTGGACCTCAAACTCCTGCACCTAACCCTGAATGAAGTCCTTGAACCCCTGACCAAGATAATCAACTTATCCCTCTGTCACTCAAAATTCCCCCAAAAATGGAAGTTGGCAATTGTAACCCCAGTTCACAAGAGCAGAGACCGGACCCTTCATGGTAATTTTAGGCCCATCTCCATCCTCTCTTCATTCTCCAAGGCACTTGAAAGAATAGTGGCAGACCAACTAGTTGAGTACCTGGACCACCACAATCTCCTAAGTAACCAGCAGCACAATTTTAGGAAGGCACACAGTACTGCCACTGCCCTTCTGGAGTTCACTGGCTTTATCCATCATGCTCTCAATCAAGGAAATCTGGTAGGTGCTACCTTCATAGATTTATCCAAGGCCTTTGACACTGTGCATTATGGACTTCTCCTCCACCAGCTCACTACCATAGGGGTCTCCACTGAGGCAACTAGCTGGTTTTGAAGTTAGCTAAGTAACAGGTTGCAACAAGTTAAGATTGGTTACATCCTCTCGGATCTCAGACCAGTCAGATCAGGTGTTTCCCAATGTTCCATCCTTGGCCTGCTTCTTTTCACTATTTTCATTAACAAACTCCCTGACTTCTGCCACTATTACTTACTCCTGTACGTAGATGATGCTGTCATTTTTACCAATGACCCACAGCCCGAGCACCTGGAGTCAGCCCTGCAACAAGATTTTTCAGCAGCTGAAAAATGGTTTGAGGATTACAAGTTAGTGAAGAACTACAGTAAAACCAAGTCCATGTTGTTTTCAAGTTCTCAAAGCAAACATAAATCTTTCCCGCTATCCATTAAGAACAATATGGACACCTCCCTTGATCTAGTACAGCACTTCAAATACCTGGGCATTACTATTGACTCCAACATGTCCTCTGCCAATACAGCCAAAATGATTAATGTGAGAGTAGACATGCTCTATCGGCATAGATACTGCCTAACACCTGATGCCTTGAGCCTGGCAATACAGAGCTCAATATTTGCCCCCATTGACTACAGCCTGGTTATCTATGCGTCAGCCAATGACACGACCATTTGCAGCATCTCAACGGCTCTGAACAAGGCATGACGACTTCTCACAGGTGCTGTGCATTTAACACACACCTGTGATCTCTACACTCTAGCTAAATGCCTTCAACTAAAGGACAGTATATTGTACCAAACCTGCTTGTTAGCCAAGATCTGTCTTGGCATGTTGCCTACTGGAGTCATGAATCTTTTCAGCCCACACCAGTCCACTCAAAATACCAGAAGCTCTAACAGTCAAGTCTTCAGAGTCCCTAGGTGCCATACAGCACTTGCACAGTGTGTCTTTGCCCGTAGTGCCCTGCTTGGATGTGCTCACTCCAGCCTGAAATAAGTTCTACCACCTCAATTGGTCTCTTCAAGTGCAAACTTTGATCTCATCTTCTTGCAAGATCCACCTATGATGGCTACCACTAAGTCTTCCATGCTGCTCTCAGACCAGATGCACTTAGCCTGCATCCCTGCTCTAATCTGACCCTGTTGGTTACATCTGTCACTTACTGCCCCCCGCCATGCCACCTCATATCCCCTCCTCCCTCCTCTCACCATTACCATGCCTCCTCCCACTCCTTTTTCCTCCATCTCACTCCCCCCTCCTCCCTCACTTCATGCCGCCATTCCCATACCTGCTGACCAGCTTTGTCCCTTCCCCCCACCCTTTCCCCTTCTGGCACACCACTGTCTGTCCTCCTGTCTATCTGACAAAGGTATTCATTACCAGCCTGAGACCTGCTATGTAGTCATTTTGTTATTCTCGTACTTTGTTGTTTGTAATGAACTGTTCTAATTTACCTGTAACAATGTCTTGCCTGTATACCCTGTACCTTTACTGTCTGTGTTCATTGTACTTGTTTTGATGTGGAACCTATGTAAAGAGCTGTTTCTCAAAGGTATGAATCCTAGCTTTCAATAAAAAAACAAAAGTACAAAGCAGCTCCAACAGGAGCCTAGTCATGCACAATTGACAAGGCAGCAAGAATGCATAGATTATTATAGTTAATGCATAGTTAACTACAGTTAATCATTATTACCATGAATAGAAATCACTAAATTGCAGTCAAGCATTTTGGTCTACAGTAGAAGTGGTAAGGAGATACAGGCAGCAGAGGGAGAACAGACACCTAAGAAGAAAGAGATGGGGGGCAAAGGGGAATCATCAGCTGAAGCATTGGCAGGCAGAGTTGAGAGTCAGCTCTTTCTTAAGGGCTTTCTTAAAAAGTGCAATCTTGGGGAGTCCCACAATAGAATCTGGGAGTTCATTTAGCCACTGGGCAGCATGATAGGCAAAAGAGCACCTACCCAAGCAGGTTTTTTCAAAGGGGAAGAGTAAGGGTCTGACTGGCCATACTCCTCATAGAGTAAACACTGTAGACAGGGCAGGAGAGGGCAGCATCAGAAGAAGGGGCGAGGCCCAGCAGTACTTTCTTAGTTGGCATAATGACCTGGTATTGAAGCCAGGTCCTAAGAGGTAGCCAGTCAGTTAGTGCATAGAGAGAGCAGCTATGGGTGAGTCTGTCGGCCCCTAATACAAAACGACATGCTTTGTTGAGCACCACCCTTACCCTGTGAGTAGTGGTGTCATTTGCCGCCCCCCCCGTATACTGGGAGACCATAATCAAGGAGTAGGAGTATCATGCTGGAGACAGCCATGCGTCTAGCCTAAGGGGTGAGATTTAGTAATTGTCAGTAAAGTGCACCTAGCTTCCTATTGGCAAGGTTTGAGATGTCAATGTGTTCAGCAAAATAAATGGTATCATCAAGGGTGACACCTAGGTATTTGAAGGATTTGACCTGGTCAAGGCCACCTAGGGCATTATGGAAATCCAGGGAAGGGGTCTTTTCCTTAAGGTGTACACCGGCAAAAAGCATAAACTTTTTTTTTATAGCTAAGGACCAGCTTATTACGTTCAAACCCACCTGTCAAGGACTCAAAGCTGCACTGTAGGTTGTTGGGCTGCTGTTGTGGATAACAGCATCATCAGCATAGAGTATCATGTTAGAGTGAGGGCAGATTTCAGGAAGACTGTTCACAAATAGGCTGAAGAGGAGGGGGCCAACTATTGACCCTTGTGGGACCCCAACTGTTACACTCCTTGTGTCAGAAAGTGCTCCACCAATTCTGACTCTCTGAGAGCATCCAGTTAGGTAGCATTGAATCCGCATCACAGTTTCAGAGAAGAGGCCCAGGGAGGACAGCTTTCTTAGTAATAATGGGTGGTTCACAAGGTCAAATGCCTTAGTGAAGTCCATGTAGATGGCACCAACCAGCTGACCCTTATCCAGGGCCTCATGCTGATGGTTGGTGTATTCAATGAGAGCCATTCTGGCACTGTACAGTTTCCTGAAAGTATGCTGCTGGTTGCACAACAGGTTGCACTTCCTGAGGCAGGATACTAGCTGGTCAGATACTGTTCTTTCCAATGCCTTGGTTGGGGGAGAGAATAGAGATGAGCCTGTAGTCGGACACATTAGAACATTCCCCGCTTTTATGAACTGGAGTAACTAAGAAAATTGTAGAGAGAAGTTAAAAATCTTGGTCTGGGGGATTGCCAATTCCTCAAGAGCTAGGGCCAGACGTTTTATGTCTATTGAGTTGCTTCCTAGTCTTGTTTTCCCTAGAACTCTTTCAACATATTTAAGTGTTTCTTTGCAGGTAATATATTTAAAATGGAATTTTAGTTGGGCAAGGTTAAACTGCTGGGATCCATCATCATCACTGTCAGCATTCCCTGTGTTGGGTGGGAGAACCAACCACAGGTCTGTGAAGGCTGCATTGAAGGCAGTCACAATTTCAGATGGAGTGGTGGAGGCTTTCCTGTTGATATTGAGCATTGATGGGGGGGATTTGTCTTTGTTGCCGAGGAGTTCCTTTTTGTTGTCCCAGAATTTCCTCCCATTGTTCCAATTCTGTTTTTGCTGCTCTCTATAGTAGGCTGCTTTGGCCTGTTTAACCTCCCTGGAGCACTTATTGCAGGCATCCCTATATTTCTGCAGGTCAACCTGTGAGCCAGTGGCCTTGGCTCAATACCAAAGGTTATCCCTGGCTCACATAAGGGCAAGCAGTGAAGGGGTGACCCACCCTGCAGCAGTGCCTTTGACCTTGTGCTTTCCCAGGGGGATGAATTTGTTACAGGCATCTGTAAATTGGGCAATGAAGTAATCAATTGCTAGATCAATGTCCAGAATGGCATCTAGATAATTCCAATTCATTAGAGACAGATGTGTCTTGAAGGCCCCGATCAAGTCGTTATGTAGGACCCTGCTCTATATGGTTGTTGGGGGTGACTTTTTTAATCTGGGCTGACCACTTGCAAAAGACAGGCCAGCACAAGGGCTGAGATGCCGTAAGCACCTTACATCTTGCCATACCAACAACCCGTGTTTGGGAACAAACTTGGGTCTCAGCGGTCAGCGGGGGGGCTGAGAGAGGATCGAGCAACCACCTGGCAGCTCTCATTTCTCAGACAGTGGTGATGGGTCTTTCCAGCTATTGGCTCACCAAGTGAATGCTTGGTAGTAGCGCTGTCCCATGGGAGGCAAGACATAAGTGTAGGGGGTGGAAGAAGGTGCAGTTCTGAAACACATGCATGCCTCCATACACATGCATCCTTAATATTTCTGCAGCCCTGGGATGTAAAGGGAGAAAACAGGAGGCAAATGAACAGACCAGGGCTTTGTGAAGCCCCTTCTGGGACACTATGACCCACACTTCCAATCCAGCTGGTGGGCATTCTGGCTATGAGTACTCGGCCCTCCCTTCCCTGGCTCCACCATGGGGAGAATCTGTGGGAGAACTAGCCCCCCAGCATGGCAGGCAGAAAGGGATGGCCAGAGGTGCCTGGGGATGTGGCTAATTAGCCTCCCATTCTGGCTTGGAGGGATAACAACCTTTATGGGGGAAAAAAGCATGTTAGTACTCTGTGGCATTTTCACAAGGAACAAGAATGAGCAATGACACTCTGCCTAGTCTGTGCACATGCTCAGTGCAGTCCAACACCCCCAGACCACAGTTTGTATGTATAGACTTTATCTCCATTTACTTTTTGACTCTGAAAACTGTGTTCCATATAATCATTTGTTCTGCCCATAAAATCAGTGAACTCCAGGTATTGCCCTGCAAAGAGGCCTACATGATTTTCTATAATGACAAGGGTATTCAGAATGGTCCCTTCTTTCCTGCCCATGGTCCATTTTCAGTTTCACATGTCCCAAGAGGTTTTTCTCACATCCTTCTGCTCTGATCTGAAGAACTGTCTGGAGAGGATCTTCCATATCATGGACAATAGTAAAAGCTTAAATTCTACTTACACAGGACCTCATCCTATCAAAAGTCTGACAGATTTCTTGTCCTTCACAAGAAGGCAAAAAAAGGACTCTCAGTCTCCATGGCCACCATAACCAGCTGGCTCAAATCAGTCATCAAGGAGACATACCTGGCCCAGAGGCACAAGACCCCCTAATACACTCAAAAACTCTTTACCTATGCTGTGGCAACATAATGTGTGGAGAGGAACTGCACTTCTCTATCTGATATCTGTTCAGCTGCCACATAGGCTTCCATTCACACTATCACCAAACACTATTGTCTGAACCTCCTAGAGCCAGTTGAAGCTGATTTGGGGCAGAAAAGTCCTACAGGCAGTACTGGAACCCTAGCTTTCCTCTAACAGTGAACCACCCATAGCAAAACCCCGACCGTGCCTATATTGGCAGTGACAGGGATTTCACTTTGATGGACTTTGCAGCAATGGGAGGATATATCTAACTCCACTGTTTGTGCAACATGGAGTTAAATATTTAAAGTGGGGGGGTGCAGGGGACACAGTCACATTGGGTGTCGTGGTGTTGCCAGTCATTGTGGAGATGCATCGGTATTGGGGGTGTCGATGGGTTTCCAATGCTGTCGAGGACATCACTGTGGGGGATGTTGCGCTGGTGTCATAGATCCACTTCCCTCCTTCCTCCCAGGATATTAGGGGTACTGCTTTTTAGTCACCCATTTGCGACGATTTCTGCTAAGCTGAATTCATAATCCTAAACTTTAGATATTCAGTATTCCTTGTAGACTACATACAATATACTAGATGGTGAATGATAGAGATGAACTTAAAGTGTATTGCCATGTTCTCAATAAACTTATTATGAAATACCTTTGAAGCCCATAGTCCTTTTCATTTCATAGCATGTTTCCCAGAACTACTATTTCCACAGGAGCCAATACCAGTTTAGGAAGTATCAGACCGAGTAGCTACAGGAACAGGAGGAGGAGAGATCAGGTTACATTGCAAAATAATTCAAATGTTTGTGTATCAGTTTATCAGAGGAAGCCCACACACCCATGTGTGATGATGATGATGATGCAATGCTGAAAAGGGTGCTCATACAATCACAATTATCAGGTGAGTAAACTGACATATGATAGCAGAATGCCACTGCACATCTCAAAAGTAATTCCTTGTTGTTTTCACAAAGTGAGCCATGCGTAATACCATGAACAGAGTGATGATTTCAATCAATAACAATATCTAGGAGTATTAAGAGTCTTAAATGTTTAACTGAAAATAATTCTAAATATATAGTTATATGTGACCTGTAGGGTAATGCTAGCTCGGCTGATGCAGCACTTGAATACAGATTATAAATTTCAGCTGTCTCAGCATTGCAAATCCTCAACACTAACAGCACATACTGTGAAACAGAAATACCTTGCTGTACATAGGCAGTCGGAGGCTGTCTACCTCAGGTCTAATTGAGGGATCCTGCACTTTTTTTTCTGCATTATTTGTTTCCCCCCCCCGCCTTGTTCAGATGCTGCCACTCCTTCGGGCATTCCTAGGACCCCTCCTGCCCTCTGCACTCCCCTCTCAAGTCTTGACCCCCTCTGCAGGTCCCACATAGCAGCCTCCTCATGGTATCCCAGAGTTTCCCTTCACCGGATGGGTCCATCTCCTCTGAGGGGGAATGCACCAGTGGAGGGGCAACACCAGCACTTCTTTTTCCTAGGCCATGGGGTGCTGCTGAGGCCTGTGAGGAGCAGCTCCCTGGAGGAGGCAGACGGGAAGAGGATCCAGAGGCCATCATCTGGCAAGCATCCAGTCATTTTCCTCCTTATGTTGTGGAGGGCAGCGTAGTGACGGCAGGGCGTACACCAGCATCCACTCCTCCCTCCTGTTGCAAGTTGTTCCATGCATCCTGTATTGCTCCCAGCCCCTCCTAGGAGCCAGCAGGCACCGGAGCTATTCCACACCCTCCCCACAGAGAAGGAGAGCTGTCCGTAGGATGCTCTATCCTCCTCCCCCCAGCTGGCCCTCCAGTGTCCTGGGCTTGTTTCTCAACCCAGGTCACTGGCATCACAAGCGGAAATCCAACAGCTGCGCTGACAGACCGGCGGGGGTCCTGAACTTTAACTCTGTTGCAGGGTTAGATATTACAGGACCTTGTGAGTCCAGAGGATCTGACATCATAAAAACTCATTGGTTCTTTCTCTGATACTGTGTTTTTTATTGTTTTCATGAAAACTATGAGTTAAATTCTGCAAGAATAGTCCCAGCATATAAATGATTCAAAAATTCCTTGACAAAAACCCCTGCCATTGAGCAAGGGAGCAAGTACACTCAGGCAGTAAAAGTGTCAAGGATCTTGGATATACAAAGGAGAAACAAGTGTAACCCCTAGGTGGCACTATCCCAAGGGCTACTACCCCTGCCTGCCTAACTACTAACAGGTTGAGGGGCCTAGGTCTAATGGCGAGTGCCTCCACCCAGAGGTCAGGGTTTGCAATAGTTAAACTAATTTGGTCACAGCCCTCTGGGACACTGTGACCCCCCTTTCTTCCCACTAGTGGCCCACACAATATATCAGAATTACCTTCACCATATACACTTACCTCCAGGACTGGTTTGGTCAGTGGGACTCTGGGGACTCCCTGTAAAACAAGATGATACAGTGCAAAAACCACAGTACAATACTTTAACATAAACGAATACCTCAGGCAGTGTAACTTTGCTGAAACAAACAGATCTGATTTATTTAGGGAGGATATAACAAGGACAGGGGGAAATCAGGTTAATTAGTTTAAACACATTGATAATCACAGTACTGTGCACATATTTCAGAATCCCAAATGTCCCAAATGTCACTCTTACTGGGTACCCAGGCAATCAGAGGCTAGCCTATTTGGTGCAGCTGGTTGGGGCCCTGAAGATGAAAAATGCATGCACAATACCCAAATTGTAATCCGGAGCTGGTAGACTCAGTTCGTGGAGAAAGAAAGGAAAAGTAATCAGATGGAACACTTGCAATTAGATGATGGCAGGGAGCTACCCTGATTTGTACTCACAAATTCAATGCTGAAACTGAATGGGAGGCAGATTGTCCTGGATTGCCAGGAGGAGCAGACCAT
This sequence comes from Neoceratodus forsteri, assembly GCA_016271365.2. Lineage (NCBI taxonomy): Eukaryota > Metazoa > Chordata > Ceratodontiformes > Ceratodontidae > Neoceratodus > Neoceratodus forsteri. The sequence continues at coordinate 200,829,111 of CM057458.1, forward strand.
GTGGACAAGGTCCTTGTGACTGGACCCCACGGCAGTTCAGAGCAAATGGTTGTAGTCTGGATTAAGCTGGGGTTTACTTCCAGCTTCATGCACTCAATTCACTGTACAGGGGATTTGAAACTCGAGTCTCCACAAGCACTACACACATTTATATGGAAAAATAAGTACTATACCAGGCAGGCTGCTTCTCTATGTGATATAATTACTGCACAATACCGGAGAACACACAGCAGATTCAGTTCCTGACAGACCGGAGCGATTCAGCAATTTCTTCAGTCTTCTACAGGGTGAGCCTGGTTTCTACTCTTCAGATCTCCTTGATTCTCTTCACAGGTCAGATTCAGTCCAAACAAGCATTTCGCTGAAGCTGCAGACGAAACTTGGGGCCTTACATGCGTTCCCGACTTAAACTACGCACGAAGGAGCACAGGGCTCCTTCCCTCTTCACTGCCAGAGCTAAACTGAAACTCCAGTAGACAAAACCGGGCACTTCCTTTGAGTTCCTCCCAGTTCTTGGCTGGATTGGCTGTCACTCACAATAGACTCCCCTGTTGGTGCAAAAGGCGAAGTCCAAACTACATTTCCCAGAGTCACTGCCCATACAGTCCTCTTGTGGCTGGCTCAGATTACTGAGTCCAAGTTCTGATTCATCCACAGGCACCATTTAGAGCTCCCTTAACCACGCTGATTGGTCCAGTTCAGCAGTTCAAAACTAAAATGGGAACTAGGCAAACACAGTTCTGATTGCAAAGAAAAGCAGGTTAGACAAACTGTATTTTCATTATTACTCTAAATGATTTCTGGCAAACAGTTACATCTTTCAGATAGGCTCCTTTGCACTCCTAGCGACTGCAAAATGGAGGCGAATTGACAGCAGCTTCAGTGGGACTCAAGCAGAAAAACACACAGTCCCCCATACAAACTAATTATGTCTGCAAGCAGACAGCTCTTAAAGAGACAGTACCAGAGGCTCTAAAAGCACTCACAGATAAATGGCTTAAACGTCAAACACCATTCAGGCTCAGAGCATTCAAGCAAGCTCCTGGAAGTCTTTTGGGAACACCCATTTGCAGGGGGGGGGGGTTACACAAGAGTTGTCCATGGGATTGGTAAAAGCACTTTCTCTGTAATTATGGGCCCAGAACAAATCCTATTTATTTTTACCAGATCTCAGATTTCTGAACAGTGTCTCCACTCCATCTTTCTTGTCCATGGTCCCTATGCACTACAGCATATACGTCTTTGGGTCTAGGGACTACATTTCTGGGCAGAGGGAACCTGACCCTTCTGATTTCCAATTTTCCCCAGAATCCATGCCATAACTTGAGATTTGCAATGCTAATGCCTGGATCGTCTGCTGGTAATGCTAAACAGCAGGCACTAAAATCAAACCATCACTGGAGATTGTACATGCATGTACATGGGCTGGCAGTATAGCCCAGAGGTTAGAGTAACGAGCTGTGAACAAGCTTGGTACATCCAGCAGACCAGACCTTGGTCTGATTCTCACAACCTCCCCTTGCACACTGTGTGACTCTAAGCAAGTCACTTAACCACCCAGTGCTCCCAGGTCACCCCTGAAAAAAGGCACTTGTGCCTCGTGGGCCTTACCCAGTTACCAAAGACTAAAATAAATAAATAAAATTGAATATCACTGGACCAAGGTGGGGATCCCCAAGCATGGATTTGTTTTTACAGGGCACCACCTCATCTTTACACAGACTCAAAACAATAAAGAGCTGGCATGTTGGGAGCTGAGAGCTGTTCCAAAATTACATACATTCCTTGTAGTCTTTGATACCCTGTATGCAATGCAGCTGGGGCCTTAAAGCAGCAGTGCATGTTAAAATGTTGTGCAAAACCTTTTTATTCAGTTTAGATTGCTTTATTAAGCCTGTCTTATAAGTAGCCCTTTTCCCCATTCTGTGTTTTTTCAGCATTTTTGTAAATATCTGGAATACTTAAAGAAGAGCTCTTTAAAACGTAACTACTGTACTCAGGTTTTCATCAGTATTCTCAGCTTTTTCTCAAGCACACATTAGCCTATATTCACAAGCACTGCCTCCAGCATTAACAGCACTTTATATTGACTTTATTAACCAGATTCAGGAATCCCACGTGTTGTTTAATAGCATATAACTGAATCAGGTGAGTAAAGGCAAAGTGAAGTGGTAGCAATGCTGGAGGTAATGTCTGTGAATAGAGACCATTGTCCCATAAGGTCAAAGAGCAGTGTCTGTTGCATGCTAGTTCACTTTAGTCACAAAAAACTGATGTTAAACAGTGGATATTTAAAAATGGTTGAGATGAGTGATGAAAACTTCAGAGAAAGCCAGACTAAAAGGAGTGCCCCTTTAAGAATTTCTAATAAACAAACTGCTGAAGCAAACTCAGGGAGAGAATATGGCATCTTACAAGATATGAAAAAGAGGGCTATCTAAGATAGAGAAAAACGATATAGACACAGGATTTCATGTACCATGCACTGCTGCTTTGAGGTATATACAACCATAAATATACAGTATGTATTAAAGGTAAAAGTCAAACTGATTTATCTAGTGCCTCATGCATTATTTGTTTGATTAAATCCTTTCTGTAACTAGGAAGAGGATCATGATTGCAGGAAGAAAAGCAAGCTACCGTAGAGTTTATTCCAGCTGAACATTGAATAGCACAGTCAGGGTATTGCATATTTCAATCAGGCATTTTGTACTACAGTATATGTACAGGAAGAACTGGGGGGGGGGAACTGGGTGTGCAATTATGGGAAGATAATTTCAGAGTTAGCCAAGAGTCATTTCTATGCAAAGTAAACCATGGAAGAGTTGACATGAATCATGGTTACACAACTATGTTCATAAAATATGTTTAAGATGGATTTAAGACAGTGGAAATAAACTGAAGAATGAAAGTTGTTTCTCTTGGTGGATCTCTTGTACTAGGTCAGGTTGGGAGACAACTGAGAATTTGTTTTTTTGGAAGGTTGTCAGCTTGCCCTAGAGAGATGTATGCATTACATAAGCCACCCAGCACAGCAGGTGCTACATGCCTTGAGAGTGGTGCAGCCTTGTTTGGTTAGCATGGAAAAGTGGTGGAGATGGTATGGGCATCACAAGATGAACTGACAGTGTAAATTAAAAACCATGACTGGTTCAGCCAACTGGGGTTGGGATGCTGCACCATAGACAATGTCATTATGGTTGATGGAGAGTGGAGAATCATTTTGTTATAACATGCATCTTTCCAGCCTGAGATAGTGTGGGAGTGTGAACTCAGATGTAATAGTTCATGGGTGGTCTTGTCCATAATAAGATACAGGATATTTATTTATTTATTTAAAATTGGTGACCGGGAAAAGTACACTGAGCCAAGGCTTGTTTCCAGGTGAGACCCGGTTATAAGTAGTACAAGGTGGGAGACAGAGAAATACAGCAAATTTCAAATAACAGAAGAATAATACAGTATTAGTACATTACATTAGAGTTTGGTAGTGAGGTTTCACTTTTTGTTTAAAACAGCAGAGTGGAAAAAAAAATCATTTCATTACATTTCTAGACCATATTACTGTAAATTACAAGTGCGTGTCTTAACATATTTACAGTAGTGGATTAACCGAAAAATTAGTTTTCGGGGACAGAGTACCGGTGGTGGTGGTGGGGGGGAATTAGCAGTAAGAACTGGCATGTGGAGTTATTTATTTACCTGGCGAGGCTACTGAGGGTAGTACTAGGTCTGGGTATGGAGGGATTTGGGTGCACAGCTGCGGTAGGGAGGGGGAGGGAGAAATCTGAGGAGCTGTTTAAAGGCTGATAGGGAGGGGGGCCAGGTGGAGGTTGGGTGGGAGGTTGTTCCATAGGAGTGGGAGCCGGTAGGAAAAGGCAGCTTGCCCAGAGGCTGAAAGGGGGCATGAGAGGTGGAAGGTACATGTGTGTCTATGACAAAGTGAGTAGCCAGTGGGGTTGGCATGAGAGAGGCGGGAGGAGGTAGAGGGGAAAGGAGACAAGCCAATATTTGGCTATGGTGAGCGCTGTGGGTAGTCACTGTGAGAGTGGCATCAGAGATAGAGCTGAGAATAGTTGGCAGTGATGAGTGAGTGGGGGGGGAGGCAGTGGCGAAGCACATGAAGGAGTTTAGCAGAATGTTGAGTTTTGCAAGGGAGGAGGAAGGGGCTGTGCTGTAAATGACGTCTGCATAGTCCAGTGCTGGTAGGATGGTTTTTCATATGAGTTCACTCCGAGTAGGGAGGGGGAGGCAGTCTTTGTGGCAGTAGAGGGTGGCAAGTTTGGGCTGGAGTTTGGTGCAGATGGCGTCGACATGGGTGGAGAAGTTGAGATTTGTGTCCAGCCAGACTCCCAGTCCCAGGCACTTAAAAGTGGGTACAGACTCAAGGGGTATTTCATCCAGGGTGGAGATCAGAGGGGGGCAGGCAGGGAGGCGAGTTTTTGTCTTATGCCGAATACCATGGAAGACAGTTTTTTTTTTCATTGAGTTTTAACTGATTTTTCAGGAGCCAGGCTTGTACTCAGTTGAAATCGCTTTGGAGGTTTGGCTGAACACCAACATGGGAGGGGCCTGAGGCATAGATAATGTTATCATCAGTGTATAGGTGCATGTTGGAGGTGAGACAGACTGAGGGGAGGTCATTTATAAATAGGGAGAAAAGGACGGGGCCAAGGATGGAGCCTTGGGGGACACCAATGAGGATGGGTCGAGGGTTGGAGCGGGGGTCTCCTATTTGTACTTGCTGCATACTGTTTTGGAGGTAGGAATGGAACCAGTTTATGGCCAGTTTGGCAAGGCCGAAAGAGCTCAATTTGCCCAGCAGTAGAGGGTGGGAGACCGAATCAAAGGCTTTAGCCAGGTCAATGAAAATGGCAGTAGTGGTTTGCCCGGTGTCCATGGTGGAGAGAATGATGTCAGTTACACGTAGTAAGGTGGTGGTGGTGGTAGAATGAGATTTTCTGAAACCTGATTGAAAAGGGGGAGAGGGAGCTGTTTGTAGAGAGGAAGGGGGACAATTTTGATAGCATGAGGGATTCTTGGATCTTGGCAAGGGATGGGAGAAGAGAGATGGGTCTATAATTTCCTGGGAGGGAGCGGTCGCCACCTTTATGGAAAGGTAGGATTTTGGCAAGTTTCCAAGTGGAGGGGACTGTGGCTGTGTCGATCGAGAGGTTTAGTATGTGGGTTATAGGTGCGACTATGGCCGCTGCGGAGATGTGGAGCAGGCTGGGATGCAAGCTGTCTGGGCTGGATTTTGACTGGTTCAGAGAGGTGAGAGTAGTATAGGCTTCCAGTGGTGTGCTTAGACAAATCTGGAAGGACAAGTGAGGAGTATACTCAGGGTTTAAGAAGTGTTTTTTTTTTTTTTTTACAGGAGAATGATAAAAAACATGCAGAAGGGCAAACCACAAATAAACTATTGACTTCTACAACTGCATTAAACTTCTATATGAGGAGTGCTCCTTATTTTTAACACTATGAGTAAACTACACTTAGAATTCTACTGTAATATGGTAGAATAATTCTTAAACTCTGTCTTATGAGTGTAAGTTGCTGGGAACTAGTGCAATTGGCAATTAGACCTTAAGAAATTCCAAGCAGCTACCAATACCCAATGGTAAGTACACTCCAAATTTGATATGAGCTCAATTATGGTATAGACAAGGATAGGGGCCAAGACATCTAGCAAGTGAAACTTTGAAACAAACTTAAGTATTTGTAATTTGCAAGGAAAACTGAACAAGAAAGGAATTTGTAATCCATAAGAACTGTAGGAGTTTGCTTTTCTCAGTAAAGGACCTATAGAAGGCCACCAGAACATTGTGCCTCTACCAGAATGTAGAACTGGCATTAGCAAAGGACCTTTGAAAGGCCACCACAACATTGCACCTCTCCTGGAATGGAAACTGAAACATAATCCTTAACCTATAGGGATTTGGAAATCTCTAAGCTGTTATATTGAGCAGGCCCCTACACCTACTAACATTTGTAGACTGCTGTCTCGGTTTCAGATTCTGGCTTGTCTTTAACTTGTGGATGAATTGGTTAGTTGTATCCTTTTGGTCCTGGTGGTCAAGAGCTAGAAATTCTGGAAGACAGTCTCAGAATGTTGGTCAAGAGGTTGGCATGCTGGCACATGGCCTCAGACTGCTGGGTAAGAACTTGGAATACTGGCAAGTGGACTCAGAATGCTAGTCAAGAACATGAAAGGCTGGTAAACAGTTTGAGGATGTTGATCTAGGACTTAACTGCTGGCAAACAGTCTCAGAATGTTAGTAAAAAACTTAGTATGCTGGTAAAATGGAATGCTTGCAAAGTAGCTTAGAAGGTTCTTGGATGGAACTGAGCACATGTAGTACAAATGATGCGCTGTCTTCTTAAATATCTGGCATGCATTAATACAGTCTCTGTACACTCATTTTATGTCACCAGCTCAATGCTTTGAATAAAATGTTAAATAAGCTTGCACTTTAAAATGTTTGGACCCTGCTGCCAGCACCAAGCACTTTAAATGTTAACATTGACAAACTAGCACTTCAGTATTTTAAATGTTCAGAAAATCAGTTTAATGTTTTCACTTTAGTAGCAATTCAATGAGGCTTGCACTTTAAATTGTTTGGTAAATTAATTCAGCACTTGCACATTAAAATATTCACCAAATTAATTCAGCACTTGCACACTACAATGGATTGTCACACATACTGTACTTTTTAAACATTCACTGCAGCACTGTCACTTTTTATAGGAGATTCCCCAATTAAGTGAAACAACAGAATTGCAGTCTTCGGCAGCAGTCAATAACCACTGCACACTCTACCACTCTCTAAACTTTCCCTCCTTTGCCAACAGGAGAACCCTGCACACTGCCAAGTTCACCTCAAAATACTGGCTAGGTATCCTCCTCTCCTACCTCTCCACCTCCTTATCTGCCCCCACCCCTCCAAATACTCCTTCAGATCTGGCGACTCATGGTCTCTGAATATACCTTTCAGAAACACTTTGTCAGGCCAAATGGACTTTTCTCACTGCCGACCGAAACTATGGAACCAACTACCGACCCAAATCTGCCACTCCTCCTCAGTCAGTTGTCTCTCAACGCCCCTAAAAAATTACTTAGTGACAAATTGTAACTGTACCTAGGTATCTCTGGGTTTCTGTTCCAACTGCTGGTCTATACCTCCCACTGCCTTCAACTGGGCCATATAATTTCTCCCTATCCTGAAAGAAAGCACTATTCTGCTCTTCTCTGCTCTTCTCCTGTCCACCCTCTCCCTCTATTTATACAGTTCTGGAAATGTTATTCTTATGGTTGTCATAATCTTACACTTCTATTTTATGTACATCAAACTGTTACCTGAGTCTATTTTACTGTGTGTATACTGCATGTACTCCCACTTCCCTTCCCCCAGGACGTACTGTGAGACAAGCATTTTATTGCTCACTGTAATTTTCCTGGTGAAACATTTCAATAAATAAATAAATAACAGCAGGCTTTCTTCATGGTGTCACTCTCATGCTAAATAACTAAAATAAATTAATATTCATAAGGACTTCTTAGCTTGAGTCATCGGCAGGTGTACACCCTGTTTTTCCTTATTGTGGGGCCATGAATTAAAATGGGCCTCTGTGCCATTGCTCCACCTTTCAAGGGCAGTCTGTTATTTAAATGTACCCTTTTTTAATGGGAGGGCCTTTCTGCCTAACTCCACCTCTCAGGCAATCTTTCCCAGGGGCCTAATGTGCCCTGACAGATGCAACAACAGTCACTGTCCTCTGATGCCTGTTGGTGCAATTCACAAATAAAAAAAAACTTTTACATTTGTATTTGAGCATTTAACTCATTTACCACCACAGCCCAGGACTTACTGTCACTACTAATCTTGGGTAAAAGCCAGGCAGTGCACGAGACACCACTCCAGAAACTGTTGTTATGCTGTGCCTTGATGGGGCAGGCCAAACCGCCAGACTGACACTCCCTATGTAGGAACGGCACTGAGCAGTAGTGTGTGACTGGGAGACAGAGATGATCACACCAGGATCTGAAAGGGACCTTAACTGTCTGGGTAAGCTTTCCTGTCTTTTCCTCCCACAGCCACTAAACAACTCTCTGATCCTGAAACAGAATGACAAGTAGGGAATCCTGGCTATGGGTCCCTAGCAACTGCACTGGGGATACACTGGTAAGCTGTGAGATAAACTTTAAAATTCTGTGCTCTTGCTGGGGACCATGGTATTGGTCCCCATGTGCCACTCTCTCACTATTTCACTGAGGCTAGGGGTTCAAATGAGCAGGGCCTGCAGGCATGGAAAAAAAAGGTGAATGAAAAAAATATTTCATGTACAGTCCTGCACTGGGACTTGCAGAAGGGTTCTGGGCTGCTGCAAATGGGTTTATGGCTGGCAAAGTGCCCGGAAGCATAAGTGTTCCCCCCAAAACCCCCTACATGTGATATCGGGGTTCCTTTAATGCTGAATGGCCGCTACTGATTTGTTTGGAGGGCTCTAAGGTACTACAATAGGAAATCCTTATTCTGTTAGAGGAGGGTCCTATGTTTATAGTGGAAATTTGAAGCTAACTTGTTGAGGTGCATCAAAAAATCAAGGTTTTGGTTCCGCCAGATGCCTAGTTATGTGAAGCTTGATATTTGATTGATTTGGGAAGGAAAACATTTTCCAGCTTGATGTTGAGTTTGTGGTTCATGCTGGCTATTTTTTAATTGCTTTTAAGTAGCTTGGAGAGTCATTTTCATATTTAGGAATTGAAACAGAAACAGAAATTGTTGGCAGAAAAGGACTGCTTGGTCCATCCAGTCTGCCCAGATTTTCCCTGCCTATTCTGTCTCCACAGACCCTACCTGGTCTCTAAAGACCATCTCCCCCACCTATTCACCCATATTCCCATATGCGTATCCCATGCATGTTTGAAGCCCCCTCCTGTTTTTGCTCCTACCACCTCTGCTGACAGACTGTTCCAGGCATCCACCACTTCTTCAGTGAAGTAGTACTTCTTCACATCCCTCTTAAACATTCCTTTTCCAGCTTCATTGCATTCCCACTTGTCCTGATGCACTTCCTCACATTGGGTCAAACATCTACAAGAATTCCTACAAACAGAGGTGTCAGGCAAGACTGTGTTTTAGCCCCTACACTCTTCTGCATATACATTAATACATTACTTATTTCTCTTGAGCACTCCATATCTGATTCCACAAAAATTGGCAATAAGGTTTGTGCAGCTCTTGCCTATGCCAAAGACCTGGTACTCATATATTTCTCTGTCTCTCTCTAAGTCAGGCCTGCAAACCAAATTGAATTTACTAAATTCCTATGCAGTAAAGCATGAGCTCAGAATCAATCAGAAGAAAAGTAAAGTAATGATCTTTGGGACTTACAAAATAGACAAAACATGGCAAGTGGCGGACAATAAATCAAGTATGGTTAAAACAAACATATTTGGGATTATAGTTTTCAAACGATGGGTGTTGCACAAAGCATGTAAATAATTTGAAAATCAGGTTATGTCAAATTACAAATTCTTTGAATATATTTCATTTTAAATATAGGGGCTATTCTGTTAAACCTCTCATTCAAGCAGTTAAATCAAAATATAATACTCAAGCACTTTATCAAACTGAAATATGGGATTATGATGTTTCTAATATACTGTATTAGAAGCCCTAGTTAACAAACTCTGCAGAGCAAGCTTGGGCCTGAGTCAGTCAATTCCTTCTCCCTCGGTAAGGGCCAAGTTGGGCGTCCTTAGAATAAAAGCACTTATGGATGCCAGGAAAATCAACTACTGGATTAAAATAATGTCTCTAGATAAAAACAGACACCCTTACCTTTGTTTGCAAGAAAAATATACCTCGGAAGAGATTGATTGTTTAAAATCTAAATGGCTGTCTAAGGTGTTCAACATACTAATAAATACAGGATTGGATATATTAAGAGCTTAAGGGCCAGATATTCAAAACTTTGCACCGGGCAAAAACCGTTTGCACAGGTTTAGCACGGGATTAGCCTTGGTCTGCTATATTCAAAGGTCAAATAAGCGCCGACAAACTGCATTAGTGCGGGCAAAATTATAATGTATGCAAGGCAAACTGACATGAATACAGGCGCAATGCTATATTCCATGATTCTCAGCAATTGCTAGTGGTTTTGCGGACTTAGCGCCACACTTAGCACGGTGCACATTACTGCCCAGGAAAAGCTTGTCTTAACTCATTCTATCCTATTGTCACTTAGAATGTTCAGATACCCTCTGCCTGCTGCTAGAACACCTGTGTGCCTGAAGGGGTTTTAGATCTGCAGCATTCATGCAAACACACTGTGCTTAAACCTACATATCTTAAAACCATACATCCAATTTTAAAACTGTAAAAGAAAAGTTTTCAGGACAAAAGTTTTTGAAAATGAGTGAAGTTTGTAATGTCTATTTAACTGGATTTATTGTTGTGTGAGGTTGTTTTCATATTTTAATAAATTCTGATGATTTTATCTAAATATAATTATGCTCTGTTTAATTAGTCATGCACAAATATTACATTTCTGTAAAATTGTTGATTAAAATTGTTAAAAATACACAATAAACATCTGTCATTGTCTAAATATAAATTTTGCAAGTTTTTTACCATTTTTTTAGTCAGAAATCAATATCTTAATCTCTTGCTATTACAGTTTGAGTTTTTTGTTCCACTCCACTGGTTGGAATTCTTGTAGTATTCAATTCTTCCTTCCCACTGATTTTAGTTTATGAATCTGATTATCAATTTTTTTGTTTTTCCCCTAGTTTAGTAAGAATATATTTACACAGTACCTTAGAAGGACATATCAGGAAGTGATGCAGGAAGGAGTGCTTTGTGAGGTCAAGTGATGTAAACAGAAAGAACCCTGCCAGTGTAGGTCAGGGAGCTGACACAGGAAATGGAGACATTTGTTAGTGCTGGAGGTCTCTCTATGATTAATTGCATATGTGCTGTAGTTAAAATGTGTAATTTCATTGAAATAAACTATTTTATTTTATTTTTGCAATAAAATCCCGTGATAAGTATAGGAAACTGTATTTTATTTGTGCTGTTTGCTTTATCGTACTGTAAATGAAGCATGATGTTGTTCATGTAAAGGTTCACAGTCTTTCAGTAAACATCATGTTACATAAATCTGTGTAATTATTTAATTTCCCGGCATAGTTTATTTTTTGGGGTTGTATTATGGGATGGTTTAAGGTGAGGGAATGACTGTATGAGGAAGCACTGTGTGTTAGTGGTGGGGGGAGGTCCTGCATTCATAATACAGGCTCAGATGCACTTTATATATTCTGGGGAAATGAGAGGGGGCTGTATGCATCTAATAATGGTGCGAACAGACACTGTAGATACATTATGGGTATACGTATAGGATGATGAAATTGCTGAAAAGGCACTGGTAATTTGGGGTATACTGTGTCATGGGGAAGGGGGTGGGTGTGCCTGTACCAAGGAATGATGCTCATAGGCACTGCAGTCATTTTGTGTCATGAATTGGCACCTGTCCTTGGGGTATACTCAGTTGTAGGGAAGCAGGTGGAGCTGCCTGCACCTGGTAATGGTGTTCATATGCCATGCAGAAACATTGTGGGTACACATACAGGGTGATGACATGTTCACCTGTAAAGGTTGTGTACTATGTGCTGTGTCACATGGTTTGCCTGCATACACATGTGATATGTTGCAACATTCAGTATGGCGCACTGTGTGGGTGGGAAGGAGTGTGGGTATGCCTGCACCATGGAGTGATGCCCATTGGTGCACATGTGTACTGTGTGCTATGTTTCATTTGAATGGACTGTATACGTCATACATGGGCACTGATCACATCACAGTGCATCAGAGATAAGGGATGGTCTGAAGCATTATGAGCACAAGAGACTAAAGTGGTTGTGGAGCGATTCGAACTTGAATAGAACATTACAGTGCGTCTGATGGTAGTGTTGGAATGAATCCTGATGTGTACAATGGACTACACCATGGTGACTGAGGAGGGATCCATATCAGTAATGCATATCACAGAGTGTCAGAGATAAAGGTTGGACTGAAGACTGATGAACAGATGGACTAAATCAGTGACTCTGGTGGGATTTGAACCTGGACAGCACTTTACAATGCAGTAGAGGTTGGGGCTGGACTGACACCAGACCAGTCAATGGACAACACCATTGGCTGTGGAGGGATCTGAACCTGAAATGCACTTCATTGTTCACTACAGTTTGGAGCTTGATGGATGCATGATAAGGAGATAGATTTTACAAGTGGCTGTGAAGGGATTTGAGCCTGAAGAATACTTTACAGTGCATCAGAGATTGGGGCTGAACTGATGTCATATGAATTGATGGGCTACACCAGTGGATGTAAAGGGTTTTGAACATCAAATGAACTTCACAGTGCATTATGGGATTGGTCTGGACTGATACATGGTAAGTCGATGGACAACACCATCAGCTGTGGAGGATCTGATCCTGAAATGCACTTCAGTGTTCACTACAGTTTGGGGCTCGAATGACACACGATAAGGAGACAGATCTTACAAGTGGCTGTGGAGGGATTTGAACCTGAAGAATACTTTACAGTGCATCACAGATTGGGGCTGAACTGATGGACTACACCAGTGGATGTTTAGGGTTTGAACATAAAATGCACTTCACAGTGCATTATGGGATGGTCTGGACTGATGCATGGTAAGTCGATGGACAACACCATCAGTTCAGGAGGGATCTGAACCTGAAATGCACTTCACTGTTCACTACAGTTTGGGAGTCGACTGATGCATGGTGAGGAGCTAGATCTTACAAGTGGCTGTGGAGGGATTTTAACCTGAAGAACACTTTACAGTGCATCAGAGGTTGAGTCTGGACTGACGTCATACGAGTCGATGGACAACACCAGTGACTATGGAGGGATTCAAAACTGATTTGGCCTTACAATGCATCAGAGATTGGGGCTGGACTGATGCCAGATAAATTGAAGGCAACACCATTATTTTTTCATTTTAAACAATCAGCAACTGCGTATTGGGAGAAAACTCAAGTGCAGAGCATGAGACAAAGATGCTACTGACCTAGCCCACTTATCATCCATAACATGAAGCAACATGCCACATAGATTTTAATATAGCCATAATCTGAACATAAACTCTTTAAAAAGTAACAAAGGTGCTGAATTCATGTGACCTCATCTAGTACATGCACAGAAACACTCTCTCCCATCAGGAATGCCAGCGGATCCATAAGATGTGATCACACAGGATGACCAAATTATCCCAAAATGAACAAAGTAACAACTATGAAAACTTATAAATAAAAATAAGAACAAATAAAGTAAATACAGATTACAAATTGAGGTTTTGGTTCCAAAATGAAGTGAGTATTTTAGGGTAAGAGCAACACCTCCATCTTGAAACTAAGTTTTCAGTCACCATGCTCTTCCTGCCCCAGTGTGCTCTGACTGGTTAGTGGAAATAGTGATGTGTGCAATAAGCATAGAGCAGGCATGGCAACAGTGAGGATCAATATGACCAGATGGTGATGCACTACAGACCTAGGACAGGTGCAGGTGAGGGCTGTGACCCCTAAATGAAACATCAAAAAAAAATCACTGTACACTCCAGAGCCCAGAGCGCCACTTTCCCTCCAGTGACGGTTGTAAAAAAATACGAGTCCTTGCTTGAATGCTAAATAAGGATTTAGTCTAACGTTTCAGGCACACACATTGAATAGAATAGTGGAAGACACAACAAAAGATCTGCATGCAGGTTCCCTGGCGCTTCGACAACTAAGGCTTTGTCAGGGAGATGGTGCCTGCATCTATGACAATCCCTTTATACCAGTTAAATTCAGAATTGATGATGTCAGAAAATCCGACCAACCACAGAGCTCGATTTTTAAATACAGAAATATTCAGCTCACTTAGTGGTATAAATGGACTAATAGTTATAACAATCATGATATCAGTGACAACATGTTATTGTGAAAATACCCCAAAAGACAAAAAAATACACCAAAGTGGTAGTGCCAATCGGTTTGCTCGAATAAAATAAATAAATAGATAAATTATGAAATTAATTGTAGTATAAACCTGATCAACTTAACATGTTACACTAAAACAAAATTATTTGTTGTTATGATACAAACTAATGGCAGAATGAACATGATACATTTTTCACAGCACATGCAAAAAATAGTAAATTTATTTATTTATGTATTAAGGCTTGTTTTCTCAAAAATAGCCAATGGGAACACATATTATATTAGGTAAAATCAGTAAGGGTACGATGTCCCCTATTTGCTAGTACAACTCAATTCATCAAATGTAAACAAATGCTTGAGCTGCACCAAGAGAAAGACATGGACGCCAATTGGCGTCATCAGGCACTACAGCAAATGATTTAGGACGCCATATGGCGTCATCAGGAAAAAGAGGTATGTTTTTTTATGACACCATATGGCGTCATCAGAAAGGAATGAGTTAACCCTGGGCAATCAGCTTTGCGTGACACTATGGCTTTGCGCAGTGTTTACGCGGGTTTAGCGCAGGTTTTGTGTGACCCTAACAAATAAATATGACACATAGATAAAGCCAAACATAGAGGAAGCATGCTGCTAATTGATGGCATCACAATGATGCCATCATCTGCCACCAGTCCCAGCCATGCCAGGTAGTAAGTGGTGACCCTGCCGCCAGTGGACAGCATGGCAGTGTGGCCATACAGCACACACCTGTGGACCACACTTCTGTGGATACCAACAAATGCCAGCACACACATGCAGCACTGTGGGAATGGAGGACGTTGAGGGGAGCATGTATGGGTGGCGAGGCTGTGCCACAGACCAGGTGTGGCCACAAGGCTGGGACACATCATGCAGTGCACATGGGCCAGTATTGGGAATACCCCAACACCAGTGTGACTTTCGGATAATATATGCTCCCCCGGCCACATACCGCACAGTTGTACAACTGCCATAGCACACAAAGCCAGAAATGTACATGTCACTGTGAGCATCCCATGCCACAGGTGCAGCATCTGTGGGTCACACAACAGCGTAACAGTAATGTCCACTGTCAGTAAACACCTGCAGGTTGGGCCTTTCACTGTGTATAGTGCAGTCATCATCACTGCCCTACACACCATAGGCATTGTTGTGTCCACACACTACTAGCCCCCTTGTTACTGTAGTTTCTGCTGTGCACTGTAGCATGACCTACAATGTGACAGTTGCATGCAGCACCACCACCATCTGTGCCTATGCTGTGTTGTCCCAGTACAGCTGCAGGCAGCAGCGCATGTGGAAGTAGTGTTCAAAACTGTATAATATTCTCCAAGCTGTTTGCGCAGAGCTAACATGTTTTCGCGGGTTTAGCGCAGGGCTAAACAGTTAGCCCAGTGCAAACTGCATGCAAATCAGGGCATAATGAGATGCTAATCTGGATGTTTGCCCACAGACTACCTAAGTAGGCTCATTTGCATGTCACTTTTGAAATATAGCAAAGTTTATCACCGGGCAAGCGTGTTGCACCGGGCTATGATTTAGCCCTCGCTAAGCCCGCATAAACTGTCATAGCGCTGCACTAACAGTTTGGGAATATTTTACAGTTTTGTACACTGTTGCTTTCACATCGCTGCTGCCTGCAGCTGTACTGCGTCCATGCATTTGCTGGCACACATTGGCCACATAGTTCATCTCTACCTACCTTCACATCGCTGTGCACTGTGTTGCTGTTGTGGTTTGCACTTCCTGATTGCCATATTCAGAGCTATCTTATTCCAGGGCTAAGTTTGCCCTGCACTCCCAGTCAAATTTGCCTGGACTCATTCCCATGCTATATTCAGAAGCTGTTTGCCCCGGGCTATTTCTTTTGAATATAGCTTGTTTTGTGCTCCGGGCTAAGTTTGCTTGCCGGGCAGTGCTAATTTAGCCCCGGGGCAAAGTTTTGAATATCTGGCCCTAAGTGGCTAAAAATATTACTCTGAGCCTAAAGTATAAATCTTATGTTACTCAGATGATCAATCATTACAAAAATACAGATGTAAATACAATTTCACAATTAAAGTTCTCTTCATGGTTAGTTCAAAATGATATAATTTTTTGTTATAAAGGATACTTGGATGTTCTTACAAATCCTAAACAAAGACAACTGTATACTAGATGCAGATTTGAAGCATTCCCAAGTAATGTTTTATTAGTCAGATATCAGAAATCTAAGAGCAGGCAAACTGGTTTCTGCTCTTGTTCTACTTATATTGTGAGGATCTCTGTAATGTTATCTTTATACTTTAACATGGAATGTTAAACCCAGGAAATACTGGTTAACACCAATTTGGGATACAATGAAGGAACTGAACATGTACTCCCTGGAGGAGAGGAGGGAGAGAGGGGATATGATAGAGACATACAAGTATCTTACAGGGAGGAACAGGGTGCAGGAAAACACTATTTTTAAGCGAAAAAGATGTTCCAGGACTAGAGGGCATGGGATGAAGTTGGAGGGAGGACGATTCAGAGGAAACATAAGAAAGAATTTCTTCACAGAACGGGTGGTGGACAAGTGGAACACCCTGCCAGAGGAAGTGGTGGGGGCTGAAACAATCACGGGATTTAAGAATGCATGGGATGGACATAAAGGAATTCTTGAGGTTGGGGTAAGGGGCAACAGACTTCTAGGAAAACAAACTGAACTTACAAGCTCAAATGGGCAGACTGGGTGGGCCATAGGCCCTTATCTGCCGACACTGTCTATGTATCTAATAGACTCATGTGCTGAGAATCTCTTATTAAGTATTCTTTTTACATCCAGTGATGAGCTAATGATACGAAGAACTGCATGTTATCTTGAGGCTATTACAAGAATTAGATAAAAAAATAAACAGTTATGTTCCTGGTGTAAAACTATGGTGATATACTGTAAATCTGAATGCTCTTAAGTGTCCAACCTTGCTTAAAGTTCAGGCAGGCTAATAATGATTTCATAGTAGAGCTAGATGAATGTACAGAAAGAGTGTCTAACATTTCTGTTAACTATAGTATTTTATGATTTGACAAACTTCTAATGAAAACTGTATTTATGAATTTTATAACTATAAAGTTGTTATGTATGTACATGTAAATTGCAAAATGTTGTATTTTGTAAAGGGCTATGACTGATCAATAAAATTATTTACTTACTGCACTTCCTCATTTCAAATAGACTCTCCTCCTGCACCTGTTCACTCCCATGAGGTTCGTGCAGGTCTCTATCATGTCACCCTTCTCCCTTTTTTTCCTGTTTTTGCCCCCCCTCCCCCTGGCAGGACGGCCCCTGTCTAGCAGGACATCCCAGCTATATCACCCTGATGTCCACCAGAACTTAGCCAGTATACCTCAGGGCTTGTCCCCCCGGTGGGGTCAATGGGCCCCCCAATTCCCCATCAGGCACCCAATCCAATTGCTGGTCTAACAAGCCCTGCTGGTCAGGTGTGGGGCCCACAGATGTTCAGGTGCCATTCTGCTGCCAGGAGCGTTTCCCATTTTTCCTGGTTCCCTCTGAATGGTATGGTGTGCAATGATGCCATGATGTGTGCTGCATGCTCCTGCACACTGCATGTCGGCATCTGCCCCACCCCCTTACCTTCCTGGGCAGTCTGAGGAGCCTTTCCTCCTAGCTTCCACTTCCCATGAGCCCCCCCCCCCCAAAAGAGGAGAGCTGTCTCCAGATGCTTAGCCCTCCAATGCCCCAAGTTCACTTCTGAACCTGGGTCACCAGTGTTGTGAGTGGTAGCGCTACCGCTGCACTGACAGGTCAGCTCCTCCCTCTTATAGGCTGTACATGTTGAGATCCTTCTCCTCATAGGGCTTTTGATGTAAACCCTGCACCATTTTAGTTCCCCTTCTCTGGACTGCTTCTGCCCTGTCTATGTTCTTTCTGAGATGTGGCCTTCAGAACTAGACACAGTAGTCTAGGTGGGGTCTCACCAGTGACTGCTACAGTGGTAACACCACCTCCCCCTTCTCCTGGTGATACCTCTCCCTATAAACCCCAGCATCTCAATGGCCCTGTCCACTGCCTTGTCACACTGCCACACCACTTGGAGGTCATCAGATATGATAACTCTCATGTCTCTTTACTGTTTAGTGACCATCAGTACCTCCATAAAACATAGAAACATAGAAGTTGTCAGCAGATAAGGACCTCTTGGCCCACCTAGTCTGTCCTAAATTCCCTTCCTACTGTGCTACCACAAACCCTAGTCGACCTCCAGCCTTACCCCCCCTCCCCAGCATTATTACTGTGATCCCCTTGTGTCTATCACATGCATGCTTGAATCCTGCTATCATATTAGTACCCATGACCTCCACTAGGAGGCCGCTCCAGGTTTCCACCACCATTTTTATGAAGAAGTATTTCCTTGCATCCCCTCTGAGCCTCCTCCCTTCCAGTTTAATGTTATGACCCCTTGTCCTCAAGCATCTCTTTCTATGTAAAATGCTACCGTCCTGTATCTTATTAATACCATTGAGGTGTTTGAATGTTTCTATCATGTCCCCCCTTTCCTCTAGAGAGTACATATTTAATTCCTTGATTCTTTCCTCGTAGGACTTTTGATGGAGGCCATGCACCATTTTAGTTGCCCTCTTCTATACTGCCTCCACCTGATCTATGTCTTTCCACAGATGAGTTCTCCAGTATTGGACACAGTACTCTAGGTGGGGCCTCACCATCAATCTATACAGGGGTAACACTGCCTCCATTTGTCTGCTGGTGTTACCCCTTCCTATGCACCCAAGCATTCTGCTAGCTTTTCCCACTGCCTCATTACACTACTTTGCTACATTCAGATAATAAGATATGATGACCTCCAGGTCCCTTTCCTGTTCTGTGGTTGCCAATACATCCCCACCCAATCGGTATGTTACCCTTGGGTTTCTGTGCCCCATGTGCATAATTTTGCACTTTTTGGCACTGAAGCCCAGTTGTCGAATCCTTGACCAGTCTTTCAGCTTTTTCAGATCGTCTCTCATTTTTTCCATACACCCCCTGGTGTGTCCACTCTGTTGCACATGTTTGTGTCATCCACGGACAGGCACACTTTTCCTTCCAGCCCTCCTGCAATGTAGCTAAAAAAGGCATTGAAGAGGACTGGGCCCAGTACTGACCCCTGTGGCACCCTGCCGGTTACCATGCCTTCTTCAGAGTGAACCCCATTTACCACCACCCTCTTACTCTTGTTTCATAACCAATTTTGTACCCATTTTACTACTTTTGGACACACTCCCAGGCTGCCCAGCTTGTTTACCAGTCTTCTGTGAGGAATAGTGTCGAAGGCCTTACTGAAATCCAGGTAGGCCACATACACCACCCTGCCCTGATCTACTTTCCTGGTCACCCAGCAAGTTTGCTTGGCAAGATCTCTCCTCTGTGAAGCTATGCTGCCTCGGATCTTGTCGTCCACAGTCACAAGGTATTCTTCAATCCTTTCCTTCAGTAGTATTTCCATTACTTTGCCCACCACTGACGTCAGGCTTACAAGTCTGTAGTTTTCTGCCTTTTCTCTACTCCCACTTTTGTGAAGTGAGACCACATCTGCCCATCTCCAGTCCCCCGGAACTTCCCCCCGTATCTAGTGATAGGTTGAACAGGGCTGTCAGAGGTACAGTCAGCTGCTCCTTAAGGTCCCTATCCCATCCAGCCCCATTGCCTTGTCTACTTTTAGTTTTGATAGTTCCTTGAGGACGTCCTCTGAAAAAGAACTAGTTTCCACCTCCCTTCCTTTAATGCCCTTTTCCCCTATCTGTGGCTCGTCACCTACCATTTCCTTAGTAAATATTAAACAAAAGTACTTGTTCAACATGTCTGCTTTTTTCTGGTCTTCTTCCACACAAACCCCTCCTTCTCCTTTTAACCTTACTATCACTTTCTTGTTCTTCCTTCCTTTTTTTGCTTACATACCTAAAGAATGTTTTATCCCTCTATTTTACTGACTTGGTAATATTCTCCTCCATTAGTGCTTTCACTCTCCTAACTGCTTTTCCTGCCTCCCTTTGTTTCTCCTGATAACCGTCCCCATCCTCTTCCTTCTGTGTGGACTTGTACCTTCTAAATGCCAGCTTCTTTGCCTTTACTTTCTCTGCTACTTCCCTAGAGAACCATAGTGGTGTCTTTTCTCTCTTCCCCTTTTTAGCCTGCCTGACACAGAGGTTTGTTGCCTTCTCAATGCCCTCCTTTATTTTTGCCCACTGTTTATTTTATTTATCGATTTACTTTACCTTAGTCTTTGGTAACTGGGTAAGGACCACTAGGCACAAGTGCCTGTTTTCAAGGGTGACCTGGGAGCATTGGGGAAGTTAAGTGACTTGCTCAGAGTCATACAGTATGCGAGTGGGGGTTGTGGGAATCAAACCCAAGTCTGTTGGATGTACCAAGCTCATTCACCGCTTGTTACTCTAACCTCTAGGCTATACTGCGAGCCCTCTACCCCCTGTTCCTCTACTCCACCCAGTTTCCCTATCCCTGCTAGGGCTTCCTGAGGCATTCTTCCATTTTCTTGAAATCGGCCCTCCTGAAATCCAGAACCCTCATTTTACACTCATCTCCTGGGTTTCTATTCCCTGGGTGCAGTATTGTGCAGTTTTTAGCACTGAAGTCCAGCTACCAAACCCTTGACCACTCCTTGAGTTTTCTTTTATCTTTTTCCATAATCTCTTTATCCTCCCTGGCTGATGCAGTCTTGGGCTCAGTGTGCAGCACATCATGTATACCATACTACGGTTCATACTATGGTTATTAGAGAGCAAGAGAGCCAAAGGCCCGTAAAAGCTTCCATACTAATCAGTTATAATATGCATGCTGAGTATCTGATAATAGATAGGTATCCAGTCTAGTTTTAAATTTGTTTTTATTTTTACTGATAATGATATGAAGGGGGAGTTTATTCCAGGGGTTAATAGTCCTAAGGGTAAAGAAAAACTTCCTCCATAAATGATTATGAGATTTTCTTATTAACTGAAGCGGGTGTCCTCTAGTATCATATCCGTTGTCTTTAAATTGGAGATCCAACTTGGTCATTAACGTACAATGTCATATAAAAATAATAAGTCTCTTCGTAACTGATGTGTTTCTAAAGACAGTAGATCTAGTTTGTTTAGTCTAGCTATATAAGACAGGCTATACATCCTTTTAAATGTTTAGTATATATCCTCTGTACTTTCTCTTAATTGGTTAGTGTGAGACTTTTTATATGGACACCAGAGCTGTGACACATACTCTAAATGTGGCCTCACATAAGCTCTAAACAATGGCATCATTACCCTGGAATCTCTGGATGTGATATTACGTTTAATGGACCAAATGATCTTATTACTTTTAGTTACCGCATTGTTTATGTGATGGTCATATTCCAAGTTTTTGGAGATAATCACACCTAAGTCTTTCTCATCAGTGGTAATAACTAACTTACAGTTTACCAAAACATATGCACTCTCAGGGTTTTCTGGGCCTAAGTGCATTACCTTACACTTACTGTTGCTAAGGCCTCATACTTCATGTAGTAACACAGGATGATATAAAGTCCAGATCCTGCTGGATTATTCCTATCTCATCAGGGTTTGAGCATAGACCACCGATCTTAATGTCTTCAGCATATCTGATGAATAATGATTGACAGTTAGTAGTAAGATCTGAAATGAAAGTCTGAAATAAACAAAGGCCCAGTACAGAGCCTTGTGGTACCCCACTGGTAACATGACCTATATCAGAAAGACATCCATTAATGATAATTATTTGTGTGCAATTAGACAGCCAATTATGGGTCCAACTTATAATATATTTATTTATATGTAAATTATGTAATTTGACCCTTAAGGCCCAATGAGGCATAATATCAAACGCCTTGCTAAAGTCAATAAATATGGTATCACTTGGAATTTTAAGATCAGCTGACTAATTTCTTCGTAGAAACTCATAAGGTTCGTCAAACAACCTCTCACTTTTTTAAAGCCATGTTGCTCCCTATCAGATATATTTAGTGATGGCGCAATGATTTCTTTAAGAAGTCTTTCAAATATTTTACATAATGGAGATGTTAAACTAATGGGTCGATAACTAGACCCATTAGATTTTATACCTTTTTTATGTATGGGTATAACATTGGCCTTTTTCCACTCGCTGGGGCAAAGTTATTAATAAAGTATGATTTGAGCAAAAGTTTTAAAGGAACCACCAGTTTATCCACCAGTAAGTAAAGAAAATGTCCAGTAATACCATCGGGGCCCATGCAGGTTTGACCTTTTTTACGAAAGTAATATATCCACTATAGTTTTGTACTCAAAGTTAATGGGGAGTTCATTATCAACCTGAAGAGTGGGACCACTAGATGTTACATCAGTGAAAACTTTACAGAATTCTGTATTAAAGATGCTAGCCAATTCTGTAGGGGGATGTATGACATTATCACATAGTTGAATCAGTTCAATCTTGCAATATTTTTTTAATAAATTGATATATGAAAAAAATAACTTACTGTTGGATTTAATTGCATTATTGGCCAGATTAAGTTCCTACTTCCTTTTTGCTTTTTTAATACTGTATGCTGCAGTGCTCCCCTTCCCCCATGCCAGCAGCACAGGATGTGTATCCAGCTGGGGGTGTGCAAGTGTGCTGGAACCATGACTCTCCCTCCCCTGACAGCAACCTGCTGCTTGAGCATTGTCGCTACCACCAGGCCTCCACCTGGTGACAGCCAAAAGCAGAGATGACCCCCAACCCTAATCCAGCAGAGGAGAGCTGTCTGATGGCAGTGCAGTCCACTCCCAGCCCTTCTCCCCTCTGCAAGCCCCCAATGATCCGAATTTGTTCCTAAACTTAGGTTGCTGGCATGATGAGAGGTAAGGCATGCAGCAACTCAGTCCTTTGTACCACTGGGCCAGCTTCATTCCTCGAGTTTTCTATGCTCCCCAATCATTCTCTCCACCCCCTCCTGGGTATCCACCCTATTACAGATTTTGGTGTCATCTGCAAAAAGGCATATTTTCTCTTTCAGTTCTTCAGCAATCAGTTATGAAGACATTGAAGAGGACTGGTGCTGGTACAGAGCACTGCAGCACCCTGCTGGTCAATTCCCCCTCATTAGAGTAAGTGCCATTTACCACCACCATTCGTTGCCCTATCCATTAACCATATTTTTATCCAGTTTTCCACTTTTGATCTCACCTGCAGATTGGCCAGTTTCTTTAGCAGTCTCTCATGTGGCACAGTGGTGAAGGCCTTGCTGAAGTCTAAGTAGGCCATGTCCACTGCCCTTCCTTGATCTATTTCACTGATCACCCAGTTAAAGAAATAAATCAGATTAATCGGGCATGACCCCCACCCCTGTGTTGAATCCATACTGCCTTTGGTCTTGTAACCCACTGGATTCAAAATACTCCACTAGCCTTTCCTTTACTATGGTTTCAATTAACTTCCCCGCCACTGATGTGAGACTTTCTGGCCTATAGCTCTCCCACCACTGTTATGGAGCAGGACTATGCTAGCTGTCCTCCAGTTCTATGCAACAATTCTTGTTTCCAGTGAGTTTTTGAATAAGTAAAACACACAGAAGAGAGGCAGCATAAGGATGGTGGTGCTAAAGAGCAAAAATGAGCAAATTCAACACAAACAGCTCTAGCACTCATTGCCTCTAACTTAAAGTGAACACTTGGTTAGTACTTTCTTTTAAAACTACTTTTATTTTATTGCAGATAAAACTGTACAGCTTACACATTTCAGACTAGGTAGTTTCACCAAGACTATTTGAGAAAGAACCTAGTCTGAAATGCGTCAGGCAGTTTTATCTGCTTTAAAATAAAAATAATTTTAAAAGAATGCACTAGCTAAGTGTGCACTTTAAGTTAGAGGTGGTGAGTGCTAGAGCTGTCTGTTTTGAGTTTTTGAATAAGGTTGTCAGAGGTGCAGCCAGCACCTTCTTGAATTCACTTAACACCCTTTGATGTATCTGGTCCCATGGTGTTGTCCACTTTCAGATTTGCAAGTCCCTTCAGGACTCTTTTTTCTGAAAATGCTGCTCCTTGGTGGTCTGCCCCTGTCCCTCCACTGTGAAGACTAAGCAGAAGTACTTGTTCAGGTCATCTGCTTTTTCCTGATCTTCCTTTGCACAGTCTTCTTCTGCCATCGCCCTTATCCTCACTACCCCTTTCCTTGCCTTCCTCTTTTCATTTATGTACCTGAAGAAAGTCTTGCCCTTTTTGCTAACTCTTTGGCTATCATTTCCTCTGTTTGCACCTTTTCCCCCCTCACTACCTTACTTACTTTCTTTCTTTGTTTTACCTCTATACTTTCATCCCTCTGCATTTCTTTGAACCTCCTGAATGACAGTCTGTTTTCCTTCACCTTCATGGCCACTTCCTTAGAGTACCAAAATGGTCTTATTTTCCTGCTTTTGCTCAATTTCTTCATGCAGAGGATGGTTGCCTTCGCTACGCCTTCTCTTAGTTTTCTCAACTGTTCATCTGCCCCTCACCAGCAATCCTCCCCTGCTAGGTTGCTTCTGAGTAGGTCCCAAGCAGTTAGCACTCCTATACCAAACAAATGCCACCAGTACACAATACAGTAATTCAAAATAAGAAATTTATTCTAGAATACCAACACAGGCTCGCACCACCAACCCCAGCACTTTGGCTACAGCCTTCGTCAGGGAGTGTAGGAGTGCTGACTTCTAGGGACCTGTTTCGATTTGGGCTGGCCACCGTGTCAGCACCCACCTCGTACTGCTGATACACGGTGAGACTGTTTGGATCCATAGGCTGCTACTAAGGCAATCTCCCATTTATTTAAATCCACCCTCCTAAAGTCCAAGACCCTTGTCTTTGTGTGGTTTGCCTCTGCACCCGTCTGAATGTTGAACTATACTGCACAGTGATCACTGGTCCCCAGGGGACAGATCACTGTAATGTCTGCAGTACTGTCCCTATTAGTAAGTGTCAGGTCCAGTATTACCCAGTCCACAGTGGATTTGCTGACCAGCTGCCCGATATCCCTCCCCCACCCTGCAAGGAGTCAAGGATTGCCCTGCTTCTAGCTGAAGCTGCAGTTGGAAGACTCCAATTCACATCTGGCATACTGAAGTTACCAACTAGTAGCACCTCCCCCTTTTTTGACATCTTGCTGATGGTTTCTTCTGCTGTTTTATCCAAATTATCCCCTTGTGCTGGAGGTTTGTATATCATTCCAGTACTATCAACTGCTTAATGGCGAACTGCCCATATCTAGTGTGACTAAACTCCTATTGAAGTTTGCCTTCAAGGTCCTTGATGTCAGCCCCACATGTATATACTCTAGGTCAGTGTCATCTGCATACATGTAGACCTGCAGGTGCTGCATATTGTGGGGAGGTCTTTTAAGGTCGATAAAAGAGCAGGGGACCAAAGATTGATACTTGTGGAACACCAGACATTATTTCTAAATACTTAAATGACATACTTCTGATTTGTACAAGTTGAGCGTGCCCTGTCAGTTAGGAGCAAAACCGATTTAGCATGGGGTTGCTGATGCCTGTGGTGCTGAGCTTGGTTAACAAGAAGAACACACACAAAGTAATTACTAACAATGCAAACATTAGGGAAAATCATTTTTTAGAAGAGTTTATAGTAGTGTTTTTCAGGTCTGTATACTGTGTGGACATGCCAGTAATCTGGCAATCTAATTGTGGAAAGACAGGTTTGTAAATGGATTAGTGATTCAATTCCCATGCCACTGTCTAGTACAGCTTAGACACACCATGGAGGTAATGAAGTCTCCTGGGAAGAGCAAGAGCAGTTTTTATCTTTCAGCCAAGGAATGAGTGCGTCCAGCTGGCTGCCAGAAGATAGTAGACCACAGAAATGGAGATTTAAAATGATGGTGCCATAATGAAATGACACTGGATATACAGAATAAGTTACAGAAGTATTTTTTAAATCATTTGTGTGTGTGGGTAAATTGATTTAACCTTTTAAAGCCCTTACAATTTGGCTGGCATATATAAGCATCCAGAATCTATGTTCCAAACATATTCAGCACTCTAGATATTATAAAACTTCAAAGTTTATTGCATACCCAAAAAATCCATCTCAATGCATGGACTGGAAACTACATTACTGAAACCTTATTAAAAAGAAGATTGTGGACTTGTTTAAAAAACAATTCTGTGCTGCATTGTTGGAAACAATAAAAAATATAACTGATCACTGTTTCATCTCTGTTCTATTATTTTCTGTTATTTCCTGCTGGCTTTGTTTGTGTACAGCCAATATAACAGAATAATATATTAACTGCGTCCCCTTTCAACATTTTGAGAAGAGAGCACAAAAAGGAAACAGTGATCTGCATCCAAAATTTTATAATACAAAGCATTTGTTCTGGCAAATCATATATAATTAATTCTGATCAAATGGCTAAAAGTTTAACCTAAGAGATGGCCACCTAATCATTATACTGTATATTTGAGTTAATTTTTGTTTTCCTCATCCACGCCCCATCCTGTTCCCATAACCATTTATTCCAGAGTAATGTCTTCCTCCCTGGTCTCCAATATTGGAGAAATTTCTCTCTAGTCAGGCACTGGTCTGCAGTTACTTGTTCTGTGTGACACACTTATCATATACAATCTTTCCACTCTACTACTGATGATAGAGTAGAGAACAACCAATGTATGGTGATCCTCTACAGTGTCATCAGACCTGCAATTTAGAGCAAAGCTTGGGCTGGAACCTTATGAGTCCTGGGGGAGGTATCCCCAATACCATGTGTTTAAACTTGTTTTGGACATTGTATCTTCAAAATGTTCCCAACCTTCACAATAATTTGGAACCTGTATGTGCAGAAGATTCCACATCCACAGAGTATGTGACAGTGTGTTCCTGGTGTTTTCACAGCCCCACCTCCATACTTTGGATGTTCCTGGGCTATAATGTTTAATAATTTTGGGTGTATGAAAAAGTTGAATTAGGATTTTCCACTTATATTTGCACCATGCCCCATATGCACATACAAGTGTAATGCCTACGTGCTGTGTATCAGTAGGTCGTAGGCAGCTGTAGTCAGATAGTCACACATCTTGGGTCCCACTAATCTCTGCAGCATTCACAGAAAACTATGTGCCCCTTCTGTGCCAGATTACCGGTCCATCCATGCAGCTATGTGTGCAAACAGACTGGGGGAATGGCCAGGGGGCTTTTCTACACTATGGGCCATTTATTAAGGTGTGGAGTGCTGGGGTGATGCAGGCTACACAAGCAAAGACCCTGCCTTAACCACTGCATGCCCCCATGATCAGCACCCACCAGTCATGGCAGGACAGTCAACCCCCCCCCACCATGCTTCCCAGCCCTTAGGTCAGGCAGTGAGGGCTGGGGGCAGCCAATCGAGCACACACCCAATATAGGTTTACTTTCAGATGTGCCATGTCCCACAGTCCCCTGCTCTGCACAGAGCAGGGTACCCACTCTGGGGCCAGGACGGGCATTCAATTGGATGCCCACATGCGTCTGCCAGTTCACCTCCTGTGCATCAATGTGCAGAAGGGACAGGGCCATGAGCAGATATTCTTCTGTGGCCAGCAGTCATGAATGCTTTGCCCCTCATGCCTGTTCACAGGTGAGGATGTGTGTGGGCCAGTTATGTGCCTGTCAGGCATACCCAGCCCACATTGGTGCACAGGCACCAATGTGAGTAATGCAGTGGTCTCCAGCCCCTTTCCCAAAGCCACCCTAGTTATGTAGTGATAGTGATACCCATGATTCACATTACCATTTATCCTTTAACCCCAGTCTGTAATTTCCGTATGCTTGAAGCAAGACTTCATACACTCAACAGATGACCTTCACCTCAACCCAGTGGGAACCCCAATCTCCTATTAGGTTGCTTAGTAGACCAATATTATTTGGCATGTTGGTGAGTGCTCACAGTCTTTCTAAAATGTTCCATATGTGCAGTGTCTAGGGGTTGTTGATTTGGAAATCTGGTAAACAGACCTTCATAATTAAGCAATAAGGGATGACAGGGTGTGTGTTATTGTGTAATAATGTATTGCCTTGGTTGGTTGAAGCAAGAGACCACAGGCCGAGTGCGTTAAACACCCAAGAAGTGATGTTATGACATGATAATACACATCACTGGAGTATCTTATTGCTATTATACAATTACTACTTTGTAATAAAATAAAAAAATTAAAAAATTAAAAATATGCTTAATTATATATTTTAGTCAGCTTTTTAGTGGATAGGTATACATAGTAAAACAACAGTGCTTGTGTATTTTTTTGCCCAGTAAGCTGAGCTGCTCCTTTTTTGCTTTAGTATAGTGGGCCTCCCCCCCTCCAATGCACACACACACACACACACACACACACACACACACACACACACACACACACACACACAGACACACAGTGACTCCTCTTTAGTAAGCTCTCTCTGTTAATTTACTTTGATTGACTCAGTCCTGCTGCCTGCCCTGGGACCAAGTACAAATGTGTGTGTGTGTTTTTTTTTTTTATAGTTTTCTTTAACAGGAAACTGCAGTGTGCTGTACAAGCAAACACTATAGGCAGGGAGAGTGAAGCCAGTCACACACAACGGCCACCAGAGAGGACGTTTCTTGAATTAAGATCACACTGCAGAATGGAGCAGCTGTTTGGAGTCACAGCTTTCTTTTATGTTTATTCTTTTTTTTTAAATTGTGAATCATGTCAGTTGCGTACAGGTTGGTTATGATGGTAATGCCACAAGAATGATGGTACAAATGCAGAAGTCTGGGGAACACCATGTGTAATAGCAGTTGTGAGTAATGATTTCTGACTGGCTTGTTCATTTCAGAAGGTCATGTGTGTGTCCAGTGTTGATCCAGTGATACTGTTATCAGATAACATCACTGATCCAGGGACACACTAACCAATGAGGTATCAAGACATTTTCTTGCTATTGTTTAATTAAGCAATAATGCACGACAGGGTGTGTGTTGTGCTGGGATAACGTCACTCGCCTGGGGTGATTAGGCATGAGGCCGCAGGCCGAGTGCGACTAATCACCCTAGAAGTGACGTTATCCCAGCACAACACACACCCTGGAGTGCATTATTGCTATTATACAATGGCTCATTTGTAAAAGCAAACAGAAAAATGATGAAAAAGTAGTTTTAAAGTACATTTTGTTGTCAATTTATGAATGGGTAGGGTTACTTTATGAAAAAGTAGTGCTGATTTAGCCACCAGGTGGAGCTAATGTGTTTTCTGAGTGAATGAAATTCCCTATAGGAGCCTTGTCTCTGCAGTCTGTCACACTATCTGCACTGATGTTTATGCTGCTTGCCCCCCCATACACTTCATAGTGGCACTGAAGTAGAAAAAGACGAGATTTTGAGTCCTCCCTCACTATCGTGGCTGAAATCTTCTGAAGGGGTAAGCAACTGAAGAACATTTTTTTCTCATATGCTCTGTTTCTATGGCACGGACAGTGTGAGGAGACTGAGAGGGACTGGCGTTTCATTTCGCAGTGTGGACTGTGTGGAGGTGCTTACTTCTAAATAGGTGATGGCTTTCAGTTTGAATTTTTTTTTAGTTAAAAGAAAATGCTTGTGTCTCCTGTGTTAACGGAGTGGAGCGTGCTAGCAGGGTGGGGGAATGCGGTGAAGCCGATCGCAAAGACGGCTTTCAGTTTTTTTATTAGAAAATAACATTTTTAGGACAAGTTAATTTCTGTGCTATGGGAGGGAGGGACTTAAACTGAGAGGGGTTTGACTCCTGTCTCTTATGTTGACAGAGCGGAGACTGCTAGCGGGGGTTGCCATGATGCTGATCGCAGATGGCTTTGAAGGGTTGCGGTACAGCGGGAAAAGAAAGCCAGTCATAGTAAAGGCTAGCGCAGTGATTGTTTTAATATTTTATTCGGTCTTCTGTGTGCTGGGGCTAGATCCGTGATGTTGTACTGGGATAACATCACAGGTCCAGCCCCAGAATGACCAATCAGAGTCCAAGATTTTTTTTGCCATTGTATAATTGTGCTTAAATAACTGCTAAATCTTGGGTGTGACCTTTACCCACAAGTATTGGAAGCAGTTCTGCGGTGCTTATTTGAAGTGTAATGATGCCCTAAAGTGTGATGTACATTGCCATGAATGGTTTCAAATTTGTTATAGTTAGAAGAAGAATCAGCATTTATGTAGCGCTTTTTATACACAATGTATCCCAAAGCACTTTACAAGCAATGCTAAACTGGTAGGGAAGTGACTGAATGTGTAGTGGCAGTCATATCACACATCAGCACCCACACACAGCCTGGACAATTGCAAAAACCAGGTTTATGGGAAGGGGAATATTGGCCAAGACACCAGGAATGTCCCCTACTCTTTGTGAAGAATGCCTTGGGTTCTTTGACTTCCATCTGGACACCCCCCCAGGACAGCACCAGGATGAACAGAAGAGACCTCATTTTAACATCTCATCCGAAGGATGGCACACCCCAACAGTACAGCACCCTCCTAATACTGTACTCAGGTGCCAGCATTTTAGGTACAAGTCCAATCCCAGTGAGGGATGAGAACCCATGACCCACTGGTCCAGAGGCAGATGTACTAACGACTAAGCCATGCTGACACCCACTTAATCCTATAGCTTGCCACTTCATTATATTGTAAGCTGACTCTGAGCTCTGAGTAGTACTGGAATGGAATACTCTGGTTCACTGACAAAAAACATAGTCTGCATACAGAACAACCTTTCGTTCCAGTTGCTACACCTTAGTGCCTGTGATTGCCCTGTTTTTCTCTGACTGCAAGTGGTTCAATTCATTGTATAAACAGCAAGGTTGAGAGGGGGCAGACCTGCCTCATCCCTCAGGAATGGAGAAATCTCTAACTGTTCACTCCATTCACTTTAACTATGGCATTGGGGTTCATAAATTAGAAGGTCAGACAATGCAGAAATTCCCCCCAAAAAAAACATCCCATGATGCAAGTGTGTAAGAAACACCTAGTCCATATGGTCAAATGCCTTTTTGGCACTCTGGGATGAAAAAACATTTGACACTCATCTGATGTTGTTCTGCAGATACCAGCCTGCTATAAATTTGGCTTGATCCAGGTGGGCTAGAGTTCCCACACATCCTACACACCACAGTAGATGCCCTGCTAATACTGACTTAAAAACTTAAGATCCACTGTCAGGAGGGAGATAGGGTGATAAGAGACACATAGCTCCTAGTTTCCATCTTGGGAATAATCATAATTTGTGCCACACTCCAAGGATCCTCTCCCCCTCCATCACTCCCCAGGATCCCTTCAATAACTCTAGGGCAAGGGACACCTTAAACTGCTTGCAAAATTCACTTGGGAAGCAGTCTACCCCCTATGCTTTCCCATTGTTCTGTCATGTTATCCTTTCCAACAATTATTGCAAGGCTATGGGGGCATCCAGAGAGAGAGGCAGTCAATCAGTGACAATTTTGGAAACCTCAGATCCCCCTCCCCCAAAAAAGCTTTAATTCTAGTTACATGGCCTGGTGTACTCTCTGCCATTTACAGCATCTGCTAATATGCAGATTTCACTGTGTTACTCCCCACCCCCATTTTTGAGCCTTTACCTTAATCTCTCTCCTTTTCTTTTCCTCACAGCTGGGAAGCCCCAATCTGTGCTCCATATCTCCATAAGCGGTGCAGCTTTTACTCTTGCCACCACCCGTACCATCAGCTGCTGCCCCGGGAATCATTCTGCAGGTAAGGTTAATCACCGCTGGCGCAGTTTAATTTTCTGGTGCACCCTGCCTGGATTCCCTGGATTGGATGCTCACAAAGGTAGCTGCTAATTTGATTGGCTCCCCAATCTCAAGCCTCAGACACTGCCTGTTTTGGGTTTCTTTTTCTCCCTCTATACTTTTCCTTACTCTGATTTTTGTCCCACTCAACCTCCCACCCCGGGCCTGATCAGTATTAAATCCTCTTAAATTCCACCCTCCCATTCTCATTCTCAACCCTATTGGCCACTATAGTTTGTCTTGCCCCCTCCCTTGAAGGACTACCTAAATTTTTACCCTGTGTATCGCCGGCTAGCTCCAAAATGGTAATGCACTGGATCTTGCTACTTTTTTCTTACCTTGGCCACTCTACTCACACATTCTGGTATGCTAGGTGAACCCCTATACTACCTGGCCACTGAGCTGGTTAATGCATATCCACAGTCTGCTCATGGGACTACTGCTAAACGCAACCTCCATATTCTTGCTAGCCAACTCACTCCCAGACCCATTCACCTCTGGATGGTTCTCTCCCCTCAACGCACACTCCAATGCTTCTGAGTACATCACTTTTATTAATTGGTTTCTGCACTCCTCTAACGTCAGTTGATTGCGAGCCATCTAAAAGAAGGATCCTGTGGCACCATAGGAATTGCCTCTTAGCACTATTGAAATGCCTAATACTGCTATTACTGCTTATCTCAGACAACATTCACCCAAACCCAGGCCATCCTCAGCTTGGCCCCAAGGGGTCATGTAGGGCCAGTACTCTGTCCCTGGCAAGCATAAACATATGCAACCTCCTTACCAACCCTGATACCCTCACTGCCTGGGTCTCTCATCACAACCCAGATATCCTATCAGTGGTCAAGACATGGCTGTCCCCTAAAACCTCAGACTCTGCAATTGCAATGCCTGGTTACTCTGTCTTCAGGCAAGACAGAGTATCTAAGAAAGGTAGGGGCTATAATCTTTACGTAAAAGAGACCCTCTCGGGTCATGTCTTGACCACACCCTTCCTTGGGAATGACATTCAGGTCCTTGCCATCAAGGTATTGCTCAGAGTGCAAAATAAGGTCCTGACTGTGGCCTCAGTCTATATACCACCCAAGATGACCAACCAAGGTCTACACTCCCTCCTCAACTGTATCAACATCTTTGGTCCAAACACAGAAATTATCATGCTGGGGGACTTCATTGTTAACTGTCTGGCTCCCAGTGTGAACAGCTACAAGGATGCACTGACTACTGCCAATTTCTTGCAAATGGTTCAATCACCCACTAGAATGAACTACCGATCAGGGACCAGTGCACTACTGGATTAGGTTCTTACCAATCACCCTGATCACATCACAAGTACTAAAGTTCGTTCAGACTCTTTAAGTGACCATTCTCCAGTCCTATGCATATGGTCAAATAAATACACCAAGCCCCCTCTGAAAACTGTGTATTGCAGAAAACTGGGTCCTGGTCACCTACGGCCCCTTAAAACTCTTCTATGGGAACATGACTGGTCACCAACTGACAGCCCCTGTTGTTAATACTGCACTTGAGTAATTTATTTCCAGTTTCAATGCTGCCTGTGACATCCATGCCCCATACAAGAAGCATAAGACCAAGGGAGTCATTAACCGCCAGTTTTCCCATGACCTCCTAGACCAATTGAAATCCCAAGACCATCTCTGGTACAGAGCAATGATGTCTGGCTCACAGACCGACATCCAGGCTTGCAAAACAGTGAAGAATGCCTGCACTAGAGCTATTTGCCTTGAAAAAGCAAACTACTTCAGGAACACCCTAGCTAGTACTTGGAAAGACTAGAGGAAGTTCTAAAGCAACCTTACTGAAGTAACTGGTAAGGACCCCAAAGTGACACCGGCAACGCTCAACATAGATGGCTCCATCACCCTAGACCATGTAACCATAGCAAAAGTTTTTAATGCTACTTTTACGGACCTTAGACACATACTACCACCAGACTTCTTTGAACCAACCTCAGACACAGCTCTCCCTGACAAAGCTGGAAGGGAAAAGGCACACCCGCCATTCTATTTCAAATCAGTTACTGAGGGTCTGTCAAAAAAGCACTTACTGAAAGTGATTGGGAGGTCTAGATTCAGCGGTGATTCCCTAGATCTGAAACTTCTAGCCCTCGCCATAGACAAAGTTCTGTCCCCACTCACCAAAATCCTCAACCACTCACTCATGCTCTCATAGTTCCCCTCAAAATGGAAATCTGCAGTTGTGACCCCTATTCACAAATCTTACAAGATTCTAACTAGCGACTAGAAACATAGAAACATAGAAACATAGAATTTGACGGCAGATAAGGACCGCTTGGCCCACCCAGTCTGCCCATTTCCCTACCTACTGGATAAGCTGCAGATCCTAGTTAACCAGCAGCAGCCAGACTATGGACATATTGTATCTCCATCCTTCTCCCTCTCTCCAAAGCCTTGAAACAGATAGTTGCAGATCAGCTTGTTGAGTACCTTGAAAAATATCACCTGCAATGTCAACAACAGCATGGTTTTCAAAAAGGGCATAGCACTACCACTGCTCTTCTTGAATTCACCACCTACATCCACAATGCTCTTGATCTGGGACACTTAGTCGGTGCCACATTCATCTATCTGACAAAGGCGTTTGACACTGCCAACCACTCCTTACTGATCCAACAATTATCTCTCCTAGGACTCTCAACAGATGCTACCCGCTTGTTTCAAAGTTATCTCAGTGCTCGCACCCAACATTTTTGGATTGGGGAATCCCTCTCTGCCTCCCTCCTGATCAATTCTGGAGTTCCACAAGGATCTATATTGGGTCTTTTGCTTTTCAGCATATTTCTGAACAATCTCTCTGCCTCCTGCCATGATAAACTTCTACTATATGCAGATGATGCAGTAATCTACACTAGCCATACAGATCCCTCTCAACTACAATCCCAGCTGCGAAGCAGTTTTAATGAAATTGAGGCATGGTTTAAGTCACATAAGCTCATCCTTTATGCAAAAACTAAAACAATGCTGTTCCATGGAACCCATAACAAGCATAAAGACCATAAATTAACAATCAGCAACAGCACCAACTCCATATTGGAGCAGGTGTATCTGTTTAAATACTTGGGTGTGACCCTTGACTGTTCTCTGGCATACACCAAACATATTGATAACATTACTAAAGCTGTGAACACCCACATAGGGCTGTTATACAAGCATAAGAACTGCCACACAGCTGAAGCCCTTAACCTTGGAATTCAGAGTTCAGTCATCTCTATTATTGATTACGGGCTTTTGCTTCACGGATCTGCCTCTGACACTGCTCTCTGGTGCATAGTCATAGCCCTAAACAAGGCCTGTCAGCTCCTTGCCTCAGCCGACCACCTAACCCACACCTGTGATACCTACATGCAGGCAAACTGGCTCCAGCTAACAGGCAGACTGAATACCAGACTTGCATTCTTGCAAAAAAGTCCTCTTTAGGTCTCCTGCCCCCTGGGGTTCAGGCTATACTGACTCCTCCCTGTGTCTCCTGCACAACCAGAAGTTCAGGAGGTCTTACATTCTCCATTCACCAATTCCAGACTACATAAGGCCAATATTCCTACAAAGTTAGATCCTCTAACTGGTTCAACTCTCTTCCATCAGAAATCTCCAACATTGTCACGCTTGGGGCCTTTAAGCATAACCTTCATCTGCATTTCATGGCGCGTGCCTCTTGTGACTGCTTCACATAATTAGTTCCCAGGTCTGCACCTCTCCTTGCTTCCCTTCCTTTCTTCTCCTCCTCCTCCCCCATCCTCACACTCCATCTCCATCCCTTCTCTGTCACTGTCAGTGCCCTTCTCACTACCACCCCTCTCTCTTTCAGCCTCATCTCCCTCCACCTCCCATCTCTTCCCTTGACCCTTCCACCTCCTTTGTCTTACACTCCTCTCACTATCTAGCCTAGCCATCTTCTCCCCCCCCATTTTTTGTGCCCTCCCATTTCCCACCTTACCCTGCCATGACCAGGCCCACTGGAACTGCTCTCTCCCCCTAGATTATGTCCTTAGGCTGCTATCTCCTCCCTCCCCCTCTAGCAAACAATTTTGCTCTCAGTAACATCTCCTACCTCTGCCCTAATCTCTCAATGCTACTTCCCAGGCATACGTGTTGCAATGCCTATGTACTGTCATGTTGTTAAAGTTATTCTTACTGCATTATATTACAAAGCCTTTGGCGGCTCTTCTGTGTATCTTAAATATGTTTTGTAACCACTCTTGTTGTATTGTGCTCCTACTTGTCATGTTATTCTGACGTGGAACCTTTGTAAATGAGCCCTGTCTCCAAGGTGTTATCCGAAATCTTAACTAATAAATAAATAAAATAAAAAATAATAAAAGGTGAAGGTTTTCACTATGGCTTCTGGGTGGCTATGTGAGGTATGAAGATATCAGGGGTCCCTAACTTTTAATACTGCCTTATATGCAATTTGTTGGTGGATCTTCCAGGCCAGTATCCTCCCTGCCCTTTTCCCATGTTCAGAAAATGACTGGTGTGCATATCTTAGATTATCTTCTGTTTGCACCTCCAGTTCAGGGCCAAGGTAGCCCTGTGGACTGCCAGTTCCTTTTTTTAATTGGTCCTCCAACATGATTCTATGATGTGCCTCCAGCTCACATATCTCCCTCTCTAGCAGTAGTCTACAGGTTGTTGCCATTTTTTAGGTTTGCTTGTGCATGTGCACAAGGAACGTTTTATAACAGTATGACTTTTTGGAGATGTGTGACCCTCCTGTGAAATCCAGTGCTCCATGTAGCTGGTGGGACCCTACTGTGCCAATGGATGCACAAGCTGTCTATGACAGCAGTTCGACTGCCCTGGTCTTTAGTTATAAGAAATCATCTGCTGAAATCAGTGGTGGTAATGTATATGTATTTAGCATATTTGTGTCATTCTTTCCCTTGATCAACCCACACTAAACTGATCAGTTAAACTTCAGCCACAGTAATTCAAGCTGACATGCTGCCGGTTGAAGCAGGGAGTTGCCATTAAGTATATTAGATTAGAGTAACCCCCATATACAGTGCAGTTCAAGGGTCTGTACTTGCATGTAGCTCTGAAGATGCAATGGGTCTAATATTACCCAAGCAAGGTGCTGTGGAATGGGGCTGAGAAACTTGCAGCCAGCCAGCTACTGACTGGCATCTCACCAGCATCAGCAGCCCCCCTGAAAACTGTATATAGGTGGAGGCGGGACTAACATCCCCGGAGCTTCACCTCATTGCAAAGCAGAAAAAAAAGCCTAAAAACATATTGATGCTCATGAAAGTCTAAATCCTCCCTATCGCAGTGCTCCTGAACTTGAAATTCAGCCAAGAGTAATGGATCCCACATGAGACCTGGCACAGTGGCACTCAATGAAATGCTTACTGCATGAGGGCTGTGACCTCTGGAACTACACAAGATCCCACACCTCCAGGTGCAGCTTCCAAGTATTATTGCCGGGTGGGTGGGGGAGGTCGTCTACTGTTTAAAACTCTTTAACTCCACAATGTATTTGTTCACAAAACCAGAGCTTCAGAATCAGCCATCCCTTCATCCATCCCAAAGTCGGCGCTTTGAAAAAACAAAAGCCAGAGATCTCCCCAAAAGATGCAGAGCTTCAAAGTGATAAGCATCCATCCATCCACTCATGGGGGGGGTGATAAGAGGCAGCTTGCACCTCCTCCACCTCCTCCTCCTCCTCCTCCATTGAAAGTGAAATGAAGAGTCACAAAGTGTTTTTGGAAACTGAATGGAGAAAAACAAATACATTACCTATACAGTTTATTGCAGAAAATTATGCCCCCCCCCAAGCACAGACAATAATTTCTGGAGGCAATGGACCATTTGCAAGTGCAGCCTCATCTCTCTCTCTCTCTCACGGCTGCAAAGGTTGTGTTTACTCCTCTAAATCATTTTATCCTTTTCAAATCTGAATGAGGTGCAATACCTGCTACAATTTACAAATGAAGCAGAGTAAGTGGGACTACAGTGCACCATAAAAATACAAAATAAAAATCCCATGAAGCTGCGAGTCCCTATACCCATGCATAATCCTAGAAATGTAATAATAGTTGATACAAAAAAAAACTCTTAAAAGTTTTTCTGGGATCTGCCCACCATCAAGTGACTGACTGGCTCTCTGGTGATGCAGCATCTGAATCTCATTCTTTGAATCATTAACAGACACACAGAGACACTTTTCTTTGGAGCTGCCCCCCCCCTTGTCTTTCTCCATCCTTCCATCCTAACAGGCTAAAAAACCCTCTCCATCCCACCAACTCCTGGGTATGAAACTTCATGCTCAACCCCCAGCTCCATAGATTGCCAGCCTGCTGCCATGCACTTTATATTTCTTCAGCATTAATTTGGGAGCCAGCTTCACCATCACTTCTGATAAGCCTTCCCCAGAGAATAAAAAGTTATGCATGCCAAGACCCCAAAAGTTTCCAAACTTTCTGAGCTCCATGAGCAGAGCTAGGCACTCCTCGATGCGGAGGAGGCTAGAGATATTTTTATTTCTCCTCGCTGCTTTGAGCTCCTCCAGACATATTTTGAGGGACAAGTACTGGTTGATATTTTGTGCTGCATAAAAGAGGTTCGGAGCATATTTCTGGAAAGGAAACAGGAGTGTGCATTCTCTCCCCGCCTTAAAAAATCTAAGTGAAAACAGATGTGGAGGAGGTCTAGTCGGGGGGGAGAGGCGAAACTTTTTTGCAGCCTGATTGGAAGCTTTCTCTTTTGTGTCATGTATCTTGGAAAGGAGATGATCACTGTGGTCCATTGTGATGAAAGTGGGGTTCTTACCCACCATGTTGGGTTTTTGCACCCTATAGTGAAACCAGAGCCAATGGAAGCTAAGGGATGTTTCAACATTTTTATTTTAAGATTTGAGCTGCTCACTGATGATGCGCAACAAATGGAAACGGCACAGTCAGGGACCACCTGTTTATTAGCCATACACACTTAGTCATATTTGCAGGAATCTTGGGGGGGAGGCTTGTTGGCTTGTTTTCGTAAAAGGAGGGTTGGCCCACTGCATTTTTTTGTTGGCAGTTTGTGGTTGGCTGCCAGTTGTATTGTTGTATCAAAATACTATCTTGAAATAGTGGCATTAACTTGCATGTAGTTTTATGTGGGCATTGGGACAGCAGAGTGAGGTGGAGAGTACAGGGGTTGCTTTCTGTTTCCTGGATAGGGCAGCAAAAGTGGCAGGGCAACTAGGTTGACAGTGATCAGAGATGGAATTGAAAATGTTTAGATTCTGGAACTCTCACCTTCAGAATGTAGGTGGTGGAACTGTTATCTGGAGGTGGTGACACTCTCCTATAGATGTATAATGGAGAAACATGCAGGACCTCTCGTACAGTTTTGTAAGAGGTTCAGGAACTCTGTCCCCACCCAGTTTAACCCCTGTCAGTGATGCCTCTCAAATGTGGGACACTGTGTTCTGTCCTAATATGTATTTAGGGGGTAGAGACTAAACATGGGACATTTGAGAGGTACACAGTAAAGTCACTTTTCCCATGGGAATATAGTGGCAGCACAACCATGTACCATTGTTCTGATGTTGGACTGAAGGTTTCATTAACTGTGGTCTTGGTAACATTTAAAGTAACTTTCACTGACCAATGAGCATTTTTTTTTTCCTTTAGTGACCCTCCCTACAAAATAAATGTCATACATAGGCAACAATGAACAACAAGGATGGGTTCCCATCTCTGGGACTTTCTTAACATCACAAATCACTTGTGTTTCAGTCTTGTTCTTTATGATGTCACCAAGATCCCCTCATTGGAAATGCAGCCTTTGTGTACATATTTACCCATCTGTCATTCGATGCATAACTCTAACTTTGTTCCCATGGTTTGTGATGTGACCAGGATCTCCGTGGTGGGAACACAGCCTTGTTGTACGTTGTTGCCCATCTATCATTCTATATACCAGGAATCACAGTTGTGGTTTATGATGACAAAAAGGTCCCCTCAATGGAAACAGTGCCATGATCTACGGCGGTGGTAACATGTATGTATTTAGCATATTTACAACACCCTTTCCCTCTGCTCAAAGTCCCTCCCACTTCCTCCCTCTGCTGCTGTCCTCCCCACTCCCTCATTACTGCCCGCATCCCACGTTGTTGTTTTCTTTTTGTTTAATCTGTGAAAACAGAAAATGGTCCCTCGTGGTCTCTCATGCCCCTCCCCCAACCCACGACCACCCTCTGTGCACCCCACCTATCCACACCCCCTCTCACTCCTTGCTTACCTCTGGAGCCTGGCACAATGATCTTCTGTGGACCGGGAACACATCTGCACTCTTCAAAGTCGACTGTGAACTGATGAAGTGCTGTTAAGCTGTATAATGGCATAAATGTGATTTTTTTCAACTTTGGTGCATATCTCAGCCATTTTTGTGAATTTTGACACAAATTTTCAACATGGGGTTCTTGGGTCCCCACCTCATGAATTCAGTCACTGTCATGTTGTTATTCATTCCCAAAAGGTGATTTGACAGTCACCTTTCGGGACTGATTACTGAAATGACAGTGTCACTGTTCATGAGGTGGGGTCCCAAAAAGTCTGTTATGCATGGGTTATGCCCCCTTGCATCCCACATACACCTCACATACATCTTACACTGTATTCTTGGTCTATTGTACTGTGATACTGCTATTTTGTGCTCACATATAGATATGGGCACCCGTTGTATAAGCATGAGTGCTAGGAATGTGCTTTGCTGCTACTATATGATTCATTATACCTCACTATAATACATTTTTCTAGATTATGTTTGTCTTTCATATATATTCCATGTATAATCTACCTAATCACTGATAAGATGACCCTGAGGGATCATCAGTGATTATTGTATACTTATATTCTCATATAATTATATGTAGTGTATGTTTTACAATCAGGCAAATATGCCATGTATAATAGAACCCTGTCAGTAGTTCTCTTTGTCTAAGCAAGCTGACACAGAGAGAAAGCCTTTGTTATGTCTTTAGATCTTACACTATACATAAGCAAGAAATGCCACATGTAGTTTGAACCAGTCAGCATTTCTTTTGTCTAAGCTATAATGCTAATGGAAGCATATTCAGCCTCATAGGATACTCATTAATAATTCTGTCTCCTAAGTCATTATCCAATGAACATTAGTACTCTAGGAGTGCGGGGAGAGAAATAAGATCTTAGAGAACCTAAGATCTTCAATCCTGGAGGTCATGTACATTCTTCAGGAGAGTTGTGAGAAACTCATCTCCTTTGTGATTTTCTCTGTCACATGCTTAGCGTAAGTAGTATAATAAACTTTATTAGCTTGTTTACGAATGTTTCTTGGCAGACTCTGAGACACAATAATCTGCATTATTATTATTTACCCTGCACACCAAGAGTGTTTAGAGAACAAGTCTATGTTGCAAATCTGGTGAAAAAATTCCCAAAAATGGCTGTGTTATGAGTGTGCATTGCGCAGTTTCCATGCACACTCATAACTTCTCAAATTTGTAGTATTTCCACTCCAGATTTTCAGCACTGGTGTTTTTTCATACCTCTTATGAATAGTACAGCTGTCATCTTCCACATCCTGGCCAAAATATGTTTTCACACATCTGGTGTACAATGGCACGATCGATGTGGGAAATCAATGTGTGGGACAGATTATGAAAACCACAATGATACTGTTCATGAGCAGAGGTCACAAAATGCCTATGTTGAAAATTTGGTGAGAAAATTCCAAAACTTGACAGTGTTATGAGCATGCATTGCTCAGTTTCCACGCACACTCTTAAATACAAGAATTTGTAACATTTTTACTCCAAATGTTTGACATTGGCATTTTGTCACACCTCCTTATGAACAGTACAGCTGTCATTTTTCACACTCTGGCTTAAATGTGTTTCCACACATGCGGCACGCAAAGGCGCAGTTGCTGTGGGAAATCAACATTTGGGACAGATTAAGAAAATCACAGTGACACTGTTCATGAGCAGAGGACCTAAAATGCCTATGTTGAAAATTTGGTGATAAAATTCCACAAAAATTACTGTGTTACCAGCATGTGTTGCGCAGTTTTCACACAGGCTCGTAACATTGAGAATGACTGGGGCATTAGGGTTCCCATGACAGACAGTTAAGAAGTATGAGGCTGAAATGTAAATCAGATGCAAGAGGAGTTGTAGAGAGGTACTCTGTTGGGACATGGGTGCTGAAAGGACATGGATACAACTAAAGGAGGTGGGCCTGCAGAAATGTCAGACACCATTGCAAATACTAGGGCTGTGCGAATACCTTTTCCTGAATATTCAGCCGAATATTCGGTATTCGGTATTCATTATTCGTTATTCATTATTTGCCAGAAAAGGTGTTTTGTTAAGGAAACTTTAAAAAAGCACTTCAGCAACACCATTAATCACCCATTGAACCTGGTATACCATATACACCCCATTGACACTTCAGCCACCAACATTGAGCTCTCACTAGTGCAACACAAGCTTCATGTGGCACACTCGATCCACAACAACACACACATAGCACTCTGAAAACAATATCAAGCATTGCATTGGGTCAGCACTAGAGGGTGTTCATGGTCACAGACAAGGGGTAGAAGGTGCTTCAGCCATGGGCATAGGAATAGTGGTAGCAGTGGCTGCAGTAGTGGTGACAGCTGAAAGGGTGGCTGCTGCAAGAATGACACTGGTGGTGATGGGAAGCACACTGGCTGTGGATGTAGCAGCCATAATGGTAGCAGTGGGGACACTGGTGGTAGTGTCTGCTGCTTGTTGTAAAAAGCATGTATGCTCTAATTCCCCCCCTACAACTGCACAACAGGATGTGACAGTGAACGTACAGATGGACAGGTGGTGACACTAGCAGTAGTAGTACTGCTAATGGCATTAGTGGTAGTAGTACTATTGCCAATGCTACAAGAACTAAAAGGCTTGCTTGGGGAGAACAATATTTGAGCACATCGAATAAAGAGAGACACCTGTATGTCATTGTCTATGTAGTCTATCTCACCACCTTCTCTGGAATTGTATTATGTATCAATAGTTTACAGTGGAGCAAGACAAGATGCAATTCAATATTTTGCAGTAAATGACATGCCACAAAATATTGGATGACTGGAGGGCTTAATTGCCATTAAATTACATTGCTCCTTGCAGCATACTGCAGCATTTTACAGCAGTTTTGCAAGATACTGCATTGCGTACTGTCTGGCACCACAGTATGAACTATGTTCTATCATCTTGGTGCTGTGTTTCATCCTTGGGTATGTTAGTTGTGGACTGTTTTGTTACAAGGGGATCTCAGTCTCATTCATTTTACCTTCACTTA
Source organism: Neoceratodus forsteri (assembly GCA_016271365.2). Taxonomy (NCBI): domain Eukaryota; kingdom Metazoa; phylum Chordata; order Ceratodontiformes; family Ceratodontidae; genus Neoceratodus; species Neoceratodus forsteri. The sequence continues at coordinate 200,872,244 of CM057458.1, forward strand.
TTTATAGTGTGTGTTTCTTTAAGGGTTGTATATTCACTGCATGTTTGTGTGTTCCCGACATGCACCCTGACAAAGACCAGGTTCTGGTCAAAGCACCAGAGCTCTATTGGCATCCTCCAGCCTTAGTACAAACAAATGTATTGGCAACTTTATGCTGCACTGCTCTTAACTGTATTTTGTTACTGCAACCCCGCTGAGTGCTTCCTTTGTTCTACACAGATTGTTTGGGGGTTTAGCAGCCCAGGGGCATCACTAGCAGTAATTGTGTGGATGTGCTGTTTGTTTGTGGTCTATCGTCCTGTCCCTCACTTCTTGGGGCCAGCGGTGCAGATGCTTTGCTGGGGCTGGACCAAGCACGTTTGCAAGATTGCTAAAGACATGATGGATCAGGTCACTAGTGGTTACTGGGTAAAACACAAACTATTACTACGTAGTACCTGTGTGTGTGATGCTTTACTTAGTGCTTGTGGAACTACAGTAATACACCAACCTTTCCAGGTATACAGCACCACAAAAAAGTAGCAGTAAAGAAAACACTGCTACTAAGAAGGGGAAGAAAAGGGCAACCTATTTAGTCAAACATGGAACCGAGTAAGGAACAGACAGATGACATACAGTTAACTCAGTGAGACAAGCCTGCCCCACTAAGTGCAAAGGTTTAATTAACAAAACGACAATAAACAAACAAAAAAAAATGCATGTGCACAACTGTGCACACACACACGGCACAGACTTGCAGGGGGATATATTTCACAAGCACAGCTTAATTGTGTGCAGTGGGCTGTAGAAGTGGGGGAAGGGGGTCAGCCATCATGTCAGTGTGGCTCAGTTGGTAGCACATCCTCCTCTAGATCAGAAGGTTGTGGGTTCTCGTCCTATACTGGGATTGGACTTGCACCTAAAAATCGCTGGCATCCGAATGCAGTATTGGGGGGTGCTGTACTGCTGGGGTGTGCCATCCTTTGGATGAGATGTTAAACCGAGGTCCCTTCTGCCCATCCTGGTGTTGTCCTGGTGGGTGTCCAGGTGGAAGTAAAAGAACCCAGGGCACTCTTCGCAAAGAGTAGGTAACATTCCCGGTGTCCTGGCCAACATTCCCCTTCCCATAAACCGGTTCATTCAATTATCCAGGCTGTGTGTGGGTGATGATGTGCGATATGGCCGCCACCACACATTCAGTCACTTCACTACCAGTCTAGCATTGCTTGTAAAGCACTTTGAGATACACTGTGTATGAAAAGCACTATATAAATGCTGATTCTTCTTCTTCTCCTCATGTGTACAGGGATCTATCCCCAGAACCAGAGGAGACTAACAATACTAATTCAGTGAGTCAAGCCTGACTGGCATAGAACTGAAGAAGTTTATTTCAAAATCTGTGTGCACACATGTGGCCCTGCCTCATGAAAAAATACATTAAGCATGCACATGCAGGGTGAAGCCTCACAAAATCAAATATTTTGCACATACATAGCAAATTATAAGCAGTGACCTGCAGGAGGGGGAGTTAGCAGACACCCTCATCAGTCATGCAGGGAACCAAGCCTGGAACCAGATAACAGCAAAAAATTAAAAAATAAAATGTGCTCCACCCAAACAAATCACACTGGAGCTATGTCAGACAGCAGCAGAGAAGGGGTGTTAGCAGGCAGCCCTCCTAGTCCCTGTAACTGAGTACAGCAATGAGGACAAAATACCTGTCAGAAAACCAAACATAGCTTTTCTGACACTGATCAAAAAACCTATACTGACCCCAAAAAAGCCTGTGAAGCAAAAATCAATTTCTTTTTTAGCAAGTTTAAAGTCTCAAAAGTACTGCAGAACAGCTCTCAGAAACCACTGTCTCCTGTCTTCTACCAGCTCAGACTGAGGAAGTCACATGGTGTGCTTGCCTTTGAGCTCAAGAAACAGTTTTTGTTTGGCCAACAAAGCTCTGCGAGACTTGGAAATCTCACTGAATAGTAGTTTCCGAATAGTGGCCAAAAAGTGAACTATTCGGAAAATGCATCCAAATATTCGGGAAGCCTACTATTCATGGTATTCGGAAAATACTATTTGGCCCATGCACAGCCCTAGCAAATACCTGCAAGCGAAAGTTCAACATTGACAAATGCTTGTTTCTTATCTGAGGCATACTGAATAATAATCCGTCCTGTTAAGGTGTCTCCCAGTCTGTGTAAGAGCCAGTTTGTATTTGTTGCATAGTCAAGAAATTTGGGTCATTGTCAGGGAAATGGTAAGGCACCAAATAGAGTTTTTACTGGGTGGGGCACTGAGCAAGTTCAATAGAACTGGAAGGTGGTCTGAGATGGTAATAGATTTGATGGTGACCTCTTGGATTATGTGTACCCATTCACTGTACATTACAAAAAAATTAATTTGTGAGTACTGGTTGTGTCATGGGGAGCAATATTGCAGCAATGACCAGGATGCAATGTGGCACCTTCAGTATTACTGCAAAATGTTGCAAGGAACAACGTAATTCAGTGGCAGTTAAGCCCTTTTGTAATGCAGTACTTTGTGAGATGTAATTTACTGCAAGTTGCTGCATTGTACTCAGGATGGCTCCATTGTATGTACAGTCTTGTAGCTGGGTATGTAGGAAATACCATATGTTTGTGACACCAAGGTCCCAGGTTAGATGTTTTGGACATCAGCATAATGATGGCCCCACCTTCCAACTTCCCCCTTTATCTGGTGATGGCTGCAACAAAAAAGTAGAGTCCCCCTACAACATATATCTGGTCCAAGCACTGGAACGTGTTCAAAATTAGACAAAACAAAACTGCAAAAAGGCAGTGGCTCAAAAGACCAAATTTCAAGTCTGCAAGCTCAGGGTGCACTTACCAGGGTGAAGCAAATCAGAAGGACAGATGCTTCAAAACAGCTGGGTGGTCATCACTTCTCTAAGCCCAAATTAAATTTACCTTGTGAGTTTCACAGAAGAACAGGGCTGGCAATGAAGTAGAAGCAAAAGGTTTTTTAATCCAACAAAGTGGCTGCACACACACACACACACACACATACAGGTACCAAATGTCCAGGTAGAGCAAGGTGCAGGAAACAGTACATTTTTCAGCAATTGTAAACATCCATATTGATTGGCAAATTAAAGTGCAAAATGCATGTTAAAGTGTGACACAAGAAATGGCTTCTTCAGTTGCAGAAACAGTCTCTAGCTACACCCTGGCACACCTGAGAGATACACGCAACTAACAGTTCAACGTCATACTGACGTCTTCCTCAGAGTTAGAGTGCTAGTATGCGTAAGAGCTATTTAATTACACACTACTCCCTTCACAAAAGAAAGGGTCCTACAACAGCTTGCTAAGCTCAGGGTGGATAAGGCAATGGGACCTGATGGCATACATCCCAGGGTACTTAAGGAGTTAAAGGTGGAACTAGCAGAGCCATTAGCAGAACTGTTTAGTGAGTCTCTGAGCACAGGAGAGTTCCCAGAAGACTGGAGAAGGGCTCATGTGATCCCGCTCCACAAGAGTGGTAGCAGGGAGGAGGCAGGGAACTACAGACCAGTCAGTCTTACCTCAGTAGTGGGCAAGATTATGGAGGCACTCCTTAAGGAAAGGATAGTGCAACACCTGGAATCCATAGGGCACAGGATCCAAGACAGCATGGGTTTACAAAGGAAGGTCTTGTCAAACTAATCTCATAGATTTCTTTGACTGGGTAACCAGAGTGGTGTACCAAGGGGAGCAGTTGATGTCGCCTTACCTTGACTTCAGCAAAGTTTTGACACTGTTCCACATAGAAGATTGATAAATAAGCTGGGTAGGCTTGGGGTGGATCAGAAGTTGGTCAACTGGGTGGCAAACTGGTTGACAGGCAGAAAACAGAGAGTGGTGGTAAATGGTATACAGTCAGAAGAGATGCAAGTCACAAGTGGGGTACTTCAGGGATCAGTCCTGGGCCAGTCCTCTTCAACATCTTCATTAGTGACCTTGCAGGTGGACTGAGGGTAAGGCTTGTCTGTTTGCAGATGACACCAAGATCTGCAACAGAGTAGATGATCCAGATGGGGTGAGCAGAATGAGGAGAGATCTGGATAAACTAGCAAAATGGTCAGAAGAGTGGCAACTGGGATTTAATGCAAAGAAGTGCAAAATCATGCACATAGGAAGAGAAACCCTGAAGCCACCTATAGGCTGGGAGGAGTTGCTAGCAGTCACAAAGGAAGAAAGAGACTTGGGCATCATCATCACTGATGACCTGAAATCATCAAGCAGATCTCTAAAGCAGTAGAGCAGGCTGAGGGGGTGTTAGGAGATTGTATTAGTAGGGTATCCTGAGTCCGTAAGAGGTAATAATCCCTCTTTACAAGACACTAGTTAGGCCCCATCTGGAGTACGTGCAGTATTGGAGGCCACACCTCACAAGGACATTAACCAAATTGAGGCAGTCCAGAGAAGGGCAACCAAAATGGTGCAGGGACTGCATCAGAAGACATATGAGGACAGATTAACAGAGCTCAATATGTATACCCTTGAGCAAAGGAGGGAGAGAGGTGATATGATCAAGGCATTCAAACACCTTAAGGGCATTAACAAGGTGAAAGAGTCTAATTTGTTTAAATATAAGAAAAATAGCAGGACAAGAGGACACAGCATGAGATTAGAGGGGGGCCAATTAAGGGGGAATGTGAGGAAATTCTTTTCACAGAAAGGGTGGTGGATGCATGGAATGGCTTACCACAAGAAGTGGTGGCTATGAATACAGTGCAGGGCTTCAAACAGGCATGGGATAGGCATAATGGAGCAATACAAATGACTATGAATAGATAGGCCACTGACAGAGCAAAGGCCGATGGCACATTTATAAGGCAGAAAAAGAAATGGGCAGACTGGATGGGCCTTGCGGTCCTTATCTGCTGTCAACTGCTATGTTTCTATGTTTCTATGTTTCACACTTAAAGCTGTAGAGTCCATAAAGAGCTAATAATAGTGCATATATTTAAAGCTGTTTAAGTGCACACACATTTAATACAACATTGGATGAAATAAAGTAAAACACCTAGGCCCGGATATTCAAAGGGGTTGTGCTGGTGCAACCCCGCATTGTGTCCTGGTGGGATAATGAAAAGACTGCCTGGCACAGCGCAGATACCGATGCACCAGGGCACAATGTAAATGTATGCAGTGCAGATGCAGGGGCAGTGCCCCTGCATATGCGGCACATCCCAATATTCAGCCCGGGATGTGCGGCGCATATGCTGGCACAACCCTGCACTACGCCACATAGGGGGGCTCAAAGTTGAGCCTATGAATAGTGTGAACAACATCTGGCCACCCACAGGCAAGCTGCCGTATTGCAGGGCACAACACAGCAGCCGCCAGCCATGGGTGGCCACCCACCCACCCAGAACACCGTCCACAAGCACCATATCTCCCTGGTGGTTTAGTGGTACCCTCTCCCTCCTGATGCTGTGATCACCGTTAATCACCATAAAAGACCTTCCCTGGTAGTCTAGTGGTACCCTCCACCCTCCGTTTCCCTGATCGCCAGTAAAAGTACAGTACCCTAAAACAATCCCTGGTGGTCTAGTGGTAACCCCCAGCCCCTAGCCCCAATCACAGTAAATCACAGTACAAAATGTCCCTGGTGATCAGTCCCATCCCCTCCACCTCCACTAGGACCTCGCCCACCCCTCCACCCCGTTATTGGTGGGCGGCTGCAACCAGCCGGCATACTGCCCAGCTGCCTGCCTAATGACAGGTACAGTATGGGCTTACAGAGCATACTGTACTAGACAGTCCCAAATATGTGAATGAATATTTGGGACTGTTTAATACAGTATGTCCAGCAAGACCATATTGTACCTGTCATTCGGCGGGCAGCCGGGTGGTATGCAGGTGGGTTGCAGCCACCCACCGATGACGGAGTAGTGGGGTGGACAAGAGGTCCTGTGTGTGTGGGAGCGGTGGGGGTGCCACTGGATCACCAGGGACATTTTGTACTGTGAATTACTGCAATCGGGGCTAGGAGTGGGGAGTATCACTAGACTACCAGGGAATGGATTCATGTACATTTACCGGCGATTGGGGGAAATGGAGGGAGGGGGGTACCACTAGACTACCAGGGTTTGTTCTATGGTGATGTACTGTGATCACAGCTATGGGGCGGGGGATGCCCTGGGACACCCTCTGCACATGTCATTCTGTGCAGGCCACCAGGCGCACTTCGCCGACTGCCCTGCACGTGCAAATGGGGCTATATAATGACATGCAAATACGATTTGCACCTTGCATATATTATGGCCCCATTTGCATGCCTTCTGCTGAATATCATGGGTGATGCACTCAGCACAACAGCGTTTGTGCTGGTGCATCCCCATGCTCCCTATCTGTAGCTTGCGCTGGTGCAGTGCCACTGCACCATGTGCTGTCCATGCCATATTCAATGGTACTGTGCCATGGCATATCACCATTGAATATCACCTGGTCCTGGCCCCGGCTCATCCCAGTTGCGCTGTGCTCACACTTGCACCACTGCCAGGCACAGTCTGAATATCCACGCCCTAATAAACTGCGAAGCAATAAATAGCTGAAAAAGCTGAAGAGAACCCCAGAACTTAACATATTTCTAAAATCCAGAATTCTTCCCCCAGTTGGAACAATTCATTCATCCAAAGGGCACGCAGCAAAACTTAAGAAATACAATAAAGAAATAAAAACTGAAAAAATGCAAGTAGCTGAATAGATGTAGATCTTTATTTCAGCTTTGGAAAATATGTCTGGTTTCTTTATATTATATATTGTTTTGTTTTAATGGTTTGGTAGTAAATGCTCAGAGCCGCCAGAGGTACAATTCTATGTCCTGTACTGAATTTCACTTGATTCAACCTTAGTGGATGTTGCTTGTAGCAAATCTACAGCACTCAAATTTACCACGATGAGTATGTTTGCATGCTACTGACATGGAACCTTTGATCCTGCCATTTGGATGCTGCACAGGATGACAATTGCCAGCAGGAATGGCTCCGACCCAGGACTCGGATGTGTTTCACTAATGTAAGCCTGATCACATGAGTAAGACACTGCAGTATTAAATTTAGTGGCAAAAAATTGCTGACCAGCAATTATAAAAAACAAAAGATGGGGAAATGAGAGTGTAGCTAGAATTTAATGGTCGCTCAAGGTGTAGGATGCTTTAATATACCCCTCAAGCTTCATCCTTGGGCTTTATGTAGCATCCCACACCTTGAGGGACCATTACATTCTAGTTACACACACTTCCCCATCCCTTATTGTGTATTTATTGCACAAGACATGCAACATTACCCCACCAGCATCCACCAATATTTCATCCACCTGACTGTGGGCTTTGTTAAGCCAAATTCACCATTTTCTCAATGGGTAAGCTATCTCTTACTGTTCCCCCCCCCCACACACCTTTTTTGCCTTCTTGTAGTGCTTTGATTCAATTTTATGAAAGGGAGGCAAGGAAAGGGGAAGGGGGGAGGCTCTCAGGCAGCCTTGTTTGCTCTCTCATGGTTGGGCTTCTTCTGGAATCTCACCCACTATTAAACCTAATGTCCAATTCAAATGGCCAAACTCACCCCCCTCCCAAGTCCCCCCTGCAAGTACCTGTATCCAAAAGGAGGAAAAAATATTAGCCACATTTAACTGGCGGTGTACTACAAAGCAAGGTAGTCTAGCTTTCAAGTCTGCTTTGGCAGTATCGCCTGCCATTTTAAGAGCATCGCCTTGACCCGTGATGGGGAAGTGAAGCTGTGGAACACAAGGGAAACCGTGCAAAGCTGAGAGGGAGAAAAAGGAGGACAACAGGAAGGAAAGGGTGAAAATCCCAGGCAAGCTCTTAGTCTCCACAAAAGTCAAGTACTTATTGCATCAACCTAAATACCTCAGTTGCACAGTTCAGATATTTGCTTGTTCTGTTGGTTGACATCGCTTCTCTCTTTTAATGATGCCAAATAGAGTTTCAGGTCCTCACAGTCACTGGGGAACTTTCATCTCCCTGCCTACATCCCATTCAGGTCTACTGCCATGTGTACTAGGTCAAGTCATGGTCTCCCATGCCTCTTTCCTCTGTTGATTGTGTCACCACTGCTCAATACTGGCTCAAGAATCTCTGTGCATCCCCAGGCTGTGGTAAAAACCTAAATTCCTCAATTGCACTGTTCAGATATTTGCTGGGTCTGTTGGTCAAACACCACTCCTCTTTTTTAATGATGCCGAATAGAGTTCCTGCTCCTTAGGAGGAACTTTAGTTTCTTTGCTTTCCTTCCATTCCAGTCTGCTGCCATATATACTGCATCCAGTTATGGTGTCCTAGGCCTCTCTGCTCTGCTGATCATGGCACCACTGCTCCATACTGGCTCAAGAATGTATTTGCTTCCCAAAGGCTGCAGTAAAACTATACTTCCTCCTCTGTTGCAAATTTTAGCTGGGCTGAGGCAAAAAGTTGTGCTTTCTCATTTTTGTCTTTAAGAGTCTTTTCAATGGAAAGGATGTTTTGGCTTTGAGCCTTAACCCCCTGAGTAAACTATTGGCAGGTGTCACCGAATACTACGCCCTGCTTGGCCTATGCAGCCTAAAGTATTAGTAGCTTCACATGGTAGCCCAAACATCTAGCTACAAATGATCTGGGTAATATATTATTTCTTTGTGATCTAAGTTCCAGGTACTACAGCTTTGCTTCCATGATGCACTCTTCAAGTCAAGTCATTTAAATTTTTTACAAATAACTTTTCAAAAAAACAAAGTGCTTGTACATAAATAATAAAACAAATCGTCAAAATCCAATAATTAAAAATAATATTAATAATAACAGGGCAGCAAAATTTAACAAGGATCAGGAAATGCAAAACTAAATAAATATGTGTTCAATGCAAATTTAAAAGTCTCAGTGGTCAGGTACTCTCTAATCTGATGAGGTAGAGAGTTCCACAGGGTCAGGGCTACAAATGGAAATGCTCTGGCCCCTGAGGTCTTTAAATGGACCCTGGGAACCTCTAGTTATCCCTCGTCAGTGGAATGGAGCTGACGGAGGGGGCAGTAGGGACAAAGGAGATCTTGCAAATAACATGGTCCCTGTCCATGTAGTGCTTTGTAGGTCAACAAACCAACCTTGAAGGTGATCTTCCACTGCACCAGCAGCCAGTGCAGTCTGTGGAACCCATGTGAGACATGACTAGATCTAGATAGATCAGTCAACAACTCTTGCTTGTAATGATGTAAGTACATAGTCTTATGGTGGTCTATGAACTCTGTGGCCATTGTTGGGCCCACTTCCAGAGCCTTAGTCCAGACTTCTGCCTATGACCTTTCCTTTCTCACCTCCGCCAGCCTGAATTCCACTTTTTGAGGGGTGTCGTCAAATGCCTGAAGTTCTTTAAATAACATTTTGTAGGTAATAGGAAAATTATCATCTTCCTCTTCTGAGATTGAGCAATGGTCCAGTGATCCACCCATTTGCAATGAAGAGCAGCTTAAACTATGCTTGTGGGCCTATTCTTTTGATTGCAACAATCTTTGCTATTGGGGGCTACCCACCACACCATCCATCACTTTGTGCTTAGTAGCCATCAAAGTACTGCTGTTTTAACTGGCATGGTTCAAAAATTGGTGAGTCTTGCAGAGAATATAAGCTAATTAGTGTAGACTTGGAGCGGTGTGCCATTCAGCATGTCTGTTCCATTCAATAACATCAGCAAAAGTCTACCCAAAGGGGTTTTTAATTTCCCTGCACACATAGAGGGTGTTCCAACTATTTAGTGCTTATAAATCACTTTTGAAAACAGTATACATCAAAGAATCTATGAAAAACCAAAATCATTTCTTTAATATATGCAACATTTCATGTATGCTGTTATGCAGCTCTCCCTGATTCCTAGAGCCTTGCGATTGGTTGGAACAGCTTAAGTGACCACCCGACTCTGACCTTGAAAACTCTACCCTGTAGTACCTCTTTCCTGCCTCAAGTGACCTTGGGCAGAAGAAGTGTGAAAAACAGCCCCAAAGTTCCAGTACCAAAAAGAGTGATGTCAGCAGTAAAGTAAGTAAATGTATGACTTTTTCTCACTGTGCTCTGCTAATTGCACTAGCAGGCTGGAGCTATCCCTCTGTATCCAAAGCAGAGTAAAGAAAACCACTTATTTCAGTTCAGTAAACTCAAATATAATATTTGAGATCAGAAACTTTATAAACTGTGACAGCACCACTGTAGTATATTTAGCCACATGTTCATGTTACTCTTTTTATGTGTGGAAATTGGCTGCAACAGTTTAAGATAAGCATACTGTAGGTGAACATATGTGAGCCATACTGCCCTGTCCCAAAATGTATACTCCCAATACAACACAGAAGAAGTATGTGTTCTATTTCTATTGAGTAGATAAGGTAAAATTGGGGTAGAGGGGAATGAATATTGATTAACTTTTTTTTTCTAATTGTTTAACCAGGAGTGGCACACTAAGCTAAAAGCTTGTTTACAGATGTGACCTGGGAGCACAGGGAAGTTAAGTAACTTGCTCAGGGTCACACAGTATGCAAGCGGGGGCTGTGGGATTCAAACCCAGGTTTCCAGATTTGCAACTCAGAGCCTTAAACCACTGTGCTATATTGCCTCGCTATACTGCCTTTTCCTCAGAAGACAAGCAATGTGGATGGTAAATTTAGGTGGGCACCATCATCCTGGACTCAATGATAACTTTGATTTTAATGCTAGTGATTAGGAAAAAAGTGATATGTGATATGATATGCATTAAGTAGATACCGTACATGTTTGCTATGTGTATCCTATACTATGTCTAACTATTTTTTTCTGCTTTTGTTCAGCATGAGAAGAGCTGCAAGTGTATCTATCTGAAAACATCCTATTTTGATTAAAATAGGGATTTCACTACTTAGGGACTGTGGTGAGATAAGGCCATATTTTGCCATTCTGGGACAAGTTTTATATAACTTTATGTGAGAAATGTATCAGATGCCCATAGTAGCCAGTGTAAGGGCAAGGAATCATGGATATGGGTACATGGACCCTAGAATAGTGTTGAACTCTTGTTACTAAGCAGAGGCTAGAGTTAATTAAATTATCTAACAAGAGACAAAAGAATGATTAAGCCTAACTGGCAGGCCAGCTAGGCCCATTTGTTTGTGAAAGAACAGGGCCTCATGAAGAGTTGGGATGTCTGGGCATCCTTTGTGTTGAGAGTTCTACAGTGGCTTAAGCTCATTACAAATGAATAGCCTACCATTTATGTAAACTAGCTGTATTTAGAGTTGATTAACAACAGCTGTCTCCCACAGGGAGGCGAAAATGTTCTCACAGAAAATCTGGTCTGATCTGGTTTACCACATGTCTTTTTTTTCTTATGTTTAGAAACTGCCTATCTGGGTTATTATAATAAAATACTAAACTTTGATTGGTTGGGTAACCATAGAAACTGAAATGCTGCCAACCACAGGGCAGCCACTATTGACTGAACCTGCCCCTCTGAACCCCCTTTAAAACCATGATGCAGGGGGGTTTTGAGCCTTTTTACTGCCTTGTGTTGCTTTCTTGCTTGAAGCAGTTGGAACCCTGCCTGTCTTGATGCAGAGACAATTTTCTCCTGTATCACTGAGAGCCAAGATTTCATCTACCACACTTTTAAACGACACTTCTGCACTTCAAAATTCCAGCTAATGACTCAAGGTAGACTTTTTAACCTCAGAGTTTAAAGTGTAGGTTTTTTATGTATACTTTCCATTTATCTTCAATGTCCTATACTAATATCCAGACTATTTTGTCTTTTTATCTACTATTTTCTTATTAATTTAATTAATAAAGACTTTGGCTTATTTAAAAATAATTCTGCCTATGTCATTTGTGTGTGTGGCTGCCTGGGTAAAAGTTGTTCAAATGATACAACACCTGTATGACTGTTTTAAAGCTAAACGCTAACAGAGTGAAGTACCATTTTAAAGGAGGGGAGGAAATACAAAGGGTCTCAGGAGGAGCCTGAGGTGGGATTTGAACCAAGCACTGCATTTCTGGGGAAAGACACATAATCAGGTGTATAGTGGCCCCCGAAGCCTATATATGCCTGTGGCTTTCTGGTTTGTAGTGCAGTGGCTGAAAGGGTTGTACCCCAGGAACACAGACAAAAGACTGTGTTTTATCCTTGCACAGAGAAAGGGTATCTCTGGACCCCATCACCCCCATTACAAGAAGGATTTCACTGTGATGCAGAGAGAAAGAAATCCTGCCCCATGAGAGTGGGCTTATCAAAGGAGCCACCAGAATATTGCTATGCTAGCTAGCTAAAATGTATTCTAGCAGAAATAATAGTACCTTAGTTCCTGTAACCTCCATTGTGAATGTATAGCCCATTTTTGTGGAGTACTGTGCCCTGTGTTTAAGCTCTTTCGCACTTATTTAACACTTTGCACATCTTCTTAACACAGTCACTTTAATTGCAGCATTTAAAAGCACCACCTGACTATGCTTCTGAGACACTTGAAAAAGTGAGAATGTGAAACCAGTAGAGTTGGTGTGCTCTCTTCTGTTTGTTATTTTTGCAAGTGTTCTTCCTGTTATTGGATTGTGCAATTATTTCTGTGCACATTTTATTATTTGTACATAATATTTGGCACCTTAATAAATCTTGTGAGTTTTTAAATTCATAGCTGGAGCCAGCATTTCGTTACTTTTGTTTTCAATTTTTTTCAAGCCTGGCACAGCATCTGGGGAGTGATTTTTTGTTGCCCTATGAAAACGTGTTTCCTGCTGTTCCCATGCTCATGAATTGCATATTCTCCAACTGTGATTTTCATATTGGTCCAGTAGTGGCCTCGTGGCAGTGCTCTCTGCTGCCATGTGGGAAACATGGGCTTAGGAGCAACCTCAGGCCTTTTGCTCATTGGACTAGTGGATAGAGAAAGAGCTTGATCATGCCACTCTGCATCACACACTGTAGCCACATTGGGTGGAACTCTAGCAACATTACTACTCATGCCCCTCATGGATGAACCTGGGTGTACAACATACTATGGTGAGTTAAAAAAATGGAAAAATGGGAGATTTGATACCATAGAATGTTTTAAACCATTTATTTCACCTTACATAGTTTTAAAGCAACTGTCCTGGGATGTGAGCTACTTTCATGCTGCATTTCAGGTTTGTAGACTCCAGTCACAGTTTCATAGCTATGCTAGTCTGTAGATGCCATCCCTAGATTTTCCATGGATTTCATGGAACTTAACATGGACAGTGAAATAAGAAACAATGGAGTATTCACACAGATTTCCATGAAAATCAAAATGAAATTGCTAAGATTTCCTAGGGTTTTGTGGTGGAAATGTGTAACCCTAGTAGTTAGTTTCCATTATAACATGGAAAGATGCACTTTTTCATGGAATGGCATGCCACAGGATTTTATGCTGTTCCATACTTTGTATACTTCTTTACAGTACATGGAAAATACTCACAGTAACCAGGGAAGACTGTGTAAATGCCATTACCACTTTCATGGAAACCATAAGAAAAAGTGTTCAGATACTCAGTGGGTGCCAAGATCTTTATCCATGGTGTATTTTGGTGAAACCTTGAACGATTGAGAGAAAGCAAGGATGATCTAGGGACAGGGACATTTACTGCTTTGATGGCCTTTACCATGTGCTGTTTGAACTGCAGACACTGTTTCATGAAAACAAAAATACTACAATAATACATGAATTTTAAGTAACATTTTGAAAAGTTAGTCCACACATCTGGAGAGGTACATTACTGTATGTTGCTGTATAACAAGGTCTGCTCATTTGGTTGACCCTGCTACACATGTGGATATATTGAACTTACTGTTCATTAAATATAGAAACAAAAATATGTTTATTCTGTTGCAGAACAAACATTAGAACCTTCCAACAAATAGGATTCAAAAATAACTTATAAACCATTTCATGTTTATATACAGTACATTGACATATGGAAGATATAGCAACAGGGTGTATTGATATATCAACAGTAGTGATCAAGCATCTAAAAAAATTAAGTTCTTAGCCGTAATAGTTCCAGCATTATTTGACTAGCCAGCACATATTTATGGAATGCTTGTGCAAATGGTTGCTTTTGGCAGCTGTTAGAGTTTTCACCCTTTAGGAGGTGCCCAAGAGTAACCTTGGCTAAAGGAAGCTGAAATGCCCAAAATGATTGGATGTGATATGGCCAAGCTCTCAACATAACCGCGGCATGGAGTAAAGGAAAGACCCCTGTGAGGGAAACCTCTGGAGAACTAAGTACTACATGTTATATGACTGAGAATTGGATGTATGTTTTGTGTAATTCTATTGTTGGATCTTTGATGTAGCCTTTGAAGCAGAAGAAGGCCCATCCATCCTCTTGATGATATGTCCTGGGATGTTCTTCTGTGATGCTGTGGATGCAGCTCCATTACAAAATGAGCAACATGAATAGTTGGTTGGTTTGAATTCCAAAGTTTGAGGATAGAAACATAGCAAACTTCCAGGCAAAGAAATCCAAAGAAAAATCAGTGTCAGTTTCTCAATGGGTAGCTCACTCACCTCTGGGGTTGGAAGAACAGAAGGTTATGGGTTCTTTTAATTTTTAATTAAATATACTTTATTAAATGTTCACAAATAACAAGCAGAAAAACAGAACAACTTAGAACAAGTAGAACAATAACAACAAAACCCCCCATCCCACTACCTTCCCCAACTCCCAACCCATCCATTCCCCCCTCGTCTGTGACCCAGCCTGGAAAGACCAAAATAACAGGATAGGCCTAAGAACCCCATAGGGACAACAGAGTGTAAAGTGATTTCCATGTATGACAAAAAGTCTGTGTCTGCTTCTGCATAGATGCAATGTGCTTTTCTAGTTGGAGGGCCAGTAGAAATCTTTCTGTGCCACTCTAGAAAGATTGTGGTTATATCCTCTTTCCAGTGTCATAGTATTACTAATTTTGCAACGGCAGCTATCAAGGACAAGTGGGTCTTCCTGATGCGTTGGGTACCAGGAGGAAAAACAGCCAAAAAACAGCTTTCAGGTGTAAACAGGTTTTCCAGGCCCAAGATTGGGTCTAAGGTTGTGGGTTCTTGCTCCACACCATTTACTTGGAGTAGTACCCACTGATGATACTATAGTGCAGTATTAGGGGAGTGCTGTACTGTAGAGGTGCCATCCTTGGGGTGAGATGTTAAACTTAAATCCCTTCTCACCATCTCTTGTCACTGTCCAGGTAGAAATACAAGACCTCATGGCACTTACTGATGAAGAGTAGGGGAGTTTCTCCAGTATCAAGGCCAACGTTCCCTCACAAATAAAACAGATTCATTGCTCCCCCCCACCAACACATCAGTAAAGAAGATATCAGAGCTTAGTGAGCCTTTCCTGGTCAAAAATTACAAATAAATAAATCATTGCCTCCATAGGATGGGAAGGAACTGTCAGCAAAGTGGATGGAAATGCAGGCTTCAGTAAATGTAATGGTTTGTGATGTAGAAGGAAATATTTCAAAAGAAGAAGACTGTAAACAATTACTGGTGGGCTGAGGATCTGGAGTGGTAGAGATTTCAGGTGGAAAACTATCCTTTGCTGCATGTGTCCAAACTGAAATATTACTACTTCCAGTCCTGTTCATGCATAATGTCATACCGTTTACTGTTGTACTATTATTTAGCCTAGGTATTGTTATAATTTTTACTGTTGTGTAATTTGTTATCCTGTTCTCTCGAGTTTTCCTTTCCCACACTCTACCCAGTTCTCACCAAAGCAGCATCTTTATATGAGATTTGAATGATTCTTTATATTGCTTACCTGGTAAAAAAAAAGAACAGTCGGTAAAATAAATTAAGTCATACTTTGAAACTACCTTTGTCTCCTAATGAGAGACAGCTCTTCAGGTTTTAAAGTTAATTTAATAGCTTGACCAGTTACGAGAGAGGATGGGCATTAGCTTGCAATGCAGCAGAATACAAATCAGATAGTTGCTTCTTTTTCACCAACATGGTAAAAGGGATGCCTAAGTACTGAAGGGCAGCCATTAGTTTAGGAGTGTTCCATTCCTTATATATTAGTGAGGAGGACGGCTAGATAAATTTCCTAGGTGAAACAAGGGCCCAGTCAGGAGACCCGGAGAAATCAAAATAGTCCAAAGGAGACAAAACTTGATAGGCTACATGAGGGCACAAGTGCAGAACTTGCTTTCAAAATAACACAAGTGTGGAAAACTTAAGAGCAAATTAATGCAAATACAGAACTCACGTGCTGACACTTGCATGACACAGCTGTAGAATCTGCATATGGGACAAGTGTGGGGGCTTGCTAATGAACGATAATGCACTGCAGTTAAGGTGCAAATGGGCAGCAGTCGGGCAGCACACATGCACCCACAGATGTGGCTACAAATTGCAACCAAGAGCATACTGAAGTGCTGCAACATCAAGAGATTGCACTGATGCCACATGTTGCATGACATGCTCACAACTGGCAGGGATGCTTCGGAAAGTGTGCTTTCACAGTGGAAAGAGCAGCAAATTCAGAGTGACCACATTAACAGAGGATGCAACTTTGGTGGTGTGGAAGAAATAATTGGGATGCTGACTTCATCAGGGCAGCTAACTGTATTGGTTGACTTTGTTGTGGCAGTAGAAGCAAACCCCAGAGGACCTTCTGTGGCATAAGAGCCACAGGTATTCTGGCACATAGGACCAAAGTGACATAGTCATACTGAGGAGGAGGAGGAAGTAGCTGGCAAAGGAAAACTGCAGGTAAGGGAGTGATGAAGCAATACCACAAAGAATAATTGAAGGCAAAACAAAAGTGAGAGTATGGCAGCTCAAAAAATGATGGAATACACCAGAAGGGGCACACAAAACATGTACAGTAATGTTATGAACCTAGAGAGTTGGGAGTTGAGATATTTTGCAATGGTTAGAGACAGTAAATTGATGATCATGGGCTGTCCAGCCAACCACTGGCAAAAGCGTCCTGGGCTCATTAGACACAGATAGCTGGCTCCACCTCCAAGGCTTCTAAAGGTGTACTGACTGCTTAAAATACTGACTGGGTAGACCTAAAACCTATGAAAGCCTGACACCCTGTGATACACATTGATCCAATCAAAGTAACTGACAACAATATGTCCATAAATGAAACAGAGGTAATTGAGGTTGTGATATCTTTTCAGTCAAATAAAGACCCTAGGTTTGGTAAAATTCCAGCTGAGATATGCAAAGCCAGGGTAGATTGGTGGTCACCTATTTTAACCAAAACTTCTGATTAGTTGATTACTGACCAATGTATTCCTTTGTACTGGGAAATACAATTTAATTGTGCCAATATTCCAGAAGTGAAATCAAAATGATCCTACAATGAACTGACCTGTGAGCATTATTGATACTGTTGTAAAACGTTTCCCAAAATTATTTTAAATACAATTATAACAAGCATTTGTCAATGCCAAATGTTGCTTGCTTGTATGTGCTGTTTAGGTATTTGGAAGTGACAGTTTCATGCCTTCCTTCCAAGACATCCACTGTGTCTTTCCGTTCAGTATTCACAGAAGAGTGGGAGGGGCAAGGGCCACAGCAGTACAGCAGTTGCCAAGGGGGTGAAGAGGTGGACAAAGAGTCCTGCAGGAGCTCACTAAATTGAAGGTAGACAAAGCGATGGAACCAGATGGCATACGGCCAAGGATATTAACAGAACTGCGAAGGGAGATAGCAGTACCTCTGGCAGCCATGTTCACTGAGTCATTCAACATGAGTGAATTGGAGGAGGGCACATGTGGTCCCTCTACACAAGTCTGGCAGCAGGGAGGAGGCAGGGAACAATAGGCCATTCAGTCTCACCTCAGTAGTGGGGAAGATCATGGAGACATTGCTTACGGAAAGGATAGTGGGGCATCTAGATGCCATCGGAACCCAGGACCATAGACAACATGGATTCACAGTGGGGACATCATGGCAGATAAATCTGGTTGATTTATTTGACTGGGTGACAAAGGAAGTGAATCAGGGTGGGGCAGCGGACAACGCTTACCTTGATTTCAGCAAAGCCTTTGACACCATCCCACATAGGAGGCTGATAAACTAGCTAGGTAGGCTGGACATGGGGGAAAGGGTGGTAAACTGGGTTAGAAACTGGCTAACAGACAGGAGGCAGAGAGTGGTGGTAAATGGTATGCAGTCTAGGGAGAGGGGCCGACCAGTGGGGTGCTGCAGGGATCGGTCCTGGGGCCAGTTCTGTTCAATGTCTCCATTAGTAATATTGCAGAACATCTGAAGGGAATTTTTTCACCAAATTTTCAACATAGCCATTTTAAGACCTCTGCTCATGAGCAGTGTCACTGTGATTTTCTTAATCTGTCCCGTACATTGATTTCACACAGCGACTGCGCCATTGTGCGCTACATGGGTGGAAACACATTTTGGGTGAGATGTGAAAAATGACAGCTGTACTACTCATAAGAAGGTGTGGTAAAATGGCAATGTTGAAAATCTGGAGTGAAAATATTGAAAAATAAGGACCCCACGAGCGTATAGGAACTGTACAACACACGTCAGAAAACAATCATTTTTTGGAATTTTTCACCAGATTTTCAACATAGCCATTTTAACACCTGAGCTCATGAACAGTGTCACTGTGATTTTCTTAATTTGTCCTACATTGATCTACGTTCACCGACTGCGCCATTGTGTGCTACATGGGCAGAAACACATTTTGGTGAGATGTGAAAATGGCAGCTGTACTACTCATAAGAAGGTGTGATAAAATGGCAATGTTGAAATCTGGAGTGAAAATATTGAAATTTAGCGAACTACGAGCCTCGTAGGAACTGCTGCTACACGCTCATAAAACAGTCATTTTTGGAATTTTGGCACCAAATTTTCAACATAGAGTTTTAGGACCCCTTCTCATGAATTATGTCACTGTCATAGCAGTATTCAGGCCTGAAGGAGTGATTTCACAGTCACTGCTTGAAATCACCCTTGAACTGAATCTTACTAAATTGAGTGCAATAATTCCCAAAATGCCTGAGATATGCAACAAAGTTGAAACCCCTATCTAGCCCATTATGCAGCTTACCGGCATTTCCTCAGTTAAGTAGTCGGCTTTGAAGAGTGCAGGCGTGTTCCTGGTCCACGAAGATAGTCGCGCCGAGGTCGGAGGTAAGTATGGGGTGAGGGGGTGTGGGGAGGCTGGAGTGCGCAGTGGGTGGAGTGCGGGTTGTGGGAGGGGGTTGGGAGATGCGGCGGGACCGTTTTCATTTACAGGTTTAAGAATAAAAAATGACTACTTGGACGCTTGCCACGCTAAAATTGCTCAGCTTGCGCTAAGGATGGGGGATGTTCAGCTGATGGGGATTGGGCACCCCATCAGCCAAAGGACCGCTTGCCTGGGGGGGCTCCCAGCGTGGCACCTACTACTGGGGACGCAGCTCAGCCGACGGGTATTGGGCACCCGTCGGCTATACAGTGCGTGGGGGCAACACGCCTGCATGTCTGTTGGGGGAGCTGCTGCGTGACCCGATATCTTATTGGTGCTCACTGAAGCGTAGCTCCCCCGTTCAACTGTATGCCACTGCATTTTGGAGCGTGTCATAGACAGCTCCAAAATGCATTGGCTTACAAGGGCCATGCCTGCCAGCACACTGACTGAAATGGAGGAGGAGGTGACACACCTCCAAAATCTCTGATGATGGCACTATGTTTCTTGCACATGCGTGCAAGCAACATAAAAATGAATTGAATTTAGACAAATCATATGTAATAATCAAGCTGGGTTCCGTAAATCATTCTCTGCTATTGATCATTGTTATACAGTAGTACATCTAACTGGAAAGTACATAGGCATAAGTAAACAGAAACTCAATTTAGAATTTATTGATTTAAGGACAACCTTTGATTCCTTATCACAGTCATTAACCATGTGAAAAATAATGAACCAAACAGGGCTAGACAAAGAGTTAATATACATTGCCAGACCAGCAGCATGACAGTAGAGCCACTGTCTGCTATGCCAGTGACCCAAGCTTGGAAATGGTCTCAGGTCATTTGGGGACCTGCTGGGGGTTTGAGCATCCCTTAGGCAGATGTCCTTTCTTGGGGAGAAGGAAGATGCATCTTACTGGTCAGCTGCCACCTGGAGAAATAAAGGTGGCAGTGCAACAGGACCACATGGAAAGGAACCCCACACCTGGGGACCAGGGGTGTCTCCGTGGAGGTGGAGCTTGCATATCCCATCACTTGCACCCATGTGGGTCCAGGGAAAAAAATGGAGGAAAACACCTCTAATCATGGTGGGGTAATGGGACGGCCTGGTCCCCCACAGGTCTCACACCAGTGATTGGGCACCTCTAACCAAGGCATGTGGTGAGGACACCAGAGTGAAGGTATAATCCAGCAATCTTGGATGACAGAGCTGGGGGTCCAGGAGCAGTAACAAAAATGGCACCATCCACCAGATGTAATAAATACAAGGATTTATTTACTTACAATTTTGTGTACTGACAGAGCTGGGGAACAGGTCAAGAAGGGGGCAGGTCAATGAATGTAAACAGAGAAACAAATATTTTATTTAGTTTTTGTCGACCGGGAAAGGGGGCTAGACAATACTGCCTATTTTCAACCTCACCCCAGGGTGAGAATGATATAGATGCACACAAACTGAAAATCAACAGAAACTGAACCAGATTAAGCTGTTGTGTTTTAGTGACTGGAAAATGTTGCCAGGACACAAGGGAAATTCCCCTACTCTTTGTCAGTAGGGGGAGCCGCTGCTATGGAGGAAGGTGTACTGGAGGATCATTCTGCTGGTGTACCCTTGGGTAAGAAGGTCTCCCAGCCCACAGGTCCAGCTCAGGAGACCACACTAGAGAACTTGGATGTATCAGATGCAGTGAGTATGAAACAATTTGCCACCCCTCAGATACAAGAACAAGGACGTCATGGACTTTTTGATTCTGATGACAGTTAGTTACATAATATTCTGCAGCAAAACGAAGAATAGTATTGAGCTACTACTAAAAGTGCAATAATAAAAACCACGATGCCTGACACTGCTACTGAGCAGGTCGTAGATGTTTCTGTTGAGTTTATGCAAGAAGCAGCAAAGCTAATCTTACAGCAAGAGATAGCTGTGACAAACTCTGTTCAGGATGGTATGCCTTGCCCTAATGAGATCATCACTCTACCTTCATTCCAGACACCGGAGTCACCTCTGGTGAATGCTCCTCAGTTACAGCAGCAAAATCCCTTGACAGAAGCAATGAATTCTGACTTGTTTTCTCACACTACGCCTTCTGTAAGTACACCTAACAGTTTTCTTGAATAGTCATCTGTTGCAATTGTTTCCTTACTGGGTTTATGGAAAGACAGAGAGGCTGATTTGACAACACAGCCTGTTCGGGGATCCTCCATGTCATCTTTGGAGTGCTCCCTACTAGCTGTAGGTTGGCAGCGGGGCACTGCAGGGATTTGGATACTGGATCCGGCCCATAGCCCGATCCCAGGGACTCTTCTCCTCCTGGTACAGTTGGGTCTGTATCTGATAATGTTACAGCTGTTGCCCAGGAATTAGCACAGCAGTGTACTTCTACTCAGGGAAGTGTTTCCCAGCCTGGTTTAAGCCCCCAAAAAGTCATAGAGTCCTCACTTTCAGAAGACAACGGTGTAGCATCGATTGATTGGGTTGAGTCAGGGGGTGAGGGGCAAGAAGCTCCTAGAACTGCTCCTAATTTTAAAGAGCGTGCAAAAACTGCTTGGGAGTCTTTTCAGAGGATGAACCCCTTTACAGGACCCCCCCCCCTTGCAAAGACGCAATGCAGTTCGTCTGGAATATCTTGGGGGCCTGGAAGTAGCTCCTGATCACTTGTATATTGGTCATGATTTATTGAAGGGATCTTGGTTTTTTTTTTCAACAGAAATACATGCTTTGATACATGTTTCTGGCTCTGTCCTTTGTGATATAAGTTTTACTTCTCCACAGGGGCTTGACAGAGTCTAGACCAAATATGATGCTTTCAAGTACACTGAACTATGGTTGCCTTTCAAGGCAATACCACTGACAAAACCATCTATAAAAAATGTCACTGTTTTATTTCGTAATGAAGCTGTTTCTATTCATGATATTGTTTACTGGTTGCAGAAATGCTGTGATATGTTGGGGAATCCTAGACCTATTTTTGATGAGGAATGTCTTTGGAATGGGGGGTGGGTTATACAGGTTTGTTTAAGGCACAATACTTTAGGCCCAGTACATCTTCCTAATAGTTTATTTTTAGGTAATGAGAGAGGTCATTATTTTTACCCTGGTCTGCCAAGAACTTCTTTTAGGTGTAGGGCATATACTCATTTGGGATCAGCATGCAACAGAATTAAATTCCACATTCCATGACCACATAGATAATCTAGCCTCTGCTACTAACACGCGGCTAGGCATCCTTTACCGCTATAAGCACTGCCTCCCCCCTAATGCCCTCCGACTTGCAGTCACCTCATCAATACTGTCCCTTGTAGACTATGGCTTGCCTGTGTGTGGTGCTGCAGACACGACCGCCCTCAATAAAATTCGCCTCACCTTGAATAAGGCCTGTAGATTAATCACAGGTGCCCTAGGCTCCACACATACCCGCGGACTATATGATAATGGCCAGGCTACTTAACCTGGACCTAACGGCCCAGATTCCAAACCTGCCTCATTACAAAAAAAACCCTCCTTGGACTATCCCCACCTGGCCTGACAACCTCTATCCACCTTGCACAACCCTTAGTCAATACTTGTAACACCTCTAAGGCCACCCTCCTTGTCCCTAGGCTCAGGACCACACATGGGCTAAGGTCCTTCTGCTACAGAGCTCCCTCCTGGTACAACACTCTCCACACCTCCATCACTGACACCCGTACAATCTCCCGTTTCAAAATCTCACTCCGGAATCAGCTCTTTAGCATGCGTAGCTGTTCCTGCCCTAGGTGATCTAGTTCGAAATGCCCTGACAAAGCTCTCTGAGTGGCTCTCCTATACTGACTGATAAAACTGTGATTACCATTCCTGTAACACTTAAATTGTAACTAAGTTATAACTGCCTGTTCTACCAAAACTGTAACCTCAGAGATGTATGCTGTAACCACAATATTGTAACTATATGTTGTACTGTGTTTGTCCTCTTTGTGACGAGGTACCTTTGGAAATGAGCCTCTGGCTCAAAGGTTGTAAACCGATGTATAAATAAATAAATAAATAAATAAATAAATGTAATTTGTATTTAGCTTTTGGCCACCATTGCTCAGATTGCACTGAAGATTTACGTTGTAATTTATGTGAGGATGTTGGGCATGCTTTTAGAGCCTGCCCTTGGGCTACTTACAATAGAAATGATCATGTTAGCCAGGATTTTATTTTACAAGAAGCCCAGAAAAAAGAAATACAGAAATGAAAACAGAAAACTAGTGAGGCCCCTCCAGAGCATACAAACTCCCCACCTCCACCTCTACCCCTTCGGGCCCTTCTAATGCTGAAACCCTCAATGTGATTGAGGAAGCAATTTCTACCCCCCCCCCATAGTACCTCCTCAGAGTACTGATACTGTACTTTCTTCTGAAGTTTCTGGATTGCCTTTAGTGACCAAGGACATGGAAATCCAAATGCCCCCCCTCCATGGTCAAGAGTAATGCGAAAAAAAGGGATATGAAGCAAACATGGCCTAAGTCTAAAGTTGCTAAAACTAGCATCCTAGGGGATGAAGGTATTATTTTATCAAATAAATTTGCTATTTTTAGGCCCTCAATGGCAGATTCTGAACAAGGAGAAGATTCGGAAGCATCTTCCCTTGCTCCTTTCTCCTCTGAATCTGATGGAGAATGAATTGAAGAGGGAGCTGATGAGGACCAGGCTCCTAGGATTCATACTAGAATTCATAGGAGTTCTAGATTAAGGAAACCTCCTTAAAGTATCCTGCATATTGTGCCTTTGGCATTTCCCTGTTTAGGGGTAGCGTCCATTAATGTGACTATTATTCGGAATCCCAAACGTAGGTTGATAACACTATCTGTGTTAAAAGACCTGCATTGTGACATTTGCTTATTACAGGATACTAGGTTAAACACTGTTTCTTTCGTTCGTTCAGCACAACAATTGTGGTGTTGGGGCATCTCTTTTTTTTCATTTGGCACAGGGGTTTGTGAGGGAGTGGAGATATTATTTAAAGTGGATGGGTTTAGGGTGTCAAGTCTTGTAGATATATCAGAGGGTGGAGCTCTTCTCTTAGATTTTACCTTTAAGGGATTTGGGTGGAGAGTGATTAACATCTATGCCCCTCTCACAAAAAGGGAACGTATTAATCTATATCAAAAAGTCAGTCCTGATTTATACATGCCAAAAATAGTGATATGGGGGGGGGAGATTTTAACTGTGTACTGGATAGGGAAGCAAATGCAATGAAAATGTACTGTGATTCCAACTATCTTACTTCACTTATTAACCAGAATTGCCTACAAGATTCCTTTTGATGTGTTCATACAGCAGGGGGTCATACTTCTTATAGAGGTGCACTTTCTACTAGAATTGACTTTATATTTACAGAAAAGAATATCACTATCTCAAGGGCAGATATCATTCCTTTAGAGACTTCTGACCATGCTGTCCTTTTGATTTTACTGGAAGGTGATATTGGGCCAAGATACAATAAAGGATAGTAGAAACTAAACATTACACTTTTAAACAAACAGAGGATAAAACACAAAATTATTGAATATCTTAAGGCACGAATGTCTGTTGCATGTTTAGTGGGTAACCTTAGTACATGGTGGGAGGAAACAAAAAGAGGTTTAAAAATAGTGTTTCAGACACATTCTTCTAAAACTAGGTTGAGTCAGTATAAAGATTATCTTAAACTCCGGTTCCAACTTAATAAACTCTATTCGGTTATTAGTATTCAGCATATTGGGTTGACACCGCAGATCCTTAATCTAAAAAAAGAGATGTTGTCCTTACAATATTCAGGAGCTTCAGCTATGCTAAATGAGCATAGGATTTGCTCCCCAGGGAAAACTGGGTTTGATGAGGCCTTTAAAGCCTGCTCACACAGGGCCTCTGATAGACTTCTGGATTCTGTTAAGTTACGATATGGGACTTGTGTGTCCAATGGGTCAGCAATTTTATAGGCTGTCTCACAATATTTATCTGACATGAATAGAATGACTTCAACTGATATTTCACAACTAACCTCATTTTTGTCATCGGTTCAGGTTTCAAATATACCTGAGGATCTTTTAAGGAATCTTACTTTACCTATTTCTAAAGTTGAGATTGGAGAGGTTATTAATCATTTGAAAAAGTCCACAGCCCCAGGCATTGATGGCCTTTCTTCTGAATTTTATGTAGAATTCACTGAGATATTACAGACTATATTAATGATAGTATTTAACACAGTGTTGGGTATCCTGCAGGTGGATACGCATTTTTGTGTAGCAGTACAGATTTTGATTTATAAGAAAGGTGACAGGAGAATTTTGGATAATTAGAGGTCGTTGAGTTTGTCAAATGCTGATTATAAAATTTTATTGAAAATTTTACATAATCGCCTGCTTAATATAGCCTCATTGCTAATTACAGCAACTCAAACATGTTCTGTTTTCGGACGCTCAATTGCACATAATTTATTATTACTTCGGGAGATTATGGAAAGGGGTAAGGATGGTAAAATTCAAGGATTTGTCATGTCCCTAGATCAGGAAAAAGCCTTTGATCATGCACCACACCATTACATTTCTTTGATATTAACACATTATGGGATTCCAGCTAGTTTTGTAAACTGGATTTCGTTGTTGTATAATAATACCAGGGCAATGCCCTTTGTTAATGGTCATCTGGGATCTTATATTGATATATCAATGGGAGTAAGACAGGGATGTCCACTCAGTCGTTTACTCTATGTCTTGTGTCTGGATCCACTGCTTCATCTTATCCAGCAGGATTCAAGTATTGTTGGGATCCCTACACCGGGGGATGATATGGACATTAAGGTAACTGCTTATGCAGATGATTTATGTGTTCTAGTAGCTGATTACGCTTCAGGTATTCAGGCTCTCAGTTGTATTGAAGAATTTTCTAGATTATCTGGAGCAAGTTTGAACATTGGAAAAGGTATTATTTATTCATTAAATAATTTCAGTATTTCTCCTATGTCCTGGAAAGGTATTCAGTGTCTCCAGACCCCTTTCAGTGTTTGGGAATTTGGTTTGGATGGGGGGATAATGTTGTATATAATTGGACAAAGAAATTAGAATTTGCAAAAAACAAAGGTGAAAGTCTGGAAAAAAATGGAACCAGACTAAAAAGAAAAAGGTGGCAGTAATTAAAACCTTTTTTCTCCTAATATTTATTTTTCTAAGTTCTGTTTATCCTTTACCTAAATCTTTGGAAACTACACTATTAGAACTCATATTTCAGATAATATGGGGAAGCTGCCTGAACCCTATTAAGCATGAAATAATATATTTATCGGTAGCAGAAGGTGGGTTAAATTTGATTAATCCAGTACTTTTTCCTTTTGTAATTTTTTCCATGCTAATTTCATTGAGTTGACTAAACCAAGTCTTGCTATGTGGTCTTTATTTGCTAGAGAATGGCTAAAGCCTCTTTATAATGTTTGGGAAGAGCAAGGGGTTTTGAAAGCACAGGTTAAGATGGGCTGTGTTTTTTTCAGGCCTGCTCTTAGCACATTAAAAACCTGGAAGTTACAGTTTAACATATTGTCTAAATTCACCACTAAATCACTTTATTCTGCAATTCATTAATCCACCATTTCTTTCCTTTAGGCAAATAGAGCTGGGTTACACTAAACTTGTATTGGAATCTTTGAAAGACCCTTATATTCCACCAAGAATATGGAATATTTGTTGGTTAAGTGCACATGGCCATCTTTTTGTGAAAGGTAATGCTAAACATAAAAAAATGGAGGAACGGATGTGCCCAAGGTTATCTTGTATTACACAAGGGGAATCAATGGTACATTTTTTTTATTGAATGTCCGTATGTTAAAACTATATGGGGTATTATAGCAACTAGATGGCACAATGGATATTGGAATAATATTTTGTATGAAGAAATTGTTGGTGGCTTTACTTTCCAGGACTTGGGTATATATAAGGGAACAAAACGTATCATTTTTGCCTTTATAAAGATTGTTTTATGGCAAACAAGATGTAAATTTGTTTTACAGCAACTGTATCAAGAACCTAAGCAGACTGTTATTTTTATGGAGAATGAACTCTTGAAACAATGTATGTTTGAAAAACAACATATGCCTTCAGATTGTTGGGTCCTTCATTGGACAAAGGTACCGTTCTTTAAGGATAAAATAGGATAGTTTTCTTAGACCTTTTTTGGGGGGATTTCTTGGATCTATTTTTTTATGTATCATGTTTCTTTGGAATGTAATGTACAGTTGCTCCTAAATAAAAATGTCCCCTACTCACAGGTAGGGGAACCTAATGTCCTGGTCCTCTGAACCAAGATGATGTCCAACATGCAGGAGGAAAGGTTGAAAGCTATGGAGACAGGGGAAGCAGTCACATCTCCTGTTTCAATGATATTGGAGTCTGTTACTGAACTTTAAAGTGTGATTCAGACACCAGGGGTGGGCTCTGAACCAATGGCAGATTTTGAGATTGTACAATCACTACCAGAGGACATAGATGTTGACCAGAGAGAAGATTTCCAGAGACAAATAGCTTTGGACATGGCTGTGCAGGATTTGCTGCAAAAGGATGATGCAAGGCATCTAGCTGCTCGTCAAGCCCTACTCGCACACAAGGCAGCCCTGGCCTCCCCTAGACAGGATACACCTGAGATTCATGGACAGGAGGATGCAGAGACTGCAAATATGTATGTACAAATGGATGCAGAGTTGGCAGAGCAAGTACTTACTACTCCAGAGGTGGGACCGGAGATGAAGGTTAATGCTGGACTTTCTACACTGTCATATGACCCTGTATTACCAGCAGTGGTATAGTTTTGGGAATGGCACAAACAGGGATACACCCCAGCCTAAGATGCCCCACTGCTGCATTAGCAGGACAGGCTGGTGAAATTACTGAGCAAGGTCAAGAGGTGGTAAATGAGGATATTGTATGTATGAACACACAATCTGGCCCTAGTTGGGACAAGGCAGTTTTATTGGATGGGGAACCTGAGACATCACCAGAACAGGCCTTAATTGTAATGGGTTGGGAGAAAGACAAAACTGATGGACACTGGGTTTCAGGGCCTTCCTCTATCCAGATGTCTGAGGCTGGAGAGGAGATGCGATGAGATGTTCTTCATGTGCAATCTTATGGTAATATTCCCTAGGTTCTGCAACTTCCAGAGGAGCTAGGATTAACTCAAAACCTTATTCTATGTTTGCCTGGACCATCTACTGAAGTAAGGCTGACTACTTCTGGAACAAAATCTCCCCAGGGCAGGCCATCTCAGATCCAGACTGAGAGACTGTCTTATTCGGCAGCAACTTTTAGGACTATCAGTAAACCAAGGAGGCTGCCCATGCAGGGCCCAGTGCAACCAGCAAAATGGCATAATGCCATCTGGTTACGATACCTGGGGGGGTCTAGTGGAGGCCCTGGATAGAGTGTTTGTATGAAGAGTGTTACTCAAAGATTCACTAAAATTCTTTGCCAATGAGATACATGCATTGATCCATGTATCAGGGGAAACAACGTTTGATATTAGTTTTAAAACACATCAAGGTTTGCAATGTTTTTGGATAAAATATCATAGATTAAAAAATACTCCATTATGGACCCCCTTTTCTGTTTTACCCCTTTCTCGACCTACTCAAAAAGCAATAACTGTTCTCTTTCGAAGTGAAGGGGTCAGTATGAGTGACCTAACCCTTTGGCGTAAGGCATGGTGCACAGTTCTTTCAGACCCTGAAGCCATATTTTATGCAAAACAATTATGGACTGATTAAGGGTGAGAGTGATGCTGAAAATGATTGGTATGATACTTTCACATCTCCTGAATAATTTCTTCTTGGATTGAACTCGAGGGGTTCTTTTTATTCTGGACAACCCAAAGCATGCTACTGCTGTGGATCAGTGGCTCATCTGAGCAGTGCCTGCAATCAGGTAAAATGTGCAATTTGTGGGGCACTAGGTCACTCAGGTCTACATTGCATGGAACAGGAAAGGTGTAATTTATGTGATGTACTTGGACATAATTTTCAATCTTGTCAATGGGCAGCTCACAAT
Organism: Neoceratodus forsteri; assembly: GCA_016271365.2. Classification (NCBI taxonomy): domain Eukaryota; kingdom Metazoa; phylum Chordata; order Ceratodontiformes; family Ceratodontidae; genus Neoceratodus; species Neoceratodus forsteri. The sequence continues at coordinate 200,901,475 of CM057458.1, forward strand.
TTGCCTGAGTTAGCGGGTGGTGCAGAGCAATGAGTTTACATCACCCTAGCACAAAAAAAGAAGATTTTTGCCTGAAATGAGCCTGAGAGTGCTTCGACTGTGAGCCCCATGACTGATACCCAGAGGAAGGAAGCTACAGTAGCACATTAGGTATGTCCAGGGATGTGAGTCCTGTAGCCTGCAACCAGCTACAAGATCCAGAGGAGCTGGACCCCCCTCCCACAAGGGATAATTCAGCTAAATAGAGCCAGAACGGTGGAAGAAAATATCACACCAACACCTGTTCCCATCAATGTACAGGGATCTTCTAATAGAACTCCTGCTGGGCAAAACCCTGCACCTTTAATGGATAAATCAGACACTGAGGTGATGAGACCCCCCCCATCCACCTCCACCTACTGGTACACAGTTCACTACTCCTAGGGTTACCCACAGCAGGAGATTGCTTGACTCTTCCAAAGCTCAACAGAAAAACCCTGGGGTGGTACCTCTCCAGAATAAATATGAACTATTGCAAACTACAGGGGACTCTTCTGGCAGTGATTCAGAATCTTCTTCTATTCAGTCCTCAATTCTGGATCAAACAATGGACATGTAGGCACCTATGGAATGGACTGGTGCCCAGAAAAGGAAGGCTAAAACTAAGCATAAGGAATCAGTAACCCATAAAGGCACACTGAAATAACTGTTTAGTTTCCTTGTTTTATGTTTCTTTGCTGATGATTGTGGGATAATTTTTCCACACTATCAATGTCAATAGTATTAAGAACCCACATAAAAGGGATTTGGTTTTTTCTTACTTAATGATGTATGCCTCAGGGATCATATTTCTCCAGGATGTTAGATTTCATATGCTTTCTGAATTGTCACAAGCCACCAGGGCATGGTACCCTGGACTTTCCTTCTGGTCAATAGGTCAGGAGGCATGTTCAGGGGTGGGCATTCTGTTTAATTCCCCAGAGATAACCATAGTGAAACTTTATGACCTGGTTCCATGGAAAGCACTCATCTTAGACGTTAATATTCTGCCCCCCTGTCTGTTTCTTCTCTCCTCCTTGATCCCTCTGACCAACCTGCCTGGCACCTGCTTCCCCATCTTCCCCTGGGGCTACAATTTGGACCTCATTCACCTGCCCTTCGGCACCACCACCTCGGGGTTTTACCCTCCTCATCACACCGGGATGGGCTGGAGTCACCACTGGAATCAAGACAAGGTTATCTACGTTCTCCTCTTCCCACTTTCGCTGCTAGCACACATTACCTCCCTCTGGGATATTAATACAAAATGGTTTTCTCGCTCTTGTCTGAGGTGAACAAAAGAACTCTCCCTCAAGCAGCTACATTGGTGCACCCTGAAAATCCTGCTCCTGATACTACTACTATCGTGAAATATACACCCAAACCCTGGCCTCAAAATCCCAGGCTATGTCCACCAACAGTGTCACTCTGGGGCACTCACCCTTGCCACACTAAATGTCTGTAGCCTCCTACCAAAACTCGATGCCCTGCAAATATTTACCCACCTACATAACCCAGATGTTCTTGTGATTGTTGAAACCTGGCTTACTCCAAAAATTCCTGACAGTGCAATTGCCCTACCAGGTTACAGCATGTTCAGATCTGACAGGACCTCAAAAAGAGGTGGTGCGTGTGCTACCTCAAAGACATTCTCCTAGGGCACCCTGTACAACCCCCACCCCGGTCTCGACTGCCCAGATCCTACCCATTGGAATTCTACTCGGAGCTCATAAAAAGGTACTAACTATTACTGCTGTCTACATCCCACCAAAAGAACAAGTTAAAGGCCTGAACTCGATTCTGGACATTATCTGCTCACAGCCACCAGGCCCTGAGACTATCCTTATGGGTGACTTTAACATTAATTGGCTCAGGTCAGATACAAATGGCTTTAAGGATGTTATCTCAGCCACTGACCTCACCCAACTAGTCACCACCTCCACCAGCCACAACTATAAGACTGGCACAAGCTCCCTTCTGAACTGGATCCTGACTAACCACCCACCGTGCATCTCAAAAGTCACCATCCAATCAGACTCGCTAAGTAACCACTCTCCTGTCATTTGTGAATGGACTAACAAATTTAGCCTCCCCCCGCCCAAAATTATAACAAGCAGAATCCTCCCACATGGCAAATTGAAGCTCCTCAAATCCCATCTCAGTCAACAAGACTGGTCCCCTATCTATCAAGCATCAGATGTCAACACTGCTCTAGATTTTTTTATCAACACCTTTAACGCTGCCTGTGACTCCTACAACCCTTTCAAAAAGAGGAAAGTCAAAGGTCTCTGCATCCAATGGCTCTCTGGAGAGTTCCTAGCAATGATGAAATCTAGGGACCACCTCTGGGCCCTGGCTCGGGACACTGGTAGGCAAGTAGATATACAAAACTACAAAAGCACTAGAAATGACTGCACTAAAGCAATAAGACTGCAGAAAAGCTCCTACTACAAAGCCACTCTTACTAATTCATGGGGGAAGGGGAAGTCCTTCTGGAATAATGTTAAAGAAATTGCAGGGAAATTACCCAAAACATCACCTACCATGCTGGAAGTGGATGGGACAATAACCCTGAACCCTGCCACCATAGCTAACATGTTCAGTAATGCTTTCACAGATCTCAGTAGTGTGTTCCCGCACAACTTCTTCGACAATGTTCCCCTTACTGTCCCCCCACTCACCTCCCCACCCTCCTCCCCTACTCGACCACCTTTTTACTTCAAAGCAGTCAGGAAGCACGCAGTGTGTAAATACATCAGCAAAGCAATCATAGGATCAAGAACCAGTGGGGACACCCTCGACCTTAAGCTACTGTCCCTTACACTTGACGAAGTACTATCCCCTCTTACTCAAATTTTCAACCTCTCCCTCGCCTATGGCAAATTCCCCGACAGGTGGAAATCTGCCACTGTTACGTCAGTTCACAAAAGTGGGGAGAAGTCCCACCACGGGAACTATAGGCCTATATCCATACTTCCTCTTCTCTAAGGCCATTGAACGTCTAGTCTCTGACCAGCTGACAGAATACTTGGATAAGCATGACATCCTTTGTAAGCAGCAGCATGGATTCAGGAAAGGTCACAGCACTACATCAGCCCTCCAGGGGTGTAGCTATAAGGGTGCAGGGGGTGCAGTGGCACTCGGGCCCACAAAGTTTAAGGGGCCCAAATCATAATTTTGATGTTTATTCAAAACTGGGGAGGGACTGTGTAACATCGCCTTGCACCCAGGCCCTCTGGGAATTTGCTATGCTACTGCAGCCCTCCTCAAATCCACTGGTGCAATCCACAACTCCCTTGACAACAATCTACTGACTGGATCAGTCATCATTGACCTATCTAAGGCTTTTGACACTGTCCATCACCAACTACTCATCACAGAGCTTCATAATACTGGCCTCTCACCAGAGGCTATATCTTGGTTTAGCAGCTACCTGGAAAACCACTCCCAAAGAGTGAAAATTGCTCACATCCTCTCCGATGCAAGACCCGTCTGCTCAGGAGTCCCACAAGGATCCATTCTCAGTCCACTCTTCTCCAGCCTCTTTTTGAACACTCTCCCACAATCCTGCACTGAACAAATCCTGCTTTATGTGGATGATGCAGTCATTCACGCCACACACCAAGACCCCCTCCTACTTCAAAAAAAGCTCCAGATGGGTTTTGCCTCCATTGAAAAATGGTTTAATAAACAAAAGCTGGTTCTCAACTACAAGAAAACAAAACTGATGCTTTTCTGCGGCTCCTGCAACAAACATAAGTCACAACCTATCGCCATTACAAACTGCCTGGGTGCCGTACTGGACCAAGTTCACTCCTTCAAATACCTTGGCATCACTCTCGACAGTCACCTATCCTATAGCATCCACACTGACACTGTTGCAAATGCAGTTAATAAATGCATAGGTCTTCTCTATAGGCACAGGCAATCCCTCACTACAGATGCCTTAAGGATAGCTGTGCAGAGCTCTGTTGTCTCACTAATCAATTACGGTCTGGTTATCTATGCCTCTGCTATTGACACGGCCCTTAGGCACCTGTCCCTGGCACTTAACAAACCCTGCTGCCTCATCACAGGATCCCACCGTCTCACCCACATATGTCCGCTGTACACCCAAACAGGCTGGCTACAACTATCCAACCAGATAAAATACCACATCTGCCTAATGACAAAGAAGATCATGCTAGGCCTTGCGCCCCCTGGAGTCCAAACCCTTCTACGCCCAGTTCGCACCCCATGCCACACTAGGGAGTCTATAAATCAAATACTGCATATCCCCAGATGCCACACCATGCAGGGACAAAGGTCCTTTGCTCACTGGGCACCCTCCTGGTTCAATGGTCTCAACAAAGACCTCACTTCTCTTCAAAATCTGGGCCAGTTCAAAACTAACCTTCACCTCCACCTCCACCTCTCTGCCTCCAGCTCCTGTGACTGTCACTCATAATACACTGTTCCCTGTAGCACTTGTCACTCTCTCTCTCTTTACTCCCTCCCCCCCACCCACCCCCCACCCTGGCACTAGTACTTTCTTCTAAGTACTGACAAAGCCAGCGGCTGCTTTTCTCCTGTGTCCTGACCTTGTGCCCTCCTTGTTCTGTATCTCAAAACATTGAGTTTGTTTAAGAATCCCATGTTTGCATTGTTTACTTAATGCTCTGTGCTGTTACCTCCTCTTCCAAATGTTAGCATTCAACTGCTTGGATTCTGCCAATTGTATTACTGTCATGTTTGTATTTGTTTCCCCACACTGACATGGAACATTTGTAAAAGAGCCATGGCTCAAAGGTAGTTGTAGTCCTAGAATAAAATAAATAAATAAATAAAGATTCAGCAAGTGCCATATAGACTGGTTAACCTCTATGCCCCCAAATCAAATGCGCTTAGGGTGGATCTTTTAAGACTTATTCAACCCTTTCTGTGCACATTGCAATTTGTGATTTTTGGTGGTGATTTCAACTGTTATTTATTTATTTATTTATTTATTTATTTCTAAGAATCAGTTTACAACCTTTGAGCCAGAGGCTCATTTCCAAAGGTACTTCGTCACATAAAGACATACATTGTGTTTTTGGTTACATAGCATAGATTTGCAAAACAATAGGCATTCAACAGAGGTTCCACGTCACACTGTGGTCAGACAAATACAATTAGGTTACAGGGTACATGTAATTGATAACAGGTGTTACACAAGTTGGTATCAAGTGAGCAATCTAGTTGGTAAACACCTAAACAGCTGGCACTGGCCAGGTTAAACATAGGCACGGTGTACAGGGAAGTGGTGGTGGGGATGGCTAGGTGGAGAGCTGCCTGGGGGGCGTTGTCAAGAGAAGCAGAGGTGGAGGCTATGTTCAGAGACAGGAGCAGTTACGAGTGCTGATGATGTGGTTCCGAAGGGTGGTTTTGAACTTGGAGATGGTGGTGGCATTGGTGGTGGGGGCAGGGAGAGAGTTAAACCAGGTTGGGGCTCTATAGCAGAAGGACTTCTGGCAATGGCTGGTTCTTGATCTGGGGACCTTTAGAGTGGTCTTGTAGGAAGACCATATTGCAATAGTGGGAGGGCTCTGGTGGATGGATGCCGTTACCCTGGGGGGAAGAGCCCGAACTGTGGCCTGTCCTTGAAGGACAGATCACTCACCTCCAAAACCCTGAAATTATTTTCTGATTCACTTTTTCTAGTATTTTTAATAAAAATGGCCCAATTGATAGACTCTTATACATCCCATACAGGGCTACATACGCCAACTTTTCATAAGGCGAACCTAGGTACTAGGATAGATTTTCTTTTTATATCACATCAGTTACCTATAAGGAATGCAACAGTAACAATTGCTGAATTTTCTGATCATAATATGGCATCAGTCTTAACTGAGGAGGTACTTGCTATCCAAAAGGATCCTGGAATTGGGAGGATGAACACGTCTATACTGTCAGAGGGGATGTTTAAACTTCTTCTGACTAAATTTGTGCTAGCCAGGAAATCTGTTTTTATATTATATGAGGATGCAATGCAATGGTGGATAGACACTAAGCATGACTTGGGAGTTTTTCTTAAAAAATATAGTACAACTTTATGTATGTCCATATACAAAGCTTATTTAGCTACCCGAACCCATTTACAGAGGTTAATGATGCTGTCCCTCACTACAAAACATAATTACACATCTCAAATTCAGGTTTTGAAACGACAATTGCAACAGTTCCATTCTGAGAAAATCCAGTCTGTTAGAAACCAACAACAATTTGGCATAACTGATACTAGGGATTCTGTCTGTCTATTTGAATCTTGTCAAGCGCGAATAGGACAGAAAGAACTAAAATCTTTATATGACCATCAAGGTCAGACAGTTACCACTAATGACAGTATTATGGAGGCGGTTACTAACTATACAGGGAGAAATATGGTCTGATTGCTTTTGACTCTGTAAAAGCAGCTGATTTGCTATCCCATATTGATTTGCCTGGAATTTCTTTATCGGATGGCACACAGCTCACCAGAAATATACATATTTCTGAAGTTATGGAAGCCATCCATTCCTTGAAAACTAACACAGCTCCAGGGCTGGATGGTTTACCAGCAGAGGTATATAAATTCCTGGCACTGAGTTTTGGGGAAGAATTGACCCAGGTTTATAATGGTCTCTTGAGTAGCTCAAACTTGCCACTTAAATTTAACATACGAACATATGAGCATACAAAATTTGCCTGCAGATAAAGGCCTAGAGGTCTATCAAGTCTGCCTGAATGTGCAGCTAGCACCCCTTACAAAGTCAAACATGGGCTCATTAAACTATTTATTCAAGAAAGGAGGCAAAAAAGCTTTGACAAATTGGAGGCCAATTTGTTTATTAAATACAGATTTTAAAGTACTATCAAAAATATTGGCAAAATGCCTGATGCTTGTGGCTGAAGCTGTGATTTCAGATACCCAAACTTCATCCATCCCTGGTCGATGCATTCAGGACAATCTGGTGCTCTTGAGAGAGATGTTTGACAGAGGGAACTTGAATCTTGTACAAGGCTTTGTTTTACCCCTAGATCAAAAGCAAGCTTTTGATGCCATCAGTCATGATTTTCAGTGGTTGGTTTTGGAATGATTTCAAATTCTGTTTGTATTTATTCAATGGCTCAAATTATTGTATGGAACTGCAATGGTTTTTCCAGTGATAAATGGGTGGTGGGGTCCATTAGTTAGAATTAAGCGAGAGGTATGGCAGGGGTGTCTGTTGAACCCTATTTTGTATGTTGTTTTTTTTTGGATCCTCTATTTTGCATGCTACAGTCTTCTCACCTATTATCCCCGATTATTTTTTCTCCAGCTTTACAAGCATGCACAACAATGGCATATGCGGGTGATACTGTATGTGTTTATTGGTGTGGGATGAAGTCTCTATGTTGGCAGCCTTACAGTTATGTACAGCTTTTGGAACAGTAGCAAGTGCTAGCTTAAACCTCCAAAAATGTGTAGGGCAGGCTTTGGGAAATGGTGGTTCAGCCTTGGAGTATGTTGGTGGGATTAGGCTCCAAAAGGGTCCAATTAAAATATTAGGGATTCATTTTGGTTTGGAGCATCTGGATATGTTTACTTGAGAAGAGAAGTTAGGGATTGCACAAAGGAAAGTCTCTGGTTGGAACAGATGGAAAATTAGTAAAAAAAAAAGAGAGTATATTTAGTTAAAACCTATTTAATCCTGTTTTTTTGTATTTAAGTTATGTTTTTCAACCCCCGAAAGGTTTAGAGACTCGATTATTGAGTGTCTTTTTTCAGGCAGTGTGAGGGAGCCGCCTCAACCCGATACAATGAAGCAGGCTATTATTTGCCAATTGATCAAGGTGGCCTAAACATGGTACATCCATTATTATTTTTCAATAATATTTTTTTTTATGGCTAATTTACACCCTGTTTTGATTCATACTGGTAAAGGGTGGGAACCATGGGTTTTTGACACAATTGGTGTGTGGTTTCAGCTGTGGGAAGGGGGTGGTCTGCGGGTGGTAAAACAGTGCCAATTTTCCCTGACGTACTGGAGGGAGACTTTTACCAGACTAAGACATTGGCAGGTGACATCTTTGGGGTTAATTATGATACAGAAGAAACAGCTGTACACTGACTTACTGGATAAAATATGTAAGGTGCCTATAGTCTTTGATCATTGCCCAGTAGAGAATAGAACTGATCTTCTCACTTTTTTGAGAAATCCCAGGATCCCTCCCCCACATGTGGCACCTGCATTGGTTGAGCTGCCATGGTAAAATTAATGTGAAGGATAATCACAAACATAAGCAGGTATGTGACAGGTATTGTAGTAGACTGGATTGTATCTCTCAGATTGAAACAGAGGAACACCTGTTTTTTCAATGTTCCTTCATTGCCGGATTTGGGGATTTTTTTAGCCAAAATGTGGAAGGCCCCTGTTTTTGCTTCTATTTCCCTCGAAAACCTTTTATATGGACAAGTTTCAGGACCACGACAGGTATGGGATGGAAAGACAATGGGAGTAATTTTTACTGTATGTAAATGGCAGATATGGAATGCACGTTGCATGTTTACTTAGCAGCAAAAACAGACTTCACATCATGAACTTGTGGAGAAAATAACCAATGATTTAGCGCTAATATGTAGAAGAGAAAGACAGTCTTTGCAAGGCAGCATTTGGCTGAATAAATGGCATAATTTACCATGGATTATGGACTCTGATGCCTCTATTACATAATAGGAGGACTATTTAGATGAGATAGCCTGATTTCTGCATTTTTTGCTAAGGTTATATCTGTATCAAAATATGTACTGTTTTAGTGCTTGCGATACCTGATTATTCTAATTTATTTTCAGCTGTGGACAATATTGTATCTAGGCTTTTCTTGTTTTGTTTTCTTCTAGAAGGATGTTATGGTTTTCAATCAATCAATCAATCAATCAAAATCTTGATTTATTCAGGCGAGCATCATTGAGCATAGCTCATTTACAAGATGGACCTGATTGGTCATAACAATATAAAGGTACAATTTTTACACAAATACAAGATACAGATTGAATACAAAAAACAAAGACATTATAAATGAACAGATGCAAGAATATTCACATATATACAAAGCAATGAGCCAAAGAAACTGGGTTATAATAAAAAAGGAAAAAAATTAAAACAATACTAAAAGATTAAAGCGTGGGTGATGGGATTTTGGGAAAAAGGTCAGGTAAGAGATAAGTGGGTGAAAGCTAGAAAACAAATTAAGGGTGGAAGTGCAAAAAAAAAAGGGGTGTGGGAGAAAGGGGGTTGTGATAGGACTAGGCCTTGTGGAAACAGTTGCATGGCTCTGGAAAGAGACTAGTGTATAGCTTTTTGAAGGATGATATTGGAATGAGGGTATTCAACTTCAGGATCTTTTGAAGAGAGTTCCAGATAAGTGCTAGAGAGTAGCTGATTGCAGCCCTCCCATGCCGGGTACAGGTAATAGGTATCTTCAGCATGATGAGTCTATTATTCCTTAGGGCATATGGTCTGGATATGACCTGTGTAAAACAATCTGAAATGTAGGAGGGTAATTTGTTTGTTAGAGCTTTGTAGATCCATAAAGCAGCATTTTTGTTTCTTCTATGATGTAGGGATGTCCAGCCACTGCAGTATAGAGAGAGAGCAATGGTGGGTGCTGAAAGGAAGGTCTGTAATGAATCTAAGAGCTCTATGATACAAGGTATCAAATTTGTTTAAGTGGGAGAGAGAGCAATGACTATATAGGAAATCAGCATAATCAATGAGGGATAGAAATGATGCCAGGATTAATCTTTGTTTAGAATCTCTGGTTAGGTAATGTTTGATTCTGTAAAATAGGCCAAGTCTCTGTCTGAGCTTCTTCAGGAGTTCTTCAATGTGGCTAGTGTAGTCAAGTCTATTGTCAATCCAAACCCCAAGATATTTAAATTTATCCACATAATCCAGACTTTCACCAAGGATGGTAGATAATTGGGGAAGGGTGTTTGGTGAGAGAGTGGAAGTGAAGCTCTTGGAGGAGAAGAACATGGCTTTCGTTTTCTTAGCATTTAGTAGTAGTTTCTTTTCTAGTAATTTGTGCTGCAACAGAGAGAACTCAGATTGTAAAAGTTCACAGGCTTTTGATGGTGTAGGATTACTGACATATAGGACAGTATCATCTGCAAAAAGGTGAATATTAGATTTGGTAAGATTGGAGTCAATATTATTGATGTAAATGGCAAAGAGGATAGGGCCCAAGATGGAACCTTGTGGTACACCTCTTAGGAGTGGTTTTGAGGTAGATAGGTCACCTTCATTTTTTACATGCTGTAATCTACCGGCGAGGTAGCATCTGAACCATTGAAGAGAGACTGAGTCAAGGCCTATGGAATCTAGAGAGGAGATTAGTAGTTCATGGTCCACAGTATCAAAGGCTTTGCTTAAATCCAGAAATACATCACAGATATTATTCTTTTTGTCTAATACAGTCTGCCAATCATTAGTAACTTTTGCTAAGGCAGAGATGGTGCTGTGCATGGATCTAAATCCAGATTGAGCTGGGTTAAGGAGATTGTTGGTATCAAGGTAGGCACTTAATTGGCTGTTCACTAATTTTTCAAGCATTTTGGACAAAACTGGTAAGATGGATATGGGCCTATAGTTGTTGAGGTCCATGGGGTCACCTGCCTTGAGTAGGGGAAACACTTGAGCTGTCTTCCATGTTGAAGGAATAGATCCAGTGGCTAGGGACAAATTGAAAAGGTGAGTTTTGCTTGAGTGTGGGGGAGGGCTTTTTATGGTGATGGGATTTATGAATACTGTATAATCGTATATATTTATGTTTCTTTTGTGGTGTTATATTTAGTTTTTGTTTTCAATAAAATGTCCCCTAATCTTCTTTAAATCATGAAGGCACAAATGTCCCTAGGTCAGGATGGCCTAACTTTAGAATTTTATAAACTGTGAGTGGATGGTCTGTGTCCAGACCTGTGGGCTAGTTTCATGAAAAGATGTGGGACTAAGTTCCATGCCGCAACTCCATTTGCATACCAAAATATCTGCAGCTGCAGCAATTGATATTTACAGCTGCAGCAGTTGCAGAAGATGTTACAGCTAGTCCCACCAGCTGTAACAGTTTTCTATAGCTGTGGGGATTTACTGGGCAACACCACCCACAAGCTGCCATAAATCATGGAGCAGAGTGTAATCTGGCTCCAAATTTGTGAATAACTGCAGCTGCGGTAAAACTGTATAACAATGCGGATCCACAAGTGGCAACCCACTTGCGCTGGGTTTTTCCCCACAATTGTGGATATTTCAGGTGTTTTGTGAATCTAGCCTTTAGTCACTTTGTATAACTTCATTTCACAGAAGGATACTTTGCCACCATTTAGGATTAAAGCATTACTGATATTTTTATTGAAAAAATGAGACAGGACACTTGAGCAAACTGGTGCCCTATAAGTCTATTAAATACTATCCAGAATACTGCAAAAGAGGTAGGCATATGCTGCTAGACATCTAATAATGTAAACTCAGACTTGTTCATTACCTGGTTGGTCCATTCAAGATAATCTTTTTGCCTTACATGAAACTATGGAAAAAAGTAATAGTGTGGAACTGAAAGGACTCATTAGCTTTCTGGATGAAAAGAAAGCTTTTGATACGGTGCACACCCTTATATTCAATTTTGAAGCACTATGGCTTATCAGAACAGTTTGTGACTTGAATAGGAATATTTTATAAAGAAGCTTATATGGTCCCCATGATTAACAGATGTACCTGTAGAGTCACACAGGAACATAGGGGTGTTAGCCAATGCTGTCCACTAAGCTTTTTGCTGTACATTTTTAGTTTAGTTTCAAACTGCAGTTTTCTAACTTGATCTAGGGATTGTAACCTGCAATATTTTCTCCAGCAATCACTGCACAGGCTTATGCAGATGGTGTATGCTTATATATAGGTTCTGTCACATTAGGCTAGAATGCCATTAGGAAATTGGCAAGGCTTTCTGAGGTTTCCAGTTCTTCTATAAACAAATTAAAAATGCTGGGGATTACAGTTGGAGTTTGGTGTGGAAGTACAAACTCTGAGCATAGGAGGCATTCCAGTTATGACCTAGCAGGTAAACATTTTGGGTGTATATTTTGGCTCAGGTAATATCGTGGTCAGAAATTGGGAGGAGCATCTGGAGATGGGAGAAAAAAGGTAGCTAGATGGAAACAGTGGCAGTTGTCAAAAATGAAACTTTTTCTCTTAAGAAAAACACTGCTTCTCCTTTTTTTAGGGCTGCAGTGGGTGGAGCCATGCAGACCTCTTGCTATGAGAAAAGGACTCCCACATTCCTTGCAACTGAACAACATGTTGGACATGGAGCGCAGCCACCTCTGTGTCCCTGGCTTCACTGGAGCACTCTACTCCTTGTCTCAAGGGCACTGTACTATTTTTTTCTGTGAACCTCGATTGCATCCTGATCGGGACACTGGGGAACTGGGGAACCCCAGTGTCACTCTTGTGTTTCTGGGGGGTGCAGGGTGGTGGGTGCTGAGAGGAAGGGTTGGGTGGGGAGATATCTATAATTTAAAGGAAAAAAAATTGGTGGTCAAGGCACGCTCCGCTGTGTCAAAGATGGCCACTGCAGTCCACTGCGCATGCAGTAGTAGCTTTCTTGGACATGGCAGAAGAGTGCCATGACTACCATTTTTTTTCTTTTAAATTATAGATATCCACCACCCAACCCTCCCTCTCAGCACCCACCACCCCGCACCCCAACAGAAACAAAGAGTGACACTGGGGGTGCCCAATCCCCCAGTGTCATGATCAGGATGCTCCGAGTCTTTTTTTCCATATCCCCACATCCAACCCTCCTTCTGAGCACCTCCCTCCAGAAACATAAGAGTGATGCTGGGGTGCCCAACCCCAGTGTTGCAATAAGGATTTTAATCCCCCACCCAACCCTCCCTCTCAGTACCCACCACCCACTCCCCCACCAAGAAATGTAATAGTGGCACTGGGAGGTGCTCAATCTCCCTGTGCAAAAATCCTCAGTCTTTATAAAAAAAATTTGTTGCACCTGTAAAAAGAAAACCACCCATCAATTTCTTTTGCAGCCAAGACCCCCCCAACCAACCCTCTCACTCAGCACCTACCACCCCACATCATCCCAAGCCCTTATTTACTGATCAGATGTCCAATGCTGTAATTCTCTCTGGATTGCAGACACATCTTCACTTTTCAACCCAGACCATGAACTGAGGAACTCAAGTATATGCTTCAGTGTATTTCAAAGAGGTTTTGAATGTAGTAGCATAAAGTGGCCATTTTTCATTATTTTTGCCCCAAATTTTCAGCATACCTTTTTTGGGACACCACTTATGAACAATGCAAGTAACATTAGGTAAATCTGTCCTGAAAGGTGATTTTGCAGTCACTATGCAAAATCACCTTTCAGGCAGGAGTTGAAAATGTTCTCCATCATTGTTCATGAGGTGGGCTCATAAGATGGCTATGTTAAAAATTTGGTGTACAAATATTTAAAAAAAAACAACATTATAAGCCTACATTGAATTTTGAGAATGCAGGCTCATAACTTTGGTAATGTTCAATATTTTTACCCACAATTTACAACATAGCCATATCTTTATAGCACCTCATGAATGTGACAGCTGTCATTTTTCAAATCCTGGCCAACATTATTTTTTTACATCCCCAAAGGTGAATTCATGGTCCTTGCACAAAATCACCTTTGGGCAAGAGTCAGAAATGATCTCTGCCACTGCTCATGAGGTGGGGTCATAAGAAGGCTATGTTCTAAATTTAATATCATCATATCAAAAAACAACAACATTACGAGTCTATGTTGAATTTTGTGAATGCAGGCTCTTAACTTTGATCATTTTCAATATTTTTACCCCAAATTTACAACAAAGCCATATCTTTATGGAAGATCATGAATGTGACAGCTGTCATTTTTCAAATCCTGGCAAAAATGTTTTTTTTTTTTTACATCCCAAAAGGTGATTTTGCAGTCCCTGCAAGAAACCACCTTTCAGGCAGGAGTTGAAAATGTTCTCTGCCACTGTTCATGAAGTGGGAGCATCAGAATGCTATGTTCTAAATTTGGTGTAAAAATATTTAAAATCAGCAAAGTTATGAGCCTGCATTGAATTTTGTGAATGCAGGCTCATAACTCTGGTAATTTTCAATATTTCTACCCCATATTTACAACATAGCCATACCTTTACAGTATCTGATGAATGTGACATACGTCATTTTTCAAATCCTGGCCAAAATGCTTTTTTTACACCCCAAAGGGTGATTTTGCAGTCCCTGCATGAAATAACCTTTTGGGCAGGAGTTGAAAATGTTCCCTGACATTGTTCATGAGGTGGGGTCATAAGAAGGTTATGTTCTAAATTTGGTGTAAAAATATTTAAAAACAAAAAAGTTATGAGGCTATGTTGAATTTTGCAAATGCAGGCTCGTACATATGGTAATATTAAATAATTGTACCCCAAATGTTCAACATAGCTATTTCTAGAACCTCATTAATGAGACAACTGTCATTCCTCAGCTCATACCCAAAATGTGTTTTATTTATTTATATTTCAGATTAACACCTGTGAGCGAAAGCCCTTTTACATAGATTCCACATCAGGTACAGACAAACACAGAAAATAAAGCAGTTCAAACCAAGTATAGCTTATGAGAACAAAAAACATAAGAGCACAGCGAAGCAAAGAGCAGCCTAGGTGGCATTGTCAGATTAGAACAATGTTAACATTGTAAATACTACTGTCTTCAGGCACTGTACAATGTATGCCTGATTATACAAAGTTTTTATTTATTTTATTTATTTCAATTCTAGGATTACAATTACCTTTGAGCACAGGGCTCTTTTACAAAGGTTCCACATCAAGACATAGGTATCACATGAAAATAGACAAAATTGTTACACAAATAAGGTTAAAGGATATCAAATTAATTTTGAACAGACAGGGAGAGGATGAACATCAGAGCCAAGAGATGCAGTGAATGTAACAGAAATATATTAGTACAGTTTATGAATTACCTGGCACGGGTGAGGAAGCCTGGGTCTCTGACAGGATAGGAAGAGGTATGGGAAAATGAAGGGGGAAGAATAGGAGGATGGTATTGGTGGGAGGTTATGAGTAGGAGAGGAGTATGGGGGAGAGAGGGGTAGGGCAGTGAAGTGGGGTTGGTAAAAAGTTGGTAAGGGGAGTATGAAATAAGATGCTTGTATAGTAGACTGGCCAAGTACTAACTTATGTGAAGCAATCACAGGATGCATGACAATGAGAAACTGCTGCAGTTTTCCCTTGTATGGGCCTAGGGTGGGAGTACTGGAAATATCAGAGCAGAGGGAGTTGCACCATAATGGGGCTCAGGCAGCAAATGACCTCTGACCCTGAGCAGTGCAGCAGAGAAACTTGGTAAACGATGTTGTCGGAGCTTCTTGTGTGATGGATATTGGAGGAAGGGCAGAGGAGCCTCAACACCCCAGGTGGCAGAAGGCCAAGGGAGGATTTCTTAGCTAGCAGGCAGGTATGGTAGAAGACTCTGCCCTGTAATTGGAGCCAGTTTGCCTGCTCATAGATGTCACATGTGTGAGTGAGATGGGTGCCCCAGTAAGTAGATGGCAGGCCTTATTGAGGGCCACTGCATCTCGCCGTACAGCAGTGTTAGTGGCAGATCCACTGACAGCAAGCTCATAATCAATGACAGAGGCTATCGATCTCTGTATTGCAAGGTTAAGGTCTTCCATTGGTAGGAAATGCTTATGCTTATAGAGCAGTCCAAGATGGGTGCTGACAGCCATAGCCACATTATCAATACAGTATGATTAGTGAAATATAGGATGCTGTCTGTTGTCACTCCTAGGTACTTAAACAGTTGAGTCTGTTTCAGAGGGACATCCGCATTGTTCTTGATGATAGGTTGTCTTGACTTATGTTTACAATGAGTACTATGGAAAAACATTGTTTTAGTTTTTGTGTAATTAAGAATGAGTTTTTGGGCCTGCCCGGTGGCGCTGAGGGTTGAGGCGCTGCATGCCACCTGCGCTTCACTGGCGAGGTGTGCTCGGGTGCGGGGGTCAGCAGGGGTGGTTGAGGATTGAACACCTGCTGGGCTGCTCTCTCCTGGGGGAATATCAGGGGAGTCCCAGCATGCCAGGAGCTCCTGGTGGAGACTGGGAGCACTGCAGCCCACTAGGCAGCATGCAAATAGCGTTGCCTGATGCAAGGCAGGGTTGCTGTGTGCCGTTGCATCAGGGGTGTGCCCATGTTGGGGGGGGACATGAGCACCAGAATAAGGAAAAGCCCAATCAGCAGGGGTAGGTAACGGCACCTGCCCCCATGCCAGCAGCCAGGTCCAGCCTGCCTGCCTGACCTCCCAGGTTCCTCCACCCGGGTCCTTGCCCACACTGGAGACTGACTAAGAAGAGCACCGAAGGGAGGGGTGGCCTGACCCCGAAGGGGTTAAGCTGGGGGTGCCGAGTGAGGTGTCAAGGAGGAGGAGAGAGAAGGTACAGGCAAGGAGGACTTTAGGCTGGAGAGGAACTGGCAGGATGCCTGAGAGAGTCCCCTGCTGACTGTGACCAGAGGGAAAAATAAATGTAAAAAAAAAAAGAATGAGTGTTTGAGAATGGAACCATGCCTCAACACTCAAGAAGCTGTTCTAGAGTGGATTCTCTGAAGTGGATGGATCTGGATTGCTGGTGAAAAGGACTGCATCATCTGCATAAAGGAGAAACTGGTCTGGACACTCTTGTGGGGAGCTTTTCCATCCCAAAATTTGATTTCACAATCCCTGCATGAAATCACCTTTCAGGCATAAGTTGAACATTTGTTCTGCCCTTCTTCATGAGGCAGGGACAAAACAAAGCTATGCTCCATGCTGGTGACCTGGGTTCAGGAATGGGTTTGGGTCATCAGGGTTGGCTGGGGGGGTGTGGAGTTGGATTGAGCTACCAGCAGGCAGATCTCCTCTCCCGAGGAGGGGTCAGGTGCATCACACAATGTTAGCAGCTCCCAGTGGAGGCAGGGAGCATTGTAGCTAATGTGAGCACATTTCAGGGGTCTGAGGTAAAGGCAGATGTCCTGTGGGTGGATGCAGGAGCACATACATACCATGCTGGACGTCATTGCATGTCCGCACCACTGGGACCACAGAACAAGGAAAATGGCCATGGCACTCGGGAAGGTGAAAGTGGGTCCAGTGGTCAGCCCCAACCCTCGCAGGCAGGTCTGCTCTGATCCTGCCTCTGGAACTCCTTCTCACCTAGGACAACCTAGTGAATTCTAGCTAGTGCATCAGTAGGAGGTAAAGCAGTCCCACCTTGGGGGGATCAGAGCTGGGGTGTTGGGGGTTTGGTGGTGAGAGTGGAGGTATCCCTGGATGGAAGCATGATGCTGAGAGGCTTCAGGTGAAGCGGGAGTTGACCATCCCTGTGACCACACCAGACAGAGTCATATGGAGCCAATGTAGGAGGATAAAGAGAGTTGAAATGAAAAAAGCTGTGCTGAAAATGTGGTGTACAAATATTGCAAAACAACATGTTTATGAACCTACATTACATTTTGCTAATGCTGGCTCATAACTTTGGTAATTTTCCATATTTTTACCCCAAATTACTCATCTGCAGCCCTATCAGATCTGGCCACAGTTTGTTTTATTATATATTAGTACAGTTCCCCCTAATGACAATAGAATCCAGCTTATATAGCCTCTTTTTCAAGCTATTTTGGGGAAGTAGGCTGAATCCAGTAAAGAGGAACATTACGTAGTTACCACCCATAAAAGGGGGCATTAATATGGTAAATCTAATAGTATTTTGTTAAAGCATCTTAATTTATTCTAGTATTAGTCCAGTTTTACGGACTGCATCAGCTATTTGGGAACCCTATGTTCAAATCTGGCTTCATCGTGTGTTTCTGGGATGGTGAGAATTGTCTCTTAAGATTCCAAAGAGAAACTCCTCAGGATATCTGCCTGAATAGTTCTGACAGACCATTGAGAAAATCCAGAAATGGGAGATTGCTAGGTCCTAAATAATTACCTTGGGATGTACACAATTTTATCCTGCCATTTTCTATGACCATTTTATGGAAAAATAATTTCCTTCAGTCTGCCACGTTCCAACTACACAGGCAGCAGTCACAATAACAAGAAAGAATGCCAGCTAAAATGTGGGATGTAATGTGGTTGTTACCATGGAAAACTGTAAGGGCAGATTGAAAACATTAGAGTTTAGGGAAATGGAAATGGTTTTGCCTTAGGGACTCATGTAATAACCTTTTGAAAATACAGACACATCAGTTGTTTTGAATACTCATATTCAAAACTTTTGGGTAGAAATGGTAAGGTCTCGGAAAAAAACTTGTTTTCCTCTGTTTTTCAAGACATTCTAGTTTGAGGACTATTTTCAGTGGAGTGGAGACATTTTAATACAAGTTCCTTAGAAGTCTTGATGGGAGTACTAAAATTCTTTATATGGCACTCAAGGTGCCGACTTGATGTACAAGAAGAAGTGGTTAGCTGTTATGAGATAATAGAAATTATTATTAAAGCATGCAAAACTATATGGTATGCTGAGTACAAACCTTTACCAAAAGCAACATTTCTCTGGGTTTGGATAAATTTCTCATGGTTAATTAACTATATTCATGTCATTTCTGAGTAAAATGTAGTGCTGAATTCTTATAGCACATAGATGTTACAGATATACAGTAGTTTGAGTTTGTTTTCTAATTTTCTGGTTATATAAGTATTTGTTTTGCTAATCTTTGAGAATTTATATCAGTATTGTTGTAAGTTTATTGAAATGCATTTGGTTGTTGTGTATCGTTTTTTGTTCTTGCTTTGAAATTTATTTTAAATAAAAATTATCCAACCTTCCTGACAAATGCAATTGGATTTAACAACCAGTAGAATGGGCAGACAGGGCCTTGGTTTAACACTGAATTTGAACAATAGCACTGTTCTGCAGTACAACAACCCCCTTAGTAATGTTTTTTGGTGCCAGAATTTTTTATGGTATGAGGCCATTTGCTGTACAAGACTAGAACTCATGACCTTCTTGCAGAGAGGCAAATGTGCTGCTAAGTAAGCCACACTGAATTAATATATATTGTTGCAGACATACAGTATATGACCAAACATGGTCTTGTGTTGCATATATGCTCAAGGAGGGTTTAACTGATGTCTTCCACATGAACTTGGGGGCAAAATAAGAATGCACACTTGCTCCAACCCTTCTTAAGCTACATAAATATCAAAAAGCTATTAAACAGCCATGACAATACAGGGTATTATTCTCTGCAAGTCTTGGACAAGATCTATAGCTTACTTGCCTTTGCAGATGACATTACACTATGTTTTATTTTCCCTATAGGTCTGCAAAGAAAGTCAAACAGTTTTTCCAGAATTTGCTCTAATTTGAAATTAATTATTAAAATGGGGAAAACTCAGATTATTGTAGTTGGCTCTAAAGAATCTAACAACAACTGGTATATTGCAAACAAATGGTTACAGAGATTTAATAGTTACACATATCTTGAACTGCCTTTTTTCCAGTAATTATAAATGGAATATAGATTTTGAAATAACATAAAAATAATAACACAACAAATGGAAATCAAGAGATTTAATAAGTCATCAATATTGTAGCAACTCAGTCAAATCCTCTGTTCAGGTGCTTAATGTCAAGGTTAAGGCTCAGACCTTACATGCTGCCAAAATCTGGGGAACAACAGACTAGAACAAACTGGTTAAAAGTGTAAATTGAATGTACAGATCCCTACTGACACTTCCCTTCTCAATACCTTCTGAAATGGTTCAAGCAGAACTTTGACAAACATTAGTCATGGAAATGGCTAAAATAAGATTGTTGTCCAATTGGGTAACAGTTATTTAAATGAGGCTTTATAGAATCCAAAAGAGATGCCTTACAGGGAAAAAGCATTGTAGACAAATTGCAATATGAACTCCATGGCTAAATTTTTTGGTGGTGATGGGGAAGGGGGTTATGAAGGAAACTGGAGCTAACATTTAATATAAAATGGACAGGGACATTTCTATGTCCTGATTGACTGAGATTTGGTTCTGGCCATGGCCTTAAGAAAGCACTAGCAATTGTTAAAAACAAGTCCCTGCCAACCATGGCAACTCACGGAATTCATTATCCACTTACTTACTAATTTCCATCACAAACATGGCTGCAGCTTTTACGCATGTATATCAACCTTCAACTAGGCCCTAAAAATAAAAGTCCATTAAATTACACAAAGTAAGTAAATAACTGAATGTTATTTATACTCATGAGCCCTCCTTACACACATACATAAATTTAAAAAATCAAGTAGTGTTCAGAGTTTCCGTTGCTGGAGTTTCTTTGATGACCATGAAAAATCCCCCTCCTACTGTATTCCTACCAGTTTGACAGAGAACTCCCTGCTCCTTGCCTGGCAACAGATGAAAGGCTGAGGTTCTGGCTTCACTTGAGGTCTGTGTATGTGTCTATGTATGTATGCCAGTAGAACTCTGAAGAATTTTGAATTCATGTATTCTATGTTACTATTCCGTGTGTGTGTCGGGGGGGGGGGCATTCTACTACTGGAATAATGCAGAGCTTTCAAATCTTCAATTCCATGGTAAACAATCACACAGTGCATTGAATGTGAAGAAAGACAGATAACTGACTGGTAAAAAATGTGTGGAGGGACTACTTTACATTATTTAGCAACATTTTATTATATTTTTTGTGGCTTTGAAAACTTTTAGTGTTTGTTTTGTTAAAACTTGCCTATAGGCTCATTTTATAAAAATAATAAGGCACTTCAGGGACATTAGTTGTACTAAATTTACCCCACAGTCAGGGTCTGAGGGCACTCGGCTTTGCCTCATGCCTTGCAACACCCCTGATCATGGGGTAAGCCTAGTACAACCAATGCCCTGTCATGCCTTATTGCTTAAGTATAACCCTATTATAATTAAAACAAATAGTATATTTCAAATAAAAATAAAACATATAGCTAAACAGACATGTCACAAGTCAGTATATATTGCTCTAGCCCATAGTTAAGTGACTTCAGAGATAAATATTAATTTAAAAACTATTTTAGTGTAATCACAGAAAAGTCATAACACATTACAGGTTAGAAAATCAAGTACAGTAAGGTTATTAAATCTAGGTATGACAAAAATAAAACTATTGGTACCAAATGTGACTGTGGGTAAATGAAAAGCAGGACTTAAAACATGCAGTTCCTTTGGTTATAAGATGTATGGGAAAGATAGATTTTTATTTAGGCAAAATGTCTGGCAACCTGTTTAAGACTACCAATATTTAGAGATGCAGCAAAGTTTTACTTCACTTGTGAATTTTCAGCAAAGTCACTGAATTTGCTTCTGTGGATTGGTTCAAGAAGTTGCGGCCATCAAATGAAACTTCGCCATTCATAACTTTGCCTTGCTTTGGGGAGTTTTAACTGCAAATTGCACTTAAAAAAAAACAAAAGCAAGGAGAAGTTGCAAACTGAAAATTAAATAATTCCCTAGTGTCTCGTGCCCCCCACCAATTACAGGACCAATTGTAAAACAAAATCATCTTTAATCCCTGGTGTCTAGTGGACCCCCATCCCCCCCCATCAAGAAGTAGCCCACCACCCTGAACCCCCAACCCGATGTAAAAAATACCCTAAATCCCTGGTGTCTAGTGGTCCTCAACCCCACCAATTGCCAGCACAAACAATATAAAAAAAATGATCTTACATCCCTGTTGTCTAGTGGACCCCCCAAGGGAGTGCCTCACCACCCTGATTCCCTCTGCCCCAACCCAGAGTGGGTCACCGGCACAGCCCTCCACTCATCTGCACAGCTGGCAGCCTGACTGAGCTCTCTCAATGAATAAGCACATGGCTGTGCTGGTGCCCCACTCAGGGTCAGGGTCGGGGGGAAACAGGTTTGTGGGGCACTCCCTGATGGGGTGGGGGTCCACTAGACACTAGGGGCAGGATTCACAAAGACAGCCAAAAATCCCTCAGCTGCAGGAAAAAATCCTGCAGCACTGTGGAAACGCAGTTGCGCAATATTCTGAAAGAAAACTTGTGCTGGTGCGGAATTCTGCAAAAATCCCTGCAGCTGCAGAAATTCAGCAGCTGCAGAAATTGTGCAAGTGCTGAAAATCCGCAACTGTGGATCCACAGCTGTAGAAATGGCTTAGGAGGCACAACAAGAGTGATTCAAATTTGCTGGAGCAGCAGACTTTTAACAGTCTTGCAATCGATGTAGCTGAAAGTGCCCACAGAGAGACTAGCAACCATTCCCTCAACTGGGACCACTGCAGCACCACTGGTACCAGCAATACCATGCACCACAGTGGCTGTCTGTAACTGCTGGTCATCTCTTCCTGGAGTGTTTCTGTTGCCTGCAGGAGTAACACTCACTGCAGGTTGTTCAGTCTCTACTGCCTGTATGGCTCCTTCATGGGCTGCACTGGGTCTGGTGGTGGTTGTTTGTTGTCATTCAATGACAATGTGTGCTAGTGTTGCTGTAACTACAGCCACTGATATACACCCACTGGGTTGCAATTACTTGTGCCTAACCTCCACTATAATTGTATTTCAATTGTTGGGGCACTGCATTTTTGCTGAGGGAGTGTTACACCTCACTCTCATGTGTGCAACATTTTTTCATCAACTGCAGAAAAAACCTGTCTGAGAATAGCCTTTAAGGGGAAGTGCCATACTTATCAATTACTTTTTTCCTCCTCAGGAACTTCTGCAGCTGTACTTTCTTCCACAGTCCATAGTTTATTTTTTCAGCAGCTGCGGAAGTTTTGTGTACAGCACTCAGAGCAATTTCCCCTTTTTTTCTGCAGCTACAGAACTTTTGGGGATTTAGGGAAGGTTTTGCACCTTCAGAATGTTTTGTGAATCTCCCCCAACCAGATTATTTTTATATTGGGTGCAATGCACTAACAGGAGGGGAACAGCATGCCAAAAGTGCAAATTGCACAAGCAGATGGATGCATGGTGGCCATATGCATGGACGCCAGCCACCATGTGGTTCCCATCTGCTGCCCCATCCCCCCAATGTGCAGGTGCATGGAGGACTGTTCTGCAGACTGGGTGTGCATCCAATGGGATGCCTGGACCAGTCTGCTACTGGAACCCTTGCACCCACATGGTGCCAGAGAAGGAAGATGACACACTGTGTGCCACCAGCAACATGGGCAGGTGGGTTCCCAGCCAGCCACCCTGGCCCTCCTTGTAGTCCCCATGGGCAGGGGCAGCATGTGGGGAGGGCTGCTGTGCCCTGACATCTTCACCACAGCTGGCAGTGGCATTCTGGGGGGACATGTATCCCTTACAGCAGGGTGTTACCCAGTATAGTGTGCACCCCCCATGCCCAGCATGCCACACCTTTGTGAATGGTGTGGAGTGCGAGCACACCCCTGACACCCCCATCCACCCCAGCATATTGCTGTCTGCACTGCTGGGAGATCAGGGGCATAACTGTTGTGTGTCCCATCTGTGCATGTCACAAGGGGTCTGTGGGACCCTGCTCCATGGCATTCAGACATTGTGATGCCAATGCACCTGGGTTCCACAGCGCGTTGGCATCGTGCATATGGCCCAATGTTAGGTCCGGCAATTGGTGGGGGTGGAGACCACTAGACACCAGAGATTTACAGTATTTGTTTTACATTGGGGTTGGGGTGGGAGGGAGTGGGGTGGTGGGGCACTACCTGATGAGTGGGGGTCCCCTAGACACCAGAGATTCAAGATTTTTTTATATTGTTGGGGCCGGCAATCGGTGGGGGACCACTATATATATATATATATATATATATATATATATACATACATTGTGGCCAGCAATCCATGAGGGGAATCATTAGACACCAGAGATTTAATTATTACATTGTGGCCAGCCAAAGAGATTTAATTAATACACTGTAGCCAGCGACTGGCAGTGGGGGGACCATTAGACACGAGGGATTATATATTTTTTTACATTGTGGCTGGCGGGGTGGGGGGTGCTCTACAACACCTGGTAGGAAGTTCCACACTGTTTGATTCAGCGCCGTGAATTTGCAAATTTTGAATTATGCTCACTGAATTGGAGCACAATTGTGAAGTATTTTGTGGAGCACATTTACCCACTTTGCACATCACTACCAATAATCTGATATTGACACTGTTTAACAATGTATCTGAAGTTATCATTATGAAATTAGCTAATTTTCTTCTAGATTACAGCAAGATCAGATGGAAACATTAACTAAGATGAATATTTTTATAATGATGTTTCTGAAGTTCAGCATTGTATATTGTTTTGTTTTTAACTACCATAATATCCCACTGGATTGAATGGTTAGTAAACTGAACCTGAAAAACAAACAAAAAAAAAAAATGTTTGAACCATTAGGGCTTACATGTTTTTAATGAAAGCTTATCTTATGAATGTATTCATTCATTCTTTGTTGACCAGGTGGGTAAACTGGTGCCAGACACCTTTTTCAGGTATGACCCAGGTACCACAAGCACAATGTAACAGCAGCAAAAATATGATACAGTACATGATACAGTAATAGAACAATTTGAATAGGATATATCAAAGGTATAAAAAAGTAACACAGTATTACAAATGTTAACATAGTGTAAATAGACATAAATGTATCAAATATGACAACACGAAATATAGCAAAAAAGAAAAGTGAGGAAATTGCACTTATTATGAGGCAAAGTGAGGGGGGAGAGTTAAGTGACACAAGCATGTGCATTAAGGTTCAGCAGATGATCCTTCATTTTTAGTGCAAAGGTTTTAGGAGAGGTTAGCAATCTGATGACTGAGGATATTGAGTTCCAGAGGGAGACAGCATGGTAACTGAAGGATCTCTGCCCCATACCTGTACGTAAAAGTGGGATTATACTGAAAGAGAATTGCTTGTAGCAGAGTGTGAATGTGAGAGATTAACAAGTGTGAGTAACTCAGTGAGAGAGCAATCTTAACAAGGAGACAGCTAATGAGCTAGAACTTTCCTACTAAAAGGGCTTTGTTTTCCAGCTACAGTAACAATCAGCGGCTAGGGAATAAGTGTCAGAGGACACTGCTGATCGTTTTTACCTTGTAGGTAGATCACTGGATAAGTGCTGTTTGCCATAGTTGGGGATTTACTCATCGGGGACAGGTTCAGCCATTGTCTGCAGGTGGGCACAAGATGGCAGTCAACACCGTAAGAGGGACTGCTCGGGAAGCAGCAGCAGATTCAACACTCTAGCTACCCACACTTCCCACCAACCCACAGGAAGTCCTGTTTTTGTATGCAACAAGAGTGATTGACAACAGGTACTTCCTGGGCAGGAACAGGAAGTGAGGGAGTAAAAGAAAAAAAAAATCTTGGTTTTCAGGATGGAGGTGGTAAGTTGCAGGAGTCAGCTCTGAAGGATGGGTCAATGTCCTACATGCAGGAATCTGAATGGCCTTCAAGCCAAGCTGGATGCAGCATGGAGAGAGAATGCCAGCCTGCATCACCAGCTACACCAGAGTTCAAACCAGCCATGTCCTCTGCCCCAGAGACCCACTGGCCCTGTGAGTTGGAGCGTAGTGGGTCTTGGGAAGAGGAATTGACAATGCAGGACCTGTTTGGACCAATATCATACTAACATAGTAAAATGCCAGCAGATTAGGCCTCATGGTCTATCAAGTCTGCTCGAGAGTCAGTACCCTTGATGGGCACCATTTCCTCCCTCTTAATCCTCCAGGATCCTCCCACCACCTGCCAGGGTTTCCCTCCCCAGAGTTGGCATTACTCAGCTTCACCCTCCCCCAATACCTGTCCCAACCTCTCTTGAACCTCTCTATAGAAACTGCTGCCACCAGCTCCTCAGGCAGTGCATTCCATGGTTCCACTGCCCTCTCAGTGAAGTAACACCTCCCTCTCTCTCTCCCCTGAGTCTCCAACCCTCCAGTCTCCAACTGTGCCCCCTGGTTATCCCTCCCTCCCTCCCTCCTCTGAAAAACCTTATCTAGGCTAACTCTATTTACCCCTTACAGATACTTGAATACTTCGATCAATCCCATCCTGATGAAGATGGCCATTCCAATGAAGAACCACTTTTCACCACTGGAAAAGATGAAGGATCCTGACTCACTGTGAGGTGACCCTGAGCTCGATGAAGGGATCAAGCAGATTGGAGAAATGGCATCCAATGAGGCAAGGAAACAAGAGGCAGAGGCAGGAGCATGCAATTTCTTGTTCTGGGGGAATCAATGATCAGAGGAGTAGAGTCCCACCTGAGAAAAGGTACGCAACCTAAGGGGACAGCTAAATGCCTCCCTGGAGCATCAGCATAGTGAGACACCGAACACATTGGTAAGTTGGTTGACAAAGCAGAGGAAGGAACCAATGCTGTAATTCATCTTAGTATGAATGACTTGTCTGCTTGAATGGTGGAAGAAACCAAACAGAATTTCATTAACCTGGGGGAATGGCTGGTGGTCAGCAGGAATGCCCTGACATTCGTGGAGGTCCTCCCAGTGTGAGGCAAAGGGGATTGTGAAAAAAATTAGGAATAAGGACATCAAGGAATTCAGTGTTTGGTTACATGGATGGTGTTGTGAAAAAGGATATTATGTCATAGGCTCATGGAGAAAGGAAGCTATTCAGGTTTGATGGACTTCTCCCTAACAAAGGGAGTGAGTGTGCTAGGGCAGAAATTCAATGTTCACATCGACCATTTAAACTAGGAATGGGGGAGTCTAACGCTAGTGAACCTATCAGAAAACACACTTCTGGGTGAATTATCAAGCTTTGCATTACCCTGAGTTTGTTCCATAGCTAACTCTCCCCCCCCCCATTTTTTTATTTTATCTGCCTAGTGGGGCTGATATTTCTGCCCATTCTCTTTGAATAGTTCCCTTTTTTTAGAAGAGATAAATTGTCCCTTAAATTCATACTTCCTATCCCTTTGTGTTCCTTCATGCATTAACTGCTATTAACTAACCTTCCTGTTCTGATACCAGATTTGGACTTAACGACACAGGTTATAAATGCTTTTATTCCCCAAATCCTTTTCTATCACAGGCTCAACACAAGGCTAACAGCATCTCCTGACTAAATGACCTCCTTGTAGGGAGGAATTTTAAGCAGACAGTAAAACATTTTTGAAAGTAAAACACAACTAACAAGAAGTTGTTTTAAAATAAATTTTCTTTCCAGCACAGATGTTATCTAAAAGCATTAATACTGCAGCTCTTAATCTTTCTTTATACTTTTATTAGTACTGATCAAATGTACTGATAACCTTATTAAACTAGACATTATTGTATAAGAGTTATTGATATTCTGAACATTATGACTCAGCTCTTGAATGTACTATGTATATGGTCTCACCACCTTTTGTATAAATGCAAAAATTCTTTTTAATAAAAAGGCAATTTAAAAAAAAAGAAAGCACACTTCTGATAGAATCTTAGTTCTCACTCCCCCACAAGCAGGAATTTCTCTCCCATGACCTAAGAAATCATGTAGGAAGTGTTTAGAAACTATCAGGAACCTGACATAGTGCCACACATCCACAGGCCCATGGGCAGAACCAATAGTAGCGAATAATAGCAGGGGTACCAGACTTTGGAAAAGGGTATGCATCAATGCCAGAAACTTAGGTTACAAAATAAGTGGCTCGCAGGCAATGATGGCAGATTCCCAAATGGACCTGGTGGCCATCACAGAGACTTGGGCCTCAGAGAAAAATGACTGGGACCTTTCAATCCTTGGCTATGCCCCCTTCAGACTGGATAGAAGTGAGGGTGGGGGGGGTGATTAGAATTATATGTAAAGAATGGGATAAGACTTCTTCAACCACACATGGATCCTTTAAACACAATCTCTGTAACCATTTTGTTGCTTGTGCCACCTGTGACTGCTTCCTTGGGGTCCCGTCATAGCCCTGGGCTCCATGCCAGCACTTGTAGTTAACAAAATCCAGCTGCCTTATCTTAGTGCACATCAGACACCTTAGCACTTAACCCTGTCTCCTTTACTCTCCTCCCCCCGTCCAATCACTTTTGCCCCTCCATATTCCTCTCTTCTCTATCTACTCTATTCCATACCTCTTCTCTACTTCACCCCATTTTACACTTATGCCTCCCCTTAGCCCATTCCGCACACCCTGCCCCCTCTTGCTTTTTATCTATGACAAGGCTACACAAGTTGCATTCTTCTCTTTCCAGTATGCTCCCTATTGTATGTTAGTAGTTAACATTATGACTCAGGTGCCCCTAATCCTGGTGCCTTAGCTATCGGCTTTTAATATAATTGACAGAACTTGTTCTTATATTTGTCTTCTGTTCTTTCTGACACTATTATCACTATAATTTGCTTGTTTTCCTGGTGCCCGTCACCTAACTATGTAATCTTTTGATGTGGAACCTATGTAAAGAGCTTCTGCTCAAAGATACTAATCCGGGATTTTAATAAATAAATAAATAAAGCCATCACAGTAGATAGCATCAAAAAGGAGGATGTGGAATCCCGGTGATGCTACTCAGCTGTGCAAAGGGAGAGAGGAGCCACATAGGAGTGGTATACTGGCCTCGAGGGCAGGCTGGGAGCAGGGATGAGGAGCTCCTAGAGGAGATCAGGGGTGTAGAACACAAAGGGAATATACGGTAGTGGTGGTAGGTGACCTGAATATGTTCGATGGTACCTAGAGCATCCCAGTGGCAGGTTCTAATAGGAGTCAAAAAGTGGTTGATGCCCTTCAAGACTGCTTACTTACACAACTAGCTAGCACTCCGACTAGGCTAGACACCATCCTGGATGTAGTCCTCACTAATTCAGAGGGAGCAAGCGTTACAGGGGTTGGGGAGCCACTGGCCAACAGCAACCACAACTCTGTGTGGTTTGAGTTAGTCTGAGGGGTAGAAAAATTGCAATCCAAGACTAAGGTTTTAAATTTTAGAGGAGTCAGTTTTGACAAAATGAGGGAAGTAGTTAGAAGTATGCTGTTAAGGATAGAGGAGCAGTTAGATGTGGAAGAGATATGGGGGCTGGTTAAGCTAGCCATTTTAGAGGCTTCCAGGGTGTACGTAAGAACAGTGAACAAAAAGAACAAACATAAAAATAAACTACATGTTTCAGTAGCCAGGTAAAGTCTGCAATTAGGGCCAAAAGGGAGGCCTATAGGAATTATACAAGAACTCAAGAAGACAATGCATGGGAAGCTTACATTCAGAAGAACAAAAAAGCAAAGGGTATGGTGAAATCAGCTAAGGTTGCAACAGAGCTTCGACTTGCAGAAGAGGTTAATGAGGGGAACAAATAATTTTTTCTATGTATACAAAAAAAAAAGAAAAGGGGAGGAATAGTTAGGCTCAAAGACAGTGATAGAATAGTGGAGAAGGACAGTCCAAAGGCCACTGTTCTGAATAACTTTTTTTGCTCAGTGTTCACCAAGGAACACATAGGCCTTGTACCAGACAGTGGTATCAAGGCTGCTGAAAAAGGTGTCTCACAAATGGAAACACGACCAATCACCAGCAGTAGGGTTAGGGAGGCCCTGGATTGACTCAGAGAGGACAGGTCACCAGGGCCTGTCTGATGGAATACACCTGAGGGTGCAAAAGGAACTAGCAAGTGAATTGGCAGATCCCTTATCATATTTATTCAGCAGATCACTTCATATAGGGCTAGTTCAGGGGGACTGGAAAAAAGCTGTTGTGGTGCCTCTCCACAAGGTAGGGAACTGAGAGAAACATAGAAACATAGAATTTGACGGCAGATAAGGACCGCTTGGCCCACCCAGTCTGCCCATTTCCCTACCTACTGGATAAGCTGCAGATCCTAGTTAACCAGCAGCCTACTTCTTCCTACCCCCACCCCTCAGAATTGCCTTATGACTATCCCATGCATGCTTGAATTCCCCCACTGATTTTGACTCCACAACCTCCTCCGGAAGGCCGTTCCATGCATCCACAAATCTCTCTGTGAAAAAATACTTCCTTAAATTACCTCTGAGCCGCCTCCCTCTATCTTCAAATTGTGCCCTCTTGTTCTTGCACACCTCTTTTTTTGAAAGATGCTACCCTCTTGGACTTTGTTGATTCCTTGAGGTGCTTGAAGTTTCTATCATGTCCCCCCTCTCCCTCCTTTCCTCGAGGCTATACATATTAAGCTCCTAAGTCTCTCTTCATCGACTTCCGGTGCAGACCCTGCACCATTTTAGTTGCCTCCTCTGGACAGCTTCCATCCTGTCTATGTCTTCTTGGAGATTGGGTCTCCAGAACTGCACACAGTACTCCAGATGGGGTCCACCAGCTCGTCTGTACAGAGGATAATAACTTCCTGTTTTCTACTGATGATGCCTCTCCCTATGCATCCCAGTATCCCCAACCCTCCTTGCTGCCCTCTCACATTGCTTGCCCATCTTTGGGTCATCTGATATGACTACCCCAGGTCCCTTCCATTCTTGTTGTTGTTAGTATCTCACCCCATTGTGTACTCTTCCCTGGGTTTTTGTTTCCCAGGTGCATTACCTTACACTTCTTAGCATTGAATCTAAGCTGCCATACATTTGACCATTCCTCTAACCTTGCCAAGTCCCTTCTCATCCTTTCCACCCCACCTGTGCATCAACTCTGTTGCAGATTCTTTGTGTCATCTGCAAGAGTCATACTTTTCCTTCCAGTCCTTCTGCAATGCTAGCTTATAAAGACATTGAAGAGGACGGTCCTAATACTGAACCCTGCGGTGCCCACCAGTAACCCTCCTTTCTTCTGGAGTGGACTCCATTTACTATAACTCTCTGTCCTGTATCTTTCAGCTCACCTTTACCCAGGCTGTCATCTTGGGACCCACTCCCAGGCTGGCTAACTTGTATATTAATCTTTTGTGTGGGACTGTGTCAAATGCCTTGCTGAAAGTCTAGGTAGGCCATGTCCACAGCCCCTCCCTGATCTACTACTTTGGTCACCAGTCAAAGAAATCTATCATAGTCGTCTGGCATGACCTTCCTGCTGTGAATCCATGCTGCCTTGGGTCCTGTGCCCTCTGGCCTCTAGATACTCGACAATTCTTTCCTTTAGAAGTGATTCCATCATTTTCCTATCACTGAGGTTAAACTAACAGGTCTATAGTTTCCTGCTTCTGCCTTGCTCCCACTTTTGAAGGAGAATCACATCTGCCCTCCTCCAGTCCCCTGGGTACCACCCCATCCTCCCATGATCTGTTAAAAGGGTAGTCAGTGGTGTCACTAGTTATACCCTTAGTTCTTTTTAAATTCTGGGATGAATCCCATCAGGCCCCCTTGCTTTGTCCACCTTCAGTTTTAAGAGTTCTTTCAGAACCCTTTCTTCTGTAAATGGGCGGTATCAACTTCTGTATCAGAGTGTTACTACTGTTTGTTTTATGTATCTCCCCTCCTTCTCGTAAATACTGAGCAAAATATTTGTTTAGTATCTCTGCCTCTTCACAGTCTCCCTCTGCCCACCCTCCCTCCCTTTATTAAGCCTCACTATCCCTCCCTTGGTCTTCCTTCGCTGCCTGATGTGTACCTATAAAGGTTTTATCCCCTTCTTAACTGAGTTGGCTATCTTTTCCTCGGTTTGGGCTTTTGCTGTTCTGACTGCCTCCCAGCCTCCTTTTGCTTTAACTGGATACAGTTCTCTGTCCTGCTCCTTCTGCAATTCCTTGTACTTCCTGAATGCTTTCTTTTTCTCTTGAACCTTCACTGCCACTTCCTTTGAGAACCATAGTGGTTTTTTACATCGTCTTGTTTTGTTTATTTGCTTCACACAAGGCTTGTTACCTCTGTGATGGCAGTTTTATTATTCCCCATTGTTCTTCCACCTCCTTCCTGCCCATTTGCTAGTGCATTCCTTAGGCACTCACCCATTATATAGTCAGCCCTCCTAAAGTCCAGTACTTTTGTCTTTGTATGGCTTGACTCTATTCTGTGTTTATTGTGAACCATACTGTTCAATGGTGCGCTAGTTCCCAGATGGCTACCCACTTCTACATCTGTGATCCTCTCTCCATCTCCATTTGAGAGTACCAAGTCTAATATTGCTCCCTCTCGAGTGGGCTCAGTACTAGTTGTCTAAGGCATGCCCCTGTAGGGCATCTAGAATAACTGCACTCTTCAGAAGTGGCAGCTGCAACTGCACTCCAGTTAACATCTGGCATATTCAGATCACCCATCAGCAGTATCTCCCTTTTTCTGACATTCTAAGTATACTTTCTATCATTTCCTTGTCCATTTCCTCCCCGAGAAGGGGTCTGTCTAACCCTGTGCGGATTGTGGTGCCATTGTCTGTCTCCAAATTTACCCACAGTGCTTCTTCTCCTCCTGTTTACCCTTTTGTTCTGTTGCTTTTATTCCTTCCTTTATGTAAGAACTACTCCTCCTCCTCTTTTACCCTCCCTGTCCCTCCTGTAGATGGTGTATCCTGGTATGTTTACGTCCCAGTCATGGTTTTGTGTGTACCAAGTTTCTGTGACTGCCATGATATCCAGATGTTCCTCCTCCATCAAGGCCACTAATTCAGGAAGCTTGTTACCTAGACTATGGGCATTGGTACTCATTGCTCTCCATTTTTGATGGCTTTACATTCTGTTGCAGCATCCCACTGACCATCTCTACCTTGGTCTTTTCTCATTTAGTACCCTGTTTTGTAGGGAGAGGCTGGGATTTTCTGCTGCTTGTCAGTGCCTCCCTTGACTAGTTTAAAAGCTTGCCAATGAAGCATTTAAACCAATTGCTCAAAAGACTTGTTCCCTTCCTGGACAGATGCAGACCATCCTGCCAGTATAGGCTGTTGTCCTCCAGGTGGAACCCCAGTCCCCAATGAAGTCAAACCCTGTGCTCTGCACCATTTTTTCAACCATTCATTAAACTGCATGGTGCCAATTACCTTGCCTCACCCATGCCTTTGACAGGCAGCACATCTGAGAAGGATACTGTGTGTGCTACTTGTCTTAGGCCCCTCCCCAACTCTGCAATGTCCTCCTGCACTGCTCTAACCTCATGATGAGCCAAGTCATTTGTCCCTAGGTGGACAATTACATCCAGCTCAGAATCCCTTGCAGCTGTTGTCGTGATCCTGAGGATGCGCTTCCTGTCCCTCCAAGCCATGGCACCAGGCAGGCACCTTACTTCAGTTTTCCCAGCTCCTCCCAGTTCTATCCCCCTAATAATTGAGTCCCCCACCAGGAGCTGCTTCCTTTCCTTGTGGTGTCCTCTGCCTGACTTCCTGTGGGCCTCCCTGAGACAGCTGTCCTCAGCCTCCTTAGTCTCCTCTGTGGGTGCATCCATAGGGGTGCTATGCTCCCCCAGAATGGTGTATGGATTGTGGAGTGGAACAACTGACTGGGTGTGCCTCCGTTCCACCATCCTCACCCTTTCTGAGCCCACTGTGGTCCAACTGCTGTGTTTTCTTTGCAATCTCTGAGGTAGTGGCAAGCAGGCAACAACCGACAAGTTAGTCTTATGTCAGTAGTGGGGAAACTGATGGAAACCTTGATAAAACAGGACTTGGTAGAGTACCTAGATAAGAATGCTCTGCAGGATGACAGGCAACATTGGTTTGTGGAAGGAAGGTCATGCCAGATGAACACATTTTTGGACTGGGTCACTAGGGAACTAGACAGCGGCCATACAGTAGACCTACTCTACTTTGATTTGAGTAAGGCTTTTGATTCAGGGCCGCAGAACTGCCTGCTGAAAAAGTTGAAGGACCTGGGTATAGCCAAGAGTATAGTCAGCTGGGTTGGTAATTGGCCTAGGCACAGAAAACAGAGAGTAGTGGTCAATGGGGTGAGGTCTGATGACGGCGCAGTCACTAGTGGTGTACACCAAGGCTCAGTGTTGGGGCCAGTCCTGTTTAATGCCTTTATCAGTGACATCTGCATAGGTATTCTGGAAAAAATTGCCCTATTCACAGAGGATACAAAGCTAGGAGGAAGGGAGACAGCAAGGAGGCAGTAAGGGACCTACAAAAAGACCTACAGAGGCTGGAAAGATAGTCTAACATCTGGCAGCTTAGGTTCAATGCAAAGAAATGCAAGGTGATGTATTTGGGTAAAGGGAACCCAAGGACAGAATACTACCTCAACAGAGTCCAGCTCAGCACCATGCAGGAAGAAAGGGACCTGGGTGTCATCATAAGCAACACCCTTAAAC
The DNA here is from genome assembly GCA_016271365.2 of Neoceratodus forsteri. Classification (NCBI taxonomy): domain Eukaryota; kingdom Metazoa; phylum Chordata; order Ceratodontiformes; family Ceratodontidae; genus Neoceratodus; species Neoceratodus forsteri. Next base: position 200,935,673 of record CM057458.1, read on the forward strand.
AGACCAGCCAATGCAACATAGCTTATAACAAGGCCAACAAAATGCTAGGGTGCATAGGGAGGAGATAGAACAGCAGGAGATGGGAGGTGATACTGCCACTCTGCAGGTCCCTGGTAAGGATCCATCTGGAGTACTATGTCCAGTTTTGGAGTCCACATCTGAAAAAGGACAAAATCAGGTTGGAGGCTGTCCAGAGAATAGGGACCAAAATTATTTAGGGCCTTCACAAGGAGTGTCTGGAAGCATTAAATATGTTCTCACTGGAGACAAGAAGGGAGAGGGGGACATGACTGAAACATACAAGTTCCTGAGAGGAATAAATAAGGTGCCATCCTCTGACTTGTTCAACAGAGTTTCTAACTCAAATACTAGCAGGCACGAGTGGAAGTTGGGAAGGGAAAGCTTCAAGAGGGAGCTTAGGAAACACTATTTTACAGAAAGAGTTGTGAAACCATGGAATAAACTACCAGCTAAGGCAGTGGAAGCAAAGTCTTGGACATTATTCTAATTGGGGTGGGACAGGGCTAATGCAAGATCAAAAGCAACAGGAGAAATATAAAGCATTAGGCAGAAGGGGGGTTAGGTCCTGGTATCTGAGCAGGTTCAAGGAACACATGAGCAGACTAGATGGACCCTTGGTCTCCTTCTGCCATCTCTTTTTCTATGTTTCTATGAGGCATGCTTCTGAACAGAGTCCTGTACACAAACTTGGCTAGAATAAGTTGCTCTCTATGTTCATGCTGCAGCCAGCCGAGCTGCTTGAGACTGGCACAGTTGTTGGAACTTGGGCCCATGGAGGTGGTGAATCTGACCAACTTGTGGTATATGACTTTGTTCATACACTGATAGCCTTAGCAGTGGCATTTGTTACTATGGCACCATAATCCAACAGTGGGAGGAAATTTTTCTTTGTGTTATTCTTACTTTAGTGCCTGCTGTAAGGTGTCTTTGAATCTGGTAGAGCTTCCCCAGGTTTTGGTGAATGGACTTGACAGTGTTGTTTAAGTGGATGTCAAAAGAGAAACATGTGTAAACAGGTTATCTCTGACACTTAAATTCAGCAACCAAATAAAGCTGTGTACCACCCAGGGTAGACACATGGAGGATGTGGGATTGGCATTTGATTTTTTGTACTGTGCTAAGGAGTATGACTTTCATTCTGGGCACATTCAAGACCCATTTTTGTTTAAAGAACCATCATTGGACTTTCAACAAGCAATTCTGTTATGATCCCACTTATACGTACAGGTATGGGGCAGAGACTCAACCCAGACAAAACTGAAGTACTGATGATTGAGCTGCGTATCAGGGGGATGGCAGTGTTAGGGAGGAAAATGGGGCTTTGCCTTGGTACCTCCAGGCTTGACACAAAAAGATAAAGAATATGGGTGTCATCCTGGACAGAGCGCTGATGTTTGAGGCTTGGGTGTCTGCAGTCATCCAGAATGGCTTCTACTATCTTAGAAATATCAGCTGGAGGTGGATCACGTGATGCAGGGTACCGAGTAGAAGCTCCTCTGCATAGCTCCAACCTCCTAACTGCAAATAATCACTATTTTGGTCATTATTTCTCCCTAAAAACCAGAAAGATTACAGATTATCACCTTTTTTAATATCCCGGGCTCCTGCTTGCTTGTTTTCATCAATTATGGAGGTCTACATGAAGAAGCCTCCACAGAAGCACACACCGCCGGTCACTCCCTAGAAGGCCCCGAAAAAATCAAGGGCCTTGAGTGCAGTGGATAAGCCTGAGCTTCAAAGCCTGATCACTGAGCAAGAACCCTTAACTTTGAGCAGATTTTTGGAAGAGTTTAAACCCTTCCAGGAGGAAATCAAAGAAATCTCAGCTGAAATTAAATCCCTCTCTAAAAAACTCGAGGAGATCACGATGAAAACTTCAGATAATACAGCTTGAATCTCCTCTCTTGAGAAGCAAGTGGAAAAAATCGATCCCGGTCTCGTAGTTATGCGGCAAAGAATTTCTAGTCTGAAAGCTAAGTTGGAAGATTTGAAGGGCTGCAGCCGAAGAAACAGTATTGTTATCTTGGGCCTTCCAGAAGGGGAGGAAGGCCAGAACATGCTCGCATTTTTGCAGAAGCTGATGGAAAAGGTCGCTGATCCCTCTCCCTTCAGGGCTGAGTACATCATTGAAAGGGCGCATAGGTCCTTGCGACCCAAACCATCTCCAGGAGCAACGCCACGTCCCATTATTTGTCGCTTTTTAAATTACCTGGAGTGACAACATTTTCTGGCAAAAGTAAGAGAGCTGCAAGAAGTGAAATAGGAAAACACCAGGCTCAGAATTGCCCAAGATTTACCGGGATTGGCCAGGGTGAAGCGCACTGCTTTTCACCCTATTGTATCGAAAGTTAAAGCAGCAGGCCTTCGCTTTAGAATGGGGTATCCATCTAGATTGCAGGTACTAGTGGATGGTACCTGGTCAACATACGAGAATCCTGAAGCTGCTCTTGTGGGACTTAAGGCTGCTTTCCCTGATCTGTTTTGGGACACTTGATCCGGTTGGTTGGTCTCATCCTGCCCTGCGATGGAAGGGAGAAGAATTTTCTCGTGCTACTGTGCAAAAATAGGAATGAATAACTGTCTGGTCTCGAAGGTTCCTGAATATCATGATGGAGGGGCCTATCCTCATCAGAAATTCTGATCTCTTATACTTTACATCTCAGCGCTCAGTGTTTTGGAGCGGCTTCATATCTCAAGATTTTATCTCTAGGGGGTTGTGTCTTGTCTGGGAGGAAGTTCCCTTTTTTCTCACAAGGATCACATTCTCCGGTTTCTCTTTTACAAGGACACCAAATTGTTTCTCATGATCTAGTTAATAAAATGAAAGCCCTTAGGCTTGGTGTTTTTGATTGCTAGGGCACTAGTTAAGAGAACGACCTCTTGGTATCAGCGCTTTCGAGATAATATCACCAGAGGGTGCTCTTGCAGTATTTTTGATGGTTCAACCCCTTTATTTGTCTCAGGTATTTGTTTTTCCCGGGTACAGATAACAGTGGGGGCTTGGGAACAGATGGAGATCCGCTACTTGGGAGCATTTAGTTCTTTGGCTAATATATCCACTGGGAAAATTTTCAATCTTGCTAGTGGCAGCAGTTACGATAGCAGATTCTGCTATTATGCTTTACATTGCTTGTTTCCTTCTCAGGTATTCGGGTTTTCTGGACTGATCCCAAGTGGGGGATGCTCTCTCTTCCCCCTTTCACTCTCGCTCTCGCTCTCTGTTTTTCTGGATGTCAGGAGTCCAGTACTTGTCTATTACCACTTACATTATCTTTACCTTCGATTAGATATTGCTGACCATTGTTTGTATAAGAAGGTTCACATATTAGGGCAGGGTTTTTGGGTACATGTTTGGGAGGTTGGAGGGAGGAAGGAAACGGTATTGTGCTGAATGTTGCTCTGACAGTTGGGGTGGGGAGGGGCTATATTATGTTTATGAATTTTGTTTTACTTGTTTGTTGGGCGAGTTTGGATTATTTTTGGGGGGCGGGGAGATGTGGGTGGGAGGGAAGTTGATGTTGGGTTGGGAGGGGCATACAGCAGCAAACACGGGCTCTGGTCACTTAATTCTGATTGTTGTAATTCCTAGATCTCACATAAGAGTCTCCTTTTTCTTTTTTATTTAGATGGCCAGTAGTATAAATTTTGCTACATGGAATGTGAAGGGGATAAGGAAAAGGGTTAAATAATACCAAGTGTTAAAACATTTAAGCTTATTATCTTCTCAAATCACATTCTTGCAAGAATCTCATTTACTGGAAAGTGAATCTCTGCAACTTAGGAGGCAACAAATTGGGCAGGTGTTTACTGCCTCGGGGTCCACTAATAGCTGTGGGGTTATGATTCTGGTCAATAGAGACATTCCCTTTATCTCTAAACAAGTTCTCAGGGACCCGGATGGTAGATATGTCCTGGTCCAGGGGAGTCTCTGGTCGATGCCAATTTTACTTGGCAGCATTTATGGGCCTAACGCAGATGATCCAGGCTTCTTTATGAAGCTTATCTCCATACTCCTTCCCATGCTTCCTATTGGTATAATTATGGGCGGGGACTTCAGCTTGGTTCTTGATCCTGACGTGGATAGGTCTGGTAGTGGGTCGAGGGGTTTGTCACCCAGGCAGAGGGCCCTTAGGGACTTTCTGGATCGGTGCGGACTGTGTGATGTGTGGCGTGTACTATCCCCTAAGGACAGGGAGTATACCTTCAATTTGCCTGTGCACAGAACCCAATCTCGCATCGACTATCTTTCTCTCTCTCAGGTCCTTCTGCCCAGGGTCTTATCTGCCTCGATTCAACCAGGCCCAGTGTCAGATCACTCGCTGGTGACTTCCAATTTGGCTTTTCTTAATATTACCCATAAAGAAACCCGATGGAAATTAAATGGCCAACTGCTCAAAGATATCAAATACCGTGACCTAATAAAGGAACAGATCGATTTTTTTTTCTCCACTAATTCCTCTGAGGACATGGCACCTGATATGTTGTAGGGTGCTTTCAAAGCGTACATGAGAGGGATTATTATTAGCCTAGCCACAAAAAGAAAAAAGACTCGAGAGGCGGAACTACTAGCTTCATTATCTCTAATTAGGTCTCTGGAAACCAAGCTATCCTGTAATGCCTCAGAAGAGGATATGAGGAGACTTCCGGTAGCTAAAGATAAATACTTAGATCTGTTGAGGGAGAAAGCAGAGTTATCTATTATTTGCACCAAATCAAGCTATACCGCTCAAGGGGAAAAAGCAGGTCTCCTGCTGGCCTTGAGGTTAAAGCAGCTGGAATCTGCTAGGTTCATACCTCCAATTAGGGCCCAGGCAGATGGATCCCTGAAGGTGTCCCCTTCTGAGGTTGTGCAAGAGTTTGCCTCATACTATGAGCACTTATACAGGGACATGGACAACCCCTTCCTTAGAAGAGCTTGAGGCCTACCTGAAGGATTCTTCTATACCCTCTTTATCTGAGCCACAGAGGAAATTCCTATCCTCCCCAGTATCTCTGGAGGAAATATCAGAGGTCATCGGGGCTTTGCCCTCAGACAAGGTCCCAGGACCAGACAGTTTTTCCGCTTTATTCTATAAAACTTTTCGATCACAATTATTACCGGTTCTTCACCGGTTGTACTGTCACATTCTTTCTGGTGCAAGAATAGATACACACCTGTTTGAAGCCCTGATTGTTCTCCTTCCTAAGCCTGATAAAGATCCAGAACTAGTGCAAAGCTACAGACCAATTTCTCTATTGAATCAAGATGTTAAAATTCTCTCGAAGATATTGGCTGATAGAATAACATGGGTCCTTCCAGACCTGATCAATATGTCTCAGGTGGGGTTTATGAGGGGGCGTTCATCAGCTGACCATCTACGTACCCTGTCACACATTGTCTCGGTGTCCATGGATGCTGCCTTTCCCACGGGATTGGTCTCCTTGGATGCCGTGAAGGCATTTGATCGCATCAACTGGAATTTCCTGTTTGAGGCCCTTAAAGTATTTGGTCTTCCGGCCAAGTTTATAGACTGGATTCAGGCCTTATATCAAACTACCTCTGCCAGAGTCTCCGCCAATGGAGCATTCTCCAAACCTTTTCTTTTGTCCTCTGGTACCAAGCAGGGATGCCCCCTTTCCCCTCTCTTATTTAATTTATACTTAGAGCCCCTTATCTGAAACATTCTCAATAACCCGGAGATAAGTGGTATCCCGATAGGTAATCAAGTGGTGAAGATCACGGCTTATGCTGATGATCTCCTCCTTCATTTATCTCATTCAAAAACATTTATTCCCATCATGTCAGAGGAAATTGCCAAGTTCAGTACTCTCTCAAACTATAAGCTGAATATAAATAAATCCTCCATTTTCCCTCTTAATCATAAGGTTTTCAAAAATGATGTGTCTCCTTTTGGTCTTGGCTGGTCTCCTCGTGTTCTCAGATACCTTGGTATTAATTTGATGCATAACCTCTCTTCCTGGTTTAAAGAAAATTTGGAGCCTCTTTCCCAAGTGATAGTTCAGGACCTCAATAGATGGTCAAAACTCCCTCTCTCTCTCTGGGGTGGCATTAATATAATTAAAATGAACGTTGTTCCTCACTTGTTTTATCCCCTCTTGCTCCTTAACTCTTTTACTCCGTTATCGTGGTTTCAGAAAATGCACGGAATTTTCACAAATTTTATCTGGTCTAATAAACAAGCCAGGTTAGCATATTATAAGTTAGCCACTCAGAAAACAGATGGAGGACTGTGGATCCCCCATCTGGCAATTTACTACTGGGCTAGTCACATTGCAAAGTATATGCGTTGGGTGAATCCGGATCCGGAACACTTAAGACCGGTGTGGCTCAAAATTGAGTTAGACTTTATTCAGTCCGAGAACATTGACCCCCAGACAATGTTCTATCTTAAAATAGCGTCCCTTCCTGACACCGTTAGCTGTCCCACTATTCGAACGTCCCTTAGAGTTCACACGCAGCTTTGTTCATTTCTGCGGTATTCACCAAACTTGGACTTGTCTCAGTCTATTTGGAATTCCCGGTCTTTCACAATAAACAAAACGATGATATCTCGTAAATGGTTACCCCAAACTGGGGATGGGATAATCTCTACTTTTCTGGATGACACGGGGGAATGGCTCTCAGTTCCTAATATAATTCTTAAATCTGACATTCCATTTGCTTTTCACTTCAGGGTGGTCCAATTAAAGTATCTCCTTTCTACAGTATTTGGTAACACCCCTCCTCACCCACCTGCCTTTCTGTTTGTATCTGATCTCTCCTCCTTGTTGGGGTCACCAGGCGCTATTTCCAAAATATATTGTGTCCTATTTTATTGGAAATATGGGAGACCTGAAAGCCCCACTAGGCTCTGGGTCTCTTTTTTCCCTCAATATACTCCCAACTGGTCAGCCTTATGGAAGTTCTGCCATAAATACGTTTCTTAGGATAGACTCCACCTTATGCAATACCACATTATGCATAATGTGTATTATACCCCTGTGAAGCTGAGGAAGTGGGGTCTTATAAGTTCAGGGGCTTGTACCAGAGGATGTCAAGAGGATGGCAGGCTTCTTCACGTCTTTTGGTCATGCCCCAAGATAAAGTCTTTGTGGATAGCCATACAGACTAACCTAGATCCTATATTGGGTTTACAGGACTACTTCACCCTAGATGTATGTTTGTTGGGAGATCTATCCTCTATCAAGGTGAGAATCAGGAGATTTCATATCTCCATGATTGCATTATCTGTTAAAAAAATCGTGCTTCAGCATTGGAGGGATACAGTAAGCCCAACATATCAGGAATGTGCTAATGAAATTTTGGCTAATCTACGTACAGAGAAAGCGATAGCGAGTCTCCATAATAAGTTGCAGTGGTACAAGAGTACTTGGGATCCCCTTCACATACTAATCATGTCCAGATTGGGTAAATGAGTCACTATAACCAAGGATCCTTGATTTGCGATATTACATAGTATTTTTCTATTACTGTATGGACTCTGCTGCTGATGGGGTGGGGGAGGGGGTTGGGACAGCTCATGTAACATTCGGAGTATATGCACAATATGTTGTAACTCTCTGTCCCCTATAATAGAAAATTTGCTAATAAAATCTGAATTAAAAAAAAAAAGAAATATCAGCTGGATTTGTTCCCTAATCCTCCCGATGACTTGCCCTCTCTAATGCATGCTTTTGTGACATCTTGGCTTGATTACTGTAATGCCCTCTTCCTTGGGTTCAGTGGAGATATGTTGCAATGCCTGCAGCAAGGGTAGAACATGGCTGCAAGGTTGTTGACCGGCCTTCTGAGGACACGTCACATTACCCCTGTGCTGCAGGAACTGTACTGGCTACTGATTAAGTGGCATATCTCCTACAAGGTTGGTTTGCTAACCTAGAAGGCCCTACACAGTCTGGGTCCAGACTACCTATGTGGGCACTTATGTCCTTATCTGTCTGCTTGTCCCCTCCATTCTGGTGAAGAGGGCCTCCTAACTGTCCCCAGGACCAGACTTAAAACCTTTGGGGTCAGAACCTTTGAAGTGGCTGGTCTGTTACTTTGGGATTATTTGCCGGGGCACTGAGGAAGGCCCCCACAGGGAAAGTCTTCAAAAAGGAACTTAAAACCTATTTGTTTGCTCAAGCTTTTGGTACTGTATCTAAATTATCTATTTATGAGTGACTTATTTATGAGTATGCAATCCTGCTCATAACTTTTATATCTGGATCTAGGGCCAGTTTACACTTATATGTATTGTAATTTAATTTATGTTTTGTTTTTCCTTTGTAGTGGCACCCTGGGTCTCTGGTGAAGGGTGCCACAAATAAATAAAACTACTACTTCTACTACTACTGCTCTCCCATGCACACAGACAACTGCATCATCTGATTATAACCGGGATTTAGTGGACATATAGGACAAAGGCAGGTTGTTAATAAAAACTATGAACAGAAAGGAACCAAGAACTGATCCTCGGGGTACACCATGGGTGATGATGTGTGCACTAGAGATTATTTCACCAAGCTTGACAGATTGAGACCTGTTTTGGAGGAAGAATGTGAACCACCGGGAAGTTGTGGAGCCCAGGCCCAATGTGTTTAGTTTATGCTGCAGCAGACTATGATCAACAAGGTCAAATGTTTGGTCAGGTCCATGAACAGTCCACCTGTCACCAGGCCCTTGTCCATAGCTTGGTAGACTGAGTCTGTGAAGCTGATAAAAGCGGAGGAGGTTACATGACCCTTCCAGAAGCCATGCTGCTCCTTGCAGAGGAGCTTGTGCTGGTCTAGGTTAGATGTTGGTTGTGGACTATTCTCTCTTGTAGTGTGGCTAGGACCGAAAGGATAGAGGTCGATCTATAGTTGTCCAGGACAGTGCTTATGCCTTTCTTAAATGAGGGCACCACTGTGTCTGACTTCCAGCTGTCAGGAACTGACTGAGTCTTGAAGGAAATGTTAAAAGATTTGGTAATTGGTAGCATAATATTTTCAAAATTTGGGCAGCAATCCATCACTGCAATCAGATTTATCCATGTTTAAATTGGTCAGAAGTTTGTAAACTTCATTAATTGAGACCTTTGTGGAGTAGAAACAAAGATAGAGCACATCTAAGGTTGGTTCATGTACAGCTATATCGGACTCCCCACCTGTGATGCATTGGTCATATTTCTTTAGATTACAGAGGCGGTTGTTGAAATAAATCCACCACTGTTTTGGGATCTGTGTATTTGGTGTCATTAACTTAGATGACCATGGGGGCCGCTGTTGTTCTAGGGCTATATTATTTATGCAAGACCACAATGTTTGGGTGTCAGTTAGGCTGGCCACTTGTTGAGCTTTAAGATACAAGCTCTTGACTAGGTTGAGTTACATTTGCATTCATTCCTTAGGTGCCTGTTGGCCACCCAGGCCATTTTGGAGTCTGAATTTTTAAAAGATACCCATGCCAGGTTCCCAGATTTCATTAATTTGAACAGGTCACTGATCAGCCAGTCTGAATTTAGATTAACTTTGCGCTTGATCAGGGTGATGCTTGTTGAGAAGCTTTGTGAATTCAGTGATGAAAACATGCAAAGCACAATTGACCTCTGGAACTGTGTCCAGGAAAGACCAATCCATAACAACTAGATCAGCTTGGAATGCTTGAGGGTTGAAACCTTTGTAGCTATGGTATAGTACTTTCTTAAGGTCAGGGATCCATACAGCACTACTAGGCCAGAGGCAACAGACAGCAGAGTGGTCACTGATTATATTTGGCAAGTGACTGGATAACCTGATCATAGACGGGTTGCTGACTAATGCCCAGTCTATGGCAGAATGGTCCCTATTTTATTGTTTAACCTAGTTGGGGTGGGAAGGGTCTACTTTAGAAGGTGATTGACTAGCACTTCTTTGTAAGCTGCAGTGCTAGATAGACAGTTGAAGTTGAAATCACCCAATGCTATTAATTCAGTGTGCCCCAGTGTGGATATCAAAAGTGCCACATCAAGCTTAGAATCAGATTGATATGAATAGGTCATATCAATACTGTTTTGATGTGTTAATACAGGTGTATACATTGTGATATAATATGCTGGTAAAAAGCATGTATATCAATATATATGTTTTTGCTTTTCAAAGACAGTATTAATATGATTTTTTATACCAACAGTGTGACCTTTAGGCAGTTTCTTTATATCGCTATATAAGTTATTACATCAATATAATAACTTTATGTACCAATATAAACTTCTTTTGCAACTAACATTTTATTGAATTTGAAAACATACATTTAACAAACATGGCATACTATTGCATCTAAACAGTACCATAAATTAAAAAAAATATACGTTTTTTATGAAATGCTTGGCAGTTGAATGTATCAAATATGTACGAAGGCAGGGCTGTGCAGAAGTTGAAAATTCGGACTTTGTAGAATTCTGATCAGATTTTTTGAAATTCTGTGGAATTCTTTAAAATTCTGTGCAATTTAATGAAATTTCATTGAATGGTTGAAATGTATTTATTTGGTCTTAACTCAGCTGTTTATTGACTTAGAGACCTGATGTGTCATGATTAACACTGATTACATGTTGTAAGGTGTCATTAGCAGGGCCACTGGAAAATTGTGGGAAAAGTTACCCAAAATTGCAGAGCTTTTTGCAAAAATTGCAGGTAAATTGCAGGAGTTTTACTATAGACCCTGAGTGCTTCACAGCAAATCTTTTAAAGTTTTCAGTAGCATGTATTAGTCAGTCTAAACTGCTAAATGAATACACTACTACTTGAATATTTTTAAAACATAAAGAAACGTTTATGCTCCTAAAATGAATGCTAAACTAATAAGCTATCATAAGCACTGCCTGTCTTCCAAAATTTAAAAACATCTGCTTCATACAGTGCCAAATAGATTCTACAAAGTGAACCACAGCAAATCAATATTAATTAAATACAGAAGAAATATTTTTTTTTGTTTCTGGATGTAGAATAATGAAGCCTAATCAACAGCTGTTTACAGTGCTCTGACAGCTATTCACCCACTTTGGTACAGGAAAATGTAAGCAGATAGAGTGGTAAATAATTGAATTTTAGTAAAATGTTAAAGTGCTTAATGTTCATAATTTGCACTGTAGGTACTGTACACTATTTCTGAAATCACATATTTAAATATTAAATCTGAGGGTTATTGGGGCTGGCAGTATAGGCTAGAGATTAGAGTAACAAACTGTGAAGGATCTAAGGACATCTAGAAAACCTAGGTTTGATTCCCACAACTTCCACTTGCATACTGTGTGACTCTGAGCAGGTCACTTAACCCCCTTAGTGCTCCTGGGTTGCCCCTGAAAACAGGCACTTGTGCCTAGTGGGCCTTACCCACTTACCAAAAAATATAAAAAAATACCAATATACTTTTACTTCATCATACAGTAGTCAGGGTATACCCTGTAATTTACCTTTGTTTTACTCTGGCTGCAATTATTTTGTTTAGTTAAAGATAAATGTTCAGATGCATTTTATGTGTTTTATAAGCTTGTTTTAGACTTTAGTCAGGTTGTTATTGTAGTCTTTGCATGTGAGCATCTAGGCGGTAGATTGCTAAGTGCGAGATCTCTGTTAGCAACTAGTTCATTCAAGTTTAAAATCAGCAGGGCCATCCAAAAATCCTAAAGCTATTTGAATCAGAACTAGTCTGAATGAAAGTATGCTCACAAGGAAAAACTTGCCCCACAATTTACAAAAAGGTTTCATAGTTAGCACCTCATTTAAGTGAATGGGGTCATTTGCACCTTTTCTCCCATCTTTTGTTTCAGTCTCTGTAGCAACAAAAAGTTTTTTGATAGACTGCTTCAACACAAAACAAATGTTAAGAGTGTACTTATGCTTGGCCAGTGGATTTTGAAACCAAACAAGACAAGGATTCAAAAGAAAGCAGTGTCACATAAAACACTTACCCTACCTTGCACTGCATTGCTTTGGCCAAACCTAAGTCTGCATGCAAAATTGTCAATATATTTGAGAGTATTTTATTAAAAATGTTAATACGTTTTACACAGTTCAATGTAAAAACTCAAAAATTGCAAGAAATTGTTGAACATGTCAGTTTTTGTGGAGAATGGTGAACATTGCAGATTCCGCAAAAGAATTGCTGGTGCAATTTTCCAGTGGCCCTGGTCATAAGGTCATAAAGACCTGCCAAATAGCCTGACATTTGAGTAGTTTACATTTATAGGGTATGAAATTCTGGCATTTTATATTTTGGTAAAAATGTTAAGAAAATATTTATCTGCTTATAACCCGGCTACCTTTGGAGCTAGATATAGACAAATCAACATACAAACATTCAGACATACGAAATTGCCAGCAGAAAAAGGCCCACAGATCTATCAAGTCTGCCTGATTGTGCAGCTCTTAGTTTCAAATTGCTACCACTGCCACACCACCATCCAAACCTCTCTTCATCCTCTTTTCTGATCCTTCTCCCTTTGTTTTATGTCTGTACTAACCCTGCCCTTGACTCTGTCCCATCCCCGCTTAAAGCTATCCACTTTCCCTTGAGCGATTAACTCCTCCGGCAGTGCATTCCAACCTGACACCACTCTGTCTGTGTTGTAGTGCCTCCACATCTCCCTCCTAAACCTTCCCCTTTTCAACTTCAGACTGTGCCCCCTAGTGACTCTTCCCCTCTTTAAGTGGAATAATCCTCCCTCCCTGACTTTGTTTATGCCTTTCAAGTACTTAGAGGTCTCTATCATGTCCCCTCTTACCCTTCTGTCTTCCAGTGAGTACATGTTGATCTCTTTTAACCTTTCCTCATATAGCAACTCCCCTAGTCCCATGATCATTTCTGTAGTCCTATGCTGCACCCCCTCCAGTAATCTTATATCCTTTTTGAGGTATGGGCACCAGTTGTACACAGTATTCCAAGTGTGGTCTCAATAGTGATCTATACAATGGCAGGATCACCTCCCCCTTTCGAGAGGTGATCCCTCTGGCAATGTACCCCAGCATCCTATTTGCCCTTGCTGCAGCTCTCCTACACTGTGCAGATACCTTCGCGTCCCTGTGACCATTATCCCCAGGTCTCTTTCCTTCTCTGAAGCCATTACCTGCACTCCCCCCAGCCAGTAGCTGTTCTTGGGATTTCTGGCTCCAAGGTGCATGACCTTGCACTTCTTAACATTAAACCCCAACTGCCACTCCCTAGGCCAGTGTTTGTGTTTAGCTAGATCCTCTCCGAGTGCTTACCTTTCTTCCTCATTGTCCACTTTTGCACAAATCTTAGTGTCGTCTGTGAACAGGCAGATCTTACTCTTGACCCCCCTCTGCAATGTCACCAATGAAAACATTGAACAAAATGGGGCCCAGCACTGAGCCCTGCAGTACTCCACTCATTACTGGCCATGGCTTGGATGATTTCCCCTTACAACTACCCTCTGTTGTCTGCCCTGCAGCTAGCTCTCAACCCACCCCACCAGTTTTTCCCCTACTCCCATGTCCCTTAGCTTGCTCATTAACCTCCTGTGTGGCACAGAGTTAAAAGCCTTGCTGAAGTCCAGATACAGGACATCCACAGCGTGGGCTTCATCAACCGCCCTAGTGATCCAGTCGAAGAAATTGATCAGGTTAGTTTGGCAAGATCTTCCCATGACAAACCCATGCTGTATCTCATCCTGCAGGCCATTGCTATCAGAAAAGGTTATCAACCTCTCCTTCAGAATGGTTTCCAACAACTTCTCCACTATGGAAGTCAAGCTCACTGGTCTGTAGTTACCCAGTTGGTCCTTTGGTCCACTCTTGTGAAGGGGCATCACGTAAGCCATCCTCCAGTCCCTGGGTACATTTCTGTCTCCAAGGAGGTTTTGAACAGGTCTGTCAGAGGGCCTGCCAACAACTCTACCAGTTCCTTCAGGACCCTTGGGTGTACACCATTTGGTCCTGGTGCCTTGTCCATCGGCAAGCCTTTAAGGCACTTCAGAACTCGATTCTCTTGGATGACCTCATCTGTTATCTCTGCCCCCCCCCACCTTTGCCCCCTTTCCCCTGTGGTATTGGGCCATCCCTTTCTTTTATGAACATCAAGCAGCAGAAATATTAAATGAATGCCTCTGCCTGATCTTCCCCTTGTTCCGCCAATCCTCACTCTTTCTTGATTCTAACAATGTTATCCTTACAACTTCTCTTCTCCCTTATGTATTTAAAGAACCCCTTTTCCCTCTCTCTGATCCCCTGAGCCAACTTCAGCCCCTTTACTGCTTTGAATGCCCTGACTGACCTGGTCACCTCCCTAGATGCCTTTGAGAACACTTCTCTATGCTTCTCATGCCCAGATATTTTGAACTCAATGAAGGCCAATCTTTTTTTCCCTCACCTTCCCCTCCACCTCCTTGCTGAGGCAGCTAGGTTTTCTTGACCTGGGCTGCTTACTCTGAGATTTGGCACACATGTTTATGGCCTCATTTACCCCTTCCTAATGATTGCCCACTTCTGTTCAGCATCCATCCCTGGGTTAATTTTGCTAAATACCCCTCCGGGATGCTGCCCATTCTGCCAAAATCTGCCTTCCTGAAATCCAACACTCTTGTCCTGGTCTTAGCAGACTCCCTCCCTGTGTTGAGGAGGAACCACATGGAGCAGTGGTCACTTCCTGCTAGAGGGTCCTGTGCTACCACATCATGGACTTGGTCTCCATTTGTTAGCACCAAGTCCAGTATGTTCCCCCTCCCTAGTAGGATCCATAACCCCTTGCACTTGATAACTGTCTTGGATAGCCTCCAGCAACACCTGTTCCCTGGTGTGTACTGTAGTTACTGTCTGCCAGTCAACCCCAGGTAGATTGAAGTCTCCCACTATAACTGTATTCCCTTTGCCACTGACCTTCCTGATTTTTTCCGCCAACTCCCTATCCAACTCCTGGTTCTGTGAGGATGGCCTGTACACCACCAACATCCTGAGTTTCTTCCCTTTAGGGCATTGGAGCAATACCCATATTGTTTCTGGCCACCCCTCATCTCCTTCCTCCCTCGTACACAGTATCCCCTTTCTGACATAAATTGCCACCTCTCCCCCCCTTCCTCTCTTCCAGTCCCTGTGGAACACCTTGTATCCTGGTATTGTGATATCCCAGTCATGGTATTTGGTGGCCAAGGTCTCTGAGATGGTGGCAATATCTACCTCCCCCATCACTGCCTGGAACTCTGCTGCCATGTTTGCTAAGCTTCTTGCATTCAAGGATACTGTGGTCCACCTTGAGTCCTACCCCTCCTCTTCCCATCTCTCCCCCTTCCACTTTTGTCTTGGTAACTTCTCCATATTCTCCTCCTCCGTCACTGGGGGGGGGGTGAGGTCTTCCGGTCTCCCATGGAAGGTGCCTCCTCCCTGCTATCTGATTCAGCCCTTCCCCCCTCCTCAGTTTAAATCTATATTGTTTTTAATGTACCTCTCCAGCCCCTGTGTGAATGCCCTTGTACCCTTGATGTTGAGATGCAGCCTATCCTTGGCATAAAACCCCTTATTGTTCCAATGTCTCGCCCCACCCCCTACTACCCCATACCCCATTTCTGCACACCAGCCCTTCAGCCACCCATTAAACTCCTGTATTCTTAGCTTTCTCACTGTGCTTGCCCTAGGTACTGGTAGTACATCAGAGAATGTCACTGAGCTTCCCGCATGGTTGCAGATACCCCCCACTTC
Organism: Neoceratodus forsteri; assembly: GCA_016271365.2. Lineage (NCBI taxonomy): Eukaryota > Metazoa > Chordata > Ceratodontiformes > Ceratodontidae > Neoceratodus > Neoceratodus forsteri. Next base: position 200,951,345 of record CM057458.1, read on the forward strand.
CCTGAAAGTCTCCTGCACTTCTTCCACTGTACTGCCTCTATGTTATTTGTTCCTAGGTGTACAATGATATGGGGATTCCCTCCCATCTTCTCTACACATTTCTGTATATCCATCTAGGAAGGGTCACAGGAACTGCTAAATACAGTATGGAGAGACGTGGTTCAGTAATTTTTAGGTAACAGTGGTTCATAATTTCACTATATAACTATTTGTGAAATTTTGTGAAAACCTTTAAAAATGTAAATGTTTGTAACTTTTCTGCTGTTGCAGATATAGATATGAAATTTGGTATGATTACTCAATGCCAATGGATCCTGGTATCTAACAATGCTGGAGTCATTTGGTGTAGGTGTTCTAAATTTACAGTGGAAATACTACAAATAATTATTGGGAAAAGTTTCTTAAATTTTCATGATAGTTTAATAGGTATTGCATCCAGAATTCTACTCAGTAAATTTAACATTCGCAGAGGACAACCACTGCATCTGATAAGCTAAATTGAGCTGCTTACAGTCCTCTAGATCCCTTCTGGGTGACTCCCCTCCCTCCATTTTGTCTCTCTTCACTTGTCCAGATAGTATCAGTGAAACTGCTTATCCTCCTGATATCCTCCTTGTGCTTGTCAATGACACATTCCCTTAAAAAGAGAGAGACAAATAATCCTTTTCCTGCCAAATCTATCCCATTGGTTATAATAGTCAAACTTCCTCATTCTGTTCTCTTTGGGCAGGAAGGAAGACCTTAAACATGTGGGACTCAATTTTCAAAGAGCCCTCAGATCTTTGCAATTTGTGGCAATTTAGGGTGCGGTGCACTCCGGATGTATCAGGAACAATGCATCTGATTCTATAAAGTAGGGGTCCCTGCACTGAAGACCTGGGAGTTGCTGCAACTACAGGGCTTTGCCAAATATTGGGCACACCTGCTGAGTTTGACAGAGGGATACATCATCCTCCCCAATGCAAGCATATGGGGCCTCTAGAGGTGTGGAGGGGGGAGAACACCTATTTGGAAGGTAAGAAAGGGGGCTGCTGGGGGCACTGAGGGTGCCATAGGGTTTGAAGGAGGACATGGCAGCAGGTACAAGGAACAAAGGAGGCACCTGACAGAGGTGTCACTCCCTATACCTAACTCTGTGCCCCTCTCATGCTCTATGGCACCCTCAGTGCTCCAGCAGCCCTTGTGCCCCACCTTCCCAATCCTGTAGCTCACTCCCTGTACTGCCAATCAGTGGTACATGGCCATTAGACCACATCATCATCATCACCATCATCATCTTTTTTTATAAAAAGTGTCTTTCTAAAAACCAAGGTGCTTATACATAAACTAAAAAAAAACATTAGTTAAAAACATTCATAACAAATCAAAAATGTTAAAATCCATAAAACTGTAGTGCAATAAATATCAGCTTCAATAAAAGTCTGAATATACTAGGCTAAATATTTAAGTTCAGCAAGAATCTGAATATGCTAGGCTAAATAAATATGTTCTTAGTGTTGTTTTGAAACTCTGGACGGTCAGGCATTCTTGTACACGATGAGGTAGAGAATTTCACAGGGTCAGGCCACAAAACCGAAAGCCTGGGCCCCCAATGTCTTTAAGCAAACCCTGGGAATCTCCAGCAATCCCCCATCGGCAGACTGGAGAGGACAGAAGGGGCAGTAAGGGAGAAAGAGATCTTGCAGGTAATGGGGTCCCTGGTCATGTAGGGCTTTATAGGTCAGTAACCTGACCTTGAAGGTGATCCACCACTGTACTGGCAGCCAGTGCAGTCTGCAGAGCACAGGCATTATATGACTGGTCCTAGAAGTACCAGTCAATAGCCTGGCTGCCACATTCTGCATTAGCTGCAAGCAGCAGATATCAACCACCGGTAGTCCTAGGTAAAGGACATTGCAATAGTCATGGCGGGAAGTTACAAAGGCATGGACCAACACGGAAAGATCATCAGGAGGAACCAGATGCTTCACCCAGGTGATATTCCTCAGATGGTAAAAAGGGATTTGACAATGGCCGACACCTGAGATTTAAATGTCAGGCAATCATCAAAAATAACGCCCAGGTTCTGCACGCAGTCTGAGGTAACACAGAAAGATAGAAACATAGACTTTGATGGCCGATAAGGACCACTTGGCCTACCCAGTCTGCCCTTTTCCCTACCTACTGGATAAACTGCAGATTCTAGTTACCAACAGCCTACTTCCTGCAACCCCCCACTATAATTGCCTTATGTCTGTTCCATGCATGTTTGAATTCCCCCACTGTTTTAGACCCAATGACCTCCCCAGGAAGGCGGTTCCATGTATCCACCACTCTCTCCATGAAAAAAATGTCCTCACATTACCCCGAGCCGTCCCCTCTATCTTTAAATTGTGCCCTTGTTCTTACACATCTTTTTCTGAAGATGCTACCTCCTGGACTTTGTTGATTCCCTTGAGGTACTTGAAAGTTTCAATCATTTCTCCCTGCCCCTCCTTTCATCAAGGGTATACATATTAAGCTCTCTCAGTCTCTCTTCATATGTTTTCTGATGCAGACCCTGCACCATTTTAGTTGCCCTCCTCTAGACTGCGTCCATCCTGTCTATGTCCTTGCATAGATGAGGTCTCCAAAACTGCACACAGTACTCCAGATGGGGTCTCACCAATTGTCTGTATAGAGGGATAACCACTTCCCTTTTTCTACTTGTGATGCCCCTTCCTATGCATCCCAGTGTCCCCCTGGCTCTCCTTACTGACTTCTCACATTGCTTATCCACCTTTAGGTCATCTGATATGACTACCCACAGGTCCCTTTCCATTTTTGTTGTTGTTTGTACCTCCCCTGCTATTGTGTACTCTTCTCCTGGGTTTTTGTTTCCCAGGTGCATTACTTTGCACTTCTTTGCATTGAATCTAAGTTGCCATATGTCTGACCATTCCTCTAACCTTGCCAAGTCCCTTCTCATCTTTTCTACCTCCTCTTGTGTATCAACTCTATTACAGATCTTTGTGTCATCTGCAAAGAGGCATACCTTTCCCTCCAGACTCTCTGCAATGTCACCTATAAAGATGTTAAAGAGAAATGGACCCAGTACTGAGCCCTGAGGAACTCCACTAGTAACCCCCCCCTTTCTTTGGAATGTGTTCCATTTACTGTTACCTTCTGTGTCCTGTTGTGCTGCCAGTTTGCTACTCAGGCTACCACCCTGGGACCCACTCCCAGGCTGGCTACCTTGATTATTAATCTTCTGTGTGGGACTGCATCAAATGCCTTGCTAAAGTCTAGGTAGTTCATATTCAGAGCCCCTCCCTGGTCTATTACTTTGGTCACCCAGTCAGAGAAATCAATTAGATTCATCTGACATGACCTTCCTGCTGTAAATCCATGCTGCTTTGGGTCCTGTGCCCCGCTGACCTCTAGGTACTCAACAATTCTTTCTATAAGAAGTGATTCCATCATTTTCCCTACCACTGAGGTTAAACTAACAGGTCTGTAGTTTCCTGCTTCTGCCTTGCTCCCACTTTTGTGAAGGGGAATCACATCTGCCCTCCTCCAGTCCTCGGGTACCACCCCATCCTCCCATGATTTGTTAAAAAGGGTAGTCAGTGGTGTCACTAGTTCTACCCTTAGTTCTTTTAGGATTCTGGGGTGCATCCTGTCAGGCCCCAAAGCTTTGTCCACCTTGAGTTTTAAAAGTTCTTTCAGAACCCTTTCTTCTGTAAATGGGCTGATATCAACTTCTGTATCCAGAGTGTTTCTACTGTTTGTTTTAGGTACCTTCCCCTCTTCATTTGTAAATACTGAGCAAAAATATTTGTTTAGTATCTCCGCCTTTTCACAGTCTCCCTCTGCCCACCCTCTCTCCGCTTTATTAATCCTCACTATCCCTCCCTTGGTCTTCCTTCGCTCCCTGATGTACCTATAAAAGGTTTTATCCCCCTTCTGATTTGGCTATCTTTTCCTCGGTTTGGGCCTTTGCTGTTCTGATTGCCTTCCCAGCCTCCTTTTGCTTTAACTGATACACTTCCCTGTCCTGCTCCTTCTGCGATTCCTTGTACTTCCTGGATGCTTTCTTTTTCTCTTGAACCTTCACTGCCACTTCCTTTGAGAACCATAGTGGTTTCTTACATCATTTTGTTTTGTTTATTTGCTTCACACAAAGGCTCATTGCCTCTGTGATGGCAGTTTTTATTATTCCCCATTGTTCTTCCACCCCTCCTTCCTGCCCATTTGCTAGTGCATTCCTTAGGCACTCACCCATTTTGGCAAAGTCAGCCCTCCTAAAGTCCAGTACTTTTGCCTTTGTATGGCTTGACTCTATTGCTGTGTTTATTGTGAACCACACTGTTCGATGGTCGCTAGTTCCCAGATGGCTACCCACTTCTACATCTGTGATCCTTTCTCCATCTCCATTTGAGAGAACCAGGTCTAAGATTGCTCCCTCCTGAGTGGGCTCCAGTACTAGTTGTCTAAGGCATGCCCCCTGTAGGGCATCTAGAATAACCCCACTCTTCGAAGTGGCTGCTGCAACTGCACTCCAGTTAACATCTGGCATATTCAGATCACCCATCAGCAATATCTCCCCTTTTTCTGCCATTCTAAGTATACTTTCTATCATTTCCTTGTCCATCTCCTCGTCTAGTCTAGACTAACTCTTCCACAACCATGCTTTTATAATGGTATGTGGGAGGGAAATCTGTTGAGGGGTGAAGAGAGTGAGGGGGAGCTGTAGGCCACGGATCTCTTAAACCCCTCACTCTCTGCACCCCCCTCCAGATGCCCATGCATTGTGGGTGACCATAGTGGTTCCTCCCCTGGAGGTGGTGGTGGCAGGGCACAACCCACCACCACCACCTACATGGAATCCTATCTGCCTGCCTAAGGCAAGGTTACAGTGGTGGGGCACAGACAAGGTGACATCTCCTGCAATTCTTGATTGCTTTTCTATTTGCTAATATTTTGCAGATAGAAGTGGAGTCATCATTTCTAGCAAATTAGGGGGCATTTGTGGGCAAGGAATGCTTGCATGCTCAGTATCTGCTCCAGTTGTGCTAAACGGAAGGGGGTACTGGTTCTGTCAAGGGACCAAGCAATCTGAGGATGTAACCCTCAGTGATAGGGAAAATGATGGAATCACTTCTGAAGGAAAGAATTGTCGAGTATCTAGAGGCCAGAGGGGGCACAGGACCCTAGGCAGCATGGTTTCACAGCGGGAAGGTCATGCCAGACGAATCTGATAGATTTTCTTTGACTGGGTGACCAAAGTAGTAGATCAGGAAGGGGCTGTGGACATGGCCTACCTAGACTTTAGCAAGGCATTTGACACAGTCCCACACAAAAGATTAATATACAAGTTAGCCAGCCTGGGAGTGGGTCCCAAGATGACAGCCTGGGTAAAGAATTGGCTGGAGAATAGAACACAGAGAGTAATAGTAAATGGAGTCCACTCAGAAGAAAGGAGGGTTACTAGTGGGGTACCGCAGTGTTCAGTATTAGGACCAGTCCTCTTCAATGTCTTTATAAGTGAAATTGCAGAAGGACTGGAAGGAAAAGTATGTCTCTTTGCAGATGACACAAAGATCTGCAACAGAGTTGATGCACAGGGTGGGGTGGAAAGGATGAGAAGGGACTTGGCAAGGTTAGAGTAATGGTCAAATGTATGGCAACTTAGATTCAATGCTAAAAGTGCAAGGTAATGCACCTGGGAAACAAAACCCAGGGAAGAGTACACAATGGGGTGAGATACTAACAACAACAAAATGGAAAGGGACCTGTGGGTAGTCATATCAGATGACCTAAAGGTGGGCAAGCAATGTGAGAGGGCAGCAAGGAGGGCTGGGAGGATACTGGGATGCATAGGGAGAGGCATCATCAGTAGAAAACAGGAAATTATTATCCCTCTGTACAGACAGCTGGTGAGACCCCATCTGGAGTACTGTGTGCAGTTCTGGAGACCCAATCTCTGCAAAGACATAGACATTATGGAAGCTGTCCAGAGGAGGGCAACTAAAATGGTGCAGGGTCTGCACCGGAAGACATATGAAAAGAGACGAAAGGAGCTTAATATGTATAGCCTCGAGGAAAGGAGGGAGAGGTGGGACATGATAGAAACGTTCAAGTACCTCAAGGGAATCAACAAAGTCCAAGAGGGTAGCATCTTTCAAAAAAAGAGGTGTACAAGAACAAGAGGGCACAATTTTAAGATGGGGGGGCCTCAGAGGTAATTTAAGGAAGTATTTTTTCACAGAGAGGGTTGTGGATGCATGGAACGGCCTTCCGGAGGAGGTTGTGGAGTCATAATCAGTGGTGGAATTCAAGCATGCATGGGACAGTCATAAGGCCATTCTAGGGGGGGGGTAGGAAGAAGTAGGCTGTTGGTTAACTAGGATCTGCAGCTTATCCAGTAGGTAGGGAAATGGGCAGACTGGGTGGGCCAAGCGGTCCTTATCTGCCGTCAAATTCTATGTTTCTATGTTTCTATGTTAGACTAGGAAACCTTTTGCCCCCTTATGGGTGACTGCACTAGTGGCTTAGAAGCATTTTTCCCAGTTTTCCCTCAGAACATTTTTTTCCCAGGTTTTTCACCTCCTCCAAAGGGGTTTAATTGAGATCAGGCTTTGCATTTAACTGTCTCAGTCACTGTAGTGTGGCAGCTTGGGAGTTTCTCAGGGTGGTGGTACAAAAGAAAAAGGGGAAGGAGTCAAATTCTTTCAAAGGACTCTTCTTCCCTAGTCAGCACGAGGCAAGGGGGCTGTAAGACGTGGACCCCATTTGGGGGGGAGTCACAGTCCAACCTTATCAAGCATGTCTGCAGGAGCTTTTCTATCAGATGAGGGTGGTTGCTTGCCACCCAGTCACATGACCCCCCCACTCACTGAGGTTGAGCCAACCGAGAGAGGTACATCATTCCCTTGTTCGACACATGGGTAATGCACTTCATGGCAAGGGGTGAGGCAGTTCTGAGGTGACTGGCAAGTTCTCCTGAGCTGCACATGCCACTTAATTTGTGTAAATATCAGTCAATAAAAAGATGGCTGCTGCCATTTTTCCAAAACTGGTGTTGTGTGTTTTTTTTCCAATTGCTTAACCAGGAGTGGCACACTAAGCTGAAAGCTTGTTTACAGGTGTGACCTGGGAGCACAGGGATGTTAAGTGATTTGCTCAGGGTCACACAGTATGCAAGTGGGGGCTGTGGGATTCAAACCCAGGTCTCTAGATTTGCAGCTCAGAGCCTTAAACCACTGCGCTATACTGCCTCCTAAGGTTCTTTCAGGGGAAGGGTTATAGAGACTAATAAGACAAAGCAAGCTTGTCTAATCTCTGTCACTGTCATTCTTCTCTGATGCTAGGCACATGAAGGCCTTGGAGAAGATCTCTCTGGACGGATTTTTTATAGATACATCTTTAATTCACAAAATGATCTCCTTGTGTCTGCAGAACTTCTACTCCCTATCACAGGTTAACTCCTCCCTCTAGCTGCAGTGCGTGGGTATGGATCACACCTATGTGACCTGTACTGCAGGCAGGCAAATCACCTCACCTGTATTAGCATAATGATCCTGCAATTCCCTTCCACCTCTCCTGTTACATTTACAGTGCAGTTGGGTTGCTCAGATTTCAGATGTTAAATTCAGAATCTTTGGATTCCATTCCATATTTTTGGAATGCATAGCTGAAAATTCGTAATCCTAAACAAACCTAAACACACTGATGGAGGGTGAATTTCGGATTTTGGGATCTGATTACATTTCTGCATCAGACTACTTTTCCTCAGCTGGTACATCATACAAGTAGTTACTCTCAGCATGATAAAAAAGACATTACCCTTCCCCTGTTATTGTTTACCTCCTCCCTTGCCATTAGTGACTGAGTGTCTGTACTGGAGGGTTACACACACACACACACACACACACATATGATTTTTCAGATAAGGCAAGGCTGCTACAGTGGTTCCAGCTTCAGGTCCACCAGATCAAGAACAGTGCTCCGTCCTCCAACTATGTGGTATCCAACATTTTAATTATTCTGTCAGCTTGGTCCCTCCCACCATGTAGCCACTCTCACTCTAGTAGCCAACTAGCCACTACATGGGAGGGGACCTTTGCCAGGCCCAGCATGGTCCTCTCCCATTCTCTTCCCTCTCATTGGGACTCGCAAGTCTGATGCCTTCCCAGGCTCCCACCCCAGGCATGATGCAGTAGTCTCCCCTTGGTGTCCACTGGTAAATTGCAGTTAAAAAAAAAAAAATAGACAATTACCTTCGAAAGGCCCCAATCCAGGCTCCGGTGTGGTCAGACCACCTTCACTTTCCCTGTGTGACCTGTGAAGCTTAGAGTCCAACTAGAACAAAAACACTGGGTAAGCACAACCACCAGATACCTAATACAGCATCAGGTTTTGTGGCTCCACTCAGAGTTTGTTTCAGTTAGCCACCTGAGCTTTCCCTGGTCACACTACGAAAGTGATTTCCATGTCAGTTGGATAAGGCAGAGTGGTTGTTTTTTTTTTTTTTTTACTTTGGATGGTAGTACTGGCTAAGGAGCCAGGCTAAGAGCAGTTGCTGGGGGTAATGTGGGCATCTCTCTGCCCACCATCTCCAATGTTTGTGTGTTTGCCAGGTGACTGGGGAGGGGGCTGCACATATGCACTGATGAGTTCTGTTACTGAGTGTTGCCAGCTGAGATGGAACTTGGTGCTAAAAAGATTAGAACCAGAGGATTTATTTCATCATGAGAGAATGTTGGATACCCTGTCTTGGACTGTAATGCATGGGGTATTGCAACTGACTGAAGAAGCTGACCCAGAACCAACCAACTGGACCCCATGGTTCCCATCACCTCTACAGCAACAGAGCAGCAGTCACTTAAGGACAAGTAAGGGTAGGGGAAGGGGAGGGGAGTCTTTATTTTTTTAACAACACACAAATTGACTTTTAGTTTAGTTTTGTCTCTGTATATGAGGTTTAACTAGGGAGTCAGATGAGATATCAGAAATCAGAATCCACGTCTGAACCTGATTCTGATGCCTTAATTGGCATCGAAACTGACTTGGAGCCAGGACCGGAATGTCTGATATTCTGACAGATACTAATGGAATGAATTCCATAGAACCCGAGCAACCCTACAATAGAGTACCCTATGAATACAGCCTGATTATCACACCAGCCTTATCCTTTCTCCTGTATGATAGGTCAAGCCTATGGCTAGGCAAAATTCATGGATATGGCTTCCTCAACATTTTCACAAAATTCCACAATTTCCACAAAGATTCATGTAATTTTACTTAAAGTACTGACATTATTTTGCAATATTTGGCAGCATTTATCATGGGCATCCTTGAAGTAAGAGATTAAAAGGTTGACATGCATAGACTCCTTTTAAAGGTCTATGAATCTACCAAACTTAGTGACATTGTGTTCTTTAGTTTTAAAGTTACAGGGGCTTAAAATGTTACAGCTTACATGCAGTACTTAAATGAAATTTAAATATTCCTGAAAGTCTGGCTTCATATAATGTGTGTCTGTTTAAAGGAAAACACAGGAAAAGGACCATCTTTCCCCAGCTGCTACAGCGTGCCTTATTAGTGCTTCGAGACAGTGGGGGAATTTTTTAAAAGTACCTCTAAATGCTTTTTTAATGAGTGAAACAGTGAGCCACAACTTCTGTTTTTTATTGCTGGCAACCACAATCTCATGAGCAGCAGCGCACTTCCCTAGCTCATCTTATGTTAATATGTCCTGCCAACCAATGACTGAGATTGAAAAGGCATATTAGCATAAAGTGAGCTAGGGAAGTGCATGGCTGCTGGTGAGATACCAGAAGTTGCATCTTGCTGTTTCACTCATAGAAACATAGAAACAGATGGTAGGCAGACACAGACCACTTGGCCGATCCAGTCTGCCCTTTTTCATTGTGATTGCTTTTATTGCAGACCCTTCTAGGTCTACAACACGTTCTTTTCACCCCTTTCCTATCCCTTATGATTCTCCTCGTGCCTATCTCGGGCTTTTTTGAATCCCGTCACTGTTTTCACCCCCACTATCTCCACTGGAAGACTGTTCCAGGCATCCACCACCCTTTCTGTGAAGAAGTAGCTGCACACATCTCTCCTGAACCTACCCCCTCCATATTCATATAGTGACCCCCTGTTCTAGAGCACCCTTTCCACCAAAAATCACATCCTACCTGTACCTTATTCACTCTTATGAGATATTTAAAGGTCTCGATCATATCCTCCGTCTTCCTCCTCCTCTCCTCTAGGGTGTACATATTTAGTTCCTTTAGCTTCTCCTCATATGCTTTTGATACAGACCCTGCACCATCTTGGTAGCCTTCTTCTGGACTGCCTCTGCTCTGTTTCTGTCTTTCCTGAGATGTGGTCTCCAAAACTGGACACAGTACTCCAAGTGAGGTCTTAGCAATGACCTATATAGGGGCAATACCACTTCCCTCTTCCTGTTGGTGATACCTCTAGCTATACACCCCAGCATCCCACTATCTCTCCTGATTGCTTTGTCACATTGTCTGGCCATGTTCAGGTCATCCAATATGATTACTCCAAGGTCCATTTCATGCTTGGTTGTTGCAAATATCTCCCCCCCATCTTGTACTCTACTCCTGGGTTTCTGTGACCCAAATTCATTACTTTGCAGGGTGGAGATCTTGACAGGATACCTGGGATGAATGGGGGCTGCTGAGCAGCTACCAGGAGGGACTACTGGACTACCACAGGTACATTCTGTACTACAATAGGGAGTGTGTAAGGGAGGGAGGGTATCACCAGTACCAGGGATGTGTTTTACATACAAATGTGGTTCTGGGCAGGAGGTGCATCTAGCACCAGGGATGCATTTTACATACGGATAGGGATTGGGCAAGGGGGTGCCAACAGCAGCAGAGGTGCATTTTACATGCAGGCAGGGATCAGGTGAGGGAGTGGGCACATTTTGTGTGGCTGTACTCAGCACCAGTCCTGTGTGGTGGGAGGGGGCACACAGCAATATGCACATTGATAAGAGCAGGGTTTCAGAAACATTACATAGCACTGCCATGGCAATCATTTAACACTTCCAGAACCCTTTCAATGTAACAGTTCACCTTGTATGCAATAGGTTAACCTCATTTGCATGGGCACAGTGCTGTAATTTGTTTGACTGTGCTAACCACTTAGTGGCAAAGCTAAGTGAACTTTAAGTACGAGTGTTCATGCTTACAAGCAGTCAGCCATGCTATATCCCATTATTATGTACAGTGGTCACCACAGATAAGTTGATCAGTACTGAGGTACACTGCTCGGTGCCACACTGTACCACTCGGTGCCACTCATTGTGGCATGCCATAGTCATTATCTCAGTGCAGTATATTTGCTTCCGAGTGCAGTTCCTTAATAATCTACCCAGTGGTGACCACAACTTATCTAAGCCCCGAGGTGTCTGACCTTTTATTTTTCCACTTGTTTGCAGGTGCACCACCAGGTGGCATGGATTTTTCTGAAGATCACTGTCTCAGTAGTAACTTTGGCAGCAGTGTCCGAATTTACAGTGTGAGCAAAGTTTGCGAACTCCTTATTGCAGATTACCCCCCCACCACCACCACCACACACACACATATGCATACACACTCACAAAAACACAAAACATGGATAATAACAAAGCCAAGTGGTGGTGGTCTCTCATTTTCCATTCCTACAGAATGCCAGCAGCAGCTCAGCTCTTCAGGAAGAAACGGAGACCCTTCTCCCAGCTAACCCTATGGGAAACTGCATGTGCCTTTAAAGCAAAATTAGGCTGTTCCTGGAGACGTAGAAAACCTGGGGAAATGCTTAGGTTATTATTGCTAAAACAGACTTTATTGTGAAGTCACCCCCCCAGTTCAATCTTTATCCTTTCAGTGCTGCCAGCAAAATACTTCCAGTTGTGAGTCCCTGGACCCGATGAGCTATCACTGTCTGCTGTCCTGTACCATATAACTAGTAATGCATACACACTCACACAAACACAAAACATGAATAATAGCACAGCCAAGTGGTGGTGGTTTCTCGTTTTCCATTCCTACAGAATGCCGGCAGCAGCTCAGCCCTTCAGGAAGAAACAGAGACCCTTCTCCTGGCTAGCCCCATGGGAAACTGCTTGTGAATGCCTTTAAAGCAAATTCAGGCTGTTCCTGGAGACATAGAAAACCTGGGGAAATGTTCAGGTTATTATTACTAAAACAGACTTTATTTGTGAAGTTACCCCCCCCCAAAGTAAATCCCTTATCCTTCCAGCACTGCCAGTAAAATACTGCCAGTCATGAGTCCCTGGACCCACTGAGCTATCGCTGTCTGCAGTCTCGTACTGTATAACTAGTAAAAATTTTAAGACAGTTATTTAAAGAAAACTCTCCAGATTTAGTTGCTTCCTAATTGTATTTTACAACAGAATACCATCATCTGAGGGCTAATCATTGGTTACCAGATGATGCTGTAAGTTACACACCAGACTGAACGCCCTAGGTAGTGGGTGAGGTAAGAGAAACATCAGTGCATTAAAATATAGGGGGAAACTTTATTAACAATAATCTGCTGAATCCAAATCATCATGTTTTGAGGGCATTGACTGTCAAACATAATCTAGTTCTTTCTCAGGGTGCTACCTGCCTCAGAGTTTAAACAATGAATTAAAAATCATATACTAGTTAATTAGATAAATACATTTCTTGGGGCCAGTTCTACCTAATTTGTTTTGCTGATTCCATTTTACAGAGACCACTGAGACTAGGGGATGCTTTTTCTCACCTGTATTCCAGCACTACCATATAAATATTCATTGGGACAAGGTGTGCTGCTATGAGGTCTCCATTCTTCCGATGTTGGACCACTGTTCAGTTTGTAAACAGTAGCTATTACCTAGTATCCATAGCAGTTGATAGTATCCAAAATAATAAAAACAACAACAAAAAAATGATAAATAAATAAATAGAATAAAAAAGGTTTCCTTGCATTGTCCAGTGGTCCTCACCATCCCCTTTCTTTTTATTGTTACCCCTTTTTCTGTAGCAGTGGCCAGACACCTTCCATCCTTTTCTTCCCTCCTTACCATGTCTCTGTATTGAAAACCTTCAATAATGCAATATTTATATTTTTATTAAACTATTATGTTAATGTTGTTTTATTTGTATTCTTATTATATTTTCTGGCTGGTTTTGGAATCTTAAAATAAATCTTTACCTATTTATTTATTTAAATGGCACCATGAAAAGAATACTGAGTTGAGAATAGCTCATTTAAATGTGCGTCCTAGAGAAAGAGAGGTAGTAAAAGCGTGCACAATAAAAACAAGCTACAGGTGCAAACACGGGAACACATAGAGAAATAACACAAGAACTGAGCATAATTAATAATTAATGTGCAAAAGGAGCAATATAACAATGTGCAGCAGAGAGTCCAAGGTACACTACTTGAATTAGAAAACTGTACTGTGGTACTGAAGTGCTGAGACCTCATACCCACATAGAGTACGTGAGTTGCAAAAAAATTGTCTTCACAGTTCAGAGTGCAATTTTAATTAAACACCAGCAAAACAGTGAGGAAAATGCAATATCCCTCTCTCTGGGGCGGAGGCACTAAATCGTCAACTCTGTGTCCCACTGTCTCCCTTTCAGTGCCCCCAAATTACCACGTACTGTATGAAGGACTGGACTGTGTGAGTGATGTGTATAGGCTGAAGTTGCATACTCAAAATTTGTTTAAAAAAAATTTATAATGTGCCTAGGTTTATTTCGTATTGATCTTAGTCCTTCCCCCACCTTTGTACTGTAATTTTTATTCTACGGTGATTAATCTGTCTTGCCTGTCTTTAAATGGGGCACTGCTACAGACTCATTCACCCTCCCCCAACACACACTTAGAAGAAAAGTCTCCTGCTAGAGCAGTTTAGCCTCCATAGAAACTTGAGTGCATTGGGATGCCCAGCAATCAGTCACCATGACAACAGATTGTCATTTAGTTGGACTGATTGATGTTTCCTCAGAGAAATGATTTGGGCCATTAAGGTTACTTGGAGGGTTGTTTGATTTCTCATCCATGGAATACTTGTTAAAATGATTAGATTGCATACCTGTTTGAGTCTTGATTCATCTTGAGCAATAACCGTATTTGTAAATGTTGCTGGCACATGTCATCTGCATTGAATTTGCATTCACTAAGGTGTTTTAGATAGAAATAATCAATTTATCAAGTTTGGAGAAAGGGGAATAAGTAAACGGTGTTACATTAGGAAGGGCCAGAACAATAAGGCCCAGATATTCAAAGGGGAAGCACCTGGCCCAACCCCGCATTGCCACCTGGTGGGATATTGAAAGGGTTGCCCAGAGCAGTGCAAATCCCGATGCACCAGGGCGCAATTTAATCATATGTGGTGCAGATGCAGGGGGCGTGCCCATGCATATGCAGCACATCCCAATATTCAGCCCAGGATGTGCAGTGCATATGCTGGCATAACCCTGCATTGTGCCACATAGGGGGGCTCAAAGTTGAGCCCTGGAAAAGAAGGAACAAATCCTGCCACCCACAGGTGGGCTGCTGTATTGCAAGGCATAACACAGCAGCCGCTTGCCGTGGGTAGCAACCTGCCCACCTAGAACACCATCCCTCAAGCACACACAACCCTGGTGGTCTAGTGGAAACCCCCTTGCCCGTATCTGCGATAACACAGTATATGTTAAGAAACACATCCCTGATAGTCTAGTGGTCCCCTGTGTCCCCGATTCCCCAGAAATAAAAGCCATGACCATCCCTGGTGGTCTAGTGGCCCCCCGCCCATTGTCGTGATCGTGGTAAAACCCCATGATAAAATGCCATGCTGATCCAGTGGTACCCCCACCCCTCCCACCGGCACAGAGCCCCTTTGCCCACCCCACTCCCCCTGTCATCGGCAGGTGGCAGTATCCCACCCGCATACTGCCAGGCCACCTGCCGAATGACAGGTACAGTATGGACTGTAAGCCCATTAGTCCCCAGTGTGGACCAATGGGCTTACGAGGCATACTGTACTAGACAGTCCAAAATCAGTGAATGGCTAGTCAGTGTCAGTGGCTCAGTAGGTAGCACACTCTCCTCTGAGGCCAGGAGATCAGAGGGCTGTGAGTTCAGTTCCCACACCTGGCACTTGGGTTAACATCCCAGTACTGACACTGTAGTGCAGCATGAGAGGGGTGCTGCACTTCTGAGGTGCCATCTTTCAGATGAGACGTTAAACCGAGGTCCCATCTTCCTGGATTGGTGGTAGTTCAGGTGGATGTTAAAGATCCCATGGCACTTATCGAAAAGAGTAGGGGAATTTCCCCGGTGTGCTGGCCAAATTTCCCTCATTCACTAAAAATACCACCAACAGCTTAATCTGGTTCAAGGTCAGTTGGCATTCATCTGTATCACCTTCCCCCAGGTTGTGCCTGAAAATAGGCAGGATTTTTCTAGTGCACTTACCTGGTCAACAAAAACTAAATAAAATTAAAAAAAAATTGGTGGGTGGCCAGGCGGTATGCGGTTGGGATGCTGCCACCCACTGATGATGGGAGGGAGCAGGGTGGACAAGGGGCTCTGTGTGGGTGGGGGGTGCTATTGGATCAGCAGGGCATTTCATTATGGGGTTTTACTGTGATTGTGGCAATGGGCGGGGGGCCACTAGACCACCAGGGATGCTCATACTGACATTGATTGGGGAATCTGGGACTCAGATGGGAGGGGGGACCACTAGACCACCAGGGATGGTCATGGCTTTTATTTCTGGGGCATCAAGGACATGGGGGGCCACTAGACTACCAGGGATGTATTTCTTAAAATATACCACACGATCGTGGCTACAGGGCAGGGGATGCCCTGGGATCCCCACTGCCCATGTCATGCTGTGCAGGGCACCAGGCACAAGTTGCTGGTCTGCCCTTTGCAAGGCATGCAAATGGGGCCATAATGACATGCAAATGGCCACATTTGCACTTTGCATATATTATGGCCTCATTTGCATGTCCCCGGCTGAATATCGTGGATGATGCACCTAGCCAGCACAACTGTACTTGCACTGGCGTATCCCCATGTTCCCTATCTGTGTTCTTGCGCTGGCACAGTGCCACTGCACCATGTGCAGTATGTGCACCGACCTTGCCATATTCAATGGTGCTGCACCATGGCGTATCACCATTGAATATCACCTGGTCCTGGTCCTGGCACCCAGGCTTGCGCCACTGCCCGGTGCAGTCTGAATATCTGGGCCTAAGTCTAAACCAGGGATAGGTAAACTAAAACTTGTTGCTTCCAGGACTTTGTACAACTGAGATGTTTGCTTGCAGTGTAAATAAGTTGAAAATATTTTTAAGAGAGGTCCAGGATGCAGAAAAAAAAAAGTGTGTCTCGGAGGTAGAAAAAATATGTTTTATATGAGTATTCAAGATTGCAAATAGGGAGTCAGACAGCTATCGCCCCTTTTTTCCCCATATTCTTTGTCCAGGTGCACCATTCATTTACATGCTACTTAAGATGATTTGATGTTACTGCATATGTTCACTCAAGTAATAAAAAATAACACACAATGTGAAAAATAAAGGAACTAATAAATGGTAAAATGAGTATGCACAATTAAGCAAACTGTGCACTATACCTTGACAGGTCAAATTGATCACAGGCTGCTAACTGTGAATTGGTATAAACTGCAGTGCACAATGCAACACACAGATATCTCAGCTCATTTAGAACATAAAGACATAAAGAATCGTTGACAGTTTCAACCAGATTTGCAACAGTTCATGAGTGACAGACTCATCTATTGGGAGCCGCCACAGAGTTCATCTGGCAGTGAAGCTGAGACTGCAATCCTTGATAGCCCCCCCCCAAAATCCTTTTGATTCAACATGGTCCATGATAAATTATTTAAAAAAGGGACAACTTCAAAGAACACTGTATTAAAAATGATGGCAGCACAGGGGAAAATCACTGCACATATTTATTAGGTTGTACAGCAAGTATATGTACTAATACTGCACTTGGCCGGCAGCTGGCCATGGAGGTGAGAGGTGGGCAGTGTCAGTCACTGGCTGGGGATGGGTGGGGGTGCTGGGTGGGCTGGCACAGCTGGGTGAGAGCCACTAGACTGCCAGGAAACAGGAGTTCTCGTTATTGTTTATGTACAGTTTGGGGGTCACTAGGCTTACCAGAAATGGAATTCTCATTATTGTTTATGTATGTCCTGGGGCACCTATATTAACAGGCAAATGGGGATCTAAATGTTAATATACAGTTCAGGGGGCACTAGAATACCAGGGATACGGGACTGTATATTTAATATTTAACAGTTGGGGGTCCGCTAGACTACCAGGGCTGCCTGGGTCTCTGCCGCATTTGCAGCTGGTGATTAGGGGTTGAGGCATGGGTGGGGGGGATGCCCGTGCTGTCCCACTGCTGCAGCTTGTGACAAGCTCGCCAGATATACCTACAATTCAGCGTATCTGGACGCATGTCGCAAGTCACAGGACTTAGCTACGAAGACCCTGCCCCTACTAGAATAGAGCACAGGGTCAATGTTGCAGGTGCGGGTGGCACAAGTTGCGTATGGCGGCAATCTACACCGCCCTTCTATAATCAGGCCCTTTGTCTGTAAAGGCAGCCAACCTAGGAGGTGTAAAATATGGCCAATAAGAGCATTAGCAGCTGCTTAACCTAATCTTTTCCACTCTGCATCTTACAGCAGCACTGCAGCAAAGAAGGCCAAAAGACTAGCCCTACCTTCTGTAACAGTAAGTGATTCAGTAATTTTCTTCTGCCTCCCCTTCCCCCTTCTCCTTCAAGTGGATATAAAATGATGTGTTTTTCTCAAATGGACAGACTCGGTCTAACATAAAAAATAGACACATCCATATGGAATGGGACATTAAAAATTTGTATTTTCACGTATGACTGGTGTTGCTGACGTCCAGTCTGAAGGGCCAAGATTGGAAAGGAAAGGGCATTGCATTTGATCCATCACTTTCTCAAAAGGAAGTGTGAGAGATTTAAATGTGTCTGCAGTTTTAGAAACCACAAAATAAAAAAGGTATATGATTCTTATAACCAGTATAATAGTCTCTGATGTAGAAAAAGACAACAGTTCTGACAGAGATCTGGTGTGTTCCATATAGAAAGCTAAATCAGAAGGGAAATACCATAGTATTATTAATGGTTTCATGGAGTTGTACGTTTCTTCCCTGTAAGACTTTAGAATGTCTACCCCGGGTACCCCCTCCCCCATTATTGGTCAGTATGTTTTCATATTTGAAGGCTAAAACTTTGGTTTAACAGTATACTTAAAACACTTGTTAACTATTTTATTCCAACTTTTTATTTGGTTTCTGCAAAAAAGGCCCCTCATCTGCCTGACACCTAGTGCCCCAATGCTGAATCCTCCTAGCTGCACATTATAGCCAATTCTCCCTCCCTCGGTTGCACTCTGAGAAAGGTGGGCTGTTGGTGCTTTTGCTCCCATTCCCAGCACATTACTGATCATACAGAATACAAGAGATTTTCTACTGCATATGTATTAGGTCAGTATGTATGGTCAAATGACAAACAGACAGAGTGATTAAAATTACAGAAGCTTACCAAATTATTAGGACTTCTGTCTCACACCAAACTGGTCTCAATCAGCCCTCTTGAACAAGACTAGTAAATTGGATAGTGGGAGTCGAACCCTGCTGGAGGATGGCAGTCTGGAATCAATTCAGCAGTGAGTGAATGCACTTTGTCTTCACCTCACTTCACAGTAGGATTAGTGTGATCAACTCCCTTGATCTTATATACTGGTCCCTTTCTCTTAGCACCCTGGGGAGATCAGTGTTTATTAAAATTAATACAGAAATCACAGAACTGTGCAACATGCTTGGTTGTGCATGGCCACACTAGCACCAGGAAAACATAGATGGCTGCACTAACAGTGGGGTTTAATTCAATTGAAAACTTTACTGAAGGACAGCCATTCTTTTATCACTTCTAAAATACAAGTGGTTCATGAAAGTTATGTTTGCATCCTTTTTTTTTTTTTAAAGTAACCTTAGCAATATTGTACACATTTTTAACTTTTGTTGTGGGGATTATGCTAAGTTATCTGTAATTTAGAGACACAAATTTATTATATTAATTTATTCTATCAATTGATAACGTTACTTGAGAAAGTAGTTTTATTGTTTTTTTCAGCTGTGGACCAGCTAGGAGCAGGAGAGAGAGCTGTTTTTATCATCACACACTCTCCTCTCTACTCTGAATGAATGGATAAATGAATGTCATTGTTGTCTATCATAATTCCTGACTGGCTAAGAAAAAGTCAAGCAGGTTGTACTATTAACAGGACTGTCCATTCATTCATTCATTCAACCACGCAATACTTCCGAATCGGGGAAGGCATTTCTCAGCAACCCCAGACAGTTTTCTTGTTGCCATTGTGATATTGCTTTCATACAGTATTTCATAAAGTTAGATAATGAGATAATCAGAGGAAGGTCCTTTTTCCTAATGATCAACTCTCCTTCCATGAACTGACAAGGACCCTGATAGCATTTAAAAAATATATATTACTAAGTCAATCAAACTGTACTGTATATTGTTTTTTTGTGAGGTACAGCTTTTATACATCATTTGGAGCTCCGATGTCCACCATTTCAACTGTCTCTCTGTGTTGTCTCTAGCTACTCAGTTGAACTCCCTGCATTTCAGTCCTCCCACCAGTTTAAACTTAGGCAGAAGCAGAAACTTATTCCCCCAGAAAGCAAGACACTTTGTCTTGGTTGTGCGGTCCTGTACAAATGCAGTATATGTGCCACATGGATCAGCTGTACATCATACAATGCCACAATGTAAACTAGTTCTCTAGTAAACTTTCTCTGCAGCTCACTACACTCACAGCGGCTGTGGGGAGGAGGTGCTAATCTAGCTTCCTGCTCTAGCTAGAAATAAAATCATGGCTTGCATTTCAAATATAGTATCTGATGTCTGTACAGTATGTGCAGCAAGAGTGCTCTGAACTGTCAGGAATTGACTTTCATAAGTGTGGTATAGCCCACATATTTCTAAATCGTATATTCTGTACCTTCTAATTTCACTATTCCCAAGGAGTGTGTGGCTGCCAGTGCTGATCAGCAGTCAGTTAGTAATGTACAAAATATAGAGTTTCATTTGAAGTATGTGGGCCATACCATATTTAAGAAAGTAAATTACTGACAGTTCAGAGCACTCCCAATGCCATACAGTCATCAGTTACTATTGAAATGCAAGCTGTGATTTTATTTCTAGCTGGAGCAGGTGACCAGATTTCCTCCTCCTTTCCACTGCCTGCAACTGTACAGTACAGTATGGATGCCAGTGTAGTGACCTGATCCAGTTTAGTGAAAAATCTGTTATCTCAGTGCCCTCTTGCTGTACCGGATCTCATAGTACCGAACTGAATTAAGGAAAACCACAATCTCACCATTTAACTGGCTCTCCGTGTTGTCGCTAGCAACTCAGTTGAACTCCTGGCATTTAAAATTTATAATCAGAACACAGAACATAGAAGCATACCGATGTTTCATAAATTGAATGACTTGACCTAAAATTAGCGGTGCACAGTTATATTAGTATGAAGCAGTCCAATAGAGCAAGGGAGCAGTGAGAGAACACAGCAGCTAGTATTGCGTGCTACCACACTACTAACCCACAGCCTGAGAGGGTACAGTATTTATGCCAGTGTAGTGACCTGCTCTAGTTTAATGAAAAATCAGTTCTCTCAGTGCTCTCTAGCAACTCAGTTGAACTCCCGGCATTCAAAATTTATAATTAGTATACCGATGTTTGATAAATTGAATGAGGTGACCTAAAATTAGCAGAGAAGTACGAAGCAGTTCAGTACTATAAGGGAGCAGTGAGAGAACACAGCAAATATAGTATTGTGTGCTACCACACTACTAAGTGACTGCTGATGAATACTGGTGCCCCCTTCCCCCACACCTGCCTATTGTTAGCCATGCATGGGTGGGGGAATAACAACTGAACAAAAAATGCCTCCAGCAGTTGGAATGATTTCTCTTGCTGGCACACATAACACTGTACTTTGCTAAATCATTCACAGGCAGCTCCATATATCTATCCATTTATTCAGACCATGGTAGCAACAAATGCGAACGGAGCAATACAGAGCCCAATAGGTGGGTAAAGATACATGATGGTACTAAAAAAAAAACGTCTTTCAGATGAGACGTTAAACTGAGGTTCCATCTGCCTGGATTGGTGGTAGTTCAGGTGGATGTTAAAGAACCCATGGCACTTATCGAAAAAAGAGTAGGGAAGTTTCCCCGGTGTGCTGGCCAAATTTCCCTCATTCACTAAAAATACCACCAACAGCTTAATCTGGTTCAAGGTCAGTTGGCATTCATCTGTATCCCCCTCCCCCAGGTCGTGCCTGAAAATAGGCAGGATTTGTCTAGTGCACTTACCCAGTCAACAAAAACTAAATACATAAAAAAATAAAAATACCAAAATGGTCACCATTATCATAATTCAAGAAAATAAACATGGTCTACAGAGAATGCCATTGTTTAGTGAAAGCCCGATTTCATGTGCCAAAAAATAGTCTCTCTTTCTACTCCTAAAAGGATTATTCTGCACTTAGAGGAGGAGCACTCTAGTAAATTCAATATTTTATTTCAAGTCAAGGTTAAAACACCAAGGAATAAGGGTGCAAAGGGGGCTGCATAATATATTACTTAGCAGCTTAATAGGTGTAAAACATTAGCATAAACAGCCTATTATTTTGCTTCTCTTGTGTGTTCCTTATACAGTACATTGGTCTTCAGAGAATGGCATTGTTTAGTGAAAGTCCAATTTCATGTGCAAAGAATGTTCTCTTTTTGGCTCCTAAAATTATTATTCTGCACCTGTAAAAGATGTCCTCTAGTGAATTTGATATTTTATTGAAATTCAAGGTTAAAATATGAAGGAATAAAAGTGCAAAAGGGGGTTACAGAATACATAAAACAGGATATGCCGTGTTAAATCTGATTGACAGGAGCTAAACACAGGGGATAGTAGGGATTGTGCAGTAGGAGGGGCATAAGGGGAAGGAAGCCCTCCCTCAGCACGACAAGTATTTTGACTCATTTTTTATTTATTTTTTCCTTTTTTAAAGAAAAGTATCTGAGGATCAGTGGCAGGATGTTTCAGACAGTAAAATAATAAAAAGGGAACTAGAAGAGCTTCAGTAACAGACAAGTACTGTACTAGCAGTTTAAGTACAGTTTAATGTGGGGAGTGGTGCAATGCAGTGACTGCAGGGTAGCCATATTCAGGCAGACCTTCCAGATGCTGAGGTGTTGCCCTATCTGCATGCATCTCTCTGGACTGCAGGATGAGGGAGCCAGACTCAGACTGGAAGTAAACTGGGTCAGGAGTACCACCACCCCTATCCAGAGGCCACCCAGGCCAAAGCCTCAAAGGATGCCAAGAACAAGGAGCACTTGGATGACAGTGGGCTCAGGGTAGGTTAGGGCAGTCAGGCAGAGGCACATTCCAGATCCTATTTCACTCAAGAACTCATATGCCACACTGGCAAATTGGGACAACCAAATAGAGGTACCCACAGAACTGAAAGGAAAGGATATGGAGGTTAGCCAAGGAGGTGACCTCAGTGGAGAGAGCAGTGGACCCCAGAGGGAGGAGGAAGTGATCCTGGTGGGGACTCTAACACAAGTGGGATCAAGCTAGGAACACAGGAGGTGGAGGACAGGGAGGCAAGGTGCCTACCAGGTGCCACGGCATGGACGGACAGAAGGAAGATCCTGGGGATTGCTGGAAAGGCAAGATGGGAGGGTGAGCTGGATGTTATTATCCACCTAGGTACTAATGACCTGGCAAATGGGGAGCCAAAGGAAGTTCAGGAAGAGTTTAGCAAATTGGGGAGGGGTCTCAAGCAAGTAGCTACTTCTGTCACCATCTTGGAAGTACTACCTGCGAGAGGCATGGGAGAGCATAGGGATCCATGCACCAGGAACTTTAACTCATGGTTGAAGAACTGGTGCTGTGAGGAAGGGTTTGGATTCATTGGTGACTGGGGACCCACCTAGGGGGACTGAGGCTTGTTCAAGCCTGACGGCCTGCATCCATCCTGGAGGAGAATCCAAGCACTCAATGATAAGTTTAAATGCTACATTGACAAGCATTTAAACTATCCAGGAGGGGTGGCAGGCCAGCAAGGAGGGTACCTAATTGCCCATCCTCACAGCTAGCAGTAGAACCAGTAAATCAGAGGAGTGGATATCTCTACAAAGCAGTGTGCAAAAGGTGGAGATAAGCACCCAAGAGGTGGATAGGGAGAAAAGGGGCAAAATTCAACAGAAGGGCAGACAGCAAAGAGAACCAGGGATAAAGGTCAACCAGGGAATGGGCTGGAGTAGAACAGCTAAACAGCCTAGGGAGGTTAAATCACAAAAAGCCATGTGTGCCAATGCCAGGAGCCTTAGCAACAAGATGGATGATCTGGAGACTGTCATGGAGTAGTCAGATCTGGACATTGTGGCCATCACAGAAACCTGGTGTAATGATAACCACAACTGGGAGACAGCCATAGCTGGCTACAACATATTCAGAAGAGACAGGGCAGGAAGAAAAGGAGGACGAATGGCACTATTTGTGAAAAATGACATAAGGGCCACAGAGATCCAGGAGTAACAAAATTGGGGAGAGATACTGTGGGTTAAGCTGGAAAGGAAAATGGGGCCAGCCATCTGCACAGGTGTGGTCTACAGACCACCAGCCCAGGACGAAGAAACAGATAGGGAGCTGATGCTAGCCATCCAAAGGATGACAGACAAGGATGAGGTACCTCAATATTCCAGACATCTACTGGAGCATCCCAGCAGCAGCAGCAACTAGGAGCAGATTTATCCTGGACTCCCTTCAGGGTGCCTTCCTCAAGCAACTGGCCATGGAACCAAATCAGCAGAAGACAATACTGGACCTTATGCATACAAACAGGGACAGTGTGATGGGGTAACAGTGGGGGAGCACCTGGGGAACAGTGATCACCAGTCATTGAGGTTTGAAATTACAGAAGGAGCAGAACCAAACCACACAAAAACATGTATCCTGTATTTTAGGGGGGCAGACTTTGGGAAAATGGGGAGATGCTTGTAAGAGCCATTAAGGGGAATGGGGCAAGAATCAGGGGTTGAGGAACAGTGGGCAGTATTTAAAATGGGGATTACAAGAGCAACATAATTATGCATTAAGCAGGTTAGCAAGGGGAAAAGGAAGAGGAGGCCATTATGGTTTTCCAAGAACGTAGTGGAGAAAGTGAAAACCAAAAAGATTGCATTCAGGTAATACAAAAAGACACAGGTAGAAGAGGATAGGGAGAAGTACCAAGAGAAGCAAAGAGAGGCAGGAAGGGAGGTCAGTAAGGGAAGCCAAAGCTCAGACAGAAGAGCACATTGCAAAATCAGTGGGTAGAGGGGACAAAACCTTTTACAGGTACAAGTGAAAAAAGAAAGACAAAGGGAGGGATAGTGAGACTGAAGGGGGAGGATGGGGGCATGGAGGATGACAACAGTAAAGCTGGCATATTGAACAGGTATTTCTGCTCAATCTTTACAAGGAAGAGGAGGATAATGGGTCTGAAGGGAGTACAAGGGATGGGAATGGTGCAGAAATTGACACAAGTCCCTTTACACCAGAAAGGGTCCTGAAGGAACTGGAAGTAATAAGAGTTGATAAAGCAATGGGACCAGATGGGGTGTACCCAAGGGTCCTTAAAGAACTAAGAGAGGTGGTGGTTGAACCTCTGGCAATCATATTTAGCCAATCACTGGAAACAGGGGAGGTGCCCAAAGACTGGAGGACAGCAGATGTAATCCCCTTATACAAAAGTGGGAACAAAGAGGAAGTGGGGAACTACAGACCAGTCAGCCTCACTTTGGTAGTGGGGAAGATCATGGAAGCACTACTGAAGGAGAGATTGGTGGAACATCTGGTTGTCAATGGACTACAGGACCCAAGGCAGCATGGTTTCTCCAGGGGGCTGTCATGTCAGACCAACCTCATTGAATTTTTCAACTGGGTGACTAAGGAGGTGGATCAGAAGAGAGTAGTGGACATGGCCTATCTGGACTTCAGCAAGGCCTTTGACACTGTGCCACATAGAAGACTATTACACAAACTGGGGAATACGGGTGTGGGCAGGACAGTAGTGTGCTGGGTAGGTAACTGGCTGGGTGGCAGGACACAGACGGTGGTGGTAAATGACTGTCACTCCACAGAGGGAAGAGTGACCAGTGGGGTACCATGGGGATCAGTGCTGGGACTGGTCCTATTCAACATCTTCATCAGTGGCATTGCACAGGAGCTAGAAGGCAGAATTTCTCTGTTCGCTGATGACACAAAGCTCTGTAACAGAGTAGACACAACAGAGAGTGTAGACAGAATGAGAAGGGACCCGCAGAAACTTGAAGAATTGTCAGGGGTTTGCCAATTGAAATTCAATGCAAAGAAGTGCAAGATAATGCATATGGGGCATAAAAACCCTGGCACAATATATCAGTTGGGGGTGAGGATATAGCATGCACTAAGCAGGAAAGGGATCTTAGGGGTTATCATCACTGATGACCTCAAGGTAGGGAAACAGTGTGACAAGGCAGCAGGTAAAGCAAATAGGATGCTGGGATTCATAGGCAGGGGCATCACCAGCTAGAAAAGGGAGGTCATAATTCCACTATACAAGACACTAGTGAGGCCCCACCTGGAGTACAGTGTACAGTTCTTGAGACCTTACTTAAGTAAGGACATAGACAGGGTAGACAATGTTCAGAGGAGGGCAACAAAGATGGTACATAGATTGCATCAAAAGTCCTATGAGGACAGGTTGAAGGAATTGAATATGTACTCCCTGAAGGAGAGGAGGGAGAAAGGGGATATGATAGAGATATACAAGTTTCTTACAGGGAGGAACAGGGTGCAGGAATACACTATTTTTAAGTGAAAATGATGTTTCAGGACAACAGGGCATGGGATGAAGTTGGAGGGAGGATGATTCAAAGGAAACATGAGGAAGAATTTATTCACAGAACAGGTGGTGGACAAGTGTAACATCCTGCCAGAGGAAGTGGTGGGGGCTGAAACAATCACAGGATTTAAGAATGCATGGGATAGACATAAAGGAATTCTGGAGGTCAGGGTTAAGGGGCAATAGACTTCTAGGAAAACATAAAGTGAACTTACACGCTCAAATGGGCAGACTGGGTGGGCTGTAGGCCCTTATCTGCCAACACTGTCTATGTATCTATGTAATATGGATATTACTTAGCAGCTTCAACCTGCAGGATGAATTATTGTATTAAAATATTTCAAGACCAAATCTTAGTAAAATACTCTACACACCGAAGTTGGGCACTGTGCCATGCCATGGTCAGAAAGCGGTAAGATAGCTGCAAACTTTTATATAGATTTGACACGGCTTTGATCATCAACTTCCAGATTTCAGTCTGATGGGGGGGCATGTGTGTTTTTTTTTTATGTAGTGTATTTCATGAATCTGAAAGGGGAAACTTTTTTTTTGAGTAATAGGGTTTTCGATTAGCAGAGAACCAAAAAGCACTGTGAAGTCAAAAGTAGCAAAATTTGCAATAAATGATCAAAGCGACACTGTAAAGCCCAAAGTAGCAAAAAGTTGTGATAAATGATCAAAGCGGTACTGCGAAGCCCAAAGTAGCAAAAAGTTGTGATAAATTATCAAAAAGTTACGATAAATGATCAAAGCGATACCGTGAAGCCCAAAGTAGCAAAAAGTTGCGATAAATAATCAGAGTGATCAGGGAGCTCCAGTATGGCTTGCAGCGTTGTTTATTGATATAATTACACAAAGAGAGTAATAAAATGAATGAAGCTGCACTGTGGATTTTGACACTGCTCTCCATGATTGGGGATAAGGAAGTGAACTGTGGGGGCACCTGCTAGTAAATTACAAACTAGCAAGATTACAGTATCTGAAAATAGTACCACCTGGTGCATTTCAGCTGCTGATAATGCTGAGCCAATTACCACAGAATTTGGCTGACTTTAACACATACTGATGTGGCAATGACACATTTCACAGTAGCGGTGGGTACACTGCTCCTGCCGATGAATACCATGGTACTGATCAACTTTACTACAGCTAGCACTGTAGCTAATAATCAGATTTTAGTGCCCCACTAATATTTTCACTATGGGGGCTCGAATTTACTATAGTTTATTGCATAATGTATTGTGTCTTGTTATTCACACAGCATAGTTTGATATGTTTGACACTGTATGTTTGACAATAGCCAAAATGTTTATCATACACTGCTATTCCTGCTCACCTTGAACTGGCATATCATGATGGTAGCACCAACATGAAACTTTACTTTTTATATTCCTGTCCTGTTTTTTTTTACTTAACATTATTTTGCTCCAACTGTTGTCCACATTACATTAGTATGTTGGTATTTCTGTCTATGTGTATCTTTCCCCTCTCCTCAGATTGCTCAGTGTGCTGCTCTAGCCAGAACATGTAAATACCTACATACAGGAGTAAACGGGACAATGAATTACAATATTCAAGTACAAAACAGCTTTTCCCTCTTAGTGACACTGGAGCTAGAGAACAGCTCTGAAACAAGTATTAGTATGGGAGTAAATATGGAGATTTTAGAAGAAGAGAGTGAGCCCCCAAACAACCAGGAGAATATGGAGTCCAACACAATGAGAAAAGAACCAAACTCCAATATAACTAGGCAAGCTCTGACAGCAAACATAAGACAATACAGGATAACAAAATGGATGGTGTAAATGATAATGTTATTGAAAACAGACAAGTGTTCATATTAAGGTACTCCAACTTAAAATACACAGATGAGCATATTTGTAACCTGGATAAGGAGAATCACACTTGTTCAAGTTTTAGGGGAGCACAAATAAAAGATATTGAACACATGACTCACAATATTCTTAAAGCATTCTGGTAATAAACCATTAGTTGTGATCCACACAGGCACAAATCATGTAGACAGAGCAACCATAGAAGATACACAGAAAGATTACCTCTCAATTATAGGAACGCTAAAGAAAAAGGGATGTGAAATATGCATTTCACAAATTCTACCAGTTCCTAGAGTGAGTAGAACAAAACAGAATAAGATAAAAAGCACAAATGAATGGTTAAGAAAGTACACACTACAAAAATCAATTGGATGTCTAACACATTGATAAAACATTGTAGATAATCACTCACTATATACTGTAGTAGGGATAACCTTCACCTTAGATGTAGATGCAGTACTAAACTAGGGAAATACATCGCTAAGAACATAATGGCTCATTTAATCTGAAAAGAAAGGGGCAAAGGGGCAACACATACACCAATTTAGCAATCAAACAAAAAAGGGCATTAAAATACTGCTGGCTAATGTTAGTAGTCTGAATCTAGGGAAACTCAGTGTATTAACTGCCATTTTGGAACAACAGATTGATATAGCAGCAGTAGTGAAACATGGTGGGACACATCATCAGACTGGCATAACCAAATCCCTGGATACCAGCTATATTGTTTATTTATTTATTTACTTAAGAGTTTCACCAGGAAGGGCACACTGAACAACAAGTTGATCTTCTCACAGTGCATCCTGGGGGTTGGGGGAGTTGGAAGACATACAATAAAATGTAATCAACACAACAGTATACATTGCCAATATATGGGAATTGGAAGACATTCAAATAAGTTATAGGCAAACAACAGAATAGTACATACTGCCAATTATGTATAGGGTATGTTACCAAGTAGAGAACAATTAACAAGCAGTAACAGGCATCAAGAAATTGCAGTTAGTATGTATATTCCATTACATCATAGTGAACAGAATGTCCACAAGTGCGATAATAGGATAACTATTACAGCCCATTTAGATGCAACATGGACTACTAATTTGCAGTTGCAGTTGCAGTTCACATATAGGTAACTGTGTAAGCCTGAGGAGATAGAGGAAGGGGAAGAATAAAGGTGAATCGGGGGGGGGGGGTATTGTAAAAATAAGAATAATAAAAAGGCCAACAAGAAATCCCTTATAATGAATGGCTGACTGAAATCTTGGCAAACCTGCATATGGAGAAAACTATTGCTAACATGAATAATAAAATGGGCAGGTTTAAAAAATATGGGACCCCCTATTTACCCTATATTCTTTATAGGGCATAGTATGATTTTTAAGAATTGTCTTAGCCTAAATAACCAATTAAGGCTTGCATCATGCTTGAAAAATGCTAATATTAAAAATGTTGTTGCTATAGGGGGAGGGGAAGAAGGGGGGTAAAAGGGGAGGGGGAGATTAAGTGGTAATGGGGGTAGATTCATGTGAATGTGATGTCTCATGTATCCTGTGCACATACATGTATGTCTGCCTTTTGTGTAAAAGGAAAATAACTTTAATAAACTTTAAATTGAAAAAAGAAAGAATAATAAAAAAAATGGAGGGGTCTGTATTTATGTTAAGTCTTCAACTGAATCATCTGAAATACAGTCAAATGCACCAAATGATAACAAATTGGAAGCCATGTGTGTACAATAAGGAGCAGGGAATGGAAAAAAAAGCTAATCTTGGGGAATTTTTACAGACCCCCTCCTACTGTACATCAGCAGATGCTGATAAAACACTAATGAGTAAAATAACAGAATTAGCAGGATATGCAGACCCTATTATTGTGGGTGATTTCAATCTCTCAGGGATTCATTGGCAAAACCTAACAGTCCATACCAGCATGGAATTAGAATTCCTTGATACAACATTGACTGCAGGGTTAGAACAGCTTGTACTAGAACCAACTCAGGGCAATAATACCTTGGATCTAGTCCTGATAAATATGGCTCCTGAAATTTCAGATATAAGTAATCAGTTCACCAATTGCTAATAGTGACCACAACTGTATCATGTTCAATGTGGCTAGACATATAACTCACCAAGGTTAAAAAAAAAAAAAAGCTACAGATATAATTACTCAAAAGGTAAATATGATGACATTAAATATTTCATACAAACATACGATTGGGTAAGCAAAATGTCCAAAGAGTCAGTAAACGATAGTTGGGAATTATTTAAATCAGTTATAAATGAACTGGAAGAAAAATATGTGCCCCTTAAATTAGTACAGAATAGTAAAGGTAAGCTATCCCTGGATAACATGTTTAATACATAGGCAAATTTAGAAAAAGGAAAAAGCATTCAAAACATTAAAAAATCTAGAAATGAACAAACAAAAAAAAGTATAGAGAGAAACAGAAAAAAACAAAAACATTAATTAAAAGAGAGAGGTGAAAGACTGAATTTAGACTGACTATGAATAGAGATAACCAAAAGTCTTTTTGCACCTATATTAATAGTAATCAAAAAAAGGATAACACCATATGACCAATTATGGTAAGTGGGACTGAATTGAGAACAAATAAGGGAATAGCTGATGCACTGAATAAATGCTTTATTGTTCAACAATATTGTCATTACACACACAAAGTAAATCATGAAAATATTTTAAATATTTTACAAGGTTAAAAGAACTTTTTCCAGTATTTCATGACACCATAACACGCAATATTTAGCACCAATGACATTGTTGGGTATGTAGCTGGTATAACATTTAAGATCAATTTAGACTGCACATATATTCAGATACCACTCATTTCATACAATATTCTGTCACAGCCTCATACCAGCTACCATCGTGTTTCTAATTCTAGCCACATTATTAAAAAGATAGCTAGAGCCTTGGTTGCCACAGGATCCTCATTATAAATTACAATTTTCAAAAGTGCAACATTGTCAGTTTCCAGTTGTTCAATAGTAACCACTTAGAAAATGTTTTTTAACAAGAATCACTCTTGGTGTACTATACAAAGTACATAGACATATTACGTGCATGAGATCTTCAGGAAGTCCATGATTACAATCACATTCACTTGATAAATTTGTATCCTTTGTATATTTTATTCGTCAAATATTACTATCACAACTTTCAAATTTATAAATAGTGAAACTAGCTCTTAATTTTGAATCAGTCAGAATGTCCATATAGAATTGTAGTTTAAAATTATTCTTATTGTTGTTTGCAAACCATGGAGAAAATCTGGATATTTAATTTTTTTCTCTGTCCATATCATGCCAATATTTCTTGACTTGTTTGCTAATATATTTCTTGAATTGCACACTTAAAGTAATAGTGGCTGCCACATATTTCTTTAAAACATTCAGTTTGTATCTGTCCAACATTTTATAGACTGCATCAAGCCATAGTGACCTGTAATAGTTTGTATTGGACCAATTCTCTTTTTATGTTGGCTCGCGCGTGTGCATCAGCCAACATATTGCAGTAGTAGCAGATTTGGAGGTGCGGTCACTGTGTGCAAATGCAGAGCATGCATCAGTAATTGCGTCCCTCATTCCCCAATAAAAAGCATGCAGGCACTGACACCAGCAGTATATAAAGTGGCCACCAGATCTAAGAAAAGTGCCACTGCAATGAGAGCCAAGCTCGTCACGCAGCTGCACAATAACACACCTCCTGACATGCCTTTCCTGGTGAAGCAGTTCAGTAAACATGACAGCACTGACTGCTGCCGCACAGAGTGTTGACTTAAGGGGTGCCCAATCCCCATGTCGGCATGCCCTGACCCACTTCATTTGCTGATGGGGAGTCCACTCCCATCAGCATAATGCTCTCTTCCATTCCAATTGTGTACTGAGGGGTGCCCAATCCCCTCGGCATCATGTGCCCCAGCAGTCTTTCCCTTGCCGGCGGGGGCCCAAATCTATCAGCTTCGGTCCCCCCTGCCCAGTTCAATTTGCTGATGGGGGAGCCCACTACCCATCGGCATAATTTCCCCAACCCCTGATTTGTGCTGTGTGCCAAGGGGGTGCCCAATCTCCCTTGGCATCATGCATGCCCCCCACCCATTTTTGTGCCGATGGGAGGCCTAATCACCATTGGCTGCAGTGCCCCTCCCTGTAATGCAGGTGGTACACTGGAAGCCCACCCAAGTGCACCAAACAAACACCAGCAAAAAAAAGAAAAGTGACCCTCATTGTCTTTTTTTCTTTTCCCTGTAAAAGAAGAAAATGGTCCCTCACGGTCTTTCCTGCCCCCTACCCCAACCCGCGCTACCCTATGTGTACCCAGCCTCCCTGCATCCCCCTCACCCCTTACTTGTCTCCAGAGCCTGGCGTGATGATCTTCGGTGGACTGGGAATGCATCTGCACTCTTCAAAGCCGACTGCAAACTCAGGAAATGCCGGTAAGCTGTATAATGGCATAAATAGGGTTTTTTCAACTTTGGTGCACATCTCAGGCATTTTTGGGAATTCTGGCACCAAACTTTCAACATGGGCTTATTAGGACCCCCTCCTCATGAATTTAATCACTGTCATGGTGTTATTCAATCCTGAAAGGCAATTTTGCAGTCACTGCATGGAATCACCTTTCAGGACTGATTAACAAAATGACAGTGCCACTGTTCATGAGGTGGGCTCTCAAAAAGCCTATGTTGCAAATTTGGTGAAAAAAATCCAAAAAATGACTGTTTTATGAGCGTGCTTTGCACAGTTTCCACGCAAGCTCATAACTTCATGAATTTGTAATATTTTCACTCCAGATTTTCAAAATTGGCATTTTTCCACACCTCCTTATGAACAGTACAGTTGTCATTTTACATATCCTGGCTAAAATGTGTTTTTGCACTTCCAGTGCAGAATAGCACGGTCACTGTGGGAGATCAATTTTAGGGACAGATTAAGAAAATGTCAGTGACACTGTTCATGAGCAGAGGTCCTAAAATGCCTATGCTGAAAATTTGGTGATGAAAGTCCATAAAATTGCTTTTTTAAATTGATGGATGATGACCCCTAATGCTGTACCATTGTACCAATAGAATGGATAGTCTCTCTCTCTTAAGTAATGTATTGCTGATTTCTTTGTAAATCTATATACCCATTCAGCATCGAAGTATTCTATATGCTTATATACTAAATGCTACAAATAAAAAGTTTTTAAAAAAAGTCCATAAATTGACTGTCTTACAAGCATGCACTACACAGTTTCCATGCACCACTGTAACTTTGCACATTTGCAATATTTTCATGCCAGATTTTCAACATTGGCATTTTTTCACACCTCCTTATGAACAGTATAGCTGTAATTTTTCACATCCTGCTCAAAATGTGTTTTTGCACCTGTGGCACACAATGGCATGGTCACTGTGGGAAATCAACTTTTGGGGCAGATTAGCAACATCACAGTGCCACTGTTCATGAGGGGAGGTCCCAAAATGCCTATGTTGAAAATGTGGTTAACAAAATCCCAAAAATAATTGGGTTACGGATGTGTGTTGTGCAGTTTCTATCCATGCTCATGACTTCACCAATTTGTCATATTTTCACTCCAGATTTTCAACATTGCATTTTTTTACACCTCCTCATGAACAATACAGTTGTCATTTTTCACATCCTGTCCAAAATATGTTTTCATGCCTGTGTCGCCAAATGGCATAGTTGCTGTGCAAAACCACCTTTTAGCTAACAAACTGATAGTACCACTCTTCATGAGGTGGGGTCACCAAAAGCCCATGTTGAAAATTTGGAGGTAAATACCAACAAATGCCTATGGCATCAGGGTTTTCAACTGTAACACCCCACCCTGTGGAGGCTGACAGATGTCAGGGTGTGACTTGGGATCATTGGCTGTAATGCTTATGCCATTCCATCCCCACCCCGACCCTGCAGCCAGTGACAGGCATTGAGGAGTGCCTTGGAGTGTTCGGCCTTAAAGTTCACCCCAGTCTCCTATACTGCACCCATCTCAGTGTATTTCCTTATGGAATGGGTTAAGTATATTGCTCAAAGACCCTAACACACACCACGACACTTGTCAGTGTCTACAGGGTAGGGTGTGGTAAAATGGCATGAGCGTTATAGCTGATGACCCAAAGGCACACCCCAATGCCTGTCAGTCTCTGCAGGCTGGGGTTGGGGTTGGCATCAGTTCAGTACTTTACTGTCATTCCTATTATGCATCTCTAACTCCTGTATTACCAGTGCCAATGCCAGTGAGACAACATTCAGCATTTTTAAATGCTTGTTCTACTAGACATGATTTTGAGATTCTGTCAGGAGACTGTTTCATTAGTCTAAGCAAGTAATTAATTTTTTTCATATCCAAGACAGTTTCTATGTTTTCAAGTCCAAGTTTAACCCTAATATATGTCAAAGGGCATGATCTTGGTACTGATAGTATTTTTATAAGGATCTTGTGTGTGGGAACCATAAATTGCTCCCTTTTTTTTAAGTCCCTTATCTCAGCTCCATATGTAATCTGGGCTAAATATTTTGCTCTAATTGCTGCTGTCATAGACTTTGTGGACAGACCCCCATATGCAATGTTACATTTCCATAATGTCAGGGCTGTTTTTTTTTTTTTGCTTGGGAAAGTATTCTTTCCACATGTTTATTCCACGCACCAGTCAAGGTCATTGTGATACCCAAATAGACATATGTTGGAACTATGTCCAAATTTTAATTTCCCAATTTCCATATTCCTTTAGATTTACTCTTTCCAAAGACAGTTATTTGTGTTTACAATCTATTTATTTGTAAATCTATTTCTTTTGCTAGATTATCTAGATTGTCTGTCTGCCTTTCTAATCCCTTTCTAGATAAAGAGAATAGTATGATGTCATTTGGAAAAGCTAAGATGGAACACTTTTGCTCTAAAATTTTTGGACAGTCTGCATCAATTATCTCATGTCTTCTTGTCAAAGTATCAATGTATATTGAAAACAAGGTAGGTGCTAGAACACAGCCTTGTCTTACCCCTCTGTAAGTTCCTGTTGGTTGAGTTAACTGTTCATTTTCACCGTATATAACCTTGGCCCCGGTATTTTCATATAGTCTTCTAAATATATGTATAAGTTGTTTATCAATACCCTTGTCAACTATAATATTCCAAAGGATACACCTATTTATGGAGTCAAAGACTAATTTAAATTCTACATATACTACATATATTTTTTGTTTTCATAAATAGACAAACTTTTCAATTAAATGGGAAAAACACAAAACAATTATCCACTGTATTGTAATTTTCTCAAAATCCTGCCTGAAACTTACTAATACCTCCTTTCCCATTTAGGTCTATTAACAGTTTGTCTAATACAATTTTAGAGAATAATTTCAAGAATACATCCATTAGACTTATTGGTCTATACATTGCCAGATCACAGCAACTTCCTTTCTTATGGATAGGGACAATAATTGTCCCTGTCCAAGATGGTGTGAGAAAAGTTCCCTGCAAAAATTGGTTATATGGTTATATAAGATAAGGAATAAATCAATCCAGGCTGAGGCATTTGCCAAGAATACCTCAACAGGAGTTGAGTCTGGTCTTGGAGCTTTATTAATTTTCATTGATTTATGTGCAATATAAACTTCTTGCATGGTAATCATTATGTGCGGTTCATAACTAGTAAGTGGAACCAATTGTTTTGTTTCCATACCTTCTCCAAATATCCCCTGGAAATAGGTTACCCACTCCTGTTCTTTTATATAAGTATCAGTTTTAGTTTTATTGTTACTTGTACCTTTAGAAAACTAAACACCAACATTTCTTGTTATCTCCCTCATATATGCTTTTGAGCATTTCTTTCCATTTACTCCATTGGAACTGTTATTTCTTGTCCTTTAAAAATTTATTATATAACTTTCTCTGATGATTCAGGACTTTGAATCTGTTGACATCTTTTGAATGTCTAGTCTTCCTAATCCTTATGTTTAATAGCTGTTTCTGAGTAGTACAATCCTTATCAAACCATGTATTTGTTGTTTTGATGTTTGATCTTAATAAAGTTAGTTTATATAATTTAGTTTTTACAGTCTCAAATATGTACAAAACAAAATTCCAAAGTTCAGAAACAGTATAATCCTGCTGTCCATTTTCAAAGATTTTGACAATTTGGGCCTCAGCTTTCACTGATGGCTCAGTCTCTACTTGTATATTCTACTTCAGTTTCTTATTGTACCTAATTTCTGCTAATGCTTCTTCATGAAGGTGGTCATCTCGGAATCTATCCACCTGACATAATTTCCCTGATAAGACGATAGGCAAGTGGTCACTCTCCATTCTAGTAGGGACACAGACATAGTTCCATGCTGCTATGTCACCAGACCAAAGAAACATATTCAGTACAGACGCATCCATTGATTTTACATAAGAATAGCAACCTTGTAGGTCACCAGTAACCCTTCCATTAAGCGGGTATAAGTTGGTTGATTTTAATATCTCTATCAATTTTGTTCCAGCCTTATTAACTGTTGTGTCCTTTGAGGTTTTACAGGGTGGAGGAAGCTTTTGTAGATACTCAAAACATGAATTGTCTAGGAGGCCATCATATAATCCAATGTTGGCATTTAAGTACCCCATGATTAATATTTCTACATTTGAGTACTTTAATTGAACCTCCATAAATGCATTTTCTAGAGTTAGTCACAAGTCTTCCTTATAGTACCTTGATTGTTTTGGGGGGAAGTAAACATTAAATATCATCACTTTCTTGTCTTGCTTTGTTAGTAATAGAGCTATAAAGTTGTTTTCTTTATATAGAAGTAGGTGGTTTGTAAACAAATCTAGCCGAAAATAAATGAATAGTCCACCCGAGGGTCTACCCAATTTATTTTCTCTCATTGCAAAAAAGTGAAATAAATCATACTCATTAAATATAATACATTTTTTGTTTTCATGTCATGTCTTCTGCAGGCATATTATATCTGCAGATTTAATAAAGTATAAGCAGTCATTATCAGATCATTTGTTATTCAGTCCGGCTATGTTCCATGAAAGGATTATATTCATTCCCCCTGCAGTAGCCTTAAATTGTATCATAGTAGTATCTACTGCAGAAAGTCAGGAAAAATCCTGCTTTTCTGCATCCATTCCATAGCAGTTTCTACTATTTGAACACCCAAATATTTCCTCTAGGTCACCATGTATAAACCTGGTGTGTCCAAATTACTGCATTTTTTTAGGATTTCATATGCAAGGCTTTTATCTCTGATTTCTATATCAAGCTATAAAGTTTCCTGCACCCTAGTTATTTTCATAATTCCTTGGGTACCCAGTTGTATCTTGAGTATATTCCTGAGCAAATTACATATGACACCCTTCAGTTTCTAGTTGTTTTCTTTATAAATAGTAACCATTCCATACAATGATAATACTACTGGAGCTTGTCCTTCTGCAATTTGTTGCCTGGTGTTGAAATAGTCTAGATCTGGGAAACTCACTTTCAACTCACTCTCAACCCTCTTTGTTCAATTAGATCGGCATTATACCAGATATAATTTGCTACTTTTGGAGAATTTAGAGAAATTTCTATTGTTCTTATATGACCATCTCTTGAGATTTTTAGGTGTATCATATCGCTTATATTTATATCTAGGTCATAAAAGTAGTTATTTAATACATAATCTTTCAAATCATCTTCAGTTGTGGTAGGCCAATCATAGACTGCAGTACACCTTATTGTGGGGAGTTGTTCCTCTACATGGACAGTTTGTGTTTTTCTACCCTTAGCAGTTGGGTCTACTCCAGTATTCACATTTACTGATTTACCACTCGTAGCTTCCATAGGAATCTCCAAGTTTGGAGCATCCCCTATTTTTGTAGCATCTGATTCATTGGTACAACATTTTTTAAGTGTATCTATTTCTCTCTCCAATGCTGCTAAACGGTTACATAGATCAGTGGACAAGATAGATAGAAATGTTTATTTTTTGACAGTTTATCATTTGGACTGTTAAGACCTATTTACAAGATGGTTCTGTACAGATTATGGTTACAAGTGCAAATCTTAACATAAATTACATAGAATATAACACAATGACTAACACAATCTATAAACAGTGCACAAAACTAAAAATAAACATGTCAATGACAAATTTACAATACAATAAAATGAAAAACCAAAAAACTTAACAATAACATAATTTAAGAGCATTTCATAACCCTAAACACATACAATTTGGTTTCCACATAGATATCAAACTTCTCTTAAATTGATCCAAGCTACCAGCATTTCTAACATCCAGTCTCAATGCATTCCAAATCTTTGGTAGGTAAAATCTCCTTTGCATCATACTATATCGATTTCTCACTAAAGGAACCTTCAGGCCTCTATTTTGAATTGCCCTTAGAGAATATTTATTTGTAGGCCTATGCATATATGGCTTGCCATTTCCATCCCTAAATGCCACAAATGCCCTCTGCCCCAATCTTTTCTTTCTTCGAATCGCTAATGAATCCCATTTTAAATTTTGTAATAAAATACAATGATGAATATTTATATGACATTGTGTAACATACCTAGCTATTTTATAGTGGACCTTGTTTAAGCTTTCCAATGTTGATTTTGTCGCAAACTGATAAACTTCACACCCATATTCCATTACTGGCAATAATAGCT
The DNA here is from genome assembly GCA_016271365.2 of Neoceratodus forsteri. Classification (NCBI taxonomy): domain Eukaryota; kingdom Metazoa; phylum Chordata; order Ceratodontiformes; family Ceratodontidae; genus Neoceratodus; species Neoceratodus forsteri. The sequence goes on from CM057458.1 coordinate 200,989,854, forward strand.
GCAATGCAATTTTATTTACATCTTCTCTAGCCAAAAATGAGATCTTTCGTCTAATAACCCTAACCTAATATTCACCTTCTTTACTATATTCTCTATATAATTTTCAAATGTAAGACTAGAATCTAGAAGTACCCCCAAGTAATTATATTGGGCCACAACCTGTAATCTAGTTCCATCAAGTGTAATAATATCTATCTCATGGTTTGATAATGTATCTGCATATTTTGTTTGAAACATCATAACTTGGGTCTTTTTCTTATTTAACATAATTTTTGAATATTTTAACCAATATTGTAAAGAATCAAAATCTGATTGCAGTTTATATTGTAACTATATTTTTGTACTGGCTCTTGCAATTAGTGCCATATCATGTGCGTACAGAAAAATTTGTGATTTGGCAATTATTTGTGGAATAGAATTTACATAAATCAGGAACAACAGGAGGCATAGGATTGAGCCCTGGGGAACACCCCTATATGTCCCTTCCCACTCAGACAAAATATTCCCTACACTAACCTGTTGTGTTCTTGCTGTCAAATATGACAGAAGACACAATTTAACAGATTGCAACATTCCCACCAAGGAAAGCCTTTCCATCAGGATACTAAAGTCCACTAAGTCAAAGGCTTTAGAGAGGTCAATGAACACCGCCCCCACGGACTTTCCCTGCTCCAGTCCATTTGAGATGGTATCAAGGAAGTCCACAAGAGTGGAGTCCGTTGACCTCCCCTTTCTAAAACCAGCCTATCTGTCAATAAATAGTATTTTTCCAAGAAAACCTGTATCTGACTTGAAACAACACTCTCAAATACTTTAGATATCACTGACAACAATGCTATTGGTTGACAGTTTGTCAGACTATCCCGATCTCCCCATTTAAATACAGGAATTATTTTTGAGATTTTCCAACACTGTAGATACATACCTTGCTTCAAACTAAAATCGAACAATTTAGTCAAAATTGGTGTAATCTGTAAGGCAGCATCTTTAAAAAACTTAATTTCCACCTGATCAAGCCCCGTTGCCTTATTTTGATTTTATTTATTTGTTTATAAACCTCTTCATTCTTAATTTCCCTGAAATAAAACTGTGATATTTTTTTCTCTATCTTTTCCAGAAATATATGGGGAAGCATCTACGGTCTCTGGCATATTTATTTTTTCCAAATCTGGGAGTGTGCAAAAATAATGATTTAAGTTGCCTGCAATCTGTCTCACATCTAACTCTGTTCCATCACTATCCTTCATAACAGTATCTGTACCCTGACTTGTCTTCCCTTCTAGCTGTTTTACCAACCTCCAATAATGAGCCAGGTTTTTTGTTTGTTCTATTTTTTGTTTATAATACTTTTTCCTAGCTTGCCTAATCAAACTTTTGCATTTATTTCTTGCCTTTTTAAACAATTCCCAGTCTGTGGACCTTAATGTTTGGTTAGACTTTCTCCATAACCTATCTTTCCATCTATTTTTTTTTTATTTTGTCATCAATCCAAGGATAATGTTTCTTCCATTCCTCATTCCTTAATTTGTTTAAAAGGTGCATTTATGTTACAAATATCCACAAAAGTTTGAGTAAATTCACTAATTGCCAAGTCAATATCTGGAATAAGATCTATTCGCTCCCAATCCACTGCACTCCGATCTTGTTGAAATCTTGTCCTATTAAACTTTTTGTAATCCCTAATATATTTAATTTTGGGTGAATCTAATACATTATATTTTTTAATTATCTCACACTCTATATAACAATGGTCTCCTAAATATGGGGCACCCACCTTTACATTTTAAGTGTGGGTCCCAGCAGTCACAAAAATTAAATCCAATATATTCCCATAACTCTGATGCTGACTTTTCCTTGTGGGAGCATTTATAATCTGAATTAGGCACAATGGTAACAATTCCTTATCCAATTTTTGACCCTTTGCTGCTCCCCAGGCACAACTGAAGTCTCCTACAAGCACTAAATCATGTTGTTCAACTGTAACAGTCAGTTTTGATGCAAACTGTTCAAATGCTGTTATTTTTACTTTTGGATGTGAATATATCACACCAACACTTAATTTTAAATTAAAAATATGTACCAGAACCATTTCTATACCCTCTGTATTTCCAGACAACAGTTGTTTCATTTGTCCTAGACTTTCTTTAACAAACAGTACCACCCCCCCCATGAGGCCTGTCATACCAATATATAGAGCAGTCTTTTAACAGCTAACTCAGAATCCAGGTGTTTTTTTTGTAAGCCATGTTTCAGAAATTCTCACCACATCATAATTTCCTAAATGAATCCAATGTTCAAATAATGCTTGCTTTCCTACTAGACTTCTAGCGTTATCGTGTGCCAATTTATTTATTTGTTCATCAGTTTGCAACCTTTGAGCCAGAGGTTCATTTCCCAAAGGTACCTCATCACACTGAGGACAAATACATTACAACTTTTTGTTACATCATAGAGATTACAAGTTTGGCAGTCACATGAAGTTACAATCATTTGTACAGGGAGAAACAGTTAACTTACAATGGCATATACTTGCACACGGTAACGTGCAGAAACAGCAAGGTGGTAATAGTTCAGTGGGTGATGGGGCGAGGTTAGGGTGTGGTGAGGTGAGGAGCCACTCAGTGAGCTTTGTCAGTGCATAGTGAGCTATGGCACCTTAGAGACAAGTGCAGCTATGTGTGTTAAATAGCTGGCTCTGAAGTGCAGTTTTGAAGGAGGAGATTGTGGGGGTGTCAGAGATGGTGGTAGGGAGAGTGTTATACCAGGAAGGAACTCTGTAACAGAAGGACCTCTGTCCATGGGTGGTCCTAGATCTAGGGATAAGTAAAGTGGCCTTGCAGGAGGTTCGAGTCTGAACCAAGGGTTGGGCTTGGTGGATGGAGGCTGTCAGCCTGGGAGGGGATAGCCCGAGAAGAGTTTTTTTTTGTTATGAGGCAGGTTTGATATCTAAGCCGTTCATCCAGGTTAAGCAGCATTGCCATGTCATAGAGCTGGCAAGTATGAGTGAGCCTGGGGGCCCCCGTAATTAGCCTACAAGCCTTATTCAGGGTGAGGTGAATTTTATTGAGGGCGGTCGAGTCCGCAGCACCGTATACTGGCAGGCCATAGTCCACAAGGGACAGTATTGAGGATGTAACTGCTAGTCAGAGGGCATCGGGGGGAGACAATTTTTGTAGCGGTAGAGGATACCTAGCCGCACATTGGTAGCTGAGGCAAGAGCATCAATATGGGTGAAGTAGGTGAGGGCTGCTCCGAAGGAAACCCCAAGGTACTTGTATGAGCGGACTTGTTTGAGAGGTTGTTTGGAACTAGAGAGGATGAGGAGTGAGAAATTGCTGGCTTTGTTTTGGGGGTGGGCAAAGAGCATAGTTTTTGTTTTTTTGAGATTGATGACAAGTCTATTCTCTTTAAACCAGGTTTCAGCATCATTAAAGGATAGTTGTAAGGTGTCCTGTAGGGAGATGGGGTTGTGGTGGGTGGCAAAGATGATGGCATCATCTGCATACAGCAGAATTTTTGCAGTGCATGCACTGGGCAGGGTGTTGAGGTAGAGTGAGAAGAGTAGTGGTCCAAGGATGGAACCCTGGGGAACACCTGAGTGGATGGGACATGTTTTGGAAAAAGTCCCATTGATTTTAACACACTGGGAGTGGGCAGATAGGTAGCTGGTGCACCAGGAGACCAGCCCAGTAGCGAAGCAGGTGTGGCTGAGGGCATCCAGCAGGAGGAGGTGGGAGACAGTGTCGAAGGCCTTTGAGAGATCAATGAACACTGCCCCAGCTAGGGAGCCAGAGTCCAGGGAGGAGTGTAGGAAATTTGAAAACTCAATTAGAGCAGTGCTGGTACTGTGACCTGCATGGAAACCGTGCTGTTCTGGGAAGAGGCTGTTGTGTTTGGTCAGGTAATCAGTAATTTGAGTGGCCACCAGTTTTTCTAGGGCTTTGGTGAGCGATGGGAGGATGGAGATAGGCCTGTAGTTCCCAGCCATGGACCTGTCACTGCCTTTGTGTATGGATGTAATTGTGGCAGTTTTCCATGCCGATGGGAATTGTCCCAGGCAGAGGGATTTGTTGAGAAGGCTGGTGAGTGGAGAAAGGACCTGATCCAGCACCCAACAGAGGATGCTGGGGTCCAGTGAGTCGCTGCCAGGACTATTGCTCTTTAATGCATTAATCAGGTGGGGTCTGACTTCCTGGGCAGTTACCCTATGTAAGTGGAAACTAGGGCATTGGATGACTGGGGCAGGTAGGGAGTGGGGTGGGTCAAAGAAATTGCTAGGGAGGACTGAACTAAGGTCCGTGAAGGATGTGTTTAGGAAGTTAGCTATGCAGTCAGGGTCAGTAAAGATAGAGCCATCTATGGTGATCTGGGATGGGGAAGGGGAGCGCGTGCTCCCATTTAATTGTTTAATGTTGTCCCAGAATGTTCGTGCACACCCCCAGGAGGAGGAGGTGAGCATGGCCTGGTAGTGATCGGCCTTTGCTTTTTGGATGGCCCAGGTGCACTTGTTCCATGCAGCATTGTATGCCTGTCTGTCTGCCATCTGACCTGTTTCTGTGGCCAGGTGCCATAGGTTATCCCTGTGTTTGAGCAGTTGTAGCAGGGCAGGGGTAACCCAGGGTACATTACGCTTTTTGGTTCGGACTTCCGTGAAGGGTGCGAATATGCCACAGGCTTTGCTGAAGGTTTGGGAAAAAAAGAGTAGGGCAGTATCTATGTCAGGGGCGTAGTGTATGGGTGACCAGTTTGTTTGGGCAAGAAGTTGCTTGAGGCTTTTTAGCCCACCTGGTCTGAGGCGCCGGTGTAGTGTGGGTTGGGCTGTGAGTTTGGTGTGGAGGTCACCCAATGGAATAGGATAGGGGGAGTGGTCACTAAGTGAGTCAGGAAGGACCTGGATATCATGGACTTGTTCAGGGCAGTTGGTGATGACCACATCCAGAAGGGTGCTGATACCTCTTTTTGTGTTTACTCTAGTGGGTTGAGAAATGAGTTGAGTCAAATCTATTGCCACAAAGGAGTCATGGGTGATGGAGGAGGAGGTGCTGAGCCAGTTCATGTTGAGGTCTCCCACAAAGATTTAGTCAACCTTGTGAAGGAGGGTTGCAAGATAATCTGTTAAGGATACCAGTGCCAGGTTTTGTTTTTTGGGGGGAATGTAGGCAGTGGTGAGATATAGGGGGCCCCTGGAGGGGTCTGGAGTTAGTTTGAGGGTTAGGGCCTGTGCCCCGTTTATGAGAGCTGGGGCAGGAGTGCTTGTCCAGTGAGAGAGTCCCTGGTATAGATTGCACAGCCACCCCCCCATTTGCCTACATGATCCTCCCGGTATAGCGTGTATCTTGGGAGGGAGACAGAGGAGTCAGGAGTGGACTTTGATAGCCAAGTTTCCACCAGTGTTATGACATCTGGTTTATGCAGTGTGACCCAACATTGGAGGGAATCAAATTTTTTCAGAAGGCTGCATATATTCATGGATGCTATGTGGAGCCAAGGGGACCCAGCTGGTGTGCTAGTATGGACAGAGCCTGGGTTGGGATGTATATTGCCTGTTAAGAGTAATAGGATGACCACGGCTCTGGCCAGGGGGTGGTGATGAGTGAGCTTTCGATAGGTATGTAGTGAGGAGGAGGAGGAGATCTTCTGGGAACAGGGGATGGGCAGGGTTTGCCAGGCCTGGAGGACGAGAACAATAAGCCTCCAATGGGAGCCTGGGTAAGCAGCGGGGAGTCAACCAGGGGAAGGGTGCTGTGGGCTAGGTTACATGGTGAGTGTAGGGTGGGATCGTACTCTGTCTGGAAAAAATGTGGGTGCTAGTGCCAGTGTGCCTGGGGGCTGCCTGGTTGATGGGATGTGGGTACCAGAGTAAGGATGAGGGGAATGCATTTTAGGAGGAGGTGGACTAGCATAGTGCTTACGGCAACAGCAGGGCAGATAGGTAGAAATATTTTGGTAGCCCTCCTGCAAGCGTAGATGCCACTTTGGATCAGTGGTAGTGACAAAGACTCTGGTGGGCAGGGTACCAGGTTCAAAACTCTCCCAGGGCAGTTGGAAAAGGGGCCTGGGTGAGAGAAGCAGGCTAGGTTTGGGCCAGAAATAGGGTGAGAAATAGTGACTCCTAGTGGTCACTGGGTGTAGGCTTGGTGGTGTGACAAGGGGTCAGAAAGTGGGCTAGCTATAGGACTGGGTGTGGGGAAGAGATATGGGCAGGGTAGCTGTAAGTTGAGGAGGAGAGAAGTGGAACAGGTTGTTAGAAGGGATCCAGGAAGTAGGGGGAGGAGGAGGTCTGAATAGAGGTACCTGAGGTGGGAGTCTATGGGTCCCTCTAGTGGCTGGCTGGTATAACCTGCAAATGGGAAAATGGAGACTCAGTATTTCACCTGGCAGGAAATGATGTCATGGGGCATGGCCAATACATTAAGGGATGCCCCTGGATGGGAGGGTGGCTGGGGCAGGTGGGGGCAGATGACACGCAGCGTCATCAGGCTAACACCCCACACAAGAAAGCTGGCAGCTTTAGGAGGTATCCTTTACCTCTTAGGCATCTTACGGTGCAAATCCAGCTCCAGGAGGGAGCTTATGGTCATTGGACACTGCCGCGGGTAGCAGTGTACGGGGGGGGGGTCTGAAGGCCTACATGAGGAGAAGCAGAACAAAGGGGCACATTAGTATGCAGAGGGAGAAAGGTAGGAGCTCAATCCCTTACTGCGCATGTGCGAGCTGTTGGGCTATGTCCTGACTACAGCTCCTACTACGCATGCGTGGATTTCCTACATGGCGATATCCAGGACTCTCAGGTAGGCACTAACTGACTGAAACTACAGAGTACAGAGAACTAGAGTGTTTCACATAACTTAGTAGCTTGAATAAATACAGTCACTAAGAAGTCCCAGGCTATACAGGTATTGTAAGCAGAGAAACAATACTAACAAGTACAAAATATAGCCACTAAGGCGCTGATAGCCTAGCGTCTTAAAGTACCCCCACGATTTCAGCAGACAACAAGGTAATAGTGCAAAATGCATACATAAAAAATCAATCAGTAGCCCTGTGGGGACAAATAATATTCTTAAAGTCCCTTGAGAACACCCCACACAAGAAAGCTGGCAGCTTTAGGAGGTATCCTTTACCTCTTAGGTGTCTTGCAGAGCAAATCCAGCTCCAGGAGGGAGCTTGTGGTCATTGGACACTACCGCGGGTAGCAGTGTATGGGGGGGGGTCTGAAGGCCTCTTAGGCATCTTGCAGTGCAAATCCAGCTCCAGGAGGGAGCTTGTGGTTGTTGGACACTGCCGGGGTAGCAGTTAACAGAATTCATTTGATTTTGTTTTATGGGGTTTAATTTCACATCTCCACTTACCATAATTAAGAGCTTAACCAATTATGTACCCCTGCTGAGATCAATGCTGACAGATCCAAGATCCAGTTTTAACCAATTTATAATCTTAAATGACAGCAGTTGATTATTTTCCCACTTAATAAATTTATTCCTCCTAATACTGCTTTTATCTCCATTTCTGTTTGCCTTGGGTCCAAGATCTGCCAGCAAAGATGTCACATGGCAGCATCCACTTCCATGCTGCTCCACAATTATCTATAGGCAGCTCCCATTTCCATTTTGCTCCACATTTAACAAATAATGCCTGTTTACAAAGAAGAAAATTACCACACTAATCCAAATAGACAACTTTTACATTTTAAACAATAAGTGATATTTAGCACAATAAATCAATCTAAATACAGAATCTATTAACAGTTACAATTTTTCCATATTGTTTCCAGAGCTACTTATCAAATTATATAATTCTACACTCCAATTCTAAATCTCCTGTCATTAACTACTGTATATAGCAATTTAAAACTATTACCATGGATATATGATCCTCATATTAACTAGGGTTTAACTATGGATACTTTTTTTTAAACTAACACTGACAAGGAACTTTCTTTAACATATATTCATATTACTACTACTCCAGGCTAGTTTCTATGTAATTAAATAAGCCTAAAATGAACTTACTTTATGCATAATAACATTTGCCAGCAATTTAAATACTCACTTTCCAATGTATTTTTATATTTTCCACAGCAACACATACAAGAAGGGAGACTGCACTGTTACCTTCTGATTTTTCTACTCTGAGTGACACTTGTGTCATTAATGCCCACACTACTGCTCGTGCTTAAGCGAGCGGCACGAGTTTTAAATGGCCAGCGTGCTGAGTGGAGTATGCCAGCAAGATCCCAAACTAACAACTTAAACAGCATAGCATCCTTTTGTAACAGAAAATCCTGCTTACTGGTGGAAAATTGCAGGTCTGTGTTGGCAGTTGTTTCAATCAACCTCCCAGGGACACAGAGTTAACACAGCTTCAGCTGCTATTCTGGCAAAGCAAGCGTTGCAAGTTTTAAGTTGCTAGCACTCCCGCTCCTTCTTCGTGCTGCGAGGAGTATGCCAACAAGATCCCAAACTCATAATTTAAACAGCAGAGCATCCTTTTATAACAGAAAGTCCTGCTTACTGGTGGAAAATTGCAGGTCTGTGTTGGCAGTTGTTTCAGCTGACCTCCCAGGGACAAGCCAGTTAAACCATAGTTCTAACATATATTCTTGGGGTATTTCTCTTCCCTCTGTCCCCTAGGTTTCTTCACATGCACTTCTTGTTCTACCTTGTCTTTGTTTTGTGTAGAGTGTTTAGCCTGTACTGCTTTCCTTTCCTTTTGCCTTCCATGTGCTTTTTGTTTATCTTTCTGCTTATAGTTTACTTTTCTTTGCTTTCTTTTTATGTCATTCAGACCAACTTTCTTCCTTCTCGTCTCTTTATTGTTACCATTCCCTCTCTTAGACTTACATTTATCAACTTTCCCCTCGCTTTCTGGTATACGTATTGGAGAAAAGTCAGGTCTCCTATGTGTCTTTGGTGTCTGGGGTGACCCAAAGTCCTCCCCTGGAGCAGATACTCTTTCCACATACAAAACAGAGTCAGATGGAGTAGTTGGAAAAGCTTTTTCCAACTTATTTTTTATGGTTTCTAAATTTGCATTATTATGTGCAATGTCATAGCTAATATTTTCAATCTCATTCTTGAGCACAATTACCTGCTCCATTAGTAAAACATTTGCAGTATACTGGTGGTTCATACAAGCCACCAAATCATCACTAAGACATATTGGTATATATTGTGGGACATTTTTCTTTCTAATATTTTCTATATTTTGGCAAAGTTGATCAGATGTTACATTTTCCCCCTCTATCTCTCTAGATTTCTCATATTTAGATACTAGACCCTTCATTCCTATAATAGTTTTATGTAGTACAGCATTCACATTCCTCAATTCTGTACCAGGTATTAAGAGAAGATCATTTGATGCATTATGGTTATGGCTACCAATTTTAAGTTCTCCATTACTGTTTCCAGCTTTGGGTCTAGCCTGGTCTTCTAAGGAACTATCTTGCAAATACTATTTTCAAAGCATGTGAAATCAGAAGAAGCCTCATAATTGAAGACCTAATTTCCATACATATCTTCCTTTTCATTAATAATTAGCAGGGTGGAGTTTTGTATTACACAATCCCAGTTTCCAGTTCCATTTGTCTCTTTAGAGAATTCTGAGCTATAAAGGGGGAGCACAGGGGAAAGTTCATAGGTGTCCTCGAGTGCTGCCTTTCTGCTCTGCTGGACATTGCTTTTATTAGAAGGGTTTTCAAAACCCAAAGGTGTTGAAGTTTTTTCAATTTCCGTTCTCAGCATACAAGGAACATGATCAGTAATTTTTGTCTGTTTAGTTTTGATAGTTCTATTTTTCCTTTCTTTTTCCTGAACTAATTCCCCTAGTAGAAGTGAAAAACTAGTCTGCATCTTTCTTTGTAATCTAGTATTAACCATATTAAAGTGTACTGGCACTATAAGTATTTTAGACAAATCAGAGAATCAATATCAATTAACACCAATGGAAATCAATTAGCAGCAATAATGGTAGCAAACATCAATGAACAAGGTTCCAGTAACTGTTTTTTCCCAGAGGTCTAAAATAGTATATTAAAAGTGAAAAAGAAGTAAATGACTAAACCCCTATATCATAAAAAGTTCAAAACTTAATTCAGATGGAGTAGTTGGAGTCTCTTGTATTCTTTATTCTTCCTTTAATTCTTGGTATTGCTTCCTCTCAATAGTTAGTTTAAAGTGTGATGCAAGTAACAAAGCACAGAGCAGATGGCGAACAGTTTAACAGCAAACAGTACCTTCTGGTGGCTCTTCTACTTTTATCACAATGGTATCAAGTTGTTGCTGTATCTCCATGTTGGCACAATAAATGAGAGGATCCAGTTCCCATCGTAATACATGCAAGCACAGAGATCGATCTCAGTCTCGCAGAGCTGAAAGTATTTAGTCCCATGGTCTCACTCCAATTTGCTTTCCAAGTACAAGCCACTAAAATCAGAAAGAACAACTTATTTAGAAGAACATTTTAAAACTGATTATTTGGCTCTTGTATTTTTACCCTTATATCAGCCAAAATAATAAAATTTAAAATTAAAAGCTAGGTTTCTTTAAAAAATTATACCTGCATAATAAAATAAACTTTAGATAATTGGCTTTGATAATCAGGCAGTAATCAGTTAGTGGTATATTATATATTTTAATAGCTTATGTTCCAATCACTACTGGAATCCACAGGCACAAAAAGTGTCTCAAGTCTGAGACCAAGCTTGATCCCCTGCAATATTAGTTGTATCCTTTTCACGTTTACCGGATATGCAGATATTTGAAATCCCCAGCTGATTCCTTTGTATACTGTGGGCCATGGTTCAGCAAAGCAAAGGGGCCACTATGTAAAACCAAGTCAAAACAGGAACTGAAAAAAAGCCACATTTTTTAGCAGCTACATGGATAAAAGGCTTTTTAATACCCACAGATTTTAAAGCAAAGCCATTTGCAGTCTGCATTGAACTTTAGGCAGCTCAGATCTAATGAATGTGGCATCTGGTGTCCAAAATGGGCAAGATCAGTTTGTGAGTTGTGATGTCTGATGTATATAATACTGGGTCATGTGACCAGATTAGCATACGGCACACAATTTTAAACTTGATTTTGGGAGAAAATAGGAAACACAGCCTTAAATATTACCTAATATTATCTAATACTTGTTGAATAAGTAAAAAAAGTAGTTGCACTTTCCAGTCTATCCAATAGCTCAGTTACATGCAATGAAACACACCAGATGCTATCCTGCAATTTTAACCAGCAGAAAACAAAAAAGCAGAAAAGCTGCGCACTGAACTATAAACTTAATAAAATTAAAGTCCAATAGAAGTAAACCTTTAAGCATTCCTCTCTTGGAAGGATACTATCCTGTTTACTCATTTTGACTTGAAATAGGGCAGAACAAAGATATACTATTTCAAGCAGTCTCCAGGGTGCAATGAGCCTTTCTGAAGGACTGAGGTCTCTAGGCAGAGCCCCGGTCCACCTCAGGGGAATCCCCCAGATGCCACCGGCAGTGGGCCTTCCTTCACCTGCAAAGAAACAAGCACAGCACCAGAAGAATTCTGCACAGTGGTAGCTGCATTAAGATGGCCTGGTAAGGAGACAAATGTAGAGGCAGCGGTGGTATACTGTTTATAAAAAAATTTTAAGCAATGTCTCCTTGCTTCTCTGCCTTACTCCTCGAGGTCAGACAGCACGTAACAAACTCCACTTCAAACAGCCAGGATGGAGATAGCTTGCTACAGAGGCCAGAGCCTCCCAGAACCAGAGCTTGAGGGGGCACTGAATAATTATTTCAGTTCTGTTTTTACTCAACAAACCCTAACAACAACCAGTAATATACATAAAGAAATAGATCACAAACCTATATCCATGGAGGAAGTACAAGAGACCATTAAAGCACTGAAAACAAATTCAGCACCAGGGCCAGATAACATCAACACCAACTTTATCAAAAAAAATTTCAGATGATTTATTACTTCCCTTGGCATTACTATTTAATAAATCGTATAGCTCTGGTGAGGAGCCAGAGGATGGGAAAATGGTTGCTGTGATCCCCGTACATTAAAAAGGGAGCACGAATATGCCTGGAAACTACCGACCAATACGTTTGATGTCTGTGGTCATGAAAATTATGGAAAGAATCTTAAAAAACAGATTGGAAAATGAAATAATACCAAAAGGCCTAGGGGATCATACACAGCATGGTTTTATGGCAGGGTGATCCTGCGCTACCAAGCTCATTGCTTTTTATGAAAAAATTTGTGAAAGTATAGACAGAGGCTTGTCAGTCAACCTGGTCTTATTAGCTTCCAGAAGACATTTTATACTGTTCCACATGAATTATTAACAGAGAAAATGGTACAACTAGAACTAAACTCTTATACTCTTGTATGGATTAAACAATGGCTATATAATAGGACACAACAAGTTAAAATACAAAACACAATTTCAAACCAAATTAAAGTCACTAGCAGTGTGTGAAAGGGATTGGTGTTGGGCTCTGTTCTTTTTAGAATATTTATAAGTGACCTACACACAAATGTTAAAGTGAATCTAAGTAAATTTGCAGATGACTCAAAGATTAGCACTGAGGTTGATACAGAAGCTAAAATCAATATCCTGGAAAGGGATTTATTACACAGAGAAAACTGGGCCCTAAATAACAAAATGGCCTTCAACGTTGAAAAATGTTGTTATTCATCTAGGAAGGAAAAACACTATGCACAACTATGTACTAAATGGTATTACAATTAAAAAGGTTACCTCAGAAACAGACCTGGGGGTAGTGATCAATAAAGATCTATCCATGGGAGACCATCGCAGGAAGGTTCCACTAACATCAAACAGACTGTTAAGATCTATCAGGAAGGCATTTATTACTAGAACAGCAGCATGTATTGTCTCCTTATATAAGGCATTTATTACTAGAACAGCAGCATGTTTTGTCCCCTTATATAAGGCATTTGTCCTTCCACATCTCAACTATGCTGCTTCCTTCTGAGCACCATTTTTAAAGAAGGACATAAAGATACTTGATGTTGTACAGAGAGGAGCAACTAAGATGGTCACCAGGGTCAAAACACTTCCATATACAGAGAGACTGAGAAAATTAAATTAGTATGACCTACAGTTACGTAGGGATAGAGGTGATATCCTAATGCTGTTTAATGTACTTCATGATACATAATTAAGTAAGTTTGTAATTTAACCCCAGCTATAAAACCTCCAAATATCAGGTGTGATAACAAACAACTGTATGTACAGAGAGCTCTGACTCATAAAAGGTAGTTTTAATTTACCATAAGGATATGTAAAATTTGGAATGCTCTTACGTAACATATAGTAGACATAAATGATTTTACAAGGTTTAAAAACCAACTAGACAAGTACCTCTTTGGAGATAAATAACATCCCACACAGGTGTGGGGAAGGCAGTCCAGATGGGCCTTGAGCCTACTTTTGCCTTTATACCTACTGAGTAATACATACATACATAACTAAAAATACATTCTTACTAACTAACTAGGCTCAATAGTTTCACTATCAAACATTGTGTTTTCTGAATTTTTTTTTTGCCAGCTGTCATGGTATATCTAGTTTAGTTTTTGAATCTGCAGAAATCTTATGACACATTTATATCAAATGATATTGCAGGTAGAAACTCTCTAATCAATATTCCCACACCATCATTTGTGACACAATGTGGCATGTCCTCTCACACTAGTGTTCAAAAGCCTTCTTGCTGTTGACAGGTTGTACACAAGCCAGCTGTAGATTTTTGCTACTCTCCTTCCCTGGTATTTATACCTTTGCATAGTGTTATAGGTTAGCATCATGTTTTACATTTCAAAGACTCAGGGTTATAGGAGCAACTCAGAACAAGCAAGTGGCTTCAGTGAGAAAAGAAAAGTCAAAGTAAACTGGCTGCATCAGCATAACAACATCAGCTCTTCTTCTGATGATCTCCTTTAAATTCTCAGGGTTTGCTGTAGTATTGACAGCAGCAGACCAGGTGTTATTCAAGGCTTATACTATACTGTACTTCAGTCCTAATTCACTGTGTAGATGCCAGTACTCTACTAACAGTATGATCTGCAATATCATGATGTCACAAATCAGCATCGTATAGAACTTTATAGACAGGTGGCCATCAAGGCAAACTACACGGTAGCCGAACTGAACAAAAGAGGGCTCCCATACAAAAATTGTCAGTTTTTACATATTATTTATTCAAGTAATGAAACACCACAATAAAAAAGTTATTTTTCAAAAAAATAAGTCAATTTAAAAAATCCCCCAGTGGAAGCATCAGAACAAAGTGAAACAACAGGACGTCACATTGCATGTCTGGCTGTAGCTCTGTTGCATCACAGCATGGTGTTTTAAAACTGCTCCATTATTAACAATAACTTTTTTGAGGTGTTTCATTACTTGAATAACAACTTGAGTTAATGATATATATACCTGGCAATTGCTCTGCAAGAACCTTCTTTTGTTCATTGGTGTTTGAACCTGTGGGTCCAAGCTGTCACCACGAGTACTGTTTGGAGTTCTGTTAAGTCCCTCTGTGGATCGGCATTTGGTGGCCCAAACAGATAGTTTTGTTTTGCCCTAATTATCAAAATCAAAACATAAGACACTCTGGGATCAATGCAAAATCATAGCTGGTGGCATGGCAAACACTGGGCCCATTGCACTGCCACCAATGTCTGCGATAAGCAAATGTCTTTGGTTGGGAGGACTATTCCCCTCAGTTAAATCCGAATGCAGTCAGTTGGCTAAATGTTACTGGGCACAAACAAGGTTTATACCCATTAATACGCTAGCTTGTGAAATCCATGGTGATCTGCATATGGCATGACACAAGTGACAGAGTGCTATGCCATGCTCACAACTGCAGGGACAATGTGTTACCACCATATTTTTACACCCACCCACTCTTTTGACCCTGACCTTTAGGCCTCCATCTCAGACTTGGAACACATAATTTAAAGTGGAAAATTCATAGACCGTGCCCACTATAGTTTGAAAGGCCATGAAAAGACCCTCTAAATGATGTATTAAGCTCATTTGTAATTGGCAGCAGTTAAAAGATATTGCTGATTACGTCTGTAAAAACCAACAGACCTTGCACACTCACACATCCATAAAATATGGATGAACTCCACATAAATGTAGTATAAGAAATATTTTATTTACTTATATTTCAACAAAGTGCAACAAGCTCTAGATGCAACCCATCATATCCTCCACAAAGATCCCCAACACATTTTGTACCTGCCCAGGTACTTTTCTCAAGAGGAATAAAGATGGCCACTTAGGTGCACTAGTTAAATTGCATAGTGAGCATGACATCACAAAATCATGTGACATGTAAATTAGTTTAAAGTAATAATACCAAAAATCAAAACGTTATTATAAAAAAACAGATATCAATAATTAATACTTACTATACAAAAAATCCTAACTACATAAACCCTTAATATAAAAACATTTAAAAGTTTCCAATAAATAGCTGCCAAACAATAGCATGTCAGTGAGACCTGGTTCGATTCCCGCCACTCTGATTTGAAACACAGCATAATATGTATAGTGCAATGCTGCCCTATCTGCAGGCACCTCTCTGGGCTGAGGGAGGAGGTTGACTGTCTCTGAGCAGAATTGGCCAAGCTGAAGGCAGCATCCACCCCCACCCAGAGAACACCGGGTCTACAACCTGTACCTCGAAGGATGCCAGGGAGGAGGAGTAATTAGACTATGGTGGGCTTAGGGAGGTTGAGGGAGGGGGTCATAAGCACATTCCCCAACCAGTCCTACTTAGTAACTCCTACACTGTTTTGGAGGTTCAGCAAAGCCCCACTCAGGAACCTGAGGCTGGGACCAGGGAGGATGGGAGGGTCCTCCAGGATGCAGCCCCAGGAAAGGGATGCAGGGGACCCTGGAGGAGGGGGAAAGCTTCTCTTAGTGGAGGAATCTGTTGTCCGGGGACTGGAGTTTGGGATACCTAGCAGGGGAGAGAGGGAGGTCAAGTGCCTCTCAGAAAGTGCTGCATGGAGGAATGTGAAGCAGATCTATAGGATCGCTATGGCAATAGCTAGAAGGGAGCAGCTGGATGTCATTGTCTACCTGGGGACCAATGACCTGTCCAGAAGAAGGGTGGAGTTAGCCAGAGTCCAGGAGGATTCCAGGAAGCTGGGGGGAACTGGAAATAGATAGCATGCTCCATATTATTCTCAGAGGTGCTACCTGTCCAGGGAACAGGGGAATCTAGGGCACTTCACATCTGTACCTTCAAGTCCTGGCTGAAGGATTGGTGTGGAAGGGAGGGTTTTGGCTTCATAGAGGACTGGAGCCTGACCTGGGAAGATGCAAGCTTATAAATGGAGGACAGCCTGCATTTGTCCAAGAAGGGAACCTGGGTCCTTTGTGAGAAGTTTAAATGCTTCACTTGTGAGCATTTAAACTGGTCAGGGGGGAGAGCCAGGATTGTCAGAAGGCTTAGGACCCCCCCCATGGGAACATGTAGGAACATAAGTTGATATGATAAGCAAGATATGCTCCACCATTAGCAGAAACCTCTCAGTCAGGAAAATAATATTCATGCTTCTTCTTCTATCAGGTAACATCCATGCCAATCCTGGCCCACCACCAGTGTCAAACACAGGGGGTAACATGAGTAAAGGCCTGAAAGTAGCTGCACTGAACATCTGCAGCCTCACAGCAAAGGTTTGACCTACTCCAAGCATGGATGTCCCACCATGTACCTGACATTCTCTATCTGACAGAGACCTGGCTGTCAAGTAAGATAAAAGACAATGAAGTGATGCTCCCGGGATATCAAACATTCAGGAAAGACAGGTGTGGCAAGAGAGACGGAGGAGTCCTTATCTATGCCAGAGATTACCTATGCTGCTTGGTCATCCCTGTTACCAGGGTCGAGGATGATTATGAACTAATAGCAATAAAAGCACAGGTAACGGCAAATCTCTAATCTTAGCCTCGGTTTATCTTCCACCCATTAAAGCCAGGGATGGCTTCCCAAAAATACTGGATACAGTTGCTACCCTTCCTAAGAGCACAGAGCTTCTCATAACAGGTGACTGTAACATCAACTGGGAGGGCAGGGAATCCACTCCTTTCAAAGACACGGCCACTACTTCCAACCTGACCCAACTTGTAGACAGCCCAACAAGGCGGAACTACAAAACAGGAAAAGACACCCTCCTCAATTGGCTCCTTTTGAGTTCCCCTTCTCGGATCTCTGAGCTTAATGTCCTGCCTGACACCTTAAGTGATCACTCCCCAGTCACTTTCACATGGTCAAGCAAATTGAGCAAGCCCCCACCTATCATAATTAATAGTAGGGTCTTGGGGAAGGGCAAGCTTAGGGCCCTCTTCTCTGCCCTCTCCCAGCATGACTGGTCCCCCATTGATCATGTGCCTAACATTGACCAGGCCCTAAGTTTCTTTATAGAGGGCTTCAACAACATTTGTGATAGCTTTGCACCACTGAGGAAAAGAAAAATTCAGGGTCAAGTTAATGGCTGGATCACAGGGGATCTCCTCACCCAGATGAAGGAAAGGGACAACCTTTGGGAAAAAGCCAGGTCCTCTCACAGCAAACACAACTTCCAGTGTTATAGAGCTGCAAGAAACCACTGCACCAACCTTATCCACCAAGCAAAAGCCAACTTCCACAAGGAGCAGCTTAATAAAACTTGGGGCAATGGGAAGAGTTTTTGGGAGAACATCAAAAACCTTCTTGGGAAGGATGAGAAGAAGATCCCCGCTAGCTCAAAATCAACAACGCCACCATTACTGACCCACGGCACATCGCGGATTCTCTCAACACAGCATTTACTGACCTGACTGAAGTGCTACCTCCCGAATACCTGCACCCTGCTGGGGAACAAACCAACTGCATGCCTCAAGGGAGCTCAACCCCTGTCTTCTACTTCAAAAAAATGTGAGTGAAGGAGGCTTACAAACACATAAAAAAAATACTAGGCAAGACCAGAATGGGGAGGGATGGAATCGATATGAAACTCCTATCCCTACCACTGGATGTCATCATCGTGCCAGTTACAAAACTATTTAACAAATTGCTGGCTCTTACACAATTCCCGGGGATCTGGAAACAGGCTCTCATGACGCCAGTGCACAAGAATAGTGATATGACATACACTGCCAATTGCAGGCCAATATCCATCCTCGCTTCCTTATCTAAAGCCCTGGAAAAGATTGTGGCCACCCAACTTACAGTTTACCTCAACAAATACAACCTATTATGTCCCAGCCAACATGGCTTCAGGCAGAATCATAGTACCTCCACTGCATTGCTGGACTACACTGACTACTTGCACAAGGCACTAGATGAAGGAAAACTGGTGAGATCAGTCTTCATAGACCTCACAAAAGCCTTCAACACTGTCAATCACTCTCTCCTCCTGACTCAACTACAGAACCTGGGGGTTGCAACCACTGTTGTCTGCTGGTTCAAGGACTACCTAACACACAGAAATCAACATGTAAAAATTGGGCACACAGTATCAAGCTCCAACGAGGTATCTTTAGGTGTCTCACAGGGGTCAATACTGAGGCCCTTACTATTCAGCCTCTTCCTAAAGAATCTTCCTGAAGCCTGTGGCACTAAACTGATACTTTACACAGACAATGCTGTACTTCTCACCAGCAGTTCATCAATAGTCGCCCTCCACTCCGAGCTGCAGGAATCCTTCTACAAGCTGGAAGACTGGTTCTGTAGCCATAAGCCGTAAACTTCTATTAAACTACAAAAAGACCAAGGTGATGCTCACAGCCAGCCCACAGCACAAAAAGAAGCTCCTTCCCCTCACCATCTCCAATAAAGTCAGTGAGCCGCTAAAACAAGTTCACTCCTTCAAGTACCTGGGGGTGACCATGGATGACTCCCTCACTTTCACCCAACACATCGACACAGTGGTAAAGGCAGTGAACACTAAGCTGGGTGTATTCTATAGGCATAAAAAGTATCTCACTCCAGAGGCCCTCCATCTCTCAGTCTGTAGCTGCATCCTTTCTACCATCGACTATGGATTGGTGGTCTATGGTGCAGCAACAGACACTGCACTAAAAAGGATTCACATTGCACTCAACAAGGCATGTAGGCTCACAATGGCTGCAGATCGAAATACCCACACCTGCTCCTTATACGAGCAGACCAGTTGGCTGCCACTAAAGAACAGGATTATATTCCAAACACGTCTCCTTGGAAAAAAAGTGCTAATGAGTAAAACCCACCCAGTGAATTTCTAGCATTCTAACACAAAGTGCTACCAGCTATACCACCAGAGGCAGGATGAGGGGGGGGCCCTATCAACACCTTTCCATTGAACTGTGCAGGGACAGTGTGCTTTCAGCTATAGGGCCTCCCAATGGCTTAATGAAATCCCAGTGCACATTCTAAACTCCCAATGCATCTCGCAATTCAAAAATGGCCTAAGACAACACCTTCTTACTAGGACAGTTTGTGACTGCCACTAGGACTCTAACACCCATAATGCCCACTCACCCACACTCTCCTTCCCCTTCTTTTTATCCCCACTCTTCCCCCTTGCCCTATCACTCTGTCTTCCTCTCCCCCTGTGCCTTTTCCCCCACTGGATCAACCTAACCAACCTACTACCACTACGTCCCAACCTCCTGGACAAAGCCACTTCTTTTGGCCGCCCACTTCCCCCAGTCTCCCCTCCCCCTCACCTTGACTCTTCCTCGGACTCTCACACTAGATGTCACACCTCTTTATCTCCTTCGCTACATACAAACACTGTCCTTTACCCAAGTTGAATGCTCTTGATGCTGTACTATCATCATTGGTACTATGAATGACATTGTAACCTTATTGTATACTAGCTACCCACTATTTGAGTATTGTATATAAACTGTTTACTATTGTTGTCATTGTCACTGTTTGATATGGAACCGGTGTAAAAGAGCTCTGAGCTCAAAGGTATGATCTGAATCCCTAAATAAATAAATAAAATAAGTTGACTACAGGAACAACTAAAGTAGGCAGGGAGGGGCAGACAGTTGACGAATGTATTACGAGTGATACGTGGGGGCAAGAGCACATAGGAAAGGAAACTGGGGGTAGGAGGAAGACACTGGAGAGGGAGAACAAGAGCAGAGGGAGGGAAAACTGTAAAACTTGGAAGGTCATGCTAATGAATGCCAGTAGCCTAGGAAGTAAGGTCCCAGACCTGGAGGCCTTGTTGGCAGATGCAGAGCTTGACATAGCAACAATAACAGAGACATGGTACTCTGCTAATCATGGCTGGGAAGTCAATGTACCAGGCTTTACACTGTTCAGGAGGGACAGGAAGGGTAAAAAGGGTGGGGGAGTGGCCCTGTACATCAGAGATGGTATAAAGGCTCCAGAAGTTCAGGAAAGATGGGGGAGGCTGAGGTACTGTGGGTCACCCTGCAGCCAGGGAATGGAACAGCAATACACACAGGGGTAATCTACAGACATCTGGCACAGAGAGAGGGAGGAAGTAGACAGGGAACTAGGGGAGAACATACATGACATGGCAGCTAAAGGCATAATCCTGCTACTAGGGGATTTCAATATGCCAGACATGGATTGGGCCACCCAGGTGGCTACTTCAGCAAGAAGCACAGCAATCCTGGAATCCCTGCAGCGGGTTGGACTCAGGCAGCTGGTGCATGAGCCAACCAGGGACAAGTCAATTCTGGACCTGGTATGGACCAATGTGAACAGAGTCAAAGAAATGCAGGTGGAAGGGCAGCTGGGGTCCAGTGACCACCACATGGTGTGGTTCAGCATGAAGACATGGACTCAATTAAGCCACACAAGGGCAAGAGTATTAGATTTCAGGAGGGCGGATTTCACTGAAATGGGTATATATATACAAGCAGTCCTGGGGAAGGGAGAGGTAATAGAAGGGGTAGAACACCAAAAGGAGAAACTGAAAGGAGCCATAGTGGAGATAACAAATCAATGCATTAGGATAGTGGCCAAAGGGAAAAAAAGAAAGAAACCACTATGGTTCTCTAAAGAGTTGGGGGACAAAGTCAGGGCTAAAAGGTTGAGTTTCAGGAAATATAAGGGGAGCCAAAGGGAGGAGAACAGGGAGGTGTACCTTGAGTGTCTAAGGGAAGCAAGGAGGGCTGTTAGAAGGGTGAGGGTGCAGACAGAAAAGGGCTTAGCATGGTCTGTAAACAAAGGGGATAAGGCATTTTATAGGTACATCAGTGAAAGAAGAAAAAAACGAGGGGTGGATTGTGAGGCTGAAAGGGGAGAAGGGAGAGTGTAAGGAGGTGGATCTGGACAAGGCAGAAATACTGAATAAATACTTCTGCTCAGTATTCACTAAGGAGGGGGAGGGTCAAGGACCACGGTTGGGTTGCAGAGGCAATGGGGGGGGATGAACACCAGTTTATTCACAGTGAAGAGAGTTCTGGAAAAACTCACAAAGCTGAAGGTGGATAAGACCAAGGGGCCAGATGGCATCCACATGAGGATATTAAAGGAGCTGCAAAGGGAATTAGCAGCACCTTTAATATATCACTGAGGTGAGGCCAGTCAGCCTCACCTCAGTGATAGGGAAACTATGATTACATTGGTCCATACCAGGTCCAGAATTGACTTGTCCCTGGTTGACACGGGACCCAAGGCAGCATGGATTCACAGTGGGTAGGTCATGTCAGATGAATCTAACAGGATTCTTTGACTGGGTGACCAAAGTAGTTGATCAGGCAGGGGCTGTGGACATGGCCTACCTAGACTTTAGCAAGGCATTTGATACAGTCCCGCACAAAAGATAAATATACAAGTTAGTCAGCCTGAGAGTGGGTCCCAAGATGGTAGCCTTGGTAAAAAATTGGCTGGAGAACAGGACACATAGGGTAATAGTAAACGGAGTCCACTCTGAAGAAAGGGGGGTTATTAGTGGGGTACCGCAGGGTTCAGTTCTAGGACTGGTCCTCTTCAATGTCTTTATAAGTGACATTGCAGAGGGATTGGAAGGAAAGGTATGTCTCTTTGCAGTCGACACAAAGATCTGCAACAGGGTTGATACACAAGGTGGGGTTGAAATGATGAGAAGAGACTTGGCAAGGCTGAAGGAATGGTCAAATGTATGGCAGCTTAGATTCAATGCTAAGAAGTGCAAAGTAATGCACCTGGGAAACAAAAACCCAGGTCAAGAGTACACTATGGGGGGGTGAGATACTAACAACAACAAAAATGGAAAAGGACCTGTGGGTAGTCATATCAGATGACCTAAAGGTGGGCAAGCAATGTGAGAGGGCAGTAAGGAGGGCTGGGGGGATACTGGGATGTATAGGAAGAGGCATCACCAGTAGAAAACAGGAAGTTGTTATCCCTCTGTACAGACAGCTGGTGAGACCCCATCTGGAGTACTGTGTGCAGTTCTGGAGACCCAATCTCTACAAGAACATAGACAGAATGGAGACAGTCCAGAGAAGGGCAACTAAAATGGTGCAGGGTCTGCACCAGAAGACATATGAAGAGGGACTTAAGGAGCTTAATATGTACACCCTCGAGGAAAGGAGGGACAGAGGGGACATGATAGAAATGTTCAAGTACCTCAAGGGAATCAATAAAGTCCAAGAGGATAGCATCTTTCAGAAAAAGAGTTGTGCAAGAACAAGGGTGCACAATTTGAAGATAGAAGGGGACAGCTCATCAGTAATGTGAGGAAGTATTTTTTCATGGAGAGGGTTGTGGATGCATGGAATGGCCTTCCTGAGGAGGTTGTAGAGTCAAAAGCAGTGGGGGAATTCAAGAATGCATGGGACAGTCATAAGGCAATGCTAGGGGTTGGGGGTAGAAGGAAGTAGGCTGTTGGTTAACTAGGATTTGCAGCTTATCCAATAGGTAGGGAAATGGGCAGACTGGGTGGGCCAAGCAGTCCTTATCTGCCATCAAATTCCATGTTTCTGTTTCACCTCTGGTGGCCCTGTTCACAGATTCACTCAACACAGATGTCGTGCCAGAGGACTGGAGAAGGGCACATGTAGTACCACTGCACAAAAGCAGCAGTAGGGAGGAGATACATAGATACATAGACAGTGTCGGCAGATAAGGGCCTATGGCCCACCCAGTCTGCCCATTTGAGCTTGTAAGTTCAGTTTGTTTTCCTAGAAGTCTGTTGCACCTTACCCCTGACCTCCAGAATTCCTTTATGTCTATTTCATGCATTCTTAAATCCCGTGATTGTTTCAGCCCCCACCACTTCCTCTGGCAGGGTGTTCCACTTGTCCACCACCCGTTCTGTGAAGAAATTCTTTCTCATGTTTCCTCTGAATCGTCCTCCTCCAACTTCATCCCATGCCCTCAGTCCTGGAACATCTTTTGCTTAAAATAGTGTTTTCCTGCACCCTGTTCCTCCTGTAAGATACTTGTATGTCTGTATCATATCCCTCTCTCTCTCTCCTCTCCTCCAGGGTACATGTTCAGTTCCTTCAACCTGTCTTCATAGGACTTGTGATGCAATCCATGCACCATCTTTGTTGCCCTCCTCTGAACCTTCTCTACCCTGTCTATGTCCTTACGTAGGTATGGTCTCCAGAACTGTACACTGTACTCCAGGTGGGGCCTCACTAGTGTCTTGTATAGCGGAATTATGACCTCCCTTTCCTGCTGGTAATGCCCCTGCCATACATCCCAGCATCCTATTTGCTTTACCTGCTGCCTTGTCACACTGTTTCTGTACCTTGAGGTCATCAGAGATGATAACCCCAAGATCCCTTTCCTGCTTGGTGCATGCTATATCCTCACCCCCAACTGATATATTGTGCCAGGGTTTTGTGCCCCATATGCATTATCTTGCACTTCTTGCATTGAATTTCAACTGCCAAACCCTGACCATTCTTCAAATTTCTGCAGGTCACTTCTCATTCTGTCCACACCCTCTGGTGTGTCTACCTGTTACAGAGCTTGTGTCATCAGCGAACAGTGAAATTCTGCCTTCTAGGTCCTGCGCCATGTCACTGATGAAGATGTTGAATAGGACCGGTCCCAGCACTGATCCCTGTGGTACCCCACTGGTCACTCTTCCCTCTGTGAGTTGGGGAGCTACGGGCCAGTCAGCCTCACCTCATTAGTGGGAAAGATCATGGAGACACTGTTGAAAGAAAGGATAGTGGCACATATTGAATCCAGCGGTGCTCAGGATCAGAGGCCACTTGGATTCAAAGCAGGAAGATCATGTCAAACAAATCTAATAGATTTTTTTGATTGGGCGACATGAGACATAAATCAAGGAGGGGTGGTAGACGTCACCTACCTAGATTTCAGCAAAGCCTTTGATACCATCCCACATAGAAGGCTGATTAACAAGATGGGTAGTCTGGGAATGGGAGACAAGGTGGTGAACTGGGTAAGGAACTGGTTAACAGACAGGAGACAGAGGGTGGTTGTAAATGGCGTACAGTCTGGGGAGGGGGTAACCAGTGGGGTACCACAGGGATCAGTACTAGGACCAGTCCTGTTCAATGTCTTCATTAATGACATTGCAGAGGGGCTGGAAGGAAAGGTCTGCCTATTTGCAGTTGACACCAAGAGCTGCAACATGGTGGATGCTCCAGAAGGGGTGCCAAAAATGAAGAGGGGCTGGAGAAGCCTGAAAGATGGTTTGAGATGTGGCAAATGAGGTTCAATGTAAATAAGTGCAAAATAATGCACCTTGGTAGAGGGAACCCTGGGGAGTGCTACAGGTTGGGGGGGATCTGACTGTCACCAAAGAGGAAAAGGATCTAGGAGTTATCATCTCTGATGACCTTATTGTATCAAAGCATTACACAAAGGTGGCAGGGAGGGCCACTGGCATGCTGATCTGCATAGGCATGGGGTATCACTAGCGGGAGGTGGAAAGTGGTGATGCCATTGTATAAAACAATGGTAAGGCTTCACCTGGAGTACTGCATGCAGTTCTGGAGGCCACACCTGTGCAAGGATATAGATAAGGTGGAGGCTATCCAGAAAAGGACAACAAAGATGGTGCAGAGCTTGCAGTACAAAACATATGAGAAGAGACCAAGGGACCTCAATATGTACTCACTGGAGGAGAGGAACAGTGGAGGGGGACATGATTGAAACTTTCAAGTACCTCAAGGGCATAAACAAGGTGCAGGTGGGGGCCATTTTCAATGTAGAAAAAGTACTAGAACAAGGGGCACAATATGAAATTGGAAGGGGTAGATTAAGAGGTAACATGAGGAAGTTTTTCTATGCAGAAAGGATAGTTGACACTTGGAATAGTCTGTCACAGGAGGTAGTGGGGGCAAGCACAGTGGAGGGGTTTAAGCATGCCTGGGACAAGCACAAGGGAACCTTGAGAGGGGAAGGAGTGATGAAAAGCCATTGATCCCATTGGGTCAGTGGCCACATACAATGTATAGGGCCTGCGGGCAGACTGGATGCGTCTAGCAGTCCTTATCTGCCGACAGTTTCTATGTTTCTATGTGCTGTAGTTTGCTTCAGTTCATGAAGAGCAAAATCCAATGAATATGTATGTTCAATCTATCAAGCAGCATGATATGTAGCTTCAATTCCTCTGTAACCTGACTTTCTTCTCGACATGTTATTGCTCAACAGATCACTGGCTTCCATGGCAACTTGAAAGTGTATCTTTCATAAATCAGATGCTTATTTCAAGTATGTACACCTAGGTAACAAGAAGAAAAATGGGAGAGATAAGCAACATGCAATTTAAACTACTTTTCTCTGATAAAAACCTTCAGGATTAGAGGAATCTGCACAAAAAAAAGTTAAACTACAAGGGAAGAGGAGTGGAGAAGAGAGGAAATATAGAAAGAGAAAGAAGAGAAGAGAGAGGGAAGGAATGGGGGGAAAATGCATGAATACATAGCCCACATCTTGGGGTACATATTACTGCAATGGTGAAACATTAAGCAGCCAGCAAAATGTCAAACAGAATATTTTCTCTCAGTAAATACAGTTCCTGCATAAACATTTTGACCATATTTAGGGATACAAATTTTTGCAATAGTTAAACATGTAGAAGCAAAATGCCATACAAAATATTTACTCTCAGAAGATACAGTTCCAGCTAAACTACACGAACAAATACAAATCACTCTGATATTAACCATACAGCTTACTATAAAACAAAAGAAAGATTGATGTGTTTATTGAAAATGCATGCTTGTTAGGGGTGATTGACAAGCAGATAAAAACATTCTTGATGTTGCAGCTCCCATGCTGGCTACGATTTGTTTTGCCCAAAATACATAAATTGCTAACAACTCCTTCTGACAGACCAGTTGTAGCCAGCATCAGGAGCCTTACAAAACCCCTTTCTAAACTGGTTGATTCTTGTATTTGACCTTTTGTCCCAAGACTTCCCTCTCATTGAAAAGATTCTACAAATGTCCATAGACTTTTGGAAGATTTTGTTGTACTTGAAGACTGCCTCCCTGCTACCCTGGATGTGGAAGCATTGTATGTATAGAATAATGGCTGGATAGGTGGTTATAACAGGACTTTTACACATATCCGAGATGTGGGATGCCACATAAACAGTGAGAGCGAAGGTCGAGGGGTTTGTAAAGGCATCCCACCATGAGGGTGTGTGTAAAATTCAAGTTTTACACACCTATCCAGTCTTTATTTTATATAATTGCTAGAGAGCATTTTTTTTTCACTACAGCAATTAGACAAAATAAATGACATTCCTGTGGAGCAACTGACTGGTCGGGTTCAGCACGGTCCAGTCAGAAGTGACTGCCAAAACAAATGTTTCCTGTTTCTTTTTTTTTTCTTTTTTTTAGAAAGATTAAGCGTAGGATAAAGTGGTAAGTTGATGTGTTTTTATAACTGTAAAGTTAGTTACCGCTTAGTAGGACTGGCAGTGAAATCTCTGGTGCTAAGGAATGGCTCACAGTAAGGGAAGAGCAGTGGCTAGTGCATGCGTGGACTGAGGGAAACCGACACATGTTTGCCATTGATCTGTTATAACTGACAGGTTAAATCTGAATAAAGGGAAAAACGCTACCGAGTTATTATATACGAATATTCCACAGGAGGGTGGCTTGGAGGCATTCCATTATTTGGGGGAAGTTAGTAACATTGAGGGTGTGTGTAAAATTCAAGTCTTACACACCTATCCAGTCTTTATTTCATATAATTTTTGGGGGCCTTTTTTTATTTGCCACAACAATTATACAAAATAAACAAACATCCCTTCGGAGAAATGGACCGGTTGGGTTCATCACGGTCCACAGTCAGAAGTGGCAGCCAAAACAAAATGTTTCCTGTTTCTTTTTTTTTTTTCATTTTTTTAAAAATCTTAAGCATTGGAGAAAGTGGCCAGTTAATGTGCTTTAATAACTGTAAATCACTTACCGCTTAGTGGGACTGGCAGTGAAGTCTCTGGTGGTGAGGAATGGCTCACAGTAAGGGAAGAGCAGCAGCTAGTGCTTGCGTGGACTGAGGGAAGCCGGGGCATGTTTGCTTTTAATCTGTTATAACTGGCAGGTTATAACAGTGAATAAGGGAAAAACACTATCCAGTTATTATATATGAATATTCCACACGAGGCAGGCTTGGAGGCACTCCATTATTTTTGGGAAGTTAGTAATGAATATAATCCTCAGTCTGTGAATTAAAAATGTATGGAAATGGTATTAACATGCAACTATTTTATTTTCCTAAAAAAAATATTACCTATAGACCCAGTGAACCTTGATGGGTGCATTGCTTGTGCCAAGCTATGCAAATCATTACATGGGTGTCTAGGAACAACAGGTAATATTGAAGCAGAATGAGAACAGCTTCTTTAATAAAATGTGTGTTATATTGATGGTACATAGATGATTTATTGGTAATTCAGAGGTGATCAATTTCAGAACTCTATCAGTTTAAAACCTACTTAGAACTGTCTCATTCAAATCTTAAGTTTATCATTAAAGTTGACATATTTTGATCTGTTAAAGTTTTGAGGGAAATGAAGACAGGTTATGTACAGAATTATACAAGAAACAAACCGATAGAAATTATATACTTTTAGCTTTCAGTTGTCATCCAACACACATTATATATAACATTATGTGGAGCCAGTTTTTACAACTCCAAATGAATTGCTCTACTGATGATTTGTAGGACACTAGAGCAAGAGAGATGACAGAAAGTTGTCTGGCATGGGGAAACAGCCAGCGCATAGTGGGGGATGCTGAGACATGAGCTGTAATAGGATAGATCTCTTGCAGCCTAGAAAACATACAGTGAGACATCAGATAGGAACTGATACAAAGAGAATATGAACAAGCTCAAATGTATTGCAACTTATACACCACAGTACTATGCAGTGTGTGAGATCTTGAGAAAGTATTGGCATATCGTACAAGCTAACCCAGTATTTGGCAAAAGTGTGTTTGAGCCACCAAAATGTGCCTATAGATGAGTTAAGAATTTAGGAGATGTGCTGACTCATGCTCTTCAGCCAGTTGCAATAGAGGCTGAGAGTTCCAAACTAGTTTTGCACCTTTCCTCATCAGTAGGTTGCTGCCCATATGGACAATGTATTTGCTGTAAATACTGTATATTTAAAAAACTAAGGTTTTCATACATCCAACAATGGGGAAGGAATATCAGCTTAGGAACTTGATTACCTGTGATATTGATAGTGTGGTTTATGTAGCCCAATGTCAGTGTGGAGCTTTTTACATCAGCAAAACGTTTCAAAGTTTTAAACTTAGAATCAGGGAACATGCAAGAGAAATAGTAGCAGGTGACACTGCAAATATGTTGTCAGCACATGTCAAGTTCACCAGATCAGGAGAAATATATGCATGAAGCTTTACAGGGATTGAGTGGGTCTGGTTGGGGCCCCAGGGAGGTAACCTAAATGATCTCTAACTCAGAAGAGAAGCATTTTGGACATTTAAATTAAGGGTTACCCAACTCCAGGCTTGAATGTACTGTAAGCTTTGAAATCACCCCTTTTTTATACTAAACTCTGTGGTTAATATCAGAGTGATTTGTATTTCTTCATGTAGTTTAGCTGCTACTGTATTTTTTGAGAGTAAATACTTTGTATAATATTTTGCTGCTATATGTTTAACTATTGCAAAAATGAGTATCCCTATACAGTATGTGGTTGATATATTCATGCTGGAACTGTATTTACTAAGAGAAAATATTACGTTTAACATGTTGCTGTTTAATGTCTCACTATTGCAGTAATTTGTATCCCTAAATGTGGTCCATATATTCACACCTTTTCCTTCTTCTGGCTGTTTTCCCTCACATGTTCTGACTCTCTCTTTTTCCTCTCTTTATCTTTTTATATTCCACTTCCTTACCCTCCACTTCCCCTTCTCTTGTAGTTTCACTTTTTGGTACAGATTCCTTTAACCCTAAAAGCTTTTATCAGAAAAAAAGTAGTGTGGATCTGTTTTTTGCATGATACTTATCGCTCCTTTTTTTCTCCTTGTTCCCAATGTGTACATACTTGATATGAGGCATCTGATTTATGAGAGATACACTTTCTAGTTGTCATGAAAGCCAATGATCTTTTGAGCAATGACATACTGAGAGAAAGTCTGGTTATAGAGGAATTAAAGCTACATATTAATCTGATTGATAGATTATAAACACTTTTTTTTTTAACTTTGCTTTTTATGAACTGAAGTAAACTACAGTATACATATTAAGCTAAGTTTGGAATCAGAGTGGTGGGAACTAAACCAAGTCCCACTGACATGCTAATGTTTAACAACTATTTATTGGCAACTTTTTAATTTTTTTTATATTAAGGGTCTGTGTATTTAGGAATGTTTTTTGTATCATTAGAATTAAATATAAAATGGGTTTTGAAAATCCTGAAACCTCATTGGTCAAAACATGTCACACGACTGTGTGTAAATCCTACATTAACAAAAGGTTCTCACTCAACCCAAAAGAATGCGTACAAAACCATTGTTAATCTTCTGATTTCTTTTTATTCTTTTCATTTTTATTTTCTCATGTGCTCCAATATTTATATTTGTTTCAGTAATGTTTCAGAGCTCTAGGTTTCTTCATCAGACTGGAGCATTTTAGTATTTAAACTTATTCAGAAGACTTTACTTTCATTTGTTTGCATTTATTTTATTTAAACATTTGTACCCATTTATTTCTGTAAGAAATGAATAAAATTCATTAGAACACCATCCGTGTCCTCCATATTTAAATTTTTTTATAAAGTAAATGGCTCTCAAAAAATTATATATTTTATAGGATTTTATTGTATTAATATTCACGGGGGAACAGACCTGCTTAAACTGGTTTGTAACACTTAGTGCTAAATATTCTAATTCGTGTGAATGGGGGTGGGGTGGGCTTTGAGACATGCTGTTAGCCTTGTTTAAGTTTGAAAGATAGACCTGATCTTGTTTGTTATTCTGGTAAAAAGTTCAAATCGTTTTCTTTTCTCAGTTTTTAACACATTATATTCATATAGAAAGTTCCCCAAAACCTTTACCTGGGACTTAACATGTAATGGTTTATCAGAGGTAGATCAAACAGTTCCCTCTCACTGTTCATTTTACTGGTAAAGAGTAAAAGAAATGCTCATTTTAAGTTCCTTAACTTTTTTTCAGAACAAGCTCTTAATTAAACCATAATGTCTTGTATTATTTTCTCTAAAGGTTTTATCTTACCCCTTCCATTTCTGATTTTGGATTCACTAATGTAAAAAAGGCTTCTCTCTTATAGCATGCTCACCCATTTTAATCTGCCACCATTAGCTCCCCATGCTGTTGTGTTTTAACTCAGAACCTTCTCCTCAAGGTATTGAAGATGGGGCCAGGCCACTGGGTGAGCAAGCTCAAGAGCGTGACTACATCACAAATGACGTCACCCTGGGTGGCCCAGTCAAATAACTGAAACCTCCCAAGACACAGTGGTGTCTGTGTAAGAAGTCCCCCTGTCTTCAGCGGTTTCTGCTGTACTGTTTATGTTTATCAATGCTCAAAAGCTATTGGCACTATACCAACAGTTTCAATAAAAAGTTTCATTACAAAATACATGGCACTTGTAGACCTATAACATTAAAGTGATTAAATTATCTCACAGTCCCACACAAAAGATGAATATACAAGTTAGCCAGCCTGGGAGTGGGTCCCAAGATGACAGCCTGGGTAAAGAATTTGCTGGAGAATAGGACACAGAGAGTAATAGTAAATGGAGTCCACTCTGAAGAAAGAGGGGTTACTAGTGGGGTACCGCAGGGTTCAGTATTAGGACCGGTCCTCTTCAATGTCTTTATAAATGACATTGCAGAAGGACTGGAAGGAAAAGTATGTCTCTTTGCAGATGACACAAAGATCTGCAACAGAGTTGATGCACAAGGTGGGGTGGAAAGGATGAGAAGGGACTTGGCAAGGTTAGAGGAATGGTGAGAATGTATGGCAGCTTAGATTCAATGCTAAGAAGTGCAGGTAATGCACCTGGGAAACAAAACCCAGGGAAGAGTACACAATGGGGGTGAGATACTAACAACAACAAAAATGGAAAGGGACCTGGGGTAGTCATATCAGATGACCTAAAGGTGGGCAAGCAATGTGAGAGGGCAGTAAGGAGGGCTGGGGATATTGGGATGCATAGGGAGAGGCATTACCAGTAGAAAACAGGAAGTTATTATCACTCTGTACAGACAGCTGGTGAGACCCCATCTGGAGTACTGCATGCAGTTCTGGAGACCCAATCTCCGCAAAGACATAGACAGGATGGAAGCTGTCCAGAGGAGGGCACTAAAATGGTGAGGGTCTGCACCGGAAGACATATGAAGAGAGACTTAAGGAGCTTAATATGTATAGCCTCAAGAAAAGAGGGAGAGGGGGGACATGATAGAAACTTTCAAGTACCTCAAGGGAATCAACAAAGTCCAAGAGGGTAGCATCTTTCAAAAAAAGAGGTGCGCAAGAACAAGGGGACACAATTTGAAGATGGGGGGGGGCTCAGAGGTAATTTAAGGAAGTATTTTTTCACAGAGAGGGTTGTGGATGCATGGAACGGCCTTCCAGAGGAGGTTGTGGAGTCAAAAACAGTGGTGGAATTCAAGCATGCATGGGACAGTCATAAGGCAATTCTAGGGGTTGGGGGTAGGAAGAAGTAGGCTGCTGGTTAACTAGGATCTGCAGCTTATCCATTAGGTAGGGAAATGGGCAGACTGGGTGGGCCAAGCGGTCCTATCTGCTATCAAATTCTATGTTTCTGTGTTTCTATGTCCCACAAGGACTTGTGATCTCTATGTTAAAGGGGGAATATTGGTTTTTGAAAGGATTCTCCAAGATGTTAGTATTTGAGCCTACTGGTATGTTAAAGATGGGGATGATGAAAGTAGAGGGGCACTAATACCTGGTGGTACATACCTGTGCTGATGTGTGCTAGGAACCTATCTGGGGGTTTGACCTTTTAACCTCCCCTCTTCCCATCCGCTTTCCCCATGGTTAAAATTACATGACCATCCCACGGTCACATTATTCTTTTCACAATCACTTTCAGCTATACTGCACAATTCTTAGTTTCCCACACTGACACAATAGTTATTTATCATAAACAAGTCACAAGCTCCACTTCACTGTTTAATACTAGCAGAATTCCCCCCCTCCTCATATCCTTTTTTCTCCCCTCCGATAGGTTCCTAGCACACATCAGCCCAGGTATGTACCATCAGGTATTAGTGCCCCTCTACTTTCATCATCGCCACCTTTAACATACCAGTAGGCTCAAACACTAACATCTTGGAGAATTCTTTCAAAAACCAATATTTCCCCTTTAACATAGAGATCACAAGCCCTAGTGGGACATCCGAGACAATTTAATTACTTTAATGTTATAGGTCTATGAGTGACATGTATTTTGTAATGAAACTTTTTATTGATACTGATGATATAATGCCAATAGCTTTTGAGCATTGATTAACATAAATGGTACTGCAGAAACTGCTGAAGACAAGGGGGACTTCCTAGATGGACACCACTGTGTCTTGGGAGGTTTCAGTTATTTGACCAGGCTGCCCAGGGTGACATCATTCATGATGTAGTCACAATCTCGAGCATGTGCACCCAGTGGCCTGGTCCCTTCTTTAATACCTCGAGGAGAAGGTTCTGAGTTAAAACACAACAACGTGGAAAGCTAATGGTGATGAGTTAAATTGGGCGAGCATGCTGTAAGAGATAAGCCTTTTTTACATTAGTGAATCCAAATCAGAAATGGAAGGAGAGAGATAAAACCCTTAGAGAAAATAATACAAGACATTATGGTTTAATTAAGACCTTGTTTTGAAAAAAAGTTAAGGAACTTAAAACAAGCATTTCTTTTACTCTTTACCAGCAAAATGAACAGTGAGAGGGAACTGTCTGATCTACCTATGATAAACCACTACATATAAAGTCCCAGGTAAATGTTTTTGGGAACTTTCTATATGAATACAATGTGTTAAAAACTGAGAATAGAAAATGGTTGAACTTTTTACCAGAATAACAAACAAGCTCAATTCTATCTTTCAAACTTAAACAAGGTTAACAGCATGTCTCAAAGCCCACTCCCCCATTCATGCTGAATTAGAAGATTTAGCACTAAGTGCTACAATGCAATTTAAGTAGGTCTGTTCCCCCTGTGAATATTAATACAATAGAGGCCTATGAAATATATATCATTTTTTGAGCGCCATTTACTTTACAAAAATTGAAATAAGGAGGACACGGATGGTGTTCTAATGAATTTTATTTATTTATTACAGAATGTGACTGGGAGCTCCTGCCACTCTTGAGGACTGACCTTTTCATAACCTATAAGTTGGCCACCCATGAGCACTCCTCCCTTTCTTGGACTATGCTATGGTGTCCTCCTTAATTTTCCTTTTCCCTTCAGTCCTTGTACAGGGAGGTTATTGTGGTGCCCCCCAGATGTATGTAAAACAGGTTGTGTTAATCATTGTTGGATTTAGTATGTAATAGCACTATGTCATAATATACCTTATGTGCATGAAACCTGTAAATGTTGAAAATACTATGGCACTAAGTGTTTTTGATAAAGGTAAAAAGTACTAGTTGACTGTATTATAAAAAATAAGTTAGTTATGCTATTTAAAATGCATGTATATTGCTGTAAACTGAGACAATCTGAAATGTCATGTTGATTTGCATATACCCCATGATGCTTTGCATTATGGAAGTATGTATGATGTTGTATTTCTTTGAAACTTGATTTGTTGCCAGTGCCCTTTGGGGTAACCCTTATTTCAGTGATTCTGCAATCAGGTTCTTTGTTTATAGCTTGTTTTGTTTTTTTTTCCTTTTTGATTCCCTACTACGCAAGCAAATGGGTCTTGCATAGGGATGGTCACTACATCTCAACTAGTGAATTGGATCAGACATCAGTGTCAGTAGGTGCTGGCTAAGTGCAGAGAAAGGACATCCATAGTCTATTGCTGCAAACTGATGTACTAAAGAAGGAATATGGCATTGCAGAAGCTTCTTTCTTTTATTTCGAATAAACATCACACAGAGATTATGTGTTGAACCTGAAGTTTGGTGTCTGGTCCATCTATTATCCCACAGACCCTCCACTGACTTGGTTCCAGAAGTGGGATAACTTGCTGGAAGTGTCTGGACTGGCCAAAGAGGGATGTTTTCTGGTGGATATCGCCCAGATATCCCAGGTGGACCAATGCACCAGGAGCTGTCGGAGAAGAAAAGTCCGTGGAGTTCAGCCCAGAACTATGGCTGACAGATGGAGAGAAACTGCTGCCTGGACTGGACTTGGGAGATTGGAGGAAGGCTAAGCCTGAAGACAATGAAGAGATGCAGGTTGAGGCAGACTGGAGGTGTGAGAGACAACACCCAGGAGGTGGAGGCCCTGATGAGGATGATCCACTGGACGAGTGGGCAATGGCTGGTGGCAGACTGACTATGCAGAGAGGTGTAACAGTGGTGCTAGGTGCTTGAGAGGTTCCTGCTGGAGAGGTTGGACAAAAAGTTGGAGGATTTTTCATGGGCTCAGTTTGAGGAGGACCCACTGACTGAGCAGGATATTCCTTTGTTCCTAGGATGTTACCAGTTGGAGGTCAGAGATGCAAGTATGGGACTTGAATGTGAGACCCAAGTTAAGACTGTGCCTAGTGCTATTGTGCTGGGGTTGAAAACTCCAAGTAAGCAAGAAGAAGCCTATGAGGCTGAAGAGATGTTTCTTGTATTGATGTAGTTAACTCTATTAACAGTATTGACTGGTGTATACTGCATGCTAAAAATACTAATATTGTCAAACTGTTACAGTATGTTAAAGTTAAGGGGGGTAGAGATCATTTAAAAAATTGTCACCCTTGGAAAAAGGGAAACTCTCATATAGGTTACAAGGTATTAGATGGTAACAGATGGCTGAAAATAGCACAGTGAATAAAAGGATGTTTACTAAGACACCCCAGAGTTAAAAAGTTTAGGAACCTGCTGTTTAACATTGCAGAGTATTCAGCATGGGAGGTTCCTTGTCTTCCTGTAGGTTTCTATAGAAACCTGCCAGGGGATAAGATGACCAAGGATTTGGGGTCATAGGTTATAAATGGTTGAAATAGGAGAGTAGAAACTATTATTGCTCCTACCATATTCCTGCAGACACTTTGTGTAAGACAGAGGGGTCAAGTTAGTTGCAGGCAAGGCCAGATGTGACTCTGCAGTAGTCCCATTCAGTAGGCAAAAGTGTAGCATATTTGGTCGGGGGAGGGCCTATTGTCAAAGAAAGAGGTACCCAAGGGCAGACAAGGAGTCTGAGGTGGTACATGTGTTTTATTCTTTTCTGAGTGAAAACCTACAAAGGAGAAATGGGTGGAAAATGGATTGGAATCTGTATTGGGGTAACACCTGGAGTGTATACCCTCAGGTGTCTATATCTGTAAAAAGTGAAATGAATCAAGAGTCATAGTGGGTTTATGTAGAGGAGTTGAACCTAGGAATGGGTCCCTACTTAAAACTGACTTGTCTGGTGGGGTTGGAGCAGGTAGTTACTCATCCAAGAGAAAGTCTTTCTATGGTACTGGACTTTACAGCTGTCCAGATTTTTGGTTAAGAAATATGATGGCCTTTCCCTAAAATGAGATGGGAAGGTAGCGTTAGTCTCTGTTGAGGAATTAGTTTATGCCTCAGGGTAAAGAATGATGATATCCACCATGTTTATGATAGAATGTTCATTGTTAATAGGGACCCTGAGACAGAGCTTCTGAAGCTGGATGGCAGAAACTTCATCCATTCCTGGGCCAGGAAGGTGGTAAGCAGTCTGCGATAATTTCTTCCCTCTTAAGGTGGGGGATATGTGACTGGGAGCTCCTGCCACTCTTGAGGACCCACCTTTTCTTAAATCTGTTGCAACAGTTATTCTATTTCTTAGTCTGTTCTACCTTTGCTATTTCTAATCCATAAGGTTGGCCACCTATGGGCACCCCCTCCCCTTTCTTGACTATGCTATGGTGTCCTCTTTAACTTTCCTTTTCCCTCTCAGGTCCTCATAGAGGGAGGTTATTATGGTGACCCCTATATGTATGTAAAACAGGTTGTGTTAATCATTGTTGGATTTAGTATGCAATAGCACTATGTCATAATATACCTTATGTGCATGAAACCTGTAAATGTTGAAAATACTATGGCACTAAGTGTTTTTGATAAAGGTAAAAAGTACTAGTTGACTGTATTATAAAAATTAAGTTAGTTATGCTATTTAAAATGCATGTGTATTGCTGTAAACTGAGACAATCTGAAATGTCATGTTGATTTGCATATATCCCATGATGCTTTGCATTATGGAAGTATGTATGATGTTGTATTTCTTTGAAACTTGATTTGTTGCCAATGCCCTTTGGGTTAACCCTTCTTTCATTGATTCTGCATTGAGATTCTTTGTTTATAGCTTGTTTTGTTTTTTTCTTTTTGAGCCCCCACTGTGCAAGCAAATGGGGTGGTCGCTACATCTCAACTAGTGAAACTGGATCAGAGATCAGTGTCAGTAGGTGCTGGCTAAGTACAGAGAAAGGACATTCATAGTCTGTTGCTGCAAACTGATGTACTGAAGAAGGAATATGTCATTGCAGAAGCTTATTTCTTGTATTTTGAATAAATATCACACAGAGACTGTGTGTTGAACCTAAAGTTTGGTGTCTGATCCATCTGTTATTCCACAACCCCTCCACACAGAAATAAATGGATACAAATGTTTAAATAACATAAATCCAAACAAATGAAAGTAAAGTTTTCAGAATAAGTTTGAATACTAAGATGCTTATTGTCTGATGAAGGAACATAGAGCTCTGAAACATTACTGAAAAATATTGGAGCACATGATAAAATAAAAAAGAAAACAAAGAATAAAAAGAATAAAAAGAAATGAGAAGATTTACAATGGTTTTTGTACATATTTTTTTGGATTGCATGAGAACCTTTTGTTGACTTTGGATTTGCCTATTCCGTATATTCTCACTTCTCCCCCCGCCTCCATTATTGGCGTCATAGTGAAAAAAAATGTAAAAGTTTTCTTTGTAATACAAAGAGAAACCCTGTGAGCCAATTTGGTGGAGTAGTGTGTGTAAATCCTGCAACAGACATGTCAGACAAAGCTGGTTGATTTATTTGACTGGGTGACAAAGGAAGTAAATCAGGGTGAGGCAGTGGATGTCACCTACCTTGATTTCAGCAAAGCCTTTGACACTGTCCCACATAGGATGCTGATAAACAAGCTGGGTAGGCTGGGCATGGGGGATAGGGTGGTAAACTGGGTTAGAAACTGGCTAGCAATCAGGAGGCAGAGGGTGGTGGTAAATGGGGTGGTGTCTGGGGAGGGGGTGACCAGTAGAGTGCCTCAGGGATCAGTCCTGGGGCCAGTCCTGTTCAATGTCTTCATTAGCGACATTGCAGATGGACTGGAGGAAAAGGTCTGCCTGTTTGCAGATGACACCAAGATCTGTAATAAAGTGGATACCCCAGAGGGGGTGGAGAAAATGAGGAGGTACCTGGGGAAGCTTCACAAATGTTCTGAGGACTGGCAAATAAAGTTTAATTCAAAGAAGTGCACA
Source organism: Neoceratodus forsteri (assembly GCA_016271365.2). Classification (NCBI taxonomy): domain Eukaryota; kingdom Metazoa; phylum Chordata; order Ceratodontiformes; family Ceratodontidae; genus Neoceratodus; species Neoceratodus forsteri. The sequence continues at coordinate 201,027,925 of CM057458.1, forward strand.
GTTTTGCACCTGGGACACAGAAACCCTGGGGAAAGCTACAGGATGGGGGGGTGCTGACAGTCAAAAAGGAGGAAAGGGACATGGGGGTTATTATTTAAGATGATCTGAAAATGTAGAAGCAGAATACTATGGCAGCTGGGAGGGTCAGTGGCATGCTGGGGTGCACAGGCAGGGGTATCACCAGCAGAAGGAGGGAGGTAGTGAAGCCATTATATAAAACCATGGTCAGGCCTCACATGGAGTACTGTGTGCAGTTCTGGAGGCTGCACCTTCGTAAGGAGATTAACAGGCTGGAGATGGTCCAGAGAAGGGTGACTAAGATGGTACAGGGCTTGCAACACAAGACTTATGAGGAGAGATTAAGGGACCTCAATATGCACCCACTGGAAGAGAGGAGGGAAAGAGGAAACATGATAGAAACATTTAAGTGTCTGAAGGGTATAAACAAAGTGCAGGGGGGAGACATTTTCCATTACAGGAGGAGCACAGGAATGAGAGGGCATAACATGAAATTGGAAGGTGGGAGGTTAAGAGGGAATGTGAGGAAGTCCTTCTTCACAGAGAGGGTGGTGGACACATGGAATGGTCTGCCTCAGGAGGTGGTGGAAGCGAGCACTGTGGATGAATTCAAACATGCTTGGGACAGACATAGGGGAACCATAGAGGTACATCTGCGGGTGGGTTGAAAGCAGTAATCCAGTACAGGTGCTTATGGGCAGACTAGGTGGGCCAGGTGGGCCTTATCTGCTGATAATTTCTATGTTTCTATGACAACTGCTAAAGATCCTAGTAATCAAATGTTTACTTTCTTTGACCCTAATTCATTTTAATTTTAATTTTTAATAACAGATTCATTTCATAATTGCAATAATGCACTTCAGGGCATGTATAGTAGTGGGATTTACACACTTCTTGTGTGGTTAAAGTCACTTGGCTGCACCTCGTGACACACCACACAAGGCATGTGTAAATACCACAACACATGCCATGTCTTGCATTATTGCTTAATTGATGTCTGTTTTTTATAATAAGTTTCTGTATTGGTATTATCATTTTAATTTATGTCACATGATTTTGTGATGTCATGCTCACTATACTATTTAACTAGCACACGAAAGTGGTCATCCTTATTCCCCTTGAGCAAGTACCTGTGCAGGCATGAAACATGTTGGGGACCTTTGTGGAGGCTATGTTGGGTTGCACCTAAAGCTTATTGCACTTGTTTGAAATGTAAGTAAACAAAATATCTTTATACTACATTTCTGTGGAGTTCAGCCACATTTTATGGGCGTGTGAGTGCAAGGTCTCCTGGTTTTTACTATATCATTTTATACTACTGCACCACACTGTCTCTGAGCAACTTGCTGATTAAGTCCACCACATAATGATACTACAATCTCACCATTTTTAGAAGCTTGTGATGTCACTGAAAATAAAGCTGTGACTAACCACACTATAGTCAAGCACAGCTTGATCATCAGTGACATCACGTGATTTTAAAAATGGTAACAGTGTAGTATCAAAATGGGGCATACTTACATATCTGTGGACTGCTGCCACATAAAGAGGAGCCAAATACCTTCTTAAAAAAATCCTTTTCATGGTCCTTCAAACTAAAGATCCTTTTTATGGTCCTTCAAACTATGATGGACATGGTTCATGAATGTTCTCCTTTAATTCATGTCCATATCTCTCAACCTCTTGGCATTAAAATGTGTAACTCTGGCCTTTAAAATGAGGAGCACACAGCCAAAATAAGTAGTGTACTTGAAGTTTAGAGAATAATAAGTTTAAGAGTAGTTGGTGTCACAATCGCACTCAGCAGGTCAGGCCCTCTGCTCCCACAGTGCCAGCCTCTGAGCCCAGTAATGTGAACAGACAACAGACAGGGTAACCCTCCTGTCTGCTTTTGGGTCCGAATCACCTTTAGTTTCAAGTTCTGGGGGGGGGGGATTCAAACTGTGAACCTTATGCTAGCTTACCCAAAGTACAGGCTCAGATATGTACCCTCTTTGGGACTGCAGTATAATCTTTCAGCAGGGGCACCAAGCCTGGCTTCCAAAATGAACCCTTAAAACTCTATAAAAGACCTTAGTTATATTCTTACCTTTTCCTAGTTCAGTAACACCATGAAGCTGTGTGAACAATTGTCAGACTTAATCACGTATATATCACATGCAAAAAGAATTTGGAGACACACTCAGGCAGTATTTCAAATAAAGATTTTACTAAAAGATGATAAAAATATGAAAAATGTAAACACAGAACAATATATCAAAGAGCTCACAATCACATAAAAGAAAAACAAGGAAAACTACAAAACATAAACTCCTACCACAATACAATTAGACTTTTTCTATCTAATGTATTACCTCTGTCCAGTGCTTAAGTTATATCAGCGAACTCTGTTTCTCTTGGGTCCCAAAATGATATGTCATATTCCTTAGTTACAAGGATACATTTCAACTCCATCTCCCCACCCCCTTGGTGAGTCATCTAGCTCCTCCTTTTTAGAATTAAAAAAATACAAACAATGATTTCCTGTCAGGAGATATATTAAATAAGGTGACATCAGCAAAAATTCCACTTCCTAAATATGACTCCTTAATTAAACATTTTCTCTTTGATTTGGTGTACTTCTTATTCCCAATGCATATCAAAGGGTTTTACAATGTTTAGCACCATGGTGGTATAAAATGTTCTTCCTATAGGAATCATAAAACTTTACGAGCCCTATATCCTGGCAGCTGGGTCAATTCTAATTAAGACAGAAAAACAGGAGACCCTTCATTAAGTCTCTCTGGTCTTCTAATTACCTCCTGGTTTCGGGTCACTTGTCACTGTAGCTTCACTGAAACCTGGGGGAGGGGACCCATAAGCACAGGCTGTCTTATGTGAGACAATCACCTACTATATTTTTGATATTACAAATATCATATAACAATCATAACCAGGTGGCCAAGCGTCACAGTGGGTAATATATATCAAGGGTGAAGGACTGTTAGTATCAAGATAGTTTACATTTTTAGTAGTTTAAATGGCCAGCAAATACTCTAATATTATGAGGAACATCCAGTAAATCTTCATGGAACAAGAATAAGTTGGTGTATAAAATTCATAGTGCTTTACAAACTGTATATCACTTGAAAGCAATACCATGTCCTGTGATCCAGTTCTGCTGGTCCAGTGCTCCCCTCCTCACTCAGTCCCCATGTACTGTAATGCCTGGTGTCCAGTGAAAGCCTCACAGTCCCCGATTTCCACCAAAGTAGAGGCACAATGATCTCACTGTCCTGTCAGCACTATAGTTTTCAGCTGCAGAATAGCTACACCCCCACTGTCAGTCAGTGATAGATTCACAGGCAATGGTGTTGCTAGTGTTGCAAACCTCTGCAACAAGGTTTTTCAAGGGTAGCCATGTATTAAAAGTGGTCCTGCAGGCTTGATAAATTCTGTTCCTTTGAAAGGAAACTGAATAGTTTGAATCTGGTTATCTTTATTGATTATGTAATCCACCACAGAAAAAGCTGACATTTCTTGGGACTGTTTGCCCACTTTATCAAGGACCCAAAACAGTGGTAACTATACTAATAATATGTCAGTACTTTCCCTATTTCAGGTGTATTCACATTTGCTTTAGTTCCTAAGCCTAATGTAGACTTCCTTGGCCCATCTGGGAAGTTTCTTAATTCATGATGCCCTCTGAGCTTTATGTTATTTAAAACTGTCCTGCACCAGAGGTGCCAACTCCTGTGCCTCTATGACACTTTTATGTAACATAAAGCCCTGAGGGTATCATAAATTATGGAAGCATTAGGGCCTGGAAAAAGTGGGTAACAATTCTCACAAAACATCAGCTTTTTCTGTGGTGGATTATGTAACATCATAGAAACATAGAAACATAGAAACATAGAAACATAGACTTTGACGGCAGATAAGGACCGCTAGGCCCATCTAGTCTGCTCATTTCCCTACCTACAGGAAAGGCCGCAGATCCTAGTTAACCAACAGCCTATATCTTCCTGCCCCCCACAAGAATTGCCTTATGTCTGTCCCATGCATTCTTGAATTCTCCCACAGTTTTAGACCCCACAACTTCCTCAGGAAGGCTGTTCCATGCATCCACTACCCTCTCTGTGAAATAATACTTCCTCACATTGCCCCTGAACCGCCCTCCTTCTATCTTTAAATTGTGTCCCCTTGTTCTTGCAAGTCTCTTTTTCTGAAAGATGCTACCCTCTTTGACTTTGTTGATTCCCTTGAGGTACTTGAAAGTTTCTATCATGTCCCCCCTCTCCCTTCTTTCCTCAAGGGTATACATATTAAGCTCCTTTAGTCTCTCCTCATACGGCTTCTCTTGCAGACCCTGCACCATTTAGTTGCCCTCCTCTGGACTGCCTCTATCCTGTCTATGTCCTTGCGGAGATGGGGTCTCCAGAACTGGACACAGTATTCCAGATGGGGTCTCACCAACTGTCTGTACAGAGGGATAACAACTTCCTGTTTTCTGCTGCTGATGCCTCTCTCTATACATCCCAGTATACCCCTGGCCCTCCCTACTGCCTTCTCACATTGCTTGCTAACCTTAAGGTCATCTGATATGATTACCCCCAGGTCCCTTTCCTGTTTTGTTGTTGTTACTACCTCCCCACCCATTGTGTATTCTTCCCCTGGGTTCTTGTTTCCCAGGTGCATTATTTTGCAGTTTTTTGCATTGACTCCTAGCTGCCATACGTCTGACCATTCCTCCAACCTTGCTAAGTCCCTTTTCATCCTTTCCACGCCTCCTTGTGTATCAACCCTGTTGCAGATCTTTGTGTCATCTGCAAAAAGGCATACTTTTCCTTCCAGTCCCTCTGCAATGTCACTGATGAAGACATTAAAAGGACTGGACCCAATACTGAACCCTGCAGTACCCCACTAGTAACCACCCTTTCTTCAGAGTGGACTCCATTTACAATTACATCAATAAAGACTTCATTGGAAACAGAAATCAAACTCTTCAATTTCCTTTCTATGGACTCTTGCTGAAAACTGGGAGCAGTTCCTCTAACCATACATTCTCCAATTGCTCCTACCAAGAGCCTGGGCAGCCTGAGACCAGTGGCCTTGATCCCTGCTCTGGAGACCCTTTAGCACTTACACCCTAACAGGGTTTTTGGGAGCATACTGGTGCCTTTAAATATGGCAGCCTGATACCATTTCCAAAATTCTACCAATGTACCTGTGTGCCCTGTATTCAGGATCTGGCCCTCACTGCTTGAGCTCTGGGAGACCCTTTATCATTCATACCCAAACAGGGTTTTAGGCATATACGTGCCTTTGAATATGGCATTTGGCATGATAATAGGGTTTGGGACATGCATATCACTTTTTTGTATATCTCAAACCCTGTTAGAGAGGTACCAAAGTTTCAAATATGAAGCCTGTGATGTCAATTTTCCAGTTGTGACATTAAAATCATTTCCATGACAGTCAAATGTGATTCATAAACAGAGGGTTTATGACAATGCCTCTATTCATTCCTGCAGTTGCTTCTGATATTGGGTGGATTCCTACTCACCTGCTCTCCACTCCACTAGAGATGCAGCAAAATTTTATTTCACCAGCAAAATTCCAGCCAAATCATGAATTTCACTGTGCAAAATATTTTTTTAAATTTTCGCATTCCACAAAATATTTAGCAGGTGTGAAATGCGGAATTTCACCCACAAAATGTGGAATTTCATGGGTGAATATCAAAATTTCACCCGTGAATGACAGAATTTCAACTGCATGTGTCAAAATTCCATTGTTCGCGGTGAAATTCCTCTGTTTACGGGCAAAATTCTGTATTTTGCCAGCGAAATTTTGCATTTCGCAGTCATGAAATAGTTCCCGAAATGCGTGAATTTCGCAAAATTTTTCACGTAATGAAATTTGTGGATTTCATCCATCTGTGCACCCCCCCACACTGACACCAGCACTATCCTGATCCTTTAGTTTCAAACATTCTCCCTGTTCCTCTTATTTTGTTGTGTTGCTTACAGTTATGTTCTTTGCCCATTCCACAATTTTCTATATGGAAATTTTACTGTATGGCAATTTTATTCTTCAAGGATTGTTGACGTCGTATATTTTTTTATATTACCTTGTATCAGTTCTCTTCTCTTCTCTTCTGTTCCCCTCCCTAAAAGACACATCTGGAAATGAGCTGATACCAGTTCAGTATGACTTTGCTAGTAAAACTTTTGCAGTCAAATCAATCAATAGTCATGTGCAGACAAGCAGCAAGAGTGGAAGAGGTCTGAGGGAAAATAATCTTATATTCGAGTTGTCCATAATAATGCAGACAGGGAGAAGAAAAATACAGAAAACATGAAATATAAGCAGAACTGTATGCAAATATTGTGTTTCTCAAAGTTTTCCCAGAGATTTCATAGGCTGGGTAAGGCTTTCAGGAGGTCTGGAGTCTAATCCCATCAAAGACACTTAGGCACTGTGTAACCTTACGCAAGTCTCATTGTAATATTGGGTAAAAGCAGGCTTCTACTGAAATATGAAATACTTAATACTTAATCACAACCTGGCAGAGCTGAGCAAAGAGATAGTAAACTGCGTATAAGCTTCATAAAGTCAGGGCTCTGGAGAGTAATGGGCAATGTGTTGCTTTCCTTTAAACTGTGACTTTCCTGCCACTAGATGGCTGTGTTAGTTTATACTTTAAATTCAGCAGTGCCTCTAGTGCCTTAGTACACTTTGCTTTATTGTTAGTGTAAAACTTAGTACCACACAATATAATGCTTTCTACGGCAAGCTATTTCATAATTCATTAAAAAAAAAAAACAATGTTTTGTGCTGTTCCTCAACAGAAAGGTATAGCAAGGAGGGTTCTGACTCAACTGGATGTTTGCAGTAATGGGTCTGAAATAAGGCTAATGAATGCCAAATTAAAATGTGTCTTTACTGTATAAATTAAGCAATTTACAGCTTCACAGCATAAGCATGCTATACTCCCTTTCCTTATATGAGAACTCATTTTATTTTATACGATCACTGCAATGCACTTCAGTGAGTAATAAAAACACAGACAAGTGAGTAATAAAAACACAGACAGATGTGTTTTCTGAACAAATAACTTTAAAGAGTTACTGCTGTGTCAGCACAAACATTTATACAGTATTTAGACAGAAATAAGCTTATATAGTGATGTCTATGTGTAAGATCCCTCTTGCAAGCACTTTCAGAATTAGGGATGGTAGAATCAGTTTTGTTACGTTAGAACCTACCAGAACCTGTGACATTTGCTGTAAAAAAGTTATATCAGAACTTTCTTCAGGTTCTTATTCTTTTAGAAACATTGATTTTGCAGATTAATATACTCCTCCAGTAGGTCTTTGCCAGGAAAGAAGACTAACAATTGAGAAAAGACCCAGTGAGTCAGGGCTGTATTAAGTGTTCATAGTCACAGCTGTTACATAAGAGGTACTAATTAAAAAAGCCTGAACATGCTGGCATTTCCTTGGGATTAAAGCCTAGCTGGGAGTGTTAACCCTAGTATGGGCATTAAGCCCAGGAAATGCCTGCTTGTGAGGGTGTTACAATATTGCGGTTACAAGACTAATCACCTTCGCATAAAAGAGGCTTTTAAAATCGAAAAACATGCTTTAGAGAGCAACATGCCTTGCTTCTCTGAGCTGTACTAGACATTAAAAATGGGCCAATGTCGAATTTGCATGCAGCGAATGTGCCATAATCTGACATTTTGGACACTGGGGAAGAAGGTCCAATGGAACTAATTTTCCCTTCAGCAGTTTGGCACTTTGACATCATGACTCAGCACTTTTTAGAAGGAGAGTACACTAAGCATGCCCAAGTTGTTGGCACAAGCCACATGACCGGCTGCAGCCAATCAGTGATGCCAGAGATTGAGAACAGCATGTGCTGCTCACATCTCTCTCTCTCTCTCTCTCTCTCTCTCTCCCTCTCTCTCGCCCTCTCTGTCTCGCACAAAGGGAAATTACTTCTGGCAGTAAGGAGCTCTTTTTATGTGAAAAAGAATGACTTTTGATCAGAAAACTTTTGAAATCATCAGAGAATCATACATTATCATTCCAGTCATCTAATTTTCACTACTGTTAATGGCAAGGCATGCCTGGAGTTCAGTATGGCATTGGGCAACACATCCCACACCCATTCCCCACCAAACCCTAAAAACGTGTGCATGCTCCAAGCGTCCTCTGGACCCTTATTTGCTTGCTGCAGCTGCGTGGCTGCCATTCTACTCCCAGCCCTCCCCATTTTCATACAAGGCCCGCTATGCAGCTGCAGCCCTTGGCTTCCCTCCTTCATCTGCATCCCTACCAGTTGTTGTTAGTGGCTGTGTCCCTATCTGGCTCCTCAAGCTTTTGTCACTCCACAGCCCTGTACAGCTCCTTGTGGCTCCCATTATTTGTTTGTTTTTTTGTGCATGCAGCTGCAGCCTCTGCTGCTGATGGTGCCTCCATCCTTGGGGAGCACTGTTCCACCACTCTTGTCACTTTGTGGGTTGTTTTCCCCAGCTTCTGTTCCATTTGTGAAGGGGGGTGCCTGCTGTTGCTGCTTTTCTCCCTGATTGTATCCTCTGCCACCCAGAGGCTGCCATGTATCTGTTCACTCCGGAAGTATGTTTATTAGGAGATATGTCAGGTTGCAGGGTTAAACAGAGGAAATTCCATATATCCATGGTTGCTGTGCAGTTAAAAAATTGGTATTGAGATATTGGAAGAATCCTCGCCCTATTTCATACTCTGAATGGTTGATGGAGCTCCTTTCCTTTCTTAGAACTGAGAGGATGATTGCTATACTGCATAATGTGTTACCCCGCTTTGAAAAAATCTGGTCTCCTCTGGAAATGGTTTACAAATAGAAAATCTTGTCCAGAGAAGCCTTCCTTCCTTGCTTGCCTTTGATTCAACTGTTATTTGCAGTGCCTTTTTTGGGGGTGGAGGGTTGGGGTTGGGGTTGAGGGATTGCGGGAACTATGTGTTTTCTTTTTCACTATAAGTAATCTTGAATGTTGGCTATGTGTAGTTAATTGCATGTTATCGACTGTTTTGGTATTGTTCCCGCAATCGTATGTTTAAAATGTTCAATCGTATGTTTAAAATGTTCAATAAAATATTAATTGCAAAAAAGAGGCTGCCATGTTCCCAGGCAGCTGCTCCTCTGCCCTGGGATCCTGGTGCCCTCCTTTCTGGCTTTATTTCTGTTGCCTGCCACTGACTCCCCTTCTTGCTCCTGAGTGGTCAGGATGTGCTGGCTGTGGTGGACTCCTCTCCCTGCTTGTCTTGTTTTGTTGTCCTCCCCCAATCCTGGTGAAGGGAGATGCTTACCTGGCTCCCATGCTCTTGGGGCTGGCACTTATCTCCCCATGCCTACAGCCTATGCTACCTTCCTCTGGTCCTTCCAGTGATGGCTGTGGTTTGGGCCTTTGCTATTCTGACTGCCTTACCCACTTCCTTCGGTTTTAACTGGTACAGTTCTCTGTCCTGCTCCTTCTGTGTTTTCTTATACTTCCTGAATGCTATCTTTTTCTCCCTTACCTTCCCCACCATTTCTTTTGAGAACCATAGTGTTTTTTTCTTTCATTTTGATTGAAAAACAATGTATGCACATTTTTTGTCTGGGGAGAGGAATAAATGAATTAATGAATTAAACATGCCTGGCAAACAAGGTGAGTATTTCATAAGCATACATTTTCCTAGTATACATTTTTTAGTCGGGGAGAAATTTGATGGTCAGTGACTATAAAAAATAAAGCATGGAATGGTGTACATTATTTAAGCAATATACCATGACAGGGTGTAGGTATATGGGTGGATTTACCATGCCTGGTGTGCTTCGGTCATGAGACTGCAGGCCAGGTGACTTAACCATACCAGAAGTGATAAATCTACCCATATACCCACACCCTGGAGTGGTATATTGCTATTATACAATGTGTCCCTTTTTTCTGATTTTTATAATGGGAGAAAAATGTTTTATATATGTAGTTAAAGTTATTTTTCTTTAGTTTGTTGCTGCACGAGAAAAAAAATGTGCATGGTTGCTATCCTGGGTTTCTAAGGTGTACTACTCATGCGCAGGAGCGTTTGGAGTACTGGCTACATTTCTGCGGCATGCACAGAACCATTCCAGACAGCATACACTGCTGCTGTGATGTATGACAGTCTTCTCTGACCCTCTTGTGCTTCTGGGCTGGGGAAACAATGTTAACATTTTTTTGGGTTGTTTTCTTCTGCCGCCTGCCTCGTTCACCACGGGAGAGAGACAGAGGTCATGGCCTGCAGATTTGAAGTGTGGAGCCACTGAGTAAAGATGATGAGGAGCGAGCAGTGAAAGAGAGAAAAACTCGGCAAGGGAGTTGGTAACTGAGGTGAAGTGATTTTGAAAATAAAAACAGGATATTATGTGTTGATGAGTTGTTTTTTTTTTCAATTTGTTTGAGAGAACTGGTTTTCCAGCTGCCGCTCACTTTGATGTTTGGAATCTTGCAGAGCAAGAAGTAGGAGTTCTGCCAGACAGGGAGTAGGCATACTTGGAGTGATTTGAAGGAGAGTTCCTGATGTGACTGAGAGGTGGCTGGCACCTTTTCCAGTTGGTACACTGGAGGATTTACAATGCTGAAAAGGTGCCAGCCAGCCAATCAGAATGCAGCATTTCTGTGTTTCTATTTACTCCATTGTATAATTGAATTTAATACACACCCTCAGTGTGTGGTGCTTGAGTAGACCTCTCGAGCGTAGCTATAGGAGTTTATGTAGCATAGCACACCCCAGGTGTGTATTAAATTTTCATAATGTAAACTGTTGCATGAGGTAGTCTGTATTTCATGTCTTATCACATGTTTATTACAAACAACATGGCATCAGCTGCCAACCCAGTGCCACTACAGCCACCTGTGCACCACTGGTGTGGACAACTGCCTGTCTGCCTCATGCTGTAGGGCTATCATATCATCTTTATGATTCATCACATGTTTGTTACAAACAACATGACACCAGCTGTCAGTGCTAGCCCAATGTCACCACAGCCACCTGTGTGCTGTAAACATGGACAAGTCCTGTCTAACTTGAAGCACTATCAATAGTGCTATTTAGTATTAGCTTCATGAATAACATTACACCAGTTGTCAGTGCCAGCCCAGTGCCACCACAGTCACCTGTGCACTGTGAATATGGACAAGTCTTGTCTAACTTGAAGCACTATACATAGTGTTACTTAGTGGCAGCTTCATGACTCATCATGTATTTATTAAGAACAACATTTCACCCCGCTGCCAGTGACATCCCATTGCCACCACAGCCACCTTTGTGCCATGGATGTGGACAATTTCCATGTCTTTCTTGAGGCACTGTACATAATTTTATTTATTATCATCTTCACAACATAGCAGGTGTTCATTCAGAAATCATGTTTTGTTGTTGTGTAAATAAAAATACATTTGAAGTATTTAACAAAAGTACAGTTATGTAAGAACTTATTGTAACAGTAGATTTTCAAGAAGAGCTCTTGCAGCAGGTAACACCTTTAGGACTGAAGCTGGCAGGTGCCAAGACCCCACAGAAAATTTCTAGATAGTAATATACAGTGAGGGACTGCCCCCCGATGGGGCCCACCCCCGATGTCACATATGGTATAAAAGGGGTAGTCCCCCAGCCCATCCCCAGTTATCCTGCCGGAGACCACAGCAAGTGAGTAAAAATGGAGAACCGAGGAGGTTCTTCTTAGTTGAGGAAAATCAAAGGTATCCGTGATGGAGAAATAGCTACCAGGGGAAAGGTGGGTGGGAAAATAGCACCAGCTGCAAGAGCTCCTCTCAAAGATCTACTGTTATGATAAGTTCTTACATAACTACATCTTACTTTGAGGGGGCTCTTGCAGCAGGTAACACCTTCAGGATGGAGTCTCAAGCAGTAAGGAGAGACCCCGGTCAGCTGGGTGGAGGTAGAAGTCTCCCAAAGATGATTAGGAGAGGAGGCCCTAGAGGACTGCTAGTCCAAAGCCTGCTCTGCATTGAGATGCAATGTCCAAACTGCCAAACTGTAGTGCTTGACAAAGGTGTGGACAGTACTCCAAATAGCAGCTGCACAAACATCGGCAGCTGACACGTTCCTCAAGGAGGCAAAGGAAACCGCTATGCCTCTGGTAAAGTGGCCCTTTACTGAGCCGATAAAGGTTTGTCATACTTGTAGCAGAAAACAATGCAATTAACCAACCATTTGGATAAACGCTGCTTAGAAATAGGACCCTCTTCCATTCTGGGGGCGAAGGACACAAAGAGCTGGCCAGACTTTCTGAAGGCTTGGGTACACTCCTAGTAATAACAAAGCACCCTATGAACATCCAGAGTATGAAGCAGTGCCTCCCCTTGGTTCAAGTACTCTGGGTAGTAGACTGGAAGGTGGATGTCCTGATTCAAAGTAAACTCTGACACAACCTTGGGAAGAAACTTAGGATTAGTCCGCAAGGACACCCTATCCTTGTGGAAAACTAAATAAGACTCCTTACACATTAGGGTTTGAAGCCTGGAAATCCTAAGTGGAAGTAATGGCAACTAAAAATAATGCTTTCCATGACAGAAAACACAGCTCACAACTTGCAGCAGGTTCAAAAGGAGGCAAGATAAGTTTTCCTAAAACAAACAAAAGATCCCATGGTAGGATGGGGTCCCAGATGGGAGGTTTCAAGTGTAGAATGCCCTGTAAGAATGTACGGTGAAGATCCATTTGGGCAAGACTTTTGCCCTCAATAGGTGCACGGTAGGCTGAAATGGCAGACAGGTGCACCTTGAGCAAGGAGTAGCTTAGCCCCACATCAGACAGGGAGAGAAGATACTTCAGAACCAAATTCACTGAGCAGGTGAAGTGGTCTAAATGTTGGGTGGTGGCCCAGATGCAGTACAGCTTCCATTTCATAGCATAAGTGGCCCTAGTGGAAGGTTTCCTAGTGGCCACCAGGATGTCCTCTACCCGGGGATACCCCAAATCTGGATATAGCTAAGTCTGCAAGAGCCATGCATGGAGATGCAGAGATTTGAGATCCAGATAGACCAGGGTTCCTTGCTCCTGGAAGAGCAAGTCTGAGCATAGGGGCAGGGACATTGGAGGTTCCACTGCAAGCTGCTGGAGAAGTGGAACCCAAATTTGGCGCAGCCATAAAGGTACCACCAGAATCATCTCTGCTCCCTCTGACTGCAGCTTGAGAACAACTCTCTGCAGTAAGGGGAATGTGACAGGGAACTCCTGCCGCTCTTGAGGACTGACCTTTTCTTAAATCTGTTGCAACAGTTCTTCTATTTCTTAGTCTAGTCTATCCTTTACAATTTCTAGTCCATAAGGGTGGCCACCCATGGGCACCCCCTTCCCTATCTTGACTTTTCTATGGTGCCCTCTTTAATTTTCCTTTTCCCTCTCAGGTCCTCATACAGGGAGGTTATTGTTGTGACCTCCAAGCATATGTAAAACATGTGTTTATCGTTGTTGTATTTAGTATGTACTAGCACTGTCATAATATACCTTATGTTTATAAAACCTGTAAATGATGAAAATACCTTGGCACTAGGTGTTTTTGATGATGGTAAAAAGTACTAGGTGACTATTTTAGAAATTAAGTTAGTTGTGCTATTTAAAATACATGTAATTGCTGTAAATTGAACAAGTCTGAAATGTTGTGGTAATTTGCATATATCCCATGATGCTTTGCATTATGGAAGTATGTATGATGTTGGATTTCTTTGAAACTTGATTTGTTGCCAGTGCCCTTTGGGGTAACCCATGTTTCAGTGTTTCTGTACTGAGGTTCTTTGTTTTTAGCTTGTTTTTTTTCTTTTTGAGCCCCCACTACCCAAGCAAATGGGGCCCACATAGGGATGAAGGGTTTTCACTGGAAAGTGGTTAGATCAGAGATCAGTGTCAGCAGGTGCTGGCTAGGTGCAGAGAAAGGACATACATAGTCTGTTGCTGCAAAATGATGTACTGAAGAAGGAATATGGCATTGCAGAAGCTTATTTCCTGTATTTTGAATAAACATCACACAGAGATTGTGTGTTGAACCTGAAGTTCGGTGTCTGGTCCATCTGTTATCCCATAACCCCTTACCAGGGAAGGGAGGATACTTGTAAAGGAACCTTCCTGTCTAGGAGAGGGACAGCGCATCTTAACAGAAAACACCAGGCTCTGGATCTAGCGAACAAAATCTGGGCAGTTTTATATTGGATGGGGAGGCAAATAGATCCCGATCTGTAAGTCCCCATCGGTTGAAGAGTTCTTTGGCTATGGAGAGATGAAGCTCCCACTCATGTGCCCTGGACTGGGATCTGTTTAGACTGTTGGCAAGGGTATTTTGCACATCTGGAATGTGGACTGCTGTCAAGTCCAGGTGATGGTCCACCACCCATGACCAGACTCGCATGGCCTCCCTGCAGAGGGGGTAAGAATGAGTCTCCCCTTGCTTGTTTATGTAAAATATCACTGACATGTTGTCTATCTGGACTAAGAGAGGGCTGGATAGCAAGCCGGTCTGGAAGGCCTGGAAGGCATATAGGATCACCCACATCTGATGGAGATTCAGCCAGAGTCCACCTAGGAGGACTCACTGGAATCAGGGAACAGGCTCCCGAGTGGGTCGGAGGCCCTGTTTCTCAAAGGAGGAGGCCATTGGTCCTGGGCATCATCTGTTGGAGCCAGCCCCTGACTTCGGGGAGGACTTGGCAGACATCCTGGCTGGGAGAGTGACAGGCAAAGGTCTGCCACCTGAAGGTCCACTGGCTGAGCCACTTGGCTAAGAGCCTGTGGGGACTATGGGCTTAAGCTTGAAAGACTGAGAGGTGGGGGGGACAAAGTCCTGTGCCCTGAAGAACCTTCTCCCGCAACATGAAAAAAAGGGAGGGAGGTGTGGTCACTGGTAGCTCGGAGGGAGAAAAGGCTTCCATGGTGGAAGGAGCTGACCCCCCCCCATGGGGGAGGACCCAGCAGTGGTTGCCAACTTGGTCAGGGACTGCAAGCGGGAATCTGACTGTAGTTTCTCCTCATGCTTCTCCTAGTGCTTGTGTTTGCCACTTGATTGCCTCTCCTTGTGAGAAGAAGAGGAGGAGGTGGAGGCCCTGGAGGCTGGGGAAAAGGATGAACTCTTTAGATGAAGCTCCTCTTCCATCTCAGATAGCTTTTTGGTAAGCAAAAAGGCTTCGAGGTTCTTCTGGCGGCAGAGCCGAGTGCGCTGATAGAAATCTTGGCAATGCTGGCAGGCCTCTATGTCATGGTCTGGACCTAGGCAGAATAGGTAATTCAAATGGCCATCCTTATGAGGGATCTGCTTGCGGCATGAACACTTTGATCACTGCCTCTCGACTGAGGAGGATGGAGAAGAAGACATGCAAATGCAACATGAAGAAGATTCAGTTTTAGGAAAAAATAACAAAACGCAGTAAGCGCGATAGAAAATGGTGATTGACTAGCTGAAGGTGTCCATGGAGGTCTGACTTGAGCAGTCAACAGTGGGAAAAGAACTGGGGATGGGCTGGGGTACCACTCCTTTTATACCTTATGTGACATGGGGGTGGGTCGACATCAGGGATGGTCACCCATTGTATACTGCTAGCTAAAAGTTTTCCATGGGGTCCTGGTGCCTGCCGGCTTCAGCCCTAAAGGTATACCTGCTGCAAGACCTCCCTCGAAGTAAGATCTATAATTTACTCTAATAAATTTATTGTCATGTCAGATATGTCACAGGTCACCCTCTACTGTGATCCTCTACCAGTACCAGCACAATAAGCAATCTGTCCCATGGTCCATTCCCCAGTGAGTCAACTTGAATGCTGCATATGCCATTCTTTATGCTCTTCTACAGTAGTCCAAAGAAGCACACTATCACACAACTATTTTTCTTGGTATATAAATAAAAAATCAACAATAAAAGTACACTAAGGTAAAAAAACACAGAAGGCAGCAAGATCTTCTAAACACAAAACATTCATTATTACAAATCATGTTGTCTTGTAATATAAATAAAACAATTACATAAAAATTAATACAAATATTTTTATATTATATTATGATCTTCATCATACTACTATTTATTATCTAATATATAAAACACATATCATAAAAATAAAATTAATTGAATAATTATAGTATAAAATCTATGGTGTTGTAAGGTAGGATATAATAATTATCCATGGAGACCAGTGGCAACCCTTTCCATTGCCCTTTTCCCTCCAATCTCACTGATCAAGGATGCTGTGTACCACCTACCCTTTTCCCCCAACCAGATGTTTTATTCCTGTTTGCCAGACTGTGCCACCTGTCGAACTGCTTTAAATACAGTAGTATTACAGAGGCAGGAGGAGCTGTGGCTTGCGATTAGGTATGCAGGGACTGGTAAGCGAATGAGCATGTCTCAGCGAGGCATTAGCTTATTGACAGCTGCACTTTATGGGCTGCCTCTGTCTCTTTCAGTGCATGGTTGAGTCCCAATCTTCTGCTTTATTACAAAAAAGTTTTCCATGTTAAGGTAGTGCAACACAGCATTTCCCTCTTATGGTAGTATGATGCAAGGTACCACACTAGCTGGACTGTTAACTTACTCTGCTTAGCCAGCACAATAAGAAAACACTTTAGCTACAGTAATGTGGTATTTTAAATAATATTAATGTAAGGGGGAAATGCTATAGTACAGTACCTTAATGTGGTAAATGTTTCTGTGGTAAAGCGAAAGATTGGGATGGCTACCACTGTACTGTACATGGGACATGCGCACTGCACAGGACAAGGCTTGTAACCCTTTTGAGCATAACACAATGGGGCGCAAAACAGAAAACTGATACACAGCGATCATTGTGACCACTTTGTTTTACTTAGTTGTGATTTTGTGTGGGTTTGAGGTCTGCATACTTTGGAAAACAGAATACTGGAGGGGAACTAACTGAAGTATGCAAAGTACAAACAATGATATTAACTTATTTAGATGTTTATTTTCCTCTTTGTCGACTTGCCCTTTTGCAAGCCAATCCCAGCACCATCACCCCACTTCTCCTGGACTTACTCCATCTCTTTCTTCCATGGTTTACCCCACCACCACGGTGGAGTCATCCATATTCTCCAATCCCCTTAAATGATATGGATACAGTAGATGGTATGCTTAGGTCACTGGTGTGTGGGCCTGAGGGATGCCAGTTACATCCTGCAAGTCTGGATGTTTCCTTGTTCTTCCCATTTCACATTTCCCCAGGATGCCAGCAGTGAGGGTGCACATGCAAGCATGCATAGCACAGCACCAGGCAACTTACCCCTCCTTCAAGTAGAACTGCCTGTGGCTCCACCTGTGGTTACCCAGGTGACACTTGCACAGCAGTGACTGTCTTCCTCCCACCCCAGAGGAGGAGAGCATCCACTGTGAAGCTCAACCCTCTTTCCCCCAGCCAGCACCTTGATGACCCTGGCTTGTACCGAAGGCGTAATAGGTTCAAATCCCACTTCTAAAACCATGTAATGGATTCATGAGACAGCACACACATTTCAAGAACCAAGGAGTGTGCTTTATTATAAAATTCACTCTGATTGGTTAATACTCTCAACATGTTATAGAGATGCAGTGCACAGTGAGAACCACAGGGTGGCACTATAACTATGGCATTAATATACTTTAGTATACTATATATGCACAATGTAATAAAATACTACTTTCTGTTACAGGAGGTAGGATTGTCATACTTTTTGAGAACAGTTAACTAGAAGGGTAAGTGCTTTATTATAAAATTCACTCCGATTGGTTAACACTATCAACATGTTATAGAGCTGCAGTATACACTGAGGAACCACAGGGTGGCACTATAGCTATGGCATTAATATGCTTTAGTATATTATATTTGCACAATGTAATAAAATACTACTTTCTGTTACATGAGGTAAGATAGTCATACTTTTTGAAAACAGTTAACTAGAAGGGTAATGACTGAGATGTAACATCATGTTTAATGTGATGTCCTGGGAACATGATTTGGCAGTTCATTAATGTGTTCCCTTATTGCAAAATAAATATGACAGATTTATACACATCATCTAAGGAAAACACAAAAAGGGACCATACTTCAGGCAAGGTATAACATCACTCCTCCCTTAGGGAAATAAATAACAAAACAAATCTGGGTCATGCTAGCAACCCGAAGCATTAAGGTTTAATGTGCCACAGTCTGCTGCATGTAACTTTTTTAACTGTCACTAACAAACTTCTTGTTCTACAGCAGCCTTTTCTGCTCCTTATTTCCCTAAGGGGTTAGTGTTTTGCCTTGCCTAAAGTATTTTCCTCTGGTACTGGCTTTTAGGACACACACCTCTAACTTATATGCAGGTAGTTCCAGCGTCCATGTTACACACCATCTAAGCAGGTAAAACAGACATAACAGTATTTACTTTGTATAGTTACATTGCCTCCTCCAATGAGTCATGAGGTACCTTCTGAAATAAATGATATTATTAGTATTTTTAATGACCATGTGTAGGGTGTTCCAAACTGTGACTAGATACATGTACAGATACAAATATGTCAGTTTGTATACCAATCAAATTCCAAACTTATGTGGGAGGGGGACATTTACGCTAAGGATGTGCTTAAGTCTTAAGGAATTCAGGAAGCATTTGTTTGACACCTAGAGGGTGATTAATACATGTAACAATTTGTCAAAAGCAGCATTAGAAGCTAACAGTTTTAAGTTATTTTAAAAAGGAATTGGAAAGATAATTAGAGAAAAGGGGAACTAGAGTGTATCAGTGCAAACCTTATTTGCACTCACTTTGGGGGAAAATAGATACAGAGCCTAAAATGATTGATGGGAATAAGCATTGGTATACAATTTGGCCACCTTCCCCCAAAAAAACATTTTGCAGTAAATTCTTAGGTATATTCTCAGATTCTGCAATGTCATTCATCACCTGGAAGTGCTTGCTCCTACATTAGTTGCTACTGCTCAAATATAATGACTGGGAAGAGGACATGATGTCATTAACTGAAACATGTGTCACGTGCAGTTGCAACAAAGTGAAAACTAACTGTTCTCTACAAAGATAGCATTTAAAAGTCATCAGCTTTTCCTCAGAGCCCCAGATCTATTGCTGCTGGATTTGGTAGTTAAACAGGACGGTGTTCCCAAACAAATCACAGTGCAGGAGATTCTGACTATGCTCTCATACCAGAATACTCATAGATTTCCAAGCATTTCTCGTCAGTTGCAAAGACTTCTTCTGAAGACAGTGTCCCCAGTCATTTCTACTGTCTAGAGGGAACCAATATACACAGGTCAGCAATGTTAATGTCTTCCAATCACTTGCTATATCGACCAAGCAGATGGAAAATTAGAGAGAAAATGCTTCAGTCAGAAAAAATAGCAATGTGAAATAGACAAGTATAGCATTTCAATGCAAAAGCAACACTACTGACTGCTTTTATCTCAGAATCTAAAACCGAGCTATCTAACTCTTTGAAAGGGATGTAAAAATTGCAGGGTTTTTTCATTAACCAATAATTTTTCACAACCCCACCAGTATAAGATAAGAAAGATAGCCAGTTAAAGGTCATAGCATGTTGTTAAAAATAAAACAATCCTAGTCACAAAGCCAGTTGACTGGCACATAATGCTGGTGATCAGAGTTTAGGAACAAGCCTGGGATATCAGGTGCTGGGGGGCGGGCAGAGGATCGAGCATTTCAGAGGAAGCTCTCCTCTTCCAGGGAGAGAGGGCAGCAGACTCCACTGAAATACTGCCAGTTGGGTGGCCACAGGTGGCTGTGCAATGTGACAGGATGCCAGCTTGTGCTGTGCCCAGCCATGAAATTGTGTGTGCATGTGTGCTTAAAGCCCTTGCTGCTGGCATCCTGAGTGTGGGGCAAAACTGATTTAAAAAAGCAACAATCACTGTAACAAAAAAACAAAAAAATCCCCAAGCCCCCAACCGGTACCTTACCTGTTTTGTACTGAAACAGTCCATGTCTGAAATTTTTCTGTCCTCTAGATTTGTAAAGGGAAAGAATCATACTTTGTGATTTGGAGGAGTTGGCCACCAGATCCCTTTCCCTTCCTGGTACAGAATTGGGAAAGTGCAGCACCCATGCCACCCCAGTGCTCTTCCATTTTTGTGACATATTGGTTTGTAGTGTGTGGGGGCATGATCCATTGATACTGATGGGGGCAAGTTTAAAATTACTTTTTTATATGTTTTAGAGGTCCACTGTGGTCATATCAAAGCCACCGCTCAACAAACAAGGCTCTTGTTAGTTGAGCGGCGGCTGTGATTTGACACCAGCAGACCTCTGAAATATGAATAAAAAAGTAATTTTAAACCCAACTCTACTGATATCAATGGATAATGCCCCCGCGCTCTAAAAAACTAATACAGTATGTCACAAAATGTAAGAGAGCTGGGGCAGCATGGTGATGGCACTTTCACAGTTCTGTACCAGGAAGGGATCTATTGGCCAGCTCCTCTGAGCCATGCATTATGATCCCTTCCTCTTACAAATCTAGAGGACAGAAAAATTTGAGACATGGACTGTTCCAGTCCCAACAGGTAAGGTACCAGTCGGATGCTTGCTGAAAGCATCGAAGCTGGTGCTTTTTAAAAAACCCGAAGTGAAGCAGAATGACACCTGGCACTTGCAGGCCTCTCCTCCCAACTGGCCAACCCAACTTCCACACTAGAGAGCTGGATGGGGTAGCTGTACAGACCCCTAAAGAAACACCCACTGTGTAGGAGCTTTGTTGTGGTATTGGAGGCCTGGAGGTAAGTGTCAGACAAGGGATGGGACAGGGTTGAGGGCTACCTGGGCCGATGGGGGCAGCTTCATTGACAAAGGGGATAAAAAGTATAAGTAAAAAAATCACATTCACATGTATTCTACTAATGGTTAGTTGATTTGTTTGGCTTGTCTGGAAAGGTGAGCAAGTCCAAAGACTTGTTTTCAACTCTCTCCTATCAGTTTAACTAGTGTTTACAACATGCTGATGTAACCCTGCTGCCAGCTCATGAATTTTCATGCCATTAATTGCAGAAAGAGATGCAGTGTGCAATCATAATTATACATAATGACATGCACTAGTTACCAGGCAACAGATTCAGGACCTAATTTGTCAATGGTTTCCTGAAGGAGAACTGCCCTGCACATGAGAACAAGACAGTCAGGGCTACTGTAAATTTCTAAAACACATGTCAGGTAACTGTTTTGGAAGGTGGTGTGGTGTCGTGGTTGTAGCACTGAATTGTGAAGCGGAAGATCACAGGTTCAAATGCCACCTAACCACTGACTGGTTGCACGACCTAGAACATGTCACTTGATGACCCTGTTCTGTTGCCTCCCAACTGCACAAACTGGGAAACAGGACCCGACTAAAAACAAAATCTTGCATCTCAGTTGAGCTATTCTGGATAAATACATTGTGAAAAAAATATTTTCAGCTGAATTGTGTTTTGGGGTAGAAATGACATTAAATTAATCCTGTTTTTGAGGAGGCACTACAGCGTAGTCGTTTAGGGCACTGAACTGCAAATCTGGAGACTTGGGTTTGTATCCCATCAGCCCCCACTTGCATATTGTGTGACCCCAAGCAAGTCACTTAACTTCCTTGTGCTCCCAGGTCACACCTGGAAACAAGCTTTGGTTAAGTGTGCCTTCCTGGTTAAACAATTTCCCCTGTCCCTTAACTGATTTTGTCTCTATACTGTTTCTAAATTAAACTGTAAAAAAAAAAAAAACCTTTTGCTTCAGTGACAGCATCTTCTACTGTATTTTAGTTCTCTGAGGAATAGTGGCTAGGATGTGAGGAAAAATGACAAATTAACTTATAACATAGCCCCAAGGGTGAGATCCTGCTTCAAATATAAAGAATTCCTACAAAGAATCACAAAAGAGCTTACAAAGTGATTTCCTTCTTAAAAGCCGGTTAGGCAGGACTGGATGTACCTTCAGAGTTACTTTGAATCACACTTCAGGGTTGCTCTTTGATGTTGCAAGGATTTTTCACATTTTGCAAGGTTAGAGGTATAAAGCCCGTGAATCTGATGGAGTTCACTGGAGGCTAGAGAGGGAAGAGAGCAGTCGATCATTGACCCAGCTGCCTTGTAAAATACAATGACATTGGCATGATTAGCTCCTCTTTTGGTACATGAACAAAAATCTGTCTCTGAGGGGAACTCAACCTTTGGTAGAATTGTTTTAACTAAAACTGTAGGAAGAAATTCCATCAGCTCCAGTCAAAAGCCTGTCAACAATGCAGGATGCTCTGGCAGAGACACAATAAAAATGAATTCTGTCCCAGGCTCAGGCCCAAGAGTAGGTTCAGAGAAAGTACAGCAGACTCAACAATGAATAAGAACAAATCAGGAACACTCACATCAGTTAATTATATTCTGAAACAAGACACTTACACGTGTGTTATGCAACTTCAGAAAGGTGAAAAAGTATGTTACTCAGTAGGGTTATCAGAACTAGTTCTAAACAGATTAGAAACATTTTAGAACTCAAGGGTTCAAGTTCTAATTTAGAACTAGAACACAGATGGGTTCTAAGGCTTAATGGTTCTAAGTAAGCAATAAGACATGAAGGGGTGTGCATGGAACAGATTTTGCCACATGCCCAGGGGCATATCGAGGCACAAGGACACAGGCTGAGTGCCTTCAGCAACTGGTACTGTGGTAAAATCTGTTTCATGCACACCTCCGGAGTGTCTTATTGGACTTATAAAATGGGCTCCTTTTTTATTTTTTTATTTTTACAGCTCATCATATACTATTTTATCTAGTATATGGTTCAAAAAAATTTACACAACTGGCTGCTAGCTTGTCTCTCCCCCCCGCTTGCTCATCTCCCTCGCCCGCTTGCTCATCTCTTCCACCCACCTGTTTGCTCAGTCTTCTTTCCCCCCACTCATTCATTGATTCATCCAACCTCAATAAGTGGAATACATTTTTTTGTAATAATTTCTTACCCACAATGAAGGGTGCTTGTTTTCAAAGAGCTGTGGTGCAGCTTTCATCAACAGCTCCTGACTGCCACAAATGAACTGCTGCCAGCCCAGTCTGCTGAGACGTGCTCATGCTACTAAAAAAACAAAAACAAATCAAATATAGAATTTCATTACTTCTCTGAGGTTAACAGATATGATTTGGTGGAGGGTGGTGCTATTACCGTAACTTGTGCACCTAAGAACCATCTCCTTAACTCTGAGGAACAAAGGTGGTTCAAAGGTCACAAAAAGTTGTTGTAGTGTCGTGACATCACAGTGATACTACAACAACTTTCCATGACCTTTGAAATGACTTTTAACAGCTTTTAGAAACCACTAAATTCCATGCACAATAAGCCCTAGCTATATACTATAAAATATACAATATTGCATGAGGGTGAGTGCATAATGAGAAATTAATGCCTAACCGAGGTGTGGGATGCTACATAAGCACCCAGGGCGAAGCCTGAGGGGTTTATAAAAGCATCCCACACTGAGGGTGGGCATTAATTTCTCGTTTCAGAACTCACCTCCATGCATTGTTACATATAATTGCTGGCTTGTGTTTTTTCGCCACAAAGAGAAAAAAAAAACTGTCTAACACAGAGTTAGCAAGAATATTTTTATTGAACAGAATGTAGTAAACTTTTTAAACCAGTAATCTGTGTCAGAATTCAGATAGCAAAATTAAACTAGTAAGAAAATTAGTAAAGCAGTTTGAAAGAAAACTTTTTTTTGTTTATAGTTCAGTGTCTTTGAGGGAAGAACAGCGAAATGGCAACACGAAAATATGGTTCAACTGTCAAACTTGTTTTTAAGTCTCTTTAGAGAAAGTTTCACTTCTGTGCTGAGAAAGTCTTTCATAGTGCAGTTTTTAGTTTCCGGGATGTTTTCTTCAAAGTTTCAATGGTAAAATGGTAATTAGGTTGCTGACTTTAGGGATCCTTTGTGTTCCTATGGAGATCAGAGAGAGGGAGAGAATGTTAGCTGCATAGTTAGGGAGTGTGTGCATTTTACAGGAGAAGGTGTTGGACATGCTATTTGGAAATATAACTTTTTGTGGAGATTTTGCTAGTTTGGGACAGTGTGTTTGTTAGTGGGGTGAGTGGCTAGAATGGCATGTTACTTACAGTCATCCCCTGATTCGGATGAGGATAGTTGTCACACTCTGTGGTATTTCTTCGGTGGTGGCCCATAGTGGATATTGACAGTGATTTCCTTATGGAAGACCCAGTGTGTGCCAAAGAGTGTCTGCATTGTGAAGCTTGTAGCTGTTTCTGTTAGGGAGACAGCAGTATTTTCTTGTTGATGCCCTGAATTTACCAAGGATGTGGATGGTATAGGTGGGCAAGCCAGGAATTTTTCACTCAGAGCCAAGACAGAGCCGAGCCAGGGGTCTGGTTTGGCTCTACGAGCCAAAACACGAGCCAAGCCCTGGCTACTCTGGGCTGTTCCGTACATAGCAGTTGCACATTTCTAACACTACACTAACTACTGCTGACAAAAGTGCTTTTTTTTGCCATAACTGGCTTGGCTTGACCTTGGCTGTCAGTTGCTTATAGAGGTTGAGCCAAGCCAAGCCAGACACTAAGCTCCAGCCAAACTCGAGCCTGACTCTGGCTTGCCCACCTCTAGTGGATGGCTGCTGCACTTGGGAAGACTTGGTGAGCAGGTCGCTTATTTTTTTTTGCCGTGACTCTGACAGAATGGAGTAATTGTTTATGGACTAGAGGTTTTTGTGTCTGGAAATTTGTTAAACCTCCGTTGGTGAAACATGGGCATCTATGAGTTTTTGGATGCTTGTTTTCATGTTGAATAGTTTGTGATGCACTTACTTTCAGGTAGACCAGACTGAAGTTTCATTTGCTACATCATGGACCAGAATTTGTTCATACCTATGGTCATATTTCTGTACCATAGGCTGTTTTCTTTGTGGTTTATGTTTTGCTCTATGTAGAATGGTGCCTCAGGTGACAACATAGGCTCAGGTCTATGTGCTTTGCAAAGTCTGTAAGCTCGAATTGTGTCCCAGTCTGGGTTTTCTCTGTTCTGTTGATTTGTGGTTTTATAGATCTTGTATTTGTCTGGTTGTCCCCAGATTGAGTTTTTGTTTGGCGCTCGTTATATCGTATATAGTGGTTGCATTGGGCGTCTGTCCCCTCTTCAATATCTGACCATCTTAGGTCATAGTGTTTGTTTTCCTTGATTTATTTGTATTCTGACGTGGAGCCTTTGCAAAAGAGTCCCTGACTCAAAGGGTTGTAATTCTGAGTGCATAAATAAATAAATAAATAGTGCTCTTTTGTGTGAAGTGCAAAGTGGACCCCAATGTTAACAAAATAGGAAATTTAGCAAAGATGTGGGGCTGTCTATTGCTAATGTGCCAGTTGAGTAAGCAGTTCTGTTTCTTGCTCAGTCAGTGCTTCTGCATTAAATGGTCTGTTTCTCTTACCCATTTTTTTGAGTTGTTTTTGTTTTGCCACTAATGTTTTTCAGTTTCAATAAAGTCAGTTTGAAGACCTTTGAAGATGGAGTGAGGATACTTCATTTGCACTAAATGCTTGTTTATACTGGCAACTATTCCCCGCACTGTTCCTGGCTCATAAGCAGTTCCATCCTGATGTTTCAGACAGAATATAAAATTTGCTATTTTGTTATCTAGCTCCTGATGTGGCAATTCAGTAAAATTTACTGTTGTACCTGATTCTTGCAAGAATGTAGTGAAGAGATATAGGTTGTGCTATGTTTTTAGAAATGTATTTTGACTTTCCTGCTGACTGACACATTTTTTTCTTTCTTGCAGGTTTTCCAGCTGAAACCTGGTTGACATGTTGGTGAGTTGTTTTAAAACATTAGTTAGAAATGTTTTTAAAATGAAAGAAATGCCATTTTATTGCTGCCCGTTTGACAGACACGTATGAGAGGTTTCCTAAGGTATTTTGTAGGCGGTTTGACAAGTGAGAAGCGTGAGGTGTGGCGTGAGGCAGGAGAAGGAGCAGGTGGCACATGCTCACCGTTATAACCCTTGGGTTATAATGGCGAATTATAACCTGCTCCTTCTATGGGAAAAAACACAAGCCTGTTATTACATGCTTTTTATGTTTAAACCAAAATAGCACGCCTGTCTGGAAAACAAACTATTGGAAATTACATTGTAAAATGTTTTGGTAAGATGTATATGAGAATGTGCTGCTCATTCACATACACTGTATATGCAGCTGTGCCAAACAACAACACATCAGTTATGACTCTTGTGGCCCAATTCTCAAAACTCAGCACAAGCCATGCCAAAGGTGGCTTGTGCCGATTGCTGGTGCACCAGGGACCCTGCCACTGATTCTTTATCAGGCATGGTCCTATTGGCAAATTCCCATGGCTTACGGCAACTACAGTGCTGTGCCAAACAGAGGGTGCACCTAGACAGGTCACTGCAAGTCTTGGGTGGCCATGCAGCAATGTCCCCGAGCTTTGATCTGTCCTTATAGTAATTAAAATATCCCTGGTAGTCTAGCAGCCCCCCACCCGATCTCCCATTATAATATGTAGAATTTCCCTGGTTGTCTAGCACCCGTCCCCAGCCCCGATCTCCAGTTATAATATCTAGAAAATCCCTGGAGGTCTAGCAGACTGCCCCAGCCCCGATCCACCATTAAAGGAATTCTGAAATTCCTAGTGGATAGTGGACTCCACCTCCCACCCCACAGTGTTATACCACCCCCACCCCCAACTCGTAACTAGGCAGCGACTGACACAGCTCACCAGTCGCCACTGTGGCAGATACCAACCGAGCTCTGAATGAGTATGTACTGCATAGTAATACACTCAGTGATTGACAGCATCTGTCAATCACTGAGTGTGTACTGTGTACAGTACCCGCTCAGTAATTGACAGCTGCTGTTGATCACTGAGCACGTACTATATACATTATGCACTCTTTCAGAGCTCAGTCACCAGCTGGCTGTGGTGGTGAGTGGTGGGCTATGCCAGTTGCTGGCTCAGTTACAGAATGGGGGGCAGTGTGATGAGAGGGCACTGCAGGGTGAGGGGTCCAGTTGACCACCAGGAATTTAGGAATTTCTTTTAACAACAGATCTGGGCTGGGGCAGTCCACTAGACCACCAGGGATATTCTACATATTATAATGGGAGAACAGTGCTTGGTGGGGTCACTAAATCAACAGGGGAATATTTTACTACAAGGGGGATTGGAGCTGGGGAGGGGAGACCACAGTACATTGCCACGAATTGCTTCTCTCTCCCAGAGGGCACATTTCTAAGTACCCTTAGACCAGCCCTGGCTGAATTTCAAGGCACCCCCTGGGAGGGGAGGCGCTGGAGGCCTCAACAGGGGAAAAAGACCTAGGGGTCATGGTGGATGCATGTATGAATAACTCTGAGCAGTGCAGGAGAGCGGCTAGCAAGGCAAACAGGATGTTGGGATGCATCGTAAGGGGGATCACCTCTAGGAGCAGGGAAGTGATTCTGCCGCTGTACAATGGACTGGTTAGAAAACACCTTGAGTTCTGTGTACAACACTGGAGACCACACTTGAAGAGGAACATACAGCTCCTGGAGAGGGTACAGAGGAGGGCAACTAAGATGACACGAGGACTAGGGGATTTGATGTATGAGGACAGACTTGAGGAGCTCTGCCTGTTTTCATTGGAGGAGAGGAGAGACAGGGGGACATGATTGAGGTGTTCAAGTACCTCAAGGGAATAAATAGGGTAAACATGGAGGGGATCTTTAGACTAAAGCATGGAGGTATCACCAGAGGGCATGGTTTGAAGTTGGAAGGTGGAAGGGTGAGGGGGGAAAAGAGGAGGAGGTTTTTCACTGAGAGGGTGGTGGACCCTTGGAATGCACTGCCTGGCAAGCTGGTCTAGAGGTCCACAGTGGAGGGCTTCCAAGAGAGGTGGACAGACACAGAAAGTGGAAGCATCAGATGATAGCTCACTGGGGGTGGGGGTAGATGATAGGGTTTCTGGAACACAAGGGGGGGGGAGGGCCTCGGCACCCAACTAGGGATCTGAGGTTCGAGCAGACTCGATAGACCGTAAGGCCTAATCTGCTGGCAAATAGTATGTTAGTATCTCAGAGATTGAAAATTCTAAATAAACTGGAAAAAAATGGGTAGTTTTGTTTAAAAAGTTTATTTGTTCATCATAAGACATGACAATGATTCAATGCAATAAATCTGTTACTTAAATATCAAGATACATTTATTTATTTATTTAGTTTTTGTTGACTTGGTAAGTGCACTAGACAAATCCTGCCTATTTTCAGGTACAACCCAGGGAAGGGGGATACAGATGAATGCCAACTGACCTTGAACCAGATTAAGCTGTTGGTGGTATTTTTGAGTGAATGAGGGAAATTTGGCCAGGACACCGGGGAAAATCCCTTAATCTTTTCGATAAGTGCCATGGGATCTTTAACATCCACCTGAACTACCACCAATCCAGGCAGATGGGACCTCGGTTTAACATCTCATCAGAAAGACGGCACCTCAGAAGTGCAGCACCCCTCTCATGCTGCACTACAGTGTCAGTACTGGGATATTAACCCAAGTGCCAGATGTGGGAACTGAACCCACAGCCCTCTGATCTCCTGGCCTCAGAGGAGAGTGTCCTACCTACTGAGCCACTGACACTTATGTGATACATACATACATATTACTCAATAATACACTAATTCCATAAATAATGTATAAACTGTAGGTTATGTAGGGAACTGTATGGACAAACATTGCAGACATCATACTGCAATCAGAGGCTGGTAGTGTAGGGACTGTGTAGACTGTGTAGAAGACAAACATGGCAGTTGAGTTAGATACTGGTAGGGCAGGGATTTTACAGTGCCAAACATAGTAGTCCTACACAAAGGCATTAGATTCCATCAGTTTAGGGTTCATATATTTATTTATTTATCTAAAAGTTTTACCAGGAAGGCATACTGAGCAGAAATACTGCTTGATTCCAGATGCATCCTGGGGGTAGGGTAGAGTACAAGGATAGTATGAGTAAAACATTGATATAAAGAGGGTAAAGAATACAGTAATGGAGTACATAATGCATGCAAAATACATACAGTGTAGAAGTACCAGGTACAGTGTAAAATAATACATGCAGCAGCTAGAGGTTAGAATAGGGTAGTTATAGAGACTAAGCTAAGATACTCACATACATCATAGTGCTGCAGGACCAAGCGTATTTTGACAATTTGGAGGGACTGACCTTAGGGCGGGCAGACTATTTAGTTGCATGTACAGGTGGAGGAGAAATTAGCTTTGAGTAGTGAGTTTAGGTGTTGGTTGGGGGAGGCATGCCGAATGCCCATGGAGAGGGAATGCCATAGTTTAGGCATGCGATATTTGAAGGCTGCCTGGCCTGCGGTGGTGGACATATGTGGCACAGTTAGGAACCTAGTGTCATTTTTCCTTAGTGCATAAGCTAGAAGGGTAGGGGCAGATAGTAAGGAAGCAAGGTAGGGGGGCAGGGACTGGATCCAGAAATTGGCTGTGATACAAGTGCAGCAGGACAGCCTACAGTATGGAAGGGAGGTGAAGCCCAGCATCTAGCAGAGGGTGCATTGATGGTTTGAGAGTGGACAGTTCAGGATGAAGCAACAGAAGGAGTGGAAAAGTGGGTCCAGTCTGGCTAGGGTGGACTTGGGTGCAGCACTGTAGACTATGTCCCCATAGTCAAAATTAGGGAGGATCATTTTCTGTACCATGGCACAGTGTGCCAACAGTGGGATTCAGCCATGATTTGGGTATAGAGCCCCCAACCTAGGGTGGGGTTTTTTGTGGATGGCATTGATGTGTACAGAAAAGGCGAGGTGCTGGTCAAGGCAGATCCTGAGATATCTAAAGGAGTTACAGTCTTCCAGGGATGTCGCATCCAGGGTATGGAATTTGGGGGTGTTGGGGAGCTGCAAGAGTCTCTGCCTAGTGCTGAAGGTCATGGAGACTGTTTTCTTGGCATTGAGGGATAGTTGATTTGAGTGAAACCAGAGCTGAACATTGCTGAAGTCCTGCTGCAGTCTGGTCGCCACATCAGTGGTCATGGGACTGGAAGTATACAGCACCGTGTCGCCCACATACATGTGAATGGATGTGTGAGGGCAAGCAAAGGGCAGGTCATTTAGGAAGATAGAAAACAAGAGTGGTCCAAGGATGGAGCCCTGTGGCAAACCAGTAGGGACAAGAAGGGGGGCAGAGATGGTGCTGTCAATATGGACTGAATGGGATCTACCAGCCAGGTAGGAGTGGAACCAGTTATGGCTACACCGGAGAGTCCAGCAAGCGAGAGCTTGGACAGGAAGAGCGGGTGGGAAACAGTGTCGAACGCCTTTGCCAGATCGACAAAAATTGCTGAGGTGATGTGGCCTTGGTCCGTACCAGTATGGATGGAATCAGTGAGCCTTAGCAGGGAGGTGATGGTGGTGGAGTGGATCTTCCTAAAACCCAACTGGTAAGGTGTGAAAAAGGATGAAGAGTCAAGGTAGGAGGAGAGTTGTGAGAGGACCAGATGTTCCTGAAGCTTAGCCAGTATGGGAAGGAGGGATATAGGGTGGAAGTTTACAGGGACGGATGGGTCGTCACCTTTCAGAAGGGGGATGAGTGTGGCATGCTTCCACTCAGATGGGATGGAGGTTAGAGAGAAAGAAAGGTTGAAGAGTGCTTCCAGTGGGGAGGTAATGGCAGGAGCAGACAGGTATAGCATTCTGGCGTCTAGGCCAGTGGGGCATATATATACAGTACTGAGAAACAAGGTTGCCATTATACACCAATAAGATAGAATTTAGATAATCTTGTGTTGGGACCAGAGGGTGGGTGGACTGTTCTGTGGCAACCCCTCTACCCCCCGAATCTGAGGCTCACTCTCAAGAACTTGGATCAGTAGACTCAGATGTTTGAATCAAGTTCGGAGTCCGCAAGTGTCCTGTACAGCACTTACATTTTTAAGCTGCTTATGAAGCTAAATGCAGACTTGTTAGCAGACTGGTGGCTGTGGCCAAAAACAGGAGCAAGCAAGTTACCCTATTTGTACAAACGTGCTCAGCCATTTGTCTCTTGCTTTTGTGTACCATGGGCATAGAAGCACTATATGTGCAAATTTTTTATGCTTCCAACATTACATAGACAGTTAGATGGCATATCATTATTATCCTGGTTGAATCTCCAAGCAAGAATTCTATTTGGGAAGACTCCAAATCTACTATATAGCTCGTGACAATACATCTCATTTACAGGTCAATCAACTTAATGAGATACTCCTCAATTCTGAATTAATTTTTGAAGAGCCGAAGGAGGACAGATACTATTTTTAGATAAACTTTCCACATGTTTTTGTTTATCAACATCTAATACTCTTACTTTAATGCATTTACTATAACACTGAGCAAGCACACTCAGAAAGGGGAAAGGGGGAAATTATTTTACCAGGAAAGGCACACTAAGCCAGAGCTTGTTTACAGGTGTGACCTGGGAGCACAAGGAAGTTAAGTGACTTGCTCAGGGTCACACAGTATTCAAGGAGTGGCCCTGTACATCAGAGATGGTATAAAGGCTACAGAAGTTAAGGGGAGACAAGGGGAGGCCGAGGTAATGTGGATCACCCTAGAGCCAGGGAATGGAACAGCACTATGCACAGGGTACCCAGACCTCTCACATGACAGAGGCAGTAGACACCGAACTAGTGGAGAACATACACGACATGGCAGGTCAAGGCAAACTCCTGCTACTGGGGGATTTCATTATCCTGTACATGGATTGGGCCACCCAGGTGGCTGCTTCAGCCAGAAGCACAACCATCCTAGAATCCCTGCAGAGGGTTGGACTCAGGCAGCTGGTGCATGAGCCAACCAGTCACAAGTCAATTCTGGACCTGGTATGGACCAATGGGAACATAGTCAAAGAAATGCAGGTGAAAGGGCAGCTGGGGTCCGGTGACCACCACATGGCATGGTTCAGCATCGTGACATGGACTCAATTAAGCCACACAATGGCAAGAGTATTAGATTTCAGGTGGGCGGATTTCACTGAAATGGGTAGATGTATATAAAAAGTCCTGGGGAAGGGAAGGGTTAGAGAGGGGATGGAAGAACAATGGGAGAAACTGAAAGGAGCCATAGTGGATATAACAAACCAATGCGTTGAGATAGTAGCCAAAGGGCAAAGAAGAAGGAAATCACTATGGCTCCCAAAGAGGTAGGGGAAAAAGTCAGGGCTAAAAGGCTGAGTTTCGGAAATATTTATTTATGACTTTGATAACCAGGCGAGTGCACTGATCCCAGGGACCGTTTTCAAGCATGACCCGGGCCATAACACATGCCGCAGAGTGACAGTGGAGTACAAGGTAACAGTAATACACATGAAACAGATTTGATACAAGCAACAATAGTAAGCACAATATACAGGTTTGATGCATAGGTCCATTTGAGAACAGTGAATACAAGGTTCCAATATCGGACATGAGGAAATTTGGTACAAAACAAACAAATCGTGAGGCATAGTGTACAATGCGTGACTGCATCGGCCCAGTGAGCAAGTAATACACGAATACTCAGTAAAAATATATATACAATATGTACAGCAGGAAGTCAAATATTACTGTAGAAAATACGTTATAACAGTTTGTAGGCAGGAGTTGACTAGTGTGGGAAGGTGGGTAACCCCTGGGCTGGGGAGTTGACTAGTGTGGGTTGGTGTCAGACCCCAGGAGCAGCGGCAGGATGGGTTTGCCAGGAACCAAACTTTAAGGCGGGACATGAAACTGGAGTGTGTGTCAATGGAATGGAGTTCAGCCGATAGTTTGTTCCACTGCAGAGGGGCAGCTGCAGACCAAGCTCTGCTACCCATATTGATGGATACCCTAGGAACAGCTAGAGGAGGAGTACCATTAGAGTGGAGGTTGCGGAGGAGCATTCTGGTTTTCAGAAGGACAGTTAGGGGGGATTCTAGAGCCATGTGAATGACATTGTCTACCATGCAGCAGAGGGCTAGGTCAAAGCGACCCTGTAGCAGTAGCCATCCAAGGGTATTATAGGGGGTACAGTGGTGGGTGGAGAACGGGACCAAAAAGTTAGGTTTACAGGCACTGTTGTAGGCAGTGGAGAGTTTAGCCATAGCAGTAGCTGAGGTCCTGGCACAAATAGGGGCAGTAGTCAAGAATAGGGAGAAGATTACCCTGGACACAAGTCCAGTCTGGCTTCAGAGGCAGGTATTGCCTGAATCTATAGGAGGCACCTAACTTTTGATGGCACCTTCCGACAAGCCCAATTGCATGCGTCATTGAAAGTGAGGGAGGGGTCGAGCAGTACTCCTAAGTATTTTAGGTGTTGACATTCTCCAGGGCTGGGCCGTCTGGGTGAGAATGCATAAGGGGCATGGTTTTTAGTTTTGGCCAGAAAGGCTTAGATCCGAACAGCATGGATTTGTTTTTTTGGCATTTACTAGGAGGAAGTTTTTGAGAACCAGCTGTGGGCGCAGCATAGTTGTGCGAGAGAACTGAGGAGATTGCGACCGTGGATTTGTCACTGTGGAAGAAAACAAGGTCATTGGCATACAGGAGAGAGCAGCAGTTAAGGCAGTCAAAGGGAAGTGCATTAACGAATAAGGAGAAAAGGAGGGGACCCAGGATTGAGCCTTGAGGGACCCCCACAGAGACAGGTAGGGTGGGGGAGCATGTTTGACCAATACACACGAATTGTGAACGATCAGTAAGGTAGTTAGTGAACCAGCTTGTGACTTTCTGAGAACAACCAAGAAGGATAAGCTTGGACGTAAGGAGAGCATGGTTAACCATGTCAAAAGCCTTTGAGAGGTCAACAAAGACAGCCCAGGTGGCTTTACCATTATCCATGTTAGAGAGGATGTGGTCGGTCAGAAGGGCAAGGGCAGTAGCAGTGGAATGATTCTTGCAAAAGCCATGCTGTTGGTTGCATAGGAGGGTGTATTTGCCTATGTACTCAGTGAGCTGATTGTGGACTGCTCTCTGGAGTAGTTTACTGAGATGAGAGAGGATGGATATCGGACGGTAATTGTCAGAGGATTTGGGGTCACCGGATTTAAGAATGGAGATAACCTTAGCTATCTTCCATGGGTCAGGCATAGAGGAGGTGGAAAGGGCAAGGTTAAAGATGAAGGTGAGTGGCCTGGCAATCACTGAAGAGATCAGCTTAAGGAAGAATGGAGATAGCCTGTCAGATCCAGAGAAGCCGTGGTTAGGTAGACTTTTGAGTAGCTTCACTGTGTTGTGTATGGAGAGGGCTTTAAAATAGAATGAGGGTATTTGCAGGTGAGTGGCAGAGCTGGAAGAAGATGGCAGTGTATCAGGTATTAGGGCTGAGCTTTGAGGTTGGGCAGTTGGCAGCTTATTTAGATACATGGACAAATTAGTGAACTTACAGTTGAAAATACTGGCCACATCATGAGGGTTGGTCAGCAGCCTATCCTAGGAGCTGAGATGTGGTGCAGCGTAGCTGGTGCAGGGGTTTATGAGGAAGCTGATTGAGTTCCAGAATTTTCTAGGGTCTCCAAGGTTGGCCTTTTGCAGATTACGGAAGTGGGTCTGTTTCAAAAATTTGGCCAGTTGTTTACATTTGTTCCTTATGCACCTGTAAGCATCCCAGAAGGCAGGAGAGGGGGAGCCAAAGGAAGGAGGACAGGGAGATGTACCTTGAATGTATAAAGGGAGCAGGGAAGGCTGTTAGGAGGGCAAAGGCACAGACAGGAGAGGGTTTAGCACAGTCCGTAAACAAAGGGGATAAGGCATTTTATTGGGACATCAGTGAAAGAAGAAAAAACGGGCCGGGGGGTTGTGAGGCTCAGTGGGGAGAAGCAGCTCTCCCACCTATCACTCTCTGACCTCTAATGCACACCACTACCCACAATCCTCCACCACCTCATGCTTCACATTTGAATCTGTCCACCCTAATGACACCCTGTGAGTAGTACTTGCCCTGAATTGTAACAAAGGTAAAAGCCCTGATGGCCTTGCCCCTAAGCTTCTTCACCTTTCTGCCCATGCTATTGCTCTCCCCGACATACCTTCTGAACCTCTCCTTCTCACAAGGAACTGTACTCATGATTTGGAAATCTACTACCATGGTCCCTCTTTCCAAAGGGGGTGACCCATCTAATCCCAGCAATTTCCATCTCATATCCCTACTTTCTATCCTGGCTAAGGTCCAAGAGCACCTGGTGCTGGAGCAGCTCTCTAACTTCCTTAACTCTTCCACCTTCTTCACCCCTTTCCAATCTGGCTTCGGTAAAGGTTATTCCATGACCACCTCCCTCCTCTGGCTCACTGACACCATTCTCACAGGGATGGACCAGGGATGTATCACCTCTGCCATCTTTATCGATCTGGCCAAAGCCTTCGACACTGTTGCCCACTCCCTTCTTCTCTTCAAGCTGACAGCGGCCAGCCTCTGTGATACAGCCACCAACTAGTTCTGGTTATACCTCACTGGCCGGTCCCAATCTGTCAAAGTTGGAAATTCAACTTCTCCCCACTCACAATAAACACAGGTGTCCCCCAAGGCTCAGTACTCGGTCCTGTTCTCTTTTCCATCTTCCTGAATGACTTCCTTGAAGCCTACTCATCTGCTAGCATACATATGTATGCAGACAACACCATGATATTCTCCTCTGGGAGTTTCCCTGCCGAAGTGACTACCAGTCTTCAACTGGACTTCAACAATGTCCAGCACTGGTTTAATGCTAACCAACTCTCACTAAATGTCAAAAAATGGTCTCTATGACCTTTGGTACCAGACAAAATTTGTCCAGCCTGGACTCCACCCCCAGCTTGCATACCCTGTCTGGGTCCAAGCTAGATGATGTTCCCTCTTTTAAGTACCTTGGGCTATGACTAGACGTAAATCTAGACTTCGGTGTACACATTGATGCCATTCAGAAAAAGTTCCTCCCCAAGCTCGGTGCCCTGTATAGACACTGCAACTGCCTGCCCATGCAAACCAGGCGAGAAATCATCCAAAAGATGATTCTCTTAGTCTTCGACTTTGGGGACATTGTCTACAGTTCTGCCCTTAAGACCAACCTAGCCGAGCTGAACACTCTCTTCAACTCCTTCTGCCACTTTGTCCTTGGCTGCCCCCTCTCAACCTCCAATTATTCTAAAGTAGGGATCCTCCTCCTTAAACGTCAGCCTCCAAGAATTTTAAAGTAGGGATTCCGACTGATGCCTAGCAACCCTCTCCCTCTTATAACAAGCACTTGCATCCCATAACTGCCTCAACCCCTTCACTACCAGCACTTCTGCTGAGTATTCACTAAGGAGAGGGTCAAGGACCACAGTTGGGTTACAGAGGCAATTGGGGAGGAAGAAGTGCACACTAGTCCATTCGCAGTGGAGCGAATTCTGGAAGAACTCACAAAGCTGAAGGTGGATAAGGCCATGGAGCCAAACGGCATCCACTTGAGGATATTAAAGGAGTTGCAAAGGGAACTAGCAGCACCTCTTGTGGCCCTGTTCACAGAGTCACTCAGCATGGATGTCATTCCAGAGAACTGGAGGAGGGCACATGTAGTCCCAGTGCACAAAAGCGGCAGTAGGGAGGAGGCGGGGAACTACAGGACAGTCAGCCTCATCTCAGTGGTGAGAAAGATCTTGGAGATATTGCTGAAGGAAAGGATAGTGGCACATATGGAATCCAGCGGTGCTCATGATCTGAGGCAACATGGATTCACAGTAGAAAGGTCATGTCAAACGAATCTAATAGATCATTTTGACTAGGTGACTAGGGAAATAAATCAGAGAGGGGCGGTAGACGTCGCCTACCTAGATTTCAGCAAATCCTTCAACACCACCCCCCGTAGAAGACTGATTAACCAGATGGGTAGTCTGGGCATGGGAGACAAGGTGGTGAACTGGGTTAAGAACTGATTAACAGGCAGGAGACAGAGGGTGGTGGTAAATGGGGTACAATCTAGGGAGAGGGGGATGACCAGTGGGGTACCACAGGGATCAGTACTAGGACCAGTCCTGTTCAATGTCTTCATTAGTGACATTGCAGATGGGCTGGAAGGAAAGGTCTGCCTGTTTGCAGATGACACCAAGATGTGCAACATGGTGGATACTCCAGAAGGGGTGCAGAAAATGAAGAGGGACATGGAGAAGCTTGAAAGATGGTTGGAGATGTGGCATCTGAGGTTCAGTGCAAGGAAGTGCAAAATAATGCACCCGGGTAAAGGGAACCCTGGGGAGAGCTACAGGTTGGGGTGAGGAGCTGATTGTCACCAAAGAGGAAAGGGACCTAGGGGTTATCATCTCTGATGAACTTAAGGCATCAAAGCAGTGCACACAGGTGGTAGGGAGGGCCAGTGGCATGCTGGGGTGCAAAGGCAGTGGTATCACTAGCAGGAGGTAGGATGTGGTGATGCTGTTGTATAAAACATTGGTAAGGCCTCACCTGGAGTACTGCATGCAGTTCTGGAGGCCACACCTGCACAAGGACATAGACAAGGTGGAGACTATCAAGAGAAGGGCAACAAAGATGATGCAGGGCTTGCACCACAAAACATATGAGAAGAGACTACAGGACCTCAATATGTGCTCACTGGAGGAGAGGAGACAGTGGGGGGACATGATTGAAACTTTCAAGTACCTCAAGGGCATAAACAAGGTGCAGGTGGGGGACTTTTTCCAGTGCAGAAAAAGTACTAGAACAAGGGGTTACAATATGAAATTGGAAGGGGGTTGATTAACAGATAATGAGAGGAAGTTTTTCTACATAGAAAGGGTAGTCGACGCTTGGAATAGTTTGCCACAGGAGGTAGTGGGGGCAAGCACAGTGGAGGAGTTTAAGCATGCCTGGGACAGGGGAAGGGAGCTTTTACCTCATGGAAAGAAGTCCTCAAACTCATACTGGGCTCTAATCCCGATAACTCACTAGGTTTTGACTCACTGCCGCCTAAATTCCTAAGGATGGGTGCCCCCACACTTGCTCACCCAATAGCTCAGTTGATAAACAGATCCTTTCTCACACAGACCATCCCAGACAAATGGAAAACTGCAATCATTGTCCCAGTGCATACAAGTGGTCCATCGAACCTTGTTGAGAACTGTAGACCAATTTCCATTTTATGCCCCACTGCAAAAATCCAGGAAAGAATATTATACAGTCAGCTATATTCCTTCCTAGAACAGACCGATGCCCTCACCATACATCAGCATGGCTTTCGGAAATCACATGGGACAGAATCTGCTCTTCTGAAAAGTCACCTCATAAATCTTTCAGGCCATGGATCAAGGCTGTGCCACTGGGGCCATCTTCATAGACCTTACCAAGGCCTTCGACCTTGTAAACCATCCACTCCTTATCTCCAAGCTCAATCATCTTGGCCTTGATTCCAACTCTCTAACTTGGTTCACTAACTACTTATCTAACAGGTTTCAGTGTGTCAAATGGGCTGGTGCCTACTTCTCCTTATCCCCCATTACCGATGGAGGCCCCCAGGGTTCAATCCTCGGATCTGTGTTATTCTCTATCATCATTAATTAATTGCCATTGAACTGTGGGGGGAGGGGCATCGGTTCAGCTCTCTGCAGATGATGCCATTCTATACTGATCCAGTAGAGCTATCTCCTCTATCAAGTCTGTCCTGGATAGACTTCCAACAGTTGGAATCCTGGTTCAGGGAGAATATGTTGGTGTTGAATATGGAGAAAACAAAAACCATGCTGTCCCGCCATACCTCATTCGATAATACTTCCCAACCTCCTCTGGTAGTCACCATCTCTTCTGGCGTACCTTTAGAAGGGGTGACCTCCTTCAAATATCTGGGTATGACTCTTGATGAGCATCAGTCATTTGAATTGCACACTACCTATGTTGTTAAGGCAGCTAATCAAAAACTAGGCCTCCTATATTGTACTGCCCCCTACCTCACTCCCCACACATGAAAGACTATTGCCTCGGCTACCCTCCTCCCAGGCCTATTCTATGGAGCTCCAATTATTCACTCTGTCAAGACCACTATTCTGGCCTTACTTAAGCAGTCGTATCACAGAGTTGCATGCTTTGCAGCCAAAGCTCCAGCCCGGGCCCACCACTGCGATGTGCTCAACACTTTAGGTTGGCCTTCCTATGAGGCCAAATTGGACTTCCCTGTATTATGCATCATCTTCAAGCTCATCTGCCTTCCCTCCCCACCCATCCTCTCCAATCTACTCACATTGAAATCCTTCCCCAGAACCCTCGGATCCTCCCATCTCCCTATACTAAACATACCCAAAATCTGATTAGCCATTGGCAGGAGATCCTCCTCTCTTCCGCTGCACCTCATAAATGGAATAACCTCCCACACAGCTTACTCTCACTGTGTGTCTCTTCATCAATTCAAGAGACATTTCAAAGAAATGTTCTTCCCTAACTGCACCTCATCCTCTCCTGTCAACCTGTATCTCCTCTCCCTCCTTCTCCAGCTCCCTACTATTGCTCTTCCTTTCCCAGATATTCTATCCTCCCCACAACCCCCACTCTCCTAGCCTCACTCTCTCTGCCACACTGTCTGTACATATGTAACATACTGTATTACATTAATGAATAATGTTTGTTTGCTATTACACGCGCGTAGCCTGCTATGTATTAGCACCACATTTTCTTATTCGGTAGTGGTTTATGTTGGAATTTGTTTAAACTGTTAACTTATTCTATGTCATCACCTGTCTGTCACTAGTGCTGTACTAAGTGTTTATATTATTGTTCCTAGTTACTTTTGTATAATGGTATGTTTCTCTGTATATGGAATGCCTCTATTCCCTGGGTCGCCCCTGAAAAGGGACATGTGTCCCAATGGGCCTACCAGGTCATTAAAATTCAAATAAAAAATAAATTATAAAAATAATAAATAAATTGAGAGGGGAGGGAGTGATGAAAAGCCATTGATCACATAGGGTCAGTGGCCACATACAATGTATAGGGCCTATGGGCAGATTGGATGGGCCCAGCGGTCCTTATCTGCTGACAATTTCTGTTTCTATGTTTCTAAGTGGTGGCTGAAGAGATTCAAACCCAGGTCACCAGGCGTGCAGCTCAGTGCCCTTAACCACTTCATTATGCTGCCTCAGCAGTATAAAGTGCAGATGTAGGCTTGAAGCTAAAACTCACACCAAAGTAAACCAATTAAGAGCCCCCCCCAAAAAAAAACAAGTTCTAGCCAGAGCTGATAGGACTGTGAAAAACTACCAAATGACCAAAGGTATTTTCTTCTTGGTTCCATATAGTGCTGTTTGGTCACAGTCATCAAAAACTGGCATGCTGGTAACTCAGTCCTCCTAAATTTATTTTGTCAGGGTACATGGTGGTGGTGGTGGTGGTGTGTGTGTGTGTGTGCATACGTGCATGTGTGTGTGTGCACATGTGGCCACAGGGGTGCCAGAAGATTGTAAAAGATGAGGGTGCCCAAGATAAAAAGGGCACTTGTTGCATTATAAAGGGCACTTTTTCCAAACCAGGTTTTTATATACAGTAAATGCACATCTATGATGACAATAGTAATTTTAAAAATACCTTTATACCATATCAGAATATTTAATATGTAATATTAAAGGTTCAGCTCATGTACAGCAGTTCCAACTTGTTTTTCAAAGTTATAAAAGTGAGCCACAGAGATACATTATCCTATTAGACAGCAATACAATTGTATGATGTTGTTTATGTCTCCATGAATCTAAGAATTCTATAGGAAAGATTTATTTATTTTCCAAAATTAGTGAGACATACAAACACAAAAACCCGGAATTTCGGGTGCACACTCCAAAAACTGAATGTGCAAACTATATACAACCCCTATTTACAAAGCCACTGGATACCCACCCTAAAACTTTGCCCACAGTTAAGCAATGACCCAGAGGAGCTAGCTAAATAGCAATTGCTGGTGCATAATACACTACTTACCCTCAAAATCACTACACTAAATACCCACCCTCATTTTCGAAAAAACAAAGAAAAAAAAGAACACCAAGCATCTCAGTTTAAAGTCAATCCTACTCAATCCCTTCGGGTATCCAGAGCACCCCCTGTGAGAGAGAGAGTCCCAAACCAAGGGGATTAATCATCCCCCAACTATCATTCCTCGCTGAATCTGCATTTCATTCCAGTTAAATAAAAAACCCTACTCAATCCCACCTAATAATACCTCCAATCTATAGGGAACCAATTAGTAGAAACAAAGTCCCAATAAGCAGTGTGACAACTCTAATGCCACATCCCTCCACCAAATGTGGCAAGCAGCTTCCCTAGCACATACAGGCCTCATTCAGAGGCTCAAATCAGCTAGGTAAGCTGACTCTAAACTAGCCCATCTTTTAACATACACCTCCTGTCTACCTTCAGACATAAGATGGTTTTTGATCCTAGCCAGCGACCTCAGTAAATCCTTCACCCAATGCTCATATAAATATATCTGGCCATCCTTCCAATGGCTTAAAATAAACGCTCTAACTAATGATCCCATTAAAGCTAAATGAAACCTTGGGGCGGTACCCTCAACAAGGGAGTAGTCCCCTAATACACAAATCTCAGGTGTAACATAGTCATAATATCCCAGGCTGGGTCAAGTCCCTGTCAATCTGGTCCCATAACATATGAATTTTTTCACAGCTCCATAAGATATGTAGCAGGTCCCCCCTTACTTTTTCACATCTGAAACAAAGATCAGTTGGCCTCAGACCCCTCGAAGCAAGTTTAACAGGTGTATAAAAGGAATTATGAACTACCAAAGTCTGTGTGATTCTATACTTGGGGATGACCAAATATTTAGTAGCTTTCCAAATAGAACTCCAGCTAAGCCTAGAAGTCAATGTTTTATCCCAATAAACAATAGAAATTAAATCACTATTACTACGGGAGTTCAAGAGTAGCTTATATACCCGTGAGAGCAATCCAGTTCTATTAACAGCCCCTTGCAGGCACTCCCACGAAAGAAAGCTATCTGTGAACTCCCCCTTTCCCCCTCGAACCCCCACAATCATTTGCTTGAGCTGTAACCTTTGAAAAAGGGCAGAGCCTCACACTGTGGTGGCAACCAAACTTTCCCATTCTGCTGCATATCTCTCAAAGCAAGACCTTCCAAATAACTGACCCACCTCTGGCCAAGCACTGGCCTCCAATAGTCAAACTAGGGGTTCCTTAGAATAGGCTGATCCCGAGATTTGACCTGAGAGCTTCTTTTGCCCCAGGGTAAGGAATGCCCACCAGGCTTCCAGAGACTTCCTAATAGGGTTCCCTTCCTTGGTCTTACATTGCACCGCTTTAGGCCCAGCATATAGTAGTGATTTAGGCGAATAATTTATATCCCTCAGCCACTTCCTTTCAAGTTGTAACCAAACCGGTTGGTATTCTCCCCCCTCCAGGTCCCTTGCCCATTGAGCCATCAGACCCAACTGGTCTGCTATATAGTAAGCCTGAAGATCAGGCAATTTGATTCCACCCTCTTCGAAGGACCTACACAGGACTCTATATTTAATCCTAGTGGGTTTATTACCCCATAGAAAACCCAACACCAATTTTCTAATAACCTTAAACCACTTTGCCGGGATGACATAAGGAGCCAAGTAGACGGTACAACAACCTCGGCAGAATGTTCATCTTAATAATACCTAATCTTGCTGCAAAGTTCAGAGGCAGCTTCTCACCTACGACATCCCCTGAGATCTCCGAAATAATTCTATTATTAGTATCCGCACTGTAGCTGTACACAAGTTCTTGATGCCCTCAATCAAACCCTTCTGGGAACCCCATTTCTCCATTGCTCTGAACAAAAAAATGGGAGACTCGGTCGAAAGCTTTTTCAGCATCTAGGAGATCAGGCCAAGGAATCCAGAGCCTGAGGCAAAATTTATAATATGGTGTAGTTTCCTAAGTGCATCTAATGCCCTCACCTGACATAAAACCAACCTGTTCCTGGCTGATTAAATTTGAGCTACCTTAATTATCCTGTTGGCCAGTATCTTTGTAAGTATCTTGATATCTTGATTTATCAACGATATAGGCCTATAGCTTCCCATGGCATCCCTCGGCTTATCAGGTTTAGGTATTAATGTAACATATGCTTGGTATATGGGATGATGGTTAATACCCTCCTGCATAATAGTATGAAAAAATTCCTTTAAAATTGGGAGAATAGACTGGATATGAGTTTGATAAAATTTTGCTGTTAAACCGTCGGGCCCCGGAGATTTCCCTGAAGGGAGAGACCGGACCACCCCTATAATCTCAGAGGAAGTTATTGGGGCCTCCAGGTTCTTAGCCAGGGTGGGGTCCAAAGTTGGAAGTTGAATACGTTCTAGATACTCTCTTATCTCCCTCGTCCCCGAGGGGATTCCTGATATACTTCCTCAAAGAAAGAAGCAAAGCCT
Source organism: Neoceratodus forsteri (assembly GCA_016271365.2). Lineage (NCBI taxonomy): Eukaryota > Metazoa > Chordata > Ceratodontiformes > Ceratodontidae > Neoceratodus > Neoceratodus forsteri. The sequence continues at coordinate 201,071,327 of CM057458.1, forward strand.
CCGCTATATCCTGGGGATCCGTCTTTAATCTCCTCATGAAAATCGAACTGATAGTCCTGAAAGCTTCCCATTCTTTAATCCTCGCTGCTAAAAGGCGCCCTGGCACATCCCCCTGAAGGAGGTATTGAGCCTTAATCTTATTTAGCCAAAATTCAGTCTTACCATACAGAATCTCCGAGAGATCCCTCCTTAAGCTTTTAAGCTCCGTATCTATTTCTTCTGAGGTCCCTTCTTGTTGTGATAGAGAACTAATAGCAGCCTCAAAAAATTCCTCTTTCGCCTTTCTAATCACTCTCACTTTGTCAGCAAATGCTTTAGCAGCCATAGAATGCAGGAATTTACATGTGGGCCAAGCTAATTTCTTATTTGTCAGTGTGGGTATTTGTACCCCAATGATTTCCTGCAGAGCTCCCTCAAGCTCTTCCCTTCTGATGTTAATAGCCAGTCTTGCAGCCTCCACCTGAAAGGCCTTGTAGGGAGCAACTTTAGTTCCCATTGAATCTGAATCAAGGAATGATCGGAGAGAGTTCTACCTTCAGTCGAGAAGGCTCTGATCCCCCCCTAGCACCTCTCTGTTGACCAAAAAAAAATCTATCCTAGTGTGAACCCTATGAGGCGCTGAATAAAATGTCATCTTAGAACTCCCATCCCCAAACAAATTAGCTGGGTCACACAAGCCTGCCACTTCTAGAAACCTGGTCAGCGCTGCCTGGGCTCTAGATCCAGGGCCCTTACCAGGAGGTCTCCTGTCTCTTTGTTGTCAAAACAGAGATTCCAATCACCTGCTAATATCAGTGACAATGATGGGAACATTGCAATATTTTCTTCTATAGAGGCAAAATCAGGGTCCGTGGATTTGGCCCATAAATAGATGCCACCACAACCTCCTTCCCATGTAGGTTACCCTTACAAAACTCCCTGCCATCCTGCGGGGTTACCACCTGATTAACCTCAAGGGACACAACCTATTTATTAAAATTGCGACCCCTCCCGATGCTCTCTCTCGACCCTCCCCATAAACCTGGCCTACCCAGCGCTTTTTTAAACACTCCACCTCGTCCGACAATAAATGTGTTTCTTGTAGAGCTGCAATGTGAGATCCTTGCTGCTCAATGTACCTCAGGATTGTCAGTCTTTTATTTCAGTCCCTTAGACCTTTGACATTCCAGGAAATAATGTTATATATTGCCATGTAACTAGTGCACTACTAGATAACCAAACCTGGACGCAGACTAGCCAGGATCCCTCCCACAGTTTCCCTGGTTGGGACTCTCTCTCACCTCTCCCACCCTCCCCACTTCCCCGGTCCCAAAACTGACCCACCATAACTTAATGAGTCGTGGATGAACCACTTCCTCCTCCCCAGAGCCTCACTTAATTTATAAGAACCGCTATGTGGCCTCCCAAGCCCCTGACAGAACCCAAGAATCTGAGCAGTAGCTTTTAATAAAAAGTTGCCCCGAGAAATTCCATTACTCCAAAGAGGGCTAAAAAAAAAAAAAAAAAAAACTAGCAATAGACAGCAAGTCCAATTTCCATTCAGGTTGAATAGTCGAACAATCTCAGGCAGTGCTTCCAGCAGCAGTCCATAGCTCTCCCTCGGAGCTCCCACCCTTAATATTTTCTGAGCCCACTACTTTCTTTGTTACATCCCTTTCCCCCAGTGAGTCTATTTAGTCAAACCCTAAGGTAAACCCGGCCCTTACAACCCAAAACAGCTCCCTTATAACCCACATATACCCCTGAGACAGCCCTGATCTCTCTTGACTTCTCCCAGCCTCCCCACCCAACCACCCACCCCTTCCCCTCCCCACCACAGGGCCCTTGTAGAGACAACCCCAGTTTTATTTAAATCGTCCTTTTCTGGCCGAGGCCTACTTAATCCAACCCAGCACTTTAAATGGCAAAGAGCTTCCTCCCAATAAGTTTGAATGAGACTGCCCTCACACAGAGGACATCCTCAGGTTGAGCCTTTGAAGATCCGAAGATCAGCACAGAGTCCATCCCATGCGTCTTTTGCTGTTAAGAATTTATTTTCCCCGAGAGAGTTTCACCATTAACGATGCCGGATACAGAACCGAAATTTTATACCAGCCAGATAGAGCTTCTTCTTGATATCTCCATATTCTTTTTGCTTCTCTCTGACCCCTGGAACCAGATCCTGGAAGAACCAAACTGAGGCTCCATTCCACTGCAATGGCTTCTTTTGCTTAAACATCTGGAGTACATATGACTTCTCCTTATAATTTAGGAACCTCATAATTATCACTCTCAGTCTAGCCCCTGGTGGCGGGGCCTCCCTCAATGCACGATGAGCCCGCTCCAGATTGTACCCTTCCCCAAATGGTGAAGGACCAAACATTTTCAAAAGCTGCTCTTGTACAAAAGCAACACAATCTGGACCTTCTGATCTCTCTGGTAGCCCCGCTAATATTAAATTATTTCTGCGATTTCTTGCTTCTTGGTCTTCCAGCCTTTCCTCTAGTTTTTTAACCTTTCTCCGAAGCACCACTATCTCCTGGTCTAAAGTGGTGACTTTTCTTTCTTGTGAAGCAATCCTGGCCTCTGTGTTGTTCATCCTTTGGGCCAGTGAGTGTAGCGCCGGTTTCACTTCGGCAAAGTCGACTACCAAACCTTGCAGCAGGGATTTAATTTCTTTGATGTCCTCAGTATTGACTCCCGAACCTCCTTCTGTAGTGAGCACTTCACCCTGCTCTAGATTGGTGGGGGAGTGGGGCTTCAGCCTCTTAGACGCTGGGGCATGCCCCGTCAGTGGAGCTACGACCTCGGTCTCCATCAATCACTTGAGGTCGGGCTTGGCCTACCCCGACTTACTCTCGCAGGCTTGCCAATGTATTTCCTCTCCGCTCTGCAAACTGAAATTTGCACCACCCCACAGACCACTCGGTGCTTCCAGACAAACACTAAATCAAAGATGATCACAAAACGCCACCAAAATCAGATACTTTAAGCTTAATATAGATTCTTGGGGCTCGGAGGAGCGAGAGGCGTGTCTTACCCAAGCTGGCTCATCACTTGACTCCCGAATCTAAGAATTCTAAATTAGAACACAGATGCATTGTACCAACAATGTAAGTTCTTGACAAGATCATACTGTTCAAAAATGATCAACGCCAGCAGTGTGTGAATCAGAAACACTCACTGAATTTACCAAAAGGCCAGTTAAGATTAAGCAGTAACAAAATGGGTACTGGTATTTAAAAAAAATAACATCTACTTCTACAAAAATGCATGTTTGCTGATTCAAGGCAGTGCTCCTTTGAGATATTAACAGCCTGGTCTAAATTGTTCACTATTTGTGTGGCTGGCAGTATAGCCTAGTGGTTAGAGTAATGAGTTGTAAATGAGCTTTGTACATCAAGCATTCAGATATGGGTTTGATTCCCACAACCTCTATTTCCATACTGTGTGGCTCTGATTAAAGAGTTAGGGTGGGATATTCAAAAGGTTTGCAACCTGCGCAACCCGCTAATGCACTCCAGCATGAAATTCAAAGGGGCATGTTGAACTGCACAACCCCTGATGCCCCGGGGCGCATCAGTATTGTATGCAGTGCAAGAGCGGGGGGGGCGTGCCCATGCATATGTGGCACATCCCGATATTCAGCCTGGGATGTGTGACGCAGATGCTGGCACAACCCCACCTTACACCATTCAGGGGGTGCAAAGTTGTGCCTGGTATAACCAGGAACAAGACCTGGCCACCCAAAGGTGAGCTGCTGTATTGCAAGGCACAACACAGCAGCTGTCTGCTGTGGGTGGCCACCTGCCCAACCAGGACACAGTCCACATGCCCCCTGCCCAGGGAGTGTTGTGCCCCCCCATGCCCGTTCATGGACATATGTTCCAGATATCCCTGGTGATCTAGTGAACCACTATCCAATGCCTGATCATGGGCAGAAGTGAATTAAATCCCTGGTGGTCCAGTGGACCGCTTTCCAATGCCTGATCGTGGGCTTAGGTGCTACATATCCCTGGTGGTCCAGTGGAAGCCCCCCCAGTGCCTGATCATGGGTGGAATTGATGAAGGACACCCTGGTGCTCCAGTGGTACTCCCCCTCCCCACCTGCCCACTGAGGCCCCCACCACCCAGCATCCCCCCAGTCAGTGGAGAGTGGCAGCACCCTGCCCGCAAGCAGCCTGGCCACCCACCAACTGACAGTGTACAGTAGGGTCTGTATGCTTTTTGGTCCACTGCGTGGGCTAATGGGTATGCAGACCATACTGTACTACACAGGCCTGAAATGTGAATGAACTCAGTGGGAGGGTGGAGAAGGGGGAACCACTGGACCACCAGGGTGTCCTTCGGTAATTCCACCCATGATCAGGCACTGGGGGGGCTTCCACTGGACCACCAGGGATATGTAGCACCTAAGCCCGCGATCAGGCATTGGAAAGCGGTCCACTGGACCACCAGGGTTTAATTCACTTCTGCCCATGGTTTGGGCATTGGATAGCGGTCCACTGGACCACCAGGGATTTACATAGCTTATGCCCATGATCAGACATATGGGTGCAGAGACCACCTTGGGTCAGTAGGGCATCAGTCCCCGACACCTGCAGCCTGGCAGGACACCAGGTGCAAGTCACCGGAGATCAGTGCACCACACGCAAATGGGGCCATAATGACATGCAAATGGCCCCATTTGCACCTTGCATGCATAATGGCCTCATTTGCATGCCCAATGCTGAATATTGTGGTTGATGCGCCTAGTGCAACCGCACTTGTGCTGGCGCATCCCCCTGCTCCCCTACTGACACTTGCACTGGCACAGTGCCACTGTGCTGTGTGCTGTGCATGCACTCTCAGTGCCATATTGAATGGTGCTGAGCCATGGAGCAGCACTGTTGAATATCGCCTGGTCCATGCCCTGGCGCAGCTCAGTTGTGCTTCGCCCAGGCTTGCACCCCTGCCTGGCGCAGTCTAATATCCCACCCCTAGTGTACTGCTGGAAAACTGTCTGCAATTAATTGTAATGTTCAGATGTAGTCAGCTATCACTTCTTATATCTCAAGTATTTATTATTTTCTGTTTGCTAATTAGAAGATTATCCACCTGGAAGTACTGGAGTGATGTGTAGAGCAACACTCTGGAGGAAAAACAAGTCAGTTATGTTCCTCCCACTACATCAACACTGAAACCACACTAGCTATGACAATACTAGTAAACAGTGAGAACCGTTTCTCACTGCCAGGTTTCACTTTCACTAGAAGCAGCAGGGATTGGCTCTCCCTGGTTACTAATGATGTCACGATTTCCTGCATTTTGATTGGTAACTTGTGAAAGTCATAGCTCACGCTGCAAGGATTGTGGTGCCTTAAGGTGTTTGGTCTCATTTCTGATGATGTAGTGGGAGGAACAGAACTAACTTTTTTTCCCTCCAGACAGAGTGCTGCTCCACACATCACTCTAGTACTGCCAGGGGGAAAATCTTCCAATTAGTAAACAGAAAATACAAAAAATACTTCAGATACTGGAAGTGATAGCTGACTGCATCTGAAAATTACTATTACTTCCACGCAGTACACTAGCTCTTTAAGTCATTTAATCTTCCCAGTGTTCCTGTGTTGTCCCTAGAAACAAGCACATGTGCCTAGCTGGCCTTACCTGGTTACCAAAGGAAAAAAATATATATATATTTATTAAATTACATTTATGAACTGTACCACAACCTCCACTTGCATACTGTGTTACTCTGAGCAAGTCACATAGCCTCCTCAGTGCTCCTGGGTAGCCCCAGAAAACAGACACCTGTGCCTAGTGGGCCATACCCGGTTACTAAAGAATAATAAAAAAAGTAATTAAATGCTTATATTCTTTTATCTTTAAAAGGATACAGTTTAAATATTAAAGGTTGGTGTATGCTGCATATAGCCTAAAATCAGGAACAGACATAAATACTGCTGCTTTAAGCAACAAACCCAAAAAAGAAACCCAGTCTGAGACATGCAGGACTTTTAGAAGGGACTTCATTACAAATAAGCTTGAATCAGTAAACTGACAGGGCTGTGAAGAGTTACCAAATGACCAGTTATTTTCTTACGTGTGTGTGTGTGTGTGTGTGTGTGTGTGTGTGTGTGTGTGTGCTTGCATGTAGCCTGTCCTGCCAATAGGAATAGGATTGCTTACAATTCCATATGCAAAGTCTGTAATCTGACACTGTAGTCTAACTTTTGCTATGAGGACATTCCACAAGATAATGAGTTAACCTCTAGGTTGCTGAAAGAAATAGAAAAACCCTATTAGGCTGAGCTGGACAGATGCTAGAAAGAGCAGTTTAAAAAATTTTTTTTTGTTAATATCCTGAGAAGTTCTGAGTTACAGTACAGTATCATCCCCCCTCCCTTCAGGTGCCTTTAACATAGAGCAACAAATAACGAAAATCAGAAGGGGAGTGCACTATTTTGCAGCTGTAGAGGTGGAGTAATACATGCAAATATCTAAAATGGAAGTTCTAAGATCAGCCGTTTTTAGAGCTATAATCTGATGATGACAGAAGGGCTGTAGGCTCCACCCACAGCCCTAAAAAACAACAAAGCATACAGACAAGTGTAGGATACCACACAGCAAGAAGAGGAAAGCAAGAGAGGTTGCTATAAACCACAATAAGGTCCAAAGATAGGGGCTACTAAGAGAAGCTCATTGATCGCCACTCAGCTAAAGCAAACAAAACAGAGCAGCCTCACCAGATCCCATTAAAATCATACAAAGGGATTAATGAGCTTCAAGGACAGCATGTATAGAGGAAGGAAGCAAAAGGGGAGAGAATATGTAGCAAAAGTAATTAAATTTAGTCTTACCTGAAGTAAAAGTAAAGAAACCGCTCAGGAGCCAAAGTGTAACCAGCCTATAGTGATGAACAAACAAAACTGAGGAAGATCCTAGAAGAAGGGGAGGAGAAATTATCAAGACTGTGCATTGGTCTATCAGAGGAAGCCTACACTTCCCAATGTTTATGTCTTAGAGTACTGTAAAAGGTGATTCTATAATCACTTTACAGGTGAGTAAACTCACAGTTCCATAAAACCCCTTTATCAATGTTACGTAATGTTTTATTTACAAAATCAATCCAAGGTGTCTTACAGTGTCTTCTTTCCATTAACTCTATTTTTTCTAATAAACATTGGTATGCAGTACTATTTGAATTTTGTTCAGCATGCCAATAACTGATGGCATGCCATGCCAACAAACATGATAACAATAGATACTCTAGTTCATCTCTCACACTATGGCCTGGTATTGATACAGGAAGACTCAATATTTTGTTATAAAAAGTTATCTGGCATAAAGTTATTTAATAGTCATTCACAACTTTGTGAATGAATCATTCACAAGGTTGTGAATGACTATTACAGTACACATTGCAAGCCCATTGGTCGACACTGTGGACCATTCAGCTTGCAGGTGTTACTATAAGCTGTCATTCAGTGGGCAGCCATGGAGGTGTGTGGGTGGGTTTGTAGCCCACCAATGATCTGGGTGGGGGAGCGGGGTGGGATGGGATGGGGGTCCTGTGTGGGTCAGGGTGGGGGGTACCACTAGACTACCATGGACGTGGGGATCTTTGATATCCTATAATTGAGGTACTGGGTGGGGAGGGGGACCGCTAGACTATGAGGGAGAGAGCTATTATTTTATTTCCTATGATTGGGGTACGGGGCGAGGAGGGGGGACCACTAGACTGCCAGGGCTCTGTATGTTGCACTGTGTGGGGATTGAACTTGGTGTTTGGGGTAGCCACCAAGGGGCTGGAAGCTGCTGTGTTGTGCCTTGCAACACAGCAGCCCACTTGTGGGTGGCTACCAGTTAGGCCTGTTTTTTACAGACTTACCTTTGTGCCCATGTATGCGGCACATCTCCGAGATGTGCTGGCTGATGCGCTGCCCATCTCGGCTGAATATCATGATGTGCCACATATGCATGGACACACCCCATGAAGATGTGCCGCATACATTATAGATGTGCATTGGTGCATCTGGAGTTGTGAGGCACATCTCCACAGTTTGAATATGGCCCTGGGACACAATTCTGGAGATGCACCGGCACAACTCAGTTGCACCAGGCACATCTGTTCTGAATATGTTGACCCTACTGTATAAATACCTCAGTTTGGTAAATAAGGTACAAGAGGGGAGTACTTTTCAGTGAAAGAGAAGCATGAGAACAAGGAGACATGCAATGAAGCTGGAAAAGAGTAAATTCAAGAGAGATGAGAGGTAGTACTTCTTCACTGAAAGAGTGGTGGATGCTTGGAACAGTCTTCTAGAGGAGGCGGTGGGGTCAAAAACAGTGGTGGGCTTCACGCATGCATGGGATAGGCACAGTGGAATCTTAGTGGGAAGCAAGGGGGTGGATGGGCCAAGCGGTCCATATCTGCCATGAAATTCTATGTTTGTATTCAACCAAAATGGCTGCTTTCCAGGAAATAGGCAACAAATTTTACTGAATGTAATTATTGAACACCAAAGTCAATAAAGTGGCCCAAAAATCCAAATTTGATTTAAAAAGATCTATTGGTACCCATTCAAGGCCTGGAGTCTTATTGCTTTTAGACAGTGAGATAGCAGTACAAATTTCATCAGGAGGAATGGACCAACTAGATTCATGGATGCACTCACTGGTCTAGTTTCTTAGTATGTTAAATTCATTATAAAAAATACTCTGAAACTGATGCACCCCAGTGTCAGAAGATGTATATGCATCCATGTTATTTTGCTAGTTGCCAGTAATCTATGCTACTAATTTCCAGAATCTTTTGACATCCATAGAGACACAGAATTGTTGACAGAAAGGACAGCTTGGCCCCTCCAATATGCCCAGATGTTCCCTGCCCAATCTGTCTCAGAAGACACTAACTGGTCTCCTTCTTGCCTGTATTCTACTACATCCCTATGTCTACCCCATGCATGCTTGAAACTCCCCACTGTTTTTGCCACCATCTCTTCTACTGGCAGACTGTTCCAGGTATCTACCCCTCTTTCAGTAAATAAATATTTCCTCACATCTATTTTAAACTTCCCCCTCCTGTTTCATCGCATGTCCCCTGGTCCTGGTCCTCTTTCTCATTTAGAAGATACTCCCCTCCTTCACCCTGTTCACCCCTTTTAGGTACTTGTACTGTAAGTGTCTATCTTGTAACATCTCGCCCTCATCTCTTCTAGTGTCCCTTAGTCTCTCCTCATAGGACTTTCTGTGTAACTCCTGCACCATTTTAGTTGCTCTCTCCTGGACTGCCTCCACCATGTTTATGTCCATCCTAAAGAGCAGTCTCTAAAAACTAGACACAGTACTCCATGGAGGTATTAACAGTGAGCGATACAATGGCTACAAATACTGCTGGAGATACCACTCCCAGTGCATCCCAGCATCTCACTAACCCTATTCACTACTCTGTCACAATGCGCTTCCAGTTTGAAGTAATCAGATATGATAACCCCTAGGTCCCTTTCCTGTTCTGTGGCTGTCAGTACCACCCCCCAACCTATACCCATCACCTGAGTTCCTATTTCCTAGGTGCATGATTTTGCACTTTTGGCATTGAATCCCAATTGCTGTGCTCTTGACCAATTTTCAAATTTCCCCAAGTATGCTGCACATCCTCTCCAGCCCCATCTGAGTGTCTACCCTTTTGCATCTCTTGGTGTCATCTGCAAAAAGACAAAACTTCCCTTCCCTCAGCAATGTCACATATGAACACATTAAAGAGAACTGGTCCCATTGTGTTTTAAGTTTTTTGTTTATTGTTTAGATGCAACCTCTGAGCTCTCAGTATTATCCTGAATATCATCTGATTGGCTAGAAGATGCAAATGTTACAGATTTATTGGTTGGATTTGGATCAGCAGACCATGATGCTGTTTACTTCTAAAATGTTGATTTCTACTACTTGACCTTGAGCATCTATTTTGTGACCTCGCATGCTTAAAACCAGAATTTGTATCCCAGCTGGCCCGGTGGTGCTGAGGGTTGAGATGCTTGATGCCACACCTTGTGCCACGCCGATGACCCTGGGTTGGGAGCAACCTCGGTTGTTGGAGGGTAGGCCGGAGGGAGGAGGATTGAGTGTCCCAAGGACTGCCCTCCTCCTCTGGGTAGGGTGGAGTGGGACAACCATGGCTGCACTGGCTCCTAGTGGTGGCTGGGAGTTGGTGCATGCATTGGTTCACTGTGGGGTTGGCATGGGCAGGTATCAGATGTGCAGTGTGCGGGAAGTGTGCATGGCACTGTAAAAAATGGAAGGGGGGGCCCTTGAAAAATTCAAAACAAGATCTTTGTAGTATAATTTATTTTTTATTATGTAAAGTGTGCATGGCAGCATCATTGATGCCATTGCATGCCCATGCCATGGGTGGGACCAATTCATAACAAAATCCTCCGGCGTGCAGAATGATGTCTGGTCCCATTGATGCTGCATCATTCTGACTCGGGATGCTCCTCCTGGATCCTGACCCCCGGCTTCCACAGTGATGGGGTAAGTACCCACCGAGAAGCAACCTGTGAGAGGAACAGAGGAGGGAGCGAGCACAGGTACTGGGAGTGGTGTTGTGCCGTGTGCCCGGACAGATGGGGGAACCATAGGCAACTTCCCTCCAGCCGAAGAGGGAATAAAAGAAAGAAGCTAAAAAAAAAAAAGAATTTGTATTCCAGTTATAAACTTGTTATTCTTTGTAATCATTCATATCACTAACAAATTTATTTTGTTTTCTAGTTATTACTTGTTTTTCATGGGCACGAATCTTGTTTTTAACACTTTCACTTAATTCAGGATAATCAGCATCTTCCTCATGTTTAATTAAGTCTTGTTCAAGGATTTAAAATTTCCTTTACTATTGTTTTATGCTTTTCACTATCTAGTAATCTAGTAAAATCTATATTAAGGTCTGTGAGCATGCACTGAGAGCTGTCTCCCACCTCTCATGATACATATCTTTGAGGAAGCCTTCAGATGGCCCTTTATCAATTCTTAAATCTTGTGCTATCAATTTAGAGTCCAGATATTTGTTCAGACTCATTTTAGAATAAAACAAGGTGGTTTCAATCAATTTGAACTTTTCATATTTTTGCATCACATCTTTTGCATGTTATATTTATATATTTATTAAGATAGCGGCATTAACTAGGAATTGCTTGTTATCCTGTTCTGTTTATTCTTTACCAACAGAAACATGGAAACATAGACATTGATGGCAGATAAGGACTGTTTGGCCTACCTAGGCTGCCCATTTTCCCTACCTACTGCAATACTTCAGGTCCTTCTTGATCTTTAGTTTTAACCCCCTCTTTCCAACTGCTAGGGTTCCCTTGTGCCTGTCTCATTCAATTCAATTTTATTTTTAACCAGGAAAAACGCCATTGAGATATTCATTTGCAAGTTGGTCCTGGGGAAGCACACATAGTATACATAAAAGGAAAACACTACAGGTTTATACAATAGTTCACACAATACAGTGGGTAATACATAACAAGGTACAGTCAGATTACTCAGATTGTTACATATCTACATAAGTGCAAGCAGCTAACTGCATAATATGACTGGAAGGGAAGGAGGTAAGAGGGAAGGTAGAGCATGATCCATAAGGTGAGGTAGGAATAGTCGAAGAGAAGTAGGATGAGGGGGGAAGGTATAAGGGAAAAATGCTCAGGGAGTAGCAGGGCATAGACAGACAGGAGTGCAAAACTAAAGAAAGAAGGGGAGCAGGGAGAGCCAAATATAGTGAAAAGTGCCATATAAAATATCAAAAGGGGTTGGGGGGGGCCCAGGCATAGCACTGGCAGTTTTTGTTCAACAGAGGTTTCAGAAGAGATTTAAAGGAGGATAGTATAACAAGGCAAGTCAGTTTTAGGGTAATTTGGAGGGAGTTGCACAAGGTTGGCAAGGTGTGGCTAATGGATATGGTGCCAAAACAAGATTTTATCCAGGGGGTATTAAGTGAGATATAATCATATTTCCTAAGTGAGTACGTGCAAGGTGTTGATTTAAAGAAGTTGGATATGTAATTTATGCATTCTTGAATTCCCCCATTGGGAGGCTTCCTCAAATTCCTCGGAATGGCTATTAGATTCAAAAGTTACAGATTTATTGGTTTGATTTGGATCAGCTGAAGTGGAAGCATTTTGATCATGAGGCTGTCTACTTCTAAAATGCTGATTTCTACTTCTTGACCTACTTGATCTTGGGCTAAGCTCCCCAGATTGTTGTCTTTAAAAAAAATTTGAAACTTGGATTTTTGAATGAATGTATATACTCATTCATCTGGTAGTGGGGTTGGTATCTGATTGCTTCTTCAAATGTGCCAGCAGTAGTAATTAATTTGTACTGTCACTTTAAGATTGCACTTTAAATATAATCTGTTAATGTACTCATGGCCAAGCCCCACCCCCCGAGGAAGAACCCAGTAAGGATTTGAAACACTGGGGTACAGAGATCGGTTGTCTGTTTGTTCTCATGGACCCACAATAAAGATTTTCACCCTGATGTACCACAGAGTGTACTGATTTGGAGTACTGCTTGTTCTTCTGGTTGGTGAGTCTCCTTATTTTTTATGGATGGAAAGAGAAAGAAAAGAAAGAAAGAAGGAACGAAGGAAAGAAAGAAAGAAAGAAAGAAAGAAAGAAAGAAAGAAAGAAAGAAAGAAAGAAAGAAAGAAAGAAAGAAAGAAAGAAAGAAAATGTATTTTGAAATCTATAGTTATATTCATGATTTTTATTAATATTCCCCAGATAACTAACAAGCTTGTTGGTTTAAGCAACTGAAAGCTGTGTACAATATCTTCATACTCCTCATCATATTCATACAGTAATACAATAGACTAAACATATCTACTGTAATCTAGCTGAATAATGCTTAATACTTGGAGTATCTATAATTACCATGTTATCTATTTTATTTAAGAACGGTTTCATGATTGCTTAAAAATCCATAATTTCTGGGAGGCAAGGGGAACTATTAGTTGAGCCATTATTGATTTCTCTCTTACTATTACAACTCTTATGATCAAGATTCTGCAAAAATGATGAACATCCTTCTAAGAGATTTTTCCTTGTTTTACCTTTCCCTTCTGTTTTACAGTACTATGTGGCTTTTTGGCACTTAGGTTTCCTTTTGTCTTTTTGGTTAGTAAGGAGGATTTTTACATATTTTAGTTTCTCTTTAAAGGCACAGTTTTTATCTGAATTTAGTATTTCTGAATATGCATTGTTTTGTGATTATTTGGTATTTCTTCTTCCAAATCACATGCAAGGTGACCATCAGTATGACGTAGGAAAGCCCTTCTAGCCAAACCCTCTAAATAGCATGTTAGGATTAGTATAGAAGCCTTTAGAAGTGAAGCTTCTCTCTTAATACTTGAGCAATGACAAATTTCTTGTTGGTATTTATTGTTGTTGTTTCTTTTTCTGTTTTTGGCAAAAGCCCTATGTTGTCATCAGTTGAATTTTTACTCTTTTTACCATTCCTAGCCTCCATATTAAGAATCAGTGTACCCAAAAAGAGAAGAAAGAATAAGTTGACAAAATGGTAACAATAGTGAATATCAATTACCAATAAATAAGAATTATTTTACTTGATAAGATAGAGAAAACCAGAGTTCTAGTAAATTGGGCCATGATTAGAGTCCAGAAAATAAAAGTTTAGTAAAGGCTCTTGAGCAAAACAAGAATCTCTTAAAAGTCTCTTTAAAGTCTTGAGTAGCAGATTAAAAAGTAATGGCAACCAAATAATATTAAGCAACACAGAAGAGCAGCAAAGCAGAAAAAAATGGCACTCAGCAACAGGATAGATGCAACACATATAGCATTTTTAAACGTAAAAATAGTGTAAATGAACTTACAGGCTAATTCCACCAATGCAGTAAAATAAAACACAGAGGGCTTGATTCTTGAAGGTTGACAGAGGGCTTTCTCAAGCCTTGCATAAAATCCTGTGCTGTCCTGAACACTTTGGCGCATGGTGCACCTGATTCTCTTAGATCACGTGCCTTTGAGACACATTACCCTTTTTATGGTGGCTTGCACCAAATACTTGGCGCAAACCACGTAAAAAGGTTGGCAAAGTTAGACCAGCAAAAGCTGATCTTACTTGCCCCATGTGGCACACGGGAAGGGGGGGCTTGGGGATTGAGAATGCCAATTGCCACCCTAGGAATGCTGCAAGTCCCATGTGCTGTGCATTTGGTGCAGCTGGGGCTTGTGGCATTCAACTCCTTATGAGAATTGAGCTCAGAGAGTGCACTGAAAACAAAGATCACCGGTGACTCTGCCAGTTTTTCTTAATGCTTCTTCAAGAGTCCTGCAACCAGGAAGTGAGACTCCTTCAAACTATGGGATTTAATGATATAGTGCCCGAATTAAAAAAACATACCCCTTACAGGAGTAGGTACCCACCTACTGTTACAAATTTGATGCTAAAAAAAACTGGTTAACATACTTCTTGCCAGTTTTTTCCCATTTCATAATAATATAGAGAATTATTTATTTTAACTTTTAAATACCAGTCCTGCACTTCATGGCACCAGTGAAGTAATGTGACATGGTGCTCCACATAAGTGATGGCCAACCAATCCTGTTTGCTTGCTTTGTGGTACAAGGTAATCCATAAGGATCAGGTATTTGGAAAAAATCAGAAAATGCAGTTAGTGGCATATAGAGCTTTCAGACATGTCATTTTAATAGTGGCATACTGTACTTTCAATTCCATCATTCAGTCCTGGTATATAATGTCCTCCTAACTGTACCATCCGCATTGCTTCACATTTGACTGTAAGCTTCTCAAGATCTACTCCCCTCTCCCCAGTGTGACCTTTTCAATCTCAAAGTACCTAAATCTGTAATTTCTGGGTCCTGCTGCAAGTTCACATGTGGAGAGAGGACATTATTTGAGTCATTTCTCTGGATGGCTCTTAAGTGTTCCCCAGCCGGCAACCTAAAGGTATTGTTAGTTTTACCAACACATAACACTCCTCAACCACAGACTGGGAGATGATCTATGCAAGCAATAATACCCAACAGGGTGGGCAGAATTGGGCAATACCGAACCGCACAGGGCCTTATAGCCCCTGGAAGGTCCGGTATTGCCCATACCACTCACCTTGGAGGGTATTATTGGGCTTAGAAAATGGGCACTGTAAAACAATATATAAAATCAAATAAATTGTTAATGAAGTTAGTTTATTATTAGTTTTGTAATAAAATAGTTCCTCTGCCTGCATAAGCTATGGACTTTTGTACTACTGGACACTCTAGAGTGTGGTTGTCTTCAATCCACCCCCCCATCTGTTTTCTGTACTTCAAGAAGACAAGGAGATACTGTAAGTTATATTTTATTATATTTACCTTCCCTCAAGCCCAGCTCTCTGTTTACCAATTTACCGATAAGCTGCCTGTATTTTATCCGTCACTTCCAGCTACGTCAGTGGTCCGTTTACGGTTTTTGAAACTGCAGTTTCAGCCTTCACTCACCTCAAGCCCCGCTACCTCTATGGTAGTTTATGTCCCTTTACATTTGAAGGACAGTACTGTGATTGGGTAGGGTCTTATGGCTGAGTGAAACAATGTCTGCCCTGTTTAAATTACTGTCAGCAGCGAACTTGGGGAAAGTGATGTAGAGCGGGTGGGTGCACGGTCCATCAGCAGCTTAGATTGTGTGGAATAGCCTGACATTGGGAACGGGAGACATTAAGTAATGGCAGTAATCTCAGCAATCTATTCAGGTACAACTTTTTTTAATTTTTTTCCATCCTGAATAACAGGAGCGATGGGGATGGTGACTGGAGTGGGGGTTGAGGCAGGGTGAGCAAGACGGGAAAGTTGTCTACAGTAGCGCTGCCCACTGAGCAATACTGTAACAAGCTGCTCCCGTGGATCAGAGACTCGAAAGAGCTGTGGGAACTGTAATCTTCTGTACAGTGTAGGGACAGAGCAGCAGCAGTTTTAATTGTTACCAAAAAAAAAAAAAAGACTGTTCTTTTCATTGTGTTTAAATGCCCTATTGGGTTGCTCACGAGTCCCGAGGACGAGTTAGGGAGCAAGGGGTGTCCTTGTGACAAACAGGACTGTTCTTTTGTTTGTACATTACGTTGCTTATTAACGCTTGGGGGCAGCCAGCAGCTGGAGCATCTTGCTTGTTACTTGAGGGAAAAAATTCCATTTTGTTTCACTGAATTGACTTTGTGGTGGTGGACCTGGTCACTCGCTAACTAACATGAAAAAAAATGGTGGCTGATTTAAATTGTGTGCCTGGTGCTTCAGCCAATGATGAAGCAGCATGAGCACAATGATACTTGGCTGGGCATGAGGCAGGTTTGGTCCTGGACTTTTTATTTGGTGGGCATTTATTGAAAGTTAATGTACCCCGGCAAGGGTACCAGCCAATCAGATACCTCCAAATAAAAAGCCCATTTTCTAAGTTATATGAGTCATAATAAATTAAAAATGCCTGATGTCAAACATTTTTCTTGCATTGAGATTAGTGAATGGACAGTTTTTTTTCCATCTCTGGGCAGTATTTACATCTGCCACATGTGAAATTACCATTTGGTAATGGTCACAACCAAGTACCACCACAACATCTTGATCTGTTCTTTTTATTGTAATATCCCAATTATTTTCTATTATTGTTAAATGCCCTGACAGAAGATATTATTCCTCTGAATGTGCATGATTTTTTTCAGGTAGCACAACGTTTAGCCCAAGATCCTACAGAGTTTGGTGGATGCCCTGGGAAGCCCCATTGTAGCTGTATTGGCAGTCTGATGGAGCCATTATTACAATATGTGGATGCTCACATCAGTACATTGCTACAGTTTCTACTACCTTACCTCAGGGAAGTACTTAAACACTGTGCAAGATTTTGAACAATCCATAGGCATGCAGTTACCCACATAATATTGTCCCCCAAACTTCATCCCCAACAAATCAATCAGTGGGGTCAACTGGCAGTGGTTGGAATGCCAACTCAATATCTGCCTTGGCCATTAGAGACTTTAGACCTGCGGCATGCATCTTAACCGGCCTGTCAAATAATGCATACTGAAGTGCCGTGTGGAGTGGATCAATTGTCATTTACCGATTCGGCCCTTAAGGTAAGACAGGTGATTGATCATATCAAATTCACTTGGGGCCTTCCTGGGGATCAAGTCAATAGGTGAAATCCTCAGGTTGGAAAAAGGTGGGGAGGGGAAAGGGCCACTCACCCTACCCAGATCTGTCTCTTTTTGTAGCTTGTCCCAGACCACCTGTGATCTCTTCCTGGTGGATTTGAGATTCTCAGCTCCATACCCCCACTGGGAGCTCTCATACAGGATCCTAAAATCCACCTTGAAGCCCCTTCATCTAGAAGGAGGCCACCTCATGGTCTGGGTAATGTTCCAACCAGGGTCTATGCAGGTCCACCCTTATTAGAGTTGACAGGCTTACCCGTGTAAGGCTTTCCATGCTTCTTCTGAAAGAACTGGTTGCCACCCTGTGGGGGTCCATTAGGTCTACAGTGACTGAAACCATGTCACTGACTACGAGCAAAGCATTCATGATAAAACCTACAGGGACTCTTGTTACAACTCCCCTTGTTGAAGTTAAAGCAAATCTGGGATAAGGGACCTGAGGATTTAGACTTTTATGACTGTGATGCCTTTATGGACAACCCACTGTCCATATGAAGAACCATGTGTATGACCTCAATGAGCAAGGGCCTGCGCATGGGCCCCCAGTCCAACAATTTAGTGTCTTGTTTTGCATGTACTGTAGTGCCTGAGCTCGGATGGAGTGATGAAGTGAGAGTGACGAATCGTTGGTGGAGCAATTTGTGACATTAGTGACAAGCCATAGTTATTTCGTGCTCAAGTCTTGGTGAGTACCTTCACGTGGTGGGCCCCTGTTTCAACAGAATCTCACCAAGGCGATACTACTGTATAGATAATATATAGTATGGAAAGAGACAAAAATGAAACTGAAAGCTGGGCGCACAGATCCCAGCATAAAAAAGTGCCCAACCCTAGCCTAGGCACTAGGGCAAGGTTTGACGATGGAGCAGTGCCGCATCCTCGAGTAATAGTACCACCCCTGCCACAGTGTCAGACCATGGAGTGCATTGTCCCACAGTGGCAGCAGAAGCCAGCAAGCCACAAACAGTAAAAAGACTGATAGGCCAGCCCAGAGGACTGCAAACAGTTAAGTGGACTTACGAGGACAAACTAGAAATTATGTATTGCTATTATTATGCGACGCACCCTGAGTTTCCAGTAAGAGGATATACCATCAGACTTTGAAACAAATTGCAGCAGAGAAAAATAGTTGCCACAGACAAACTGAACAGTGTGACAGATGCAAACTTTAGATCCCTAATAGGACAAATAAAAACAAAAAAGTACATAGATGAGATTAACTTGGACAGACTACAGAAGGAAGCAGGTGAAGAGGTAGCAAAAGAGAAGGAAGAGGTACCAGAGGCTTTCATAGCAGGAAGAGCAGAGACATGGGACACTGCAAAGAAAAGGGATCTGATATGGTGTAGCATTTATGCCAAAAAGAAAGCAGCTCTTACCAGCACAGCAACGAAAATTACAGACATATTCGAACAGATATATAGACAGAGACATCCAGATATGGCAAACATCACAAAGAAAAGAATAACCACACAAAAGTGGAATGTAATGAAAAGTGCACAGTTTAGTGATCTAGAAAGGCAACACATCAAAATAGAAGTCCTTGAACAATTAAAGAAAGAAGGATTTGAGGTAGAGACTCAGCCTCCACCAATTTCATCTGGTAAGCCGTTACAGCAGACAACTGCTCAGCTAATATTGGTACATGAAATGAAACATTACACATCTCCTAAAGACACCCAGCAAAGTGCACATCAAGTGCCATATCCGAGCAAAACAGCTGAAGTTCCAGTTCAACCCATACAGAGAGTGGAAGAGCAGGAAATGCCAACTACAGGAACAACCCTTAACCAAGAGGAAGAAAACATGAGAGAAGACTTGCTGGACCTAATTGACATGGACAAATATATTAAAATACATCAAAGGAAAGACTGCAAAATTAGCCTGACATACACAGTTGAGAACACATAAAACAGATAAACAAAGTTATTGGAACCATCCAGAGGATCCATATGATGTCACTGAAATAAACAGAATACATTATTGTGCAGCGAGACTAATAACAAATAGAAGTGCCAAAAAGCAAGGAATGAAGAACAAAAGAGTGGGAAATTCAGCATACCACCATGGAAAAGCGGATAGAAGGGACAATTATGGAACTAAGATCAAGTATCACTGCTGGAGGAGTTTAGAAAAGGTAATAGATCAATGAAAGTCATCAGGAAAGTGGGTGAAATCAAAGAAAAATGCTGTATTAAAACAGATCAGGACCTAAATTTTACCATCTCAAATAACAAGCTTAAGATCTCAGCTCAAGCCGAGAAGCTCAGGAGATACGTGAAAGGAACAATGAAAAATACAAAATAGATGGTTTAGAGAAGACCGAAGAAATTCTATGAGGAGCTGGGAAAAAACAGCCAACATAAAAACTCCACCAGTAAAGAAAGAAATGAGGAATTCTGGAGAAGTATTTATGAAGACCCAGTTGAACATAATAGGGATGCAAAGTGGATACAGGAAATAAAAGACAGCATTAGAAATGGTACTACTAGAGATATGGGTGGCCTGATGTAACTGCTAAGGAGATAGAAATGAAGATAAGGAAGGCCTCCAACTGGAAAACCCCAGGTCCAGATGCAGTACCCAACTTCTGGCTGAAAGTACTAACATCTTTGCACCAAGATTTAGCTACCTCAAAAAACTATTTATACGCACATCCTGACTTGACACCCATCTGGTTAACGACAGGGAATACCACACTTCTTATTAAATCTGAACCTGCCAGTCTCCCCAAGAACTATCGCCCAATAACCTGTTTACCAACAACATATAAACTATATACTGGAATCGATGCAGATAGAGTCTACAACCATTTAGACTGCAATAAACTCATGGCAATAGAACAAAAAGGCAATAAAAGAAAATCATATGGCACAAAGGACCATCTCATGTTGAACAAAGCCATTATGGAGAGCTGCAAAAAATGCCGAAATCTTAGTGTAGCATGGATCGACTACAAAAAAGCATTTGACAGTATCCCACACTCCTGGATCACTGAGTGTTTACGGATCTACAGGATACATCCCACACTGATAAACTTCATCACAACAACGACAAAGTGGCAAACCACCCTGCAATTAAATCATGAGAAAGGTCAAATCACCATCCCAAATATAAGTATCCAACGAGGGATATTTCAAGGTGACTCTTTGTCACCACTTCTGTTTAGCCTTGCCCTCAATCCCTTGAGTAGCCTAATCAACAACCTAGGCTATGGATACAGCTTGAACCCCAGAAACAAAACAATCAACAGCTAACATCTCACCTTCTATTTGTAGATGACCTAAAACTTTACAGTTCATCTGACAAACATTTGAAAGAACAACTACAAATTGTTAAGACCTTTCTGATGACATACGGATGACGTTTGGCCTAGACAAATGTGCCAAAGCAACATTTGTAGCAGGAAAGTTAACTCGTAAAGAAAACATGAATCTGGCGGAGGTTTGTGACATAAAAGAACTTGAGCAAGAGGGAGTGTATAAATACCTGGGAATAGATGAAGGAGCAACAGCACAACATGAACAAATGAGAGTAAAAGTAAGCAAGGAATATTTTAGAAGGTTAAAGCTAATTTTGAAAACTGCTTTGACAACACGAAATAAAGTGCAAGCTATAAATCAACTCGCCCTTCCAGTGATATCATACAGCTTTGGTGTGATAGACTGGCCACAGAAAGTGTTGAACCAGCTAGATATAAAACAAGAAAAATGTTTCATGCTCACCAATTAATATACAAAAATCAGTGCATGCCAAGATTATACATCCCAAGGGCAGAGGGAGGCATGGGCCTCATTGAGATTGATTACACATATAGATCCACAATAGTGGGGCTACATACATACTTACTGACATCCTTGGACCCAAATATAGTCAAGGTCTTGCATCATGAAGAAAATAAGCCTAAAATGACTTCACTCATCAAATTAGGAGAAGCCTTCAGAAGGGTAGCAGAGATTGATGTCAATCCAAAGGTAGATAAGGAATTGTCAGCAACAGAAAATGTAAAGAATCAGAAAAAGGAGTATAAAGATAAAGACCAACAGAAAAGAAAAAACAATTGGAAAGTCCATAATTATAGTGGAAAATACAGGGAGCTACTGGAGCAACCACAGGTCGATCAAGCCCTGACCCATGAGTGGTTAAAAAGAGGTGAATTTAGGCCACGAGATGAGAGACTAATAATGGCAGCCCAAGATAGTGGGCTACGCACAAGATGGTTTACAAAATCCATAGAAAAAACAGGAGAAACAGACAAGTGCAGGTTCTGTAGTACAGAATTAGAAACAGTTGCGCATCTTGTGGCTGGATGTGAAGTACTTATGGCAGAAGGCCTGTATACTGAAAGACACAACAATGTAGCAAGATTGATCCACTGGAAACTGTGCAAACACTATAACATACAGGTAGCAGAGACACTGGAAACATGAACCACAAAGAATCACAGAGAATGAAGAAGTAATGATCACATGGGATCACCCAATACCAACAGCCAAGAAAGTGGAAGCAAGAAAACCTGATATTGTAATACAAGAAAAGAGAACAAAGGTAGCATTACTGATTGAAATAGCCACCCCTAGTGACTACAGTGTGCTGCGTACAGAGAGACACAAAATCATGAAATACCAAGATATGCAGTCAGAAACTAAACTGATGTGGAATAAGGACACACAGATTGTTCCAGTAGTGCTTGGAGCAATGGGACTAATCAAAAAGAACTTTCAGGCACATTTAAATATGCTACCAATACTTGTGACACCTTATGAACTTCAAAAGGAAGCTATTTTGCGGACGTTGGGTGTGCTGAGAAGAGCGCTCTCAGCAAACATCAAAGATTAATACAGTACTAATTTCTTGAGTTTTGAATATGCCCTGGCTAAAGAATGGGGTCCATTCTTGCCACGGTATTAGAAATCCCTAAACATTTGGAGACACTAACACCGCAAAGACTATAAGGCCTGCCAGCCAGTTGTCAAATGTCTTTTCCACCCTGACTTTCTTTTTGTCAGTGTCCTCTTTTTTGTCCTTACTCTCTTCTTGCTTGTTTGGGCAGTTTAGAAAAGAAAATATATCAACATAATATTCATGCCCATGAAACTGTTGGCGAATCATGTCAGTCAAGTGGGAGCCAACTGGCTTCACCACACTGACATAATACCACAGGGGTGTTGGAACTGATACCTGTGCATCCCTGCTAGCTACTGCCCTCCGGGTCACCTGAGCCCCACCCCCCTTGCTGTGGAGCTTGCACTGATGTCGCAAGGCCTACCATCACCTCCATGAGCCTATCTAACTTTTCATTAGAGGCTAGGGGCTTACTGGTGTTTGGCCACTTCTTGGGGGAGGAGGGCAGGACCGGAACCTCAGGTGCCATTTCTGGTATGGGTAGTTGGATACTTCTATGTCTAGATCTGCCTCTTTGTGGCTGGATTTCCAGGCTTTAGTATTGAGCCTAGCTGGAGAAGGCACCACTTGAGGAGCACCACTGAAGAGTCGTAACACCATCTGTTTAAATTCCTTATCTGACAGCTCTGTAACTCCTGAATCAGTCTTACCTCCTCCTTGTGTTTTTTTTTTTGGTACTGTAGCCAGAGAGGTTGTTGGCTGTTTTTCTGGCCCCTTCCACTTCCCTGGTGCTTGGTTCACTTTTGGTGCTGTGATTCCATTTAGGCAAGTGTCCAGCTAGTCTCAGCCCTTCTTAATATACATGGCCCTTTTAGCTGGGCTTCAAGCACTGTGGTGGCCTTCACTTACCAAGATGTGGCCTTGTTCTGTTTGATGGGAATATTTATTTATTTATTTATTGGATTTTGTTAACTGGATAGGCTCACTGAGACAGGGATACCTTTTTCAGGAATGACCCAGGCTAGTTACATACGATACAGAGATTAAACATAGCAACAAGGCTCAATGGTCGACATCATACATCATAGGAAATGTAGACCAGCATTAATAACAAATGAGAGCACCCTGTACAAATGAAGGACAGCAGTAATGACAACAGTGGTAGTAACAGATAAACACATTCTCTGTGGCTGAGAAACAGAGACACAATATAAATAATTTATTTACTTAGCATGGGTCTGCAGGCTGGAATTAGATAGAATTCGCAAAATGTATAGGGTGATCATTTGAAAATGTGGGATAACAGGAGAATCAGCAAAGGCAAATACAACTACTGTTGGGGGGGACATTCTTTGAACAATTTTTTAAGGATTAGAGTGGGGCATGGGGTCATATCACTGAAAACAAAAACCATGTGGCAATCAATGCCACAAGCAAATGAGTGTGCACTGAAATAAGGCTGGAAACAACACCAACCACAAGACAAACAGAGCACGCCATACAAAACAATGGGATTTCTTGTTTTTTGAGGGGGGATTTTCCCACCGCACCCCCCGACGTTGGGAGTGTCACCCCATAGAATTTAAATAACAAACTCTGGGGGGGGTTGTGGACTTTGGGGATGGGGAGAAACTTGGGAGGGGGGAAACTTCATTTAAAAAAAAAACACCACAAAAGGTAGTAGCACCAGGAGACCTGGGGGAATTGAACCATGGTCCCAGGTCTCTGATCCCACCATGTGCTGGTGCCCTAGCCACTCCACCATGGGAGCAACTCAACCAGGTACCCTAGCATATGGCAACTTGATCCCTATTAGTGAAAGTGCACAGTGACAGGGGTAGAGGTAATTCCCTACCGCTGTTATACCCCTGTTGTTGTGAATGCAGGCACACTCTACACAACACAAGTAATGCCACACTGTCTTTGCTGCATGGTATTGACCTGGTACAAAGGAGTGGTAGCTCATTCCAGAGCTGGGAGACTGTGGGAGAAGGTGCATTGACCTACTGTGGTCAGGGCCCTTGGGACCTCCAGTACTGGAAGGAAGGATGAGTGGAGGTGCCTCTGTGGGGCTTACAGACCAGGACATCTGCAAGACTAGGGAAATAGCCATTTAGGATCTTGTAGGCAAGGAATAGGCTAGGATAGTTAAGTCTGTTTTCCACTGGAGGCCAGTTAAGGGAGGTGAGGACATTACAATGGTGTTATCTTTTGCAGGCACCCAGTGAAAATCTACAAATTCTGTGGTATAATAACTTCATTTTGATGAGTTTGGTGCCTTTCAGGGGGAAAGTATAGGGGCAGCATATAGGATTGTAGATAGCAAACTGATGGCAGCTAGGGACACCCTGGGTTAGGTAGTGAGGTAGGCTCTGAGTCTATGGAGTATGCCCAGCTTCTGTGTGAGGAGCTTGGTTACTCATTCAGCTTCTGTATGAGAGCTTGGTTACCCATTCAGTATGTGATTTGAAGGATAGGTTCTGATTTAGCCAAACACAAAGTTACTTAATAGCATCCACGACCTCTAACTGGGTACTCTTTGCGGTAGTGATCTATAGGAGATCCCTATGGTTGGAGCCAAATTTCACTGACCCAAGTAGTATGGCTTTGTTTTTGTTTTGTTTTCTGCATTGGGAACAAGATGGTTTAAGATGAACCACACTTCAAGTTTCCTAAAGTCCTTGTTGAGTTCAGAGTTAATGACATTGGGGGTCAGGGCCAATTCTGTAAAGCACAGCATTGTATGCATAGAGAAGCAGTTTGGCTACACCACAGTTGGAAGGGAGTTCATTGATAAATATTGAAATGAGTATGGGTGACACGATAGAACCCTGTAGCACATCATCTGTGATCCTGCATTGGGAGAAGAGACAAGTTCCCCAATTGACTAACTGAGTACAGCCTGAAAGGTAGCTCTTAACCAACTGCAGAATAGGTGGTCAACACCCATGTTTATTAGCTTGACCAGGAGGAGTTTTTTTTAGTTAGTTTGTTTATTGTTAGTCCTTTTTTGGCTATTACAATTTTAAAAAGAGTGTACATCAAATGTACAAAATGCCATGACAGAGGATACAAAACTTAACAGCCAATACAGCAGTATAAGTTAGACCATGATTGATTGTTATAAATCCCCTGTTAACCTCTTCATGTAGGATAAATTAATGTCAAACATGTCTCAGTTCAGGACAGCATGAATTCAATTTTAAATAATTTTACTTTTTACTATAATATTTTGATATATGATTTGATTTAAGTTTTTGTGCTATGACTCTCCATACCACTTTCCATGGCATAAGGTCAACATTTACTTACATTCCATGTCACCTAACAAGGGCAATCTGTCCAACAAAAAGGGTCTTTCAAAAGGAATGCTTAAGTTCCAGTTAGAAGCCCCTCTACTGAACCCGCTATACGATATCAAAAACACATATAACAGTTTCAATTATTGTGGTGTAGAACTCTGCCAAATAGTCTTTCGCATCTAACAGAACTCCACCAAATTTTAATTCCACTGTATGCCACTGAATAATTACTTTGTAGGTTCACTCTACAACTGAATACCTTTTTATCAATTAAAAATTTATAGCTACCAGTTCTAGGGCTAGGAACCTGAGAAAAATGCAGTACTAACAAAATGCAGAATACCAAAATGGTCCTGTCCCATTGTGCACAAATTTGACCATTGGTCTTTTTTCTACCTTCTACTCTCCAAACTAAATATATATGGCAGGAACATATGGCATTGTATAGAAGATACCTCCTCCCAATCTCAGGCAAAACTTCCAGACATCCCTAAACAGTGCAAGCTACTCATAGACAAAAGCCACAAAAGCATTACAGTGGATTATAGTAAATGGTTACTCAGTAGTTTAGTTAAATTAAGGGGTGTTAATTGTCTTGACTTATGATGTTTAGTTGAAGTTTTTTTTAAACTGTAAAACAGTTCATCATGATTATAAATTGCCTTAAACAACATAAGTTTCTTGGTATGACACTTATAACATGGAGTTAAAAAGTTTAAATAATGGCACCTCAGCCATTGCCACTCTTCAATTAACATATTTAAAACACATAAAACAATTAAGTTATAATTAGAGATCACTGAGATCTATATTCGTCTATTGAGTATTCATGAAAGTATGCTCTGGGATTTTTAAATTCAAAACCCTTTATGGTATGAATTGTAAAGTACAAAGTTGCTTCTGAGTTAGCCTCGTCTTTTCAATTTTTAGTTTGTCAGCCAGGAGGTAAGCACCTCTTAGAGAACAGAAAAGAGGTTGTTTGTAGTGCAGAGAATAAGGAGGTACACATATGCATAAAAAAAAAAACCCAGGGCTAGATCATGACAAAAATAATTCCAGCTTTTAATATACACTCCAGGTATGCACAGAAAAGAGATCCTCTCTTTCAATGTTAAACATCTTAAGCAAAATAAATGTGTAGAAATTCAAAACTCATCATATCCTGCAGGTTTGAAATAAGTAGATCACCTGATGGTGTCCTGACTCAGAATTCGCAAGTTGTATGCAGGCCAACAATTTAATCCAATCTCTTAGCCCCGAGCTCAGAGAACAACTATTGTTAATGTTTTACCTTTTACGGGTGTTCCATTCTTGGCCATGTTAAGCATTATTGCTTTAATTTCTGTTATAAGGAGTCCCATGGCCGCAATGAATTACTTTACTTTAAATCCTGCTACAAATATACATTTCAGCAACCAAATCAGTGAGTTTTTTTTAAGAAAATGTAATTAAATTAGTCACACGGTTAGTTTGTTAACCTCCTGAGTCATTAGACTTGGGTTAAAGCTAATGCAGAATTTATCTCAATCTATTCCCCAAAAATTGGTCCAACTTCCCAAAGTTTCCAAAACTTCCATGCAAGAACCTGGGTCACCATAGAATTTCATAACTTGCTTATCCTTTGGGCCATACTCTGGTCCATGATACTGAGAACCCTGCATAACTTTCATGCAGGAATCTATAAAAAAAGGAAACAAAGAACAGAATCACTCCACTTAACTTAGTAACTTCAGACAATCCCTTGTATAACCTTTTCACCCCCCATAGGCAATATTATCATACCTTTGGGCAGGTTATTTAATGTTTCAATGCATATAGTGCACTCCAGTGTTCTCCACCACTATGGGGACCCACATACTTCCTCCTCTTATATGGATTCCTGAGTCCATGCCTTTGGTCTAGTAATACTATACTCTGTCGCTCACACCAAAGTCTGGCCCCAACACAGGTCTGCTATTAAAAGTAATGAATCGAGGTAACAAAGTGACAAAAGTATCCTTTATTCAACAGTCCAATGATGCAAAGGCCATTTTTAAGAAAGCACTTCCGGAGCACACTCTTCATTCAAACCTCACTTCATATTAACAACTGTTAAAAGCACCATAAAAAGTACAAAAGTTCCCAAATAGAGTCCCATGGCAACTCAAAAAGTTGGAGTTCGAATCACAACTCCATACTGAATGTCAGTCAAAACCCACACATTGCACCTGACGATGAGGGGCTCTTGCAGAGAGCTCAACAAAATAAGTAAATTACAATGCTGCCATGCAGGGCTGTTTATTAATTATAAGTAAAATCAGTGAGCTGGCAGAACTCAGAAATCTAAAGCACTTTAGAAGTTTCACGATTCCAAGCCGCATGGTATGGAGCAGAGCAGCAGCATGGTCGTCTTGCTGCTTCACCCCCTCCCCGGCCAGCACTTGTCATACCTACATGACACTATCTCACTACAATTCACTAGGATATGGAAAGAAGCAAGAAGGCAAGCTCATAAAGTGCCTCTGTCATTCACCTGTAATAATCTAGCCTATTCTGTAGCCCCAATCTATCTGATAACCTATTGATGTAGCTCCACTTCACAGCAAGTTCTAGCCAGAGCTGATATGGCTGTGGCGAGCTGCCAAATGACCAAAGTTACACGTGTGCGTAGAAAGTTTTGAATGCCCAGGTGTAACTCAGAAATTTTTTGGAGTTGTTTCACCAAATTTTCAACATGGCCTTTTTGGGACCCCATCTCATGAAGAGTGCCACTGTCATTTTGATCACTTGTCCTGAAAGGTGATTTTGTAGAGTGACCATGCCATTCTGAGCCACAGGTGTGAAAACACATTTTCGGCAGGATGTGAAAAATGACGGTTGTAATATTAATAAGGAGGTGTGCAAAAATGGCAATCTTGAAAATCTGGAGTGAAAATATTAAAAATTGGTGAAGTTAGGAACATGAGTAGGAACTGCGCACCACTCACTCGTAACACAGTAATTTTTGAAATTTTTTTGCAAAATTTGCAACATGTGCTTTTGGGAACCCACCTCATGAAAAGTGGCACTGTCATTTCATTAATATGTCCTAAAAGGTGATTCTGTGCAGCAACCGCAAAAATCAACTTTTGAGACAGAGTAATGAAATGACAGTAACAGTGTTCATGAGATGGAGTCCCAAGAACCCCATTATGAAAATGTTGGGCCAAAATTCCCAAAAATGGCTGATATAGCAACATAAGTTGAAAATCCTATTGACTGCCATTATACAACACTTACCTTTGATTCTTCAGTTTGTGGTTCGGCTTTGAAGAGTGCAGACGTGTACCGGTCCAGAGAAGATGACTGCTCTGACCTCCGGAGGTAAGTATGGGATGGGGGTAAGAGGAGGTGGGTGCTCAGTGGGATGGTGGGGATGGGGGCGGGGATTGGGTGATGACGAGGGACCATTTTCTTTTTTACAGGTAAAAAAACCAAAAGACGTCGGCAGTTTTCTTTATTTACGGGAAAAAAGAAAAAACATAAATTTGGGCACACTGGGGTGGGCTCACAGTATGCCACAAGAGTTAGGGGGTACATGATGCCAACACAGGGATTAGACACCTCGATGTCAGCATGGGGAACAACAGGTAAAAAAAAAATAACCTGGGGATTGTTTTCTTTATTTACAAGAAAAAAAAAGAAAAACAAAACATAAATTTGGCACACTGGGGTGGGCTCCTAGTATGCCACGAGTTGGGGGTACTGATGCCAACATGGGGTTGGCACCCCGATGTCAGTGTGGGGAAAAAGAAAAAAAAACATACATTTGGTCACACTGTGATGGGCACCCAGTGTGCCACATGAGTGGGGGGGGTACATGATGCCAACATGGGGATTGGGCACCCTGATGTTGGTGTGGAGACAGGAACGGAGGGAGCGGGGAAGAAAGCAGTAGTGGGAGGGAGTGGGAGGGTTTCATTTGCTGCTGGTGCTGGGAGGGAATGGGGAGGACAGGAGCAGTGGGAGGGTGCGGGAGGAGTGCCATCTGAAAGATGGTGGTGATGCAACTGCACATGCACAGCACTCGCGCATGAATAGTTGCGGTGAATGCCATTCACAAGATGGTGGCACCAGCAGAACTGTGCATGCGCGTGAGTTGTGCACATGCAGTTCTTGCCTGGGAATGTCGAAGTAACAGACTAAAAAGTGTGGCTGTTACTCCATAGCAGCCTATCATGGTGGAGTGTTTCAAGCTCCATTGAACTTTCGAAAGGATACTTCCCAAAGTCCAACAGAAGGTGCCATGATTGGCTGTTTTAAGGTAATAAGGCAGTAGGATCCACCCACAGCTGTAAAAACAGGAGGAGTTCATAATCTATTAGGTCAAAAGCCTTGTTTAAATCTACAAATACTGCTCCTGCCAGTTTTCCAGCATCAGTGGCACACTGGACGTCAGAGATGAGGTCCACCAGTGCAGAATCAGTGCCACAGTGTTTGAAAAAGTGATGCTGGGCATCAGTGAGAAACATAGAAACATAGAATCTGTTGGCAGATAAAGCAGGCCCACCTAGTCTTCACATTTACCCTTCCTACTGTAACACTGCAGACCCTACTTGATCTCCAGCTTTAGCTCCCCCCTTTCCTTACCACTAAGGTTCCTTTATGCCTATCCCATGCTTTCTTGAATCCTGCTACCATTTTTGCCCCCACCACCTCGGTTTTGAGAAGACAGTGTGATTCAATATGGGCTAGGAGCTGGTTATAAACTAGTCTCTCTTGTACTTTTGCCAAGGCACTAAGTATGGCGATAGGGTACTAATTCTTTATGGTTTTGCTAGCTCCTCTTCTGCGGATAAGAACCACATGTGCAACCTTCCATTTGTGGGGCACCACCCCTTGAAGCAGGGACAGATTGAAAAGCTTGGTCAAGGGATATGCCAGAATGGGGGCAGCGATTTTTAAAAGCCGAGATTCTAGATTGTCATATCCAGTAGACTTGTCTGTTTTAATTTTTTATAAATTTTTCAGGACCTCTTTTTTTTGCAATTAGCCGGATGAGAAAGTTTAGGTGAGTTGTTGTAGCCAGCAGGAGGGCCCTTAGAAGCATCCAAGTCCATGAAGAATGTATTGAATGCTTCTACAATCTACTGGGGGTCACCGAACAGCTGAAATGATAGAACTACTTTCCTTGAAAGGAAAATCATGTTAATAACCTTGTTACTACCAGTGATCTGGGCTCATTAAGGCAGAGCCTTGCTGTGGCAACCTGACTTTCCACTAACATTCCTCCCATCTGCCAAACTTGTAGTTTATTTTTATTTATCCCTTTATTTGTGAATTCACCTCCATGAGCCAGCACATGCTCTGCATGGCTAGCAGGAAAACTTGGCAGGTTATACCTTAATTCCAATAACTGAGGCCACAGGGAAGGGTGTTGTGAATCCCCTATTCACAAGGCAGTACCTCCCACTACTCCACCCTACTATGCCAGCATTATGTTTAGGATAGCTTATGGTTCTTAACATGCCCACTAGCAAAGGAACTGAATTGTTAGGAAAACCACAGCAAAGTGATTTATATTATCACTTAACTGGGGACTAAAGGCAGATATTGTGCTTCATAAGGCCCAGATGAAGCTATCAGTCTTCAATATGACTTGTGACACTGTCGTACAGCCAGAATGATCTTTTTTTTTTAAATTCTATTTTCTTTACTGGAGACCCAGAGCATCTCTGCAGGGAACCCAGTCGACTACTGCCTCTACTCCTTGCCTGAAACTTCCTTTCCTGATCTCCACCCAGCTCCTTGACTTTGTCCAGTCCCCCAGATCACCCCCAAGGGAAGGCCTGCCCCCACCCCTGCCCACCCTTGATGGCCTTTCTGAGATTAGAGAGACAGCTGAGGATTATGGAGAGAGGGAGATCCAGGGAGGCAAGTCCAGCAATGGCATGTGGGCAGGCCACTGGGGCCCCCTTCACCTCCACCAGGGCTTTTTCTTCAAGTTACTTCCTCTGGAGCATGGACATGCAATGATGTCAGTGCACCTTATGTGCCGCCATCCACTGCCACTCCACCTCGACATTGCGTCAAGCCTTTGCTACCTGTAGGGTCCCTGGTCTCCAACAGGGGCCACTATGGTGCGAGGCTTACCCCAGAATCCACCTCAGCAGGGGAGAGCAGTCCTCCAGATGGTCAACCCTCCCTCCCTCCCTGCTTGACCCTACTGACCTAAGTCCGTCTCCAACCCTCGGATGCCATCATGGCAAGAGGTGTGGCGTCCAGTGCCTCAACCCTTATTGCCACCGGGTCAGCCCAGAGTGATCATTATTATTATTACTTTTTTATTAGCTCAGGGTCTATCAAATATTGTTTGTATAAGTAAGGGTTTTAAAGGAACAAAACCTATGGTGCAGTGACTCAGTACATGGATTGAGACTTGAGGGTAGTTCCATGCTGAAACATGACATTCACTTTAGTTTCAAGTGCCCTCTTTCTTCTCTTTTCCTATTATACTGTGCTCAGTACTATTTGTAGCACTGGCAATGGCCCAGGCTTCAGTATATAGTAAATGTAATATTCATTTGAAAAATAAAAAGCAAAATGCTCTCAA
Organism: Neoceratodus forsteri; assembly: GCA_016271365.2. Classification (NCBI taxonomy): domain Eukaryota; kingdom Metazoa; phylum Chordata; order Ceratodontiformes; family Ceratodontidae; genus Neoceratodus; species Neoceratodus forsteri. Next base: position 201,103,221 of record CM057458.1, read on the forward strand.
AGGGCTACATGGTTCATCATACCTTAGGAGGCACAAAACAATTTAGCAACACATTAAGAAGTGTAAAATAACACAGATGGGCACTAATGCTGACAGCAGCACAAAATAAAACTATTTGCTGTATTTATACAAGTGCAAATGTTTACTACAAAAGCCCTACGTTTACTGCAATTTGCACTTCTTGTTTTTAAAGAAATGTCATTATGTAAATGAATGGTTTCATGTTGGAGCAATGACTGAATTTGTAGTGGACTGACTAGGTGAATATGCCAACCCACTACCACTGAAGTATGATGACCCCCCTTTTATACCACAGCTGCTAACTAGACATTAAATTACACTCTCGGGAAAGCCGTTGGGCATATCAAAAATGCTAAAGAACTCAAAGAATGAGGCTTCAACCAAATTGCATAAGAAGGCCAACCTTAAGGGAATGCCATAATAATCCATGTTATTAAAATTAGGATCTGTGGAGAAAGCTGAGCCTGAATTGGGTCTGGGGGGTGGGGTAGGGGACAGCCACATGACATGGCTAGGAATGCTGGAGGCTGGCCAGCTTCTGTCTGCTGGGTTTCCAGTTGTCTGTTAAACAATAAGCATCTGTTTACATTCAAAACATTGTCTAGTTAAGAGCTGGTTTGGCTACTATGCTCCCACATAATTCAGTTGTGATAAAGATTTAGTAAGTTTTACAGTAGATTGTTGAGTCTGAGTTGGTAGTTAAACAGTACTGGAACCCCCTATTCTAAGTAATGGTATCTTAAGAATTTACATAGTGGGAAACTGGTTCTGTTTCAATCAATCAATCAATCAATCAATCAAACTTTATTTATACACCTTTGAGCAAGCTCGTTTACAAGATGGTCCTGGAAGACATAGATGACATATACAAATACAATGGAATTGAGAAACTATACAGATGAGGCATAAACACAATATTGCATCTAAACAAGTAAAGAGGTCAAGAATTTTTATCAGTTTAGACACCACTTGGCAGCGCCAGACAACATATGCATACCTATTACAGAGTACATATAATGCATCCCAGCATGGATACAAAGTTATTCATAGTACAGCTGTATAAACATAGCATCCCAAAAATACCTATGCAGTACCATATGCTGGGAGGTCGGTGAGTATGGGAAGGGGGGGAGGGGGTTAGTGGAGGGGTTGTAGGTGGAGTGCGGGACAGGTGCGGGATTGCTGGGAGTGCAGGAAGGGGGTAGTGGAGGGGTTGTAGGAGAAGTGTGGGAGATGGGATAACCATCCAAGTGCAGAGAGTTAAAAACTGTAGGATTAGGGCAATTAGTGATGGCATATGCAATTTTCTTTCATCACAGAAGATAGTAGAGTCTCAAGGGTAGATAGACCCGCAATGGTGCAGAGCTTTAGAGCCTTCTAGAACATGTTCCAAAGGCATGGAAGGGCAAAAGTAATAGCTGCAGCGCCATATCAAGTTCTGACTTTAGGGACTTTAACCTTTACTAGTGAGTAGTGGTAATATGCTACTCGGCAACCTCAATTGCCATGTGGCAGTCAGCATTTCACCATGACCACCACCATCACTGCAGCAAAACAAGCATGTCCACCTTCTTGGTTGGACTATCATTAAGCAGTGAAAGAGGTCTGAAAGAGGTAGAGGAGCCATGGCACTGCTTTGAGAGCTAAAGGTTCCCAGGACTAACTCCACCATTTACTCTCCTTTGCTGTCAACCCCCAATGGTTACTTTACATGCTGTTGTGTGTAACCTATGTAAAAACTGACCCATGATCCTCCAGCCAGTAGCAGTGCAGAGGACAGCTGGAGGTAGTGTAGCTGTGGTGCCACTCTTGGGTGCCTAGGACAGGGGATCAAACTGGGTAAGCACTTTTTTCTGCTCTCATTTTCATCAGCAAATATTTTCCCCTACAGCTGACCTAGTAAAGTAGGAAGCCTTGTGTGCCAAGTGTCATGACAAGGGCTTACACAGTGAATGGAGAGAAACTTCATAGTTAGGAAATGCTGACACCACAAGGCCCACCCACTCAGTTTAGTGAGGACAAAGCCACAATGGCAGTGTCTAACATGTAGCTGTGTTGGCATGCTCAGGGTCCTTTCCTTTTGCCCCAAAATAGAACAAGCATTTGTCAATGCTGAATGTTGTCTTGCTGGCATTGGCATTGTTAGCGCAGGAGTTAGAGAGATGCATAATAGGAATGGCAGTGAAGTATGGAACTGATGCCAACCCAACCCCCACCCTGCAGAGACTGTCAGGCACTGGGGTGTGCCTTTGGATCATCGACCAAAAGGCTCATGCCATTTCACCTCACTCTACCCAGCAGACACCGACAAGTGTAGCGTTGTGCCTTGGGGTCTTCCGGCCTTATGCCCACCCCATTCCATAAGGAAATACACTGAGATGGGTGCAGTATAGGAGAATGGGGTGAACTTTGGAGCCGAAGAGTCCAAAGCACACCTTGATGCCTGTCACTGGCTACAGGTTTGGGTGGGGGTGAAATGGCATGAGCATTACAGCCAACAATCCCAAGTCACACCCCTGACACATGTCAGTCTGTACAGGGTGGTGCATTAAGGTTGGAAACCCTAATGCCCCAGGGGTTTGTTGGTATTTTCACTCACAAATTTTCAACAGAGGGCTTTTGTGACCCCACGTCATGAACAGTGGCACTATCGGTTCGTTAGCGAAAGGTGATTCTGCACAGCGACTGTGCCATTTGGTGCCACAGGTGCAAAAACACATTTCAGGCAGGATGTGAAAAATGACAGCTGCGCTGTTCATGAGGAGGTGTAAAAAAATGGCAGTGCTGAAAATCTGGAGTGAAAATATGAAAAACTGGTGAAGTCACTAGCGTGTGTAGGAACTGCACAACACATGCCCATAATGCAATTATTTTGGGAATTTGTTTTAACCAATTTTCAACATATGCATTTTGGGACTTCCACTCATGAATAGTGGCTCTGTGATTTTGTTAATCTGTCCCAAAAGTTGATTTCCCACAGCGACAGTGCTATTGTGAGCCAGATGTGCAAAAACACATTTCAGGCAGGATGTGAAAAATGACAGCTGTACTGTTCATAAGGCTGTGTGAAAAAATGGCAGTGTTGAAAATCTGGAGTAAAAATATTAAAAATTGTTGACAATACAAGCGTGCGTGGAAACTGTGCAATACACGCTTGTAACACAGTCATTTTTTTTGGAATTTTTTCACCAAATTTGCAAGCTAGGCTTTTTGGGACCCCACCTCATGAACAATGGCACTGTAATTTTGTTAATCAGTCCCAAAAGGTGATTCCATGCAGTGACCGTAAAATCACCTTTAAGGACCAAATAATAAGATGACAGTGCATCTGTTCCTGAGGTGGGGTCCCAAGAACACCATGTTGAAAATTTGGAACCAAAATAAAAAAAATGGCTGAGATATCTACCTAAGTTGACCCCTCCCCCACTGATGCCATTATACAGCTTACCAGCATTTCTTCATTTTGCAGTTCGGCTTTGAAGTCTCTAGACATGTTCCCACTCCAGCAAAGATCACAGTGCCAGACCTCCAGAGATAAGTATGGGGTGAGGTGTGTGTGTGTGTGTGTGTGTGTGTGTGGAGGTGGGGTGTGCAGAGGCTGAATGTGGGTTGGGGGAGCGGAAGGGGCTCCATGGACAAAAGAGGAACCGTTTTCTTTTCAGTAAAAATAAAACAGAATCACAGGATGATTTGTTGGGTGTGCCATACAATGGGGTGGTGGGGAATATGCCAACACAGTCAGCTTGGTGTGATCGGAGGCACACTGGGGTGGGCTCCCAGTGTGCCACTCAATGTGGGGGGGGTGGGGGCATGCCGACATGGGGATTGCACCCCTGATGTCAACTTTGTTTGGGGTTTGCCTGCCGCTGCCATGTTTATTGAAATGTTTTACCAGGAAAGGCATGTACGGGAGGTGAGTCATTTCTGCCACTGCATGGTAAGCTTGTCTCTGATTGCAGCAGCATATTTCTTTCAAGTTCGTGGCACTTTACATAATTCTTGCATCAGCACTACCATGCTGGCGAATTGCGGAATGAGGGACACACCTACTTCTATGTGCCCTGCATCTGCCAACACTGACACACCTCTCACTGTGCATACTACTACCGTAAGATGCTCATGACGCACAAGACAATAAAAGGGAAAAGGTGAGGGCCAGCCTTTAAATTTCTTGTAGCTAGTATTATACAGAATTAGCTAGTTTGGGCAAACCCAGTTATTTGGTTGAAATTACCCAAAAGCTGTGGTGCTTACCTAAACAGCCACTACCTGCCCAGCAGGGAGGACCACAATGTGAATATTATGGATCTGGGGCAGCAAACAGCAATCCTCTGGCTCTGCAGTATGAGGCAAATAAGATATGGGAACACAAGGATTTCCCTGAAAGGCCTTACCTCATGAAAGAATCAAAAATGCTAGAGCCATCTGTTGTCCTTCTTGTTGAAATCTTGCAAATCTGAAGAAGGTGAAGAGAGTGAGATGGAGATGCTGGCTACAGCTCTTTTTAACCCCTCACTCTCCATCCCCTCCAGATGCCTCCCCCCATGGGCTGCCCAGTGGTTTCTTCTCTGGGGATGGTGCCAGGGCTACTTCTCATCTCCGTGGGTGGAACCCTACCTGCCTGCCTAAGGCCAGGTTACAGGGGTGGGGACACAGACAAAATTACATCAGCTGATATGCTTGGCAGACTTTTTAATTGCATTTCATAAAATCCTCAGTTCTCCCTAAAATCTTCTACTGGTTTTGTAGGCTACATCTGCAAAAGCATACAAAGATATAAATAAAACAGGTGTATTAAAAAATACCAAGAAACAAAAATTTTACAAGGATTGCATATAGGGCTGAGCAAAAATAAAATTCTGCCAGAAGAATTTATGTGAAAGTCAGAATTCTGCTTCCACTAAATTTTGGGAATGCACTTTGGCAACTTCTGCCGAAATTCTGACATAGAATGGCAAAATAAATGCATGAATTGCAGATTAACCCTAACAGAAATAATTATGTGAAATGTTTACATGCTGCGCACATAAAATTACCCAAGTGATATGCATGCTGCAAGTATGATTTAAAAGTTAAATTGGAACGAATTACATGCAAATGGCATCCGTGCTGCAAGCAAGTGTGGGAAAGACTGCATGCATGCTGCATGTGTGCAAAAAGAAAGTGGTCACTGATAACTGCACACGTAAAAGTTATGTGACTTGCTCAGGATCACACCATACACAAATGGGAGTTGATGGGATTCAAACCCAGGTTTTCATGCCTCCCAAGTCTTCTGGTTTGCAGTTCAGTGCCTTTAACCACTAAGCCATACTGTTTGCACATATATGACTCAGTTGTACTTCAATACATACTGTACCTGACTGTATCTGCATGCATGTGGCATGCGTGTAGTCACTGTTATGCTTTTCAGTTTTCGTCTCTTACTCATCTCAGTTTCACAGTTGAACTGTAGCACACATACCAATGGAAACACATATGGTTTTTCCCACCCCAATACACAAACTTACCCACAAAACCACTTAATTACTTCTGTCTGGCCTGTACTCCTACTATTTTCTCTCCATAGTTTTGAATGCTTCCATGCAAACAGACTTTAAGGTGCAAATACAAAAGTAGCAATAACTTGACACCCCACATAGCCAGTCCCCCACGCACACACAATATAGGGTATGGCCATGCTGCTACAGACAACCCACCAAGAATAGATAAAAGTAAAAAGTCTCTTACTTGAGTACTAGGGAGCCAGAGGCAGGAGTCTTTAAAAGATGATGTACATAGATCAGAGTGTAGGGGCGTACTCCCTTGAAATGAATGAAGTTATTTTTTATTCCTATTTTATATGTTATGATGGTGAGTTGGAGAATAATGAAGGTTACTCTTCTACTAACAAGGCCCTTGTTAGTCGCACAGTAGCCTTCATTAATCTCCAATGCTCCATCAATAATGTATAAAATAGTAATAAAAAAACACCCCCATTCATTTCAATGGTGCAGACCCCTGCAGTCTCCTTTGATCTCTGTCATAATGTGCCTGAGCATGGGGATGTGTAGGTCAGCTTCACTGGGGGGGGGCATAAGCCTAACTATAGTGGGGCTCCAACAGTCTGTGCATACCATACCGCTCGACTGTCCATGAATGCAAGGGACAGCTCTAGAATGTCTGTAACATCTCTAAAAAGTACAACTTGTTTTGCTTAAAAAGTGATATGCAAATCAGGCAAAATTAAAATGTATAAGATTCATCTGTTTATACCCCAGAGCATTACATCAGATTTGGGCTTAAACCCACTCAGTTATTAACCAATGTTTTTCCTGGTTGAAGTTCTGCCCCCCCCAAAAAAGGACTTTGTCCTGATTTTTCTCCCCAACTCCATTACATTCAATACCCATCCCCTGTGGGTCATGAAGCTGTCCAAATGTGAAGAAACGTGAAAAACACATCAATATTTTAGTCCTTCCTCCATCGCCAATACCCCTGTCAAAAAAATTATTTACTTTTACTTACTCGGCCATGTGGCCAGAACCTGCAGCCTGACACAGTGTGTGAACAGCCCAGTTTTCAGTCTGCCCCCCCTCTCTCCTTCTGCCAGAAGCTGGATGCTACTGTAGAACCGACCATCACAGGTCCCCAACGTGGTCCGTGACCAAGTCACCTCACCAACAGAACCCACCCAACCTGGGTTGCTTCCTTCTGGCTTGGTTGCTGCTGTGGCTGCTGCCACACTGCACTGATTAAAGCCTATGAAGGCCACCCACACTGCTGTCACCACTGCTGCTAATCCTAGCTTGCTGCTTTGGGGGTCTGTGCTGTTTTTTTTTGCATGGAGAGCCTAGTAGAGTAAGTAGGTAGCCTAGTCTTGAGTTAGCTTCTAGCTCTCCCTCTGCCCCTTCAGCCACCAGGGGAGATGGAGACTGACTAAGAGTAGGCCAAAAACAATATGTTGCCACAACACTGCTACTGAGAGTTCAGTGCCCACCAACTCCTCCAAGCTGTAGTGCGCAGTCTGTCTACTCTGTGGCTGGAAAGACAGTGTTGCACTTGCAAGACTCATGCACTCTTTCTTGGCTGGAGCTCATCTGCATCACATGTGATTGTGCCACTGCTAATAGGTGGAGAATGTGGATAACACAATACAGACACTGTCAAGTCTGGAGAATACCTGCCACATAAGCACATGCAGGCCACGTGGGAACTTATTGTGCAAAAGATTTAATTCAAATTTAATGCCATTATTGCCACACTATAAGGACAACCTAGGCACACATGGGGGGGCAACTGCCTCTGCCCTACCTAAATGGCACTGCTGCTTAATGGTAGAAATTTATTCTCAGGTGCTAATGCAATGGTTTCTACTATGTTCTGAGGTACTGTGTCTCCATGTTTCATGATGTGTCCTGATCATCATGTGGGTTAGTGTACCTCATTGTCCCTCATTTTGAGTGACAAAATGTGAGGTATGGTGCATGCTTCTAAGACCCTACTCAGCACAAAGAATGCTGAGCATGGCCATAGTGTATATGCTCAATACAGACTGACAAAGGGATAGTAAGTGAGATGAAACAGTCATGGAGAAACACATTTGCAGCAATAAATATACATAAGGGATTTGCATGGTCCAAACCAAAAAGGATAGGCTTCACAACACAGAGGCCCCTCTTCATACATTTGGAATGAGGGATGTTAACTGGCTATATCCTAGGCATTTAATGCAGTAAGCAAACAATACTCTATGAATTAATGGCGATTTAATGACAAAAATTAAAAGCCATCAAACAGCTTGCAAAAGGATCAGAATTAATGAGTTTAATTAATTTTTATGGGACTTGAAATCAAAATGTATTTTAATGACTCTAATTGCTCGCAGTATAGTATAAGAAGTAGAAACTGCTGTGTTTTTTTAGATAAGATTTGTACCAGCTTAGCTGCTGCACACATGGCAAGTGTGCAGCATGTGAACCTGATGTTCACACCAGATTAACTGCTGCACTTATGTCAAGCATGCAACACATGAACCTGATGTAATTTTTAAATGTTCACATCAGCTTACCTGCTGCGCATATGTCAAGCTAGCAGCATGCGAACCGGATTTGCTTTTTAGACCTGGTTCACTTAGGATCACTTTGTGTATGCAAACTGCATGCAAACATTGCACAATTAAGCATGTGGCATGCATTCTGCATGTGCACAGCATGCCTATATTTTTGTAAGGGAATGCATTAAGCTGCAGAAAGCAATTCTGCGGAACTGGTCGCTGTCAGTAATTAGTCCTGTGGAATTGTTTCCGGTAATTGAATACACTAATCCACAGTTCATACAGTCATTCTGCAGTTCAGTGAGTCACTGAACTGCAGAATAAATGTATTAATTGCAGATAAATGTATTGTAATATATGAATAAGCCTTAATAATACCATCCTGACCTACTGGTAAATTTTCTTGTAATACACGACTTTCATTGCCATAATAGTATTGTTCCACCACTTATAATAGAAGGTTTCAGACTGATAATACTATTGTTCAGACTTGATAATACATAGTTTTTGCTCTGAATGATAGTATTATCAGAAAAGTAGACCAGTGCAAGTGCAGGACTGCCTCCCACACTAATCTGGATGCCATGGTGCCAAATGCCCTTCCAAGACAGGCAACATAACCTTTTTTTTTAAATTGTACCTTGTGATTGGCTGCTTTTCATATGTGGGTGGGCCAAACACAACTGAAAACACAGCGGCTGTCTCTCACTTAGTGAGAGGAATTCCCTTACCTCTTACAGTTAGCAATTTTTTTTATTTTCTGGTTTCATTTTAAATTTAAATAACTATCTGTTTGATCCTGCTTTCACACAGCTCTACATTCAACACATAACTGGGTGAGTTATTCAGCAAGTGACTCTTCAATACAGCGTTTCTCCCGAGTGAGTGTTAAGTGCAATGCTTCTCCTGAGTGAGTATTCAGTACAGTGCTTCTCCTAAGTGAGTGTTCAGTGTAGTCAGGTGACTCTTGTTAAGCAAGACACAGCCTTCATCCTTCACATCTTCAACCTCTCTATTACCACAGCCACTGTTCCATCCTGCTGGAAATCTGCCCATATTCTTCCTCTTTTCAAATCAGGAGATCCTTGTGACTTAAACAACTACCGTCCTATCTCTATCTTGCCCGTTCTCTCCAAAGTGCTGGAAAAACTTATATACAACCAACTAAAAAATCACCTCGAAGTGCACTCACTCCTAAACCCAGCCCAATCTGGCTGCAGGTCAAAGCACAGTACCATCTCAGCCTTGGCTAAAGTCTCTAATGACTGGATCCATGCTATGGACACCAAGAAGGTTACTGGTGCAGTCTTTCTAGACCTCAGTAAGGCCTTCAACACTGTAGACCATCACCTCCTAACTACCTGTCTTGCCTACATAGGTGCCACTCCACTTACCTTACAGTGGTTTAACAGTTATCTCACAGGAAGGATACAAAAAGTCAAAGCTGATGGCCTACTATCTGCCCCCCTTCCAATTGCCAGAGGAGTCCCTCAAGGCTCCATCCTAGGACCAATCCTTTTTTCCCTGCATCAACAACCTTGACTCCCACATAAAGAACTCTAGCAGCATTCCCTTTTGTAGACGATACGGTTTTGTATGCATCAGAGCTCGTCCTTCATTGAAGTCAGGAAGCACTCCAAGCTGACTTTATCCAGTTAGAAAGCAACCTTATCAATGCCAAGCTTCTCTTAAATGCCAAAAAAACCAAGACAATGATTTTCTCGAGACTTGCCTTGTCTGGTGCCCTACCTACCCCACCTAAAAACTTCATAGTTACCTCCCTAGGTGAACCCTTGGAAGTCGTACCTAAATTTAAATATCTAGGTATGTGGATAGACAACAAGCTTTCCTTCAAACAACACACCGAGGATCTATCAAAGAGGCTTAAAGCAAGCTTGGATTCTTCTTTAGAAATAGGACCCTCTTTTCTCTCGCGACCTGCAAAAGACTTGTCCAAGCAACATTCCTTCCCTTGCTTGACTACGGAGACATTATCTTTATCTCCTCCCCAGCCTTGAGCCTATCTAAACTGGACGTACTCTAGCACTGTGCACTTCGCTTCATTACTGACTTTGCGTACAGGACCCACCACTGTGATCTTTATGCAGCAGTTGGGTGGACCTCTCTTGTCACCAGACGCCTCCTGCATGCTGGCATTTGGACCCTCAAATTACTACTCCACAAACTGCCTGTCTATTTAACGTCTCTCATACACATCTCGCATAGCACCTACTCCCTAAGGAAATCTGATCTCATCCTACTAGATGTTCCCACAACACATACCACAGCTGGCCAAAGAGCTGTATCATACGCCTTCCCAAACATTTGGAACTAACTACAAGCCATGCTAAAGCTAACCAGCATCGTATCAATTAACTCCTACAAAACACTAGCTATCTCTAAATTAAAAACATATGTAGGTGCTACTAGGCCCCCAACGCCAAGTCAACTTCCTAGGTACCAAATGGCCCTCTACTTATTAAGCTGAAATGTGTTGCATAATTTAGGGCAAGGTTAAAGCTGGAATGTACTGCATATATAGCATAAGGACTTCTATTGTGTATACCTCTTGTATTATATATTTTTTTTTCTTTGTTGTTCTATATTTTATATTTTCTGTCTATGTAATTGCGAACTGTATGTGTATGTGCCTCAGGACCTCCTTGTGAATGAGCTTGCTCAACGGAGTCTTTCCTGCAATAAACTTGAACTTGAACTTGAACTTGAGACTTCACTGAAGTGGTCAGGTGCTCGTTATGAAGCTGAGTAATTTTTTTTTAAGTGGATCCATATATTTCAAAAATTAAAAGACAAATAAGTGTGTATCATAAGGCAGTAAACCCATCTCATGGTTTTGGGGACTTTGGGAACCTCTCAAGCTTCAATAGCAAGGTTCCAAGTCACCAAAATCTCTCAGTATTACTTCCTTGTAGTACACACTTATCTATCATTTATTCTATTTGTAATGTATGGATAAGCCTTAATAATACCATCCTGACCCATCAGAAAATGTCCTTGTAATACACGACTCCCATTGCCATAATAGTATTGTTCCACCACTGATAGCAGATGATTTCAGATTTCATAATACTATAATTCAGAGCAAAAACCATGTATTATCAGAAAAGTTGAACAGCGCAAGTGCAGCACTATCTCCCACATTTACCTGATTGCCATGGTGCCAAGTGCCCTTCCAAGACAGGCAATGAAACCTTTTTTCAAACTGTGCCTTGTGACTGGCTGTTTTTCATATGTGGGCAGGCCAAACACAATTAATAACATGGCAGCTGTCTCTCACTTAGTGAAGAATTCCCTTCCATCTTACAGTCAGTAATTTTTTTTATTTTCCATTTTTGTTTTGAATTTAAATAGCTATCCAGTTGATCCTGTTTTCACCCAGCTCTACATTCAACATATAAAGAATGAGTTGTTCAGCAAGTAACTCTTCAGTATAACTCCAAGTCCCCAAAACCTCTCAATGGTATTACTGCCTTTTAATAACACTTATCTATCATGTATTCTATTTATACTGCAGAAAGAAATTCTGCTGAACAGTGGAATGATTACATGTATTGCAGAATGATGTATTAAACTGCAGAATTAAATTAATCAGAACTCATTCCTCAGTTCATGTGCATCTTTCCACAATTCAGCAAGAAATGTTCATGGAATGGGGCAAAAAATTGCCAAACACATTTGGAAGATTCAGATTTAGCAAATATCAGAATTTCAGAAAATTCCTCAAAATTTGCAAAATGTTGCAACATTTTCATGAATTTGGAATTCACAGATTCCTCCCAGCTCTAATTGCATGCATACAGCAGCAGGGCCTTTGTGCACTACATCATTTGATCCCTATGCATAACCTTATATTAAGCCTTATTTTACCACCTTATCATTTACAGTGACCTTTGTAATCAGAATAAATAAGGTTGTTGTAAATATTTATTTTTAACCGCATACATTATATGTCTGCTGTAAATATCAGTAGAGATGCAGTGAATTTAAATTTCACCCATGGAATGCCGGCGAAGTGGTCAAAATTTTGCCTTCCACAGGGAAATTTCGCCTTCCCTCCACAGGCAAAATTTAGGGTATATATAACAATAAGTAGATCCCTGGTGGCTAGCAGTCCTTTCCCCACCTGTCCCACATGTAATTGTAAATAATTAAATTATTTATCCATGGTGGCTAGTGGTCCTTCCCCTCCACCCGGTAATAACCCGCCCCACCGCCCACCATGAAGTTTTTTCAGATTTTTTTAAACTTTAAAGTTAATCAAGGGAGTGAGAACTCAGCATACTGTAGCTGTGACATTTTATTTTGTGTTGTGCAACTTTTTATGATTCTTTAAGAAATCCGATGGTCTTCCTTTAGACATATGTAACACAACACAAGTCATACAACTTTAGGATTTGATATTACATGCAACAATACTTTAAGTGTGAATCCAGTGGCATCCTAAAGCTATACAGTAGGTGCTATACTCCATCATATACATGTCTGTCTTACTGCTGTATTTATCTTCAACTACATCCAATTTAAAATTATAAAGGTGCAATAATGTTGTAGGATTTTATTAACTTTTTGTGTCATGAGACAGCAGACTGACGATTTGGGGTTTAGTTAAGGTTATCTGAAAACTAAGAATTATTTACTGGCTTATGTAGTCCATTTGCAATTATGGTTTAGTTCATTAGTTATAAAGTATGGTCATTTGTATTAGCTATCTATCGGTCTGTCTGTGTATCTGTCTGTCTATCTATCTATCTATCTATCTATCTATCTATCTATCTATCTATCTATCTATCTATCTATCTATTCATATGTCCCAGAACTTGATGTCAGGGTTAAAAAATACCATAAAGCAATGTTTTCCAAATATTCTTAAGACACATTTGTTCTTTTTTGGAAAAGAAAAGTGTTTGTTCCTAAACAAGCAAGCTGTGCTATGGCAGAAATGAATAGTACCATAGCCCCAAAAATACATATTCCAGTCATACAGTTGTATTGCACAAACTGACTGGTTGTGAGGCTGTCAGCCATAATGTTTTTAAAAGTGATAACAAGTGACCAATATATAGCCCACCGTGGAAATGTACGGTAACCCCCCCACCTGCATCCCTCCATATCTCCTCCTTTAGTCCACTACTTATCCTGTTAAAAATCTCTGGTGGTCTAGGTAGGGGTTTTGTACATTTTAGGCCCCTCCCAGATCTGATCCCCAGTTCCCAATCCCTGGTGCAGTGCTTCCCCAGCCTCCCAGCAGCCAGATGATCTCGCCACAACCTTGCTCCCACCCCATCCCACATCCCGCACAGCAGCGTAACTGGCATTGCCTTCTTCTTTCCTCCATGGCTGCCTTGACAACTGAGCTTGTCACCGAAGCTCATTCATTGACAGCTCAGTCAGCGGGTCAGCCATGGAGGAGAGAGAGGGATGTGCTGGTCTGCTACTGCCATGCTGGGATTTAGGATGGATCATGGGGTTGGGAGCAGGGTTGTGGCAGGGACATTTGGCTGCTAGGGAGGCTGGGTGGGGGGCACTGGATCACCATGGAATGGGATTGGGAATGGGAACTGGGGATTGGATTCAGGAGGAGGTTAAAAATTTACAAAAACTCCACTAGACCACCGGGTGTTTTTTTAACAGGATTATTAAGGACTAAAGGAGGAGATACAGACTTATGGAGGGATGCGGTTGGGGGGTTTACTGTACATTTCCATGGCAGGTGGTGGGGTGGGATACTATCTGGTGGAGAGGAGGGACCACTAGCCACCATGGATAAATAATTTAATTATTTACAATTACATGTGGGACAGGTGGGGGGAGGGACTGCTAGCCACCAGAGATTCTTTTCTACATGTGGGACAGGTGGGGGAGGGACTGCTAGCCACCAGGGATCTACTTATTTTAACTTATAAAAGCTCCAAAGTGAAATTTCACCATGGACAGAAGGTGAAATTTCACCGAAGAAGGCTATAAATGCTGACTTTGTACTGAACTCCAGGATGCCATGACCATTTGCTCTTTGCAGATTAATGCCTATTAAACTTTAACATCCCTCTAGGTGACTGCCAATCAATTTATTTTGATTTTACTACAGCTTTCACAGTCACCCTGGTGACTGGTCATAAGTTATAAATTTTATAAGCAAGTGATTTCAAAGAGTAGTGGTACTGAATGACTGAAAAATGGTAAAAGCACATGCTACTTAATTGTTAATAATGCAGGATTTCATGAATGGAGAAAGTGTTTTCAGTGACAACTATTTACAAATGTTTATTAAGTGACCTAGATAAAACAACTTAGCAGTTCAACGCCACCCTAAGTACAATTCTGACACCAAATTGTTGCAATCTGGTTGAGAATTACTTTGTCTTTTTTTTTTAAAAACATACTTTTCCTTTCTCATTTCCATTCTTGATTTAAAAATATACCTTGCAGGGGCTAAACTGCTCTGAGAGAAGTGGTCAGTTTGTATTTTTGATATTGTAAAGAAAATCCTCACACATAGTCTGATCTCTACTAAAATAAACTCTACTCCAGGATATACTGCAGCAAGTCTAGCTGGTCAGCATAGCATTTCCAAAGAGTCATTTCAGGAGTTTTTATTTCTTATTCCAATAAATTCAAAAGACATTAATGGTTAAGATCATTGTATCATCAAAGCAACCACAGCATTTCTTCCCTTAATGCACTGTTTCTTACACAGGATCCCTTTTTATGTTTGCTTACACGCATGTGCAAGAAACATAGTGCCACCATATGAGTTTTCATAGGTGTGCCACCCCCGCTTCCAGTGCCCTGCTCCTTTTTGCAGGTGCGGCTCCACCACACCAATAAATGTCCAAGCTGTCTATGACAGCAGTTCACATGCATTGGCATAATGTTCAAAGTAAAAGACTGCTACAATCAGTGGTGGTAATGTGTAGGCAATTTGCATACTGGCTTCGGCAGTATGCAAACTGCCTACGTGTCAGCACTGCATCTGAACTGCTGTCATAGACAGCTCTGTTTTTTTCTTGCAATCCTGGTCGGCTCCACTGCCCCCCCAACAAACACCCAAATAGCATGCTGGGAACCCACCCCAGCATGCTCATGCACTCCCCCTGCACACTGTATGGCCGATGGGGGTGCCCAATCCCCCGTTGGCTCCACTGCCCCCCCGACAGACTTCCAGGTGCCACGCTGGGATCCCACACCACCAGCATGGCAAAATTCCATATGGATGATGGGGGTGCCCAATCCCTCGTCGGCTCTACTGCCCCTCCCCAAACAGACTTCCAGGTGCCATGCTGGGAGGCCACACCACCAGCATGGCAAAAGTCTGTATGGATGATGGGGGTGCCCAATCCCTCATTGGTTCCACTGCCCCTTCCCAAACAGACTTTCAGGTACCACGTTAGGAGCCCACCCAGCGTGGAAAGTTCTGCTTTGTCTTGTAAAAAAAAAAACACCTATAAGAAAACACTGTCCTCGTTGACTCTCTTGCCCTCCCCAACTTGGGCCTACCATCCATGCACTCTCCACCTCCCCACACCCCGCCACCCCACACTTACCTCGAGGCTGGCGCGACAATCTTCGTGGACCAGGAACACGCCTCCACTCTTCACAGCTAACCATGAACTGAAGAAATGCCTGTAAGCTGTATCATGGCATAAATGTTTTTTTTCAACTTTGTGCATATCTCATCAATTTTGGGATTTTACTACCTCAACATGGGTTTTGAGGGACTTCAATTCCTCATGAACCTGTCATCACTGTCATTTTGTTATTCAATCCTGAAAGGTGATTTCAGAAGTCACCGCGTGAAACCATCTTTGGGACTGATTAACATAATGACAGTGTTGCAGTTCATGAGGTTGGCCCTCAAAAACCCTATGTTGAAACTTTGGTGAAAAAATTCCCCAAAAATGACTGTTTTATGAGCGTGTGTTGCTCAGTTCCTACGCAAGCTCATAACTTTGAGAATTTTTAATATTTTCACTCCAGATTTTCAACATTACCATTTTACCACACCTCCTTATGAACAGTACAGCTGTCATTTTTCGCATCTCACCCAAAATGTGTTTTCGCACATGTAGCACACAATGGCACGGTCAGTGTGCGAAATCAATGTTCAGGACAGCTTAAGAAAATCACAGTGACACTGTTCATGAGCAGAGGTGTTTAAATGGTTATGTTGAAAATCTGGTGACAAAAGCCCATAAAATGACTGTGTTACGAGCATGCATTGCGCAATTTCCACACACCCTCATAAGTTCACGAATTTGTAATATTTTCATTCCAGATTTTCAGCTTTGACATTTTTCCACACCTCCTTATGAACAGTACAGCTGTCATTTTTTACACCCTGACTGAAATGTGTTTTCGCACTTCTGGTGCAGAATAGCGCGGTCGCTGTGGGAAATGAGTATTTGGGTCAGACTAAGAAAATCACAGTGACACTGTTCATAAGTGGAGGTCTCAAAATGCATATGTTGAAAATCTGCTGTAAAAAATCCCCAAACTAATTACATTACGGGTGTACGTTGCACAGTTTCTTACGCACACTCGTGACTTCAAAAGTTTTTTTCTATTTTCACTCCAGATTTTTAACAATGCCATTTTTTACACCTCCTCAATAACAGTACAGCTGTCATATTTACATCCTGTTTGAAATGTGCTTTCACACCTGTGGCACCAAATGGCGCAGTCGCTGTGCAAAATCACCTTTTGCCTAACAAACTGATAGTGTCACTGTTCATGCAGTGGGGTCACAAAAAGCCCATGTTAAAAACTTGGAGTAAAAATACCAAGAAACACCCAGGGTGTTAGGGTTTTCAACCATAATGGGTGTGACTTGGGATTATCGACAGTAATGCTCAAGGCATTCCACCCCACCCCCACCCTGCAGCCAGTGACAGGCATCGAGGTGCACTTTGGACCCTTTGGCCCAAGAATTCACCCCATTCTCCTATACTGCACCCATTTCAGTGTATTTCCTTATGGAATTAGGTGAATGTAAAGCCCAAACACCCCAGGGCACACCTCGACACTTGTCAGTGTCTGAAGGGTAGGGTGAGGTGAAATGTCATGACTGTCATGGGCAATGACCCAAAGGCACACCCCAGTGCCTGTCCATCTCTGTAGGGTGATGGTGGAGTTGGCGTCAGTTCAATACTTCAATGCCATTCCTGTACTGCACCTGTCTAACTCCTGCACTTCCACTGCTAATGCCAGCAAGAAAACATTCGGCATTGACAAATGCTTGTTCTATTTCTATCTATGTCACAGAAAACAGATACAATACTTTATTGCAGGGTGGTAGTAAATAGAGTTCACTCCAAGGTAGGGAGAGTGACCAGCAGGGTGTCTCAGGGATCAGTACTGGGAGCAGTCCCATTTAATGCATTTATAAGTGACACTGCAGAGGACCTGGAAGAGAAGGTCTGTTTATTTTCAGAAGACACCAAAATCTGCAATACAGTGAATACTGTCTGTGTGTGTGTGCGTGCATGCATGCGTGTGTGCGTGTGTGTGTGTGTGTGTGAAAAGGATAAGCAGAGACATGGAAAAACTAGAGGAGTGGTCAAGGGTATGGCAGCTGAATTTCAATGTGAATAAGTACAAAATAATGTACGTAGGGCAAAGAAACCCCGGGATGGAGTACAAAATGAGCAGAGTAGTACTGACAATCACCAAGCAGGAAAGACACCTGGAGTAATAATACTGGATGACCTAAAGGCAACCTGGCAGTGTGACAAGGCAGTCGGGAGGGCTAGTGAAATGCTGGGGTGCAAAGGGAGGTGTATCACCAGCAGAAGGAGGGAGGTGGTGTTGCCTCTAAATAGATCACTGGTAAGACCCCACTTAGAGTACTGTGTCCAAATCCAGAGACTATATCTCTGAAAGGACATAGACAGGATGGAGGCGGTCCAGAAAAGGGTGACTAAAATGGTGCAGGATCTGCACCAAAAGCCCTATGAGGAAAGACTATAGGATCTCAATATGTACACCCTGGAAGGGGGGTCATGATAAAGGCCTCTCAATACTCACGGGGGTAAATAAGTTACAGGAGGGAAGTATTTTTCAGAACAAAAGGAGCTCAAGAACAAGGGGGCATGCTATGAAGCCGAAGGGGGATTAGATTCAGGAGAGATCTGAGGAATTACTACTTCACATAAAGACTGGTGGATTCCTAGAACAGCCTTCCAGTGGAGGTGGTGGGGGAGAAAACAGTGGTAGGGTTCAAGAATGCATGGGACAGGCATAAGGGAATCTTAGCTTTCCCAGACTATGTTTAATATTTGTTGGTGTCAAAATGATTTTACACGAAGTCTGTTTATGTGTACTGTATTTTAAATGTTTTTAATATGATGTAAAACACAATGAATCACAATGAGAATTGTACTATACAAATAAAGTTGAATTGAATTGAATTAATGGAAAGGAAGGGGGAAGGAAGACAGAGCCAGCGAGCACGTGAGGTCTGCGGTGATACTGTCAATAGAGAAAAAAATGGGCTGACTGAGTAGATCAAGCAGTCCTTATCTGACATCAAATTCTATGTTTCTCTTTCAAAATTTGTGACTGAATGTTTAATTTGTATTAGTTGGTAAACATATAGATGGGCTACTAAAACTTGATCTACAACTATTGCAGACCTGGTCAGTTCCACTTTCTCATACAAAAAGATAATAGCTTGATTCCTGCTTTTTTCTTTCTTTCTTTCTCTCTCTGTCAGATGGACAGCGTAACAGCCTATTATACTTTATACAGTCTTTCTGGAAGGAAGAAATGTCTGTAGCTGTGGTAGTTCTTCAAACACTATATTTTATTAAAATTTTTATAACGTCTTTGGACCAATATCAGTACTGTACATAGATGCTATAGACAGTACTCAAGCCTTCAGAGCAACTGAAGTCCCTCTGTCAGGTGTTTCTTTCTTCAAAGACATACACACAGCTTCTCACAGAAGAGCCCACCCACTCACCTCTAGGAAAATGCCTGGTAGAGTCCCCAGACTGGAGCCAGTAATAAGGCTACCTAGTTTTATTGCATTTTATTGCACTCTTTAATCACATGTACCATAAATAACTCCTCTAATAATCTGATTGCTGAAAATAAGATTCAGTAACTTTCTCTTTAGAAATATTGCATTAGGAGCATAATGGGACTAAATGCTTCCCTTCAGCTGTCTATAAAGCAAAATGAATTTCCTAAAAGAAATCTACATTATTGTTGGCATGAAGTGTAAATCCTTATTGGCAATCCATCGACTAATTCTTATATATACTGCAAGATGGAAACAAAATTAATAGCATGATCTGAACTTTAACCAATCAATCTCAGAACAAATTTAGACTCATTGGATGGTGTGATTTTTATTATTGGCCTATTATAGATATTGTACATACATGTTGTAGCAGACAAGCTTTCAAGATCACACAGTTCCCTTCATCAGGTGCCTTGCACATTTTGATGTTTTCCCCGTGGCTAGAAATCTCATTCCCTGTCTTTTTTTCCTCCTTCCTTATCATCGCATTTGTCATGCAGATGGGTCTCAGCTTTTAAATCAATCCATCGATCAATACATAAATAAATACATGTTTGGACACTAGCTGAATTGAAATTCTTTCTGCTATACTGGAATTGATTCATACCAAGCATTGGTTCACAGAATGGCTTTATTTGCTTTTTATTCTGTTTATTTGATTTTGAGTTATGCTCATTAGCCTGGTATATCCAGGCAAGATGGGAGGTATATCCCCCAGCCTGCATCAGTTTCAATATGAGTGCTTACAAGTAACCTCTTTACTCTCATGTTAACAATTTGACCTGTGACCCCACCCCTTACCGTTAGTTCAAAACCTTTTGTGCTAGTTGATATGACAAAGTGCCTAGCTTGGTATATTCAAACGAAAGGACGGTAAATCCCCAGTATCAGTTTATATTAAGGCCCCCTTGTTTCCAGCCTTTATATAACTATTGGTGCTTTTGTCAGTGGGAGTAGTGTGATATAACTGTTATGAGTTAACCTGCCAATGCTGTGTGATACACATTCATTTGTTGCTATCAATTATTGCTGTTAATAAGGACTAGCATTAGTCTACAACATAATTTTTTACAACTCAGCAATTACATCTTAATATATCTTCAGGTTTTGCTTGTCTATGAACTCTTGCTGCTTATCAAGATAAAACTTATTTTTACTGTGAATGACCTTTGCTGGATCTGCACTTCAGGAATTTTATGATTGAGGCCTTTGTTTTGCTGAATTTGTGCACTGAAGTTAAGAAATTAATTCTACCAGCCTTTTATTTGAAACACTTATACACAACAAAGAGTTCTCTTATACTTGTTGAATTTGTATAGTGCCTAGTTGAATATGGTTTATGGACTTTAGAATATATGGGCCCTATCCACTAATGGTTGGGTTATACATGCCTGAGGTGCATACCCCTGCCTGCGTACCTACTCAGCCCCGGATAGGCAGATGGTGTGTGGTATGCATGACCACATGCACCTGTGGGGCACCTGTTCACAACCACACACCCTCATCATGCAGGGTCACTCTGGTGCTCAGGCGGAGCCATGAAACTGGGAAGACATCCAATTGGATGCCCATCCCAGGTCTCTGAGTGGATTCCTTGCATCCCTGCAGTGGGCGCACAGAGTAGGGGCCAGTCGTGTAAAGCAGCAATGGATGTACACCTGTTGAGCACTCACCCAAGCAGCCGCCCCATCCCTCCTCTGCAGTCTAGTGGGCTGATGCAGCATGGAAGTCTCATTGGCCGGTGCCACTGTGACCGTTGGATGCAGAACACGGGATGCTTACCAGGTTATGCCTGGACTAGGCTGGCATACCCATTGCCCCCTGTATCTGGCACTATGTGGCTTAGTGAATGCTGTGTAGTGCAGGCATGTCCCTGACACACACCCAGCACAGTGCTCCCCAAGAGGCTTGGAAGGCAGGCATGCAAGTTCCATGTGCACCCTTGGTGAATGCCGCTGGGGGCCCATGGGATCCCCACTGCTTGTCTTTCTCATGTAAGGTTGCCTATGTGCCTTGAATACATGGTGCATAGGCAATTTTAATGTTAGTGCATAGGGCCCTTTATGAATAGCTGCTCTTGAAGTACCTATTTTTGAAGCATGTGTTTTATTGAACAACTGAAAAATATAATTTGAGCCTTTGGGTCCGTGCATAAAAACATTTTTTCTTAGATATTTCTGTGGCATCTCTTTCTTTTGTGAAATCATCACTGTTCATATCCTTATGAAATTAGACTGGCCTTGATTGGACATCTGGGGCCCCATATTCAAATATGTGCAAAGCGCAATGCAAAAATTTGCGCTACGATTTGTTCTTGCCCAGGTGCCAGAAGATGCTATATTCAGTGGAATAGTGCACCAGCGCTAGTCAACTGAATATAGGGCTATTTTGGACCAGTGCTGAGCCACTTAGCACTGCCCCAACAGGGCTCCTACAGTACGCTGCTAGATTGGATAGTACCGGAGTGCTATTTCCAGTATTCAACAGGACCCATGCAAATGTACAAGAGGCTAAGGGGCCATTTGCATGCACATTATGGGCTCATTTGTATGGGCAGCAAAGCAGGTTGAAGGAGTGCCATCCCCCCAATTGTCCAGTCTCAGACATGTATACAGATCCGTGATGCTAGTGGTACCCCCTCCCCGCTGCCGATCACTGACCCATTCATTAAAAGAAACAGAGCCCTGGTGCTAGTAATAACCCCCCGCTCTCTGATCCTGGGCTCCCTTACCAGCCCTGGCATCATATATAGGTTCCCTGGTGCTATTGGTGCTCTCCCTCCCTCCCTCTGATCCCAGTCCAGGCATCATGTATAGTTTCCCTGGTGCTAGTGGTAATCCCTCTCCCTCTGTGCCCAGCCCCAGTATCATGTATAGTTTCCCTGGTGCTAGTGCTGCCCTCCCTCTAATCCCAGCCCCTGCATCATGTATAATTTCCTTGGTGGTAGTGGAGCCTCCCCCAATTGCCAGAACTGATGTAACAACAATCCTCCCTGGTGTCCAGTGATCCCCCCATGGCACAGGGCACCCCTACACTAACTGTATCCACAGCAGTGGTGCCATGGGTGCATATGATGATTGGCACAACCCTCCTCACACCTTCTCAGCTGGCTGCCATACATACAGTCAGGGAGCGTGCCTCTTATTTATTGGACAGACTTACCATAGTAGTATTGTTTCTTCCAAGGGATCCCTTACTATGCTTACTTATGCAATTAGCCTGAAGGGTTGAGCTGCCCCAGAAAGATTGGAATGTATGTAAATTATGGGATTCAGATGCATTTTCAAATCTCTGCCTCGTGGTGGCATTCTAACCTGCTTTCTAACATCAAATTTATTTCAAGAGCCAGAAGGACAATAGCCACAAATTTCACTAACCTAACCCAACAAGACCTAAGTTTGAATTAAATAAACATCCAATAAAAGATTGGATCCTAGGCCAGGCTATGGCAGACTAATATAAAAGCCACCCTAAAAACTGATTGTGGATTAACAACAAATGGTTCTACTATGCAGATTCAACAAATAATTTGTCGACCGATGTTACAGCAACGGATTCATGTCGGACCGCAAATCATGATCGGCATAAATCCATCCAGAAACACTATGTTTTCTCTGCCTTCTGCACCCCTTGTACTACAGATAATCAACTCTGATTCAGAGTTGATTTGGGGAGGGGGTGCAAGACCTTGAGGAAGCAGTGCAGGGGTCCCATGGTGACAGTGCAGTAACCCATCACTGTGTCACTGTACTGTCGTTCGTAGTAGTGGTGTCTATGTGGAATCGGTATATGATAACAGATAATGCTGAAGCAATTGAATACCAAGCAAACATTGATTCTTGCAGAACTTTTTCCAAGTTCTGGAAGGGGAGGCAGGGTAGGAGACTTAAGCATAGTGAGGGATCCATTGAAATAAACAGTATTACTATGGTAAGTAATTTTCTTTCTTCAAACCAAAGGAATCCCTCACTATGCCTACTTATGCAGACTACAAAGCAGTACCTTGGGAGGCTGGGTACAGAACCTATTTAGGAAAATAGCTCTGCAAGACATCAATGCCAAACCTGGCATCTCTTCTGGACTGCACATCCAGGCAATAGTGCTTTATATAGATGTGTACAGTTTTCCAGGTAGCTGTGTTACAAATTTCTAACAAGGAGGGAATATCCCTTACAGCTGCCACAGACACAGAGGCAGCAGTGCCACGGGTGGAGTGTGCCCTGAGGCCTTGTGGTGGCTACTTGCCAGCTTTATTGTAGCAGAATTGGTTGCAGGAGACTATCCAGTGAGCAATGGTCCTCTTAGAAGCTAGCCTGCCCTTGCCCACTTTACCATGTGTGAGGAACAGAGGTAAGTGGGAAGATCTGAGGTCCTTAGTGTGGTTCAGATAGTTCATGAGTACCCTCAATGTCCAGACTGTGGAGCAGCTGTGCACCAGAACTGGACTTTGCTGAAAAGAACACTGGGAGAGTGGTAGATTGGTTCAAATAAAATTTGGACACTACCTTGGGAAGAAATTTCCTATTAGTCCAAAGGACTACTGTGTCTCTGTGGAAGATAATGTAGTTAAGGTTATTGCAGAAGGCTTGCATCTCACACACCTTCCTGTCAGAAGTTATGGTCACCAAGAAGACTGACTTCCAGGTGACATACTTCCAATCTGGAATGGCAATGGGCTCAAAGGGAGGTTCCATGAGCTTAGCTATACACAGGTTCAGATCCCAGGGAAGGACTGGTTTCCTAATACAGGGATACAGATGTAGCAGAACCTTAAATAATTTCTTGAAAATGAGGAGTGAAGCCACTGTTATCTCATTACCTGCTGAAACAAAGACAGAAATTGCTGCCAGGTGCATTTCAAGGGTTGAGGAACTAAGGCCAAAAGCCTGTAAAAGAACCAAATAGTACAAAAGAATGGGCAGGTCTGCCTGTAAAGGAGTGAGTTGCTTAGAAGAACACAACAGAAAAATCATTTTCCATTTGGAAGCATATGTCTTTCTGGTAGCAGGCTTCCTGAAAACCCTGAGGACCTCCTTTGA
The DNA here is from genome assembly GCA_016271365.2 of Neoceratodus forsteri. Classification (NCBI taxonomy): domain Eukaryota; kingdom Metazoa; phylum Chordata; order Ceratodontiformes; family Ceratodontidae; genus Neoceratodus; species Neoceratodus forsteri. Next base: position 201,127,357 of record CM057458.1, read on the forward strand.
AAAATGAAAATCAGAGTATTCTGTGTGGGGCCTAGGTCTAGTTCACAAAATGTGGGCCACAGCTCTGAAATCACCTCACAGACCTCATCCATCAAGATTGGCTGAAACTCTGTCCAAGACTGCTAAATGCATTTGTGAGATCCCTGCCCAGCTCTGCAGGGCCCTCATCTGGAGAAATCTTGGCCCAAACTGAAGACACACTGTCCAAAAAAAATTATGAACATACAAACATATGAAACTGCCAGCAGAAAAAGGCCATTTGGTCTATTGAGTCTGTTCGATTTTGCAGCTAGTACCCCTACTCTGCATCTGCCCCTCCCACCCTACCCACCTCCCATGACCCACCCTTTGCACTATCCCAGCCCATCTTGAAGCATCCTACTGTTTTACAGGCCACCACCTCTGCTGGTAGTGCGTTCCACTCTGCTAGTACCCTTTCACACATATAGATCAGTAAAGAAATGCCTCCTCATCTCCCTCCTAAACCTTCCAGCCTACAATCTCATGTCATGACCCCGAATGTCTCTCCCCACCCTCACCTTGAACAGTCCCTCCATGCCTGTCCTGTTTATTCCTCTCATGTACTTAAAGGTCTCAGTCATAGCCCTTCTGTCCCTCCTCTCCTCCAGAGAATAAATGTTCAGCTCCCTCAGTCTAACCTCATATGGTAACTCTGCATTGCACCCCTTCCAGCAATCGAATGTCCCTCTTTAGGTAAGGGAGCCAAAACTGAACGCAGTGCTCCAGGTGGGGTCTGACCAGCAATCTGTATAATGGCAGAATCACCTCCCTCCTCCTAGAGGTTATACCCATTGCAGTACAAACCAACATCTTATTGGCCACTGCTGCTGCTTTCCTACACTGTGCTGAGTTATTCATTGCTCCTGTAATGAGTACCCCCAGATCTTTCTCCTCCTCAGTCACAGCTAGCTGCACCACCCCCCAGATGGTAACTCCTCTTTGGATTCTTTGTCCCAAAATGCAGCACCTTGCATTTTTTGGCATTGAAATCAAGTTGCTAGGTGTCAGACCATGTCTTCAGCCTTGTTAGATCTTCCTGCAATCCCTGCCACCCCCTTGGTCATCCACCACTGTTCCTGTCTTGGTGTCATCCACAAATAGACTGATCTTGCTATTTACACCTACCAAGATGTCTGCACTAAATACCCCCAAATAACACCGGCCCCAGCACTGACCCCTGTGGGACCCCGCTTGTCACTGACCTCGGGGATGATAATTCACCTCCCACTACCACCCTCTGCTGCTGTCCCTGCAGCAAGTCCTCCACCCAGTCCACCAGTTTTGCTCCCGCCCCTGTGCCTTTAGCTTACATGCTAGTCTCCCATGTGGCACTGAGTCAAATGCCTTGCTGAAGTCCAGGTACAGGACATCCATCGTGTGCCCTTTGCCTATTTTCCTAGTCACCCAGTCATAGTAGTCCACTAGGTTGGTCTGGCAGGATCTGTCCTTGACAAAGTCATGCTGATGGATGACTGTCATGCACCTCACTGACCACCAGCAGGCTCACCAACCTCTTCTTCAGGATTGTTTCCATCAGTTTCCCTACTATTGATGTGAGACTCACTGGTCTATAGTTCTCTGGTTCATCTTTGGGACCACTCTTATGGAGTGGAATCACATGAGACATCCTCCAATCCTGAGTGAACTCATCATACTTAGCTGCTGACAATGTTTTCACTGACTGGAGACAGGCTGGATGTAATAACTTGTCCACATTATGGAAGAGCTGAGCCAGTTGATTCTTCCCAGCTGCAATCTCCCTGGACAAAAATGCTGCATTCTTACTGGAGATTGCCCTTTGATGTTCATCATGGTGAATCCTCAAAATCAGTTTGTTCTCCTCAGCCCCATAATTCCTGTAGCAGTGCTCTAACATCTGATCCCTGCTCTTCAACTCCCTAATCTCCCCATCAAACCATGGGGACCGTAAGTGTGAGACTAGGAGTCATACACGGATCAGCACTATGGAATCAATGGCCTCGGTAACAACCCTATTATAGACTGAAACCACCTTCTCTGATCCCATCTCACAAGCTGCCAACAGCTCTGAGATGCTGAGCACAGCCACTAGTCCTACTGGGCCAATCCTTTTTAATGGATGGCACTTAACTATCTCTAGTGGGGTAGGACCACAGAAGGGGGCCTGAAGGAAAACGTCACAGTGTAATGATCCGACCAACTGACTGGATCAATCTCAAGGTTACTCACCTCCAGCTGCAGGGAGAAGATCAAATCTAAGGTGTGCCCATGTTGGTGAGTAGCAGAAGTAACAACTTGTGCTAGGTTTAGTGATTCCATCAACTTAAGAAAATCCCTTCCAAAATGTAAGAGTTCATCATTGACCCAGGCATTTGAAGTCACCCAGAATAAGCCATCTGGATAACTCCAAATCCCTCCCACTGAGGAAGTCTGCGATTTCCTGCAGAAAACCCCTTCACATCCCAGAGGCCAGTACACCAAGAGGGTTCTGCAACCTGCATCTGGACATTCATGCACAGACATGCATTCAGATAACAAGATTTCCCCCACTAAGTTCACAGTGAAGTTCAACCTGGATCTAAAACAGATAGCCACCCCCTCCAATGATCTCTCATTGGGCTGTGAACCACAGAGAATCCAGCTGGAATTGCTGCCTCCAACACTGGCCCAGTGTCATTACCCATCCCAATCTCCATGATGCAAGCCAGACCTATCAAGAAACTAAAATTAGATCTGCTAAAATGGCATACAACCCTATAGGATCACACTAGAGTTAGGCAAAAGTAGCAAATTCCACTTTTGAGGAACTTTCACAAAATTTCATAAATTTCACAGAATTTTCTAAACTTCTGCTATTGGCAAGATCTGAATCTTCCAAATGTGTTTGCTGAATTTTCACCCTGTTCCGTGTAATATTTTTGCTGAACTGCAGAATATTACACATGAATTGTGGAATGACAGTTCTGAGGAATTTTATTATACTGTTTAATGGAGCATTCCACAATACATGTAATTATTCCACAGTTCAGTGAGTCACTGAACTGCAGAATGAATGTAAGAATTGTGGATTAATATATTAAACAGTGGAAAAAATTCCGCAGAACTGAACACTGACAATGATCGGTTCTGTTCTGTGGAATTTCTTTATCAGTGTAATATAATAATCTGCAATTCATACATTTATTCCGCAGTTCTAAGTCAGAATTTCTGCAAAAGTTGCTATAGTGCATTCTGAAATTTAGCAAAATCAAAATTCTGACTTTCACCAAAATTCACACTGCCCTGGGTCACCATAATCACAACTAATTAACACATGAATAAACCAATTTACAGCCCCCCATTTCCCACCAGTCATGTCCCACGAAGCTGCAGCATTCTGACTCTCTCTCTGGTAAGATGCTATGCCCTCCATGTTGTTGTCACTGAGCTCTCTCCAATGCTGTTCCCAACAACAAACAGACACCACTTACAAAATCACACAAAAGCCTCTGCCAACTCCAAATGCACACCACTGGCCAAGATGGCAATCCTAGGCATGGGGTCATATTGTCACAAGAAATTATGCTGCATGCAAAAATCATGCTGCCAGTACAGCACGGTTTCTTGCATGCAGCATAAGTCATTTCTTTCTGGGGGCTCTGTTCCCTGCACTCCCCATTATGGCCCGGGGGGGCTGTGCCCCCGAACCCCCCCAATAAGGATTCTCAACTCTGGGGGGGGTTAACATTGAAATTGCACAAAAGTGTGAAAAATAAAAAAATTCTCCTGCATTTGGGACCGGGAATCAAACCTGGTCCCAAACGCAGTGCTTGGGTTCCCTGCTACCAGTGGCTTACTCCACTGAGCCACGGCAGCTGCTCGGTGGAACCCCATCCCAGCAGAGATCTTATCCTCTGCCTGGGATAGTGAGAGGGTGCAACACCGTGTACAGCAGTATTTGCGGTATTGCACCTCTTGATCTTCTCTACAGTGCTTTTTTGGGTTAGCACTAATGTTGTATGCTATTAAGTGTACAACATATTGACCTGATATCCAATCCCATGCCACTCCCGAAGGCAATCATGTGCCACTCCTGACCACAACCACACACCACTCCTGACTGCATTCAAAAACAAAGGGAAGTACTGGCCCAGTCACACCTCCTTATATAGGAACACCTTACACTATGAGAAACAACTTGGGCCAAAATACAACCATGGCCAAAAATGCAACCACACTTCAGAAAAAGATTATGGCTAAAAACCAAAAAAGGCAATCCTGGAAATGGTTGCAAATGCTTTCTTCAGCATACTAACCATCCTAATGTATTACAGTCAGCAAACAATGGGCAAGGGTGGCACACTCAGAGTTATACCCATCTTGGGGGCTAATTAGGGCAATAAAACCACTTGCTCTTTGGGCTTTTGGCCTTATAGCCCTATATAGTCCCATTGATGGGTATACATTGTGCATATCACCCTTTCTCTCTCCCTCTCTTTCTCTCTCTCTCTCTCTATATATAGTGGCACAGTTAAGTGCTACTATTTTTAGGGTTGAATAGGCAGTTTTAGGCAGTTTAATGTTAAACCATAATTTTTGCACTTTAATAACTTTGCAACCGTTCAATGGCTTGTACAAAATTTTGCATGCAGAGTCTTGTGGGGGTAGATCTCTGGATGTGCCAAGCTTTGTTCCAGTCAGATGTGTGGATTCTGAGATTTGGATAGTGCAAAAAGTGATTTTTTCAGGACTTTTTGCTGGTTTGTTGAAGTGTAGCCAGGGTAGAAAGGGGCTGGCCCACAGCAGTGCCTTTTGCTAAGTTGATGAAAAAATATAAATCTGTTCCAAAGTTATTCAATTTTAACATTTTGGGTTCTAAGCATGCTCAGTAAGCACTTCAAAATAACTGTATGAAACAAAAAAAGGATCCTTTTTTGTATGGGCCAAATCTTTTTTTGTGAGGGGAAAAATCCTTCCCCCACACAAAAAAAATTTCGAAACTCACAAAAATGACATCCTGGAGAGAGTCCAACACATCTGTTTTTCTCATCAGGACTCCGTTAGGTGGATTCTGTACTTAACTGTTGGATAAATGACTCTGATTTTTTTTTTCACATTTTAAATCCTTCTTTTCGTGACTCACTAAAACTTTTTTCGTGTGGACATTCATATGAAAATTTTTGTGTGAACAGTAAACTTCAGGTTTTTTGCTGTTCATTTGAACCAGCCTGGTGACAAGACGGTTAGGATTTATTGTCTGATATTTTCAGGTAGAAAGGGGCTGGCCTACAGATGTGCCTTTTGCTGTTTTGGTAAAAATAATGTCCATTCCAAAGTTATCGTATTTTAAAATTTTGGGTTCTCAGCATGCTCAGTAAGCAGTTCAGAATAGCTGTATAATACAAAAAAGGAATAATTTTTCATATTGCCACCAACGTAATCTTTCCCTGGTGTCTAGTGGTGCCCCCATTCTCTGATCCTGTACCCTTAATTATTTAATTGTTCTTGGGTGTCTAGTGTCAACCCTCACCCTCTGATCGCCATTCTGGTAATGACTGAATCATTCCCTGGTGTCTAGTGGTATCCCCCGCCCACCGATCGCTGTCCCTAAAATTTTGAAATCTTTCCATGGTGTCTAGAGGAATCTCCCACCCTCCAATTGCTGTCCCCATAATGTTTCATATTTCCCTGATGGTATATGAAATAGGGCAATTAGTTAGAGCGAATAGTTTCAAAACATTTGACCAAATACAAAATCAATATAATATACCTAAAAATCATTATTTTAAATACTTGCAAATAAAAAAACTACACAGTCCAAGCCAAATAGTTGGGACACAGTTAAGCTAGATGTCCACTTTACCGGCACACTATCATGGGAACTGATTACTGGCCATTTAAGTAAATTAAGCATCCTGGGCTTAGTAGAGACAGTGACTTTGTTTGCTACTGGCTATGCAGGATGCTAAGTGCCCGCTAATCACCACACTGTCTGTAAACAAAGGAACTGTCAGGTGTATCCTTAGAAAGGATGGAGAGGAGGACAATGAAGAATGAAGTAAAGAGGAACTTGCGGTGCCTACCTCAGATGCATTTTCTGGACTACACACTGCGATGCAGTGGTGCCAGCAAAAGGGGCATATGGCTTGCTGGGACAAGCTAATGGATGTGGAATGTATCTTCCGAAGACAGACTCTAATGGAGATGTGACAGAGGAAAATTACCAACTTTTTTACATCTCCAATGGCATGTATAGCAGCTGACTGCCCCCATAGTAAAGCACAAGCACTGTGGTTATACAGTACAGTACAGCACAAACACTAGCAAAAACACTTGCACGATTTCAATTTTTAAAACAAAGAAAATAAAGTTTATTGTTTTTAACATAAGCACAGTAAGCACAAGCACCTAACATAAAGCAAAGTGCTGCTGCCATTTAATGTCCAGAATCAAGTACTGTATGTACTAGAAATCATTATCCTGAATTTTACCACAACAGCGCCACTGAAAATGAAACAAACGTGCAGGACAAACACCAAATTTTGAAGTTCACTTATGAGAGATGCCCATTTAAGCAGGATGACCAATGATCCACCAGGGTGTCCTGCTTAAATGGCTTTGACTGTATAATAAAAACTAATGGAGCATTAACGCTAAAAAATACACCCATGTTGGAAAATATTCTACTTCAAAAAGAGAATAAAAAATTGATTGCCCTGTTACATAATGGAAGTAATTTACAACAAATAGAAAAAATATCAAGACTAAAAATGAAGTGGGCATCAGATTTGGGCATTGTTATATCAGAAAGTTTATGGCAGGAAATATTAACTATGCCAATAATAAAAATAAAGACAGGTAAATTACAACAAATTCATTTTAATGTAAAACACAAAATTTATTACACTCCACCAAAATTACACAGAATGAATAATGCTATTATAGCTGGATGCCCAAGTTGTATACAAATGACAGGCATGTTGGTACATTTAATACATTACTGTCCTTTTCTTTCAAACTATTGGTCAAAAATAATCAAGACTGTAGAGAAAGTATTGAAAAACAAAATTCAGTTCCCACCATTATTAACTCTTTTGGCAACTGACCAAATCAATTCTCAACTAGACTACTATCAAAAAACATGTTTAACACCATGAATGTGCCTAGCAAAAAATGTATCTTGCTAAAATGGAAGGACCCACTCCTACCCTCTTTTGAAATCTGGATAAACTTTATGGTAGACACTATGAAACTAGAATGGTTATGCTATTTAAAGAAACAAGATGAGGAAACATTCAAAATATTATGAAATCCCAAACAAGATATATATAAAAAAACAGGTATTTCTAAACAGAAATGTAAACTTAATTAAACTAAAAGAAAAGGTTTAGAAGAGAAGTTAGATAATCTTGGACCCCTAGGTAGGTAGGGGGGTAATGATGAAGAAAGATGGCTCAACCAATTGAACTTTGAATAATAATTGATATCAGAGCCGTGTTCTTATTCGGAACCCATTAGTTGTGGGGGGGAACAAAATAAAAAAAATATTTTCCTGGTGTCTAGTGGCACCCATAGTCTCCTATCCTGTTCCCCTTAAGTATTTAATTTTTCCCTGGTGTCTAGTGGCACCTCACACCCTCTGAAGGTGTTCCCATTATGACTGTATTTTTCCCTGGTGTCTGGTGAGACCCCCCCAGATCACCATCCCCATTCAGATTTCTTATTTCCCTGGTGTCTATTGGCACCCCTCACCCCTCTAATCACCGTCCTTTGTGAAATAAAGAAAAAGGTAATGTAATTTTTTTTCTTAAAACCTGTAAAAATTAAAATGGTCCCTCACCAATCTGACCCTCCCAGTGCAACCTCCCACTCAGCACCTACCATCCTGCTGCCTCCATTCCCCCACACACCCTCACTCACCTCAACAGGTCCCAGGGTAAAAATTCCTAAACACCCTCACTCACCCAAACAGGTTAACGTTGCCATTTTTGCATATTTTTATACCAATTTTTCAACACAGCCTTTTTGGGACCCAATCTCATGAACAATGTCATTGAAATTATGCAAATCCACCATGAAAAGTGATTTTGTGGTCACTTAGTGAAATCACCATTCGGGTTGGATTTGAACATTTTCACCACACTTGTTTATGAGGTGGAGTCATAAGAAGGGTATGTTGAAAATTTGGGGTCAATATATATAACAAGCACTTGTCCATGTCGATTGTTTGCTTGCTTATATTGTTTATTTATTTATTTATTTATTAGAAAAGTCAGATTTACAACCTTTGAATCATGGATTCATTTACAAAGGCACCTCATCATGGGGAAGGGGTAGACAGAGTTACATAGTGTGGTTACAACAGTGAGAACAGTACAGGTGCAGAACATTAAACATAGGTACACATAGGTTACATAATAATGTTACTTATAATAGGTTACAGTCATATACAAGGTACCCAAGGGTTACATTGGGGGTACAGCCCTGGACATACCTAGATAATACCTGGAGAGGGTGGAGGTAGGGATGGGGAGTGGGGTAGGAGGGAGGGGGAGAGGATAAGCTGTCCGGAGGATGTTGTCAAGTCAGGGAGGCCTGACTGAAGGATCCCACAGTGGGATTAATTAGGTGCATCTACAGCAATGAGTGTCAGAGATGGTTCTGGAGGGCAATTTTGAAGGGACCAATTTTGGCAATGTCTGTGATGCAGGGTGAGAGGGAGTTGAACCAAGCAGGGGCTCAGTAATGGAGGGACCTCTGTGCTAGCAAGGTCTTGGTTCTGGGCACCACAAAGGTGGCCTTAACAGAGCTATGGGTGGCAACAGATGAGGACGCCTGCCATAGGTAAGCAGAGACCTCTGGGGGGGCAGCATCCTAGAAGAGATTTTTTGGTGAGTAGGCAGGTCTGGTGGGGCAGATGTTCCTCAAAGGTGAGCAGGTTGGTGGTGGAGTACAGCAAGCAAGTGTGAGTGCGGCTAGGTGCTCTGGGTCAGGAGCCTGCAGGTCTTATTGATTGAGAGCTGGATTTTAGTCAAGGCAGTATTGTCCGCTGCAGTGTAAATGGGCAAGCCATAGCCCACTAGTGACAGGACGAAAGAGGTGATGGCCAGCTGGAAGGCAACTTGGGAGAAGCAATCTCTATGATGGTATAGTAGGCCTAACTGAGAATTTATGATGGAGCATAGGGCATTGATGTGGGTGTGGAAGGTGAGAGCTGAGTTGAAAGTGATACCTAGATATTTGTGAGAGGACACTTGCTCCAGTGGGTGTAGAGTGCTGGGGAAAATGAAGAGGGGGCATTCTTGGCCTTGTTTTAGTGATGGGAGAAGAGCTTTGACTTAGTCTTTTTTTAGGTTAATGACAAGTCGGTGATCAAGGAACCACTTTTCAACTTGATTGTAGGTGTGCTGGAGGGATACCTGGAGAGAAGAGGGATTGGGGTAAGAGGAAAAGAGAACCACATCATCGGCATAGAGGAGCAGTTTCCTGTGCAGGAGCTGGGGTGAGTATTCAGGTAGAGGCTGAAAAGTACAGGGCCCAGAATGGAGCCCTTGGGTACCCCAGAATGAATGGGCTGGGTACTGGACAGGGATCTGTTTATCTTCACACACTGGGATCTAGCAGAGAGGTAGCTGGAGAACCAGGCAAGGGGATCAGCAAAAAAACTGTGTTGGTGGAGGAAGTCAAGCAGGAGGGGGTGACAAACAGTGTCAAAAGCCTTGGAGAGGTCTATGAACACTGCGCCAACAAGGGTGCTGAAGTGAAGAGCAGAGTGCAGGTATTGAGAGAACTCCAGGAGAGCAGTAGCGGTACTGTGTTCTGGGCAGAAACCATGTTGTTCTGGGCTCATTATGTCATATTTGGTCAGGTACTCAGAGAGTTGAATAGACACTATTTTTTCTAGGGCTTTAGAGAGTGGGGGGGGGAGGATAGAGATCGGCCGGTAGTTGTTAGGTGCGGACTGATCTCCACTCTTATGTATAGGGGTGATTTGGGCTGATTTACAAGTACTTGGAAACTGACAGAGGCATAGAGACCAGTTTAGTAGGTCAGTAAGGGGGACTAGGATGACATCCAAGACCAGGTGGAGGATCCTGGAGTCTAGGGGGTCACAGCTGGGGTTGTTGCTACCAAGGGCTTTTAGCAGGTGCAGCCTGGCTACATGGGGGGATATAGTGTGCAGGTAGAAAGGAGAGCAATCCAAGGCAGAGGGGACAGAGGTGGGGATTGGGTCAAAAAAGTTGTTTGGGAGTACAGAGCTTAGGTCAGAGAAGGCAGTATTGTAGCAATCAGCTATGCGAGTTGGGTCTGTAGTGATGGTGCCACCAATGGAGAGCTGGGATGGTGGGGGGGAGCGGGTCTTCCAATTAAGCTCTTTCATGCTGTCCCTGAAAGTCTGGGCAGAACCCCAGATGGATGCGAGGATGGTCTGATAGTGCTCTGCCTTGGCCGGTCTAATGGCCCAGGTGCACTGATTATGCACCGCGTTGTAGGCTTGTCTATCAGCCAACTTGTCTGATTTGATAGCGATGTTCTAGAGATTATCCCTATGCTTACGTTTTTGGATAAGGGATGGGGAGATCCATGCAGCATTTTGTTTTTTAGTATGGATTCTGGTGTGGGGCCAAAAAGGTCACAGTTCTTGCTGAAGACATTGGTGAAGAGGTCTAGGGCAGAGTCAATATCAGGGGCATGACAGATGAGGGACTACTCCAGCTGTGCTAGATGCAGTTTCAGCTTTCTGAGACCCCCAGGACATAAGCACCAGCGCAAGGTGGCTTGGGACACAGCTTTTGATATGGAGGATGACCAGAGACAGAGGACAGGTGAGTGATCACTAAGTGAGTCGGGAGGACATTGATATCTCAGATTTTATGAGGGCAGTTCAATAGTATTATGTCTAGAAGGGTTCTGGAGCCACTTGTCCGGTTGAATCTAGTGGGCTGGGTGACTAACTGGGACATGTCCAGGGCAGTGAAGGAGTCCCTGGTATGGAAGGCAGTGGTACAAAGCCAATGGACGTTAAGGTCACCTAGGATGAGTTACTTGGCTTTGTGTGGTAGGGAGGTGAGGTAGTCAATGAAAGACTGGACCGCTGGGTTCTGGTTCCTTGTGGGTATGTAGAAGACTGTGAGGAAGAGTGGGCCCCTGGCTGGGTCAGGGGTAATTTTTAGAGTGATAGCTTGGGTGCCATAGTCAAGCTTGGGGGGCAGGAAGCACATGGCTTATAAGGGTGTCCCTCATGTAGATTGCACATCCACTGCCATGTTTACCAACTCACTCTTCCCTGAACAGGGTGTATCCAGGGAGGGAAATAATGGAGTCAGGGGTTGTTTTGGAGAGCCAGATCTCTACTAACATAATAATATTGGGTTGGTGTTGTACAACCCAGCACAGGAGTGCAGTGGATTTCTTTAGAAGGCTGCATATATTCAGTGATGCAACGCAGAGACCAGCTCCAGAGTGGGGTATGGGAGGGCTAGTTGGCATAGATCCAGGGTTTTGGTGTATATTCCCAGAGAGCAGTAAGAACAGAGTGATTAATCTAATTAGGGGACGGTGGCGACAAGGACCCTTAGTGTGGTGCCGATGTGAGGTCTTGATAGTAGGGGTGCAGGGAATGGGTAAGGCACAGAGGGTAGGTATGGCAAGGAAGAGGTGGGTCCAGGATGGGCCCAGGAGGGCAGAGGGAGTGGGGGTATTGGTAGGTGGTGGATGCAGAGGAGTTGGGGGTGTCCAAGGTGGAAGGGGCTGAGCTGTTTGGGGTGGCTTAGGGAGAAATGCTCAGGGTGGAGGCCGGGGGCACAGGACAGGGGGTGGTCTGAGCCAGAAGGGTAAATGTGAGTAGGCCTTGTTATGTAGTAGGTAGCTGGAGGTAAAACTGAGCCAGCAATGGTGTGCCAGCTGTGAAATTAGCCAAAGCACAGGGCAATTTTGGTAAAATGACTGGAAAGAGTCACTGTAATATTGCTTTACTGTGTGAGGGTGGCAATGACACTAGTTCTAATTTAGTGATATCATTGAAAATTTAGCTAAGGCAAAGGTGCCAGCTACTGGGATGGTTAGACTGTGACTGGATATGTCACAATAGGCAGTGGAAGTGTAAGAATTGAAAGGGTATATAGTCAAATTAGGGTGAAGTCCCTAACAATAGGGCAGGTTACAGCAGTAATTGAGCAGAGTTAACTGGAGTGGCCGGAGAAAAACTTGAGAGCAAATGTGCAACCCTGTGGGTGAGATTGCTTTAAAAAGGGACAATAAGAAAGTGGGTCAAGTCAGGTATTGAAGACAGGGAGGCCAATAGCCATAAGAATGTGCAGCAATGGAGTGACCAATCAGCTGCTAGGCTGAGGAAAGGGGTGGAGTAAGGGTCTATTTAATACTGTGAGGAGGTGGGAAAGGGTGTGTGTGCAAAAAAATTCAGTCCAGAACACAGCACAGAAAGAGATTTCCCCAAGATCAGGAAGTGCCAGGAGTTGGAAAATCAGCCGAGGAGCAGAAACTGCAATCAGTGCCTGGCTCCTCCACTGGGCATCCAGTCAAAACAGCGGCATTCAAAACCATGAGTTTCAGAGGTCTGGTGCATACCTGAATCTATCCCGGGGGTCAGTCGGGTGGTCTGTTAGCGGCGGCCGGCTCAGAGAGTGCTGGGGCCACAGCAGCAGCTTGGGAAGCCTGCAGATGGGCTGTCTGTGGAACAAGAAGGGAAAGACAGAGGATTAAATATAGCTAGAGTACAATAGCAAGCTCAGTTGGGGGCAGGCAATGGGGAAAGACAAAACACGAGGTAAAGAGGTGGCAAATGCAGGGCAATTATTTAGAGATAGAAAAGGAGTTAACAGGGAGGGGGGGTTCTGTGCTTTGGTGCCCGGACATCTGAGGAGGACAACAGCAGCAGCAGCAGCAGCAGGAGGGGGTGTAAGAGGAGGGCTTGTAGGTAAGGCAGAGAAGAAATTAAGCTGTTTAGAGAGACAGCATTGCAAGTGGGGAGGACAAATTAATAATTAGCAGAGTAACCAGTGTGGGACAGGAGACACGATTTGGCAGTAGAGGCAGAAATGGGAAAATGCAGCAATCTTACTCAGTGGCTAGGTCTAAGCAGTCAAACATCAGCTACTAAACAATGCAGTTTGTCCAGCACTAGTCTCACAGCAGTAAGTAACACCAAGAGGCTATACTAGAGGCTTGTAATAGACTGGCTAAACTGGCAGGTAAAGTAAGACCAATTGATGCATAACATACTGTAAGTAATTACATTTACAAAAATTCAGTCCAGAACACAGCACAGAAAGAGATTTCCCCAAGATCAGGAAGCATCAGGAGTTGGAAAATCAGCCGAGGAGCAGAAACTGCCAATCAGTGCATGGCTCCTCCACTGAGCATCCAGTCAAAACAGCGGCATGCAAAACCATGAGTTTCGGAGGTCCGGTGCATACCTGAATCTGTCTGGGGGTCAGTCGGGTGATCTGTTAGCTGCGGCCGGCTTGGAGAGTGCCAGGGCCACACCAGCAGCTTGGGAAGCCCACAGATGGGCTGTCTGAATCTGTCTGGGGGTCAGTCGGGTGATCTGTTAGCTGTGGCTGGCTCAGAGAGTGCTGAGGGTCATACCAGCAGCTTGGGAAGCCCACAGTTGGCCTAACTGAATCTGTCCGGGGGTCAGTCTGGTGGTCTGTTAGCTGTGGCCAGCTCAGAAAGTGCTGGGGCCACAGCAGCAGCTTGGAAAGCCTGTAGATGGGCTGTCTGAATCTGACTGGGGGTCAGTCGGGTGGTCTGTTAGCTGTAGTCCACTCAGAGAGTGCCAGGGCCATAGCAGCAGCTTGGGGAGCCCACAGATGGGCTGGCTGAATCTGTCCGGGGGTCAGTTGGGTGGTCTGTTAGCTGCGGCAGGCTCAGAGAGTGATGGGGCCACAGCAGCAGTTTGGGAAGCCCGCAGATTGGCATTGGTACTGCAGGAGTTAGAGAGATGCATGATAGGAATGACAGTGAAGTATTGAAGTAACGCCAACCCCCACCCCCACCATGCAGAGACTGACAGGTGCTGGGGTGTGCCTTTGGGTCATTGGCAATAATGCTCATACCATTTCACCTCACCCCACCCTGCAGACACTGACAGGTGTCACAGTGAACCTTGGGGTCTTTGGGCCATATGCTCACCCTATCCCATAAGGAAATGAACTGAGATGGGTGCAGTATAGGAGAATGGGATGAACATTAGGGCCGAAGACCCCAAGGCACACCCCAATGATGGCCAGTGGCTGCAGAGTGGGGGTGGAATGGCATGAGTATTACTTCCGACAACCCCAAGCCACACCCCCGATGCCTGTCAGTCTGTACAGGGTGTGGCATTATGGTTGGAAACCCTAATTCCCAGGCATTTGTTGGTATTTTCACTCCAGATTTTCAGCATGGGCTTTTTGGGACCTCACCTCGTGAAACGTGGCACTACCATTTCATTACTCAATCCCGAAAGGTGATTTCGCACAACGAATGTGGCGCAACAGGTGCGAGAAGACGTTTTGGGCAGGATGTGAAAAATGACATCTGTACTGTTCATGAGAAGGTGTGAAAAAAAAGCAATGTTGAAAATCTGGAGTGAAAATATGAAACATTGGCAAAGTTACGAGCATGTGTAGAAATTGTGTAATGCATGCTCATAACGTAGTCATTTTTTGTAATTTTTTAACCAAATTTTCAACATGGCCTTTTTGGGATCTCCCCTCATGAACAATGGCACTGTGATTTCTTCAATCTGTCCCAAAAGTTGATTTCGTACAGCTACTGTGCCATTCTGTGCCACAGGTGCGAAAACACATTTCGGGCAGGATGCAAAAAAATGACAGCAGTACTGTTCAAAAGGAGCTGTGAAAAATGGCAGTGTTGGAAATTTGTAGTGAAAATATTAAAAATTAGTGAAGTTACAAGCATGCGTACAAACTGCACAATGCACACTTGAAATGCAGTCATTTTTTGGAGTTTTTTCACCAAACTTGCAACATGGGCTTTTTGGGACCCCACCTCATGAACAGTGGCACTGTCATTTCGTTTTGTTAATCAGTCCCAAAAGGTGATTACGTGCAGCAACCACAAAATCACATTTCTGGACAAAGAAACAAAATGACAATGCCAGTGATCATGAGGTGGGGCCCTAAGAACCCCATGTTGAAAATTTGGGATCAAAACTCCCAAAAATGGCTGAGATATCAGCCTAAGTTGAAATCCCCCATTGACTGCAATTATAGGGCTTACCATGATTTTCTTCAGATTGCCGTCGGCTTTTGAAGAGTGCAGACATGTTCCCAGTCCACAGAAAATCGCAGCACCAGACCTCCAGACGTAAGTATGGGTGTGTGGGGTGTGGGGGGTGGTGTGCGCAGAGGGGATGTTGGGATGGCGGAGGGGCGGCGAGGATGACAAGGGACCATTTTCTTTTTCTTTAGGTTTAAAAAAAAACCCAAGGGCAGTTTTCTCTTTTACAGGTGAAATAGTATGAAAAATACATTTTATCACACTAAGGTGGGCTCCCAGTGTACCAGACTAGTGGAGGGGGGATCAATGCCAACCCAGGGATTGGGCACCCCGTGGTTGGCTGAAAAAAATGTGTCGTGGGGGCACATCCAACACTGGGAGTGGGCACCCCAGTGTCAGAAAAAGATAAAGAATTACTTTGGCACACTGGGGTGGACTCTGAGTGTGTCACAATAGTGGGGATGGGGTGGCATGCCGACATGGGGATTGGGCACCCTGTTGTCAGCAAAAGATATGTTTGGGCTTGAGGAGGGAGTCATCTGACACTGGGAGTGGGCATCCCAGTGTCAGAATTATAATTAGCTCAGCACACTGGGGTGGCCTTCCAGTTTGCCACCTTAATGGGGAGAGGGGGATAAATGCTGATATGGGGATTAGGCACCCCAGTGTCAGCTTTGGGGAAGTGTGTGTGGTGGGTGGCAGAAGCTGCCAATTATGCGAAGCCGCAGCATGGCTCATTTATTATGTTTGCTTGTTTATTTAATGTTTCACCAAGAAAGGCACACTGAGCAAACAAGTTGCTCATAACTCCAGCCATGTGCATTAATGTGCACTATAATGCACATGGCTGGAATGTGCCAGGTTGCCAGGTAGGGGGAGGAAGAGATCTGCCCCTGCAAAGATGAAACTGTCCCTGATTGGAGCGGCAGATTTCTTTTGAGTGCGGCACTCACTCTGAAACTGCCATCATCGGCAGCTTCCCTGCTGATTGGTGGCTGAGGGACACACCCATTAAAGCATCCCCTGCATTGGCCACAACACTGACATACTTCTGCAGTGCACTACTAACCTCAATATGTTTCTTGTGCACTGTACATGCGCGCAAGCAAACATAAAAATGGCAAAGTTATGCACATCCGTTAAAATTTTGCTATGCTCGCTCATAACTTTGGACATTTTAAATATTTTGACCCCACATTTTCAACATAGCCATTTTTTTATACCACCTCATGAGTGGGACAGCTGCCATTTTTCAAATCCTGGCCAAACTTTGTTTTTGCACCAAAGGATACAATTAAACTATCTCAAAAGTAAGGAAATTCTTTGTAAAAAAAAATGCATTAATGCAACATTTAGGGCTGAGGCTATAGTGAAAAAAGTAGGGAAATGTGGCTTTAGGGTTTCCAAAACTAAAACCCTACCCTCACCCCTACAACAAATCAGAAGTGCAATCTTTCTTTGGGTTGTCAACCCTAAAGCTCACCCCATTGAGTGTGCATGTTTCTGGTGTGTATAGGGTATAAGCTTTCAGGTTGACAACCCCAAGGAAGACTGCACCCCTGATTTGTTTTAAGGATGAGCATGGAGTTTTAGGGTTGGAAATCCTAAAACCACATTTCCCTACTTTTTTCATTGTAGCCTCAACCCTAAATGTTGCATTAACACAGTGTTTTGCTAAAATATATGTATATATGTAGACTATGTAGACACACACACACACACACACGTATCTTTGCAAAAAATGGTGTTAATGCACCAGTTACGGTTCAGCTTAACACAAGTGGCATTAGGATTTCCAACCCTAAATCCCCACCCCCCCAAGCAGCAAAATGGGGAGAAAAAATTAGGGTTTTGGGTCTCCTAAACCACTGATTTGTCAAGACTCAGGAGACCCAAAACCCTAATTTTTCCCCCATTTTGTTGCTTGGGGGTGGGGGTGAGGAGTTAGAGTTGGAAATCCTAATGCCACATTTTCTTGTATTTATTGCATCAAGTTGGACCCTAAAAGTAGGGAAACGTGGCATTAAGGTTTCCAATCTTAACTCCCCAACCCCTCAAGCAGCAAGAGAAAAAAAAGATTAGGGTTTTGGGTCTCCAGAGTCTTGGTGAATCTGTGGTGGGATGTCTCTTGGGGTTGTCAACCCTAATAACCACCACTCCTCCACAGCCCATAGCCTCCTGTCTGAAGCACAAAGTACAGCTGCAAGCCAGTGCCTCATACCGATACACTCTTCAAAGGTGGAGAAGTATGTCTCACCACATCTTGCCAACAAAATCTGCCATAGTTTTCTTACACAGAGCCCTGTGAGCTCTACCTGAAGAAAAGAGATCACATTTGGCTTTGTTTACTCAGTGGAGGGAGAGAGCATTAGGGTTGACAACCTCTATGGAAGACCCCATCACTGATTTGTCAAGACTCAGGAGACCCAAAACCCTATTTTTTCCCCCCATTTTGCTGCTTGGGAGGTGGGGGGTGGGGAGTTATGGTTGGAAATCCTAATGCCACATTTCCTTGTGTTTATTGCATCAAGTTAGGACCCTAACTGGTACACTGATGCAGTATTTTGCAAAAAATTTCCTTTCTTTTTGAGATAGCGAAATCAAATCCTCAATCATGCAGTCCCTTCAGACCTATGTGAACAGATGCAGATGTGCAGTGTCATCTGGGCATTGTATCAAGGGAAGACTCTGTCTGCCTATGGAAGTGCAGGGCCCTGCTGACTTCTGTGCAGTGGCAAATGTCAAAATTACCAACGTTATGAACGTGCATAGAAAAATGTCAACATACCTACAGAACTGTGTTATTTTTAAATATTGTGACCACAAATTTTCAACATAGCCTACTTAAGAATTCACCTTATGAACCCAGTAGGTGAAAATGTTCAAATCTTGGCCAAAATGTCATTCTGTAGCACAGGTGCAAAAACACATGTTGAACAGGATTTCAAAAATGGCAGCTATCACATTTGTGATGTGGTATGACAAAATTGGCTCTTTTTAAAATGTGGGGTCAAAATAGTGAAAATTGCCAAAGTTATGAGCGTGTGCTGCAAAATTTCAACATACATTCTGAACTTTGCTGTTTTTTTAATATTTTTACACCAAATTTTCATCATAACCTTCATAAGACCCCACCTCATGAACAAGGGCAGAGAACATTTTTAAATCCCACTCAAAAGGTGATTTCACACAGTGACCAGATTTTCAAAAGTTTACTGCCCTTGCTCATGATGTGGGGTATCAAAAAGGCCATGTTGAAAATTTGGTTTAAAAATGTTCAAAAATTAGAAAGTTATGAACAGAAGTTCAAACCCAGAGAAATACATTAAACAACACTTACCTGATGTTCCTCATATTGCAGTTGCCAGTTTCAACAGCAAGACATGTCTTCCATCAGAAAGTGGATCTATGTCAAGTGAATGAGGGGGTGTGGAGTGGTGGATGCTGAGTGGGAGGTCGGGGTGCAAGGGGGAGTGAGATCAGCAAGAGACTGTCTTCTTTTTTTACAGGTTAACAAAAAAATCAATGAAGGATGGTTTTCCTTATTGCAGGGTGACAGGATCTGACCATGGTGCCACCACCTATTTGTTTTGGGAGTGGGGAAAACAACCTGGAGGGAAGGGGGGTGGAAAGAAGCAGTACCAGGGGTAGGCTCCTCATCCACATAACAAAATATAGATAGATAGATAGATAGATAGATAGATAGATAGATAGATAGATAGATAGATAGAGTGGGTGGTGGGTGCTGGTGGACAGTAAGATCACTGATGGACCATTTTCTTTTATTTTAGGCATAACAAAAAACAAAAATCAAAGAGGGATTGTTTGTTGCAGGGGGACAGAAGCTGACACTGAGGATTTGGCACCCCAGTGTCAGGATGATGTTCGGTGGCATCAGGGGCAACCTGGTGCTGCCATCTCTTTCTTGGGGGGGATGACCTGGCGGGAAGGGGTTGGAAAGAAGTGGCACCAGCAGCGTGCACCCAAGTTCACAGTTTTCATATAGTTAATAGAGGAAGTAGGTGACCTTTGATGGGGGGCAACATAAGCGGTACCAGGGGTGGGCACCCTGGTCCACTTACAAAGAGAAAAGATAGATAGCTAGACAGACAAGAAGATAGCAACAGATCAGGTGATCCACAGATTATTGCTGTAATGTAAGCTGGCAGCACAATTTCAGCTGTGGCTTCACATTTCAAGAAAGTCCTGCTGTTGTCATACTGAGAGCTGGGGTGAAGGTGTGATGAGACATGACCAGGTGAGTGATGGTGTGAAGGTGTGTGTTAGGGGAGTATGGGATGGTGGGGGGTCAGGGTGGTATGGGTGGGGGTGCTGGGAGCCTGGGGGCAGATCATCAATGAACCATTTTCTTTTTTTCAAGTCTAAAAAAATCAATGAGGGACAGTTTTCTTTATTGTAGGAAGTCAAAAGCTGACACTTGGGATTGGGCACCCGAGTGTTGGGATGGTGTTCGGGGGTGATGTCCCAGTTTTATCTGGGATAGTTGGGAAGGTGCACTTAACTTTGTTTTATACTGAAATTCTCTTCTCTCGCCTATCCATGATAATGGTATACTGCATGAAGACATTATATGGGCATTCAAATGGTGCTGGTTGCCAGATGAGACAATTTGATGCATACATTAATTGGTAGCCATTTAGCACATTTGATAGCCCCAATTGTCCTTAGCATTGAATTAATTGCCATATTTGAGTAGGTCTGAAGCAATGGCTACTTTGGACTATTATTAGCTCCTTTTTGCTCTTATTTGGTTGGTGCACAATGCAGGATTGTTTTCCAAGTTGTAAATGTTCCAGTACTGCCACCTAGTGGTTTCTAATGGTTGATTAGTACATATTTTATTCAGGTTGATTAGTACATATTTTATTCATTTTATTTTTATTTAAAATTTGATAATCTGGAAAGGCACACAAAGCCGAGGCTTGTTTCCAGGTGCAACCTGGGGGTGTCAGGGAAACAATTCGGACAAGGGGTGTAAAACATCATGACAGTTATACAATATAGTACAGGAAAAAATATAACTCAAAATATACATTTCAGGAAATTGCATACATGTAGATTTGAAATACAGTTGGTGCAAGTCACCAGGTGAAAACACACTTCAGAGAAGAGAAGTGCAAATACTGTTAGGGTGGGGATACAGATAAAGTACCAGCAGGACATACTGCGATGTGGGGTCTCAAAGTGCAAGTGGAGCTATTGTACAAAATTTATGATGAGCTTACAAAAAGGGGAATTGTAGGTTGGGGGGGGGGGAGGGAGGTGAGAGAGCAACAAGAGTAGCCAGGAAGAAGATGCAGATTGTTTTTTAAGGCTGTGAATGAGGGGGAGTGGCAAACAGTCCCTGGGAGTTGGTTCCACATGGAAGGGAGGCAGTAGGAAAAGGTGGCATGTTCTGCTAAAGAATGAAGATGGGGAGGGACAAAGTTCGAGAGTCCCTAGAGTGGAGGGAGTAGGTGGAGGGGAGAACAGAAGACAGGCGGGAGGAGAGGTATGAGGGAAGAGATCCAAACCAATATTTGGCAATGAGGTGAGGCAGTGGAACTCACATCTCTGGGAGAGGGGGGAGATGGAGAAAGAGGAGTACAGATGACAGTGATGAGTAAGGGAAGGGGAGGAAGTAGCAAAGTGACAAAATGAGTTTAGTAGAGTGTCAAGCTTAGAGAGGGAGGCCATAGGTGTGGCAGCATAGACTGCGTCAGCGTAGTCAAATACGGGAAGGGCAGTTTTTACTACCAGCTCGTGGTGAGCAGGTAGAGGTAGGCAGTCTCAGCTGTGCTAGAGAATACCCAATTTGGGACAGCTTTGAGCATAGAGCATTGATATGGTGAGAAAATAGTCAAGGAGTCTGTCCAGCCAGACTCCTAAGTATTTGAAGATTAGACTGTTTCCATGGGGAGCCATCTAGTGAGGCGAACTTTGGGGGGTCTGGAGTCAGGCCAGCCTCTGCCTGATGCCAAATACCTGGATAGTGGGGCTGGCCCGGTGGCACTGAGGGTTGAGGTGCTGGACACAACACCTCGTGCCATGCCGGCGAACCGGGTTCGGGAATAAGCCTGGGCCACCAGTGGGAGAGAGGATTGAACGCCCGCAGGACTGCTCTCCTCTCTCCGGGGGAGGGAGACCAGTCATTCCACTCACTGACTGCCCTCTGGTGGTGGTTGGAGGGCAGTATGGGTCAGAAGGCTCGAAGCCGACATTCTCACATCGGCAGGGATGGGGCTGGTTGTAAACAGGAAAAGCGAGCCTGGCAGGCTCAATGAGCGGTCCTCCAGAATCTGGATTAGGTTTCCAGGGGAGGGGGGAAGCCGGCAACCTCCTCCTGGCCACACTGCAGGAGGCAATCCATGGGGGGAAAATACCAGAGGGGCCGCCTAGCACGGGAGCAGCATTACCAGAGAGACAGCCCCTCTAATCGGAGGGCCGTAGCCACCTGCCAAGGCTCAGGAGGCAAAAAAGTATAAATAAAAAAAATACCAAGATTAGTCCAAACAACCTTTCTCCCTCTGCTTGACTATGCCGACATTCTTTATAGGCACTGTCCCAACTTGACTCTAAGTAGACTTGACAGTCTTTATCATCGCACTTTGCAGTTTATCCTGGATTTACCCTTACGTACTCCCCACTGCCTTCTCTATGAGGCGCTGGGCTGATCCTCCCTTGCCAAAAAGAGTCATAAAATGCTTTGCTCTGGCTCTACAGGGCCCTAAGTGATAAAATGCCAGCCTACATATTTAGTCTATTTTGAGCATGCAGAGGGGGTCCTACGGACTAAGACACTTCACCCTATTCAACCTTATTGTACCCAGGACAAAAAGCCAGCATGGATCGGCTGCAGTTAACTATTCTCTCCCATCCCTATGGAACGATATGCAAAGAACACTAAAGTTTAACATGATCCTGGGTCCCATCACCTTTAAAGCTCTGTTAGTAGGTTACCTGAGGGAACCATGCAACTGCTATAGGTGACTCCACGCTATTTGCCTGTTGCTTCTGGACCCATTATTTCCACAGTTGTCTATGACATTGCAGAACTTACCACCCTAATTCTAGCCCATGGCTTGTAGCACTTTTCCCTAGTTATTACCCCTTTCGACCCTTTTGTCTTTTTTCCCTTCCTTCCCCTTTCCCTTCCCATCCTTTCTCTTTTATCTTTCCTATTTTAGGGTCACTCTGTGTTTCTTCTCTTAACTTTTTTGAGTAACTTCTAAGGGGCCTGTTTGGAATGGGGCTGTTGACTATCCCCTTACATATTTCAAGTTCAAGTTCAAGTTTATTGCAGGAAAACTCCATTCAGCAAGCTCATTCACAAGGAGGTCCTGAGACATATAGACTAAGCAATGTACAAATATAGATATGTAGTAACAGTAAATACATGAAATGCGCATTACATGATAGAGGCTGAATATACATACAAGGCTCCACAAGGATGAGCACAGGTAGTAAACACTAGTCTAACACAGGGAAGTGACTTACAGGTTGCATACTGATAAATGAAACATGAGGACTGGTGTATGCAGTATATATATTTTGGCAGCTAGAACAAACAGAATACAACTGATAAGGGTGGTAGGAGTGATTTGATAGTGTAGCATTGGAGCTTGTACATAGGTAAAGCCAGGAGTAGATGGGGAGGGAAAGCAGTTAATATGACAAGGCAATTATACTTTACCTGTGAATAAATATGGCACACGTGGGGAAGGGAGAGACTTAATGACAGTTACAGGTGTCTTTTATTTTGGCTGAACTTAGCAATTTGTAAAAGTTTATTGAAACTGTGCTAGTTAGTTTCAGTATGGTTTGCAATTGGTTCCAAATGGAGGGAAGGGCATATGCACTAGCACGTTTACCAAAGGAGGTCCGCGTCCTTGGTATATCAAGCATAATAAAGTCAGATTTTCTTAATGAGGATGCACTATATGAGATACTAATGAGGGATGAGAGATAGCTTGGAAATTTCTGCAGTAGCAGTTTAAGAGTCCATAGCCTAGCATGGAGCAGGTGTCTAGTAGTAAGGGATGTCCAACCAACAGCTGCATATAAGTCACAGTGATGCGAACGGTAAGGGGAGTTGGTAATGAACCATAATGCACGGTGATAGAGGATGTCCAGTTTACTTAGATTTGAAAGAATGGTGGAGAAGTAGATTATATCTCCATAGTCGAACAGGGGGAGAAAGGTGGCCTGGACAAGCTTGTTCTGAGTATCAAGAGGGAAAAGTGGCCTATTTCTGTAGAAGAAACCTAACCTGGCTTTTAACCTTCTACAGACATCTTCGACGTGGTCATTGAAAGACAATTTATTGTCAATCCAGATGCTTAAATTTGGTTACAACTTCCAAGGGCTTATTCAGAGTGGTGACAATGAAGTCTTGGGCTAGGGTATTGGGAAGACCTGTGACAGCACTGCAGGAGAATATCATTGCTTTAGTCTTCTTTGCATTGAGCAGAAGCTTTGCCTTTATTAGATTATGCTTGAGTTGTGCGAAGTCCGCTTGAAGCACTCCCTTAACTTCAGATAACGATGAACCAGAAGTATACAACACAGTGTCACCCTCAAAAAAGTGCAGATTGGATGTAGATATGTTAGCGTCTAAGTCATTAATATATGTGGAAAACAAGATAGGGCCTAAGATGGATCCTTGAGGGACTCCTTTTGCAACTGGCAAGGCAGCAGAGAATAAGCCTTCCGCCTTTACTTTTTGGGATCTCCCAGTTACGTAGCCAGAGAACCACTGGGTGGTATGGTATGTGGAACCCAACTTTGCAAGGCCATTGACTAATAGTTTGTGATCAACAGTATCAAAAGCTTTGCTTAAGTCCAAAAAGACAGCACCATATGGTGCTCTCCTGAAGACATGTAGGTCGTATTCCACTATCAGGCATTACATTCTGCCTGTTTATGTTATATATTTGCTTATACGCATGGTTAGTCTTGTTTTTTGAAATTACTTGCACGTTATTTTACTATGTATGATTCCTTCTGTGTATGTACCGTCCTTTCCGGGACCACTTTGAAAATGAGCTTGCTCAATGGTGATATGCCTGGCTAAATAAAGTTTTTTGATTGATTGATTGATTGAGATAGTTTTCTTTGAGTTTAGTTTTAACTGGTTGTCCTGGAAGAACCAATGTTGAACTCTAACAAAGTCCTGCTGTAAGTGAGAGAATACTTCAGTGGAGGTGCCAGAGGAGAAAATCATGGTGTCGCCCAAATACATGTATATTTGGGTGGTGAAGCAGATGATGGGAAGGTAATTTATAAAGATGAGGAACAGGATGTGTCCAGGTACAGAATCTTGAGGTGCACCTTCTTGGATGCGGAGGGGGGAGGATAAGGCATTTCCAAATAGGACTGACTGTTGTCTGTTGTGCAGGAATGAGCTGAACCAGTTGAGTGCGGATTTAGAAATCCCACAGACAAGGAGCTTGCAGAGCTGAAGGTCATGAAAAATAGAATCAAAGGCACATATATCTGATTTGGTGGCTAGTGCATTCATGGTTTTAATTAAGAGAAATGAAGTGATGCTCGTCTATGATTACATAACTTAAATGGAGTGTTTCTCTCCCTTTTTCAAATGAACTCATGAATTTATTGAGGTGTTCTTCAAATAGATATTGGTTAGCAGAATATGCAAGAAATATGCAAAAATATGTATGCTCCAAAACATTAAATACCTCCCATGAAGCTTGAACAGAACATATGAGAAAGGCTAACCTTGCTAAGTTAGGACCAGCACAGCAAGTATCTATAAGTAGTGTACTGTATTAATATAAATCACTTACAGTATGTGAACTTCAGTGGTGTAGCTAGGAAAATGACATTTGTAAGAATATTTTGGTGCCTTTTTGCTCCTCAATTGGAGACATGCCCATATTTGTGTCTCAGCTCCCTTATACGCCCCATATTTTACTTCAGGAACTGCATAATAAGAGTAACAAATATAGCAGTACTTAACCACTAAGCATTATGTTTAATTCAAACAGGAAACAACATTAATATTATAACACAAGTAGGGTAGATATCAGATAATTGGAGTAACCAAAATAAAAGACCTGGGCCCAGAATGCCACCCACTCCCCTCCAACTTGTAAGCTGTGGCTTTCTTGGCATATGCTTTCCTACAGCAGTGGTGAGCTTAGCTCATCAGCAATGAAATCCGCATTGTTGCCACATGCAGGAACTTCAAGTGGAATATTCCACTTTACCAGTGTATGAGAAAAGTGTTACAATTTTATTTTATTTTTTCTTAAAATAAAAGTAGAAGTAAAAACATAAATTTATTTAGGAAACTAAGGGATTTCTGATTTGTTAATATGTATAATGCGGAGTGTTTCTTAGGAAAAATAATGTCACTTGTGTTGTTTGGGCTGGCAGAGACGTAAGAGAATCTACACCCAAACAGCATTTTTATGTTTACATGCCATACCACGCAGGATGTAAACCCTTGCAGAAAATGGGGCTAAATAAGTTGTGCATGAACAAGTTATTTCTGCAGAGAATTAAGGGTTAATGCTTGTACTTCCAGCTCCTGCAGATCCTGGCTGTTGGAAGCCTGAGCTGATTATGGCTTGATATCTTTCTTGTCCTTGGAAAAGCTAAACAGGACAGAACATCCTCAATGTTCTGCAGTCAGGTAAACAAGGGACCCCATCTCCTATGAGGTCAGCATGTACTGACAACAGAATGTTCTATGTAACATACCTGAGTCCTGGAATATTGTAAACAAGGACTGCAGGCAGGTAATGGGTTGCTATAGTGTTGAGGGTCAGTAAGGGCTGTGAGTATCAGTAGGGAAACTCAGCTGCAAAAAGAAGGTCACTAAATATACAGAGTTAGGAGGCTGAAGAAGGAGTCACTTCAAGAGGCTCATTCTGAGGGGCTTTTGGGCCTAGATTTCAGCCTAGGGAGAGACATGGCAGTGGCTGTTAGATATAATGACCTGAGGAGTCAAGTACCCAGACCAATTGTGTGAATTGGCACTTGTTTTTAAATCCTGCCAAGGGAACTGTAAGTAAAACATTAAAAGGTTTGTTTCGGGAGATGTGGCACTCCATTATAGTCCAGCCCGGGCTGAGGGTGGTACCACCTGCATGGTTGAAGATTTAGCTCTGCTAGGGTGCTGCTGTGGGTGGGAGCCAGAATAGAATTTGGTACCATTAGTGGTATCACTTTAAAGGTCCCCCCTAAGTCTCTAGACTTGGGGCACAGGAGGGGCTAAAAAGTCCCAGAAGGCCTGCAGGGCGGCATTCCAGTAGGGAGAGCCCTGAAGCCTCGCTAGTTGGCACCTGGACCTCAGGCATTCTGGTAACAGATGTCAGGGTGACCCTGCCTGGTTTTGGGTATAGAAAGGGAAAGCATGCTATTTACTGCTAAACTATATCAATGCATATGAAGTCAGTACTATATCAAATTATACTATGCCTGTAGTGCCTGTAAAAGAGTCATACTGTAAAACAAAACAAAAAAAAAACAGTTTCCATGTTACTCTATGTCTAGTGTCTGTTTTGTTTATAATAACAAGAGGACTGAAACTCATCATCACGCAAGGAGTCTGGAGAAAGATAATGGGAGCTGAAGTGTAACGCCATAAGCCTTAGTTAGTTCACTTAAAGTAGAACCCCCCCCCATTGCACCTACAGCCGAGAGCCCTGTAACATTGAATACATTTTCCCAGGAGGCATCACCTCCGGGTTCCTCTATGAAAAGAGGGACCTGAGGTGGAGGCACTGTGTTATTTCAAATTTAAACTTGTACCCAGTGTATTTGCAGGCCATGGGACACAGGCCAGTTCCCTGGGAGTTGTGGGGACACCTGCTGCCCAAGTCCTGGGCAGGTCTACCAATAATTTTTTGGGGATGGCTGTCTGAGGGACAGGTGGGATGTAAATATTACCTGTCCCACAAAACTTTCACCTGTTTGGAATATTTGGAAGTAAATTTGGGTAGTGGGTGACGCTGTGAGATTATTTTTTTAAGCTAGGATGGTAGCACTGCTGCTGCTGTTGCAGCTATTGATTCCCCCACTCCTGGCTGTACCAGCAAAGCCCAGAGAAGGATTTAATCCAGAGTCCCCTCTCCACTCAATTTGATGAGCAAGGTAGGGTACCCCAATCACCCATTTGTAATTAAATATAGCTTTGAGATGGGCTTCTAATTGTTTACTTATATTACAGACCCCTTTTCCCCACAACATAACCTCCTCCTTCAATGAGCTGCTGCACTGCAGTACTGTCAGTCACAGCAGTTTCAGGACTGCCTTTTATCACTTCCGTTTTTCTTCTTCAAATATAGCACTGAAAATGGCTTCTAATGTCTTATCTCCACCCCCCCCCCCGGTGCCACTAACCACAACACTCTCTTGACCTGCTCTGCTGCCTGTCTGTAAATCTGGGTATGTTGTAAGTCTGTGAGATGATACTTTTTAGACTAGGATGGGACTGCTGCTGCTACTGTTGGTTCCCCACTCCTGGCTGTGCCAGCAAATTCCTGAAAAGGACTGTATGCCCCTCTTCCCAGTGTCTAGGGGTATTCAGGTGGTAAAAGGTGAAAGGGGGTACTGTACAAGCTGGATAACACAGTCCAAGGAAAATTGAAAATGCTTTTACCTGGGTTCTTCTGATGGCAGTGAGATGGCTTTGTTAGTCTTTTTTTTTTAACTGAACCATCTTTTTTAATTTTATGCATACAAAAATAGACATGAAAGAGTAATATTCCTCAAAATGCAATGCACCAAATAGGAATTCGCTAGTCTTCATAGAAGGCAGCAAAGACCAGAAATTGTCAATAGAAAACATCCAAAAGTTGCAGTGAAGGGAAGAGATGTTTTTAAAAAAGGGGAAAATAAAACTGTACAGACAGGGTGTTAATCCCTTCTGATCCTCAGAGAAGGCAGCGCAGACCAGGTAGCAGCAAAACAGAAACTCACAGCTCCCCCTAGTGACAGATAGTGGAGGAACTGTTTCATTTTGAAAAACAAACATTTTTTATATTTTCTTTTTTTTAATTTTCTTTCACGCTTTTCATTTTCTAAACAAAAAACCCAAATATTACCTATTTTATAAGTAAAATAAGACACTCCAGGGTGGGCATTATGCAGAGACAGAGGTCTCCTAGGAGGCAGTATAGCGCAGTGGGTTAAGGCTCTGAGCTGCAGATCTGGAGACCTGGGTTTGAATCCCACAGCTGCCTAGGTGCATACTGTGTGTAGTGGTGGGTGAAGTGGGCTCAATCCGCTCCACAAAGCTATTTGCGGAGCAAAGGCAGATTGTGGAGTGCTCCACAATGTGAAGTGGAGTACTTTGCATTATAATGAGGAATGCAAAGTCCATTGGCAGCAATGACTTCACATTACTCCGCCTCCCCAAACCACTATTCTGCAAAATTTAAGGCGAAGTGCATTGCAGACAGTGCACTTCACCTCACTTCGCCTTGTTTTTGAGCTCCAAATGTGAATGTTGCAGTGATTCATGGGATTTCAGGTCACATGGGCTCTATATTGATCTGCACAGCCTCAGTTCAGGGTAGTATGAGTAGGAAGGAGTAGGAGATAGTGTGCTCTGATAGCTGTCTGTGATAGGAATCTTTTAAAAGCTGTTCAAAAAGCATTTTTGTGTTTTTTTTTGGGATTCAACTTTACTTCATCGATTGTAGGAAACCCTACTGTGCTCATATCATCGAGTGTTTTTGTTTTTGTGTGGATTTTGAATGTTAATTTACAACATTGAGTGTGTGTGGTGAAAGACAGTGAAAGTGTGCTTTAGGGAAGGGGCGTATCTGTGGTGTAGGTAGATTTAAGTTGGAGAAATAGTGATTTCTTTGTTTTTTGGTTAGATTTTTGTTATATAACTGTGTTAATATACACACAGTAATATTGTCAGTAATAGTAGAAATGTTCTTGCTGTTTGCTGTGTGGATGTGGTGCAGTAGTTCATAAGTTCAGGTTGTTTACATTACAAATTTACAACACGTAACATGGCATAGTACTGAACTTTTGCATTTGCTATGCATTCCTCATTCAGCATTGTACACAAACTGTTATGTGTGTGAGTGTGTGTGCAGTGTTGCATGCATCAAATAATATACCTTTTATTGTGCCACAGACTAGTGTAACTGCAGATGCAGCAGTGTGAACCTGCTATCCACTGCAGCTCCCTGATTTTTTACTGTGATTGTGGTATCTGTTTAGATGATGTCATGCTTCCCAGTAACATGCCAGTAACTGAACCTGAGGATTCTGATAATCATGTCAATGATAGCATACAATGTGATATTCTGTCTACCATGGCACTTAATGTCATGCATTTTCCATGCAGTGATTCACAGTGTGGTGAAAAAATATCAGGTGATGGTGGTGTAGATGCTGATGATGAATGTGATGATGATGACGATGATGTTGCTGTTGTTGCAACATGCAGTCCACATGCTAGCATCCAAGCAGAAGATATGGATGTGTGTGATGTTGATGAATATGATGATGATGAAATTGACCCCAGTTGGGAACCAGAGAAAAATAAATTAAAAGTGGCTGTATCTGAGTCTGTTTGCAAGAATCCCCCCCCATAAAAACTTGTGATCTACTGGTTTTAGTTGATGATGATGATGACACAGTAATCAATATGATAGGTAGTCATGGTGGTCAGTTGCAGTCCAGATGTGCAATGCCCAAAACATAACATGCCCCCACTTCAGTGCTTAAAATAATGGACTTAAATAAGCCACATCATGGACATGTTAAAGCAGAGCATCACAATCCCTTATTTGGGATTTTTTCGTTCAAGATGCTAATGATGATTCAGTTGCAATCTGCCAGGTTTGCACCATGTGTGTGAGTCGAGGTAAAGGGAGCCATCTGGGCACAGGAGGACAGCATATGCATCTTAAGAATAGGCAATTGGCACTGTGGACCCAGGACAAGCTGGCAGCTAATACCACAGTGGGGCATTCACCCTCGTCACCGGCAACCAAAGCAAGCATGTTATCCCCTTCCATGACTGTTAAGTCCAGTAGTAAATTAAACGTGTGCAGTACTGAGATAATAAGAGCAGAGGATTACTACAGGCATGATGAGGTGGAGGAGCATAATGACTTTGAAATGTTGTCCAGTGCTGGTGAGAGTAGCAGTTTTTGTGGTGGTGGTGGTGAATGCAGTATGTCTAGTGGAAGTGGTATATCAACCTCGGTTGGCAAATCTGGCAAAATAACTGCATTTCTGGGTTTGTCATCATCATCAGCTGTGCAACCGTCTTCATCAAACGTCCACACTCCACCCCCTGCCAATGCCATTCATCACAGAGCACAACCATTTTTGAGCAACACACCCCATGTAAAACGTTTAAGTCAGCCCATGTTATAGAGTGTTTTTGCGCATAAGCTGAAGTGCCTCCACCCGAATCATACAGTGTCATGTGAACTTAATGCTGCTGTAGTGGAAATGCTGGCAATAGATCTTTTGCCCTTCTCCTTAGAGGAGAATTCTGGGTTCCAGTGGTTTGCTGCACGTGTCTGTCCAAAATGGAAAGTCCCATCCAGGACATACTTTTCTACCCGTGCTGTCTCCGAGTTGGTCCGCACTGTGTCCGACTCAGTGAGACATGCCCTTCAACATTCCTCCTCTCCATTCATCCATTTAAGTGTGGATATGTGGACTAGTGGCAAAACAGTGGGGAGGTCATATTTGTGTATAACTGCACACTGGGAGCAGGTGCCGGGGGTTGTTTGTGATGTTGGTAATGTGAATAATAAGTAAAGTAAGGTGGATTGTTGCAGTAGCAATCTTCCACGAATTCGACAGCATGCAACGATTGCTATGCGCAATGTGACCTGTTCACACACTGGTGAGAACATGCTGGACATGGTACTGACTGAAACTGACAGATGGCTAAACCCTCTGTCTCTACGAGCTGGGTTCATAACAAACAATAGCAAGTGACAATGGGTCAAATGTGGTGAAATGCATCACGAATGGTGTTTTTTTTCATATTCAATGCATGGCCCACTGTTTAAATCATGTGGCTCAGGAGTTTCTGTAGCACCCTGATATAAAGGAAATGCTGATCATTGCACTACATATCTGCTCTCACTTTTCGAGATCTGGAAAGGCCTGTGACCAGCTGCGGCAGTTGCAGATACAAAACAGCCTGCCTCAGCACCACTTGAAGCTGGAAGTTGTCACCCAATGGAACTCCACTTTATACATGGCAGAGAGGCTGTATGAACAATACAAAGACATCTCAGAATATTCTGTTATGCACACTAGCCGTGACAGTTTCAGGGCCTCCATGTCTATGACAACTGAACAGTGGCGCCTCATGGACTCTGTAATAACAATTTTGTGGCCTTTTGAACATGCCACACAGGCAGTCAGTGGCGAGTCTGCCTCCATTAGCCAATCAATTCCACTGCTGCGGATGCTGAGGCAGACATTGGTGAATGTATAGCATAGCCTTGATGTTGCCAGAGACGGTGGAAGTAGTATGTTGCTGCAACACATGCTGACAGTATTCAAGCAGAATCATCACGTTGTGAGCATTCAGCGTAGTGACAACTTTGCAATAGAAACAATGCTGAACCCACTATACAAACGTGGAATTGCATCAGTACTGGAGGGAGGGCCTGAATAGGTAACAGATATCAGTGGTCAACTGGTGCGCTTGGTTCATGGGGCACAGAATTCACGTGCCAAGATCATCAAACCTCAGCAGCATAATCTGGCTTTAGGTGTACCTGGAGGACCATCAAGCATATCCTGCAAGGGGAAGGGGACTGCAGTTCCAGGTGGTCTGTCATCCAAAGTGGCTGGCATCAACCCATTTTGGGAGGCTTTGTCCCAAGTGGGTATTTGTGAAATAAATGATTCTGGAGAACAGGATGATGCATCAACAATTGGACTTAGTGTGGCACAGAGAATGGTTGAGTCATATTTGTCTGAAAACACGCATCTGACAATAACTGAAGATCCTCTTTTGCACTGGAGTGGAAAGGTCAGTGAATGGCCAGAGCTGACTGCAGTGGCACTGAAGTACAACACATGCCTACCCTCCAGTGTAAGTGTTGAGACGGTATTCAGCTCAGCAGGTGCAATAGTCAGGGATCGTCGGACTAACCTGTCTCCTGCAAATGTTAGTTTGCTAACATTCATTAAAAAGAATGAGAAGCACATACCAGCACAGACCTTGGTATTCGTACCCTGGCCTAGTCATGGTGCTCTTGCTGATGTGGAAATGGAGCATCCTGGTGGCACTGGCAGTGGGTGCCTGAAACAGCCCACCACTGATGTAGATGATGACACAATGGAGAAAGAATTTTCCAGTGGTCAGACTTCAGACATCGATGACTGTGAGGGCAGCTTTCCTTATGAGGATGATGATGTGGTTAATGTTGGCAGGTTTTAACTGAAGTTTTTAAAAGACAGTGAGCCCCCCCCCGGACCACCACCACCAAGACTGATGTTAGCCACTGCCACCACTCAGGCTGAGTCTGTCCGGACCACCACATCTATCAGCCAGAGACACAAAGCTTCTTAATATTTAAACCATAAAGTGAGTATGTGTACTCATGTTTGTTATGCTGCTTCACTTCCTTTAGTTATATGTTTTGTTTTCTGTAGCTTTTCAGAACCACAATGGTAAAACACATATGGTACATTACTTTTATTTCTTTTACAGGGTAACAAAAAAAGGATCCATCATTAAAACTCGTTGGGAATGGTACTTTAGCTGTACTGTTTAGAGAGGAAGTGATGTAATATCCATTTGAAATCCATTCTGGTAAGTATGACGATTTTATTTCATCTGTTTCATTGTTTTGTAAAGACTGCAGCAAATATTGCACACAGGTTATGTTAGTTGACAAGATGTGGGTTTGAAAAGTAACTTGACTTTAGATTGAGATTTGAGAACCAGGGAGGGACACATAACAATTAAGTTGTAAGAAGTCATTCATTTCTTTTTTTTAGGAAACTCCCAGATGCTTTGTTGTTCTGTCAAAGTGGCCTTATCCAAAAAAGTTCTTCAACATCAGGCACCCCCTCCTCCATGCTTGGGCACACATGCAACACGCAGAAGTCTTTTCATTAGATCACCATGACCATCCTAACACAACCGGACTCCAGAAGGATGCTGATGAAATCTGTGAAGAAGTAACAAAATAAGAAACCATTGGAGACAAACCTGCAAATATGATTCCCCCACCCCCACAAAAAAATACTTACCTACATGTGCTTGAGAGTTATCCATTTCCAATTTCAGCACAAAAAATTCTCATTGAGCACTGGAATGTGCACACCAACAGTTTCTGTGTGACCTGTGGATGCAGAACAATACCATGAGTACATGTCCATGTCAACCCCCTTCTCACCTACAAAATACACAACACAACCATATATATATATATATATATATATATATATATATATATATATATATATACAGCCAAAGGGCACCCTTCAATCCAGTTGAGATGATCATATTGCATTTGCTGGAATCATCTCGCAGATCACATTGGACCAGCAACATGATGCTCACAGTCTTCATTTTATACTTGGGTATGTGCTGAAACACTCTCATTCCACTATGTTAACACTTTGCAATTTTCTGCACACAAGCAGGATGCATTTTGGGCTGGCAGAAAAAATCTGGAACTCTGTGCCATCACTGGCGCATGACTGAGTGCACCATGAATTCTGGGGGACTTTGTATGTGCTGAAACAGTCTCATTTCACTGTGTAAACACTTGTTAATTTTCTGCACACAAACAGGATGCATTTTGGGCCTGCAGAAAAAATCTGGGACTCTGTGCCACTTTTTTGTGTTCTGTGATTGCTGCTGTGAGCTCATGATGTTATACCGACATTTTTTACAATTAAGGCAGCACTGCAAGAATGTCCTCACAGTTTTGAACTATACCTTTTCATGCTACTTTACATTGCCACAGCCACCACTAGTTATCTCTGAGTCGTGACTTGAATCATACGATTCTTTTCACAGTTTATGTCTGCTTTACTTACTTGACTACTTTTTTCATGTACGAAAAAAAATGAGCACTCCTTCCAATATTGTTCTGACCAGGTTTGTATTTATTTGCAGATGCTTTTCAATAACTATTGTTCTGTGGTGTCATAAAACACTGCCTGATGCATAACTGTTAATTAACAACAGAAGTGATACATAACAACTAATTGATGTGATGGAGAAAAGCAGAGGAAAACAATGACAAAGACCTGGTCAGTACCAATTTAAAAGGAATGCTCCTTTCATTATTTCATACATGAAAAAAGGTAGTACAGCAAACTCAACGACTGCAAATCCGCGTATCATTCCAGTCAGTCAGGATGTAAATAAAGGAAGTTGTACAATAGCATTAAAAAATATAGGTCAGAGTTATCAACAGATTGTTGTGCTGCTGCTTTACAGAGATTCACCACATTACACAGTTATGGTGATACACGTAAACTAATGTGTGGGGGCATTACTCCCACTGGAATATTTCTTGCTCCACAGAGTGCAATATATTTCTGTGAAAACTGCCCATAATTTCATTACAGTGAGTCACGTGATGGAGGAATTACTGATAAGAAAAGCCACCCACATTCTGCCCCCTTTCTCAGCAACGTTAGGACGTGATGACAGGGGGAGCGCAGGTGCATACTCCACTATAGTGAATGTCTGGCAGCTATGCCAATGTTTTCTTATGTTATAAGGTTGAGTTTGTGGTGAAATGTGGGAATGTTTCCACTAACAATGCTCTTCTTACTGGAAATGTGCCCACACGTTTCACCACAAACTGACCATTATAACATAAAGGAACATTTGTAAACCTGCCGGACAATCAGATATTCACTGTAAGGAGCACGCACATGTGCTCTCCCTACCATCACGTCCCAATGTTGCTGAGAAGGGAGGCAGAATGTGGGCAGATTTTCAGAATGGGAATTCCTCCGTCCCGTGACACACTGTAATGAAATTATGGGCTGTTTTCACAAAAATGTATTGCACTATGTGGTGCAAGAAAGATTCCCCTGGAAGGGAAAATGTGTATGATTAAACAACAACATAGAAAAAACACACAAAAATAGTACAACACAGTAGTGGGGTGGGGTCAGTGGTGGGGTTGGGGGGCATAAAACAATCCTCTCACTTACTGTGGCCATGGGATGCCGTGGTGGTCCAGCAGCAGGTGCAGCATTGAAACTATTTGCTGCTGCTGTGCTTCTACTCTGTTCACCTGCTGTTCCAAAGCACTGAACTGCTCATTATTTTCTTCAAGTGCTGCCCACATCAGGCCGATGTCAGACTGTGTTGCAGGGACTGTGGCGGGGTCCACTGCAGCGGGGAATCCAGGTAGTGGGGGTGGTGGTGGACAGGGTGGTGCTGGGAACTGTGGTGGCAGTGGAGCAGCTGTTGTAGTAGCCCTCCTCCTGCTGCGGTGGTGACTGCGAGGCACAACTCCCACCCCAGCAGCACCCTTGTCCACTACCATGAAGGGGCCAGCAGGTGTACTCCTGGCCCCTTCCATGGCAGCCTGATACTCTGACCTGCAGTGGTTCAGCATGTGGGTGTGCTGGCTACTGGTCCCCAAATGTGTCCCATGGGGGCCACAGTGCACCAGCTCACCACACACATGGCAAACCACCACTGTGCTGTCTCCCCCCACACAGTTAACAAATTCCCTCACTGGGGAGCTGCGGGAGGATCAGACATAGTTCTTGCATGAGTCCCACCACCACCTACATTTTTCAGGGCCACCTCTTGTGGCTCTGGAAGTGGTGGAGGGGGTGCTGCTGGAGCCCCAACAGCTGCTGCTACCGATGGTGGTGGTGGTGGTGGTAGTGGTGGAGAAGGTGGATGCGCAGCAGCCACTGGTGGCACTGATGCTGCTGCTGCTGCTCCTGCTGCTCCTGTTGCTTCAATGGGGGAAGCAACACTGGCCAGGAGTCGGGAGTGGTCCAACATGACATGACTGCCCACCCCCCATGGGTCCGCACTCCCCTCCTACCATGCCCACGGGCCAGTGACTCGCCTTCTCCTGGGTCCATCCTCCTGAAGTCCACAGGCTGACACACACACACACACACAGACAGTGGACACACACACACAGTCAGTCACACACACAAAACAAAACAAAACTTACACAAAAAAATTCACTAACAAAAAAACCCCACAAATACAATACAAAAACTAAATAAAGATATAGCATTTAAAAAAGCTGTTGGTTTTCTTCTGGAACTGAAATGCAATGAAGTGGCAACAAGGCAATCAAGCACTGTAACTCCTCTCCTCTCACAAATGCTTTCTCCCTCTACAAATGCAAAGGAGAAAGTGAAAATGCTTTTGTGACTCACTTCCTTCCTGCCTGGCTAAAGCATGTGACTTACAGTACTGCAAGCCATGTGATGTGCCTATTCCCTTCTCACTTCACCTTACTTCACATTAAGGCATAATGGCAATGTGAAGTGGTAATAATAATGATGCGAAGTGAGCACTTTGCAGCGCCCAGGTTGCATTGTGCTCTGCTAACGTGAAGTGGCCACTTTGCGTCCACTTCACAGGCAGATTAAAAATTCGCTGCATCTCTAACTGTGTGATCTTGAGCAAGTCATTTAACTTCATTGTGCTCCCAGGTCACATCTGGAAACAAGCTTCAGCTTACTGTGCTACTCCTGGTTAAACAATGTTCCCTTTCCCTTCCAGGGGCAGTAAGACCCTCCATCTGTAGCATTGGACCTCACTACACACTGGACAGGTGGTTATCTCAGCATAATGCCCACCCTGTTGTGTCTTATTGCTTGCTTATATTTTTTTTAGTGTCCTAATATCCCCACAGCTTGCCCCTTTTGGTGGTGGGGCCTTTGGGGTTCCAGTCCCTTTGGATAATTCTTTGGCATAAACCATTGTTAACAGCAGCATGGGGCCTGAGAGTGTTAAGGGCATCATTCTGCTGAATGGCATGTATTTTTCAGTCCCTCACAGCATTCTATTTCTCCCTTCTACCTATCACTCAGCAACACCCATGGCAAGAATCCCCCCATGTCAGCTGCAAATCAGCAACACATAAATAAAATACATAGTAGCCCTTTTTACTGCAGCACACTAAGCAGACCATGTTTACTCACACATGTAATGGATTATCCATAAAGTTTATGGGCACATACTTGCTCAATGGCCATTAATGTTGATGCCACCAGTGTGGCAATTGTTAATGGTAGGAAATGCTTAGCATAATAATTTAATGGGTATCAATTGTGCCATTAAAAAGGTTTTTTGATGAGCTTTAATGGAAATAATAAAGCAAATAATATTTAATGGGTTTTAGTCATCGTTCATTAATGGAGTATCTTAGCAATTTAATGCAGTAAGCAAACAATACTTTCAAAACTAATACCAATTTGATGACAAAAATTAAAGCCATGAAAAATTGCAACACGATTTAATAGTGAGAATTAATGGGGTTGCCTTATATTAATGGGAAATTAATGGAAATTAATGGTATTTTAATGTATCTTGTGTGTAATAGTGTTTAGATTCCACACAAAATAATTGTCTAAGTTTTTGTTGAATATAGCAGAATGGGACTTGAGAAAGGATAAAATCCTATTTTGCTTTTCTGTAAATATATTTTCTGTTGGAAAACAATGAAAATATTCTACTGCATATTGAAACAATAATAATAAGATGACTTGGGGGCGCTAGAGAGCCAAGCACTGGACCAGACGTGGGTTACTACAGTCTGAGTTCGGTACAGCTTCTGAACTGTTTTAAAGTATTTTTTCCCCTGACTGGACTGGAACTTTTGATTGTATTGGATACCTTAGCCCTTAAGCTTCAGTTTGATACCTTATTTGATTATGGGGCATCAAAAGGGAGCAGCGGGTGGACAAACACAGAAGCCCAGGCAGACTCCACATCAATCTAAGCAACAGCCAGGTCCTAGTCAGCCGAGTGATACAAGTGAACAGCCACCCTGGGATCCAGTGCTTCAAGCAGTTACTGAGATACATAAAGAGGTGGAAAATATTCTTGAGTGTCTCAGATCCCAGGATGTAAAAACAGATGTGGCAATGGCTTCAGCTAAAGATGCTGAGGAAAGATCTATGAAGCTACAGGTCACCGTGGCTCAGCTCACTACTGAAAATGCACACCTCTGGAACCATTTGAAGACCTTGGGAAACAAGACTAGGGCCATGAATTTGCACCTCATGGGTTTGCCAGAAGGAATTGAGGAGGATCTTCTTACCTTTATTAGGTCCTGGTTATAAGGAGCTATCCCCGAAGACTTCGGAGTGGATGTACAGAATCTAGTTAGGGCCTTTCTGGTGAACGTTCGGGCCCAGCAAGTTCACCAGCAGATATCTCGTACAGTCCTTATTGTTACTACCGGCATGGAGTAATTGATATGGGCTCGGCAAAACCATCAACTGCAGCTGGAAGATCATGATGTGCAATTTTTCCTGGACTGGCTTTATGCGATGAGAAGTCATCGGAAGCACTTTGATCCACTGCGGCAGCAATTTATAGCCCTCGGAGTAGCTCACTCGCTTCTGGCTCCAGCGCGGTTATGAATTACTTGTGGTGGTGTGACTTACTTGTTTTCAGATCCTAAAGAGGCAACGAAGTGAGTACATAAAATTGCTTCAGATTTTCAATCTGCAACACCAGAACAAGAAGCAGATTTGGGGGCTTCACATTTGGACACTTGAGAAGTATTTGACTATGTCTTTTTTTTCCTTTTTGAGTAGAAGGTTTGCTAAACATCTAATGAGAATTGGGATACAGCAGTTATACAATAACATTTATTGGGCTAAGATTTAATCTTCCTTATAATATCTCTGATGCATCAGAAGTTCTGATCTGGAAGGTAGATGTTTCATTTTTGTTTTATAGAAGGGGAATGTAATATTGCGTTGTCTTTACCTCTGGGCCTTTCTCATATTGAAAGTGGACTTTGGGACTTTGGAATTCTCTCTCCAAGAGGTTTCTTTTGAAGGGACTATCCTAATGAGTGTACTGTGGGGAGTTTATTTCCTATTGATGGATATTTCCATTTTAGAATTTCCACTATTATGGGGAGGACAAACAGTTTGTTTTTATTTCCCTTTATCTGTTGCAGAGTGCTGTGCTGGGAAGAAGACTGTGGCATATGCCCACTTATTTTGTTTCTCCCTTACACTTCTTTTTGAATATGTTCGTGGGAACAGTGACTGCAGTAAAGTCACTTTAACTGATTTTGTTTAACATAGACTTGATATTTTCCCATGGGTCATGGCTTGGTGGGCATATGTGTAAAGTTATGGAGTTTATATATTTTTTCCACTGGATTCCCTCATATGTTGTGTCAAAATGAATAGTCTCTGTCTAAACTGGGTACTGAAATATTGCTATTTTCATTTGTATGTCAAATGACTGGATAGCTATTGAGGTAATTTTTCTTTCATTACTTGCTGGTACAGTGCAACATTTCATAAAAATAAAGGTAAAAAAAGACTTATGCACAATTCGGGTTTGTTTCAGTTTCTCATAGGGACAACTGGAAGACACAACTGATTGCAGTCTTCAGGTATGATTCAGTGCATATTCAAACAAGCATTTGTCAATGCCAAATGTTTGCTTGCTGGCATTGGCATTGGTAGTGTAGGAGTTAGAGAGCTGCATAATAGGAATGGCAGTGAAGTATTGAACTGAAGCCAACCCCACCACCACCCTGCAGAGACTGACAGGCATTGGGGTGTGCCTTTGGGTCGTCATGCATAACAGCCATGCCATTTCACCACACCCTACCCTGCAGAAACTGACAAGTGTCATTGTATGCCGTGGGGTCTATGGCCCCTATGCTCACCCCATTCCATCAGAAAATACGGTGAGATGGGTCCTGTATAGGAGAATGGAGTGAACTTTGGGGCCGAAGAGTCCAAGGCACACCTTGATGCCTCTCACTGGCTGCAGGGTGTGAAATGGTATGAGAATTACAGGCAAGAATCCTAAGTCACACCCCTGTTGCCTGTCAATCTCTACAGGGTGGGGCATCATGGTCATAAACCCTAACACCTCAGGCGTTCGTTGGCATTTTCACTCCAAATTTTCAATATGGGTTTTTTGTGACCCCCACCTTATGAACAGTGGCAATATCAGTTTGCTAGCCAAAAGCTGATTTCACATAGCAACTATGCCATTTGGCACCACAGATGTGAAAACACATTTCGAACAGGATGTGAAAAATGACAGCTGTACTGTTCATGGGGAGGTGCAAAAAATGGCAATGTTGAAAATCTGCAGTGAAAATATTAAAAAAACTGGTGAAGTCACGAGCGTGCATAGAAAATGTGCAACACACATCCGTAATGCAATTAGTTTGGGGATTTTTTACAGTAGATTTTCAACACAGGGATTTTGGAACCTGCGCTCATGAATAGTGTCACTGTGATTGTCTTAATCTGTCCCGAACAATGATTTCCCACAGCGACCACACATTTCTGTGCTGGATGTGCGAAAACACATTTCGGCCATGGTGTGAAAAATGACAGCAGTACTGTTCATAAGGAAGTGTGGAAAAATGCCAGTGGTGAAAATCTGGACTGAAAATATTAGAAATCCATGAACTTATGAGGATGCGTGGAAACTTAGCAATGGTCACTCGTAACACAGTCATTTTATGGACTTTTTTCACCAAATTTTTAAAATAGCTATTTTAACACCTCTGCTTGTGAACAGTGCCACTGTGATTTTCTTAATCTGTCCAGAACATTGTTTTTTCACACAGACTGTGCCGTTGTACGCTACATGGGTGGAAACATTTTGGGAGAGATGTGAAAAATGACAGCTGTATTGCTCATAAGGAGGTGTGGCAAAATGACAATGTTGAAAATCTGGAGTGTAAATATTGAAAATTCGCAAAAAACAGTCATTTTTTGGATTTTTTTCACCAAATTTTCAACATAGAGTTTTTGGAGGCCTACCTCATGAACTGTGACACTGTCGTTTCATAAATCAGTCCCAAAAGGTGGTTCCACGCAGTGACTGCGAAATCACCTTTCGGGCCCGAGTAACAAAATGACAGTGACAGAATTCATGAGGTGGGGTCCCAAAAACCCATGTTGAAAATTTGGTGAAAAAATTCCTCCAAATGCCTGAGATATGCATCAAAGTTGAAAAAACCCTATTTATTCCATTATACAGCTTACTGGCATTTCTTCAGTTTCGCGGTCGGCTTTGAAGAGTGCAGACGTGTTTCTGGTCCACCGAAGATCGTCATGCCAGACTCAGGAGGTAAGTATGGGGTGAGATGGGTGTGTGGGGAGGCAGGGTGCACAGAGGGTGGGCACAGGTGGGAGAAGGGAGGTCAGGACAGGCAGCGAGGGAAGGTTTTTTTCTTTCATGTTTTTTTTTTTCTTGGAGACGTGGGACTTGTGCCACGCTGTGATGGGCTCCCAGCGTGGCAGCTGGAAGGCTGTTTTGGGGGGCAGTGGAGCCCGGCGGAGTTGGGCACCCCGTCGGCCACGCGGACTGTTGCCATGCTGGGGTGGGCTCCCAGCATAGCACCTGGAACTCTGTTGAGGGCGCAGCAGAGCCGATGGGGATTGGGCACCCCCGTCGGCCATACAATGTGTGCATGGGGGGGGCATGAGCATGCAATACGTGCGTGTGTGTGTGTGTGTGTGTCTGAGGAGCGCATGAGCACACAATATCTTATCACTGCTCACTGAAGCATAGCTCTCCCTTTGAACTGTACGGCACTGCAGTTTCAACTGCTGTCATAGACAGCTGCAGCATTCATTGGCGAACTGTGGCTGCACCTGCAAACACACTGACTGAATTGGAAGACAGGGTGCCACACCTCCGAAAACTCGGATGATGGCACTATGTTTCTTGCACATGTGTGCAAGCAAACTTAAAAATTACTTTTAAAAAGCATTGCAGATCTATTTGTAATCTTCATTTAGTAATCATTTACTCAATCAATCACTTTAATACTTAGAATTTAGTATTCTTTGAGGTAGTACTCTTCTATGATGATTAAAGATGATTAAAAATGACTAAAATTATTCTTCAAAGACAAATTAATGACTGCTTTAATATTAAATTTAGTATTCGACTTTGGATCTAGCAATTGCTTCAGAGTGGTGCAGAAAGCTGCCTTAAAGACAACAAAACTTGTGGCTGTTAAAATCTCCTCAGCTAAGTTGAAGTGCATCTACAAGTATCCTGTGGGAGCTTTGGGTGCAAGTCAGGGAGCAGGTAGCATAGCCAGTAGGTACTGCCAATTAAATTCACGCTGTGGCTAGCTTTAAAATGCCAGACTGGACTTTATTTTAATAAATTACATCTCCGAGAAGCCAAATCAAAATTGGAATACACCCAGCTTCATCCTTGATGCAATTTCATTTAAAAAAGGACACACATCGATAATAAATCAAAAGGTGATCTCCAAAGAAATACACTTAAAGTCAGTTTTTGTGCAACCAGCTCCTCTGCTGTCTCCAGTACACATCCAGATGGGTCCTGGTCCCTGAACCAATTAAACTCCACTCTAGCTCCCGGTCCAAGAGTCATTGCCCTGTTTACCTGGCACCACTTGCTGATGATGGCTGTAGCTGGGAGAAAAATCGCTGGTGCTGGTGCTGCTGCGGCTGTTAATACTGACTCCTTCTCCTCCCAAGACTATATCGGCAGTGCCCACAAGCAGGGCCGCATTGTCTGAAGAGCAAGTGTTGAGAGGAGCAAGCTACAAAGACCACAAGGGAAGACCAACCACCTGTCTGCAGCAAGCTGGGCAGCCAGCCATCTGTTAAATCCACCTCCTCTCTCCTCAACTTCTCCCCAGGTTGGGGCGGTGAGTCAGTGGCAGCACCATAAAGCAGGTGTGTCCACTTGAACTAATCTTTAAACAAAAAAAAAGAAAGAAGTTTCTTTTCATGCCAAGGGAGCAAGAAAGAATGTCCACCGCCATTAGAGGGGTCAGGACAAGGCTCCAGTGTGAGGGCCAATCTAGTCAAATTTATTTAAATTGCTCCAGTAATGGAGCACAGGGTGAGAGGACGGTTCTATTCAAAATTACCTAAATTTCTTTAAATCATGCTCCTGCTTGGAGCACAGGGCAGGAGTGGGCAGCATTCAAATCAAGTAGCTCATGGAGGTGGAGCAGAGGGCAGGACAGGCCCTAAATTAAATACTAAAAAGCTAGTGCTTGGAAGGAGTAAGTCCCAGGGTAAAGGCTCAGTTATAGTCATGCTAGCCCATTGGGCTAGTGAATGAGGGCTAGCTTACCCAAAGGTTTTTTTTTTTATTATTTTTATTATTATTTAGAAATAAGTGCCAGAGGGCCAGTTTGGGGATGTAAGCCCCAGATTATAAAGTGA
This sequence comes from Neoceratodus forsteri, assembly GCA_016271365.2. Lineage (NCBI taxonomy): Eukaryota > Metazoa > Chordata > Ceratodontiformes > Ceratodontidae > Neoceratodus > Neoceratodus forsteri. The sequence continues at coordinate 201,170,950 of CM057458.1, forward strand.
AAGTGCTCCAGGGTGATAAAGGTAGTAGCCAAACTAAGGCTAGAGTGGTAAAATTGTTGAATTTGCTGAATTAAAGTGCAATAGGGTGTCAGCTCCAGTCAGAAACAAGCGGGGAAAGGAGTGGACCAGCCAGTTAGCTACCCCAGTAGTTACCATAGCCCTAGCCAAGGCCTAGTAACCTGAGTAACTGACCTGTAGACCCTACAACACTAGCCTTAGCTTGGCCACTGGTGGCCTCTTGGCTACTATAGCCACTTTTATCACCCTGGTCTCACTTTATAATCTGGGGCTTACTTCCCCTAACTGGCCCCCATAGTGCTTATTTCTGAATAAATAATAAAAACAACTTTTGAGCCAGCTAGTCCTTATTCACTAGCCCAGCTGGCTAGCTTGGCTATAACTGGGGCTTTACCCTGTCTTTTCTCCTTCTGCAGCCCTATTTACTATCTAATTCAGGGATGGCTCTTACCTCTGCTCTGCCTCTGGGAGCTACCTAATTTGAATGCCACCCACCCCTGCCCCATGTTCCAAGCAGGAGCCCAATTCAAATATTTATTTCTATTTTATTTTTTATTTAATCATTTGTTGACTGGGATAGGCATGCTGAGCCAAGGTTCATTTCCAGGTGCGACCTGGGGGAGGGGGGAATAGGAAATTACAAACAGTTATGCACAAGTACATCATTTTAACAGTGATTTGAAAATAAGCAGATACAATGGTGTTTGAATATAACAGCCATTGTGACAAAACTGACAATGGTTATAGCAAATAAATCCATGATAACAGAAAAAGACATAAATTTAAACATTTCTGGACATGAGACAACTGGGAGAGCAGAAACACAAAGTAAGTGCATATGGTATGGTCTAGATCTTGTAAGTGCTGTGGGGTGGAGATAGATCACCTGGGGCACTGGCAGGGAGGAGTTGGTAGGAGGTGTAGTTGTGCCTTACAAGTGGGGTAGGAGGAGGAGCTTCTGATGGTGGGGGCAAGCTTGTTCCACCAACTGGGAAGCTGGTAGGAGAAAGCAGCTTTGCCAGAAGTCGAGGAAGGGTGAGGTATATGAAAATATCTATCACTCATTCTGTTGTCATGGATTTATTTGCTGTAACCATTGTCAGTGTAGACTGAGGTGGGCTATGGATATGGCCTACCTAGACTTTAGCAAGGCATTTGACATAGTCACACACAAAAGATTAATATACAAGTTAGACAGCCTTGGAGTGGTTCCCAAGGTGGTAGCCTGGGTAAAGAATTGGCTGGACAACAGGACACAGAGGTAACAGTAAACAGAGTCCACTCTGAAGAAAGGGGGGTTACTAGAAGGGTACCGCAGGGTTCACTACTAGGACCGGTCCTCTTCAATGTCTTTATATGTGACACACTGCAGAGGGGCTGGAAGGAAAAGTATGTCTCTTTACAGACAACACAAAGATCTGCAACAGGGTTGATACACAAGGTGGGGTGAAAAGGATGAGAAGGGACTTGGCGAGGTTGGAGGAATGGTTAAATGTATGACAGCTTAGATTCAGTGCAAAGAAGTGCAAAGTCATGCACCTGGGAAACAAAAACCCAGGGGAAGGGTACACAATAGGGGGTGAGATACTAACAACAACAACGATGGAAGGATCCTGGGGATAGTCATATCAGACGACCTAAAGGTGGGCAAGCAATGTGAGAGGGCAGCAAGGAGGGCTGGGAGGATACTGGGATGCATAGGGAGAAGCATCACCAGTAGAAAACAAGAAGTTGTTGTCCCTCTGCACAGACAGATGGTGAGACCCCATCTGGAGTACTGCATGCAGTTTTGGAGACCCCATCTCTGCAAGGATATAGACAGGATGGAGGCTGTCCAGAGAAGGGCAACTAAAATGGTGCTGAGTCTGCAGAAGACATCTGAAAGAGAGACTAGGAACTTAATATGTATACCCTTGAGGAAAGGAGGAGAAGGGGACATGATAGAAACTTTCAAGTACCTCAAGGGAATCAACAAAGTCCAAGAGGGCCGCATCTTTCAGAAAAAGAGATGTGCAAGAACAAGGGGGCATAATTTGAAGATAGAGGGGGGGATGGCTCAAAGGTAATGTGAGGAAGTATTTTTTCACAGAAAGGGTTGTGGATGCATGGAATGGCATTCCTGAGGAGGCTGTGGAGTCAAAAACAGTGGGGTGATTCAAGAATGCATGGGACAGATATAAGGCAATTCTAGTGGGGGGTAGGAGAAGTAGGCTGTTAGTTAAGTAGGATCTGCAGCTTATCCAGTAGGTAGGGAAATGGGTAGACTAGGTGGGCCAAGCTGTCCTTATCTGCCATCAAATTCTGTGTTTCTATGTTACTTCTATGCCTCAGTAGATAAAGGTTATTAGATGCCAGGGAGAGACAAGCTTCCAGGTAGGGGGTAGAATGTCAAACCAACATTTAGATATAAATTTGAAGGAGTGAATGTAGCACCTGTGGAAGAGTGGGGTTATTCCTAAGAGGGAGTAAAGATCACAGTGATGGGTTCTAAGGGAAGAGCTGGTAGCAAAACAGCAGAAAGAGTTAGGGAGGGTGTCAAGCTTGGATAGTGTGGTTTCTGGAGCAGGACTGAAGATCACATTCACATAAACAAAAATGGGGAGGATCATTTTAGTTACGATTTGGTGTCTGGCAGGAAGTGGGAGGGAGTCTCTGTGCCAATATAGCATACCAAGTTTGGGGCATAATTTGGTGATGGTAACATCAATGTGAGACAAGAAAGATAAGTGGGAGTCTAGCCAAACACCCAGGTAATTGTATTTACTGACCTGGTCTAGCTGGGTACCATCCAGGGAAGTGATGGGGGTGGGGGGGGAGAGGAGCTGCTGAGTTTCTGTGCTGTGTCAAATAACATGGACACAGTTTTGGAAGTGTTGCGTTTTAGTTGGTTTAGACTGAACCAATGTTGAATGTTGTCAAAGTCCCTTTTAAGAATAGTTTGAACATCACTTATAGATGGACCAGAAGTAAAAAGAATAGTGTCACCCACATACATGTGTATACTGGATTTAGTGCCTGAGATGGGGAGGTTGTTTATGAAAAGGGAGAAGAGGCTGGGACCAAGGACAGATCATTCCGGAACACCTGCAAGGATGATAGTGGTAGGGGGGAAGACATCAGAAATTCTGACAGACTGCGACCTGTTGGAGAGGTAGGAGTTGAACCACTTTATGGTGATGGGAGCAAGGCCAAGTGCTTCAAATTTTGATGGGAGGAGGGGGCAGGATACTGAGTCAAAGCCCTTGGCTAGGTCGACGAAAACAGTGGCAGTAAGGAGGCCTTGGTCTGAGGCAGTGTATATGTGGTTAGTGACACACAGGAGAGAAGAGATCGTGGAATGCTGTTTACTGAAACCAGACTGGTGGGAGAAAGGAGGTTGTTAGTAGTGAGATATTCCACCAGTCTGGAGTGGGCCAGGGATTACTATAGCTTTGCAAGTGTAGGGAGGAGGGAGATCGGCCTATAATTACCAGGCTTAGTGGGATCCCTGCCTTTATGGAGGGGAATAACTGAGGCAGATTTCCAGGCCTGAGGGCCTGAGCCCAAAGAGAAGGAGAGGTTTAGTAGATGGGTGAGAGGCTTTGTGATTGCTGTTGCAGAGATTTGCAGAAGTTTGGGGTGGATCCCATCAGGGCTAGATTTGGTGGTATTTAGCACACTGAGGGCAGTGAGGACTTTATGTTCACTGACAGAAGAGAATATGAAGTTCTTTAAACAGGGAGACAGAAGGGGGACATACTCTCCCCCCACTCAGACCACCCATATGATTCCCCCTTGGAGGCTGTTTACCCATCTGAATCACCAAAGGCTCCCCAAGACCAGGCTTCCTCAACAATGGCCCCCCCTTCCCCCACCTGGATCTCCCAGAACCCATAGACTAGACTCCCGCACCTACCTTCACCCTCTTCTCCCATTTGGACCAACTAGGGGACTACCTGAACCATGCTGCCCCCACCCAGGACATTGACTGGGAGGGATTGGGATCCTATGGCCATGATCAGGACCTGTCAGGAGCCTGACAACATGGCTATGGGGCTGAGAATCCTGAAGCTGGGGATGGGCTCAAGAGCCTGCTGCCAGGGCTAGGAGGGGTTAGATAGGGGTATGACACTCAAGAGCTAGTGGCCCCACTTTCAGCAACCTCGTGAAACAAGTTTGGAAATACTGTATGATACCTGAAGTTAGATTTCTTACCTACTTGCTACAGTAACACAGGTATACACCCCCTGCTGGTTGTGTGATTGTTGTGTTGCCTTGGTCCTTCTCCTACGTGCATTTGTGTGTGTGGTGGTGGTGGGGGTGGGGGAGGGAATGTGCAGTTAGGGTTTTCAACCCTAACACTGACTTTCCTCACTTTTGTCACTGTGGAAAAACCCTAACTGATGCAAGGATGGACCCTGCAAAAAGAGAGTCACTGGACCGTGCGCGCGGGCAGAGGAGGGGAGTGCACACACGTGGGGGTGGTCGTGTGTTGCTGGACTGCTCCCGACTCTTGTGTCTTGCTTCCCCCGTGGAAGCAGCAGCAGCACCAGTGCCACCGGTAGCTGCTGCTCATCCACCTACTCCGCCACTACCACCACCATCGGTAGCAGCTGGAGGGGCTCCAGCAGCACCCCCTCCACCACCTCCACAGCCACAGGAGGTGCCCCAGGAAAACATAGGTGGTGCTACTGCTAGGACTGTATCTGGTCCCCCCCACAGCTCCCCAGTGTGGGATTTTTTTAATTGTGTGGGGGGAGGCACCACAGTCATAGTGTGCCATCTCTGTGGTGTGCAGGTGTGCCATGGCCCCCGGTGGTCACATTTGGGGACCAGTGGGCAGCACACCCACATGTTCAACCACCACAAGGCAAAGTGTCAGGCTGCCATGGAAGGGGACAGGCGTGCACCTGCTGGCCCTTCTGTAGCAGTGGCCAAGGGTGCTGCTGGGGTTGAAGTTGTGCTTCGCCGCTGCAGCAGGAGGAGGGCCAGTGCAGCAGCTGCTCCACCACCACCACCACCGCCACCACAGCCACCAGCATCACACTCTCCACCACCACCAGTGCCACTACCTGGGTTCCCACCTGCAGTGGACCCCTCCACAGTCCCTGCAACAGAGGCCGACATTGCTCTGGTGTGGGCGGCCCTGGTGGAGAATAATCAGAGGGTTGGTGCTTTACAGCAGCAGATCAATACAATCCAAGAACAGCAGCAGCAAATACTCACAATGCTGCACCTGTTGCTGCAACACCACGGCATCCCACGTCCAGAGTAAGGGATTCTTTTGTGGACCCCCCCACCCCACTACTGTGCTGTACTTTTTTTGTGCATTTTTTTTTTTGTTGTTTAATAATACCGATTTTCCCTTCTGTAGTGGCAGTGTCTCAGTAATGTTTACTTTTTGTTTTGTAGTGCTTGTGGACAAGCTGTTGTGAACAGTGCAAGTATGATGTGTAAAACTGCATGTGTGCAGTCAGCGTTGTTTCCTGTGTATGTGTGTGTGTGTGAGACATCAGACATTGTGCAGCAGAGTATTGCAAACATATATTGCTGTTGCTGACTTGTTGCAGGCAGGGTTTATGCTATAAAGAATAGCGAGCAGAATATGGTATATTTTATTGTCACCATCATCATCAGTGGACTAAGTGATACGATACTTTTTCAGAGGTTTTGTGCTATGATCTCCACAAAGTCATGTGTGCACTGTGAGTGACCGAGGTGCACACTGACCTGATACCTCTGGAAAAATATCATATCACTTAGTCAGCTGGCGCTGATGGTACCAATAAAATATACATCAGGTATTCTTTGTTATCTTTATTCTTGATAATGCAACAAGTCTTACCATACATATGTTTGCATGAAGCTGTACAATGTATGCACACACAGGAAAGAACAGTGATGGCACACATGCAGTTTACCACAACATATTTGCATTGCTCAGTCTTCATGCTGTTTGCGAAACAGTTAAAATCCAATTCATGAGTCCTGATACAAATTAAACATTACTGAGGCTCTATAACTATTTTGCTTATGAAATAGACATGAAAGAGATTCACCAAGTCACAGCATTGCACTCGATATATGGGCACCTTACTTCCAGGGGAATATTTCTTGCTCCACATAGTGCAATACATTTCTGTGAAAACCACCTCTAATTTCATTACAGTGTGTCACGTCAAGAAGGAATTCCCATTCATAAAAGCCACCCAAATTCTGCTCCCCTTTCGCAGCAGCGTTAGGACGTGATGCCAGGAAGAATGCAGGTATGTGCTCCATTATACTGAATGTCCTATTGTCTGGCAGCTTTCCGAATGTTTCTTTATGTTATAATATTCAGTTTGTGGTGAAACGTGTGGGCATGTTTCCAGTAAGAAGAGCCTTGTTAGTGGAAACGTGCCTGTTCACAGTAAACTAGTAACATAAAGAAACATTGGATAGCTACGGACATTCACTATAGTGGAGCATGCCTCGCTCCCCTGGCATCCGTCCTAATGTTGCTGAAAGAGCAGGGTAAAATAATTATAACGTGTTTACTGACAATGCAGACGTTTCACAGATATGTAATACACATATAGGTATAAAACCCTGATCAAGCATATATTAAATTATGTGCAACACCATAACTATAAAACGTGGTGAATCTCTGTAAAAGTACTCTGTAACAATCTGTTGAGAACTCTGACCTATATTTTTAATGCTATGTTACCACTTCCTTTACTTACATCCTGACTGGAATGATACAAGAATTCCGGTAGTTGAGTCTGCTGTACTACCTTTTTTCATGTGTGAAATAATGAAAGTAGCATTCCTTTTAAATTGGTGCTGACCAGGTCTTTGTCATTGTTTTCCTCTGCTTTTCTCCATCACATCAGTTAGTTGTTATATATCACTTCTGTTGTAAATTAACAGTTATGCAGCAGGCAGTGTTTTATGACACCAAAGAACAATATTTATTGAAAAGCAGCTGGAAATAAATACAAACCTAGTCAGAACAGTATTGAAAGGTGTGCTCATTTTTTTTTCATACATGAAAAAAAAGTATTTAAGTAAGTAAAGCAGACAGAAATTGTGAAAAGACGCATATCTTTCAAGTCACAACTCGGAGGTAACTAGTGGCTGTGTGAATGTAAAATAGCATAAAAAGTATAGTTCAAAATTGTCACGACATTGTTGCAATGCTGATTTAATTGATAATGTCAGTATGACATCATGAGCTGACAATCACACAACACACAAAATGCATCTGCCTTGTGTGCAGAAAATTGACAAGTGGTAGCAAAGTGAAATAGAAGCATTTCAGTACACACAAAGTCCCTCAGAATTAATGGCACATTCAGTCATGCGTGCAGTGTTGGCACAGAGTCCCCAGATATTTTCTGCATGCCCAAAATGCATCCGCCTTGTGTGCAGAAAATTGACAAGTGGTAGCAAAGTGAAATGGGAGCATTTCAGCACATACAAAGTCCCCAGAATAAAATGATGACCATGAGCGAAGTGTTGCTGGTCCAATGCGTGCTGCGATTTGAGGAAATGCAATGTGATCATCTCAACTGGATGGTAGGGTGCCCTTTGTCTGTACACTAATAGTAGCCTTGATGAGTTGATATATATATATATATATATATATATATATATATATATATGTATATGTATATAGACATATATTTGTGTGTTTTGTAGGTGAGGGTGGTTGACATGGACATGTACTCATGGTATTGTTCTGTATCACTGGTCACAGATACTGTTGGTGTGCACAGTCCAGTGCTTGATGAGAACTTTTTGCGTCAAAATTTGAAATGTATAACTCTCAAGCATGTGAAGGTAAGTATTTTTTTGTTTTGGGATGGGGGAGCATATTTGCAGGTTTGTCTGTAATGGTTTCTTATTTTGTTACTTCTTCACAGATTTGATCTGCATCCTTCTCGAGTCTGGTTGTTAATGATGATCATGGTCATCTAATGAAACAATTTCTGTGTGTTGCATGTGTGCCCCAGCCCGGGGACGGGGGGCAGATGTTGAAGAACTTGTTTGGATAAGGCCACTTTGACAGAACAACAAAGCATTTGGAAGTTTCCTAAAAAGGAAATGAATGACTTCTTACTACTTATTTGTAATTTGTCCCTGGTTCTTAATCTCCTCAAGTCAAGTTACATTTCAAAACCACATCTTGTCAAGTAACACAACCTGTGTGCAACTTTTTCAACACTGTCATGATCAGGGCTGCAGAGCTGCAAGTTCAGAATACAGTGCATGAATGATATCTTACAGAAATAGTTTTGGTGACGTACATATGTCACCTAGTTTATGAATTGTACTCAGTGGCATTTGTTGCAGTCTTTCCAAAACAATGAAACAGATGAAATAAAATCTTCATACTTACCAGAATGGATGTTCCATAGGTTTCTCTGTACGGTAGAGCTGCAGTACCAGTCCCATCAAGTTTCAGCAAAGGAGAGTTTCTTTGCTAACCTGTAAAAAAAACAAAATAAGTGTACCGTATGTGTTTGACCATTGCGGCTCTGAAAAGCTACAGAAAACAAAACATACACCTAAAGGAAGTGAAATAGCATAACAAACATTAGTACACATACTCACTTAATGATCTTTTTGTCTGCATCGAATACGCATGCCCCGTTAAAAAAGCTCAGGGTACAGGCAAAATGTCATAAATGGCTGAGCCCGTGCCTCAAGCATACTATGCTCCTCCGGGACAGAGCATGGGGTACTTTCAAATCCTCTGGCAGCCCAATAGACTGGGAAAAGTACAGAGAGCTGAGAAATCAGTGCAAGAAATCCTCAAAAAAAGCCAAGTCTCAATACCTAAATGACCTGCAAACTAGGCACCTACGGGATCCCAAAAAATTCTGGGGACACATTAACCAACTTATCAAGGGCTCCTCAACTAGTCAAATGGACTCCATCATAGTGGGGGACTCTCTGACAAAGAACCCAGCGGTAATTGCTGAGGCATTCTGTGCCTCCTTCTCTACCCTGAGTGTGTCTCCCTCCTCGGTCCTCCCCAGGCCTAACCCTTACTCAGGGGACACATGGTTTCACCCTCAACCTCAATTCCACCTAAAACTGGTCAAACAGACAGAGTACTACTCTCTTATCCAAAATTAACCCTTCTTCCTTCATAGGACATGACCAACTTGAGCCTCTTCTGAGGGCTGCCGCCCGCCATCGCCCATCCTGTCACCTTGCTCTAAATAGGTCGCCTCAGGATGGCCTGGTCCCAAAAATGTGGAAGGCAGCGACCATCGTACCTGTCCACAAAAGTGGGCCCCGAGACAAATTGGGAAATTACAGACCAATCTCCCTTCTCAGTCCCCTGGGGAAGATTCAGGAAAGACTAGTCTCAAACCAGCTACAAGACTACCTTGAGCAGCACTTACTCATGGCCGATGTCCAGCATGGCTTTAGAAAGGGTCATGGCACCGACACTGCGCTCATCCGGCTCACCACGGACATCCTCTCCCATATGGACCAAGGCTCCCCAACGGGCGCCCTCTTCATTGACCTATCCAAGGCCTTTGACCTGGTTAACCATAATCTCCTCCTCTCTAAACTCCTGCTCCTAGGACTGGATCACCTCTCCCATTCCTGGTTTAAGAGCTACCTGAGTGACCACTCCCAAAAAGTCCGATGGAAGGGTACACAGTCTGGACCCAGATCAGTCTCTGCCGGGGTACCCCAGGGCTCAATCCTGGGCCCTCTGCTCTTCTCACTCTTCCTCAGTGACATAGAGGGAAACTGCCCTCACAGCAATCTCATTCTATATGCTGATGACACTGTCATATACTGCAGTGACTCCCAACCTAGCGTCATCTCAACAAAACTTCAGGATAGCCTCTCCACTCTTGAGGCCTGGTTCTCCGCAAACTCCCTTATTCTCAATGATGAAAAAAACTAAAGCTGTACTGTTTGGCTCTAGACGGCTGGGCTCAGACAGAAGTCAGCTTCTCCAGATCAGCACCAGCCAAGGAAAAAGAGTTGAGGTCATGCCCAGTTTTAAATATCTTGGGATCCATCTAGACCAGGATATGACCTACCGATCCCATATTGATTCCGTAACCAGGTCCACCCATCAAAAGATTGGCCTCCTTTACCGTCTGGGAAACTCTCTATCCTCTACTGCACACCATGCAATTGCCTGCTGCAATCTTCTCCCATCCATCCTATATGGAGCCCCATTGCTGCAGTTCCTCTGAGAGTCGGAATACAATAAACTTTCCGTACTATATAACCATGTGGCTCACTTTGCCACAAACTCCTCGCCTAGGAGACATCATTGTGAGGCCCTAAAGGAACTTAACTGGCCCACTCTCTGGCACAAACTAGCCTATCCTGTTGCTTGCCTAACTTTCAAGTTCACTAATCTCGGTCCCCTTCCCCATCTTCGAGGACTACTCTCTCCCAAAAGACATACCCGAACCCCGAGATCAACTGCAAACCACCTCCTCGACATCCCTAGGATGTGCTCCAACTACGGCAATCGTTCCTTCAAATTTGCTGCCCCCCCACCTATGGAACTCCCTACCACCTAGCTTGGTGAACTCAACCACCCTCACCCAGTTCAAAAATGGACTCAGACTATATCTTCTCAACCTTAGTCTCTGTGGCTGTAACTGCTAGCACCCCATGCCATTTTCATTTGACTGCTGCACTGCTTTGAACAATCCCTTCAATTTGTCATGGAATTCTAATATGGACAATCATACATAAACTGGTTACTTCCCTATACACTGCTTCCAATGTACACTGATGTAAATATTGTACATTTTTGTACATAATGTGTGAATACATGGGCACTGTATGTAATATGTGAGTCTGCTTGTGAACCAGATTACTACCCCTGTATAAATGTAGCAAATGTAATACTGTGTAACAATCATAACTAATGTAACTACTGAATACTGTATATAACTGTTTTTAATATGTCCTTTTCTGTAACTAACTCTGGGTCGCTCCTGAAAAAGGGACCATCGGTCACAGTGGGCTTACCCGGTAAACAAAATCTAAATAAATAAATAAAAATAAATAAATAATGGTTTAAATATTAAGAAGCTTTGTACCTGTGGCTGATGGATGTGATCTCCTGTTTGATTCCCTCTGCCTTGGCATGGTAAATGTAATGGGGAAATATTATCTGAATGACACTGGTGGTGGGTGTTGGTGAACTGGTGATAGCTGTGGCACATGATGACATTCTCTGTTATTATATCTTCCTACATCTGGTGGTGGTGGCAGTGGCTAACAACATCAATCCCGATGGTGGTGGTCCAGGGGGACAGACAGAATAATGCTCAGTGGTGACAGTGGCTAACATCAGCCCTGGTTGTGGTGGTCCGGGGCAGACAGACTCATGCTCAGTGGTGGCAGGAGCTAACATCAGTCATGGTGGTGGTGATCCGGGGGTAAGACAGACTCATGATCAGTGGTGGCAGTGGCTAACATCAGTCCTGGTGGTGGTCCAGGGGTCAGACAGACTCATGCTCAGTGATGGCAGTGGCTAACATCAGTCCCAGTGGTGGTGGTCCGGGGTCAGAGAGACTCATGCTCAGTGGTGGCACTGGCTAACATCAGTCCTAGTGGTGGTGATCCAGGAGGGAGACAGACTCATGCTCAGTGGTGGCAGTGGCTAACATCAGTCCCAGTGGTGGTGGTCCGGGAGGCAGACAGACTCGTGCTCAGTGGTGGCAGTGGCTAACAACATCAATCCCAGTGGTGGTGGTCTGGGGGTCAGACAGATTCATGCTCAGTGGTGGCAGTGGCTAACACCAGTCCCAGTGCGGGTGGTCTGGGAGTCTGACAGCCTCATACTCAGTGGTGGCAGTGGCTGACATCAGTCTCCATGGTGGTAGTCCAGGGGTCAGACAGACTCATGCTCAGTGGTGGCAGTGGCTAACATTAGTCCTGGTGGTGGTGGTCTGGGGGGCAGACAGACTCATGCTCAGTGGTGGCAGTCGCTAACAACATCAGTCCTAGTGGTGGTGGTCCAGGGGTTAGACAGACTCATGCTCAGTGGTGGCAATGGCTAACATTAGTCCCAGTGGTGGTGGTCCAGGGGTCAGACAGACTCATGCTCAGTGATGGCAGTGGCTAACATCAGTCCCAGTGGTGGTGGTCTGGGGATCAGACAGACTCATGCTCAGTGGTGGCAATGGCTAGCATCAGTCCTGGTGGTGGTGGTCCGGGGGGGACAGACTCATGCTCAGTGGTGGCAGTGGCTAACATCAGTCCCAGTGGTGGTGGTCCGGGGTCAGAGAGCTCATGCTCAGTGGTGGCACTGGCTAACATCAGTCCTAGTGGTGGTGGTCCAGGAGGGAGACAGACTCATGCTCAGTGGTGGCAGTGGCTAACAACATTAGTCCTGGTGGTGGTCTGGGGGGCAGACAGACTCATGCTCAGTGGTGGCAGTGGCTAACATCAGTCCCAGTGGTGGTGGTGGTGGTGGTCTGGGGTGGCAAACCACCTTTTAACAACCTCAGTTAAAACCTGCCAACATTAACCACATCATCCTCCTCGTAAAGAAAGCTTCCCTCCCAGTCGTCTATGTCTGAAGTCTGACCACTGGGAAATTATTTCTCCATTGTGTCATCATCTACATCAGTGGTGGGCCGTTTCAGGCAGCCACTGCCAGTGCCACCAGGATGGTCCATTTCCACATCGCCAAAGCCACCATGACTAGGCCGGGGTATGAATACTTAGGTTGCAGTCTGTGCTGGTATGTGCCTCTCATTCATTTTAATGAATGTTAGCAAACTAACATTTGCAGGAGACAAGTTTGTCTGACGATCCCTGACTATTGCACCTGCTGAGCTGAATACCCTCTCAACACTTACACTGGAGGGTGGGCATGTGAGGTACTTCAGTGCCACTGCAGTCAGCTCTGGCCATTCACTGACCTTTCCACTCCAGTACAAAAGAGGATCTTCAGTTATTGTCAGATGCCTGTTTTCAGACAAATATGACTCAACCATTCTCTGAGCTGCACTTAATCCAGTTGTTGATGCATCATCCTGTTCTCCTGAATCATTTGTTTCACAAATACCCACTTGGGACAATGCCTTCCAAAGTGGGTTGACTCCAACCACTTTGGATGACAGACCACCTTGAACTGCTGTCCCTTTCCCCTTGCAGGATATGCTTGATAGTCCTACAGGTACACCTTCAGCCAGATTATGCTGCTGAGGTTTGCTGACCTTGGCATGTGACTTCTGTGCCCCATGAACCAAGCGCACCAGTTGACCACTGATATTTTGTACCTGTTCAGGCCCTCCCTCCAGTACTGATGCAGTTCCACATTTGTATTGTGGGTCCAGCATTGTTGCTATGGCAAAGTTGTCTCTAAGCTGAATGCTCACAACATGACGATTCTGGTCGAATACTGTCAGCATGTGTTGCAGCAACATACTGCTACCACTGTCTCCGGCAACATCAAGGCCATGCTGTACATTCACTAATGTCTGCTTCAGCTCCTGCAGTAGTAGAATTGATTGGCTTATGGAGGCAGACTTGCCACTCACTGCCTGTGTGGCATGTTCAAAAGGCCACAAAATTGTTATTACAGAGTCCATGAGGAGCCACTGTTCAGTTGTCATAGACATGGAGGCCCTGGAACTGTCATGGCTAGTGCACGTCACAAGATATTCTGAGATGGCTTTGTATTGTTCATACAACCTCTCTGCCATGTATATAGTGGAGTTCCATCAGGTGATAACTTTCCAACTTCAAGCGGTGCTGAAGCAGATTGTTTTGTATCTGCAACTGCCGCAGTTGGTCATGGGCCTTTCCAGATCTTGAAAAGTGAGAGCAGATATGTCGTGCAATGGTCAGCATTTCCTTTACATCAGGGTGCTGCAGAAACTCCTGCACCACAAGATTTAAACAGTGGACCATGCATGGAGCATGAAACAAACCACCATTCATGATGCACTTCACCACATTTGACCCATTGTCACTTGCTATTAAGCCAGCTCTCAGGGGCAGATGGTTTAGCCATTTGTCAGTTTCAGTCAGTACCATGTCCAACATGTTCTCACCAGTGTATGAACAGGTCACATTACGCATAGCAATCGTTACATGCTGTCGAATTCCTGGAAGATTGCTACCGCGACAATCCACCTTACTGCACTGATTATTCACACTACTAACATCACAAACAACCCCCAGCACCTGCGCCCAGTGTGCAGTTATACACAAATATGAACTCCCCGCTGTTTTGTCCACATATCCATACTTAAATGGATGAATGGAGAGGAGGAATGTTGAAGGGCATGTCTTACTGAGTCGGACACACTGTGGAACAACTTGGGGACAGCACGGGTAGAAAAGTATGTCCTGGATGGGACTTTCCATTTTTGACAGGCACGTGCAGCAAACTGCCGCAACCCAGAATTCTCCACAAGGAGAAGGGCAAAGATCAATTGCCAGCATTTCCACTACAGCAGCATTAGTTCACGTGACACTGTGTAATTGATGCCTGACTTCCTGCGCAAAAAGCATCTGCCAACATGGGCTGACAGGCATTTTACATGGGGTGTGATCACAAATGGTTGTGCTCTGTGACGAAGGGCATTGGCAGGGGGTGGAGTGTGGACATTTGATGAAGTCGGTTGCACAGGTGATGATGACAAACCCAGAAATGCAGATATTTTGCCAGATTTGCCAACCGGGGTTGATGTACCACTTGCACTAGACATACTGCATTCAGCACCATCACTACCACCACCACCACCACCACCAAAACTGCTGCTCTCACCAGCACTGGACAACATTTCAAAGTCATTATGGTCCTCCACCTCATACTGCTAAGGTTTATATTAAGGTCAGTTCTGGGAGCTAGTAGGCCGAGACCCATAATGCTCCTATAATAAACCAGTGAAAAATAGATCAGTTTGTAACCGGAATTAATCAATGTGTCTAATCGGTATTTAAATATATTCTTTGTTTCACTAATAACCACATAGAGTGGCAATTTGTTCCATGAGTCAACTACCCTAATAGTATAAAAATAGTTCCTGTTATTGCGATTTAATGATTTCTGAATCAGCTGTAATGGATGTCCCCTGAACGCACAGGAATGATCCTTAAATTCTAGACCCTTTTCACACATAAGATATGGATCTTTAATAATATCAAACAAAATCTAAAGATCACCTCGAAGGTGACGAGTTGATAGTGACATAAGTTTTAAAGAATCAATATGCTCACAATATAGTACTTTTTCAGAACCGGATTTTTTTTTTGTGAATTTCCTCTGAACACCCTCCAACAGTTGACATTCTGATTTTCTGTATGGATTCCAAAGCTGAGAGGCATATTCCAAGTGTGGCCTAACATAAGCTCTAAATAAAGGGAGCAAGACTTTCTGATCTCTAGATCTAATGTTTTGAAAAATAGACCAAATGACCTTATTAGATCTATTGATGATATCATGTATCTGTTTATTGAATGATAAATCATCAGAAATTAGGATTCCTAAATCCCTTTCATCTGATGTTTGAACCAACGTTGTGCTGCCCAGAATATATTGATTATGTAAATTAGTAGACCCCAAGTGCATAACTTTACACTTTGATGTATTCAATTTCATACCCCAATTATTTACCCACTCAGTGATATGATTTAAGTCTTTCTGAATAATTTGTACATCAAAAACCGATGTGCAGGCCCCTCCATTTTTAATATCATCCGCATACTTAATATTACAGGATGAACATTCCTTAGTTAAATCAGAAATAAATGTTTGAAAGAGACAAGGCCCTAAAACAGATCCTTGTGTCACACCACTGGAGATAAAACAACTATCTGATTTTGTTCCATTAATAATAACTGGTTGAGTCCTAAAATGTAACCAATTTAATATCCATTTTATCAAAAGAGAATTGATGTTCAGTTTACAAAGTTTTGGGGATAAGGCCCAATGTGGCATAACATCAAATGCCTTACTAAAGTCTTTAAATATAGTATCACAAGGAATCCAATTATCTATGAGAGAACTGATATTGTCGTAGAAACACATCAAATTGGTGATGCAGCTACGTCCTCTTCTAAACCCATGTTGTTTAGGATCACAAACATTTAAAACAGGTTCAATCATGTCTTTCATTATACTCTCAAAAATGTTACAAACTGAGGACGTAAGACTTATGGGACGATAATTTTTCCATCTGTCATCATGCCTGTAGTAATCCTCTTCTCTTATTACCTCAGTACTGCACACGTTTAATTTACTACTGGACTGGACTGAACCCTAACAAGACTGAGGTATTAGTAGTGGAGTTGAACAGAGTTTGTGATGGGATGGCCTCTGACTCTGTGACTGGCATTGTGCTAGGAGCTGTGTCATTGATGGCCTCCCCATGGGTGCGTAATCTTGGTGTGATCTTTGACAGGAATTTGTCCATGGAGGCTCAAATATCCTCTTTGGTTCGTTCCTGTTTTTTTCATCTGAGAAATATCGCCAGGATTAAGCCTCTTGTTCTGGCTCTGGACCTCCCTACTTTGGTACATGCCTTAGTCACTTCTAGGCTTGACTACTGTAATGCCCTCTATCTCAGGGTCTCTGGAACTTCTCTTCACAGACTGCAGCTAGTGCAAAATGCTGCTGCCTGGTTTTTGACTGGACAAAGTAAGTTCAGTCATATTACTCCGGTATTGCGTGAATTGCACTGGCTGCCGGTCAGGTGGAGAGTATTGTTCAAGGTGGGTTTTCTCACCTATAAGACCCTACATGGACAGGGCCCTGGTTACCTTTCTGATCTCCTGGTACTGTCCACCTCTATCCATGATCTCCGCTCCTCTAATAGTGGCCTTCTCAAAGTCCCGAGAGCGAGATTGAAATCAGCTGGGGACTGATCGTTTGGAGTTGCTGCTCCAGTTCTCCGGAACTCGCTGCCGTTGGAAGTGAGAGAGGCCCCTATTATAGAGGCTTTCAAGAGCCGTCTGAAGACCTTTTTATTTATGCAGGCTTTTGGAAATTGAATTTTATGTATGTTATTTTAAGGAATGTATATGGTATGACACACTGTATAGTTTTGTGTGGCACCCAGAGCCTTTGGGATTGGGCGTCTTTTTAAATAAAATTGACATTGACATTGACTTAACAGTCATGGAAGGGGATAACATGCTCGCTATGGTTACCAGTGACAAGGATGAATGTCCCACTGTGGTATTAGCTGTCAGCTTGTGCTGGGTCCACAGTGCCAAGTGACTATTCTTAAGATGTGTATGCTGTCCTCCTGTGCCCACATGGTTTCCCTTTTTACCTCGAGTCACACGCACATGGCAAACCTGGCAGTTTGCAACTGACTCATCATTTGAATCTTGAACAAAAACATCCCAAACAAGGGATTGTGATGCTCTGCTTTTAACACGTCCATGATGTGGCTTATTTAGGTCCATTATTTTAAGCACTGAAGTGGGGGGGGCACGTGATTTTTCAGGCACTGCACACCTGGACTGCAACTGACCACCACGACTACCTATCATATTTATTACTGGGTCATCATCATCAACTAAAACTGGAAAATCACAAGTTTTTATGGGGGGGGTATTCCTGCAAACAGACTCAGACAGCCACTCTGAATTTCTTTTTCTCCAGTTTCCAACTGGGGTCAATCACATCGTCATCATATTCATCATCATCACACACATCCACATCTTCTGCTTGGATGCTAGCATGTGGACTGTATGTTGCAACAACATCGTCATCATCACATTCATCAACAGCATCTACACCACCATCACCTGATATTTTTTCACCACACTGTGAATCACTACAAGGAAAATGCATAACATTAACCGCCACGGTGGACGGAATATCACATTGTATGCTATCATTGACATGATTATCAGAATCCTTAGGTTCAGTTACTGGGATGTTACTGGGAAGTATGACATCATCTACGCTGCCACTTCCTTGCACTGCTTCACACTCAGAATTTTTGAATATGGTACACTGGATGGAATTCAAACTTGATGCACCAGTACTAATACTACCACCACCACTAACACCAGTAACACTAACACCACCGGCTGGGAAAACATCATCTCCTCTAGCTATGAGTGAAGCTACTGATTGGGCTGTAAAACACATTGCAGGAGAAATACCTTTCCTCACATCAGCAATGCACTTCTACGTCTGCGTACTACCATGCCCACAGACTATCTTACTGCCAGCATTGCCATGGCGAGAACCAGCTTTGCTTGCACATCTCTTTGCGGGCATTTTGGGGATCAACCACAATATTATAACCACATTTAGATTTTGATACATTTTGATACATTCACTCTCTGATTGGGGGGACTCTGGATGTGAAGTCAAAAAAAACAACTGTAGCTTCAGCAACAGATAAGAGACTAGTCTGTCATGCAATGAAAGCAACTTCAGTAACCAGTGGTGCTGATGAGGTCACAAAAACAATCCGATCTGGTAAAAAATTCCTTTTGCCAGTGGGGCTGGGGGGGAGCATTGACTGCAGATTTTTACAGCAGTACAAGCAGCAAAACAAAGAATAAGGGAATAAGGAGAGTGAAACACGAGGGACTTCTTACCTATTTACTTCTTACTACTACCTAAGTCTGGTGCTTTGCACTGTAATAAGGCTTGTCTCCCAACTGCTACTAGACATGAGATCATACAAAAGTGATCCTTTCTGTCTTCAGCTATAGGAATATTCTGAATAGTTCAACCTCTAATCCACACTAGACAGGCTGTATTCCCTCTATCATTATTTCTGTCATTTTGTCCTCAGCAGTCATCTTCACTCTGCTCCTTTGATCTTTGCTTCTGTCTTTGTTGGCCATCCCTCAAAAATCACCATCTCTTACACTCTGCCCTTCTAATCTTCATGCTTTGGTGCTGTACTCTTCCTGACTACCTATCCTCTCTCCTCATACCTTGCCCACCTCTGGCCTACTGTACATCCTTAAACATTATATCCCTGGCTCTTTCATTACTGCTGTCTTGGAGAACATCACTTGTCTCCCCAAAATGTAACATCTACACTGTAGGAGTAGATGCTGCATTTTCATTGAACAAGTGGCTTTATCTTGAAGACTACTTGCCTTCTAGGATTTCCTCCCTGCTTTTCTTCTGTGCTGTACCTTATGCTGGTCATTGAAGAAGCAAGTCTGGGATCTGCTTCATACTACCTGCGTCTGCTCCCCTCCCTCTAAGTAATCTGTCTGCTCAATGGTTCATCACCCCCAATCTTGTCCTTATACCTCTGTTGGCTACTTAGGGCCTTTTCCCATTTTGAAATTAACCTAATTCCTTTTTTATGGCATCCTGTCCCTGCCATATGACCTGTTCCTGATATATATATATATATACTATATATATATATTATAGTGGCACGGTAGTGCCACTATAGTTAGGGTCGAGGAGCCATTTACATGTTAAACCCCAAATTTTGCACCTTAATAACTTTGCAACCATTTGACGGATTTGCCTGAAATTTGAAACACTTGATCAAGACCCATACACCTTGGTATCTGCCAAGTTTTGTACTGGTCACATATACGGCTGCAGAGTTATTAAGCATGATCTACGCGCACACGTTTATGCTTTTCTGGAATTTTACTGTTGTCTCTACAGGTCACACGGTTTGCGTGACCAGTCCCAAATCTTCAGGGACGTGCAGCTGGGGTCCCCGATGTGCCTTTTGAAGATTTCGTGAAAAAATATTAAACGGTTCAAAAGTTATTCAAAAAACAAGTTCCCATTATAAGTCAATGGGAAAAGTTAACAAAAAGTTTGACAGTGTCGCAAATGAAGTTTTTACTTTTGCAAATGGCCTTTTTACTGTCGCAAATCCGCCATTTTGTTTTCAGTTAGTGATCAGAAAAATGCTTGGCATTTAAACTTGGGACCCTCTAGCAATCTAATTATTTTTGTATTCACCTAGTTGGACCCTGAGGATGCTAGCCATGTCTTTATTTTGGGGTAAAACACAGGACCTTCTGAGCCCTCCACTCCCACCCACCTATAAGTACAGAGACATAATGCAGGAGGGCCCTGTGCTTTCTGTTTTGCATGATTGGATCCATAGGCAGGAGCACAGGTTCTCTGGGACCTGCATTCCCACTCACCCATAAGTGTAGATGCATAATGTAGGATGGCCCTGTGCTCCCAGTTTAGTATAAATGGTATGCATAGGTGGGAGTGCGAGCTCTCTGTGCCCTGTGCTCCCACCTACCCATACGTACAGACACATAGCGCATTCCTAAAGGCATTCCAAGTAACCCTTGTACTGCAAATGTGGCAATATCTCAGTAACCATATCAACTTTGAAAAAGATTCCTTCACAGTTGTATTCATGACCTAGCCATTAGCGAAAAGTATGTATCTCAAACTGTTTTTTGAGTTATAGATGCCGAAAGGTGCCAGGGCCACCACAATGTTATCCTATGGGAAAATTTGCAGAAATATCACCTGGATTAAACATCTGGTTCTGCCCAGTGATCTTCCAACATTTGTCCATGCCTTCATAACCTCCCGCCTTGATTATAGCAACGTCCTGTACCTAGGGCTTCTGCGGATTGATATCTGATGCTTGTAGCTGGTGCAGAACACTGTGGCCAAATTGCTGATGGGGCTTCCTCACACCAACCATATTATACCAGTACTACACAGGCTGCCCTGGCAGCTGATTCAATGGCAATCACCTTCAAGGTGTGTCTGTTGACCTTCAAAGCCCTACATGGACAGGGATTGAGCTCTCTGCAAGAGCTCCTGCAACCCTACTGCCCCGGTGACAATTCCACTCCACTGATGAGGGATTGCTGGAGATTCCCAGCATTCCTTTAAAGTCTTCTGGAGTGCGAGCTTTTGCTTTTTGTAGCTCTGACCCTGTGGAATTCTCTGCCTCATCAGGTTAGAGGGTGCCTGACTGTGGAGAGTTTTAAATCTGCTCTTAAAACTTATTTATTCTCTCTTGCTCATTCTGAATATTAATTTATAAATGTTGATCTTATTTGGTTTTAACTTTTACTGTTTTAAAAATTTTGTCCTGTAAAAGTGCTTTGGTACTGCTGTGAATTGCGCTTCAAACAAATAAAATTATTATTAATTTCGGACTGCTGTAACTCTGGAACCAGTGTAAATATTTTCACCAAACCAGCAAAAGGCACATCTGTCAGGCAAGGGCTTGCCACTTTGCATATTTCAGCCCAAAAGTCCTAACCATTTTCTTGCTATGAAGCAGCAAGGAAACTGCTTTTTGGGGTTATTGAACTGCAGAACTTTCATGGAAGTTCTGCAGAATTTTGTGAAAGTACCATTGTTTTAGCTGGGGGAGCTTTCGTGAAATTACTTAGGGACTTCCGCAAAAATCCCTCCATTTTATTTGCGAGAGTTTCATAAAATTATCCGCTGAACTTTTGCTAAAATCCACGGAACTTTCACAAAAGTTCTGCAGCTAAAATGGCGGAAAAATTTTAAAATCATATTTCCAGGCATCCTTTCAGAAAACTGGTACCAGAGTCATGTTCCTAGGGCACCGATTAGGTAAATCCAACTGTTGGTGGTTACCAAGGGGTAGTATTTTTTGAACTACATTGTTTTTTGTGCATCGCTAACTGAAAACAAGATGGTGGATTTACAAAAGTACTGAACCAATTTGTGAAAGTAAAAAGTGCTTTCGAGAAAGTAAAAAGTGCTTCCGAGGGTGTCATATATTTTTTTCCCATAGGCTATTATGGAAAACTTTAAACTTTAATAACATTTGAACGGATTAATATTTTTTCATCAAATCTTCAAAAGGCACTTCCCTGATCCAGTCCCCATATACCCTGAAATTTTCAGACCAGATGGACAAACCATTTGGGCTATAGAGATGAGCAAATAATTTGCCAAAATTGCCCAAAAAAGTGATGTTTTTCACTTTTTTAGCACTCCACAACTCCATAGCTGCACATCCGACCAGAGCGCAACTTGCCATATCCAGAGATCTATGGTAGCAAACGGTGCATGCAAAATTGCAAGCAAATTGGATGAACGGTTTCAAAGTCATTAAATTGCAAACTTTGAGGCTTTAACATTAAAGTGCCTACTCAACCTTAACTATATCTGCACTACCGTACATGTATGATGTAAGCAATAAGACATGACAGGGTGTGCGTTAGACACTTTAACACACAGCTAGGAGGCGTAGTGAGGCACGAGGCCAGTGGCTGAGTGCTTCCAACCTCCTAGCCATGTGTTAAAGTGTCTAATGAACTCCCTGGAGTGTCTTATTGCGCTTATGAAATGGTTATGTAAAATATAGATGTATGTCATAAGTAAAATTAACAGTATTTCATAGTGAAATGCTTAAATATTTGTGTTACATTTTAACAAAATACTTTCTCCGCCTGTTTTTTCCTTTGAGTTGAGGACTTTTGACCTGCAAGTTTTGACTTGCTAAGGCATCCTTACTTGTATTTTTTTCCCCTGTAGTTGTCATGGCACCCCCCCCCATACCTTATGGCAACAGGCAGCACTAGGGAGAACATGCTGTTACAATGATGCAGAAGCAAGTGAGAGGAGCGAGCTGGCAGAAGATTTATTTTGATAGTGAGAGGAATGCGGGATTTATGGATGGGTGCTGTGGTCTGGATTGAGTCTATTTTTGTGTTTTATAAACACTTCAAAAATATCTGCTAAAAAACTAATTTATTCCACAGAACATGTCGGCAGAAAAAAACAGTGCTCTCTCAAGTCTGTCATGCTATTTATTAGTTGCAGTGCAGGGTTGATTAAATACCAAACATCCTACTATTTATTTAGCAGGGTTGCTAAAATGCTGAACGTTTACCATACATTAGTTGTACGTCACTATTGCGAAGCCATCGTTTATGGCTCCTCGGTCTCTCCGGTACCGCTTATTTAAATTTACCACGTAAAGAGGCAGAGCCCAGAAGGCTTGTTTCCAGTTGTGACCTAGGGGATGGTGAGAGCATAGGAAGGTAATAGGCAGGGGTAACACAGTGGCAGATTGGGAGACAGCTGCTCGGTGGTTGGCAGAAGCGAGTGAGCGGCCGGCGGGTTGGGAGACAGCTGCTTGGCGGTTCACAGTTAATGTGACTGGGCTTTTTTTTTTCTTAAATCATGCAGTCAGCTTAAATATTAGTATAAATATTTATGAAATGGGCATGTGAATATTTGCAGATATGTTGACAGATTGAAAATACAGCCTTGTATTTCACTCTCAGTTGGTGAAAACAAGATGGCTGATTTTCAATTTGCCAACATTCTAACTGGTATGTTTACTAGGATCAGTGCCCACAGGGCACTGCTGTTCCTTTTTCCTGTGCGTAAGAAGGATTATCACACAGGTATGGACCAATCAGGATGTCTAAATTCTGATGCCCATTTAATGACTGCATGTATATACACATATATATATATATATATATATATTATGGTATCACGGTAGTGCTACCATAGTTAGGGTTGAGGAGCCATTTACATGTTAAACCTAAAATTTTGCACCTTAATAACTTTGCAACCATTCAACGGATTTGCCTGAAATTTGGAATACACGATCAAGAACCATAATCTTGGGATCTGCCAACTTTCGTACTGTTCGGATATACAGCTGCAGAGTTATTAAACGTGATCTGCGCGCGCATTTACGCTTTTTTGGAATTCTGTGCTCATCTCTACAGGTCACACGGTTTGTGCGACCAGTCCAAAATCTTCAGGAAACATGCGGCTGCGGTCCCCGATGTGCCTTTTGAAGATTTCGTGAAAAAATATTAAACGGTTCAAGAGTTATTCAAAAAACAATTTCCCATTATAAGTCAATGGGAAAAGTTAACAAAAAGTTCGACAGTGTCGCAAATGCAGTTTTTACTTTCGCAAATGGCCCTTTTACTGTCGCAAATACAGCATTTTGTTTTCAGTTGCTGATCAGAAAAATGCTTGGCATTTAAATTTGGGACCCTCTAGCAACCTAATTCTTTTTGTATTCACCTAGTCGGACCACGAGGATGCTAGGCATGTCTTTATTTTGGGGAAAAACACCTCAGAAATATGTTTTTCAAATTTCTGGAAAAAGTACTTTCACAAAGTAGTGTCGAACGTGTAACACTGTCGAATGAATTTGCGAAAGCTTTCGTAAAGTTCGACAGTACTTTTCCAGGCTGTGGGAAAATGACAGCAATTCTTTGTCACCCTGCTGCAATAGAATGGTTTGGTGTTTTGGGCTGAAATTTGGAGGGAACGCAGCCAACATGTCACAGATGTGCCTTTCAGTGTTTTGGTGAAAAAATATTACACAGTGGCAAAGTGATGGCACTCCAAAGTTGACACTTTTTCCCATAGGATAACATTATGGCATCTGCTGCATTACAGGAATCCTTTGTCGCCCTGCTGCAAGTTAACGGTTTGGTCTTTTGGGATGAAATTTGGAGGGAAGAAAGGCAACATCGCACAGATGTGCCTTTTAGTGGTTTGGTGAAAAAATATTACAGGAAGGGAAAGTTATGGCACTGCAAATTTGTCTTTTCCCCCTATAGGATAACATTACGGTGTGCGTCGTGCCTTTCGGGGCACATATCTCGGAAACGGTGCGAGATACGGACTTTTCGACTGAAAAATACTTAGCCCCTTAATAGGGGCTAAGTATAAAAACTAGCCAGGAAAGTCATAAATCATATGACTTTTACATTTTTTTTCTATGTCATACAGTTCCTGAGATATAAGCAATTTAGTATTCCAAGTCCTCATTTTCTGTTCCAAGAGCCATTATTATGCATACATTCTTTGTACTCACTGTCTTTCTATATGCAGCTTTTGGAGAAAACTATTGTGTGTGTTTCAATAACTGTTACCCTTACCACTTCTGCTTGTGGTTATGTACCTGTTTCAGTTACTTTTCATGTCTACGCCAAATTGTGCGTTACCGTTTGCGTTTTCATTTGCGCTTGTGTTGCTGTAATTTTAACCATTTGTGTCTACAGTACTGTTTATCTTTGTGTTTTGCTTTGTGTTACCATGTGCATTAACATTTGCGTTTGCTGGCACTGTGTTAGTATGTGTGAAGACATCTCGTGGAGGGAGCGGCCCAAAGGGCCCCGTGCTCCAGTCGATGTATTACATTTAGTATTTTTCAGTACTGTTTATCTTTGTGTTTCGTTTTGTGCTACCATGCGCATTAACATTTGTGTTTGCTGGCACTGTGTTAGTATGTGTGAAGACATCTCGTGGAGGGCCCCGTGCTCCCATCACTGTATTACATTTAATATTTTTCAGTACTGTTTATCCTTGTGTTTTGCTTTGTGCTGCCATGCGCATTAACATTTGCGTTTGCTGGCACTGTGTTAATATGTGTGAAGATATCACATGGTGGGCCCCGCGCTTCCATTGCTGTATCACATTCACTATTTCTCAGTACTGTATATCTTTGTGTTTCGCTTTGTGTTACCATGTGCATTACCATTTATGTCTGTCGGCACTGTGTAAAGACATCACATGGTGTGAGCGTGTTTATGGGCACTTTGTTAGTGTGTGAAAAGACATCATGTGGCAGGAACGTGGGGCCCATGCTCCTGCTGCTGTATTATATTCAATATTTGTCAGAGTAATTTTTAAAAAGAAGGGAAATTAGAGAGAAACACTCTGTTTACTGTTTCAGTTAGTGTTGTTCCACAGTGACAGAAGTGAGGAAATTCTGTGTTAGGGTTCAAAAGCATAAATGTGCATTCACCCCCAACCCCCCTGAGCACCAGTGGTGCACAGAGACACACACACACACATGGAAGTAGTGGGGAGAAGCCAGGCAACAGGGCCAATCACAGACAATCAGCAGGAGGTGTCAGAAATATTATACAACTAGTCTACATACTGCATACTGAGTGGAGAGCCACAGCAAAAATACGCCTATGGACATGAGTAGTGTAGCTCTGTCATTGCAGCTGTAGAGAACTTAGCACACTTAGGAGTATCATTGCAGGTGTACAGAAGTTAGTACACTTAGGAGTTGCTCAGTCTCATGGGTAGAGGACTACACCTCCAGAGCACTTGCTGTATGTTAAGTGAAGAGGCGCAGACAAAGAAGGGTGATGCAGATCACTTGTACACTTCCATAATTACAGGTACAGTGTAGTTAGCACAATTATCACTTAAATGGCCTCAGCCAGGTAATGCCTTTCCAAACTGTGACACCAAGTACTGGATCCTCAGTAAAGACCTACAGCACAGCTGAGGGTATGGACATCAATGGTAGATGTCAGTGATTGCAGGAACACTTAAGTTAGCATAGTTAGTGTTTCTGGGGGGTGGATCAGACAGGTAATGCTTCCCCAAAAATTCATACTGCATCATGAGTACTGATGTACAGAAAGACTGAGGCAATGGAGATCAATGGTACGCCTCTGTATTTGTTGGTTGACACAAGTTTGCACAGTTAGGATTTGTATGGACTCACCCAGGAAATTTTGTCATGCATACCAGTTACCGATTGTGACTGTACAGCCACAGCTTCAGGGACTTAGTTAGCATGTTGCATATCTCTCTACAACAGCTACTGCACTCTGACTGTAGACTCAGAGGAAAAGTAAGGGTGGTTCATACTAGTTAATTTAGTTAGGAATTACAGGAGCTCTGTCAGGCAATGTCTGAATCCCTAGCACACATACTGCATACTGAGTGGAGAGTACAGAACAAAAAAACCTATGAAGATGAACAGTGTCATGGGGGAACTGCACTTGCAGACCACTTGCTGCATCCTGAGTGAACAGTCACAGGAAAAGATAGGCAATGTACATCAGTTGTACAGCTCCTTGATTACAGGAACCATGCAGTTAGCACAGTTATCACTTGAATGGATTCAGGCAGGCAATGTGTCTTCAAACATGACAGCAGGTACTACATTGTCAGTGGAGATACACAATACAGGTGAGGGTATGGACATCTCAGTGGAGATACACAACACATGTGAAGGTATGTACATCAATGGTAGATATCACTGATTGCATGGATACAGAAGTTAGCTGAGTTAGGATTTGCATGAATTTAGGCAGCTAATGCTGCTCCCCCCCAAAAAAATTGTACTGCATCATGAGTGGTGATCCACAGGAATAATAAGGCACTGGAGATCAATGGCACATCTCTGAAACTGTAGGTACAGTGAAGTTAGCACAGCTAGGAGTTGCATGGGATCAGCTAAGGAATTGCAGCACACATAGCAGGTACTGCATCCTGAGTGTATAGCCACAGCTGGATAGTGTTACATTGCGATTCACCACACCTCGCTACAGCAGCTACTGCCTGCTGACTGGAGAGGCACAGGAAAGCTAAGGGTGATACAGACTTCTTAACACACTTAGGAATTACAGGAACTGTGTCAGGCAATGTGCCACACCCTAGCCCACGTGGTGGATACTGAGTGGAGAGCCATAACAAAAAATAAGCCCATGGAAACGTAGTTGTGGTAGTATTTCTTCCAGTTGATTTGCATGCTTAATAGAAACAAAAGTTACATTCTAATGTTATTATGCTATGGTTCAGTAAAGACTCAACACAGGTGGTTACGTTTAAAAAAGATTTATTGCCAATTGGTGAAACTGAAAAAGGGCCAATTAAGATTTTTTTTTTTTTCACAAAATTAGTCTCACAATACAATCCTTGCATGTGTGTAATCATTGCTTGGAATACATCTAAATGTGTGTCATTTGTAGTAAGTAGATGATATGAATTGGAATAAGTATGTACGTATGGAAATACAGCATAGAAAGAAGGTAGCAGAAGAAGGCAATTTGGTCTATTAAGTCTGCTCGTGTTGCAGGGTTCGCATCTTGAGCTAATGTCTCTGTTATCCCTGCACAGTCCTCCCATCTTCCCTAGACATGATTCTTATATTCCCCCTATGCAAAGACCTAGTTCTTTTATAGCTGATCACTGTCTTTAACGAGGTGACCTCTTTTAGCAGTGCAGTGTAAGTGTTCACTACTCTTTGTGGGAAGAAGTGCTTTCTGACATTCCTCCTGAACCTCCCACCATCAAGCTAAAGCCTGTGCCCCTTCATGATATGTTTGCTACTCAGTTTGAAGAGACTTTGGTTAACAATATTATTTATACCTTTTAAGTAGTTGAATGTTCCAATCATGTCTCGTCCCTTGGTCCTATCCTACATTAATGAAGGTATGTCAGGAGCTTCTAAGCAGTGATTACACACATGAAACAGTGATGATATTTTGTTATTGTGTGACTGATAATGTGTATGTTCCTGGGGTGGGCAAAAAACCAGATACTAAATGTTCAAGTAATAGAATATAAAAAGTTTATGATTTCAGTGACATTAGATAACTGGTATGTTCAGTTACATATTTTAAGATATATCACTGACTAGGTGCATATGAAAAATTCCCACTAGACCCCTCAATAGAGGTGATCATAAACATTGTCAGGAACAGGTATGAAGTGCATTGTGATTAGTAACAGTGTCTGATTTACAGTTTTCAGTATTATTAACATAGATTACATTTACTTGTATGACCAGTACAACAGATTTCATATTATTACAGGTACAATATACATTTCTTTCAATGGTTACATTAGATACTATGTCAGCTCTGAACTAGTAAATAACAAATGTGCGTAGTACGTTGTTTTTATGAAAGATATGGGTCACTGACCTTAATCACTATAGTGTTCTATTATATGTTAAGGAGTAATTGTTACTTGACTCTTATAGTAATACTTTTACTAGAACAATTACACTAGTTAACAACAATGGTGAGATGAAATGAGAATGTAAATATTATTTACATGTCATTATAAAGGTATGCAAGAGTCATTTGATAATAAGCTGCAATACCTCAGTATTTACACTTGCTTCATTTTACTTGCTTCATTATGACTAAATAGTTTTATTTTTACATATGTACAGTTTCAGTGTAACAAATATATCAGGCATAGTTCAACACTGTTTCATGGTGAAAGAATGATGCTGTTGTCTAGATGTCAACAGCTAATAGACAAAAAAAACTAGTGATAGAAAACTTGTGACAGTGTTCTCTTTGGAGAATGAGACATGTTACACACTTATTTAAATTGATAAGGGACAACTTTTGTGTCTCTGCAGAGACAAAAAGTTAGGAACTGGCAACAATTTCTTGTTATGTATGAGTATGATACACCTACAAGAAAAGATATGTACAGAACAAGGGAGCCAGAAAGGACTCTGTTTTGACATGTACAATCTTTGATAGACATGTAAGCATGGTTTCTCTAGTGACTGTGAATACTGTTGGCGCCGATTGAAGCCACTACAACAATTTCCATGTTGTCACTGATCCACACAAGATCTTAGATGTCATAGTGCATTAAATGTCTCTGCCAGTATATCATTTTGTTGATATGCTATGGTTTATTGAAAGTCTTAGATTGGAAACAATTGTACTGACCTACGACTGATTCTGTCACAAAGTAGTCATTTAAAAAATGCCACATGTTGTCTGCTATTCTTCTGAAATATGAAGGTCATCATAATTCTTCAATATTAGAAGATATGCATGTTTTAAGTGCCTTGGCAGTCTCTGTTTAAAACTGCTTGTAGAGTCGTCACACTCTACACATCCACTTCTGTACCTTAGCAAACAGGTGTAATGGCCAGAATGCATAGACTGACCATGGTGATAGACTACACTGTGAGTGTCAAACACTGATTGGTTAAAAACTATTCTACCAGCTGTGTAATCTGTGATAGGAGTGTCAACTCTGAGCCCATTGGAGTCAAATCTGTGCAATATAAGCAACAGATATTAAGATGAACTCCTGAGACGTATGAACTGAGTACATCTGCCTCCACACCTTTTACAGGAGTGACCACATTGAGCATTGGTAAATAGCTGTCAAAATTTGACACTTTTGGCTTGAGGGAAAAAAAGAGTAATCCACAGCATGTCTTCTGTGGTTTCACACTGTGAATGACCACATGATACACATACATATTTGGTTACATATGACACAGTGAAGTAGTGGTGCATTGGAGTGCAGTCTTCATCCAAGTTGTTTATGATAGCCATCATAAACTCACTAGTGTCTTGCTGTATGTCTGCAGCAAATGTACTACATCCATCATATGTACCGAACAACTGGTGTAATGGTGTTAGTGACTGCACATTGTTAGACTGGTCAGAAGTAATGTTGACAATCTGCTTCAATACGTTTGATAGGGGAGTGTCTTGTGAACCAGATATTGCCTGTACAAAGTGTGGCATGTATAGAAAAACTTGCATAGCTGAGTTAGCATAGCAGTTCACTTTAGTGCTGTTGTCAAAGACTGGTACAGCAGCTACACCAGCTGATTTCTGATGAACTGCTGGCTCTGAATGTTTAGTTGATATTGTGACCTTTGTTGAACTCTTTAGAGTTGAATCACTTGTGGAAGCTCGTGCCTGTTTGCTGACACCTGTAGATATGACTGCACAATGTGAGACAGCCAGATATGTAGGCAGTGGTATTAAAGACATTTGTGGCTGATGGAAAGTACGTAACCTGTTGCACTCAACAATACATCGCTTGTCAGCTCTTATCTTCTGAGATGCAAGAGTTATAATGTGCAACCCAGAAAGACTACAGACATGTGAAAGTGCCACATAGCTCATGCCATCCTTGAAAATGTCTGTACCTATGTCCACCATTGCTGAATCCAAACTCAAGCCCTGAGATTTGTGAATAGAAACAGCATATGCAACACATAGTGAAAACTGTTTCCTGTTTACATACTGTAGATATCCTTAAATACCTGAAATTTCACACAGGTACATTCTATGTGTACAGGCTGTTCCATGTTGTCAAACTGAACTACACGTGTCTCAATATATGTCTTCTGGACATTGTAGACAAAGTCAGTGATGTTTCCCATGGCACCATTTACGATGCCTTGTTCAACATCACGATTATGTCATAGCATGATACGTGTGTTCCTACAAAGTGTAAGAACAGCTTCTAGGACAGCTGTGTGTGAAACATCTGACTTCAGTTCACTGAGTCGTTCAGTCATCTTTGCTACTAGGTTGTGACTGAGAATGACACCATCAACTGTATCAACAGCATGCAGAGTTAGAATTTTTTGGTTTTCTCTCAGCAGCATAACATTGTTGAACTCAGTGCATTTCTTTAGTCATGGCATAAGACACACTATGTGTGTCCCTGTAGAGTACACATCGCTGAAAACATTACATGCTGTTTCTATGGATGTAGTATCTACTCTGATTCTCTGATAGTTTAACATAGCAACATGTTCTGGTGATAGAGAACCTGTACAAGCTTCATCTAAAAGTGATTTGTAAGCCATATCACCACTTTGTCGCATGTTCTCTTACAACACAACATAGGTAAATAACTCCCAAATGTTATAACCTGCAATGCAGCCGAGAATGTTCTTAGCTTGCTTGGCAGTCAGAGTTGCAAACACATGCTCTGCATTAACTGGTGCAAGCTGTAAAAGGTCCCCCAATACAACAATACTTTTGCCACCAAACTCCATCATCAGTACCTAAGATCTCCTGTAGACGTAGATGTATACAGGCAAGCATTACATTGCAGACCATGCTGATTTCATCAATGATGGTAACTTCATCTTTGTGAACATGCAATGGAGCTGAGATGCAACCTCAAATGACAGTTTACGATACTCTCCTGTTTTGCCATGTTCTACTGGCAACATAAAGAGACAGTGTAATGTAACTCCACCAATGTTGTATGCAGCTAGTCCTGTGGGAGCAGTAACAACAACAGATGTTGATGACCCTGTCAGGCTCCGTATTTCAGCAGTGATGGCTTTAATAAGGAAACTCTTTCCTGTACCAGCTGAACCACTAACAAAGATCAGTAGTGGTTTATAGTTAAGACAGTCACATTTTTTTGTTTCATGTAGTAGGCCATGTCCAACAGCGTCAATGACTTGAGAGTGAACTACATGCTGCTGCTGATTTAGTCTTTCTCTCAAGTCAGCTGGGTTGACAGTGGAGTGTGTTCCATGTTCCATGGCTGTCTCAATTTCTGAGGTTAACACTTCTGGGGCATTTAAAGGCAGATGTTCACCTAGAACAGCTTGTCCTTCTGGATCAAGATTGTCTTGTGAGCTAACAGAAGTGTCTTACTGAAGCTGCTTCTCTGCCTTCTCAAGCCGTTCTTTCTCAGCCTTTAGTCTCTGTATGTATGTCTCTGAGTATTCAGTTTTGAAAGTCTTGTAACCGAGATTGAATTCTTCCTTGAATGTATCACAGTCACCTTTTAATTCAGACTCATTCCTCCAGGGTCTAAATAGGAATAAGAGAGCAAAGCAGTAATGTTCTCTGCTCTCTGATGTGTCTAGATGTAATTTACAGTGGTCTATGAGCCATGGCTTGTGTCTCTTTATGAGACAGCCATCCACTCTGTTCACCTTGTTAATGTGGCATGTTGAGTCAGGTAATATATCTGCCTTGTAGTCATACCACTTAGCCACCTGAAAGAGACACATATCATCCATGTCGTTGTGTCTTCGGGGGTAGTATGTGTCTATCAGGTTATTCTTCAACATATGTTTTGAAAAAGGTCTATTGGCAATGAGTTCCTCAATTTCAGCATGGGAAATCAGTACACATTTGCGTTTCTCTTCGTAGCTCACACTGAGAAACCGGACAGCATCAGATTTCCCATACAGATGTGTACCCATTAAATGGTCACTGGCTTCATAAGCTCTACATTCTCTGTGTGAAAGGGTCTTCAAGCCCAATGACCACAGCTGAGATGTCAGGCTCCTGCTTGAACTGGCAATATCTTCCCAAAGATCTTGCAAGCTAGTCTGCTCATGTTTGGTTATGTATGAAGTCACATACTGCACCAGGGCCAATGAGTTGTCAGCCACGAACTGAACATCTATGTTTGCTTGCCACATTAGGAGAAGAGTTGGGTTGTAGTCATTGATGTACACCTCTTTCTCATCTCTGGGTAACTCGTATAACCTCTTGGTTGATTTTGCCTTCAAGTGGTGTCGCATTGCTGAACAAAGTTCATTCATGGAACCATCCTGATAAACTCATCTAGGAAATCCGAAGCAACATCGTGTGTACCAATTAGATTTGTTCTTTACTACTAGCCAGCAGTATTTTGCACAAATATATCGCTGGAACTTTTGTACCAACTTCCATAGTGTAGGACTGTCATACTTGTCTGGAATGTGACGAGTGATATATTTCTTGATGAATGCTAGCACTTGTGCTGCTTCATGTTCACCTATGCATGGTGCATCCTTGATCCACAATAACATATGGATATGAGGGGCACCCCGTGCTTGATATTCCATCTTCCAAAAGTAATGCTCCACAGTACCTAGAGGTGGATTGTCCTTTGACAATATGAAAGTCAGAATGTCATGGAACCGCTTATAAAAATGTCTTGTGACAGACACAGGATCAAGTGAACACATTTCTATGACAGTCATTGATGAAATGCTGTCAACATCAGAATTTTCCCACTACAACAGTTCAATGAGCTCATCCCAGGCATATTCAGCACAACTAAGTGTGAAAAACCACCTGGCTGTACCATACTCTCACAGCATTGTCATCACTTCGGAGAGTGTCTGCGACACCAATATTCTTTGGTGCCACGTAGGCTTGGAAGTATGGATGACAGATTCACTTGCACATTTTTCATCTTTCTGCTTTAATGTCTCTAGAAATTGAGCAGCTGTTATTCCATCTAGTGGAGTTGTGAGATGACTAGTATGTGCAATAGATGCAGACAGAATGCTAAGTTCACTCTCCTAGAGGAGATGAAACAGGTACTGTATGTTACGTCTGAATTTGCCATCTTTACTGAGCACATGACTAGTGTGGTACTCAGCACCCTGTACACACACTTCCCTTTCATCTAGCCATCCACCTGACCCTTTTGGGAATAAGTCTGGGAAACAGCGTGCTTCTAGTGTTGCCTCC
The DNA here is from genome assembly GCA_016271365.2 of Neoceratodus forsteri. NCBI lineage: Eukaryota > Metazoa > Chordata > Ceratodontiformes > Ceratodontidae > Neoceratodus > Neoceratodus forsteri. The sequence continues at coordinate 201,204,874 of CM057458.1, forward strand.
CAAATGCTGACAGGCTCACCTTCCACCTGTTTCATTTGATAGAGATCAATGTTGTCTCCTACTGGATCTCTGCCATGTAGTGGGTGAATTGTGTACTGTTCATACACATTGTCACTTGTCTGTTCACTGACCTTCTCAATCATTGGCTTAGTTGTTTCTAAGAAGATCATGTTGAACAGAGATACTAGTCAGGTGATCTATGTCAAGGTCTGCATAAAAGGGGATTGTTACTCTTTAGATAACTAAGAGCAAACCTTACCTTCTGTACATTGACAACATCTTGCCAGATGACCTTGGACTTAGTTGGAACACCATTTACAAGAATCACCAAACTATTTTCCATAGAGATAGCCTCCACATTTTCCTGTAGAGGAAGTGGGAGATACATCACGGAACCCTTTAGTGATCTAATGAGTTCTTTCTGTGGAATGTTCCGTGTCTTTGTGTTCAGATGTAGAATGGTTTGAAATGGTTTCATTGTCTGAATTAGAATGCGTTCAAACATATTCAATGTTGCAATCTCACTTTGTGTAACATGTGCCTCCATATTATTCAACAGTGACCTTGGTGGCAGAATGTTAGACTTTAGTTTGGAGAAACAGTGTTTGCACAGCAGAAATGGTGTTCTGTAACTGAAAGTCAGAATTCATCAGCATAAATGCTGACAGACGGAACCACATATCATTGTATGGTAACAAGGTTTCCAGGTTCACTGTGACTGTTTGTTTGCTGTAGCACAGATGGTCACATGACACACATACAGAGTCAAACTTCTGAGCCTTTGCCAGCTCAAATTTTGCAATTTCTTTGCCGTACTGTTTCAGTATGTCAGTTTCTAACACAGAAATAGATGTTTCAGCAGAACTTGCTGACTGATAGATAGTTGTGTCTGGTACAGAAGTCACACGTTGCAGCTGTTTGAGAAACATGATGGCTCCCCGGCATGTCACTAGACTGCAATTAGTCATTTAAACAAGTGTACTGATTGACAACTCGTCAGACTTCATATACCCTGTATACAAAGTTTTGCATGCCTGTTTGATGCACTCCCAGCATCCGCATGTTGTGAAAGACACTGTCACAAATGCCACTATCAAGGCATGCTAGTGAGTGACTCATAAGTCCAGTATTTGGATGAATTTCACAAAGGTCAATCTTGTTAAACAGCTTATATCTTTCTTTGCGATCAGTTATCACAAATAGGTTGACAAACTGTTCAACTTTTTCAAATGATGATTGCCTATGATTGCAGGTTTCATCACATGGCCATGAGAGACAGTGCCATTTGTGGGACACAGTGGTTGCATCACAATCATCATTTGTGTCCATTTCTGTGTCATCAGAGACACTAAGCACATTGACCAGCTTACCAGACTCATCAATGGTGAACTTGCTTTCTTTTTTCTGTGAATAATAAGATTCTTCCCAGAAATATGCCTCTAAGTGCTGTGTGTGCATCCAGTGACTTGTGAATACATCACAGAAATTGTGCACAGTCAAAGTAGGATACTGTTGTAGCCTTTTTTTGATGTCGTACACAACTTTTCTGAATAGTTCAAGCACATAAGATATCTTACGCCATAAACGTTGAAGAACAAATACTTCTCTGTTAACAAATGTGCATACTTTGAGATGCAATTTCATCAAAGTCAGAAGACTCTTTGTCTTTTTGCGCTCATGTCTCATCACAGCAGCAATAAGCCTGTCGATCTTAGCTTTACTTGCTAGCAATCGGAAATACTTTTGCTTTCTCAGATGAAAATCACCAGCTGTGAGTTTATGTCACTGTTTAGAAGGCCTGTTGATGGTTGCTGTAGCAATAGTTGTGTTTCGTCCGAGAGATCTACACAACTGTTGCTCAGGTAAACATTTTTTACTTGCTGTTGAGCAAGTATGTGATTTTGTTGTGGCGTGAGTTACTGTAGAGCTCACTATTCCAGTAGAACTCTGTTTTGTTTTATGTCTTGAACTCACATCACTGTTTTCTTATCATTCTTAAGCAACAGTGAAGTACTATGATACCTGTTTCATCTTTCTATACATGCATGTCTGTATTTACTAGGCATTTTTCAATCTGTTAGTTCACAGTGGCAGTCAACAATGTTACAGAAGTATCAGACACCTGTATAAAAGACAGGGAAAAAGACAATATTAGTGTATGCTTGTGTTGATCACTTCTAACATTGTATATTGAGACAGATGATTTATGTATAAAATATTACAAAAAAAAGATTTATAAAATGTTTTAATCAGATTGGTTTCTCAAATTTTGATAGTCTTATTTTGAGTCATGTTACACTGTCCTGTATAGCGTTATCACCATGCCACATATATTTTTTTCGTACTATTTCACTGTTCAGCAATGCAGAATCACTGGAATTCTGTATAGTGATTTTGACCTAGTATTGCTAAACTGCTGGTCAAACAACTACTTTATTTAAAATCTTTCTGTAAATGAGTAACAGATTAATAAGTCAACTTCAAACACTTAACTTCTGAATATTAATTGTCATGATAGCTATAAGGCATTCACATGAATCACATTGACAGTTATTTAATTACATCTTTGGGGCGATATAACACTTGGCTCTACCCTGTGCCACATTATGTCTCTAGGGAGTGCTTAAAATATTGTTAAACCAAGCTTGTTCATGTGTTATTGCTAAGACAAATAACCACAATAATTGATTAGGAATGAATACTGAGGTCACTTTTGGAGTGACAAAGAACAATGAAATGCAAAAATGTAGCTTCAGCAATTACACAGTTGTGCAGGTAGAGTTACGATTTCAGAATAAGTATGTGAAATTGTGTGAACTTATGTATTTGTACATTAGGTAAGAAGCAGGAAACTTTTCCCTTCAGTAATCATCATTATGTTGGCGCACTTGCGCAGCCAACATTGTGGGACAGTGCAGCTTTGGAGGTGGGGTCACTGTTGGGCAAATGCAGAGCATGCACCAGTAGGTGCGTCCCGTGTTCCCCAATCAGCCTGCATGTCGGTGCCACACCATGCATACATAATGTGGTGAACACATCTAAGAAAAGGTCCACTGCAATCCGAGCAAAGCTCGTCATACACAGCGGTCCTTTTCTTTCCATGCTCACTGCCATTATGTGCATGGTCAGTGAGCGGACGACCGCCTAACTACTGCCGACTTCAGGGGTGCTCAATACCCTTGTCGTTTAACCCCCCCGCTTTCTTTGTGTGCTGATGGGGAGCCCACTCCCCCATTGGCATAAAAAACACCTAAATTGTTGAATGCCGAGGGGGTGCCCAATCCCCCTCGGCTCGCGCCACACCCCTGCTTTCTTTGTGTGCTGATGGGGGTGCCCAATCCCAGGCGGTATTACTTTCTCCTCCCCCCATGTTGTGTGGCTACAAGGGTGACCAATCCCTCATTGGCTACAGACACCAACCCCCCAAAACAGTTAGGTGGCATGCTGGGAGCCTACCCCAGCGTGCCAACCCTCTGCAAAAAAAAAAAAAAGTCTTGCGATGTTTTTTCTTTTTTTCCCTATAAAATGAAAATGGTCCCTCATAGTCTTGATGCCCCTCTCCCCCCACCCGCAGCCACCCACTGTGCACCCTGCCTCCCTCCCCACCCTATACTTACCTGCAGAGTCCAGTACAACAATCTTCTGTGGACTGGGAACATGTCTGCACTCTTCAAAGCCGACCGTGAACTGAAGAGATGCCAGTAAGCTGTATAATGGAATGAATAGGGGGTTTTCAACTTTAATGAATATCTCAGGCATTTTTGTGAATTTTGTCCCCAAATTTTCAGCATGGGTTTTTTGGAAACCCTTCTCGTGAATTCTTCCACTGTCGTGGCATTATTTGGTCACGGAAGGTGATTTCGAAGTCACTGTGCAGAATCACCTTTCGGGACCAAGTAACAAAATGACAGTGCCACTGTTCATGAGAGGGGCTCTCAAAAAAGACTATGTTGCAAGTTTGGTGGAAACAATCCCAAAAATGACTGTTTCATGAGTGTGCGTAGCAACTGTGCAACACACATTCATAAATTAGTGCATTGGCACTATTTTCATACCAGATTCTCAACACTGGCATTTTTCCACACCTTCTTGTGAACTGTACAGATGTCATTTTTCATATCCTGCCCAAAATGTGTTTTTGCACTTTCCGGCACAGAATAGCGCGGTCGCTGTGCAAAATCAGTGTTCAGGGCACATTACAAAAATGACAGTGACACTGTTCATGAGCAGAGGTCCTAAAATGCCTGTGTTGGAAATTTGGTGACAATACTCCATAAAATAACTGTTTTACGAGCGTGCGTGGCAACTGCGCAATGCACACTCATAAGTTAGCGCATTTGTAACATTTTCACATCACATTCTCAACACTGACATTTTAGCACACCTTTTTCAGAACTGTACAGCTGTAATTTTTCACATACTGCCCGAAATGTGTTTTTTGCACTTCCGGCACAGAATAGCTCGGTTTCTGTGTGAAATCAGTGTTTGGAGCACATTATGAAAATGACAGTGACACTGTTCATGAGCAGAGGTCCTAAAATGCCTATGTTGAAAATTTGGTGACAATATTCCATAAAATAACTGTTCTACGACCATGCATAGCAACTGCACAACTTACACTCGTAAGTTAGCGCATTTGCAATATTTTCATGCCAGATTCTCAACATTGTCATTTTACCATACCTTCTTGTGAACCATACAGTACAGCTGTCATTTTTCACATCCTGCCCGAAATGTGTTTTCGCACTTCTGGCACAGAATAGCACAGTCGCTGTGCGAAATCAGTGTTCACAGCACATTACAAAAATGACAATGACACTGTTCATGAGCAGAGGTCCTAAAATGCCTGTGTTGAAAATTTGGTGACACTACTGCATAAAATGACTGTTTTATGAGCATGCGTAGCAACTGCGCAATGCACACTCATAAGTTAGTGCATTTGCAATATTTTCACATCACATTCTCAATATTGGCATTTTAGCACACCTTCTTGTGAACCGTACAGGTGTCATTTTTCACATCCTTGCTGAAATGTGTTTCCGAACTTCAGGTGCAGAATAGCGCGGTCGCTGTGTGAAATCAGTGTTCAGAGCACATTATAAAAATGACAGTGACACTGTTCATGAACAGAAGTCCTACAATGACTGTGTTGAAAATTTGGTGACAATACTCCATAAAATGACTGTTTTATGAGTATTCTTAGCAACTGTGCAATGCACACTCGTAAGTTAGCGCATTTGTAATATTTTCACGTCACATTCTCAACATTGGCATTTTAGCACACCACAGGGCTTTGGCTTCATTGGGGACTGGGGGTACACCTGGAGAGATGACGGTCTATGCTGGCACGATGGTCTATATCTGTCCACGAAGGGAACCAAGCTCCTAAGTGACAGGTTTAAATGCTTCCTTGGCAAGCTTTTAAACTAGACAAGGGGGAGGTGCTGATAACAGGCAGGAAATTTCAAGCCTCCCCCCCACAAAACATGGCAGGTAGTAAGGTAAACACTGAGGTACAGAGCTCAACAGAGGGCAGGATGATGTAAATGGAAAAATAGACAAGGGCAATAAGAGCAAGGATAGGGAAAAAGGATAAAGCCAACATTAAATGGAGGGCAATGAGTACCAATGCCTGTAGTCTGGGAAACAAGCTTCCTGAGCTGGTAGCCCTGATGGAAGATGAAAAATTGGATATTGTGGTAGTCACAGAAACATGGTACATGAAGAATCATGACTGGGATATCAACATACCAGGGTACACAGTCTACAGAAGGGACAGGGAGGGTAAAAGAGGAGGTGGAGTAGCTCTATACATAAGGAAAGGGATCAAAGCTACAGAACTAAAAAGTAAAGGGGGAGGACAAGAGGCACTCTGGGTCACCTTGGAGACAGGGAATGGCATCACAATCCGCACAGGGTTTGTATACAGACCCCCATCTCAAGGGGAGGAAACAGACAAGAAAATGATAGAGGACATTTTCAAAATGGCTGAAAAAGGGGAGATACTGTTGATGGGGGACCTGAATATGCCAGATGTTAACTGGATGACATGTACTGCAGCCACATCCAAGAGCAGGGTCATTCTCGATGCCCTACAGGGGGCCTGCCTTAGACAGCTAGTGGTGGAACCCACTCGGGAGGGAGCAATATTAGACCTGGTACTCTCAAATGAAGAGAGGATCACAAATTTAGAAGTCAGTAGACATCTGGGAATAAGTGACCACTGCACAGTGTGCTTCACAATAAGCACAACCATGGAGACAAGCCATCCAAAAACAAGGATACTGGACTTTAGAAGGGCCGACTTTGGCAAAATGGGTGAATACCTGAGGAATGCACTAGCAAATGGCCAAAAAGGAGGGGTGGAAGAACAATGGAGAAAAATCAAAACTGCTATCATAGAGGCAACAAGCCTTTGTGTGAAACAAATAAAGAAAACAAATCAGAGTAAAAAACCACCATGGTTCTCAAAAGAGATGGCAGGGAAGGTTAAGAAGAAAAAGGCTGCATTCAAAAAGTATAAGGAATCACAGAAGGAGCACGACAAGGAACTGTATCAATTAAAGCAGAAAGAAGTGGGGAAGGCAGTCAGAATAGCAAAGGCCCAAACCGAGGAGGAAAAAATAGCCAACTCAGTTGAGAAGAGGGATAAAACCTTTTATAGGTACATTAGGGAGCATAGAAAGGTTAAGGGAGGAATAGTGAAGATTAATAAAGGAGAGGGGAGGTGGGCAGAGGGAGACAGTGAAAAGGCAGAGATACTGAATGAATACTTTTGCTCAGTATTCACAAAAGAAGATGTGGAGGAGTTACCTAAACCAGACAATAGAAGCACTCTGGGTAGGGGGGTTGACACCAGTCCATTTACAGAAGAAAGAGTCCTGAAAGAACTCCTAAACCTCAAGGTAGACAAAGCAATGGGGCCTGACGGGATTCACCCCAGAATCCTAAAAGAACTAAGGGAGGACCTAGTGACACCACTGACCACACTTTTTAACAAATCATGGGAGGATGGGGTGGTACATGAGGACTGGAGGAGGGCAGATGTGATTCCCTTTCACAAAAGTAGGAGCAAGGCAGAAGCAGAAAACTACAGACCTGTAAGTTTGACCTCAGTGGTAGAGAAAACGATGGAATCACTGCTGAAAGAAAGAATTGTTGAGTACCTAGAGGCCAGGGGGGCACAGGACCCAAAGCAGCATGGATTTACAGCAGGAAGGTCATATCAGATGAATCTAATTGATTTCTTTGACTGGGTGACCAAAGTAATAGACCAGGGAGGGGCTGTGGATATGGCCTACCTAGACTTTAGCAAGGCATTTGACACAGTCCCTCACAAAAGACTAATAATCAAGTTAGCCAGCCTGGGAGTGGGTTCCAGGGTGGTAGCCTGGGGAGCAAACTGGCTGCACAACAAGACACAGAAGGTAATAGTGACTGGAACACATTCTGAAGAAAGGGGGGTTACTAGTGGAGTACCTCAAGGCTCAGTACTGGGTCCAGTCCTCTTTAACTTCTTTATAGGTGACATTGCAGAGGGTCTGGAGGGAAAGGTATGCCTCTTTGCAGATGACACAAAGATCTGTAACAGAGTTGATACATAAGGGGGGTAGAAAGGATGAAAAGG